>CM022391.1:114141736-116541736 GCA_011833715.1 Carcinoscorpius rotundicauda | reverse complement strand
CGATATTCTAGGTGAAAGCTTTGACCAGGTGTTTAGCACTTCTGTTTCATCCTCTTTCTTCTTAGTCATCAAAACTCGAGCTGAGTGATCACCTCTTTTCTTTCGAGCTGATTGTCTCTGTCTATAATCGTTCCTTTTACACTGGTGGAACTGACCCTAGCAGTACATCTGTCGGACCTGATGAGGTACACTACGAGATGCTGCGCCATTTATCTTCTGCTTATCGTGCTATTTTTCTGATTGATATTAATCGGATCTGGGGGAGAATGTTTTTCATGATGCTTTGGGCCGGGCTACTGTCCTATTTTCTGTAATCCTGGGAAAGATCCCAAGATTCCTTTTTAAATTATCGTCCAATTGCTTTGACAAGCCGGTTAATATTAATCTTGTTTGATTTCTCGTTAATGTCATCACTGAAAAATACCCTCTTACTGTTATAAACTGGCTTTATGTCGACGACTTTCACATCTCATGTCAGTCGTCGAACATGAGATATATTGAGTGGTAGCTATAGACTGCCCTCGATCATTTACTGAAGTGGATCGCAGCAAATGGTTTGAACTTATCTCTTTCTGAAACCGTTTGCATGCATTTTAGGTTTTCAGGTTTTCAACCTGATCCTAAACTTCATATCAGTGAAGTTGTGCTACTTGTGGGCACTGAGACAAAGTTCTTGGGGCTTATCTAAATAAAATAAAATTCGTGTCAGGTATTTCGATTTAACACTTTGCATCTCAAGAAGAGGTGCAAAGCAATCGAGGTCGCTCAAAATAGACCTTCTCTTTGCCCTACACGCTATGTTAGGTTTAGCTGGGCTGATGATTAATAGCTATACCTACAAAATTTAAAGTTAACGAGATTATGCAGTCAACTTGTGGCAAAGGTCCATTGGTGTTTCGCGAGAAGTTAAATAATGACTCCATAAAAAAACAACAAAAAACACGATGGTAGGGATCTGTAAATCCTAATACCTGGTAATTTAGCTGTGGGAGGAAAACGGGAATACCCCGAGAAAAACCCATTTTCACCAACCAGATACCGAAAAATATATCTGGCTAGTGTCTAAGCTGTAAACAAAAAAGATAATTAGACAAGATAATCATAACTAAATTGAGATGAAGGACATTAGCAAATAGTGTATTAAAGGGTGAAATGTGCTTTTGCCAAAAGGAGAGGGTAGCTGATAAATCGGTGTAGTCTGTGTGACACTCACATCACAATAAGCCACATTTTACTTTCTTGTCGTCCTTACGACTCTCAACGACGGCACCATTTTAAACATGTTCTGTCCCGAGGTTTGTCCATAACGTTAGACAGTGTTATTGGTGATGGCGACACTGTCCACCTTACAAATGTATTTTTGTTTTTTAAAGGCCATTGACCTTTTTAACACTATTTAAGTTTTTAATCTATAAATTATACCTTTTTGAATATGATTCCTTTTTAGAGTAAAACTAGTTCGATACGAAATTAGAAAATGGCTATAACGTAATATAACTCGAAATTGGGACTAGAAAGTCCAGTTTCAGGTGACTAACGCTGGTGTTTGAAGTTAACCGTTCGTCATCCTGGCGAGTTATGATAATTAAAATTATACTACAGAAATTCCTTTACAACTTGTTTAATGTAGATTTTATCTTACTGCTGTACACTAAACATAAAAATTGGATTTAACGCTATTTGTTCTTAATTAGAAAATTCACCTTTGTCTTGTTTACCTTGATTCCTTTTCACGAATTTTAATACTTTTACTTTTCTTTTAACTAGATGTTTGACGCAAATAGCCTAGTTGCTTTGCGCCATGAAACGCCAAATCAATCGCAAAATAATTTGTCAGCAAGATGAAATTAAAGTAACATCATTAGGGACGTATGAATATTTGAAGTTTAGTATTGAAACATCTAAATTTCTTGTTTCTTTATTTTCTCAACGGATTCATTCTTTCAAAGCCTTTTTTGATAAACAAATATTTATCCAAGTGAAGTTTTATACTGTAGAAAATAAAAACCAAAATATGAACGAATTAACAGCCCTCCAGGTAGTAATAAAAAAATCGATAAACGTTTCGCTTCATATTTCATTAGGGCTACTTCGCTTCGTTGCCATGATCGGTGTTCTGGTTTCGTTGAAAGACCTGGGAAGATCAGGATGCTACTTTAAAGCTCTTCCTCCTTCCTATACTGATGTGATACTTTCTGTTGAATAATAAATGTAATACTACGTGAAGGTTGGAGTAAACCGTATGTACTCCGACCCTTTTCGGGGCAGTGTCCATGTAGATGTCATTATTGTGTGTTCATTCGTTTATCTTCAGGACTAGAAGTACAAGATTGGTTTGTTTTGTATCGCACGCAAAGTTACACGAGGGTTATCAACACTAGCCATCTCCAATTTAGCAGTAAAATAGTAGAATGCAGCTAGTCCCACTGCTAGCTTTTGGGCTGTTCTTTTACCAATAGATAGGGGAATTGGTGGTTCCAATGTAACGCCTTAACAGCTGAAAGGGCGAGCATGTATTGTTGGATGGGGAGAACAACGTGATTTTTTAATAATGAAGTTTTGATTGTTTTAACTATCTTTTATTTTCCATTTTTACATTTTGAAATAGGTCAAGTTATTTAACGTTTTATTTTAGAAAAGAAAGTTACTTTTTCGCAGCAGTTGGACGCTAAATTAAAAACAGAACTAATTGTTTAAAAATAATCTTGTTTAGAGACAAAAAATCTAATATTTGCTTCTAAACTAATTCCAGTTCATGTCTTTTCCCTACGTTATTTAAGTCAAAATAAAATGTGGCTTACGCCTTTTATTTGTGATATAATACCATTCGTAATAGCACTACGAATCACAATATTTTACATACTGGAACATTATAAAACTGCATCTGTTAACTTTATTGTAAATAGCTAGTGTACTCGTCACCTGGATAGAAGTGTATGTTTTCTTATAGCAAAGCCACATTGGACTATCCTACTGAATCCACCGAAGAAAAACGAACCCCTGATTTTAGTGTTGTAAATTCGTAGACTTACCACTGTACCAGCGGGGAACCTGGACAGAAGTGTTGTAAATTTATGATTAATGAAAAAAACTTTCATTATATTATATTACGACATAAATCTGTTTCCCTCATATGTAACTGTAGAAAAATGCCCATATAAACTGGAAAATATGAAATTGTGAAACGTAACTATCTCTCAAAGGATTCAACAAATGTCGTACCCAGTTTGGTCAATCAACAAAGGGTGAAGTATTTAAAAAAAAACCCATAAAAACCCAAAAGTGCAAAATTAAAAATCATTATTTGTGCCCGCATCAACCTAATAAACCGCCATATCAGTTTAGATTAATCTATCCATACCCTGCAAAGTAGTTAGACATTAAACAGACAGTACTGTTATATGGAAGATAATGTTTTGTATTAATATAACTCTAAAAATATATTTAATAGAACAGTTTTTTCTTGTATTTGAGTAAACGTAAAAAAGATTTGTTTTGTTTGTTTGTTTGTTTTTTGGAATTTCGCACAAAGCTACTCGAGGGCTATCTGTGCTAGCCGTCCCTAATTTAGCAGTGTAAGACTAGAGGGAAGGCAGCTAGTCATCACCACCCACCGCCAACTCTTGGGCTACTCTTTTACAAACGAATAGTGGGATTGACCGTCACATTATACACCCCCACGGCTGGGAGGGCAAGCATGTTTTAGCGCGACTCGGGCGCGAACCCGCGACCCTCGGATTACGAGTGCACGCCTTAACACGCTCGGCCATGCCAGGCCTTACGTAAAAAAGAACGTTAAGGAATTCAACAAAATTGTTGTTATTATCTTACAAACTGTATTTCCCTTGGTAGGTTTACACTTTACGGTTCATATGATCTCTCCAACGACGCCTGGTGTAGTAATGTGGTATTAAGCTGTGAAATTAGTTTCCTGAATAATTTCTCAGTGTAACGTTAGTGTTAAACCAATAATGTACTAATTGTTGTTGATTATCAACCAACACAACTCTGTACAGGTGAAATAGAAACAAACTAAAATTAATAACAGGAACATCCCACTTACCATATTCACGGGTCTACTCCAACGTGGCCTAGTTAGTTCCAGTCTAGGCTAGTTGATATCATGAATAATATCATGATAATATTGATTTGTCAAAAATAAATGCCAACTTAAACCGAGCCAGTAGGGATGTCGGAAACCCCTTTTGCCATAATTTTGTACTGAACTTCTTCGTGTAGCGTTGGTGTGAAATTAACGAAACATTGGTTATTTCTTTATGCATGTGTACAGGTGGAATTTTTCACAGTAATAATGTTACCCACTGTTACAAAAGGTAGCTTAGAACAGAATTGGCATTACTACATCATAGTGTAAGTTAGTTAATTTTAAGGTTTTAAATATCATACCACATTCAGTATATTAATATGTTTTAGGGTTTTAAAAACCACGCCACAATCAGTACATTTAACATGCTTTAGGGTTTTAAATGGCACTCTATTTTCTACATTCCAAACCCAATAGTTTCTGGTAGAAGCTTTAGGGAACTTTATGTATAGCTTTGTAATAATCTGTTGCAGGGTTTAAGATCTAAAAATTTTACTTATGTAACATTTTAGAGAATTTGGGTGATAATAACAATTGCAACTGATGGCATCCCGTTAAAGCAATACGATCCATTAGCAACAAAATAAAATATCCTGGAATAAAACTGCAAGATGGTGACGTTTTAACGACTTCATTTTGATACGCTAGGGACTTGGAAGAAGGTATACAAGGTGACGTCGTAAAATATGTAATTTTAATGGCATTAACTGCACTAATAATACATTCTACTATATATATAAAAAGAAGAAAAGCCCCCCAGTAGCTCAGCGGTATGTCTGCGGACTTACACGCTAAAATCCGGGTTTCGATACCCGTGGTGGGCAGAGCACAATAGCCCATTGTGTAGCTTTGTGCTTAATTCAAAACAACAACAAAAAAGAAGAAAAATCTTAGGAGGGACATTAGAATAACCATATCTCAAATTCAGATCAGTCTCCCTAAAGAAAGGCGTTTGGAGGTTTAACCCACATTATTTACGTATTGAGCCAACTTCTGTTGGATATTATAATAATACCCAATTTTACAATACTTGCAGACTGAATTTATAGTTACAATTTGTATTGTAAAAACATAGAAACCAGAATAAAAAAAAAGTTTTAATATAGCATATGAATATTGTAGGGTTTTCCATGCTTATGTTACTTAAATATTCATTTGTAAATGATAGTTTTTGTTTTGGTGTTTACTTGATTTGAACGTTTTGCGGACCTGGACTTCACCAGGTGTTTTACGTATACACATACTACGCCGTGTTTATTTGTATTATATTTTATAGAACCTGAAGTTTGCCAGTTGTGTTTTGTTCGTCTATTCCGGATGTTTGCACATTGCTACACAAAATGCGCCAATAGTTTTCTATTTTGAAACTTATAGTCTAAATGGTAAGAAGCTAGAGCTAGTCGACAGTATCCGTCGCTGCGTCTTGGGGTACTGTAATCGAACATTTGGATTTGATTGTCATTGTTATAACGCGTCCACGGCGACATAAATGTTTATTTAAGCATGTAAAAATGTATATGAATATTAAAGGTTTGCGCTTTTGGTTTTATTATCTTTATTTTAAATTTCGGAAAGTGTTCTAAAAATAATCCTCCAAGAAAGGGACCTAAATGACTAACCGTAAATAAACTAAAGTAAGTAATATTTCAATAGAGCTTGTATGCGTGCGGCCATCGATTCTAAACACACCTTAACTAAAATATTAAAGAGGGCGTGCAGTTCGATCGCTGCAATACTTTTCTCAATAGCACACATTTAAAGGGTATCGATGTTTCTAGAGAGCTGGAACGCATCCAATAAAACACATTTAGCTTACAGGAAGAGCTGAACTACAGTAGACACGTGAAAAGTACATGTCATTTTAAACAGTTAATTTCGCTAAAATATATAAATTATTTTTTTCAACAGTATCTCTGCCGACATTTCTCACGTGTAAAACTTGTTCCAAACGCCTTTACTCCCCCTCCAGTGGCTCATTGATACACAAGTCCAAAGGCTGTTGTCACTTAAAGTCGGGTTTCGATACCCGGGGTACACATGTCACAGCTAGCTTATTGTGTTGGTTTGAGCTTAACAACAGTCAAACAAGTTTGAAACTGTCGACTTGACCCACGTTCGATACGTGCATCAGCAGTGAAATACTGTTATCGTCAGTTTGTGTATCCAATAAATAGCGAGAGAACAGATACCGTTGGTTGTTTTTCTACTATTCGCCCAAATCTAGTAAGCTATTGTGATAATGCTAGTGTTATTTAGAATTATCAGCATAAGTTCAGACGAATGACGTATGAAGAGATCGCCATCAACTGCACTGAGAGTATTTTTAATGTTATAACACTTCAGTTCTGTTAATACACTATATTATGCGGATCAAGCTAATTACGAGTTAACATGCTGCAGTTTAGCTAATGTTCGAGTCCCGTTATCGTACTCTCGAATTGTAGGAACCTTATAAAAGTGGCAGTCGAATTCCACTATTTGGTCTGATAAAAGCAGTTCAAGAGTTCGATGTGAGGATTATTCCCTGGCAACGTTTAATCTATTAGTTTAAAATTAGAGAGGGCTAGCACATGTTGCTGTGCACGAAATATAATAAACAATATGTGTACTGTTTACGTTTTTCTTCCATTGTACAAAATATACAAAATACACTTGTTAATTCACTGAATAAGCACTAGAGGTTTTATAATAGTAAGAAGATTAGTCACGATGTACAACTGTAACATCAATCGTCAGTCATCAGTTACTTGTTTAACTTCTAGTGTAGAACGAGGATTGCTGTATTCTTCTAAGTGATATACAGTTTAAATTATTTAAAAACGCATTGAATTTAACCTAACACGTACCGATCATTACGGTAACAAAAACATGATCTAAAAGTTGCAAATAAACACAACAAAAATGCTTGATGTTGAATTGTTTTAAATCATGAATGTAAACGTAGGGTGTTTCTTGACTAATCTTAAGTGTAGTTTGGATCGTCTTATGCCAGTTGTTGTTCTTGGGGGCGTTATAATGGTACGGTCAATCCCACTATTCGTTGGTAAAAGAACAGCTCAAGAGTTGGCGGTGGGTGGTGATGACTAGCTGCCTTCCCTCTAGTCTTACACTGCTAAATTAGGAACGGCTAGCACAGATAGCCATCAAGTAGCTTTGTGCGAAATTCAAAAGAAACAAACAATCAATTATGTATTGTCGCATTCATTCTGGTTGGCAAAAGTTTTAATCTGCATATTTCAAAACAATTAAGTTTTACAATGATGTGTTCTCGCGTTATTTCTTGTTTGCAACAAAGATAATACACACACACACCCTAATAACCAAATCTCATGATGATCGATATTAATTTTACATTTATTCTTTAAAGATACATAATTAATATAAATAATCAATGCCAAACAAATTTTAAGTAAGGAATTAATATATCCATTCCACTTCTCAGCATAATTGTAACGCTAGTAATTGAATTTTACGAATATCAGTTACCTCTGTCTTTTGGATTTAAGAAATAATAAGTTTATGTATGAATCAATATTGCTAATACTAGGCAGTTCTATACTTTCTGAAAGGCTTTGCTAAAGTCTACAAAGGAATATCTTTTTTCGATCTTCGAACCGTTTTAAAGAGGTTATTTATGTATTTTATTGTTGTTGTAGCCTTCTGATTTGCCACGGTAATAACAAAATATAGAAAACCAGCTAACGGGTAACTGAATATTCGATTATCCGTTATAAATAATTATAAAACAAAACATTATTATTAGTTAACCGAGAAAGGATTATTTGCTCTCATCTTACAGTGAGTGTTTATAACCTTAAAAATTGTCTTTGGTTCTATGGCAAGAGGATTCCTTTCTATTCGTGCTATGTGACTTATAACCGTGGTCTGCAAATTAAATTACATATTTGAAACTCCGAGTACCATTAGTTTTGAACAGCATACTCTAACTAGTGTAGTATCTGTCATTAATTTCGAACAGCACGATCAGAAGGTAACTCTATGCAATTAAATTTATAACACCACACCTATAATGCTATGATGACGCTTTCAGACTTTGTTCCATTTTTGTATTTGAATTAAAGGGCTATATGCAAGGGTTGTCCTCAATTTTAAAGTCACAAGTCTACATCATCAACTGATAATGACTGAGTAATTGTTTACCAAGGAATGACGGGATTGATCGTCACATTATAATTTCTACATGCTGAAAAAACGAATATGTTTGATGATAGGGTTCGATTCCGAGATATATAGATTAATTAATCCCTAGGATACACCAGACCCCGATACCACCAAAACGCGGATCAAGGACATTTATTGTAGTAAATGAAATAGTTTTCTGTTTGCGTGTTGTATGTTTTTTCTTGTAATTAACAGGATTGCCCCCTAAAAAAATAAAATCTCTTTATATTCTGAATCCTCCTTTTCTTTCACTTGTATAATTTGTTATAATTTTTTTTCAGTTTTTAAGAATTAAGCTATACTGTACAAGAAAACGACCTTAGTATTTAAGCCTAACGGTCACATAAGTCAATTATTAATCATGATTTCCTTTTTTTAGAAAATTATAATTTAAAAAAGATATACTGCATTCAAAATCTCTTCAAGTGAGATATTACAGAAAAATGTTGAAATATCGTGTTGTGAATACAAAACTTGATTATTAAAAAGTTGTATCGGTGAAGTAACTAACAGTAAAGGACGAAAGAAAGTTTCGAACAGACGATCACTATTTAAACTTTGATTTGAAAACACCGGAATTTTTATTAGTTTGTTTAGATTTTGAATGTCGTTTGTTATGTTTTTTATGTTTTAAGAACGCAACAGAAAGACACAGATAACAGCTTGTATAATTTATTACACTAATTATATATTAACCATGACAGACATTCAGTTTTAACATTCAAAATCAATTACAACACAAAATGGTACTGGCCTGTATCTAATATAATGATCTAGAATGAAAGTCCAGAAACAATTCACAGTTCAATAATTTTGATGACGTTCCTTTTACGATGAATGTCCCTTGTTTTCCAATTTGCCTCGGTTTCTCTTAAACAGTCCCGTACGTGTCGACACTCAGCACAACCAGTAATTCAAATGAATCGCAAAGATTGATGAAACAAAATCACAGCTTCCGTAGATCTAGCCCTAGTCAAAAGTTAAGTTGAATAACCACACAGCGAACGTTGGAAACTTCTCGAACAAAGACGCTATTTCTTGAATAAACTAATGACTGACTCTTCTTCTTTTGAATAATTCTATCGTCTGACTCCTTTCTTCTCCTTCTTTCTCGCATCTTCGACTGTTTATATACTTTTAGGCCTCTTTTTTTTCTCGAACATTCACCGGAACTTCGACAGAGTAATCTGCGCATGTATGTTTTTGCACGAGACTCTACGTCTAGACGCTAGGCCGCCAAACATTTCCATTTATAGTCATATATTTGATCTACCTAATTCTAGAAAATTCCAAATGTTATTCTAAACGAAGAACAACGTATTTCACTGTCTAAACCTTGAAACAGTAATACAAATATGAATATATAAATAATAGAAATGAAAATTTAAACACAACACGACATGTTGTCGCTTACAAAATATTTACACGAGATTTACATAACACGTTAAAAATTGTTTTCTATTTTATCTTAGTTCCGTGTTCGTAGAATGGTTTAAAAGATAGGTAATAAACATATTTAGAATTTCAAGTAAGTCACGATATAAATGTGATTTAAGTATGCTTGTCGAAGCTGAGGAAATTACAATATTTTACAATATAAATTTCACTTTTATTTTTGATATAATAAAGTAATCGAACTTATTATAAATGTCAAATTTATGCGATTCTTCTGTAGAGAACGTTGAGACTGTTCATCGATCTGTTAATGAGAAGAATATTTTTAGTAATTACAATACATACTAGGATACACTTTTGTAACTAATACAACGACATAACGGACTGTTATAAAGTCATAATCGTAAAGTTCCTGAAAGAAAATGATGTGGTAACAAAATAGACTTCATAAATAATATAAATATTGACCATGTTGTTTTGCTTCGTGTTTCAATTTTTTTCTTTTGTACAAGTTGCAAAAAAATCCTAACTTTTCAAGTTTGATGTTTTTTTTGTTCTTTTACCTTAAAGGAAGGAATAAAACTTGCTCTTTGCTGTTGTTTTCAAGTTTTCGTGAATAGACGAAAGTTTAAGTCGTATTAAATTTTCACTCTAAACTGCTATGGAGACACTAAACTTTTATTACATTTTTGTTTTGAAGTTTTTGCCTAAAAGATGATTTATTACCTAATCTTCGTAAATGTATTTAATGAGAAAACAGAATTTGTTTTTCTCTCAATTTTTAACATAGTTTCGTCCTACGTTTTATTAATGTTTAATTTTGAATTATTATTTTAAACTGTGTTGGACAATTAATACAGTTTTACTTCGTAAAATTTGAGGTATTTTCTTTAAAGGGCACAAAATATGCTAACTTCCTTTTCACTTTAGTAGCTGTCAAATAACTAAGTTAAATGCAAAAATCATTACCCTTAAAAGAAGGATGTTTAGCTAAGAAATAAACAAGAATGTCCCCAATTACACGAAATATCTATAGAGGTAGAGCCCGCACAGTGGCCGGAATGTATCTTTTATAGAGTTTAATCTATATTTTCAAGTCTTAAATGTGGGAGTATTTCTTCTCTCAACAAATGCAATTCTGTCACAAAGGGGGACTCCCCGCCTTTTTATGTTGCAGATATCTAAACCATAGCACAGTTAAGGTTTGTTGTAATCATACACGACAGACTTCTATTTGTGACTCGTCTTCGCTGGATAATAAACGTGAGGTCGCTGAACTGAACTGCAAGAGAAAATCGGGTTATTAATTTGTTCTACAAGCATCTCGCAAGTGCTGAAACAAAAACCATACCTCATGTACTTATTATTAACACGTGTAAGTTAAGGAGAAGCACAGAGTGAGGGCAGACATGAAAATTATTTAAGATATTTAATGGCAAGTCAGAATAAAATACGCAGAAAAACTTTATCGGCTTATAAGAAATTCGAGTGTAAAGGAAAATGGGGGGGAAGAGAAGCAGAAAGACAAGAGGAAAGAAAGAATGAATAACTAGTATGTACAGGATACCGGACCGAAATACATCCTAGTGTGAAAAAAATGTTGAAAAAAGACAAGGAAGGAAAAAGTTGCAGATACTTCACAAATATGTAAAAATAAAAAAATGGGATCTAAAAAAATGGAAATAAAGAGAAAGTATAAAAAAGAGGCGACATAAATATAATTTAAAAGGAATAAACTCCGATTTATTTTAATTAAATTTTATTACCTCTGCCACCGAAAGGAGCAGGAAGATAAATGGAGTAAGTTTACTTTAAGGCGTTTCGTTAAACAGTCGTAATTGTGGATTAATACACATCGTTTTTATGAAGAAAATTATTCTACTACATTCGATGCTATTTATATTTTACCGCTATATATGTATTTAATGTCTTCAAGGAAAGGACGAAAAGAGGGAAAATCTGTGTATTTTCCGCTGTTAAACTCCTAATCAATTGTAAAACAAATAATGAAGAATAATTGTGGTGATTTATTTTGTTTATTTAGGGTAGTGGTGCACAAACTTTTTGAGTCACGGGCCACAAACAGATTTCTCGTAACCGTTGGGGGCCACAAAAAAGTGAAGATTAAAATCTTACCACAGTTGTTTTACACAAGATGAACATTACATTTAAGAACACATAAATAACAATTATATCAAAAAGTTTGCACATTATTCTAAGAAATGTTATGATACGTCAACTATCACAAAGTCAGTGCGATGGATGGTGCTGCATATCATCTACGTGCTTAGAAATATCCAGCTTGATGTTTGACGTTGAAAGACGCAAGACTGCTTCCAGATAATCATTAGTTAGCTGATTGCGAGTGTTGTTTTTGTTCAGTTTCATATGCGAGAAAGCCTGTTCGCAGCAGTACGTGCTGCCAAAGATGCTGGTTTAGACAAGTGCGTTCTCTTTCACATTAGCAAATGTATCAGGCAACGTTTTGTAGAATTCAAGCAAACTGTTTTCTCGGTAAATAGCTCGCAGTTCTTCAGATGTCTGAAGATCAGTAAGTTCAAGCTGATATTCTGCTGACAAGTCATCCACTGAACGGATCAGCAAAAAATTTCATCATCAATGTGTATTGGTCAAAGTCATGAAACCGTAAGTTGAAGGACTGAATCAAGGTATCTAGCTTTCCAAAATAAACTTGTGTGTCAATATCCTGATTCTTCTGTAGCTGTGACTGAAAAGCGGGAAAGTGCACGAAGTTGCCTGATGCTGCTTGCTGTTGGAAGAACTGCAACTTTATCCTGAAAGCTGAGACGTGATTTGCAAGCTGACAGACAAGCTGATTTTTGCCTTGCAACTTTAAATTTAGATCATTCAAGTGTTGTGTCATGTCGACCAGAAAGGTCATATCAGCTTGCCATGCTGGATCAGTCATGGAAATCACTTCTGTGTCTTTTTTCTTGCTTCTGAGGAATTATATCACCTCATCAATTAACTCCCAGAATCTTGTGAGCATCTTCCCTCGACTCAGCCAGCGTACTTCACAGTGATATACAAGATCACCATAGCCTGAATCAATTTCTTCTTCGTTGAACTGTCATAAGATTCAAAGCCACCGTTTGTAGCTTGAAAACTGCTTCCGGACACGACTTTTCCAATGCAGTAATCATACATTGCTTGACAAAATTACCATCAGTGAACGGTCGGCCAGATTTCGCTATCATCAACGAAATATCGTAACTGACCTCACATGCTGCACCTAAATCTGCTGATTGCTTTGAGAAAACGTACTGCTGGTGATTCAGTGACCGCCGCAGAGATTCAATTCGAGCTGTTCGTTCATCACCGACAACGTTGTGGATATCTTTATGCTTCGGCTCATAATGACGCTTTATAGAGGATACCTTTGCCACTGCTGCTATCGAATGGCACAGCAGACAAATCACGTTCTTCTGTTGTTGAACAAAACAGTATTGCGCAGCCCAATCATAATGAAATTGCCAGTTTTCGTTGTCAACTTTTCTTTTACGATTAGCTACCATTTTTGTTACGAAATAATATCAAAATAGGGCTCTTATGTAAATCTCAAAGAACAATTGGAACGTGTGAGATTTCGTAATTACGGAAATATTACGTCATTGCGCCAATGACTAAATGCCTATGTATTAACGAGATTTGCTTATTAAATTTTCTTTTCTGCTCGATACAAATATGGAACCATCCAGTATCTAATCTAATGCATATTCTTCTACAGCGCTTAATCTTCGCGCAGACGCAAACTTTCTATGTTTGACTTTCCAGTTGGACATCGCCTGCCGGACCGGTTGAAAATGGTTAAATTCTCTCTTTGAAAACAATGCTGTACTAAGTTAGATATCAGTCAATTGTTCTCATTTCAATAATTATTTTAATTCAAAAATATGTTTCTGCAATATCACATTCAATTCGTTAACTATTCATTTAATATAAAAAAATAATTTTAATTAATTTTATTAATTATCAAAATAGATTCCTTATAATCGTCTGCTAGGTACTGTAGTTGTTTTTACACTCTGCAGTTCCAATTATTTCTATATAATAACAGAAATACACATTTTAATTCCATAATTTAATTATTCAAAACACTTTCAAACTTTCTGACATACATCTTACTAGCATAACTGTATTCAGTTGCTATTATTTTTTAAAACAAACAAAACAAATATCAGTTTTGGTTGACTCCTAAATTTATTGGGTATGATTGTTTATGATGTTACTAACATGTATTTCCAAATGAATTTTGTATCAAGAGAAGTTCTTCAAATATCTAAAATTATCGACTCTATTAATAATCTAAATACAGTCATTGGTCAAGTAATTACAAAGTCACCACTGATTTCATTGCGTGTAATTTTTTAAAACTAATTATGGGTGTCATGTCAAGGTTACCAATAATTCTTTTACGTGTGATTTAGTAAGAGTGACTCAATCGGTAACCAGTTTTCTCGTTTTCTGATGATATTTTAAAAATGACTGTATTGGTGTCTCAATTATTAATATTTCTTGTTGTTTAAAACTGACTGTATTGGTGCCTGAATTACCAGTATTTCTTGTTTTATGGTAATCTTCTTTCTGAATAGGATAGAAAAGGTTAGAGGTTGCTATTTACATTTTATTTTTCACTCTACTGTAAAAAATGAAAAGTGTTATTTCCTTTCTCAAAGGGCCTGGCATGGCCAGGTGGTCAATACACTCGACTCGTAATCCGAGGGTCGTGGGTTCGAATCCCCATTATACCAATCATGTTCGCTTTTTCGTTATAATTTGACTATCAATCTCAGTATTTGTTGGTAAAATAGTAGCCTGAGAGTTGGCAGTGGGTGGTGATGATTAGCTGCCTTTCTTCTAATTTTACAGTGCTAAATTAGAAGCAAATAGCTCTCGTGTAGTTTTGCGCGAAATTCAAAATGAACCAAACTATTTCAAAGAATCTTCATTCCCTAGCTCAGTGGTTCCCAACCAGGGATGCAAGATAGCGTTCCAGGGGTGCGAGATAACATTTTAGTTCATGTAACTTTTAGTTTGTTGTAATATTTTTCTTTTCTAAATGTTTCATTTTTGTTTATATATCATTAAAAATTAATTATAAAAACTTGCTTTGGCCACCTTTACCTTTATTTTTAAATAAATAATTACTGTGAGGGGTGCGAGAACATATTAAAAATTTTTTAGAGGTGTTGGGTATAAAAAATGTTGGGAACCATTCCCCTAGCTTAATTCAGCTATGCTTCATTGTCACAATTGGTTTACTTTGTTATGCAACTGTTCCTTTATTAAAACTTACGTTAATTAACCCATTAATCGGAACTACAGAGGTCGTTTTCGACAAGTATGTAGCTTTCAAATATCAAACGATAGTCGGGGCGATGTTTCCTTGTTAAAAGCTTTATGTGTAAAAATTTATTTTGCCAGGCTGAAAAGTGTGAAAGGAAACAGACAATGCAAGATTAATTTCTCTAGAAATGGCAACGTAATAATGCTGAAAACGTGCCAAGAATTCCAGTCCTAACGATGATCGATTCTTGCAACTTCTTTTAGTGGTCTTTTTTCATCAAACAGGATTTATAACCGCGAATTTTTACAGTTTATTCGCTTCTGGTGTTTCCTCTATTTTTGCATCTATCATTTTCCAAAAATAAAACTCGTAAAGCTCTGTTTTGAGCATCTAGCTTTTCTGGACAGCCTTCTTTCAAGAAAATACCGATTTTATCAACCTAACGGTTTTATTACATATGTTTTTTGTTTTTTTTTTAGTTAACGAAGCAGTTGTATTAAATGTTGATTTAATCAACGAAACGGTGTTATTACGCATTTTTTGTTTTTTAAGCTGACGAAAAGCTACTCGAGAGCTCCCTGAACTTAATAAAATCGTTACCGTTGAAAAAAGTTAATTTAATAAAGGACTGGTTTTATTGAAGTGTAATTTGAAAAAAGCGTTATTTTCTTTACATAAAAACATATACTACTAACTAGAAACTAAGGCATTTTTTATGATATAGCATGAATACCCTATTTAAAGTTAACTGATAACTCTGTCTATATATCATTATATTCAATTTCGTGAAATTTATACGCTCACAGGATCCAAGCAACTTATCACTGAACGGCATAAGTGATTGTAGTCTATGAACAATAACTAATAAATCATTTAGAAGTTTCCAGAATATTCCGTTTCTAATTCGCCAAACTCTTACTTGAAAAACATATTTTCAAACATATAAGAAATACTCTTATGATAAATCCGTCACCGCTGTCATGAGTTAAACAAAACATGAAAAATGAAACCGTAGTAACATCACACAATGTCACAAGTTTTGTAAGCTGTTAAAAATTAAGCTTAACTCGTACCCTTTAATACTTCGTCCACTGTCTTACTTTGTTACCTTTCTTTCTTATGGAAATTATATAGTACGTTAAACAATGTTATATTGTATATGCGATTTGTTGTTTTCATGTATCGTGTTTAAACGCACTAGTACCATACGTTGGCTTCTTAATACAAGGATGACTGCCATACGGGGATTCGTTAGGGTTAGTTGATATCGCAATACGTTTATCTACACAAGACAATTTAATCTACCTTTTCCATCCAGCAGCTTCAGATAATAGAAACTTAGTATGTGTAATTAAGAAGAAGAGACACTTTGAGTCTTTCTGTTGGGAGTATTTCACGTTTCTGAAACGTAGAGTGAAGCGTAGCAAACTGCCCCACCTTGGGACGAAACGATGATGCAGTAGAATAATTATGGATTAATGAAACTTTTCGACAGTATATTTAGCAGTCTAACTCTTACCTGATGAGGCTAAAACACTGAAGAAATAAGGCGCGTCTAACTATTAATACCAACGCTTTGTTTAAAACTAACAATATTACCTCTTATAAAACAAAGTTCTTTAGATCCAACTAATTACAAATACGGCTATGAGTTAACCAGGTCAATTCTGTAATTCTTGTATCTGAAGTTTTAGTTGGGTTTTCGTTCTGGGTTTTTTTGTTCACTGTGCTTCTGCCTATTAGATAACCTATTGACAGTGAAAACTGTTATAACAAAATAAATACATTATGATTGTTCTACCTCATATTTGAGGCAGATCCAGCGATCAGATACTTCTACCTTAGGATACTTCTCGGGCAACCCCATTGGTTAAATTTCTCCTGCGATTTCCTGTTTGTTTGTTTTGGAATTTCGCACAAAGCTACTCGAGGGCTATCAGTGCTAGCTGTCCCTGATTTAGCAGTGTAAGACTAGAGGGAAGGCAGCTAGTCATCACCACCCACTGCCAACTCTTGGGCTACTCTTTTACCACCGAATAGTGGGATTGACCGTCATATTATACACCCCCACGGCTGGGAGGGCGAGCATGTTTAGCGCGACGCGGGCGCGAACCCGCGACCCTCGGATTACGAGCGCACGCCTTAATGCGCTCGGCCATGCCAGGCCAAGCCCATTTCCTATCTGACTAAGACAGCTTGATTTGCACTTTTATTAACAAGGAGAGAACAACGTTTCTACCTTCCTCGGTCATCTTCAGATTAAAGAGTTTGCAACTGATCGTTGCCGGGCACATGTATTAGGCACAAGAGTGTAAACGGGTACCGGATTGTAGGTGGCGTTGCAGTGGGATATCAGGTTATTTTATAGTATAGGTATAAAAGTGTTCCTTTATATTGGTCTAATTTTGGTTTTAGTTGTTGTACAAGTGGGGCTTCTTTGAATTTGCTTTTGTTTATCTTTGTTTCTTTATTTAGTATCAGGGTGTTTTCTATGGTTATGTTGTGTTTATTTGACTTGCAGTGTTCGAAAACGTATGAAGGTGTTTTTTAATCTAGTTTCCATTTTTCTGCTGGTTTCTCCAATATGATAGTCGTGGCAGTTATCACATTGTATTTTATAAATTATGTTGGTGTTGTGTTTGTCAGTGTAGGTTTTACATAGTATGGACTTTAGTTTTGTATCTAGTTTTTAAATAAACTTGGTGTTTAATGAAATGTTTTTTTATATGAAGTTTTTCCAAATGTTAGTTATGTCTTCGCTAATGTCGGGAATAAATGGTATGCAACAGTATAAGGTTTTGTAGTTTGTTGTACCTTGGGATTTATTATCGTTTGTTTGTTGTTGATTGTGTTGTGGATCTAGGTGTGTACGTATAATTTCTTCAACGGTTTTTGTACAAGAAACTACAGAACCTTACACTGCTGCATACCATATGTTCCCAACATCAACAAAAACTAACCAACATTTGGAAAAAATAAACTTACAAAACACAACATTCCAGCAAACACCAAATTTATTCAAATACCAGGTGCAAAACAAGTCCATGCTATGTACAAACTACACTGAAAAACACAACATCAACATAAATTTATAAAATACAATACCACAACTGCCACGACTTACATACTGCAGAAATAAGTAGAAAAATGGAAATTAGATTCAAATTACAAAAAAAACACCTTCAAAAATTTTTGAAAACTTCAAATCAGAAAAACACAACATTATGATATAAAACACCCAAATACCAAGTAGGGAAACAAATATTAATAAACGTAAAATCAAAGAAGCCCTAATTATACAACAACTTGTTGTTGTTTTGAATTAAGTGCAAAGCTACACAATGGGCTATCTGTGCTATGCCCGCCACGGGTATCGAAACCCGGATTTTAGCGTGTAAGTCCGCAGACATACCGCTGAGCCACTGGGGGGCTATACAACAACTAAACCCAAAATTAAACCAATATAAAGGAGCACCTTTATGCCTAAACAAATAGCCCCCAGTGGCTCAGCGGTTTGTCTGCGGACTTATAACGCTAAAAACCGTGTTTCGATACCAGTTGTGGGCAGAGCACAAATAGCCCCTTGAGTAGCTTTGTGCTTAATTCAATCGGGCCGGCATGGCCAAACGCGTAAGGTGCGATTTGTAATCTGAGGGTCGCAGGTTTGCACCCGAGTCACGCCAAACATGCTCGCCCTCCCAGCCGTGGGGGCATTATAATGTGAAGGTCAATCCTACTATTCGTTGGTAAAAGAGTATCCCAGGAGTTGGCGGTGGGTGGGGATGACTAGCTGTCTTCCCTCTAGTCTTACACTGCTAAATTAGGGACGGCTAGCACAGATGGCTTTCGAGTAGCTCTGTGCGAAATTCCAAAACAAACAAATGCTTAATTCAGAAACAACAGCAACCTAATTCCCACTGCAACACCTCCTAAAAACTCTTTCCTAACCTGAAGATGACCTAGGAAGGTCGAAACGTTGTTCTTTTCTTGTCAATTAAAGTGTTAATAACCATATCAGCCGCTCTGAGATACACTTTTATTTCAAGTGGGTTTCTCGTCATCAAGAATTTTCTTGGGATCTGAGAGTGCCTTAGTGGTTAAGCAGAAACAGAAAAAGTTAATATTTGTTAATATTTAAACCATAAAAAACGGTTTGTTGTTTTTCATCACGTATGAATAAAGTATTGTTATATGGGTATGTTTGTGGTAAGAAACGCTCACCACAATGATTTCCGTCCTTTTGTTGAACACATCTCTTTTGGCATCACTTTCAGGAATTTAATTAAAATGGCCATGAGCGTTGACTGCTGAAGAGGACATCACGGCGAAAAATAAAGTTGGGAAACACTGTAGTAAAACATTTCCTTCTCAAGATTTCTAGGTAGAATGCAGTAGCCTGATAGTTTTTGTCTTTAGTTCTTAAGTGAGGCCTGGCATGGCCGAGCGCGTTAAGGCGTGCACTCGTAATCCGAGGGTCGCGGGTTCGCGCCCGCGTCGCGCTAAACATGCTCGCCCTCCCAGCCGTGGGGGTGTATAATGTTACGGTCAATCTCACTATTCGTTGGTAAAAGAGTAGCCCAAGAGTTGGCGGATGGTGGTGATGACTAGCTGCCTTCCCTCTAGTCTTACACTGCAAAATTAGGGACGGCTAGCACAGATAGCCCTCGAGTAGCTTTGTGCGAAATTACAAAACAAACAAACAAACAAAACTTTAAGTGAGAATGCCAAAACAATGGTTGAAAATTGCATCTGTTGAGAAATACATTTTACGGGCTTACTGTTGAAAATATTTAACCCTAATATATTTTTACTTTTTCGTGGATAAACCAATATCTACATTAGTTTGATTTGCTTGAGGCTAGACTGTGGATAAACCAATAAATATCTGCATTAATTTGATTTGTTTGGGATTAGTATACAAAGACTGGGAAACATCTTTAGATCTACCAGTGGAGGTAGTTTTGAGTTTTTTTTACTTATATCAGGATAAGATTTCCAGATATAATTATATAGGTTAATTCCAGTTTTATTTGTAAATCCCCTTTTAAAGAAAAGAGCTCGTAACATATTCTTTGAAGGTAATCCTGTTAAAAAAAAAATTAAAAATTCTTCAAGAACCTTCCGTCCAGGGTAAGTTACCTAAATCTCATGAGAGGGATGAAGTTCTAATGATGCTTGCATTAAGTCTTCAAAGCTGAGGAATCTATTTTCTTTATATCCCGAAATTCTAGGCTTTGTCCTTAGAGTCGTGCTCGATTTTCATTGACTCAAGAGATGAAAATGTTTATACGAACCAAGACAGTCATTTGTTTCTTTGCCTTTCAAGACAGAATTTTGTAAACAAATTTATATATGCCCTATCATTCTTCATCGTCAGTCTTTTATAGAGGCCGGTGTTTAAAACCGTCCATTATATTATATAATTATTGATAAAAGAAATAAACTATATTACCTCTGTCATTTTTCGTTTTATATAACGTACAAAACTATTTTCGTCTCTCG
This sequence comes from Carcinoscorpius rotundicauda, assembly GCA_011833715.1. NCBI lineage: Eukaryota > Metazoa > Arthropoda > Merostomata > Xiphosura > Limulidae > Carcinoscorpius > Carcinoscorpius rotundicauda. The sequence goes on along the minus strand of CM022391.1, from coordinate 116,521,244 downwards.
TGTACTTTTTTAACATGTGACATGTTATGTAAAAGACGTCTCCGCGTTGATGTACACGTACTATTCTTAAAACAGCTGATACACTAATAGAGACAAACGAGAGAATGAAAATAAAGGTATGGTGACAAACAGAAACATTATTTTTAAATAATGATAGTTCTTTGTCAGATTTTTGCGGATGATTCCAAGAATCCGTTAGCATACAAGTTTTATATTTCAAAAGACTTACTTTTACCGTACGCTTTGTGTAGAATAAATTACACGTATTGTATTGAAAGTTTTTTACCCCAATGTTTAGGAGAAACATGATCGTTGCTAACGTTCAGTCAGTAATAGCATGATATATTATTTTCTGTCGGGTAATACGCCCCTGCTTTTTCCATTCTTACAGCAAGTGTAACGTAACACTGACGGTAATGTATTTGTTATTAATAATCATGATTTACCCTTATTTTTATTGAAAATCAGTAACATATTTTTCAAACATCTATGAGATATTACGTCTGCACCCGCTTCAAAAGTTGAAGGTGATGGTGATATAACAACTCTTTTTTTTTTTATAAGGTTTTGTAGAAAACCAAACATGCGAGTTGGCAACCTGCCAATCAAAAGGAACGAACAACAGGCAACAAATATCTTTCTACTGTAAGTCGTGGTGCTCTATATAGATGACTGTTACTTAAGTTTTCATGATAAAGTCATTCGTTTAGATTATTTTTGGAAACAGTTTAAAGACGTTCAAGGTTGCAAGGGCTTAAAAATCCCACATTGCTGTCGAATCGAAATATTGTTTTATTTAGGGTATTGTATTCCTGGACGATTGTAGAATCTCATTGTTGGTGGTTTTTAAAAAAAAAAAAAACATACATTAAGAAACATACATTACTGATACTAAGAATTATTTCACGTGGTTATCAAACGACTTGTACAACGCGCATGTTCGTTGTTTTCTATTAAACTGACTTGAAAAAAAAAGTATTCTATTTCTTACAGATTTGTTGTTTTATATCATAGAATTATACCATTAATTTTGCTTTCCCTTAAAAACACAGAAAAAACACGTAAACATTTGTTTGCATAAATTATAAGCGAAAATTGTATCGGTGTGTTAAACTCTGTAGATTATAATTATTAACGTGTAAGTGCTTGCTGGATGAATTATCATCCCACCCCATCCTACGAACAAACACATACACTTTTAAAATATCCGGGTGATGCGCTTGATATCATTCTCCTGGACTGCTACTGACTGACGATATACTTAGTTCTACTTGTGTTACTACTGTCATAAACATTTATAGAAAATATGTATTTTATTCACACCTGTAGACTTTGCTGTAAGTTAGTAAATAATAAAGTAACAGACGAAATACACGGATATATTACATGCAAAGATTGGAATGCTATTCTCATCCATCAAGCCTTTCTCAAAGAAAGATTAAAAGAATTTTCTATGGACATCGTGAAGAGGCATGATTTTTTTTGATTTTTTTTTTTTTTTGCTTCTTTGCAGACAGATCTTTCTGAATTAAAACAGCTTTATAGACACAAATTTCTGCAGTAGTGTCTTGTATTGCACACTTTCCATCGCCAAATATTTTCTTTATTTTTCATACCAATATTTTCTTTTTAAAAATCCTTTGTAACCCCGTTATGGATGAAAATAGATGGTTTGTAGGTTACCCTTTTAGGGTGATCGTTTATAACAAATTACACAATCTGTCTGCAGATGGTCCAGATTTCACTGAAGAGATTTTTTGCAAGTTTTCTAGTTCTTCTTGATAGGTAATTATGGAACATTACAAACCGAAACGAGACAAGTACATAATTAATTACTAAATATTTGACCACCAGTATAACTGTGGTGTGTCCTTGGTGAGGATAGCACAGATAGCTTAACTTCAAGCAGAAAAAATATTTATTAATCGCCAAACCATCCGAACAAAATGTCATGTCACTTTATTACCATGATATTTTATTATTATACCCTCTTGTTTCCTATAATGAATATTTATTGGTGAGTAATTAGGATCTAAACTTACGTGATTCCATGGACTTACAGACCGTAGCAATGACTCATCATCTTTAAGTTTATCAAACCAACCATCATTTGCTCATAATACGTTATTCCTGTAACTTGTGCTCCTCTCCTTCCCACCAGTACCGCGATCTGTCTGGGGACTTGCATTGCTAAACACAGAATTTCGATACCTGTAAGGTCAGAGCAAAGATAGTCCATTATGTATCTTTGTGCTTAACATCAAACCAAGAAATTAAACGTTCTATATAATAGCCAATATACACATATTCGTTTAAATACAAAGAAACTTGTATTTAAAAATAATCTTAATAGCTAAACTTTTATTGGCTGCGATTAAACGATATTTAATAGCAAAATCTGAATGTATGTTTTCAACCCAATTAACCATTAAGTAAGCTATGTTTTTTCCTTCAAAATGTTCACTCCCAGCGAGACCTAGACACTGGATCATCTTCAGGAGTTTTATGTTATGAAGAACTGTCCGAAGACAGAAGTCGTTCTTTTTATGTTAGATACACAATGAATTCCAATAGTAATTACGGTAGTAATTGCAACATTATTTTTCTCATATAAGTTGCATAATTAATTACAACATTGATTAATGGTTGTGTTAGTTCGTATATCTTTGTCACTGATGAAGTCATTGATACAATTAGAAAGGAAGGTTTACGAACTAATATGTAAACCTATAAGTTAGTTTTATTAAAATTCGAGTAGACAGTGTTATAATTAGTTCCAATGTGTATGTTTTCTCAGTTTAACTGATTCTACAAGTCTCTAAGTATTCATTTAATATGCAGTTTAAGGCTTCGCAGTCATTCTCAAAGCTCTGTTATTTAGTTTTATAAAAGTGAACATTATTTAATTCATGTCCTCCTTAGTGTTGCTAAAGTTTCCCACGAAAGGTTCACAGGAGAATTCTTTAGTCTTGTATAGTTGTGTTCTCTAGTGACATAGGTCGTGTGGAGGTTCAGAAGTGCTTAAAGTTATGTTGTGTTATCTCTTGTTCTTTCTATAAGAATGATCAAGTTCACTCTGAGAAACTTCGCCTTATATTTAGTGATCATTTACAGTATTCCAACATTTCTCTGAGATAAATCTTTCGATATTTAAAGTAAGTTCACAATGCTAAAATGTGTGATTCGATTCCAACGGTGGACACAACAAATAGTCCAATGTACCTTTGGTCTAAAAGAAGTACTTTCTTTTGCACACGTCTTCCTAAGTTATACTTGTTAGTGTGTGTGTGTTCATGATATTTCATTTTACTTCCAGTCTGTGTTCACTTCACTGAAGCAGAACACTAAAAATATCAGTAAGAACATGTTTTGTAAAAATCATTTTCTGAGGAATTTCACATCTACTCTAAACCATCTTGCGGAATGATAAAGTTGTGCATAAGTCTTCAAAACAAATTAAAATACCCTAAAATAGAGACAAAAGCAGTCTGGGATTTGTGACCAGAATTAAAAGTGCTCTAGTGAACCCCCTCGAAAAGGACACGGAACTGCTACAAACCAGGGGGGGGTTTGCGATGTACAAAATTTCCAATCCCAGTTACAACAAGTCCCAGTATCTCCCTATAGGGGCTTGTAAATGTTGTGTATTATTAACTTTCGAACACTGCTTGCATTATTGCAGTTATACTACTAATTAGTCTCAGTTATACAAACTGCTGCAGTTTATATTAAAATCGATTACCAAACTTTCTTGCATTCGCTAAATATTGATATTGTTTGAAATGAAAAAAATGATGCAGCTCATATTAAATTTAATTTCGTTCGTTTAACAGCTGTTTTCTTTTAAATACACAGATTAATACGGGTTTGTTTAATACCTATTTTGTTTAAAGTACAGCGTACGGTGAAGTAGGGTTTTTAATATCCGCTCTTTGAGCCCCCCGCTAGTGCAGCGGTATGTCTTTGGATTTACATCGCTAAAATCAGGGGTGCGATTCCACTCGGTGGGCTGAGCAGATAGCCCGATGTGGCTTTTCTTTAAGAAAAACACACACACTCCGTTCTTTGAAATTCGCCACGTAAAGAAGCTGTGTCGTTCTTTAGCACAACCATGTTATATGACAGTTAGCTTCACTTGTTACTGAATGAATAGCGGTACTGTTGATAAAGTTTGATCTTTATTGGTTCATACTAACTGAAAAGTTCCCGTTTAATGTATATAAAAAAGCTTGTACTGACATGTACAAAAATAAAATAAAATTGAATAACGTAAAATGGAAAATAGAAGTTTTATGAACACTTTTATCAATACTTGAAATTTGAGAAAACGTTGTTGGAAAGTTCGTTGGTCGATATCGAATGAAGTTGAGCTAATCTTTGCGAGATCAACTGACACAATATTGATTGATATAACATGAAAGGCGACACCGAACTCCGTACAGGGGCGCTGTCTTTGTTTGGAAGACGTTACACACAAACTCAAATGACTATATTTTTCTTCCTTCGACTCTCAAGTAAAGGGCTTGACCAGAATTTTCTAAATTTTTCCATAGTTTGCTGGCTGGCAACGTCTAGCATTTTTAAAATAACGGAGATATTTTCGTATGAAGTTGTTTCTATGTATATTATTACTTTGTAACTAAGAAAGAAATGATAACGCCCAATTACTTTGATGTTAACTTCCAATCCGAGCAAGTTATAAACGTAAAACGAAGCCAAATATCAACCTAGCAAACAGTACAGCGAATTTAAGTATACGTCGCTACTTCTGAAGATTAGAATGTATTAACATATTAGTTTAGTACTCTCGCTGTTAACAGTATTGTCGGCTATAATCCCAATAATATCTCACGATGTTAGGCCAGCTTAGGATATTTAGGTTCTGTTTGTTTTCGCTAACAGCGTTAAAGTGCATTTTTCTAAAATCCCGGGCTCGGTATCCGCGGTAGGCAGAGCACAGATTGTCCATCATGTAGTTTTCAGCTTAAACGATAAATATTAACGCCAGTATATTTGTACTTTTATCGTTCAACCACGCTAAGATAGAAAAATAATATGCACTTTTATGATATAAACGACATTAAAGAGACAAAAACATGTACTTCTATCGTTCAAGGACACGAAAGAGATATATAAAAACGATAATACTTTTATCGTTCAATGACGTTAAGGCAATAGAAAACAGCATGTACTTTTATCGATCAAAAACGCAGAAAAACATACATTTATCTTTCAACGACACTAAAGCGACAGAAAAACAGTATGTTCTTTTATCGTTCAACGAACTAAAGAGATAGTAGAACAATATGTACTTTTATCATTCAACGACGCTAAATAGAGAGAAAAACGTGTACTAAGGAGATATAAAAAATATGTACTTTTATTCTTCAACGAAATTAAGAAGATAGAAAAATGTGTACTTTTATCGTTTTCACAACACTAAAGTGGTATAGAAATACAATATGTACTTCTATCACTTTAACAACACTAAAGAAACAGAAAAACAGTATGTACTTTTATCGTTCAACGACTCTAAAAAGATAGAAAAACAGTTTGTACATATACTGTTTCAACGACAATAAAGAGACAGAAAAACAGTATGTACTTTTATCGTTTTAACGAACCAACGAGATATAGAAAAACATTATGTACTTTTCTCGTTTCCACTACGCTAAAGAAATATGGAAAAGAACATGTACTTTTATCGTCAAAACCTTAAAGAGAACGAAAACAGTATGTGCTTTAATCGTTTTAACTACACTAAAGAGACAGAAAAATGTGTACCATATTCAATCAACAACACAAACGAGATAGAAAAACAATATATACTTTTGTTGTTGGCCTGGTATGGCCGAGCGCGTTAAGGCGTGCGCTCGTAATCCGAGGGTCGCGCTAAACATGCTCGCTCTCCCAGCCGTGGGGGTGTATAATGTGACGGTCAATCCCACTATTCGTTGGTAAAAGAGTAGCCCAAGAGTTGGCGGTGGGTGGTGATGACTAGCTGCCTTCCCTCTAGTCTTACACTGCAAAATTAGGAACGGCTAGCACAGATAGCTCTCGAGTAGCTTTGTGCGAAATTCCAAAACAAACAAACAAAACAAAAACTTTTGTTGTATAACGACACTATAGAGATAGAAAAACAGTATCTGTTTCTATGGTTCAACGACATTAAGGAGATAGAAAAACAAGCACCTTTACCATTCAAGGACACTAAGAAAATATAATAATATGTAATTTTATCGTTCAACGACACTAAAAACATAGAAAAACTTACTTTTATCGTTTTAACGACGCTAAAGACATACAAAAAAACAACATCGACACTGAACAAATAGACAGTAAGTACTTTTATCGTTCAACAACACCAAAGAAATGGGAAAACAGTATTAACTTTTGTCGATTAATGATACTAAAGAGACAGAAAAACAGTATATACTTTTATCGCTCAGCGACACTAAAGAGACAGAAAAACAGCAATACTTCTATTGTTTTGACTATACTAAAGAGATATAGAAAAACAGTATTACTTTTATCGTTCAACGACAATAAATACACAAAAACAGTATGTACGTTTATCGATTAATGACACTAAAGAGACAGAAAAACAGCAATACTTCTATTGTTTTGACTATACTAAAGAGATATAGAAAAACAGTATTACTTTTATCGTTCAACGACAATAAATACACAAAAACAGTATGTACGTTTATCGATTAATGACACTAAAGAGACAGAAAAACAGTATGCACTTTTATCGTTCAGCGACACGAAAGAGACAGAGAAACAGCAGTACTTCTATTGTTTTGACTATACTGAAGAGATATAGAAAACTATTACTTTTATCGTTCAACGACAATAAATACACAGAAAAACAGTATGTACGTTTATCATTTAATGACACTAAAGAGGCAGAAAAAATGTAGTTTTATCGTTCAACATCACTATCTTTTGTGATAGTTCGTTTTCTCCTTCCTTTTGTAAAATTCATACTTTCTGTATCCAAAGAAGCATACGAGCTTTCTTTTTTGTTTTTAATTTGAACACCACTTCATCCGTACAGCAAACTGTGTTTGTTTGTTTTTATGCTACCAATTTTCTCCTCTCAGACATTTATGGTATGAAGCAAAAAAGAAAGGAGGAGAACCTGCAGAGCTCTGTTTAATTTGTTTTTGTGCGAACCATATTGTTTATTAGACATTCTTATAAACCTGTCATTAGTTTACATTTTTAATCTGTTTTAATCAATAGTTTCTGCTTCACTAAGTGCAAAGTCTTTCAGAATTTGTTTCGTTTCCACCAAACTCTTGGACAACAAGCGGCATGAACCTACAATCCGTGAGGCTATGAAGTCCAATCAAGAGTCTTAAGTGTAGAGCAATTAGACCAGAAACGTGGAGATTAGAGCGTTTACGTGAAAGCTCTTAACACTTGATGATAAAAGATGAATATGATGACGTGGAAGTAAAATAGTTAGTAAATGTAGCCTAGTAAAACCAAGATGATGGTGAAGTGGTAATAATATAGGCAAGTGACATCTAATTGTAAATATGAGATAAACTTTGTTGTGGCGTGAACGGTTCATTCCAGGTGGCGAAGCATTATTATAGTTGTCATAAGACGGTAGTATTTGGCCTAAAACTAATGTCTTTTAGCAAGTGTGTGTAATGAGAAAGCAAAGTTCGTTTAAACTGAGCTCTTTACATACTGACAATAAGCAGTTGTTTGCATTTCTGGTTTAAATGTTTAGATTAATAATAAGTTGTTAAAAAAACAACTACAAAAGTACCCTCAATCTTTATAGTACAAATTTTCCCTCGAAATGTGTTGGTCTAATATTTTTATAAAGTATCCTCATGAATAATACAAGCAATTGTATTGACAAACACAGTGAATTCGCTCGCAATGCAATGAGTTTGCTCGGACGCTATTATAACTCTAACTTGATGTATTGAAAGATGACTACCGTGTTTCAGTATGAAACTGATTCATATAACGCCACGTAGCTTCCTCATCAAACTTACCTGCCTCAAAATAACATCGGCAGATTGATGTTTTAACTTAATTTTTTGTATTTAACACTTTTTAAGAGGTTTATTTAAGCACAATGAGAATTATCGTTACACGAATTGTCATTCCACGCACGTTTAAAATATTCAAATAATCAACATACGATAGCTACGGTTGAACAATTTTACAAATTCTAATGACACTGGAATGCCAACATGCTGTATGTTTAATAACAACAGAAAACCAGTGAAACTGTTAATACCCCAACACTGATCTTGCTGCTTCTTTAGGGAGTCAAAATAACACCAATCACAGCAATAAGCGGATGGAAAAAGTTTGAAAACCAATAGTGTTGTAGTTTCCTAGCGAAGGATACAAGAATTAAAATGCACAGATAATTTAATTAAAAATTGGCTCTGTAGTAGAGCTCTGGACTTTAAAGCTTGCAAGTGCTCGTATGTGAAGTAATATAATACCACAAATCCAGCAATTTAAAATGTGAGTGTTTTATAAGGCAGTCAGTGTTTTAGAATGGGTGGTAGGGTGTTTCTTACTAACTGCTTTACATTTTATAGTTATAATATATGATTGCCGTTTCTTGTTGCTCGAATTTTAGCTCGTGGTTTTCTAATCATCGGAGAAATGTCTTCTATTCCTGTTCATATAGAATACAAACAGACAGTTCATGTATACTACCAGGAAAACCACCCCCCTATACCAGTAGCTCTGGAGAGTTACAACATTAAAAACCGAATTTTGATACTCGTATTGGGCAAAGCACCTACATCCGTTTGTGAAACTTTGTGGTTAAGTACAAACAAAGAAAATAAGAAAACCGTAGAGTTTACTCTTCGTTAATGCTGATGTACATATTAATCAATACCTCCGTAGCTACTGCGTTGGACTTTATCGGTTTCTGTATCGCTTGTATAACTTTGACCCTCAAACTGCTTTCACAAAAGTATTAGAAATCTCTGGTATAACGAACGAGACCTGAAACGACCTCAGGATTGGCTAATGAATAGAGTCTGAAATGATCTTAATGCAGACTAATGAATGGTAGCTGAAACGACCTCAGAGCTGATAAATGTAATATGTAATTGATTGAGTTTTTTTCTCATCGTACGACGATCGAAAAGCAGTTAGAATGAAGGATGATGAATGTCAAGTATGTGGATAGTCTTTTCATTTAAAAACGTATAATTCTTCTTGACAGTGAAAATAATCAAGAGGTGTGATTCCTGAAAGATAATATAAAAGAAATCAATCGCATCTTCAAGAAACTGTTAGTCGTGACATTGCTTTCGGACGCGAGCGCAAAACTGTTCAAGGACTATCTGCGTTAGTCATTCTTAACTTTTTATGATAAACTAGCAGATAGGACACTAGTCAATACCACCCACCGCCAACTTTTATATTACCCTAGTCTGACCGAATAGTGAGGTTTGACTGTTAGTCTCTTAATGCACATAGTGCTCAGAGTGTAGTTGTTTATTGAGGTGACGGATTACTACTAATCATTGACCAGTAGATCCATATTCTAACATGATGATCAGTGAGTCACGCTCGGTCAGGCACGTGACTTAGAACTAGATAATGCATAAGCTTTATGCTTTTAGTTAGATTTCTGAACAATTTAGTTTAGATGCTTAAATTTAACTTTTCATAACTCGATATGTTGAAAAAAAGATAGATGGTTAAAAACGTTTCTGAAAGTGCATACAGATTGAGTACATTGCATTAAAACCTCATCACATCTTTATAGCCCATGTTTTTACGATCATTTCTACTCTATGTGACGGCAATGCATCTTTACAAAAGCCCTGCAGCGTAGTTTTTATTAGTAAAGGCTATGTTGTAATGCTGTCAGTTCAAACGTACACCAACCGCTACACCCTGTTTGCTTTTCATTAACGAAGGTTTCCCATCGCTCGTTTCAACATTCCTTTCGCACATAAATCCATATGCGCTGAGTCTGACAACTGGAACAGTATGTCTTTATATGAAACAGCATAAATATCCATTTCATTTTCTTGCTAATTAAGGTATGTGATGGTTAAATGGAACGTATGACTGGGGAACACTCTTGGTTTTGTTTACAGATGCAGATTTTTCTTGATTATGTTGCGTACAGATGCCTAGATACGACTGGTGTACGACTTGTTGCAGGTGACTTTCTTGATGGTCCTGGTACCCGAACTTGGTCAATGTTCCTTTTTTCCAATTCCATTAAGCGTATCATCACTTATAAAAGCCATTTTTATTATTTGAGTGAATAAATATTTTACGTTGGAGAAGGTTGTTATATGCTCTTCCCAAAGACAGACAACTTTTAGCGACATCACACTTCCAAATAAACGCCAAGCAATGTCATTGTAGTTTTAATACTTTTTATTTCAATGTGCCATTAATTAGTAGTGGCTGTTACGTGGCTTACTGATTTACATATTCAAATTGTTTTTAGGTGGTTGAAAAACTTTATATTTAATTTTCAGTTAATGTGTGTTTTTATAGCAAAGCTACATTAAACTATCTGCTGAGTGCACCGAGGGGATTCGAACTTCTGATTTTAACATTGTAAATCCGTAGACTTATTGCTGCTCAAACGGGGAACGTTTTTGATAAAGCAAGAAGTACAGCTTACTTATACGGTTTCATTTAATTTAAGCTTAAAATAGTTTACATCCATCGCGTTTTAATTATGAAAGAAATCTAACTGACACTATGCTGCTCTTTGATATTCAATAAAAACGATATAATCAATACGCGGTTTATGTTCGAGTGTTATTTAGAAACGATATGACCAATAAGCTGCTTTATGATTAACAAGTGTCAAACGTGACCTTATCTTAGTGTACCGAACTGTGAATCCGAGCCTTGGGGTTGTTAGTGTGCTAAAAGACTAACATTCAAATCCTTCTATTTGATCAAAGTAGCTCAAGTGGTTTTAGCGAGTGTGATTGATTATTTACCTTCCCTCTTACTTATTAGTTTACAATTTATCATCGAAGAGTTTGTTTTTTTTACCATTGTTTTCGTGGCGTGATAGAGCCTAGGCACTGCATATTAAACGAATAGTTACGGTCCATCACAAAACATCGAATTTCAACACCTACTCCAGTTGGAAATAATGTTTTTCAAAAAAAATTAACCAGTGTGATATTTTGTTGCTGTTGTTGTTTTGAATTAAGCACAAAGCTACTCAATGGGCTATCTGTGCTCTACCTACCACGGGTATCGAAACAGTTTTTAGCGTTGTAAGTTCGCAGATATACCGATGGGCCGCTGGAGGGGGTCTAATATTATGTTATGCTTTGTATTTTCACCATATTTATGAATATCGGAGACTGTTTTGGCCTGGTGATTCGCTTGCTTGGACTCTGAATCCGAGGGCTCGTAGCATGTCGACGAAAAATTGCGGTGCACTTTAGGATGTGAGTGTGCTATATGAGTAATAGTCAAATCCCATTATTCAATCAAGGAAGAGTAATTTAAGAGTGGGCAGTAGATGCTGTTTACTATGTTATCCTGCTGTTTAGCTTCGCAATTTTAGCTATAAGATGTGCAATAAACGATATCCTTAATATATTTTTATATTTATTTTCTATATTGGCTTCTGAAATTATGCTGTGCCACAGTCACTAACCTGGTTTCTGCACTTTAGGTCTGTGAAGACACGAAAGAGTAATAGTCTAATTTCATTATTCTATCAGACAAGAGTAGTTCAAGAGTTGGCGGTAGGTGCGTTTAGCTGTCTGCTTTCCTTTTTGTAGAAATTATCTACATGATGTAGAATTGCTTGTAAAGAAATGGCATAACGGTTGTGTTGGCATAAAAATAACAAACAATGAAAACGCTTTGGTTTAGTTTTAATCCAACAGAATGCACACGTTGCTCGAGTCTACATAGAAAGTAAAACTCAAATCAATCGATAACATCGAGTTTCAACAACAATTCACTTGGAGCGTTCTAGTACTACAGTAACAAAATCTCAAATTATTCTTGATTAACAGAGTACACTGAACAAAAATATAAACGCCCCATGTCAGACTTTTGAGTTTTTATTAACATTAGGGACATGCAATATATGAAATCAACCACAATTCATTTTGTTATTGAATAATCTTCAAATCACTGTCCATTACATCTTGATATTGGCATATGAACAGGACTGCCACTCTTTCAAACATGGTAGGGGTCAGGCTGAAGAAATTCACTATTCAGTATCTTGTGTGTTTGTGTGTCCACCATTTGCTTCTATTAGAACAACACATCTCCTTTCCATGGAGTTCACCAGGTTGTCTGTGGTGGCCTGTGGGATGTTATTCCATTCTTGCTGGAGTGCCACACGGAGCTGATGCAGATTATCCTGAACTGGAACATGGTCGCGAAAACGTCGGTCCAGAACATCCCAAAGATGCTCTATGGGCGACATGTCTGGCGAATACGCAGGCCAGTCCAGAACTGGAATGTGCTCAGTTTCAAGGAACTGGGTACAGATCCTGACAACATGTGGTTATGCGTTGTCATATTGGAAGGTGACATTATGCTGCCGGACAAACGGCACTACAATTGGGTTGAGGATTTCGTCCCGATATTGTTGCCCATTCAAGTTCCCCTCAATGAAGTGCAATTGTGTTCTTTACCCATACACGATTCCTGCCCACACCATAACACCACCACCTCCATGTGAACAAGCCGGATGTGGCGATCCTATGCTTGGGTGGTCACACGTGGCCAACGTGGATGTGGTCGATTTGCAGTACTGTCCGCCTGTTGAAAATTAACTCTCAAACGTCCTATCGTCCGATAGTGAACATTAAGTTGCATAGCGATCGCTCTGGTGGACATTCTTGCTTCCTACATGCCAATGGTACGTTCCCGCATGACTGGAGTCATCTGAGGCATTGCTGCTTTTGTCAAAATTTGACATTTTGGGGTGGCCTTTTATTGTCCCCAGTATAAGGAGTGTCCGAGTACTGCTCATTCTGTTTGATATGCCACACCCATGCACTCAGTGACATTAACGCATCACTGAGCAAATGCTCACAGACAGTGGTGGACTCAAATTTAGGACACTAATCAAGAGCAATATCCATTTTGTACAAGTAGAAGGAGTATACACTAACTTTGGGTGATACTCTTTATGTGACACCAATATTACACATGGGTCGTTTATATTTGCTCTCTCTATGAATATGTATTTGTCTCTCTATATACTTAAATTGTCTATATATGTATATACTTTTCTCTCTATAAGTATATATATATATGTTTGTCTCTCCATATATATTTAACTCTCTACACACATATATATATATATACTGGCCTCGTGTGTGTATATATATATATATATATATTTCTATATACACTGCTAGCCAAAATCTTAAGGCCAAAGAACATAAAGAAAAAATATGCATTTTGCGTTGTTAGACTCAACCACTTATTTGAGTAGAGCTTCGAAAGATGAAAATAAGAAAAGGAAAAATAAAAATAAAAAGTTTTCTTAGCATTTAATAGGAAAACTGTGAACACTATAAAATTAGCCTAAATACTAGCTGGTCGAAAGTTAAAGACCATACCAAAAGAAACACAAAACAGGGTAGGAAATGACAGCCTTCTTCAAACGTTTATATCGAACATGCCAAAGCGAATGTGTGAAGTTATTCGCAGTGACGGCCGTACAACTCACTACTCAGAACTCTTTGGGCATTTCCTACCCTGTTATGGACTTTTTGGTATGGTCTTAAACTTTTGACCAGCATGTATTTAGGCTAATTTTATAGTGTTCACATTTTCCCTATTAAATGTAAAAAAAGTTTTATTTTCCATTTTCATCTTTCGAAACCCTGCTAAAATAAGTGATTGAGCCTAACAACGCAAAATGTATAATTTTTCTTTATGTTCATTGGCCTTAAGATTTTGCCCAGCAGTGTATATATGTCAGTCTACATATATGTGTCTGCATACATATTTGTCTCTCTCTGTACATATATTTGACCATGTATACATACATATATATTGATCTGTCTTTGTATGTATATTTTTCTGTATTTATATATATATGTTTATGTATTTGTATCTATATTTTCTATATATATGTCTCTCTCTCAACGTATATATATTTGTCTCTCTATATCTATATTTATCTCTTTATATATATATATATATATATATATATATATGACTGTATATACATACAAACAGTTACAACAGAAAGTGTTTGTACCCCGGCGTCCCGAGTAGTTTTTGCTCATAACTTAAAAAGTATCACGATTAGGCTGTTGTTTGTTTTGTTGTTTTGTCATTAAGCACAAAGCTACACAATGGGCTATCTGTGCTCTGCCCACCACGGGTATCGAAACAGTTTTTAGCGTGTAAGTCCGCAGACATACCGCTGAGCCACTGGGGGGCCACGATTAGGCTAATAGACATATAATATATTATAAATATTATACTAACACACATCTACATAAATTTTTATGTAAATTAAACGAGAAATAAACTTTATAAACAAATAACAAAAAATAGGAGGAGCAGAAAGTGTTCGTACAGTTCAAAACGTTTGATAAAACTGATATTCCCGTAAACATTTTGTTTACTTTGGCAAATAAATTACATTATACTATTCCAGAACTAGACACTGGGTTCATAATTATTGGAATTTAGCCAGCAAAAAAATTACTTCCGACAATTTAGCGCCGTATTCTTCATTACCTGCTTGATCAACATGGCGAACAGGAAACAACTGTCTTGTAATTTAAATAACCGAATTATTGTAAAATACAAGTATCGTGTGTCTCTTTCTGGTATTGCTACACAACTTAATGTGCCGAAATCTATTCTTCAAAGCATAATTGCCAAGTTTTAGCTTACAAGATCAACTGCTAACCTCCCTCGTTCCGGACGCCCCACCAAAATTTCAGAGAGAACCAAGAGGAAGGTTCTCAGAGAAGTTAGTAGAAACCCTCGTTTAACACGTAATGACATACAGAAACTTTTAAGGGAAACTGGAGTTGAAGTAAGCACCTCTTCAGTTACGAACATGTTACGCTCTTCTGGGTTCAAAGCATGCCGTCCCCGTAGAACTCCATATTTAAAGCTTGTTCATTTAGAAGCACGATTGAGGTATGCAAGAAAGCATGCAGATTAACCCTTTACCTATTGGAAGAGTATTCTTTGGCCAGACGAGACTAAAGTCGACCTTTTCAGCCACAATTATGTTCGCTATATTTTCCGTAAGAAGGGTAAACGAAATCTTCCAAAGAACACCGCCCCTGCAGTTAAACACGGAGGTAGCTCGATCATTCTCTGGAGTTCCTTCAGCTCTTCTGGTGTAGGCAGCCTTCACCGCGTTAACGGAATCATGAAAAAAGAAGAGTACGTTGATGTATTAGGCACTTATATCAAGAATGATACTCGGAAGTTGCGGCTTGAGTGTCGTTGGATCTTCCAGCACGACAATGACCCTAAGCAAACATCAAAATATGTGAAATTTTGGTTCCAAAGGAATCATATAAGCGTTCTGGAGTGGCCATCGCAGTCACTCGATCTCAACCCAATGGAAAACGTCTGACATGAGTTGAAAACCAGAGTTCATCAGCGTCATCCGAAAAACTTGCAAAAGTTGGAGGCCTTCTGTGAAGAAGAATGAAATGGAATACCAGTCGAGTACTGTCAAATGATCATGGAGGGCTATAAGAATAGATTGTGCCAAATAAGTTACCTGACAACTGACCATTAAAGTAGACGCACGAACACTTTCTGCACCTTCTATGTTTGGTTATTTGTTTATAAACAGTTTATGTGTCGTTCAATATACATACAAATTTGCATAGATGTGTGTTAGTATAGTATTTATAATATACTATATTTTCATTATCCTAATTGTGATACTTTTTAAGTTATGAGGAAAAACTACTCACGACGCAGGGGTACGAACACTTTCTGTCGTAATTGTATGTCTCTCTATATAATTTGTCTTCATATACATATTGGTGTCTCTATATATGTTTGTACCTATATTTTCTCCATATATATATATTTGTTTGTACGAGGTCTGTTCAAAAAATACGCCGACTGTTTGAATTGCGCGTCTTTAGTTAATTCCAGGGGAATCCGCTTGGTGTCGCTAGGTTTGCACATATCAGCTGATTACGACGCTATTTCCCGATTGCAAATATCTTCATTTGTGTATTAGCTACGCGGTTTTAAGTGAAGTGCGATTTTTTTCGTTTAGCGGATTTCAGAATGAATGGCCTGAAGGAGCAACGACTTGCTGTAAAATTTTGTGTTAAACTTGGAAAATCTGCGACTGAAACTTTTGCTGTGCTTAACACGGCTTACGGTTATGTTGCTATGAAGTGTACGGCATGTTTTAAGTGGCATGAACGTTTTAAGGATGGTCGACAGTCTATAGAAGATGATTAGCGTCTTGGACGTCCTTCCACGTTAACTGACAACGTGTACAACAACTACCAGTTACATGTGATACGTTAGAAAAGATAGGAATGTGTGGAGAAGAAGAGAAACACAAGTACTCGAAGTAGAAAAAAGTGAAATAATAATTTAGAGTTAAAGCTGTATGTTTAGTTTAAAATCAGTCAATTATATTTATCTATTTGTAACTAATCGTTTAATTGCGTTGCAATATATACCAGTATTTTTAATTAACATGCAATATGTATGTCTGTGTCTGGAAGAGTATGTATAATATAGTAAGAGAAAAAGGGTGAACAAAATATGTATAGACAGTCAGTTTATAACAGCTGCACCTTTCACCTTGTCCTGTGTCAAATATGGAGATTTTCTGTTCAGTTACATCCGGGATATTGACTAGGAGTAATATACGAAATCTTTTAAAACAGAGATTCCTTTTTGATAAATAACTATTTTTATCCATTCTTTATTAATTTCATGTAATTTAAGTTACTAACAGATATTAATTTTGTCACCATGACATATGGTGATACAGGTATAGACAAATAACCTGGTTATGTGATAGAAATACAGTTAACTTGTACTTTATTCGAATCAGAAATCAAATTGATTTACCATTGTCTAGGGTTACTGAAAAGAGATTGAATTCCCTGAAACCGGTATATTTCATTTATAAGTGGTGAAGTCAGTATATAATTCCCTAATATAAGAAACCTAGTCGATTACTGAACAGGGGTTGGATTCCAATTATTCGACATATGTCAATGACGAGTGGTAAACCCAATGATACATTAGGCTTAATGCTTATTTTTAGTAAGTTAGAAGGAGCATAGATTGTTTTAAGGATTTGTTTTTACGCTTCTTCTTTCATCATTTAGGCTTTAGGTCGTCTAGTCTTTATGCTCTTAGAAGGATATCTCTATGTCTAAAATATTTATTAAGTGTGTTTCTAAAGGTTTAGGGATCAGCAGTTGCTTTCGTATTTTCGTATAAGTCTCTGACTACGTCATCCACGAAAAAGAATGAATTAAAATTGTCATTTAATTCGCGTGAGAAGTTTATGTCCATGTGATTAATGAACATATGTTAAACATTCCATGAAAATACCTCCTTATTTTCTTTTCTTAATGCATATTAATGAACAAGGTCGTGTTAGGTGATGTCTTTCTGAGTTACAACAAAATGTTAATTCCATAAACATGAGTAGTACAGCATGTGTATTTATACTTGGTAAATTTACGACTATAATGTTTGAAAGAGGCGGCCTCGACCTATTTTGATATTGGAATAAAAACTTAAAGGAATGGAAAGAAAGCGAGAAAAAAGGCATTGATTAAGAAACAAAAAAAGGAGAGACAGAAAGTTGTTTTATCCTTTTCTTCTTTAGGGGTTGTATTGATGGAGTTAAATTAACCAAAAGTATGTTTGCAAATAATTTGATAAATTTGTTTCTTTTGGATGATGTACACTTCAATATGTATGTTGTTAGGCACAAACTGTTGAAACTTCAGACTTCACAGAGCAAGTAAATAAACAGGCATCTTCAAACTTCAGAAATGCGTGACTATATTCGTTAATAAAGACTCTCAGAACAATGAACGGATATACAATTATCTACTAACGTTTCTAAAATAATAATAAGCATTCGCATCTTTTAAGTTTAAAACCCAAGGAACACTGTTTATAATTTTAGACCATATGGTTCGGGTGTGCCCTGGTATTTAGCATACCGGGCTGTACATTTATTATTCTGTCTATCAGTGTTCCACTGAACATCATGTGCATTTTCAGCCGTGGGGCCCCCAAGTGGCACTGCAATATGACTGCGGACTCACATCACAAGAAACCGGCTTTTTATACTCGTAGTGGGCAAAGCGCAGATAGCCCATTGTGTCTCTTTGTGCTTAATTCCAACCAAGCAGCCGTGAGCATATTTTAACTTCTGCAACTAATCCTGTTATTAGGTGGAAAAGAGCCTTATAGACGGAGGTCACTGCTGAGTACATGTTTTTCACTTTTGTCAAAAGTTTTAAATTATAAAAACTATTGGAAAATCTCTAATTTGAAACGCATAGTTGAAGCAGTAAAGGATGTTAGGGACGTTAGAATAATACTGATATAGGTTTGTTGTTTTGCTGTACTTCTGAAAGTTGACTACCTAGATGCTTCACCAATTCATTCCTCCATTTTTGCCCCCCAGTGGCTCAGCGGTATGTCTGCGGACTTACACGCTAAAATCCGGGTTTCGATACCCGTTGTGGGCAGAGCACAGATAGCCCATTGTGTAGCTTTGTGCTTAATTCAAAACAACAACAAATCCTCCATTTTTTCTTTAGTTTTCAATAATTATATTTTCAAAGTAACTATACCTAAAATTTGTAGACGAACTAAGTGGTATTTTTTTGGTGTATTCCTAATAAATTGAAGTTTTTTCTGCCTGAAGGAACTTTTATCTCCGTTTCTTTTTGTGTATCATCTACCTCCATTTATATCTCAATAGTGGTGTGTTTTTTGCTGTTTTTTATCACTGTTTGGCTTTTGTCACGTGCTTCTAACTGTAATGGTTTGTTCTTGGCCAGTTGTTTTTGAAACCAAACAAATTTTTTGTATTTCTGGCAAGTGAAGTGTATCTTTGCACGTGTTGTGGATTGTGGTGTTTATATCCGGACCAATATTCCTGATAAACGCAAGTTTTATTTATGTACTTCTGATAAGTTGAGTATGTCTTGACATTTGTTGATGACTGCAGTATTTTGTTCTTGGCCAATGTTTCTGATAAATATTTCTAGATGTCTATTTTGCTTATCCGTTTTAACTGTACGTCCACAAAATTTTAACGAACAAGCTAAAGTATCTAGCAATGTCAAGCTTGAAAGTAACGCTAGAAGTGCTTCTATTATTTTAACTTGTAGCAAACACATCTTTGATAGAAGTGACATTAAATATCACTTGCGAATGGTGACAGATTTGCATACTTTGCTTCCGACATGCTCCGCTTCATATTAGAGCTCATTCGCGGTATTGAAGTAATAAAGTTGACTTAGCTGCCTGACACGAACAGTTAACCCAATTGCTTATTTATTTAAACGCGATTTCTGCCAAATTATGTTTAATCAGTACGCCACAAGAACTTGTGATACCCGTCATCTAGATGAATAATTAGAAAATGTTACTTGTTAGAAAGTAAGCAAAATCAAAATGCTGTGCTTCTGCAGGATTCGACATTTTCTGATATTTATTTTTGACAAGTTACATGTTTGCAGTTGAAAGCAGACAGGTTCATATAATTGCTGTTATACAGAACTTATAGCATTTTTTTTTATTTAAACAAACTGACAACTTAAAGACAAGAAGGTACCTTAAAGTGCATCTACACTATCCAATGCATTATATGAAATAAAAGTAAAATCTTAAAGATATTTAAATTTTTATTAAGCCTTCTCTTAAATTAATTGCATCCACCTAATCCCTTTTTTAATATTCTGTCATAACTCGGTAATTAATATAAATACTGTCTCCATATTTAGAAATAAAGAAGTACACATTTACAAGTACTTTTATCGAATTGTGTATTAAAGTTATTAGCGTATAGTTGTAAATTTTATAACTTTTTACTTATTCGCTTCATGTGATAAGTAAATCAAAGCGTTTACTTTTATAAACGTGAATGATAAGTTGTAATGATGCTAATGAAAGTCATGAACTAATTAATTTTCTCTTGTCTTGTGGATCGAGATACAAAAATAAACATCTGAAACAATCCAGATGTATTCATCCATATCTCGTCAGTGTGGAAATAACTTTCTCTACAGCTCATTATATAGGATATCTTCAAGGAAGTCGCGTACCGAGGGAAGCTGACAGACAGATGGACGCAAGTCACTTCAATTTGTTTACAAAAGCCTAAACAAATTGCAGTCTAACTTGTGTGTTCTCATTGCTCAAAAATATTTGAATAAACAAGAGACAAAAATGTTATCAGAAAAGCTACGTGTTGTCTCTCTGATAGTTACTAATCATCAGTTTTAAAGAAAAACTTTCATTGCTCTGTAATGACAAGTTCCTTTAATGTACAAACTTTAACACAAACTGTTGCTATCATACACCGTTATTAAACGCCCTTTATTTTACCATGAACTTTCTTAACTTATATACTGTTTTTTAATACATACCCTTCGCTGTGGATTCCTGTACGTGGTGAGAGGACCTCCCAGAGAAGGTTCTGTTCTTTCAGTTTAACCTCAGGTACATAAACGTCCACCCACGTGGCATCTTGTGAAGGGGAAGAAAGGATCCTGGTGGTTGAGAGGTCCAACCCTAACACACCACTTTGACCTTGAATTTTCGTAGACGGGCGGCCTTGGGTTCCCTTTCCATTGTCAGTCGGTTGGTCCACTTGTGCTAAGATCAACCAAGTACCAGTGTTAGATGTTCTAAAGAGGTGTTGGGAACATCATATCTGACACTGGTGTTTGGGTATAGTGCTCACGAAAACTTGGCATTGCTGCAGTGTTCTTCTTTGGCCCTATAGTGTGTCCCCTCGTAAGGCTCCATGGTAGGTGGGATCACTGAGCACCGAAATTTCCCTTTTGTTATGACTCCTTCAAATAAAAATGTAAATTAAACAGTTAAAAACAGCCCGTAAGTAAACGACCACATCTTAAAGATTCTGAGCAGGAATCTTCAACCTCTGTAACACGTGTATATCTTTTTTATACTACATTCTCTTTCAGACAAATTCTTAGGGCAAATGTCTCCCTTTTTTATTCAAAAGAGACTAAGTACTTGCTGGCTCTCCTAAATCAGTCAAAAACCTTCGCTCTGGTGACATATTGGTGGAAATATCCACTTCTAAACAGAGCGAACTTCTCTTGCATTTGAAGGCCATTTGAATTTGTCATGAAGAATTATTGTTGAGAGGGATTTGAAGAATATTTCCGAGTTAGAGATCCTCGCTGGTTTCTCCACCTGAGGAGTTTCTGCAGTGAGGCGAATCTCTATTCGCAAAGATGGTATTATGATGCAGACCAGTGTCCTAATTTTGACTTTTACATCTCCACGTTCACCTGCCACCATCAAGGTAGGCTATCTTAATTGCAAGATATGGTTATTTATTCCGAACTCTCTCAGATGTTTTCAATATCAGCGGTTCGGTCACTCGAAGACATCATGACATCATGTCGTTGTTCCTTGACGTGTGCTTTTTGTGGTGGCAAGGACCACGATACTTATGAGTGTGAAGCGAACCCTCATTGCGTCAATTGTAATGACTCTCATCCATCCTACTTCCGTTTTTGCCCTAAACGGTTGAAAGAAAGAGGTACAACGTTTGAAAACGATTCAAACATTTTTTTACCATGAGGCTCGAAAGTTACTGTCCACCAGTTCACTTCAGACATATGCTGCTGCACTTCATTCCGCTGCTACAGTGGGAGTACAGACGAATATCTCTGTGTCTCCAAAATGATCGTTCTTAAATCATAGGAAAAATCTTTTGACCTCTATGACTAAGAAAGTTGATGAATCAACGTCAACACCCATCTCTGCCCCTACCATTCATTGTACTAAATCCTCAGATCCACTTCTTTTGGCTCCGTGTAACGGCATTTCCTTTGGGCATATTCTCCGGCCCCGAGATGTAAAACGATCATTCCAATGACAGCGACCTGCCCAATCGACCCAAGGCAGGATCCTCGAATAAAGAATATAAAGAAAAAGGACGTGGTCACATATAAAAAAATGGCCACTTTGATACAGTGGAACTGTGGAGGCTTACCTTCTAATCTGGATGACATCAAAGCACTGATTCATTCTTACCATCCTATATATCTTTCCTTACGGGAAACATTTCTAAAACCTGTCGATACAGTCACCTTTTGGCAGTTTTCTTTGAACAGAAATAACAGGTTGTTTAATGGATAACTGCATGGAGGGGGCACTGTTGGTCGATCAGCTCGACACACTTGAAACGTCGACCAGATAAGCCTTTCTCAAACGACAACATATTGTATCAGTATTCTTTAACCTTTAAAAGGCTTATGATGCTAGGTGGTGATATGGGTGGCATTTTTCGAGACCTCACTTATATGGGTTACATGGCTGGTGCCCATTTTTATTAAAATCTTTTAATGGATAGGCGATTACAGGTCGTGTGGGTTCGACACATATCTGTTTTTCCCTACAGGAACTTGGAGTCCCTGAGGGCTGTGTTTTGAATGCCACACTTTTCAGTGTAAAGATTAATACCATTACTGACCAACTTCATCTTACTGTTACAAACGGGCTCTATGTCGACGACTTCCACATTTCATGTCAGTCGTCGAACATGATGTTTATCGACTAGCAGCTTCAGCTTGCCCTAAATAGTTTGCTGAAGTGGACCACTCTAAAAATGTTTGCATGTATTATTGCCGCCAACGTGGTATTCAACCCGATCCTTAACGCCATGTCGGTAAAGGTTTGCTTCCCGTGGTTCCTAAAAAAAAAGTTCTTGGAGTTTATCTTTGACTGCAAGCTGACCTTTATACCACACGTCAAGTAGCTACGAGTCAAATGTAAAATAGCACTGAACATCCTCAGTGTCCTCTCTTCCACCTCTTGGGGAACAAATCGATGTACTATGCTAAAGATATATCGTGCTCTTATTTGATCAAAACTCGGCTTTGAAGATGCTGGACCCCATTTACACTTCCCCACTCCCTAGCTTATACATAGAGTATCATGAACCTCCTCTACACCTCTGCCATTTGCAACTGTTTTTACTGTATGCTTTGAAACTTCGATCCTTACTACAGCATCTCATCTGGGGTTGTGTTTTCCTTCCTCGGTGGGCCATGCTTTATCAGAACAGACGATCTGCCATTGCTCTTTTCGGCCTTTATATCCAAGCATAGTTGGATATATTGGGTCTTTCCTTGGATAACATTGATGTATTCACTGGTCAGCTCATCCCACTATGGCTTCTTACAGTCCCCAAATGTGACCTTTCTTTAAGTCATCTGAGAAAAGCATACTCTCCTGATTGGAAATGCTGTTTGTTATTTGCTGAACATCTTTCGAACCATCCTTTCATTTCTATTTATACAGATGGTTCGAAATCAGATGACTGTATGGGCTCTGCCATGGTTTGTTGTGGTTTGGTGGTTGCGCGCAGAATCCCCTCTGCAGTTCTTTGTTCACTGCCGAATTATGCATTTCTCTTGTCATAGATCGCAAAGAAGCTAAGCAGTACTCAAATTGTACTATTTATGCTGACTCTTAGTTCTCTCTTCGCCCTGTTCTCGCCGTCATTCTAAACCGACTAGCCCATTGCTCTTTAACACCTACTTCTATCTAGTTTTTCTAGCCACGTTGGTATTCGCAGGAACGAGCTCGCTGACACCGCAACCAAATCTGTTCTGGCGCTATCACTGCTGTGCCTTTTCCATAAATGAACTATGGTCCTGTATTCATGGCTCGTGCTCCGTCCAAGTTGGTAGTCGACTTGAAGTAAGCAATGTGAAAACAGGCTTTTTCAGATAAAATCCTCTATTGGACTTTGGCCGTCTTGTCTCCTAAAGAATCGAAAAGAGTATGTTGTTATAAATAGACTACGCATTGCTCACAATTTAACTCATCGTTTTCTTTTATTTGGGAC
Source organism: Carcinoscorpius rotundicauda (assembly GCA_011833715.1). Lineage (NCBI taxonomy): Eukaryota > Metazoa > Arthropoda > Merostomata > Xiphosura > Limulidae > Carcinoscorpius > Carcinoscorpius rotundicauda. The sequence goes on along the minus strand of CM022391.1, from coordinate 116,497,162 downwards.
TGATGTATTAATGTGTTGTCTGTGTGACACTCAGGTAGCAATACGATTATTGGCTATAGTGACATTTTCCACCTTAGAAGTGTTTTTAGTTTTTAAGGCCATTGTCCTTTTTAATACTCTTTCATTTTAATTCATAAATTAGACTTTGTGTTTTTTAATATATTCCTTTTTGCGAATTAAGGTAAAATTAGTTCGATACGAAATTAGAAAATGGCCATTACGTCAAATAACTCGAAACCAGGACTGGAAAGACCCACTTCAGGTGACTAACGCTGATGTTTAAACTTACCCGTTAGTCATCCTGGCGAATTATAACAATTAAATTATGCTTTAGAAAGTCTTTTAAAATTTGTATTGCTTTACTTTCCCTCTTACTGCTGTAAACTAGATGTAAAAATTGGATTTAATTATTTGTGGTTTTAATTAAAAAATAAACTTTGTTTTGTTTAACTTGATTCCTTTTCATGAATTTTACTTCAAGTTTAATTTTTTACCGGTAGTTTGGCGCAGATAGCGTAGTTGCTTTATGCCGTAAAACACCAAACAAACAACCAACTTTAACACCCCTCATTTCACCATGAATCTTCTTAACTTATACAGTATTTTAACACCCTTCATTTCAATATGATCACTCTTACTTTTTAAATGTTAAACATTGAAATGAAAGTTGTAAACTTGCTTTGTTAAAACTTCAGTTAATACTAACGTTTACAGTTATGACATACAGAGGTAGATTATTCAGTAATGGCCTTTAGCATTGTAGTGACCAACTGGTTGTTTGTATCTTGCAATACTTGTGGTATATTTGCGACTTTTATTAAAACATAATGGCTAGTCACTTATCTATCTGTCCGTATATGTAATTGTATACACAAGTTCTGTTATTTCTGGGCAGTTGCCTCTTGCTTACAAAGATGGACTTATATTGGTTAAACAGGATTAGCATGTCCATCTACCACTTGCTCCACTAGTGGTTTGATCGTTTTGTTACAACGATGGTCTAATTTTGACTAATTATTTTGAATGTAATAAGGTATTCTGTTTTTACTGTAACGTTCCAGTCTTTCCATTCAATTGTTCACTCGCAAAATCTGTAAAAACTCATTTAAACCGTAACTGTGTTTGACACTCAACATATTTATATTGAGATTTCCCGAAGGTGTAGTTAATCTCGTACTAAAACGGAATTAACTTCCGCTAAAACCGTCTTAAGTTGTCGTGGGATTGACCATAGTTTCTTTAGCGATAAAAATAATGAATTACAATCCTCTAAAGACACCTTTCAATAATTAATTCCATTCAGAATTCTTATTTTTTTTCATTAAATAAAGCTTTTACTATAATTTCTGTTAATGCGAAATAATAAACTTTTAATATAACCTTTAGAAATGGTTGTTGTAATTATACAGATCCAAAAGGAGAACTTCATTCCAGCCTGACAGGATCAAGTAGATACAGTAAGAAGTATAAATATTTTACTTTCATTAAAGTGTCTACAGTATAGACCACTAAATTATGTTATCATTTTCTCTCAAGTTTGCCGGTTAATTCAAGATGGAGTGGCAGTCATTTTTGGACCAAAGTCTCCGTCCTGTAGTGCTCTTGTCCAGTCTACGTGTCACGCCATGGAGATTCCACATATCGTAACCAACTGGGAATATCGTTTCTTGCCGGATGCTTTCTCGGTGAATATCTATCCGCACGCTCCAGTATTAGGTCGAGCATATCTTGACCTGATACTGACCAAGAAATGGAAGACCTTTACCATAATCTACGAGAACAATGAAGGTTAGTTCACATAGTCAGTATTTTTTATCGGTCAGTGTTTTTTTTTCAAAATGACTAGTAAAACTATAAGTACCGTAAGTTCATTTTTGTCGGCCTGTTGCAGTGAGATGAAAGTAAATTTTTATGTGGGCAATATTATTTACAATGTTTCTTTGCCACTCTTACGGCGCACTCATAGTCTTAAAGTACGGAACGCGTTTATGCAGCAATATGCCGCGAAACATAAAAGCCAGGATTCACAGTCCAAGCACGAGTAATCAATAGACGACGCTTGGCTAGATATTTAACCTAAGAAAGTTTCATAGACATCGTCTTTATGGAGCTCCTCTCCGTCAAGAAAAATTAAAATATAGCTCAATTTTCTTTCAAGGATACGTAAGGGGATATTGTATTTATGTCGCTTCAAGTTATGTCGTAATAGGTGCATTTCTTACTGCCTTTTCTTTGATAATAAAGGCGGTAGACAGGTTGGTAATTTAGGGAATAAATTACCCCAGTAGTTGTACCATCAAGTTGACAAAATTGTCATAAAACTTCTTTTATTTTTATCTTACCATGCTCTAGAAAGGGGGCCTTACCTCCCCGTTGTAATTATTTGAATTAACTTTGCTGATCATATTAATGAAATAAACTGGAGGATGTCAATTTATTAAGTTTTATTTTTCATCTTTCTGATCTAAGACAAAGTTACCTCCACAGTTAGAAACTTGTTGACATTCATGAAACTTTACTACACTCTATCTCAGATATACACTGTCTGTATGGTAGCGATTGGCTTCACACATTCCTAGTCTGATGTGTAATGCTGTGAGAGAGAAATATGAATTACGGTTCGAGCGGTTTTCAGAAGCTTCATTAATCCTGAATGCGTTTATAATTGGACAGAAAGCAGTATTATTGATAACACCCCAGGATATGATGGAGGGAAAGCTGTCATTATATCCTGGGGTGTTAGAAGAGTTGTCATCTACTTCAACAGATGGAAGAATTTCTACTGTTGGTACGTGGTATGTAAACCTGTGGAACCAGCACCGCCGCTTGAGAGTGCAGACAGCAGTAGAAAATTCCAAAATTTGACTGTAAGCCATGGGATCAAATAAAAATATCGTTACTTGTAAGGTTTGATGCTTAGCGTGTTAGGTGCATCTTTCACTTCTAACATTTGTTGAGATAGAGTCTCATATATTTACATTATTGTAAAGAGGGACAGCGCAATGGAACATTATGGACCTCCGAATAAATCACATTCGTATCATGTGGCTGGTAGTTTGTTAGAAGGTTTAGACGCAAGGGTTTCTCAGAAGCCAAACAAACAAAAACAAAAAAAAGAAACTAAAACAAGAGATCGGAAGGGTTTTGATAAAGATTTTTCAGTAGTACTTCTATTTGCTTCCGGGGTCTAAAAATATATGATGAAGCATCGATGAAGAGTCAAAAAAAGGATGAACTATTGGATTTACGTGTAGAAGACAATCCAGATGTAAAATCCACAAATCACTTTTTTCATAATTGCGTACGAATTTGTTGATATTTTGGTTTGAGAAATGTTTTTTACAAATATTCTCGACTCGCAGGAGAGATGTTCCATCACATTGGAGACATCCTTTGCTTTTCTAAAAGGTTTACTTCCAATATTTCATTTTCAAATGCTACAACATTAAACATTGGTGGATATTAAAAGCACTTCTTTCAAGAAGACCATTCGTAAACTCTGTAAGCACGCTGTTTTGCTCATACTCTAAGCTTGGTGGTAAAGAATTGCAATGTGTCGGATCTTGAAATGACTGCCCTTGTTAAGAATCTTCTAAGGTATATATCTTGTCTCAAAAAAATTCAATCACTAGACCAAGAAGTTTGTCCTGCAAGGTGAACATTGAGGGTGTCGTTTTCGAAACTTTCTTGTTCTCTCACTACAAAGGTCTAGCATGGCCTAGAGTGTTAAGGCATGCGCTCGTAATCTGAGGGTCACGGGTTCGCATCCGAGTCGCGCTAAACATGCTCGCCCTCCCAGCCGTGGAGGCGTTATAATGTGACGGTCAATCCCACTTTTCGTTGGTTAAAGAGTAGCCCAAGAGTTGGCGGTGGGTGCTGATGACTAGCTGCCTTCCCTCTAGTCTTACACTGCTAAATTAGGGACGGCTAGCGCAGATAGCCCTCGAGTAGTTTTGTGCGAAATTCAAAAACAAACAAACAAACTCTCACTACAAAATGAAAAAAGGTTAGTATTTTTTGAAGAACTAATCGAGATGGTGTTGGGATAAAAGGTAGACATTTTCTGTCTCAAAACTGAGTCAAATTTTATTTAATAAACTGAGACAGAAAATATGAAACGAATTCTGCTTGATTAAAATGCTGAAACAGTTGATACTGCATTTTATATGCAAAAACGGCTCGTTTTGGGTTCAGAAAATATTTTAAATAGAAGAGCGAACAACGTTTCGATCTTCTTCGGTTATCGTCAGGTTCACCATTGTTGAATAAAGTTGATGTCATTTCTTCTATTAATGATTCGTTGGTTTAAATTTCTTAGTTTCTTAACGATCGTGTGAGCGTGTACTGTTAATAGTGGTGTACTGTATGCTTGTTCAGACATAATGGAAACAGGTAAGTACAAATACACTGAGAAAAACACAAAAAACACAAAAACTTACACTTCTCGAACAATCGCCGTGATGAAATAAAAATCAGTGATGTCGAGAAACCCACTTGTTGAGAATTTTATATGCAAAAACGGCTCGTTTTGGGTTCAGAAAATATTTTAAATAGAAGAGCGAACAACGTTTCGACCTTCTTCGGTCATCGTCAGGTGAACGCAACAAGTGGGTTTCTCGACATCACTGAGTTGATACTGCAGTAACTAGCCGTAAGTTGCGCTTCTTTGAAATCGAACACTCAAATTAAACGAAAACGATATCCTCAGAAGAGTAAAAAAAAACCGCTATTTGAAGACAAAGAAAGTTTCCACGCCGTTTAGATGATGTTACTGTAGCATATGCAATTTATAGTCTCCATATAAAACCGTAAGAGCGCTATGAAGTAACAGATCGTTTTATTACTCTCTGCAATCGATTTACTTTTGCTGTGGCTATGCACGTGATAGAAGTCGAACACTTTATTACTAAAGAGTACAAGTGCGTTTCAGGATTTTACAGAAATGACTTCACTGCAGAAATGGAAGAGCTGTCGTTAGAAGAAACAACACTGTGGCCTCATTCAAAGGACGAAGCTGTATCTCACATAAGTGGCTCAAGCAAGGCTAAACCACACGATCACAAACATTTTGTCAAAGTAATTAATCTTAGTTTAGGAGACAGCTACAAAGTTTCATTCCAGTTGGAATATTGTGATTTGCAAGTGCAGATGACACCTGAAGTCACACTTTCTGTGAGAGTTATGCAACAAGATTTTCTGACGTGAATTTCTCTTATTCGTAAATATAAAAGTCATTAAATTTGAGCGTTTCGAAGAAAAGGGTACACGGAAAGATCAGTGACTACCAGTATATCAAAAACATTGTGACTACAATATCATGTGATTGCCCAGAGTTTGTGTTTTGAAATTCTGTTTGATCCACCTTGTCAGGCTGCATGTCGCATCAGTCGCGAGTTTATTTTCTTTGGTTGTATATAGTGCAGTTTCCTAGTTGAATGAAATTGCGATAAAGATTGTATATCGTGACTAAATCTTCCAGTTACTGTAATTATTAGATGTTTGTCATATGATGTTTGATTTTTTTTACGGAGATTGTTCTAAACATCATCGGGCTAAAATACTGCTTGAAGTTGGCGGATTTTCGTGTAGGGGTAAGAAGCTATTATCTAAATACATGTATAAATACTTTTTTTTCTTTTTAGTTGTCTTGGTTGCGTTACATTTACCACAAAGTTACATGGGACTATTTGCACCATTTGTCTTCAATGTTTAGTTGATTGGCTTGATGGAAGATAGTTCTTTTACTAAGTTTTTTAGACAAAACTATAGGATTTAACGGTCTTTCTCATAATGTACCCACGTCTTATATTGTGTAACACATTTTTTTTCTACCAATAGCCAACGCAACACGAACCATAGAACTTCATCTTCACAGTGTAGCACGCCAACCAGTAGACCTCGCTTAACGCGCATACAATTTGAAAGTATGGCCACTGAGATTTATGATACATATCTACATTTAGTGAGAGCTCAGGAGATTATTTTTAATTTACTGGCAACGTCCTCTTTTTTTTTTTAAGGTGTCAGACGAATTCATTTATAAACCTTGTGGAACAAAGACGTGTTTTGGAAAGTGTAAAAATGTACATTTTATATTCGGTACCTGTGATGGACAGAGCACAGACACCCCATTGTGTAGCTTTGTGCTTAATTGCAAAACAAACGCTTTTCATTTAACCACTAAATATAAAGAACAATATGAGGCAAATAAAAACTTTTTGCACTTTCAACTAAAGGTTGAATATAATCCTTTTCGTTCCTCACTGGTACAGCAGTAAGTCTTTGGATTTACAACGCTAAAATCAGGGGTTTGATTCCCCTTGGTGGATTCAACAGATAGTGCGATGTGACTTTGCTATAAGTAAAACACATAAGGATAATTCTTTCCTCGCCACTAATAACCTAAAATATTCTAGACTTTAGAATGACGTTTTACATGTCACGGTTAATTATTTGTTCATTAATTTCTTTGCAATGCCAAAATGTGAATTTTTCTTAGTAAGAAATGAATTAGAGTCCAGATATAATTATTTGATTCGCTACTCTGTTAGCGCTGCTTAAAAGAACGAATAAAATAAAGTAGGTTCATGAGCCGTGAGTTCGGTGAAACTAGTCTGTTGCAGAGTAAGTAGTGAATTAAAGAATAGATTAGGTCCTTTATGTCATCTTCACAGAGATTCAGGCTTTGGAGAAGAAAATATATTATCAAATAAATTGAAGCCATTAATAGAAAAGGCGTTATCGTGTGGTGGTTTCTTGTAGGATTTAAATTTAGACCATACAGAAGTATACCACGTAATTAGAGAGAGAGAGGTATGTAACTGTTATAATAATTTCGAAACAAAAAGAGAGGGTTTGTTTTTGAATAGAAATATTATTAGCTACTCAAATGTTAATTAAACTACGTAACAAAATTTTTACTTTTTCTTGTTCCTGGGCAGAAAGTGTTATTTCCTAATTGCTTATGCCTAAAATAAATAGAAAAGACCTATCTTTCTCTTCAAACTTTGCTTTTGTGGCCTGTTAGCGAATAACGAAAACATGATGGGAAACATTCTAAACATTTTTGTATAACTTTAATTATAAATACATGTAAATCTTGATTCATATGTTGTTTCATTCAGACCTTATGTAAATGAACATGTCCAGATTTGCTCGTTTTCACATATAAAAGAGGTTAATTTCTAACTTTTATTATCCAGGTCACAATAACAAAGTATGAAGGGAATCATGGCCATTTTTGTACTTTTACAACACAAGTAATTACGAAATAACACGTAATATCCAGAAACAAAATTTTGTGTTACATAGTGTTATTCTTCCAAACTCTTCATTTTTCGTAAAAACCAACGAAACAGGGTAGTTTTATAGATGTCTATTCATTTCTCAAAGATGTATATATTTTAAACTGAAGCAATTTATCAAAACTCCACTAATTACTGCTTAAAGAAAAGTTTTTAGGCATTTTTTTACCATTTCTTCTTCGGTGACTGAGCAGTAAGTAAGTCTTAAGATAAACGCAAGTGGTTACTTTGTAGCACCACAATATAACTACATCTTGCAACTGTCACACCAATGGGCTTATCCCAAGAAAATTCTCGATGACGAGAAATCCATTTGAAATAAAAATGTATTTCAGAACGGTTGGTATGAGTATTAACAATTTTATTAATACGGAGAGAACAACGTTTCGATCTTCTTAGGTCGTCTTTAGGTTAAGAAAGAGTGAGTTTGCTAGTGACCGAGAATATAAACGGATACGAAATTGTAGGGAACGTTGCAGGTGAATGTTAGGTTATTAATTAGTATAGGTATAAAGGTGCTCCTTTATATTGGTTTCATTTTGGTTTTCAGTTGTTATATAAGTGGGCTTCTTTGATTTTGCATTTGTTTATATTTGTTTCTCTTCTTAATATCTGTATGTTTTCTATGACTATGTTATGTTTAATTGATTTGCAGATCAAATAAAAAACGTGTGAAGGTGTTTAGTTGTTGTAACTATTGTTCTTAGTTAAATTTCTCAGTTTGAAAATAGTAACACCTGAAACTTTTCATTGAGGCTATTCATTCAGATCTATAGCATGCACTTAGTTTTTAGCTCAACAAATTTAAACCATAATTAGAAGTGACAACCAAACTTTAACACTTATTAGATCTAGCTACCAATTCCTACAAAATACTTATTGTAATAATCCTTAATTTTGATTAAACAATCGTCATAAAGAAAATTTTGTACTGTATTAACAGTGTTGCACTCCTAATTAATTTAATAAATATGGGGTGATGAAAGTAATGCAGAAGCTTAAATATTTCTTGTAGTAACAAGATTTATTGAAAGGTAACAAATGCGAAACCATACGAACCTTTCAACAGTCCTATCCAGTGATTGAATCCTGTCGCATTGTACTGCCACGAAAGTGACCAGTGACTGAATTCCTTCACTGTTTGCTCTCAGTAGTGTTCTGCGATCTCAAGCTGTTACTTTTGCCCACTGCCTCTACCCTGTTATCTCAGGCTGTCGGCTGTGTCCACTTGACTGTATCCTATCATCCCACTCTTAAGATCTAAATAATTCATCACACAACAAAATCAAAATTTTCAGGTATGAGTGTTTAATGTAATTTAACCGTGTCATATACCTATATCAAAAAACAAACATTTGGTAACAAACACAATTTAGTTTCGATATTGAAGTCTAGCTACAAATGTGGAAAAATATCTGTTTCACAAATAAAAATACCTCTAGACTTTGTGCATCCGTTGTTAAATTTTTCATGTTTGTACTGAATTATTCGAAAATTTAAATTTTTAATAACAAGCTGGGATATCTGTCCATTGTACATGCTATGAACTTTCAAAAATGTAGGATTAATGCTGTGATAAATAACACAAAAATCCTAACTTTCACATAGTTTATTTATAACAACATAAAATTACAATATTCATTACTATCTCGCCAAATGTTTTGTATAAGTTTTAAGAATTCAATATTTATACACTCAAAACATAGGTATATAAAGTACAAAAGTTACAACTAAACTGTTGACGGTAGGGATGCTTTTAACCAGCTCTTAATGTTTTTCTACAGTGTTTCACTTGATTAATTAATTGACGGTCATTAACCAAAGAAGTATCATACAGGTACGAGTCCAAGTAGGATGTGGATAGAACTGAAAAAAAAAACATGGCTCCTCATATCAGCCTTATAGTGGTTGTTCGAGCAGAAACTTCAGCTGAGTTTATTTGTTACTACAGTAGTGACAACCATTTTTCATTACATTTTGAGATTATAAAGTGTGTGTATGCCCTCCTCCAGTGACTGTGTGTTGTGCTACAGTAAATGTAATTATTTATTGTGTATGTAAGGACGTGCCATCATCTATGAATATAGTTAACATTAACTTATGTCAAAGATTACAGTAGTAATGAGGTATATAGAGGGGGGGTGTTTGAAACTGTCATCCCATAAAGTTTAGTTGAGATTAGCCCAGCATATAGCTAGATAACGGACAGATACACACACACAGAGATTTTTGAGAGAGAAAAAATGTATTACATCACACATAGCATTTCATATATGTAATATTTACTGGTCGACTTCTATCTTCCAACTTTGCTGCTATTTTTTTATTCACCCTGCTCTTATTGGTACTTCAGTTCCCGAAACTGAATCACCAGTAACTACAATAATCACCTTAAGTTGTCTTTATATTGTGTTATTCACAACTGTGTGCAGTTTGCTTGCCTTTTAAGGATTGGCTTTATTCAAAAGTATTTCTTTGAGTTGCCATGAATTTTGTATGTAGAACAAAGAACCTGGAATGGGGTTGCCGACCCTTGGACTAGTAATATATGCTAATATATTCTAACCTCATTGCCATTCATGTTCGCTAGATTTTTTTCGTTTTCTTCAAACAAGTACATTGTCAGCATTTCCGCCTTTTTTATTTGACTTTTCTTTGGCAAGCATTTTTCAACAAAAACTGATGTTTCGTTGCTTTTATAATGTTCTAGTGTTCTGGTGAGAACTTGCTAGGGTAGGTGCTATAGTAGTAACAGCCTCTGTGGCAAAGAAAGAAGAAAGGAGCGCACGCCACAGGGAAAATAGAGTAAGTTCGGACCTAGGATAGAAAATAACTGAATCAATTCTGTTGTCGAAAGTCAGTTTTTTACTATTATTACGATCCATTGAAAGAAATGTAAAATACGAGAGAGTCTCGTTTCTTTGATACTTAAAACTTGTGAATAAGGAAACAAGTTTAAGTACTTTATCCACTGTTCTGCTCGCATATTGTGCACGCGAAACATCCCACATAAACCTGTTCACGAGGAGCGGGGGAAAACTGCCAGATCTTTCCATCGCTGGTGTCATTGCTGGCTCGTGGAGCCTACATTTATAAACTTAATTCTCATAACTGTACTTGTTATGGTTTATGGCTGAAATTATCGTTAAGAGAAGAGTTGATTATTAAATGGATTTTAGGGGGTTTAGTTTTCCATGTTATTTAGCTGGGTATGGCTAGCTGTCAAGTGGGCCCGGGTTGTGAATACAAGAGTTAACGATACGCGTACTGTTGCCGCTAAACGCAGTCCACACTTTGGAGTTATGGGTGTGTTAGGAGAGTGGCAGTCAGACAAGAGAAGTTTAGGAATAGGTATATCCAAAAGCCATGAGTAAGATAAATGCAATTACATTATCTTGCGTGCTATTTTCTATTCAGTTGGTTAATTGATATTTTAACCCTCTAGCTGTGCATGTTTTACGTATCGCTAAAACATAACCTTTATCTTAGACCTCAATCACAATGTTGCCGTCAGTCCAGCAGCTGTCAGTCTCGGTTACTATCAATCACCATATTCGTCGATTATCATTTAATTTGTTTTGCAGGTATTTAATATTTTTAACGTTCGTTATTGCGTAATTGTTTTAGTTCCCTTACAATATTTTGGTCAGTGTTTGTCATGTGATTATTGATAATTATGAACGTTGTTTTCGACCGAATGACCTACATAACGGTTAAATACTTTGTAGCTATCTTAGGCTAACATTATTTAATTTGTGGTCTTCATTCCCATGTTCGATCATCTTTAAACCCACCAATAACCCGTGCTAATAGAATGAAATCTTATCTTCCAATTCTTTTGCTAAAACCTCGAAACTTAATCTCCAATAACTCATGGTAACAACTTGAAAACTCCTCTTTCATAGACTCGTGTGAAAAGAATGAAACTCCGTTATTAAATACCTTTGCTAAAACTTGAAAACCTTCTTCAAAGAACCGAGGTAACTGACGTAACCGCTGTCCCCCGAACCCGTAATGACAGGCTAAACTTCGCTTTGAATTATCTTTGCCAAGAAAACGAAATACTGTATCCAAATACTCATGTTAACGGAACGGAACTCCTCTTCCGAAGACCCGTGCTAACAGAATTACACTTTGCCTTCAAAAACCAAAAGCAACATAGCAAAACATCACTTTAAAGCCTGCTACTAACAGAACGAAACTTCACCTCCAAATAATTGTGATTACAGAACTAAAATTGTTTCTGAAGACGATATCCAAACCTAATAATTGTTTGTTAGCTTGTACATATTAGTCGTTTTTGAGATTTGCATTGCTAGTAGTATTTGCGGATTGCAAAATATTTTTTCATTACTATATATGTGATTACCAATTAGAATTTTACTAAACAGTATTTCGTTTTAATAAACCTGTTTTTCTTAACTTAACCAATATCCTATTGTTTTGTAGAATAGCTTTATGCAGAAGGTAAGTTAACAAACAATTCAAATCCCGATCGTGAAACAGCATGAGGTATAACTGTTATAATTTATGTTCCTGACAGGATTGATAAGATTACAAGAACTGTTGAAAGCGCCCTCTCACAAGGACGTGAAGATCACCCTGCAACAGCTTACTCCAGGACTGAGTTACAAGAAACTCTTGAAAGATATAGGAAAACGAGGAGAAACTAACATTATTTTAGACATACCAGCCGAAAAAGTCCCATTGGTTTTCAGAGAGGTACAACCTTGGGGTAACAGTTAGTGTTAGCCCGTGAGAACTAATAATTTACAATAAACGGAAGTAGTATTTTTAACAAATGTCAACTAATTATTGATGTTACCAAATGTATGTTTTGTTATATAACTGTCTAAAGCCAACTCATAACATAACATTATTTCGACGTCAGTATTATTTTACCTTAATTTTATGGGCTACCCCCACATTATACTCTCTATTCATACAGTGAAATAAACATAAGAACAAAAAAATAATTATTTACTTTATTATTTCAAACAACACAAAACGTTAGGATATTTTGTAAAATATTTTTAAGTTGATAAAAAATAATCTTATTTTAGTTTTTTTATCTGGAAGTAGGACAGATACTACCAGTTCTTATTATCATATTACTTAATTTTTACTCGTAGTTCATAGGTATGAGCAGAAAAATGTGTTTGTGGAGAGGACAAATTTTAAGATGAATCAAATTTATCAAAAGTGTGAATGCAAAGTAGGCGGAAGCTAAGGTACAGTTTAGGGGGGGCATTAACCCTCGACACATCTTTACAAATACAGTGACTATTTGAGCCTATTTTGATGATGCAGTAAGAGGGCAAGATATGATGGAATTTAAGAGGGGAGGAAGTGAACTTAAATAATAAGTAATTTAATGACCAATGTATATTATCTGTTGTTTAACTCAATCTCTTTGTCGTATCTTTTTAACTCATTGAGTTCAGCAGCTACAAGCGATCATCTGTTTGTAGTGATCTTGTGACAAAATCCCAGTTACCCGTTCGGAAAAACATAAGCTTGTCAACGTTCATGAAAGTGAGTGTTGAAGATGGAGAAGAAGCTATGTAGTTTCTAATTTAACTTCATATGTATCAAAAACATTCTGTTCTTGATTTAAAGTTAGTTTTAGTTGATTGGTTGGTTTATACACAATAACTGTGTTTATTTCATTCTTGCTTGTTTACATACTTAACAACGCATGTTCTTATATTTCAACTTTCCTGCAGGCTCAAGATGTGGGTATGATGACAGCATATCATAATTACATCGTCACGTCTTTGGTAAGGATTTAAAGATATTAACTAATTCTAATTATGTTCTTTGCCTTGGTGTTACGTTTTTTATGTTGACTGAACGCAACAGAAAGACACAGATAACAGCTTATATAATTTATTACAATAAACTATTATATTTGTGACAGATATAAAATAAATTATATAATAACAATGACAGATATTCAGTTTCAACCTTCAAAATTAATTACAATACAAAATGGTACTGGCCTGTGTCCAATATAATGATCCAGAATGAAAGTTCAGAAGTCCAGATCAGAAATCCAAAATTCCAGTCTAGGGTGTGAATTTGGTCCCACGAAGAAATTCCGAAGTTTGAATGGAGAAGTCCAGAAACAATCCACAGTCCAATAAATTTGACGAAGTTCTTTTTACGATGTCTTTGATGAATGTCTCAAATTTGTCGTTTTCCAACTTGCCTCGGTCTCCCCTAAACAGTACTGTACGTGTTGACCTTCACTATAACCAGTAATTCGAATGAATCGTAAAGATTGACGAAATAAAATCACAGCTTTTGTAGATCTAGCTCCAGTCACAAATCCAAGTTGAATAAACACACAGCAAACGTTGAAAATTTCTCAAACGAAGATAACATCTCTTGAATCTAATAAAAACGAATGACTGACTGACTCTCCTCGCATCGCCGTCTGTTTATATACTAGTAGGCTTACTGTGTTCCCAAACAATCGCGTAACTTCCCCAGAATTCCAGAGTAATCTGCGCATGCCTGTTTTTGCACGAGGCTCGTACAGACACCAGGCTAAAATACATGATCGATCTACCTAATTTTAGAAATTTCTACATACGCTTTACACATAACACTTGGGTAGGTAATGTGTATGTTTAAGCTGATTATACTGCAATTGTACTTGTAATTAATATCCAGAAGTGAGAACTGAAACCCAATAAATTACATTGTTTAACGGATTCCTTATATCGAATTCTGTTCGTTCTCTGCTTGTTTTGTTTTTTTTTACCTCTTCAGAACAGCATTGAAAGGTACATGACTTCTAACAGTCGTGATTCAACCTCAGATGTTATACTTGTTGTCCATAGGATTTACACACCATTAAGCTGGATGGATTCCAGCATGGAGCAACGAACATTTCCGGTTTCCGACTAGTGGATCCTACTCGTCAAAATATTAATATGGTAGTCCGAGACTGGACTTTTGGTGAATATCGCTACGGCCTTCAACCTGGCAAAGATCACATGTTAAAGGTATGTTACAAAGATCGACTGTACATTACTTTATTTACTTTTGCATCAAATGATTTGGCATGGCATAGTGGTTGGAAGCATTGGACTCGCAATCTGCGGGTTACGTGTTCAAATCCTACCAGCGAACATGCTAGCCCTTTCAACTGTAGGAACATTATAACGTAACGGTTAAATCAACTCTTCGTTATTACAAAGTATCCCAAGAAAAGATGGTGCTCACTAGCTGTATTCTTTGCGTTCTATTATTTCTAAATTACTGATCTCTTGCGCAAATAGCACTGGGGAGGCTTTGCGTGAAATTCAACCAATGGACGTTATCTCAGTTTAAGGCTGGTACTTTGAATGATAAAGCGATAATTATTTTTGAATGAGTGTTATTCCGCAAGACGTAAGATGAAAAAGTGTGATAAAAGATAATAAGTAGACACGCCTAAATGAAAACTTGTTTATTTTCTGCGACGCTTTTAGCAGACATCCGTTGTCAGGCATTAAATACAATTTAATTGTAACACATCGGAGAAAAAAGTTAATTAGACGTTTCAATTTATTCTTCATCAATGCCATAATTAGCCCACTTACCCCCTCCTCTCCTCTAAATAGTGGAGTATAGTATAATACAGTTTAAAGATTCGTAGCAATTCATAAAGGTTATTTTTATTCATCTGAGTGCATCCACATTGATTTACTAAAGCTATTATATTTACATTAAGCCTAAACTTTTTAAAACATACGCCAGTAAGTTAGAATTCTTAAAATTTATCTTCTTCACAAAAAGTTGATAAAGGCTATTAAAAAATAAATCTTTATTCCGAGTGGATTAACTTGTTCTAAAATTTTAACGACGTATATGATGCTGAAAGAGCCACATTTGATGCTACAAAATTTACCAAAAATGATATAAACTTAGTGTGCATATGTTTTTGTTTGATAATCTTGAAATTACAATACTCGTATAGCAGATAACTAGGATTATAGAGGGCTCTGTAATACTTTTATGTAAAAACTTGAAAAATCGAACGAAATATGATGAGTATTATCACTGGCGAGAAGTATTTTTGATACCTCCTATGTAAATTAATCTTACAAAGTGATTTTTTTTTATTTACAGAAAGGGACTTATATTTTAATGTTACTAATGTATTTCATTGTGTTAAAAGTTAGGATAATTCAAACCGTATTATATATAACGATTTTGGAATAAATCTTGTTTCGTTGTTATACATGTATAACAACCATCTTATGATAACTTCAAAAAACTAATAAACTTCAGCGACTTCTTATGAAAAAAACCCTGAAGGAAAAATCTTTGGAAGAGCCTTTGAGAACATACTAATTAATATGTATATGGTTTAAAGTATATAGCGTAGTTTCCATATGTTTGCTGCGTTCTTTCTGCCATATAAGGAATTGTTTGTTGTTGTTTTTTTTTATTCGCAATAGGACTGTTTATGCACATTCAAACGTTTGAAATGTTAGAGGAAGCCTTTTACCCTCCCCCTCGTAACGAATGTGTTGCTTGAAAACTAAGACACATTGTTGAATTGGACTCGCATAACAATCACAAACAACTGGATTAAAGTTATCCTTCTTATGACTGGTAATGCCTCCTGGTACCGTTCGTAACTAATCCCGTTTTAAACCGAGTATATAAAAGGTCGTTTAAAAAACATATTCGCAGGTCTGCGAATTTAAACTTAATAAAAATTCTTTTGGTTTTAATAAAGGATTTTCCATAATTCAGATAGCCAACTTTCGAAAATAACATTCACTTTTTTTATATCACGTGCGGATTTTTTACGAATCGGGAAGAATAAAAACTGTTACTTAGATCAAATTATTGTTTAGCTTATTACAGTAAACATATTTTATTGTTATGTTTGGGGTCTAGAAAACACAGATAGCCCTCGAATAGCTTTGTGCGAAATTCCAAAACAAACAAACGGGGTCTAGAACGATCGATAAGACTCTCATGTTGCGATTGGCCTGTAGCCAGCATAACAAAATGTGACCCAATTTCAATGAAAATTATTCACTTATGTAAAAAAGTACATATGACGTTTTGTAAAAAATATGTACATTATGGATAAAAATTTATATCATTTTTGGATTTAGCGAACAGGAATTACTGTAGAAAATGTAAACATTTCAATAAAAACCATCGTAGTTTTGTGTTATTAACGTGAACAAACATTTCTCAGCTAATCATTAATGTGGGCACTAGAAACAAAAATCAAATAAATTGTCAGGAAGTCGTAGTTAGATATTTAACCCTTAAACAGCGGAAATTTTGTATGTAGCAGCAACAGTTGATGATGGGCGCCGTTTAAGGGTTAAACATAAATTACCTAAACCATTAGGCTTATTTTCGACTAAGATACACTGTAAGATATAAGTATTTAAGGGTTAATGTGTTGATGTCTTTATGGACTTAATATTTAAGTAACTTTGCCATGACTATTCTCAAACAAAAGACGACAGTACGACGTTTTAGAAGGATAGCTTGATTTACTTATCAGTAAATATTAATCCAGAGCTACAAAATTAACGTATAAATCAGTGAAACCTATTCCAAACTTTACACATTTATCTAAAGAAATAAGTCAATACTCAATGAAACTAAAATATATCGTGTTTACAATTTATTGAGCAATCAGTTTATTTTAATAGTATTTGTATATATATATATTATTCTAATAAGTAATGTACACTCTCTTCCTTTTGTTACTTTCATTAAAAGTATTGGTTGGAATGTTTAATATATTTATTCTTATAATGTGTTATTATTCTTATCATACAGATAATTTTATATAGTAAGATTCGTATGTTAAAGTCCAGGGCTCAAGCCCCTCAGCTAGACAAAACTCAGATGATCTGTTGTGTAGCTACGCGATAAAAATGAACCAAATTCGATTAGAAATATTACTAACAGCGAGAATACCTGGTTGATAAAACAATGCTTTGTGATTTTTATTGGTAAGACATGACGACAATATATTTAGTTAGCTATACAGGTACTTTGGATTAAAAAGAAGTTCATACTGCGCAAGGTTTGGGAAGGTTGATTATTAGTTCATACACCAGGCCAACAATACAAAATCAATTTTATAAGAACGTAAATGTTGGGCAAGTACTACCACTCCCACTGCATGGTATACCGTAACTTCACAATTTATAGCTAACTGAAATAAATTCATTTTTGTGAAATCAAGTTTGACCAACAAAGAGGAATAAAAGTGTAGTAGATGCAGTCAAACCTTGGTAAATTTCTTTGTGAACAAATCAAAATTAAGATTATCCATGAAATTGAAGCCATGAGGGCTTCATAAAGTGAAGGCCAATTCCATTATCACTTGGTAAAAGAGTAGCCCAAGAGTTGACGGTAGGTGGCGTTGACTGGTTGCCTTCCCACTAGAATATCACTGCTAAATTATGGAACTCTAGCGCAAATAACTCTCATGTAGCTTTGTGAGAAGTTCCAGATAAACTAAACTGTACAACGAATACTTAAAAGCGAATTCTAATCATTTATAATTAGAATTGATTGAAGTAGTGTATCTGGCTAGATAACGATAGAACTAGGGTTACCAAGCAACTTAGTTCTTTATAAACAACATATTTGGTGGTGTGTTTTTCTAACTGTATACAAATAATAAAAAACATTTTGTTAACTTAAAATGATGTAATGGAGGCAGTAGCAAAATGAATGCAAATAACACAGGAATAACATAAGATAATATTTAGGGACCTTTTGGCCCAACTCGGCTGTCTCATCCTCTAAGCCAAACAAAAACTATTAAATAAATAGATTTAAAAGAAATTAAAACTAGCCCTTGTCATTCCTATATCTATTAACCTTCCTTTTAAACTCGCTCAAAGCCCAGCATGGCCAGGTGATTAGGGCGCTCAACTCGTAATCTGAGGTTGTGGGTTCGAATCCCCGTCACACCAAACACGCTCGCCTTTAAAGCCGTGTGAACGTTACAATGGGACGGTCAATCCCACCATTAGCTGGTAAAAGAGTAGCCCAAGTGTGTAAGTTTGGGAGGTAATGACTAGCTGCCATCCCGCTAGTCTTACACTGCTAAGTTAGGGACGGCTTGCGCAGATAGCCTTCATGTAGCTTTGCGCAAAATTAGAAACAAACAAACAAACTCGCAACGTACGAAGGCATCACATTCCGTAGGCCAAAAAACTCTATTTGAAAAATAAAATTGTTTTATTTCAAAATGACTTTTACCTTGCCTTAATCTATATTTGTTCACGCTGTTAAGAATGAAGAATGTTGATGCATTCAAATCATTTTACAATCTTAAACTCCTCAATCAAATCCCCTCTAACTTTTCTTTTTTCAAGAGAAAACAATTCTAAGGATTTTTTAAACCCATCCTAGTACCATTATAGTAACCCTCTTCTGCGCCTTTTCCAACAAAGCAGTGTCTATAGACAGATCATCTTTATGACTTGTAATATTAAATTTTAAAGTAAATTGTAAAATGCACGAGTACAAAATGGCTACGAGATCAATCACCTCGATCGAACTCGAAGCGAGAGTCTGTATTAATCAAAACATAGTTTGACTCGTTATTTCTTGTACGTAAGTCCTGAACTTTAAGTTACATTACATTGATGCCTACCATGACATGACTATGATGTTAGGATAAACAAACGATACACCAACAGTCAATAACATAACTTCCAACTACAGTAATATTGAAGTCAAGTATACATTTTATTATGTTTATAATAGTGTATTTTATATAATACTGAAAGTCATGTAGGAATAATTTATGTATCATCCTTATATTCTTGTTTCTATTGTTTTTGGCACTGCTAACCATACAGTATTTTACATTTACAAAATGATTTTTATTACATGTTTTGTGACGTTTAATTTTGTTACTTACTTAATAGGAATGTTTCAATATAAGGTTTCTTTGTACAAGCTAGCACGGAATTTTAGTCTCTAGCAAACCAAATAAAAAATCGTAAATGTTCCTAATTTTATAATAATGTTTGAGTAATTCGTTGAGAAATTGAACTAAAAATGTGTCAGTAAGTTAGAAACACAGATAGTCTATTAGGTCTGTTTTTTTTTTGTTTGTTTAGAATTAAGCACAAAGCTACTCAATGGGCTATCTGTGCTCTGCCCACCACGGGTATCGAAACCCGGTTTTTAGTGTGTAAGTCCGCAGACATACCACTGTGCCACTGGGGGGGCCTATTAGGTCTGTTTGATAATCAACAACCAAGCAAACTCGTCTGTATTGTGACTTAAGTTACAGTAAACGTGTTTCTTTTTCCCACAAGTTTAGAGCGTTGAATGTTTTCGTCCATTTGCGGTTGACAACGTATTTTGTAGTTCTGTATTTTTGTAACTATGTAGAGTGTGTATTGATACACAAATTTGTGTATACGTTTAAGCTTTTTTTTCTACATCATTACACACCTGCACAGCTGTATTTGCGAGATACATTTTAAGAGGTTTGATATAAAATTCAGTATTTGTACAATGTGGTTACGCCTTAGAATGTTGTGTGTACAATAATAACGATGCTTCTGTTCAAGTGTGTTGGTTGAATGAAAGGGATTATGGTTGAATTAAAAGAAGTAGGATTCGATTTTCTTTAACCATAAATTCTCGACGACTTCTTTGTAACTTCTAGATTTATTTTGTTATGATTTAAAAATAACTAGTGGTTGCTCAAAAAGAAAAGATAGGCGTGGTTGTACAAGGTAGCTTCCCACCTATTTTCATATATCTCTGTGAAATATGTCGGTATTATTTGATAATGAATACATTTATTACGTAATTATTATGAGCTGAGAAGTCATATAAAACCACGATTAATTAAAAAATAATTTAGGACATGTGATATTGATTCTCTTATATATGTAATTTTTAAACAACACCCATAAAATTGCAAAATACACAACTTAAAACCGATAATTTGTGTCTTCTCATGAATCCAATGAACCTACTTGCCACACTTGGTGATGATCCATCTGCAGGAGGCAAAATACATAAAACAAATATCATGCAGTACTATTATACATAAAGATATGTTTGTTGAATATGGTGGTAATGCAGAACTGTGTTTTTGTTTCCTCAAAAGTAAGCCGGTTTAATTTTCTGTTATTACTAGCTTGAACAGGGGAGATAAAAAATAGTACAGAGAAGTAGATGATAATTGCATGCTATTGTTTATTTGTAATCATGTGATACTTACGATTTTTTTGACGAAATTATGATGTTCAAATCATTAGATTCTCGGCCCTCATTACCTGTTAATAACCAATATCCAAACTGCAGTTTTCTGAGAGCGATTACATTTATTGGAACCGTTAGAAAGATAGCAAGATATTTTTAACTTGTAAACAAAACAGTAATTAATATTTGAAGATTCAGCTTATGGTAAATATTCATATGCTTACTTTTTATAAGAAATGCAAACTTATTCTGCAAAAAATTGTTATACTTAAAACATACCATAGTTTTGTAACTAAGTTTTTCTTTTGTAACATTAATTCATTATGTAAACAAGTGTTAGTGAAACATACCATAGTTTTGAACTAAGTATTCCTGTTCTATTAGCCCCCCAGTGGCTTAGCGGTATGTCTGCGGACTCACACGCTAAAATCCGGGTTTCCATACCCGTGGTGGGCAGAGCACAGATAGCCCATTGTGTAGCTTTGTGCTTAATTCAAAACAACAGCTATTCTATTAGTATGTTTCACTTATGAAAATTGGTTCAAAACTAGTGTGAATAAGTACAGTATTTGGATTTATTCTCGTACTTAATAATTTATTTTCGAATATTGTGAAATTATCGAGTTAGATGTGATTTGAATGAAGTATCTTCGTTGAAGCTAATTAAGAATATAATTTCTATGTCCTTGAGAGCAACGTACCGTTTTGTAAAGTTTAACATTTAGATTGATTTTATTTTCTTAACCCTAACTTCAGATGATTTTATACATCAAGTAATTTTTCTTCTGTTACATTGAGGGCATATAACTCACCAAACGATCAACCCACTTATTTTAAAGTAAAATCTGTCCTTTTCTTTAAAAATAAAAAAATGAGTGTGTCACATAATTATTACTAATAAACTTGTCCGATTCGCTTTAGTAATTTTTATATATATATTTATAGTGTAAAATAGAAGAAATTTAGAATGCATGCAGTTCGACCCTTTAATAGACCGTGGGTCAGTACAGTTTACATAGAAACAGCACTTAAAATTCAGTGTTTGTGTGTGTGTATGTGGATCGCTGACAGTAGCCATAGTGACTGCGCATGCTTATTTCAAGCTCGTACGTACATTCACGCTTGCTTAAACATGTATTTAGTTTCATTATAATCACAGATTCAGAAATAAAGTACCACGAGAATTTGGAATATACGATATAGCAGCCCAGCTTAAACATCAACTGTGTCTTAAGCTATTCATAGCAATTCACTTATTTCAAAATTCGTCTTCATTCCAGTATTTGTCCACATAATTAGTTCTAAATTTGGAAGCTGTGTATGTTTGTTTCACCATGAGCCATTCTTATTTTCCTTAGTACTCATATAGAGGCACTTTTTACAAGTCTGTGTTCAAATATAGCAACATGTTGGTGAAACATTATTTTCAAAGTTCAAAAAATAATAATTTTATTAATATTATCATGATAATCAAGTCAATCATAAGTCCTCAGCCACACCCCCACGAAAATAGAAAATTGTTGCAAAACAAGATACCAAAGCAACTGCGATTCTTTTTTAATCAACTAAAAGCATCGTTCCATAAAAATGAAGAGAGATGTGGATTGGTTTTCCTTTTGAAAGCTTTACAGTTTTCGAGGAAGTCGTCAACTGGTAGTTGAAATATCTGTATTAAAATGTACTAGCTAACAGCTAGTTGTTTGTGATGTTTTTTTTTTTATTTGGTTCAGATTCTGCGGTAACCACAAAATATCTAGCAGAGTTAATTTGAATTTCTCTGACTCTAACTGAGTTTGGAGCTAGAACTGATTCTGAGCTTGGAGCTAGCAATTATTTTGATTCTGAGTTTATATGTAGCGTGAGACTGGACACAATGTAAAAGAAAGTGAACGGTTATCATTGTTAATTTTTCAAATACAATCAAGAAGTACTTGATTTAAAAACGCTTGTTAGGTGGGTCTAGAAACACATCTGTATTGTTGTTGCAGAGCGTTAAAAAGCTACTACTATTCCACATTAAAGTTATAAAGTAATGTATGCAAAATTACAATGACAAACCTTTTGATGTGCATACATTTCCCTCGCCATTATTGATCATTCCAATAGGAAAAAGATGCAAGACTTGCATAAATAAATGCTAAACATATAACCTGATCCACCAAAGGAATGTATCATTGTTCTCTTTACTTAGGATATTTCACTTTACAACAATTTCTGAAACAAAAACCGCCTGTGACATTAAAGGAAAACGACTCAGAGCAATAGGTAACTAGAGCACAAGCAACGTTCTGTTGTCAAAACTACACGTGGTTAGAAAGGTGTATATGTGAGCAATATCGAAAATTACAGGTGCGCATGAAAAATTCATTTAGTAATCTGAAAGATAAAGGAAACATTTAATATGTTTTGTGTATTATATTATTTTTTTTAACCGACAGCGTTATATAATAAACTTATTCTTTTTTCTTCCTCTCCTGGGAGGAAGAAACAACTAATATAAAAACAAAAACGTCATTTAAAAAATGCTATATTTCTGAAACTGATATACGCGAGAGAAACTGGAAGAAACTTTGGGGAAAGAATAAAAATAACTGCTGCAAAAGACTGTTGTAATACAGAATTATGCACGGCAAAGCATGTCGTGTTGACTGGACACAAAATAAACTAGGATGACTAAGACACATTAACTTATTAAATTCTGTAAAAATAGAAAATCAAAGTATTCCTACATCAGTACGATAGAATTATTGCTAAATAAAGACTCAGGCCTGAAAATCAGGAACTTATGACTATCATTAGTCAAATCATATTTTTTTCCACCAACTAATCATGTCATATTCATTTAAATACTCCCGGATACTGCATAAACCCCAACAGAAGCTGGTGAAGTTGGCTTGAAGATGGAAGACTCTCGAAACTTGTCTTGTCTGTATCCAAACTACTTCTATAGATTAATCTTCCAGGACTTCATCTGCAGGTGTCACTTTGAACTAAACAGATGTTACGCCTTTCATCTTTCTTTGCTCATCATGAATAAACTACTCGAATCACCCAATAGAAGATACTATGTAATTGTTTTCCCTCGTTTTTGTCACTGTTTAATCAGAGACTGTTAACACAAGTATCTCTCGTGTAGTTTTGCGCAAAATTCAAACCAACTAACAACGCTACAATAATAAGTTCCTACACGTAGTTCATCTATATGAATAATATACTTGCATTTTTCTCTGTGGAACTTTCCTCACAAATTTTTTGATTAAACTCTACAAATCTTGTATCGTTAAAAGAGACCTTTGTTCAAGGAGTCTGGATCACATATTGGCTTTTTAATTCGGAATCAACTTGCTTATTTTTCGTTTAATCAGATCTTTCAGTTCCAACGAGTGTGCAACACGACGGCACAATGGTGTTGTCATCTCGTGAATGACTGCATTCTATTTCGACTTTAGTTTTATCTCTGCAAATTATTTCACATAAAGAATATTTAACCCTTGTTCTTAATTTCCTAAAAATATTAACATTACACTATACATGATTACTATTAACTTTCCCAACTTGTTTTGGTCTAAAATACGCATGCGTAGTTCATTGAATCCCTAATCTTATCATGTTGTAAACATGCATTCAGACGTTTCTGCATAATCAGGTTAGTTGACTGACGGACATCACAACAATGTTGGTGCGAATGGTTTAAAACAGATGACCCTTTCAGACGGCCTGTGGTCACCTTTTGGGGAAATAAATATAAAATATCAAGAATAAAATGTAGTATAAATATAAAAATACGTTAATCATTAAATGCTTCGTGTTTTCATGGGGTAGAAATAAATTACTATCGTTAATTTTCCAGACTGATACTGCACTAATCTACGACGGTCTTGGCTTATTTGCTCGAGCTCTTCACGACTTGGATAGAACACAAACCATCGATGTTCAGCGTCTGTCGTGCGACGACAGTGTATTTTGGAACCACGGAAATTCCATCATTGCCTACATAAAAGTTGTAAGTCAACTATTTTCTTATTGCTCTGTACAAGTGACGCTGACACTGTTTTTAGGATTGTTCTGATTAAATTAAAGAATTCACACTGACACTTCAAAGGGTTGCTTTTAAAACTCACTTTCTATCAAACTTGACGAAGAGCAGTTGCTCAAAAATGTCGTTATTAAATAAAATATTGTCTTTATGTGATCGTCGTTGTTTTTTTGTTGTTGTTTGTTTTAGATTACTTTAGTACACTAAGACGGACTGGGGACTTCTGTTTCACTAACATACATCATATTTAGTGTGGTGTCCGTACATTTGTTGATACTTACAATCTTGTAATACCTAAAGTTGTAAAGTGAAATATTCTTACTCGTACCATGATAAAATATCTTTGAAATAAATGTTAAGGGCAACGAATAATAAAATAATTCCATTCATATGTGTATCAAAATAACGTTTATCAATATGGATCTTGTTCCGCACAAAATAACGTTTATCAATATGGATCTTGTTCCGCACAAAATAACGTTTATCAATATGGATCTTGTTCCGCACAAAATAACGTTTATCAATATGGATCTTGTTCCGCACAAAATAATGTTTATCAATGTGGATCTTGTTCCGCACAAAATAATGTTTATCAAAATGGATCTTGTTCTGCACAAAATAATGTTTATCAATATGGATTTTGTTCCACACAAAATAATGTTTATTAATGTGGATCTTGTTCCACACAAATAAAAACAACATGTTTTATATCTCTTAAAAGAAAGCTTTAAAGATATCTCACCACACAAATAAATTTTCCAGGCTTTGCGCATATCAAATGAAAGTAAGTTTTCTCGTGTTGTTTTTAACCTTGGAGTACTGTCTCTCAGGGTTAAATGTTAGCAGATCACGAAAGAAAAATGTTTTTCTATTGTACTATCTGTCAAGATCATTTTATTGTGATTAGAATAAATTTCATCACAAGCCAAGAGGTGGGGGACAAGCCTTTAAAATATTACGTTTCTTTAGAACTTGAAAACGTAGTATATGATATACTTTTTTTCTATATGGCAAAGTGGTTTTTAGAAAAAAACATTCAAGTACGTCACAGAAACACTGAAACGTAATATGTATTCAGTTAACGATAGTTGGTTTTGTTTGTTTTCAATTTCACACAAAGCTACTCTAGGGCTATCTGCGCTAGCCGTTTCTAATTTAGCAGTGTAAGATTAGAGGGAAGGCAGCTAGTCAGTCATCACCACCTACCGCCAACGCTGGGGCCACTCTTTTACAAACGAATTCTGCGATTGACCGTCACAATAGTGCATTGGAAACCATTATCCTCGTCCACTAAATAGATTGTGGGCAGCTGCAGGGCAGAGGGTTGTGGTCTAGATCTGACAGCATTAGAAAGTACTCTTTTTTTTTTTTTTTGCAATGGATACTATGCTTCCAACTATTGTAAATATAAACGGCCATCCAAGAGATGATTCAGTACAAGACCAGGATAATGTAATTGGATAAACAAATTTATTTCAGAACACAGTTTGTCTTACTGTTAGATAGCCCATTTCGTATTTCATTTCCAAACTTTTAATTTTTAACAAGTTTTCAAGAAATTTTTAGATAAAATTACAACATGTTTAACAAACAGTTATTATCTTTATCAAATGATTTCCTTTTTGGGCGCTTTGGTTTATTTCGCAACTCCTTCATTACTTGAATTGTTTCGAAAAAAAATTTCCTCGTGTTATTCCAGTGCTGCAACTTTTAGAAAAGTGTTCACCAGATATCCGTTCTTATAAATGAATATATTTCGCTTCCCTCGCAGAAGTTGTGTTTGTTACTAATTTTCAGAACTGTAAGTTAATTATAACAATATTTTACTTTTGTTTTTTAAAACAATTACACCGACATATCTGAAATGTTCAATAGAAAGTTTTGGAATATTGTATATGGTATTCGTAATCTCGCAAACTGGAAAAAATAAATTGTTACTCGATAATCGTAAATGTTCCACCAGAGACACAGCGATATGTGTGTAGACGTCCAACGCTGAAACCAAGTTTCGATACCCGTGGTGGGCAGAACACAGATAACCTATTGTCCAAATCTGTGCTTAATTTCAAACAAACAAACAAAAATTACAATCAGTGATGTCGAGAAACCCACTTGTTGAGAATTTTATATGCAAAAACGGCTCGTTTGGGTTGAGAAAATATTTTACATAGAAGAGCGAACAACGTTTCGACCTTCTTCGGTCATCGTCAGGTTCACAAAGAAAGAGGTAACTGACCGGAAGCTGACCACATGTTTGGAAGGGGTTGTGTAACTGAGTGTCGCAATGTAGAGGGCGGGGTTAGATGTTTGAATATATAATTTTATCCATAATATTAATACAGGTATAATGGCGTTCCTTTATATTGGTTTATTTTGGGTTTAAGTTGTTGTATAAGTAAGGCTTCTTTAATTTTGCGTTTGTTTATGTTTGTTTCTTTACTTAGTATTTGAGTGTTTTCTATGGTTACGTTGTGTGTATTTGATTTGCAGTGTTCGAAAACGTGTGAAGGTGACTTTTTATGTTCTTTGAATCTGGTTTCCATTTTTCTACTTGTTTCTCCAACATAGATGTCGTGGCAGTTATCACATTGTATTTTATAAATAATGTTGGTGTAGTTCTCACATAGTATAGACCTCAGTTTTGTTTCTGATTTTTGAATAAAGTTAGTATTAACTAAATTAACTCCATACATCCCAACATTAACTTCACATGTGAACAGGAAGAAAGCAATCAAATATCATTTCTTAACCTCAAAATTATAAGAACCGACACACAATTCAAAACAGAAATCCACTGAAAAATCACCCATACTGGATTATACATTCTTTGGGACTCAGCACATAAAACAAAACAAAAGCTCAACATTATAAGAAACCAGATAAACACAGCCATAAAACTATGCTCACCAGATAAAATTAACGATGAATTAGACAAAATAAAACAATACTTCATCAACATCAAAAAGTTTCCTCCACAAACCGTAGAAAACATTATACACACACACCTAGATAGAAAGCAAATTCAACCAACAAAAGTAAATATATCTCACGAATCAAAAAATCACGAAACCATATACTGCTGTATACCATAAATTCCTGACATCAGCAAACAAATAACCAACATTTGTCAAAAACTAGTAACAAAATATGACATTCCAGTTAATACTAAATTTATTCAAAAACCAGGCACAAAGCTGAGGTCTATACTATGTAAGAACTACACTGACAAACACCACACTAACATTATTTATAAAATACAATGTGATAACTGCCACGACTTCTATATTGGAGAAACAAGTAGAAAATGGAAACCAGATTCAAAGAACATAAAAAGTCACCTTCACACGTTTTCGAACACTGTAAGTCAAATAAACACAACATAACCATAGAAAACACTCAAATACTAAATAAAGAAACAAACATAAACAAGTTGTTGTTGTTTGTTTTAAATTAAGCACAAAGCTACACAACGGGCTATCTGTGCTATGCCCACCACGGGTATCGAAACCCGGATTTTAGCGTGTAAGTCCGAAGACATACCGCTGAGCCACTGGGGGACCAACATAAACAAACGCAAAAGGAATGCCATTATACCTGTATTAATATTATAGGTAAAATTATATATTCAAACATCTAACCCCGCCCTCTACATTGCGACACTCAGTTACACAACCCCTTCCAAACATGTGGTCAGCTTCCGGTCAGTTACCTCTTTCTTTGTGAACCTGACGATGACCGAAGAAGGTCGAAACGTTGTTCGCTCTTCTATGTAAAATATTTTCTCAACCCAAACGAGCCGTTTTTGCATATAAAAAAACAACAAAATTTACAATCATAAGCTCCTGACTTTTGAGGGGAGTGACATTTTCCAGGGGGTCAGCGATATGTTTATTAAGTATTTTCAAGTATTATATAAATAAATAAATAAAGAGAAATCTGTTGAACGGCGTTTTTGTTTTCACAAAACGTACTGGTAAAGAAGTATTCTCGAGATGAGGACTATCTGTTCATGTTCTGAAAAACAAAAACACGAAAATTCTGTGGTAGTAGTTTAATTTTGAAGGAAAGTAAACTTTCCCAATTGGGGTGTTCAGGGATATTGATATCCCCCTCTGTCACGCTCGCGGTAAAATTTTTGTTGTTATTTTTATGATTTTGGATTTGATTTTAGGTCAAAATTGTTTTTATTTTGCTCAGTTGATATTTGAAGTTGTAGTTGTTTCAGAGAAGTGTGGATCGAGAGAAGGCAATCAGGGCCGGTGGCATGACTATGTCCGCGTACGGTAAATGATAAGACTTGATGGAAGAGCGAAACGAAGCAAGATTACGATGGATGTTCCATCAAATGTCCCGTGATCATGGTCATGGAGTGGCCGGGATCAATAAATCCAAATCCCCCAGAATTTCTTGTGCGGGGAATGGGAAGTACCCCGAGAAACCCACTTTCATAAGACAGATGCCGAGTGTTCTACCTGTCCTGTGCCCAAAGAAATACATAAAGAGCAGTACCTGAAATGGTGTAATTGTGAAGTATGGTTGTTTTATGATGTTTTGTAGGCCGTGTGTATGTTGTATGAAGATTTTTTTGTTTGTGTGATATGCTTGTCATGCTGTATAACATTGCATTTAAGGAGCTCCTTTTTTCTGCTGTTTGATAATAGTTGTGAGCTAATGTTCTTGATCGGTCCTCTATGCGTTTAAGTGATTGGAATGAATGTGGGTAGCCTAAGGACCATTTCTAGGACTCTGTTCTGCTGGAGTTGTAGTGTTTTGGCGATGCTTTTTTTGCATATTGTAAATGATTTGAGTGCCATATTCGATTAGAGGACGAATGTATGCTTTATAGATTTTAATAATGGTATTAGGTGCTTATCCTTTATGTGTAATTAGTTTTAAATAATAATTATCCTGCTAACTGATTTGTTTATGATTTTGAAATGTTGTGTCCAGAAGAGTCGTGTGTCAAGCGTTGTTCCCAGAAAGTTTGCATATAAGCTTAATTTTATTATGCTGTTGTCTAGTTTAAGATTTACTTCTTTCAAGTTTTGTGATGTTGGTTTAGGCTGCACCTGAATGCGTTGACAGTGGTTTTGTGTGGGCTCGGGAGGACTCTCCAGTCGTTACACCAAGGAAGAATGGCGTTCAGCGATTCTTGAATTTTATTGTTTACAATTATTGGATTACGTCACACACTACAGATAGCTTTATCGTGAGTGTACTGTGAGAAGTAAGTGTATGTCGGGTCCGGGAATGGTATGTTGTTCACAAATATTATGTAAAGTAACAGTGACAGGACAGATCCGTGAGGAACACCTGCAGTGATATTGAATGTCTTGGAAAGAGTATGGTTTACTTTAACTACTGCAGTACACAAGATAAAAAGCTAGAAATCCATCTGATGATTTTTTGGTTGACGTTTAGAAAATATAGACAATATCTAATGGCATTGTGCCATATTGAGTCAAACGTTTTTTGACGTCTAGGAGTACTGCATTTGTTGTCTGGTTGTTATTAAAGGACTTATATGTGGATTTTGTGATTCTGGTTAGGTGATCAGTGCTCTGTCTTCCTTTCCGTGAGGAGTTTTGTGTATCGGGTTTAAATTATTGTTTTCGCAGAATAGAAGCAATCTTCTTGGAATTATTCTTTCTATTAATTTTTCAATGCAGCTGAGTTTACTTATCGGTCTGAAGTTGTTAGAGTTGGAGTTTCCTGTGTTTCTTTTAGGAATGATAATTATTCTAGCTTTCTTCCAGGCGTCGGGAAAATATCCAGACGTGAAGGAAAGATTAATGATGTTGATGAAGGTTATTAGATCATCTTTATAAAGATGATATTTCTAATACCATCTTCTCCAGATGAAGAGTTTTTTAGTGTTAAAAGATTAGTCTTTAGTTTCCCCACTGTAATTTGTCTGCCAAAGACGTCATGAACGTGTGTTACAGTTGAGTTAGCAGTCATGTCAGTTGGAAATTGTGGTGTGTACAGGCTTGGTGTAGTTAAAACGTGGTTGTCAATATTTTGTTTCAAAGATTGGTTGAATGATGGTGAGTTTATGTCATAAAATTAATTAGCGTAGTAGTCGGCAAATAATTTTGATTTGTCGACGTCGATTTTAGCGGTTATGTTATATTTTATGTGTTGGAAAAGTTTGTTGTTCTTTTCCCATATGAGTGATTCGATTTTATTTTTTTCAGAATTTTTTGGTTTGTCATTACTGTTGTCCAGTGTGTGTGAGAATTTAGGTTAGTTTGCTTTTATTTGTGTTTATATTGTGTTTAATTACTGCGTCTGTTTTATTTAGTTTTGTTTTTAGCGATCGGGCCTTGGTGGTCATGTGTAAGTCTTCTGCGTTCTCTAATAAGATTAAGTATTTCTGGTGTCAATGTCCTGTGTTATATGGAAGTGTTTTTGTAGAATGAAGGAATTGCTTTGAGATTTTTGAAATGGCAGCAGTAACATCGTTTACGTATCTGTCAAGATCATGTTTGTTTATAACAGTTTTAACTTTATCCAATAAAAGTGCAACTAGGGTGTGGTTCAAAATTGTCCAGTCTGTTCCTATGTACACAGTTGCAGACCCGTGGGAGATCTGTTTGACTTTCCTGTTTGTTTTGCGAAAGAAGGAAATATGGAATAATAGCGCGGTCAAGAACGTCGTGTGTGCAGTTACACGACAATAGATGGGGGTGCTGTCGTTGATAAATGCGTGTTATTGTTCTCGAGCAGCGTTTGTTCTGTGGACATGTAAGTCTGTGTGGGGGGCATTAAAGTTTCTAACTAGTATAGGGATGGGTTTCCGATTTAGGCAATTCTGCAGGAAATTAAGGTCAAGTTGTTTGCTGGGAGAACAATACATGGCGAGTATGGAAATGAATTTGTTGTTGTTGATCCGGAAGTTACATAGAATGCTTTCGTTAATACTTCAGTAAATGTCTGTTTCGATCTCTATGTACGGAGTAATGTTTTGTTTGAAATAAATAGGAATACCTCGAGTTTCACTAGTTCCCAGTCTCGAGAATGAGTTAAAGCCCGGAAGGTTGATGTTATTTTCTACTTTACCAGTGTTTCAAGTATGATAATTATGTCCGGATTACCTTTGTTTCTAAGGTTAATAATTTCATATTTTTGGTGGGATTGCCTCCTTCACAATTTGTGTAGGATGCTTAGTTCGTTTGTGAATGTTTGGCTTTTCGCTTTCGGACTTCTATGCGCATTGTAATGTGATGGGGTTTTAACTGGGAATTATGAAGTAGTATTTTGCTATGCTTTGATAGATTTGAAGAGGAAAGGCGGAAGACATTCGAAACGTCGTTCTCTACATTTGTGTCTCCACAACAGGCAGTTGCCGTCCATTCTACATAGTATTTTGCTGTTTCACATATGTATGTGTGAAATCAGCACATCAATGTTTGCTGGTGCCATTATGCTTGGGGCCCCGGGGGCATCATGCAGAGTTCAGGTTGAAATGGTTGTTTTGTCGATTCCTTAGTGTCAGGCACGGCACGGCCAAGCGTGTTAAGGCATGCAATTCGTAATCTGAGGGTCGCGGGTTCGCATTCTGCCAAACATGTTCGCCCTTTGAGCCGTGGGAGCGTTATAAAGTTACGATCAATCCCACTATTCGTTGGTAAAAGTGTAGCACAAGAGTTGGCGTTGGATGGTGATGACTAGTCCTATAGTCCTATACTGCTAAATTAAGGACGGGTAGCACAGATAGTCCTGTAGTAGCTTTGTGCGAAATTCCAAAACAAAACCTTAGTGTCAGCAAAGATTTTTTATGCATAGGTGTTAGTGTTATTTTTTGTGTTTGTTGTAGTGGTTTCTGTTTTCGTGAAGAAAAAAGGTTTTGGATATGTTTGTTGGCTTGGCATAAGTTGTTCAATATTTATGTTTGAAAACGGATTTAACAGACGGGGAAAATATTGTGCTGTGAAGTATGGTTGTGGTAGTCGTGTAGTGGTGGGTTGGGTGAGTTTTGGTGGGAAGGAGATATGTTGTGTTCAATGTTGGTTGTGTTTAATCGATATCTAATTCTTTGGTTTTTAGGGCATGTTTTGTAGCTAGCGGCATGCGGTCCCTGACAAGTAACGCACCTTCTTCACGGGATTTGAGGCATCTAACACTGTCTGAATTTTTGGCACTTGAAAGACTGCAAAACTGTTTTAAGGGAGGATTTTGTGGGTTTGGAAAAACAGAACACATTCATTAGCAAGTAGAAAGTCATATTCTTTTTTTTATCCTTAAAGCTAATTCGGAATAAAGGTGTTGTTTGTTTTGTTTTAAACGAGATTATTCTATCTACTTTCTTGGGGTGGAAACCAGTAGCTTCCAGCTCATCTAGAATCTCTTTGTCTTCAGTGTCGTGTTATATGTTTTTAACTAGTAAAGTGTGAAGCTAGAGCTTGTTGGTCGGGGTATGAATTGAGGTTTTACCTTCAAAAACACTCTTGGGCCAGTGTGCCAAACGGAGAGCTGGGCGTAATCTTTGGGTTGTTTGCATTTAACGACCCTGACTCCCTTTAGGAATACGCCTGATTTCCTCAAACCAACTGCCAGGGAACAATGTTTTTAAACTCGTCAGCAATTTGAGGTGGTCAGAGTGTATTAGGTACACCTTCGACGATTAGTACAGGAATACGGGGTTTGTTCGTTGAAGTTGTTGGTTGTTTAGTGTTGTCTGGTGTGCTAGTAACCGTTTCATCAAGGGTGGTGTTGGGGTGGAATTGCTTTAGTTTTCTTACCTTTGATTTTCTTCCTCGTTACCATTCTAAATCCTTCGTCATCATCGTTGTTGGTGGTAACGTTGGAGTCGGATTCAGATGTTGAGCTTGCAAGGGAGTTGCATGAATCGTTGTCGGTGTCCGATTGGACTGATTTCTGCGTTGATTCGTCTGACTCAGTGTTGCTCACAGCTTGAGCAAGGAGAGCTTGAAGGTCGACGGTATCAAGGACAGGTCACGCAGGACGGGTCTTGACACCCGTGGTTCAGCATATTGTAGATTCTAGCCCTTAGAAGGGCCGTGGTCTTCTACTAGAAAATACGAAAAAAAAATTCATAAAGTTAGTTATTATAGGCCTTGTCGGCCGCTCTTCTGTCTCTCTCACGTGCTGTTATTTTTTAGGCCCGAGAAAAGAAGATTGTTTCTATTGGGTTTTAATGTGGTAGAGCTCTGCATTTCTGAACTGGTGAATCGAATCCTTGCAACATCAAAACATTCATTCCACTTTAGGATGTGTATATGAGTCTAGTCGCCGAGCTGATCAGACGTGCGAATACTTCGCTAATAAGATGTCTGCAATTTACGACTATTCGTCTACGCCAAAATCTTCCATGCCCTCGGTAATTCTTAATGGATTGCTGACGAATTTCTCCCATCGCCAGATTATCGCTTTCATTGACCATCACAAACTTGTTGTCTCTGTAAACCCAAGAAAAACTAGGATCCTTCGTCAAGGTAATATATTCCTTCAAGACTATGTCTTTTTGTGCAAACCATGGAACGTCCATTGCTTCTCGACCAAAGGTTCTACCAGCCTTAGTATTCATAAGGGACATTCACCTTTCAATAACCCCAGCTGAAATGCAGCATTCTCTCGAAGCAGCCATTTCCTCTAAACTCCATGCAGCTCACATAATCCGCTCTCAAAATACAGGTTTACCACCAATTTCATCAAGGTAGTAACCCAAGATAAACTTGTGGCAGGTTATATACTTGACTACGGCTATGTCATACATTACTTCCACTACTGAGCCGAACATCCCCCATTAATGACCAACTTCACCACGACCAAGCAAGTTTCCAAGCCAGACTGCCGCTCGTTCAGTGAATCCCTCAACTGCATTAATACTGTAAACCCCAACATCCAATGCTGCTGCAATATCGACTCTGAAGGAGAAAGATAACGACATTAATACCAACAACGACAATAACTTCCAACCAAAAACTACTCAAAAGAAGAAAAACAACAAATTCAGTCAGATCTTATCGATAATTCCTCCCGATACTACAACTAACCTAACCCAAATCACACAAGCTATGACGACCAACTCGTCTGTCAAAACCGACAAACAGCCCAGCTGACACAAACCGGAATCGTTAGAAAGAAAACAACCCAGACTGAAGAAGAATTATATACCATAGACAGACATCAGAAGATCCTAGATGTATATAAAAACGTTTTTTTACTTGCTTTGAAACAACATAGTAACAACTTAAAACTGTTTTGTCATAAAACTTACGAAACCTAGTTATAGCTAAATAATATTACCCCCAAAGCTTACCGACTGATACCTCAATACGATATTGTAATTCAAATTCCTTGTATGTTTTGTTTTATTCCTGTACGTTACACTAACCTTGATTTCTTTTTCAGCAACTTCCATGCACGGTCAGGGTAGAATATACGGCGCCCTGGCCTTAAAAGTGAGTTTTCTCTGGGTACTCCCGTTTCCTCCCACAGCTAAATTCTTACCTAGAGCCTGTAGCTCCAACGACTGTTCCCTGAAAAGGTGTCTCCGCGTCAATTGTTCTTAATTCTATTTAATGTAAACCAAACTACTGTAACGACCAGTCTATTTCACATGTTTCTTATACAGTTAACTAAACCACTGGATAATTAATCTGCATGTGAACTGGCTGCTTCACCACAGCCTCCATCTCTTCTTCAAATATCGCCTGCAGCTACTCTAGACCGTCTAGCAAGCCACACACCTGTACTTCTTTCAGGTATTTGAGCCTTCTGTCATAGTCTTCCCGATATCCACGACCTTTTTCAAGCTCGCTAGGTACGAAATCCATAACGTTCAAGTAATGCTTAATTTTACAACGCGTTGGAGGGTTGAAGAGAAACAAAAGTTTTTGAGCGTCCCAGCTTGTCTCGCGAGCCCCCCAGAGTTTGCAAAACTTAAAACCTAAACGACTGCCAATCTGATTTTGATTATGCTGTGAGTACATTAAAAAAAATGACAGTGTGTGTAGTTGGTGATAAGGTTCTGTTAACTAGCTCGCATCTCTCTTGTAAGATAGTTCAAACTTATGAACTCACTCAAAAGCTGTAGTATCTTTGCAATAAATACAAATACTGTTTGTTTTATGGTGGAAAAAAGTTAAGAGATAGAAATGAAACAAAAAGGCAAGTATTACTGTAAATACTTGAAAGAATAGATTAAGATAAAAGAGAAAAATATAGAATTACATATGAAAGATTTGTCTGTGCATCTGCTGTAGTGTTCTGTCTACGAGAGATTTAAGCCTTGTCTTTACAAACATTTTTTGTTTTAATATACTCATTACTTTAGACAGTACTGATCTTAATTTTATTACATTTTTATCAGAAAAATTATTTCACATTACCAGCGTAATTTATTGAATTACGATTAACCTAAACCTACTAAGCTAGCAGAGCCAAATCAATTTACCACATTGCTGACAGTGTTAGTTAGAATATTGATATATTTGCTTTGATTTTCCGTTATATTTTATTCAGTTTTTATTATTTTAATGGTGTAGCGCAATCATTATAGTTATCTATAATCAAATCTAGCCTAAATATCTTGGCTTGGCCGAACCTCGTGAGATATTGTTGGATTTATGTCCAAAAAATGTCGTTAACAGTCAGGGTACGTAGCTGATAAAACAATTTTAAGTAAAATTTAATACGGTGTGCTTATTAATAATTATACATTTGTAATTCTCACTTACATAGATAGCTTTCTTTGGTTAGAATTTAATATTAACTACTACGTAAGAGAAAACACAAGTGTAACAACTGATACGATTTTGTGTGTCTGATTTTACACAAGTCAAGAAACAAGTACAGTGGTGCCTCTGTTCTCGAACTTAATCCGTTCCAGAAGGCTGTTCGAAAACCGAATCAGTTTTTCCCATAAAAAATTAATCCGTTACAGATCTCCAAAAATGACCCATTATGAAGCATCTTAAGTAAAAATATTGCTTATTTATACCTGCATAATAATACTTATATGCATAAAGTCCAACACAAAAACTATAAACACAATAAAAAAATGAAGATTTAACTGCACTTTATCTGCGCTGAGAAGAGCTGATGGCGTAAGTGAAAGGTGGTGAGGAACGTGAAGAGTAGGAGGGTTATTATTGTTTGGAAGGGGAGTCACATTCCATAAAAACGTCAGGTAACTCTCCTTCTGGGGTTCTTTCTCTTTTCTGTCTCTTTGCACCACTACAACCTGCTTGAGACTCACTGGACCTATTTTTCACTAAAAACTTGTCTAGTGAGGTTTGTTTCTGCCTGGAACCCTCCCCATGTCTCACCACACTATGTATGCCACTTCTCTTCCTAAATTTTTCAAATCATCCCTTACTAGCCTTAAAGGGATCACTTCCGTCAGCACTCGTTCCAGGGGTGTTTTTCAGGAGGTCAGCGTGCAACTGCTTTACTTTCTCACAAATGATGGTCTCAGAAATGCTATCACCAGCTAACTGTATTTCGTTTACCCAAATCAACAACAGTTTTTCTACCTCTTCCATTGTTTGTGATCTTTGTTTCGTAAGAACGGTCTCTTCTTTTGCACCATCAGCTCCTTTGATGACCTATTTATTTTTCAGTATGGTGCAGACTGTAGACTTTGCCATATCAAACTGTGTAGCAAGGTCAGACACACGAACACTACTCTCATACTTTGCTATGAGATATTTTTCACCTCTATTGTGGCTCTAACAACTTTTCTTTTTGGTTTGCTGCTTTCATTATCCTTTTTTACCCATGGTGGCTTATTTAATCAGAATATTTATATACAAAAAAAGAAAACGTGAATGTTCACAACAGATTTCAGCGGGGTGTGGACTGAGCGAAAGGTGTAGGTAAAATGTTTTGGGCAAGTTTGGCGTGGGCCGAAAATGGTCGAAGGGTCGTTCAGGTCATCAGTCGAGTTATTTCGGGGGTTCGGGCCACGATAGCTTGGTTCGGAAACCGAGTTTATGTTCGACAACCAAGACATTTTTTTCTCAAACAATATGTTCGAAAACTGAGTTGTTCGAGAAGGGAGTCGTTCGAGAACCAAGGTACCACTGTAAATTGAAATATTTGTTTCTACATCATCGGATACTTCTAATACAATATTTTCATATGTTATGGAACAATCTTGAACGTAATGTCTGGATTATCTGGAAAAAGTACTTTAAAATCTAATGTTTTGGGAAGATAATTTGAAGAATGTAAAGGATGAAATAATGTAATGTCAAGGTTTGTCAAAAACGAAATGTGTGACGTCAAGATTTGTCTGAGAAATAAAAATTTAAACGTCCCTTGTCTGAAACACCGGTTGATGGGAAAACTAAATCAGTGGCATTTATATGTACTCAACTGTGTACGTGTGCACTTTATTTAGTTCATGTATTAATAGAGAAAACGGAGTCCCTGATTTGTGGTACGTTAGGAGAGCTTGAGTATTTTTAAACCGCCATCTGTCATCCATATTTCCTGTAGAAATATTTTCTTTCGGCTGTCCATGTTGCGTTTTGAGTAATAATTTTATCTTATTCTAACAGGGTTCCTTTTCTTAATTACTTGGACATTTTGATGATGTTTACTTCGCTTTGTAATCTTCAATAATGTTCTACAGTAATCTAGCGTTCTCGCTTGGTTCATTTTGAAACAAATTAAATCACTAAAAGTTTTATTTACTGCTAGCTGCAGTATGCATCCTATGGATGAAAGTTATGTAATTTCATGATTAATGAAAGATTATCTTAAGACATAAAAATTACTTCCTGTATATGTAACTCTGAAAACATGGGAAAACACCAGTAAAAACTGTAAAACACCATGTGAAACTTCAAGTTTGTCTCAATCCTTCATACCGAATTTGGTGAAAAATCCATTAATGAAATAGTTGTTAAAAAACGCAAAATGCAAAACTGAAAATGTTTATGTATATCCCCATAGTTCTAATGAGCTTCCATACCAAATTTGCTGAAGATCTAACCACAAGAGGTAGTGATATAAAAAAGAAAAAAATTCCCATAGAAACCACGAAACAAAAAATTCAAAACTGAAAATTCATCTGTATCTTTCCACAGATCCATTAAACACCCATGCAGAATTTGGAAGATCCTTATAGAGGGGTGAAGTAATGGTAAAAGACGCCCATAAAAACCGCAAGAAGCAAAATGCAAAACTAAACATGTATGTTTATTCCTGTGTGGACCAAACAAACCTCCATACTAAATTTAGTAAAACCCATCTTCATGGGGCAAGGTAATGTAAAAAATTGCCAAAATGTCCTTTAAAACCGTAAGATGCAAAATGCACGTACAGTCAAACATCGATATAAGGCGCTAGTTGGGGTCCAAAAAATTCGACCGCGTTGTATCTGATTGTGCCAATCATAAACTTCCTTGTCCACTGCTGGGTCTGCTGCTGTCTTGGTTTTCTTCCTCTGTAGTCCTGTCTTTCTGTCCACCTGGTTACAGAATTCTCTCAGTTGATCTTCATCCTTCAGCCAACCTCGAAGTGTAGACTCTAGAACTCCTATTTCTTTCATAATCTTGGTCCTTGTTTCCCCGTTCCGCATTCGCTGCACAATCTGTATCTTCTCTTGTACTGTGTAAGCTTTCCTCTTGGGGCTTCTCTTCTCCATGGGTATAAATACGCTGTATGTTGAGAAAATATGAAAATCGCTGTCTGTCGCCACCGGATGGTCACTATCCCATATACACACGACAAAATTGATGCGGTCGACGAAATTCTAATTTTAAGCGGCAGCCTCTGGAGAAACCAAAAAAAAATTTGGGGTCTAAGATCCCATCGCACCCAACTGATTATCGCGCATCATCGATGCGTCTTATATCGATGTTTACCTGTATGTTTGAGCCCCCTGGACTTAATGAACGTCTATACCAATCTTGATGATGATCCATTCACACTCTGTAAAGTAGGTACATGGACATACAAAAGACAGTATTATTATATCTATATAGGTACCTAAATATGACAGTTCATTGGTAAATCATTTTATACTCTACAATTGGTTAGTCTACGCTTGTTTTTGTCATAGGTTCGTGCGTGATTTTTAAAAATTAAATTATGTTAAACGCAGTTTGTATTCCACCTAATGGCACCACGTAAACCCCGAGTGAAATGTTGTGAATAAAATAATCAAAGGTTTTATGTTGTACAACCTATAAAACGTAATGTTCAAAATAAACCATTTATTTTATAAAAAGTATTTTCAAATTGAAATCCAGTTATCCAATACATAGAAATAAAACTGAGCATGTGAAAACACATTTATTGTACAAATTGTTTATGATATGCGAGAGGAATCCGCACTCAGTTTTGTTTATTTGTCCATCTTATAACACATAACCATATTAAAAATAAATAGAAAGACAAACTATTGTAGTGAATCAGAATTTTGCTTCAAACTGACTTTATACTAACACGATTATTTTTAGAAGAAAAAAAAAACTTAAATTTCGCAGTTATGCATAAATTATTGACAAAAACCCTTCACATCAAAGACTAAAAACTTGTAACGTTAAAACAGGTTTCGATACCCGTGGTAGGCACAGCACAGATACTCCATTGTGTAACTGATAAGAATGGGAAAGCACTAACGTATGTTAAACAAACTAACTTTTTCTTGCGGTTTCAGGTGACTATGGAAGGAATAACTGGAGACATTCGGCTCAACGAAAGTGGAGTGCGAACAAACTTCTCGCTGGACCTGATTGAGCTGAAACATGACGGCTTGAAAAAGGTAAAAGACGATTTCTGTCGGAAACTTGTTATCTCTAATTATCACTCATTAATTAACTCCTGCTATTACAATGTTAAAGATGTATTCAAGTGAACGCCATGTTATTTTGAAATTAATCCACAGTATACGAAAACATTCAAAAGAACTATTGCCTTTCACTAAAACTGGAATTGTGGTGCGCCCAAATTGCCATCTAGTGGATATTTCTGGCATTTTTTTTCCTCTTTGCTTTAACATTTTGTAACCGTGGGGTTAACTAAAAATTAGCAAATAAGTCCTGGTTTTTCCAGAAAGGTAATGTGACGTCATTAACGTGAGAGGGAGCAGATTTGCCTTGCTTGTGCGTTTTCTTATAGCAAAGCAACATTGGGCTATCTGCTGAGCCCATCGCGGGGAATCGAAACCCTGATATTAGCGTTGCAAATCCGTACACATACCGCTGTACTAGCTGGAAGCGATTTGTATTGCAACGGTTAAAGTAGACTTGGGATAAATCACATAGAAGCATAACGTTTGCATATTAGATTTTAAGCAGATATAATCTTAAATGTACAAATTGTCATATTTTAGATGTGTTATTGGTTTTTGTTTTTGAATAATTTTTGTAGCCTCAACATACCAATAGTTATTGATATATCGTGGTTCTTATTATTATTTGTTTTTTTCTAACGGATCAACAATCTCATTTTTGACCACGCGACTAATAAATCTTAGTAAACTTTTATTTCTAAGATAAAAGCAGAAACGTTCGCCATATTACCTTTTTTTCTTTTTATATGCAAAAACGGCTCGTTTGGGTTAAGAAAATATTTTACATAGAAGAGCGGACAACGTTTCGACCTTCTTTGGTCATCGTCAGGTTCACAAAGAAAGAGGTAACTGACCGGAAGCTGACGACATGTTTGGAAGGGGTTGTGTAATTGAGTGTCGTAATGTAGAGGGCGGGATTAGATGTTTGAATATATATTTTTATCTATGATATTAATATAAGTATAATGGGGTTCCTTTATATTGGTTTATTTTGGGTTTAAGTTGTTGTATAAGTAAGGCTTCTTTAATTTTGCGACCGAAGAAGGTCGAAACGTTGTTCGCTCTTCTATGTAAAATATTTTCTCAACCCAAACGAGCCGTTTTTGCATATAAAATTCTCAACAAGTGGGTTTCTCGACATCACTGATTGTTACCTTTTTTCGTTAACAGTTAATAGCCAAGGGCAGTAATTAATACTCTACGGATAGCGCAGTTGACCGTCGTGTAGCATTGCACGTATATCCAAAACAAACCTTACTGGCAGTGGTTGCTCTTGACTGTCTTCCTTCCCTCGAGTTCTATCAATTCAAAATTAAAAATAGCATAAACAGCGTTTCTGTAGCTTCGCACGAAATTCTGAAGCAAATACACTTTCTATGAAGTAACTTGGTCGCATTTACTCCAACTAGCCGTTAAAGTTGTTCTTTAGATTTCAATTCTGTATTATCTTAATTGGCAATTTAGTAATATAGAGCTGGTGTCTTTAAGTTTTGTGATTATTAAATTTTATGGCGGTCTCCAAAACATTTCTCTATTCGGGTGGAAACTTCCATATAACGTACTGTGCCTTCATTTCAGACTACTAATGAAGCAAAATTTTCGCGTGAATTTAATTTATTTGAAATATTTTTGACGTTTGAAAAATATGTTTATTAGTTTTCTATCAGTATGATAAGGTGATTAGGGCGCTCGACTCTCAGTCTGAGGTTATAGGTTCGAATCCCTGTCCCACCACAAATTATAACAACCTTTCAACCGTCGACAGCAGTAAAGTAATTGTACTTTCATTAACTTATATAAACATTCAACAGCGGTGCCTGGCATGGCCATGTGGTTGAGGTGCTCAACTCCTAATCCGAAGGTCGCGAGTTCGAATCCCTATCGCACCAAAGATGCTTGCCCTTTCATTCGTGGGGTGTTGTAAAGTTTTGGGTCAATCTCACTATTCGTTGTTAAAGAGTAGCCCAAGAGTTGGCGGTGAGTGGTGTTGACAAGCTCCCTTCCTTCTAGTCTCATTTTGTTTTCATTAACGGTTATAAACATTCAACAGCGGTGCCTGGCATGGCCATGTGGTTGAGGTGCTCAACTCCTAATCCGAAGGTCGCGAGTTCGAATCCCTATCGCACCAAAGATGCTTGCCCTTTCATTCGTGGGGTGTTGTAAAGTTTTGGGTCAATCTCACTATTCGTTGTTAAAGAGTAGCCCAAGAGTTGGCGGTGAGTGGTGTTGACAAGCTCCCTTCCTTCTAGTCTCATTTTGTTTTCATTAACGGTTATAAACATTCAACAGCAAAGTTATTTTAATTTCATTAATGCATATAAACATTGATCAACAGTGTTGCTCTGATATTATTAATAGTTTTCAACATTCTACACCAAAGTACCGTTTAAAGTTTGTTAATGAGTCTTAGTCTTTTGCAGCATAACATTATTTGATTGTTATTATTAATGGTTCTGATAATTCTGTAGTAAAACCGTTTTAACTTTATCGATGATTCTGATAATTAGTCAGTAAAACCTCGCTTCATCTTTATTAACGGTTTTGAGAATTATACAGTAAAACCATGTTTTACCTTTATTAGCAGTTCTAATTTTAATAATCGTTTTTGATAATTCTGCAGTAAAACCTTGTTCACTCTTTTTCAAATTGTTTTAATAAACAGACAAAATAATTTTAATGATAGACTGGTTGAAAAATACATTAAAATTAATAACCATACGAATGTAACATTTGTTTTTCTCTCCTTAGGCAGCGTTCTGGAATCCTCAAGACGGAATCGTCTTCACGAGGAACTACACAGTCACTTATATTCAGGAAGTAAA
Source organism: Carcinoscorpius rotundicauda (assembly GCA_011833715.1). Lineage (NCBI taxonomy): Eukaryota > Metazoa > Arthropoda > Merostomata > Xiphosura > Limulidae > Carcinoscorpius > Carcinoscorpius rotundicauda. The sequence continues at coordinate 116,454,004 of CM022391.1, read as the reverse complement.
ACAAACCCTGAAGAACAGGACACTTCGAGTTTCAACTATCATCGTGAGTGTTTCGACTACATTGCTATCTGCTGTATATAAGTGGCACTATGGCATGATAAAACGTAGCCACAACGCGTAGCGCCCAGCATGGCCAGTTGGTTAAGGCACTCGACTTGTAATCTAAGGTTCACGGGTTCAAATCCCCGTTGCACCAAACATACTCGCCCTTTCAGCTGTGGGGACGATCAGTCCCACTATTCGTTGGTAAAAGAGTAGGCCAGAAGTTGGCCTTCTCTCTAGTCTTACACTGCAAAATTAGGGACGGCTAGCGCAGATAGCCCTCGAGTAGCTTTGCGCGAAACTCAAGATAAACCAATACAACGCGTAAAATAAGAGAAACATTCATTTCGTCAGAAGTATGAAACATATTGTAGAACAAACCAAAAGCGTGGCTGCAAGCATTCACATGATGAGAGTTTGGTTTCGAAATAGCAACAGTGTAACAATGAAGCCAGAGCAATTTCCGGCTCAAATCTAGCTCTAAAATAAACAGGCGTTTAAATAAACAAAGGACTCCAAATTTTGTTCTAACTTGACGTTTCGCTAATGCTGTTGTTTTATACTTACTTTTGGTATCTATTTGTGTCCCAAACCTAACATTTCTATTCTTACATGAACCTGTTTCAAATTATATGATCAAAGATTTAAAAACACATTCCACTTTCCCTAAAGCCCCCCGCTAGTACAGCGGTAAGTCTACGGATTTACAACGATAAAATCAGTGGTTCGATCCCCTTGGTGGACTCAGTAGAGAGCCCGATGTGTCTTTGCTATGTGAGAAAAACACACGAACCTTTTTTTAAAAAAAAAGAGTTAGAATAGTTTATTATTATTATTCAGTTAAATTCTACATATTCATTGGTTTTATTTATATATAGTGGTTGGCCTAAAAGTTACAGGACTTTGATGTGTTAAAAAGACAAAAAATCGTTGATAGAACCAATCCTAAAGACGATATAAGCTTCTTTAAACTAACTTATTACATTTTCTTTTGACTGGTTCTAAGACCGTCTAGAAGAAAATGTTTTAAAATAACAATTACGTGGAAGATGGAAAAGAAACTTCGTTTTGTTTTTACAATAGAGTTTGATTCCAGACTCAAAGTGTTTCGAACTTGTTATACAACCTAATCATATTTAGTGTCAAAACCCGACCAAATCGTGTTTCACTCAATTCGCATTCTTACCTAACCACACAAAATCAACCACTTGGCCACAAATATATGATACGTTTTTTTAAATCTGATGATCGGTTCAGACAACACTGATACTGTTAGATCCCTTCAAACGTTTCATTCAGTTCCCCCTGACAGCAGAACGACTTTATAATGTCCCTTTTTTAAAGGTTTAATTTGATATCTCTGTCTATACACATGGTAACAGATTTTTCAAAATATATCAGAGAGAGAGAGAGATGTAAAAATTATACCTATTTGAAACTCGTATACACATGAAACATCTTAATTGTTTTGAATTCTACGCAAAACTACGCGAGGGCTATCTACGCTGGTCATCTCTAATTAAGCGGTGAAACACTAGAGAGAAGGCAGCTAGTCATCACCACACATCGTCAGCTTTTGGGCTACTCCTTTACTAATGTAACACCCTTACAACTGAAAGAGCGCATATGTTTAGTGGACGGAGATTCTATTCCGCGACCCTCAGATTATGAGTCAAGCGCACTAACCACCTGACCATGCCGAGCCAAAAAAAAGTTCAAGCATGCTTATTGCACGTGTCCTTTCTTTAAAATATAAAAATGTAATATTTTGTATTAGTATAAAACAATATTAACAGTACTATGGAAATTGGTTATAAAATAACATTTTGATGCTTATTTAGACGAAAATTACGACTTAAAAGTTTTGCAGTAGAAAAACATTTTGTTAATTTCTGCAAGTATTTGTTGTTAAATTTTAACATGTATACATAAGAGTTGCTTTCAGTAAACCTTACTTCTAAAAATAAAATTATTCTTTATATCTAGTTGAATTTTAACAATATACACGCGCGCGCGCACTCTTTAACATGCATCCATAAGAGTCGCTCTTCGTAGGTTTTACCCTTACAAATATAATTGTTTTTCTCCTCTCTTCTGGTCTCCCGCCGGAACAGCGGTAAATTTTCGAATTTACAACGCTAAGATCAGGGGCTTGATTCCCCTTGGTGGGCACAGCCGATAGCCCGTAATGGCTTTGCTATAAGAAAAACGCACTCACTTCCACTCTATGTTAATGATATTATTTAGCTAGTAGAAGGTTCCGAATTTGAAGTCACAGTCTAAAAACTATGTGCTATCAACATGTTATTGTAAATGTTATCTGTGAAACTTCCTTGTAAAGAACCTTTTCAATATTTGAACCTTTAGGTACATAAATGTTTAACACGTTGGCTTCCATGTTGGGTCACAACCGACTTCAAGTTATACACCATTATGTTTCAAAGCCAAATTTCTCTTGTGGTACAGAGTTTTGGTACAGTGTGACGTATACTTGGCAGCTTATAAATGTTTGATTTTATTTATACTTAATTTATTTTGTGACAGTCAACGAGTTAATCCATTGAATGCTGTACCCTGGATAAAGCTAAGTATAACTGACCGTGGCTCAGCTGGGTGCATCCCCAACGGACAAACACCCATTCTTCTACGTTATTTTATTATAAGATATATTTTGCTGAGAGCATATGGTTGCATTAATTTAAATTTTTTCACAGGTTAGTCGGTGTATTATAAAATTTCCCCCTCTCCTCTTTGCTATTTTCTCTTCTTAAAACGAGACACAGTCGTGAGCAAGCTCAGCTGTTACCACCACACATACACTATTACGATTTTAGGTGTCTTTTTAAGTGTGAGGGTTGAATTCTGCTATTCGTTCTGGAAAGAGCAGTCTAACAGTTGGGGATGGTTGATGGTTTATCCCTCCCTTTCGTTTATCACAATAACATTTTTGGCGGTTAAAGCAGATGGCTGTCGTGTAGCATGAAACCAAATTGTCAGGACATAAAATCTTCTTTGCGGTTACCGTATTCGTGTTTGTTTGAATTTTTCTTTTTGAGATTCAGTAGAATCTAATTTCAACTAAAGCCAATGTTTAAATAGCGATTTTTTGTTACTTGTTTACGAACTCACCCTTTCCCAGTGGTATAGTTGTACGTTTACGAACTTTCAACACTAGGAACCGGGTTACGATACCCGTTATGGGCAGAGCATAGATAGTCCATTGTGTAGCTTTGTGCTCATCTTTAAATAAGCAAAAAAAAAATGTTTTACGAAATAAGAGACCTGACATGTGGTTAGAGCGCTTGACTCTTAAACTGAGAGTAGTGGGTTCGAATCCCCGTCATAACCCGGAAGGTCATTATAATGTACGGTCAGTCCGACTGTTCGTTGGTAAAAATAGTAGTCCAAGATTTGGTGGTGAGTAGAGATGACGGCCTTCTCTCTAGTTTTACATTGCTAAATTAGGAATGGCTAATGCAGATAGTCTCCATGTAGTTTTGCACGAAATTCAAGAAACAAACAAAACTTGTTGGTTTGTTGTTGTTTTTTTAAATTCGCACAAAGCTACTCGAGGACTATCTGTGCTAGCCATCCCTAATTTAGTAGTGTAAGACTAGAGGGAAGGCAGCTAGTCATCACCACCCACTACCAACTCTTGGGCTACTCTTTTACCAACGAAAAGTGGGATTGACCGTCACATTACAACGTCCTCACGGCTGGGAGGGCGAGTATGTTTAGCGCGACTCGGATGCGAACCCGCGACCCTCAGATTACGAGCGCATGCCTTAACGCGCTCCGCCATGCCAGGCCACAAAGAAAACAATCGAAAGAACAGTACTGCGGTTTAACAGAGCGCGCTTTGTTTCAGGAAGGAATAAAGGTTACCGAATAATACACAAAATTATGATTTTAGTTTCTGTAATCTACAGTTATTTTTAATAAGCAACAGGAAAGTAAAAATTTATATCTGCTTATTGCTCCAAATATTCGAGTTTAATATTTTCTTTACAAACTAACTAAAACTGAAATTAAAATTTACAAATTCCTTGGAAAAGGCTTCTTTCGAATTTTTTTATAATTAAATAAGAGTCAATATAAAGTGTTATCTATATATGCCAAATGGCAAAACCTAAATACAAATATTAACAAAAAGTAAAGCCTTTAACAAGCCCTAACGACTGAAGTCAAATTATACTTTAGGGAAAGAAAGTTTTCGAAACTAACTGTGACATCTATTGTCCAGTTTTAATGTTTTTAATTAGAAACTTATTCAAAAATACAAATCAAGCGATTTTTTGAGCGTTTATCATTTCATTCTGTTGAATAAAAATTGTATTTTTAATCAATATTTAATACAGCACCACTTCTTTAAACCAAATACTTTTATCACTACCATCTTTAATTGCAGTGTCTTTCAAATGTAACAGTGCCCAGAACTAAGGTGTATTTACCAGCTCATTTTATTTTCCTATAATATACGTGTCATTCAAAAATGTTGTTGCTTTCACTTATATGTAAAAAGTGTTTTGGGAGGAACTGTACAAGTATTAAAGAATTTTTTCAATGTTGAAATGACGTCATTTGCCAATAATAAATAACTTTCCAAAATGTTAGAGCAACAATTTTGTAAAACGTCATGGACTTAAACTCATCTCTTCTGTTCCTGTGAGAATTTGTCCGACACCACCTTTAAAAAATATCCCCATTTTAAATGTCTTTGAAAGGGTGTGGATTTCATGAAAGCGAAAATTGTGAATTGGTCCCATACTATTCAGGAAAAGTAAGATTGGGGGTGTTACGTTTTTTTATGTGAACTGAACGCAACAGAAAGACACAGATAGCAGCTTGTATAATTTATTATAATTATCTACTTATGTGATAGACACAAAATATATTATCTAATTGCAATAACAGATATCCAATTTCAACCATCAAAACAACTTACAATATAAAAAACGTACTGGCCTATGCTTAATAATATGATCGAGGATAAGTGTCCAAATCCGAAATCCAAAGTTCTAATCTAGGCGTTGAATTCAGTCCCACGGAGAAATTTTCGAAGTTTGAATGGGTAATTTCAAACAAAAGTTCACAGTCCAATTCCTATTGACTTTCGATATAATCCGTAATCCTACTGAATTGTAAAGATTGACGGAATAAAATTTTTCGCCGCTTTAGTCGATCTAGTTCTATTCACAAATTCAGTTTAAACTTTCTTAAACAAGACAAAGTTCTTGATCTGAATAAAATGGATGACTTACTTCTTGACCCGAGTAAAAGTGGATGATTGACTTCTTGACCCGAGTAAAAGTGGATGACTTGTTTCCCTCGCATCGCCATCTGTTTATATACTATATCGTGTAACTTCCCAGAATTCCACAGTACAAACACCAGGCCAATACAAGTGATCAATCTATTTAGTTTTAAAAATTTCTAAATGAATTCTAATTAATTCTAAAATGTTATTTTAAATTTCACCGATTTAAACCTCGAAACAATAATATAAATATAGAATTATAAATAATAAATATGGGAATTCAAATACGACGTTACATTATATTTACATAACATATGCATAATATTTACATGACATTTACACTCGACATGGTTGTCATTTACATAACACTCTCGACAACATTTACATGATATTTACATAACAGGGGGTTTAATGTAATGTTCTTAATCGTTCTTTCGACTTCTGTATTTTCATTTAAACTTTTGTAGTATTTCTGTTGCGGATGAAACGTCCTAACTCCACATAGTCAGGTGGTTAGGTCGTTTGATTCACAGTCTGAGGGTCGCGAATTCAAATCCCCCCATCTCACCAAACGTGCTCTCTCTTTTAGCCCTGGGGGCGTTATAAAGTTACAGTCAATCCCATTATTCGTTGCTAAAGAAATAGCTTAGGAGTTGGCGGTGGGTGGTGATGATTAGCTGCTTTCCCTCTAGTCTTTCATTGTTCAATTAGCGACGGCTAGTGCAGATAGCCCTCGTACAGCTTTAGGCGAAATTCAAAACTAGCTAACAAAAAGTTCAAAATTGAACTATGTGAAGTTATTTACACACCTAGTATTCAAGTACATATCAAACCATCAGTTTTAAGATGCATCTATCTTGCGTTTGTTTGCAAAAATCTTGTTACACATTCCTAACATTCTAAACCAAATAAACAAATACTTTTCGTGTATTAATTGAAAAGGGTAGGATGGAAAGTGTGATTCTAAGTTAACATAAAAATATCTTCTAATTTTTCCTCCTTGTGTTTTGGCCAGAATCATCCATACACCATGATTAAAGAGAACGCTGATATGTTGGAAGGAAATGATAAGTTCGAAGGCTATTGCATTGACCTAATCCATGAATTGTCCAAAGTCCTCGAATTCAAATACACCATCCAACTTGTAAAAGACAAGTCTCACGGTTCGAAAAACGAGAGAGGCGAGTGGAACGGTATGATTCGGGAGCTGATAGACAGGGTAAGTCACTGAGCCGGGAACTGATATATTGGGTAAGTCACTGATCTGGGAGCTGGTAAAGTGAATAATCACTTATCATGGAATGGGTTAGCAGAATAAGTCACTAATCTGTTTGCGGTTTAACCGTGTAAGTCACTGATTCTGGAGCTGATAAACCAAGTAAGTCACTGTTTCTGGAACTAATAGACCGTGTTAGTCATTGATCTATCTGCTGATAGGCTAGGTAAGTCACTGATCTATCTGCTGATAGGCTAGGTAAGTCACTGATCTATCTGCTGATAGGCTATGTAAGTCACTGATCTATCTGCTGATAGGCTAGGTAAGTCACTGATGTGGCTGCTGATATACCAAGCAAGGGATAAATCACTCGAATTGCCTTTAGAAAGGAAGATGTAACTTACCTGGACCTTAAAATTCCCTTTGACCTTACAAAGAAAAGAACCTCTTAATCTTGGAATATGACGCATTTTGTTCTTTGATGCGAGAAATCCTGAGGATCATATCTCTTGGCTTCCAGGGTTTCCTTATTAGGCTTTGAGCCAATAAGGAACATAGCTAATGAAGATCAGTCTTACATGTAATCACTCCGTGAAAACTCTATAGATAGCACTGTTAACACTGGTTTTATTTATCTTTACAGGAAGCTGACATTGCTATTGCTGATCTCACTATGACCTACGAACGAGAAGAGGCCGTCGATTTCACGATGCCCTTCATGAACTTGGGGATCAGTATCCTGTTCAAGAAACCAACCATCAAGGTTCCGAAGCTCTTCCAGTTTCTGGCGCCATTGTCTCTTGACGTATGGATTTACATGGTCACGTCCTATCTTGGGGTCAGTCTAATGCTCTTCATCCTTGCCCGGCTGAGCCCTTACGAATGGGACAACCCTCACCCCTGTGACCCCGAAAATGATGTACTGGAAAACCAGTTTAACCTGAGTAACAGCTTCTGGTTCACGATTGGTTCCTTGATGCAGCAGGGTTCGGATATAGCTCCCAAGTACGTAACCATAGTAACGTCATTTTTGTTTCGAATTCAAGATCGTAAGTGACTTGAATGACAATATTTGTTTCAAGAGTTGGGTCTGTGATGCAGCAGGACTCTAACCTAGTCCCTAAGTAAGCAGTCTCATCCCTGTCTCGTAAAGTTCACGCTATAAGTTGATGTAGTTTAAAAATTATGTGTCACCTTTTAACTATTATTACATTGAGGATTTTTTGTCACCATACAATAACGTGTATTTGTTACCTCTCGCATTATGTTCTTTAAAACAACGTGCTCGAAGCCTAATAGTTAATTTGACTAACGTTAAACACAAGTCTATTTTTTTCTGCACATTTTAATGAATTAGAATTAAGAACGGAAATCGAAATTGTTTAATGGTATTGCTAATTAGTAAAAAAAGGCAATTCTGACTTCAAGAAACAACTTTCTGTTTTGAAAGTAGTCATAATTTTCCTTTTTTCTGCCCCTAATGGCTCAGCGGCATGCCTGTGGACTTTACGTTAAAAACTGGATTCCGATACCCGCAATTATAACAACACAGATTGCACGTTGTTCAGTTTTGTTCGTAGGTATACACAAACTCCCATACCATGTAGTTCCTAACAAAATTTCAAGATAATCAAAATTTTAGAAATCGAACATTTCATTTCAAAAATTGTCCTCGTGTAACATTTCGCTTAATTTTATTATGCATGTAACACAGCTTCCACTTCAACTCTTTTACTTAGTTAAATTAATTATGTCAAAAGCTGATAGGTCTTAACAAGACTTCGAACCAGAGTTTCAAACATTGTCATCGTTGCTTTGTTCACTTATGGTTTTCTGTTCTTATTGTTGTATCTAAAAAAGTCATCTATCGTCAAAGAAGTTATATGTATGCGTTTAGCAGACAAACAAATCTTTAAAGTTTGGTATTCTCAACCAGTTGGCATAAACAGGTTCGCTATTCGAAGAAACAAAAATTATAAAAATAGATTGTATTACATTGTAATAACTGGAGCAGCTATACATTTCATTCTTCCATGAGTACTTTAGAGCATATCTTTCTTCGGATGGACGTATTTAGAGAGTAGCGGTGATATACTTGTTAACTGAATGTTGAAATATCGTTTACGAGTGCTTAATCTTTTACTTAAATAAAGGTATGGTAATAGCAAACGTTCTAAACCTGTTACTTAAGTAAAGGTTGTATCACTTTATACATTTTGATTACTGTATATCAGACTTGAGTTTAAATTGTTCTTGATTTTGCGCCTCATGCAAGCAGCTAGGGGCCGATCAATTTAGGTATGGTTTTAAAATAGTTTTGAATAAAGGCTTGTTTTGCATGTTATTTTGTTTGCGTTTCCTTTACCGTCCATGTTCAGTTTACCCTCTACAATACATTTCCGTTGGATATTTCAGTCAAATATTTTAAACGAAACCTACAGGAGATGAAGTAAATAATTATAACTTATTTTATACACAATGTGCTGAGATTAAAAATAACTTGTGAGAGTAATATTTATCAGTTGAATAACATACAGTGATTCCTGTAAAATATGATTGGGCTAAAAATCTTTTGTTAGAGCCATGTCAACTCGCCTTCTAGCGGGAATTTGGTGGTTTTTTACTCTGATCATGATTTCTTCGTACACTGCTAACTTAGCGGCTTTCTTGACTGCTTCGAGAATGACCTCTCCGATAGAGAGCGCTGAAGACCTTGCCAAGCAGACAAAAATCCAGTATGGATGTTTGAAGTCCGGATCCACAAAATCTTTTTTCCAGGTTAGTTTAATCATCAAAATCTGCGTATAGAATACATAATCGAAGATCGTGAAAGTTGATATTAAACTAACTTTAAATCGAAGACACTAAAATGAAATTGATTAGGTTTTTTTTTTTCTTTCTAGGAACTATTCAGAAATATTCAGTTTTCGTTTGGCTACTGAGATGACTAAATATTTTACATTAAACAACAGTTTTTGTTTGTTTTTCCAAACAAAAAAAATTAAGTTTTGAAACTAGCTTTTTTCTTTTAACGAATAATCAATATAACTTGAATTCCAGTTAAACTGCTATTTTTTTTCGCTGAAGAACCAAAAATTTACTACTGTTATTAGTCATACAATGTTTCTTTGAATCTAGCGCAAGTGCGAGACACTTTTATGTAATTCAACAGTTTTGACAGAATAAAATACTTAGACCCGGAATGATCACGTCTTTAAGGGACTCGACTCGTAATCTGGGGGCCGCGGGTTCGAATTCCCGTCACATCAAAAATAGCCTCCCTTTCAACCGTGGGGACGATCAATCACATTATTCGTCGCTCGCTAGCGAGGCTTACTGTCATCAAACGTACTAGTCCTTTCAGCCGTGAAGGGCAAATTCCACTATTCGTTGCTAAAACTGTTGCCCAAGAGTTGGCAGTATGTGGTGTTGACTAGCTGCCTTCCCTCTTGTCTTTCACTGCTGAATTAGGAACAGCTAGCGCAGGTTACCCTCGAGTAGCTTTGCGCGAAATTCAAAACAAACCAAACGCGGGTAAGGCTCCCCGTTAGGACTTTTCTTTTGGTTTGTTAAGGCTCGAGACAAATCGGACGTTCTTTCTCTGGCTAAAGCGATTTAGGCTTAAAAGAATTTAAATTGAAAATATAAGAAGAGGCACTTAAATTTAATTTATATCTTATCAGGACAGCACATAACTTAAAGAACTCACAGAGGACTGCTGAAATCGGCGACAGAAGAGTGGGAAACCGCAAAGTAACAACTACGGGTCCAATAAGACCAACAAAAGAAATGGCGGGAAAAGCCGTTACGGCTGAACAAAAGACAAATGCAGGTAAGTCAAGCGAAACTGGTGGCAACAATATTAATAATTCCCAACTGCTAGCTCTTTGTAGCTTGGCAAAAAGGGAAATAAGTACCGTTAAAAAAAACAAAAAATGTAATTAAAAAAAAGTAAAGTTAAGCGTAAGTTAATTAAAGAAATTAATTCCTCTGAAAATTCCGAATGTGAAGAAGAAGCAGTGATGGATACTAATACTGAGGTAGAGGTAGCTACCCCTGCAATTAAAGTAGGGTTAAGTCCCGATAATGTAACGGTAAAAAACAGCAACACCGAGGATGTTGATATACCTAAACATAATAATGAAGAAAAAATGACAGTGATCAAGAATTGGAAGACCAAGACTTTATCACTGTCATATCAAAAAGAAATATTAAAAAAACAAACTAACAACCAACAACAAAACAGTGGCAAAAACAAGACCACCACAATACGCAGTTATAATAGAAGGCATTCCGGGTCAATATAATCAACCCCTGCTTGCCACAGAAGTAAAGAGATGCAAACCAAATGTTAACATAGTTAACATTAAGCGTCTGCCAAGAGGCGGAGTACTTGTGCAAGGGCAAGATGTGGTCGATCTTAACCGACTACTTAAAGAATGGCCAACAGATGCCTTTAAACCTGGAAATATTAAAATCCACCTTCCGGGAAGTAAGCCGCAACCAAAAGCAATAGTGGTAAGAGGGGTTCATCAGACGATTGACCTGGACCTAGTTAAACAGGCACTTGACGAACAAAACATACCACACACTAAGACTGAAAGAATTATTTCTAAAAAAACACAAACACCTACAAACCTCATTAGAATAGACATTGATTACAGCTACAACATTCAAAATTTAATAAACAATGGAATATTGCTCTGGTATCAAAAATACCAAGTTGAGCAATTGAAAACTCCGGCAATTGTTGTAACACAGTGTTACAACTGCCAAAGATATGGACATGTTTCAGCAGCCTGCTTAGCATCACCGAGGTGCTGCGGATGTGGCGGAGAACACCATATCAACCAATGTAAAAAAGAAAAAGAAACGCCTAAATGTTGTAACTGTGGTCAAACCCACACAGTAAATTACAAAGGCTGCGAAAAATATAAACAAATAAAGCAACGCATTTATCAGATCAGAACACCAACAGAACAGAATCAACCGAAAACAAACAGTTTACCTAAAACAGACACACCAACAGAACAGAATCAACCGAAAACAAGCAGCTTACCTGAAACAAGCACATCAACAGAACACAATAAAATAACTAAAACCACGTATGCAGAAATGTTAAAAGGAAAAGAACCACATAAACAACAAGTACAGAAGACTAATACACAGAACAATAACACATTAACACAAAAACCAAAAGAAAACAACATCACCATACAAGAAACGAATATTAACACAACGGACAAAACAAGCCTGTTTTCAACAGTTTTCAAAAATGTAATAACTGATTTTATAACAGAATATACCAAACCAAACCAGACAACTAACTTTCTAGAACTACTGATCACTATCACCATAAAACACATCACACCTCATATACCCTACATTATAACTACACTAACAGGTTACATGCTCACAGCACAATGTTCACAGTAGTGTATATCAACATCCAAGGTGCAATAGCTTCCAAGAAACATGAAATCGAAGATCTAATAGAAGAATTAAACCCCCAGATTATAATAATAAGTGAAACTCTAACATACAATAATAATAGATTTAAAATACCATATTACTCAACTATTAGAAAAGACAGAAAAAATAAAAATGATGAAAACAGAGGCATTATGCTGCTCCATAAAGTAGACTTATCTGTAGTAGAAATCAAATTAAACAGTAGCAATGAACATGTTACTGTAGATATCCTCCAATCGAATAAAACTAAAATAACCGTAGCAGGAATTTACTGCTCACCCAATAAACAATTAGATACAACTTTACTTAATAACATCTTTTCCCACAATCAAAACACCATAGTCATGGGAGACTTAAACAGTAAAAATGTTTCCTTTGGATGCCGAAGTTCTAATTCAAATGGTAGAAAATTAATACAATTTATTGATGATAATAGCATAGCTTTATTGAATGATACCACCCCAACACATACATCCTATTCCACTAACACTAGTGACATACTAGATCTGTGTATGTGTACATATAATTTAAGCCAGAAATTAGTAAAATTTCAAGTGGGAAAAGATGTAGATAGTGATCACCTCCCAATTTTTTGCGTCTTCGATCTCACCCCCTATAAAAATATAACATATAGGAAAGAAAAATTTAATTACAGTAAAGCAGATTGGCAATGCTATAAACAAGAATTAGATAATCTGTTACCTAATAAAACTATTAAAGAAGTTGAAACGCATGTCGAAATGGACAACTATTGTCAAACAATCACGGATTGCCTTCAGAAAGCAGCCAAGTTAACAATACCAAAACAACACCATAAAACAACAAACAACACATGGAAACCCACCACAGAAATAATCAACCTAATAAAAAAGCGCAGACAACTGAGAAGACAGTACATGAATACAAGAAACAGAGAAACTAAAACACAAATAAACAACATTAGAAATCACATCAGAACTCAAATAAAACAACAAAAACAAAATAAATGGGACAATTACTGTAATAAACTAAACGACATAACTGACCCGAAAAAATTCTGGTCACATCTTAAAAGATTCACAAATGAAAACACAAACACAAAGAAATATCCTCCACTTGAACATAATAACACCATTGCACACACAAATAAAGAAATAGCCGAAGCTTTCAAGGATCAACTCCAAAATACATTTAAAACTCACACAGATCCAGATATGAATACAAACTTCTACAATAAAGTCACTAATCACATAGCAAACAATAAACATCAATATGAACCAATATTTCCAGTAAACATAACTGATACAAATACAAGTTCTAACACTGATTATGAAAGCACATTACTAACAAAGGAAATATCCCTACATGAAATACTAGAAGCAATAAAAAACACCAAAAACAAAGCACCAGGAGAAGGCACTCCGAAATTGTTTGTTGTTGTTGTTGTTTTGAATTAAGCACAAAGCTACACAATGGGCTATCTGTGCTCTGCCCACCACGGGTATCGAAACCCGGATTTTAGCGTGTAAGTCCGCAGACATACCGCTGAGCCACTGGGGGGCACCGAAATTGTTTGACCACCTAAATTCACTATTTAACTTATCGCTATCCTCAGGATATATCCCAGTTTCTTGGAAGCTAGCAAATATATTAATGTTCCATAAGGAAGGAAAACCAGCGAATAAACCAATCAGCCTGACCAGCTGTGTTGGCAAAATTCTCGAAAGAATAATAAGTAATAGACTCTCCACATTCTTGTAGATAACATCAAAATTACCAGAAGAACAGAATGGATTCAGAAAATTTAGACAAACGACAGACCATTTAATAAGATTAACCGAAACCATAATAGATAGTTTCAACAAAAAAGAATGTACAGTCGCTTGCTTCCTCGATATCGAGAAAGCATTCGACACCGTTTGGCACGATGGTCTAAGGTTCCGAATTAATGAAATGGAACTACCGCGAGGAATTATTCGCTGGTTATCTAACTTTCTGGAAAACAGAAAATGTAGAGTAAACGTAGAAGGAACTTTTTCCGAATACTTTACTCCACTAGCTGGTGTCCCACAGGGAGGGGTGGTTAGCCCTATACTCTTCATCATGTATGTAAACAATATGCCATTGAAGGATCCAAATCATGGATTCTCATCACAGTTCGCAGATGATGTGGCAATCTGGAAAAGTGCTGCAACACCCACGATAGCAGCTACAAACATACAACCACAGTTAAATAGAATTAGTGAATACTGTGAAAAATATAGAATTAAAATAAACACAGCAAAAACTCAGCTCGTACTCTTTACGAAATCGACAAAACACAGAAAACAACAGCCAGAAATATATATGAATGGCACTCTACTGCAGATTGCCCAATCAGCAAAATTTTTAGGTCTGACTTATGATTCAAAATTAAGTTGGATCAATCATGTCAACGAAATTAAAAATAAAATTTGGCGAAGAACCAACTATGTAAGGAGTCTAACTCGTAAACAAAGTGGAGCATCTACAGATAACATTTTGAAAATATACAAAACATATATTAGACCAGTAATAGACTATGCAGCTCCAGCATGGGTAACTGTAAGTAATAAAACAATCAAAACTGAACTACAAACAATACAAAACACACTTCTCACAACAGCATACAGAGTCACGAGATCAACATCATCTAAATTCATTCACAATTACTCGAACATACCAACCATATCAGATAGACTCCTAAATATTACAATTAGATATTTTAACAAAAATTGGATGAAAAATGATTTATTATGCGAACTAGACAGGTATCTCATACATGATGAAGAAAATCCTAAATACCTCTCCCCAATTAACATATATTTTAAACATAAAGAAAAATAAATTAAAGTAAAATATGTATATATATAAACTTTAAATCTTATATTTATAGTTTACATATTTATGTATTTTAAAATAATAATAAGATAAAATAAATAAATTGCCACCAGCTAGCTTGACCTACTGTGAATAATAGACTATAAATGGACATTGCCCTGAAAAGGACCTAACATACAAACAGTTAGGGAAAATAAGTTCAGGAAGGAGGAAGAGGTCAAAGTGAACCTGACCCTCCAGGGCAAAATACCCAGATACCATTGACCAAGTCGCTCCCCGTTACAGAAGATGTTCGTTGCTAAGAATGTGGTTCAAGAGTTTACGGGAGGTAGTGTTGACTAGCTTTTTTCTTTCTAGCCTGTCACTGCTAGATTAGGAACGAGTAGTTTTGCGCGAAATCCAAATAACACCCATTAAAAAAAAAAATAGCCCTCCAAAGACAGTTTGGGTATTTGCTCTCATCGATTTTCTTTTTCGTTAAAAAGAGTTGATATGCTTTCTTCAGAGTTAAGTATACGTTGTACAGTATTAAAACTATTTTCAATGTGTCTGGCTGATAGCCAGACATGGGACAACTACAGCCGACATACAGTATTTGTGTAATGGCATGTAAAACTTGATATTACGTCTTTATGAGTATGTGAAAAATGAGGACTGGCTTTAAGAGTTTTTAAATTATTTTAATTTAATTTAGAGGATGGAACAACAGATGAACCAGTAGGGGTTCCGTTTTCTCGAAACGTTATGTTTTATTCTGACATTGTTTGGAGTATTTGATTAAATCACTAAAAACGTCGTCATTATTAGAGCTAGTGTTTTATCTACTTCAACGAAATGTACGGCTTTACTATTTCTTTTAAATTACAAATTATAGTTTATATGGATTTATTTAAAATCAGTACGTTCGTGAACTAGATAAAACAAAATAAATTCACTATTGAAACTTAAATGTAAATAAATAATTGTTTAAACGTGTAGCGTTATTTGTTGAAGACAGGAAGTGGGTGTTTTTTCTCCCCAACACTTTATAACATTTCATAAGATTGAATGCCATCATAAAAATCAAAATCGATTGATTGCTGATTCTTTGGAATTAAGCTCAAAACTACACACTGGGCTCTCTATGATCTGCCCACTAGAGATATCGAAACCCGGATAGTGAATCTGCAGACACATCGCTGTGCCACTATGTGGCTCAAGATCGAACCAGTTATTTCTGATATTAGAAAATGCGATATATCTTCCACACACCCTTATAGTTTTGAACCAACAAAGTTGGCCACGAACCTTTGAAAGTCGAGGAAAATAATGCTCCCAATGTTTATTACCTCAAAACCTGTACACATATGCAGACTGTATTAGTCATGCCACGACCATGAATCGTCAGATAACTAGGGGTTTGACCAGGATTTATATTATTGGAGTAAATTTATTTATTTTTTTGTTAGAGTTTGGAGTGAATGATAAAACTCTACAGAAAAAGAGCCTTCATGTGTTGTAAAATGACTTTTAAAGCTTCTGCCTAGCTTATTGACAATAAATTTTACAAGCTAAGAGAGCCTGGTATTATATGGTATTTTTACGAGGTCTATAATACCATCCTTCTCACGTGGCTGATCATTCTAATAGAAAAACAAGGGAAATTATAACCTCTAGATATCATCTAACCTACCAATGAGAAAGATTGCTGTCCATTTTTGTATACTGTGTTCTACTTTATAGCAGTATCTACTACGAGAAAACAAACGTGTGACACCTTGTGGCAATGACCCAAACATTAGGTATGTAGGGGTAAAGGAACTTAGCCACATTCGTTGACCAACGTTCTATTGTTAAAACGGTACAGACTGTACGTATGAGTAGAAACGTGGTAAATTTGAAATGTTTACCTTTATAACTTAAGAAGTTAAGAAATACTAGATATGTGCCTGCATACCAAGTTGTTAACTAGCCCATCAGTTCAATAATAGGATGGTTTTGCAGAGTTAGGTTTTTCTTTGTTTTTCAACTTTTCACAAAAGGACTAAGTCAGTCGTTACTATACTAGCTGACATATCTTTTCAAAACACGAAGATGACATATATTTCAAATACCGACCCTCCAACCACTCCCCGGGATACCCTAAAAATACCTTCCAGTTTTGGTAAAACATTAGTCGAGTGGTTCACCAGTTATGATCAAATACATAATAATTGATTCGAAAATTATCTTTCTCTGTTAGTGTTGTTTCTAATTCAGATATTTCTTTATAGGTTTAATGTGCAACACTTATTGCTCACCATCAAGTTGAAATATCGGTGCGTCGTACATGTGCAGATCTGAAAAAATCTAGAATTTCGCTTAGAAAATTAGATAAAAAAATGGATAAAGAATGTGTATCTTTATTAGCACTTGTTTTTATACCGCTCTTTATCAATGAGATCTACATACTGAGTAATGTTTTTGTTTTTACTCGTTTTAAAAAATTGGTCAACATAGTTGTGTGAAAATAATTCATTTTTGATGGAAAATAGAAGGGAGGTACCAGCAGTAATTACATAAATTATCTCTGAGATTGAATGTATTTCTGTGTACATTTTTCTGTGTGATTCGTGTATTATCAGGAACCATGTAAACAACAAAATCATGTATAGTAGAGATGTAGTTTCCTGCACACAAAACGCAAACAGTTGCACGTCCTTAAAAAGTCATAAACTTTACCTGTTAATTTTATTGCAAAAGTACCTATTTATTCATTATCGAATATATTGAAGGAAAATATAAAAGATATCATAATACGACTATCTCTTAACTGTCTGCAACATTCTACATGCCAGTTTTAGCGGTTTGCAAGAGAAACTCAGGGCTCTTTGTTATATACAGCTACAAGGCCTCAGCTACACCCCTGGCGAGCAAATTAAGCGTGAATAGTTTACAAAGTGTTTTAAGTAACTCACGTCGTTGATATATATTTATTTTTCCTGTCCAGTCATCTACAATCCCGACGTACAAGCGGATGTGGACAGTAATGGAATCTTCCCGTCCCACTGTGTTTGCTGAGTCCAACGAGAAAGGTATGGAGCGGGTTCTCAAAGGAAACTACGCCTATTTAATGGAATCTACGTCAATCGAATACCGGACTGAGAGAAATTGCGAGTTAATGCAGATCGGTGGACTACTGGATCAAAAAGGATACGGCATTGCTACGCCACCTGGTGGGTATTGTGTATTTATTTAATTCAGTGATTCTTAACATTGTTGAAGGTTCTGAACCCCGGAAGTTTCGTAATTGGAAAATAAAATATGATTTTTTGAAATTCAAAACATAAGTGTTACGTTTATTTTTTTTTATGTTTTATGTTTTTTATGTAGCCTGAACGCAACAGAAAGTCACAGATAACAGCTTGTATAATTTATTACAATAAACTAAATATATGTTACAGATATAACATAAATTATGTAATAACAATGACAGATATTCAGTTTCAACATTCAAAATTAATTACAATACAAAATAGTACTGGTTTCAACCTTCAAAGTTAATTACAACACAAAATGGTACTGGCCTGTGCCCAATATAATAATCTAGAATGAAAGTCCAAAAGTTCAGATCAGAAATCCAAAATTTCGGTCTAGGGTGTGAATTTGGTCCCACGAAGAAATTCCGAAGTTTGAATGGAGAAGTTCAGAAACAATCCACAGTTCAATAAATTCGACGAAGTTCTTTTCACGATGTTTTCGACGAATGTCTCAACTTGTTGTTTTCCAAATTTTCCCGTTCTCCCTAAAACAGTCCTACACGTGTTGGCCTTCAGTATAACTAGTAATTCGAATGAATCGTAAATATTGATGAAGTAAAATCACAGCTTCTGTAGATCTAGCTCTAATCACAAATCCAAATTGAATAAACACACAGCAAACGTCGAAAGCTTCTCGAACAAATACAATATCTCTTGAATGTCTGAATCCTCTTCTCCTCACATTTTCGTCTGTTTATATATTAGTAGGCCTCTTTTCTCGAACCATCTCGTAACTTCCCAACATTCCAGAGAAATCCGAGGATGTCCTTTCTTGCACGAGACTTGTCGTCTAGACACCAGGCCGCCAAACATTTCATTTACATAAATTTATAAACATATGATTGATCTACCTTATTCTAGAAATTTCTAAATGTTATTTTAAATGACTAACAACATATTTTATTGGTTTGAACTTTGAAACAATAATATAAATATGGAAATGTAAATAATAGATATGGAAATTTAAACACAACACGACATGTTGTCGTTTACAAAACATTCACATCACATTTACATAACATAAGTAGATATTTTATTAGTGCACAAAATGAACCATGTATCAGTTGCATACAATATCACTGTGTTCAAAGAACAAAACATGAATTTCACACAAACAAAATCATAACTCAATGAATATTTACTGCAAATCAATGTGACTTTTGCTGTTGCCTTTCAGATACAAGTTCAGAAACGCGCGGCTTCACCTTGGCAAGTACTACTCTCATATCATTTTAGCAACAAAGTCTGTTCCTTTTCTTCGTTTTTATGTCTACCATCCTCAAAAAGGATTGCTCTTAAAGATACGATGTAACAAACGGTATGAGTATCTCAAGGTTTTTCTTAGCAATAAGAGGGTACGCTACGATTTGGTGACACCAAACCATTGAGAGCGTTGTTGTTCTGAAAATTTGCTGTTAAACCTGGCTCTACTCGAGGTATTCATCATTGACATCTGCTGTTACAAAACTAAACGTGAACGGCTGTCTTACCCATGCTGGATATGACTCTCTGGTGGGGAAGTATCTGTTCAGAGACTTTGTGAGCTAATCTAAGTGCATGGCAATTGCTTGCTTCAGTTCCCCATGTACAGAAATGTCTCTGATTTCAGACACATCTTCGATCTTACTTACACAGTTGTCCAGCAGGGGAAAGTTGGCGAAGTTATCATTCTCTGTTCGTCATTTCCATAACAGTAGCTTTTATGAAAAGCCTTCAGGTTTTATTCCACTTCGATGACTGAGAGCATTGAAGATATCGGCCATGTACGCCAAAATGAGAATGAACTGAGATTTTTCGAATCAATCTGCATGACAATGTTGGTGCTATGGCAAAAAGAGGGCTAATTCCACACGCAATGCAAAAACACGATTCAGCACCTTTCCCCGGGATAACTACCGAACGTTAGAATGGTACAGAAGTACCACGAATTCAGAGTCCGTTTCATTACACAGCTCTTTGAAGATGCTGTGCTTCACGGTATTATTTTGCACAAAGTTCATACATTCCAATGTTTTACAATGATGTGTGGTGTATCAGCTTTTACCAGCACACCAAAACCAGAGTTTCGTCTCTGCATGATTGGAGCTCCGTCCGAACAAACTGCAGAAACCATATCCCACGAAAGATTGTTGTCTCTGAAGAAGTCATCTACAAGTGTTTTCACGTCGGCTGCCTTAATTGTTGTTGTAAGAGGGTTACAAAATAAAAAAATATTCTTTTATCTCGTCATTCTTCACATTGCACACGAATACAACAAGCTGGCTTAGATTGGAAACGTCGGTGGTCTCGTCGAGTTGAAGGCTGAATTATGCTGGGCTTGAAATCAGATCTGTAATTACTTGAGCCAAGATGTCATCGCTTATGTCATATTCTACTGCTGATGGTGTCATTTGAAAGAGGAATTTGGGATAACTTATTTACTGCAGCTTTTCCCAACATAATATTTGCCATCTTCAACGCAGCTGGTTTTACAAGTGCTTCACGAGTGTGTGGTTTGCCCTGCTTTGCGATCAAGTACGCAACTTCGCGATGCTGTGAGGATCGGTTTGTTGATGGGTACAAAGCCGAGAACAGGAAAAGTAGCCTTTTAATTAAACCTGGCTCTCTTTGCCTTGAATTCAGTAAGCGTTGTGTTCTTGTATTTCCCATCTCCATGCAGCTTTAGGGAGTGTTCTCTTGGTTTTGCCAGTGCTAGACTAGAATTGCTCAACTTGGTATTGCAAATCATGCATTGGGGACGCTGACTTCCATCATGTTCAGTTATACACGTTAATCCATATTGTACGTATTCGTCCGACCGCTTTCTGTTTTTGCTCGACATGGTTAGTATAAAGGGATTGAAAGATTAGGAAAAAAAATCACAAATGGCGCACGATTACTACAGTCACAGGTCGGCTGCTAAGCGCTCGAAGTTCCCTGCAGCACAGATCTTAAGACCAAGAGATGTGACGTGATTAGTCGCAGCCAATGATGGACAAGTGGAGCATGACGTCACGAATCATACGAGTTGGGGTGAACGGAACAGACACACGCACACAGTGCGCGAGTCTTGACTTTCGCTGAACCCTTGAGATTGACTCACCGCATCCCTGGGGTGCGATTGAATCCAAGTTAAGAACCATTGGTTTAAACAAAACTGTGTTCTTCTTAGCCTTGTTAAAACTAAGGTGATATGATTTAAATCGCATAAATACAAGTTCATTGTGGTGTGTAAATTACTCTAATGTTACATTCTTAATACGTTTTTTAAATTTCACTTTCTGTTAAGTCATTTGAAACCGTTTGCGTTATTAAGTTAAATATTTTAAAGCACTTACTGATTATTAATATCACAAATCAAGCTCAAAATTTGCTAAAAATCATTCCTGTGTTTACTTCAAATTAGTATTCCTAACTCCTTTATTAAAGAAAATAAATATTTTTAGCATAATCACTTCTTATTTAAAAATAATTTTGATTATGTAGACTTTGATGCGTTAAGTTTGTATCTTGATTTATTTATGAACATTCTGTTGAGCATTATTAAGAAATAAAGCACAAAATATTAAAATGTATTTTTGTGCTGTGTATGCCTTTTATAAACTGAAAAATAGTATTTACTATTATATTTATCATAACGCACTAGTATTAAACCTATTAAATTTTAAAACACTACGTAAAATCTTAGGGATTTTCAAGAATTAGAAGAGTGTTCAATAATAATATTTCAACCACACGATATTTGTCACACCCATTGCGGACAACGCGTTTCGCTCAATAAAGTGCACTTTAAGCCGGCTGAGATACAACACAGACACAGAATGCAATATTTAAAAATGTTGTAGGCTTAATAACGTCTGACGATAAGTATTTTACGATACTACTTTATAGAAATTACGTGATTAGTAAAAGGTTATCTTAGGAGATGAAAAGTTGCTTCCCTTATATATAGTTGTAAGAAACGCCCATAAAAACTGCGAAACGCAAAATCTGAAACCGCAAGTTTGTATGCATTTCCGCATATACCCAACAAATTTTCACAGCAAATGGTCATCAACAACGGACAAAGTAGTGGTAAAAAATACAAAAACGCCTATAAAAGCCGCGAAATGCGAAACTGAACATTTGTCGGTATCGGGTCATCCCACAAGTAATGTCCGAAAATTTAATACAGAAAGTGCATCATCATTTCTGTCTTTGTAGAAGGCTTTAATAACTAAAATATGTAGTAGGACGTGTATAAAAAAAAAATATGTCAGAGGAGCACATTAGGCATATAACTCTTTATGAGTTTAAAAAAGGCAATAGTGCAGAAAAAACTACACGAAACATCCGAGATGTTTCTTGTGAGGATCTCTTAATAAAATAAAATGCCGAAGGGGGTTTCAGAAGTTCCTCTCAGGTGACTACATCTTAAGTGATGCTGAGTTTAATGATAACTTGCTGCAGATTGTGCTGTAACAGTTGAAGAACTAGCACATAAGCTTAACTCAGCCCATCCAGCAGTTCACCGTCATCTGTAACACCTTGAAAGGTATCAAAACTTGGAAAACTGGTCCCCTATGACTTGACAGAAGCCACCCTTAGAGCAAGAGTGAACATTTGCACTTCTCTGCACACTCGTGAACGTAACTCACCTTTTTTTGACAGGTTAGTATTTTATAAAAATGTTAAGCGCTGCAAGTAAACTGGCTAAAGCACAGCTAGAAATGGACCTACTTCTTAGTAAAGTCTTGTTGAGTGTTTGGTGGGATATTGTTAGTGGGATCCACTTTGAGTTGCTGCCACTCAATGTAATGATCACATCAGGATTCTATTGTCAACAGTTAGAGCGTTTGAATGTTGCATTGAAAGAAAAGAGGCTTGTTTTGTTTAGTCATGTTGTTGTTTTGAATTAAGCATAAAGCTACACAATGGGCTATCTGTGCTCTGCCCACCACGGGTATCGAAACCAGGTTTTTAGCGTTGTAAGTCCGCAGACATACCGCTGAGCCATTGGGGGCATTGCTCAGTCATAATGATGTGTTATACCAGGATAATGCACGCCCCATACAGCAAAGATTGAAGAGCTGGACTGGGAAATTTCCACATCATTTTTATTGTCCAGACCTTGCCCCATCTGATTATCATATATTCCGGAGTTTGTAGAACTGTTTTGATGGAAAAGAGCTTGGAACAAATAAAGATGTTAAAACTACCTTCTCTACATTTTCTTCCTCCAAACCCCAAGAATTTTATAGAAGTGGCATCCAGAAACTTGTGAATCATTTGGAGGAAGTAATTTAAAACAATGGAACATACATTATTGATTAAATAAAAAAATCAGACATTACGTAAGAGATGACCTGATATCTCCCCATAACCAAATGCACATCCATATCAAATTTGGTGAACATCCATTAACAGGGCACAAATTAGTGTTTAAGAAACGCTCATGAAAAATCGCAACATTCAAAACTAAAATTTTCTGTGTTATCTTCTCATGGACCTAATTAATCTCCATACAAATTTTGGTGAATATTTATCCACATCCTTCGAAATAATTACATGGGCATACAACAGACAATACTATTATATTTATATAGATACTTAAATCTTAGTGCGCTAAAATATATTATTAATTCAGACATATTCATTATTTATGGCTTCTTATCTATTTGTAGCTATTTTTAACAATACGATAATAATTACCTAAAGTATTGTAAAATGGTCCTGCTAGTTTTGTAAAGAACTCAAAGTTGTAGCACTGCAAGTTTAGCAAGGGAACTTTCAAACGTTTGTCGATATATGTTCACGTGTTTACAGGTTCACCCTACAGAAATGCCCTCTCTAGTGCTGTGCTGCATCTGCAGGAAGCAGGAGTGCTTTACATACTAAAGGAAAAGTGGTGGAAAGTGAAAGGAGGAGACAAATGCAAAGACGAAAGCAATAAAGGATCTGGGTCTACTAGCGAAATGGGTTTGGCAAATGTAGGAGGCGTTTTTGTAGTGCTTCTTGCAGGTCTTGGTGTTGCTTGTATCATCGCTATTATGGAGTTTATATGGAAAACACAGAAAATAACTAGGGAAGAACGGGTAAGAAGAGACTAGGCTAAATCAGTGTGTTCAGTAAACACTAACACCTGTTTCCATTCCCACTAACCCTAAATAATCTGTACGTTTTCGATGTATCAAAGAAAACTTTATTGTCTTTCTTTTTTTAACTAATTGCACAAAAACATTTTTGTTCATACTTTATAAGAACAAAAATTGTCAGAAGTGATTTAAACAAAAAATAAATAAATTTCCTAAAATCGACACTCTTGCCCTTGGAATTAATTAGCCCATGGTATATTTACTTTCATTGTAACAACCTCTTGCGAAAGTCGGCGAAGTCAATCTGCGACCGACTGTTTGTTTTACGTATGCTTCCAATGCCATGTTTCAGCAATCAAAGGCACCAAACGTCCGCCATTAGTTGCATCGCAGGACCTCGCAAGTATGTTAAATAGATTTGTTCGATTCTCCTTATTTCTTCCATTTCTTGGAGGATTACAACCACTGATTTTTGAGGAGTGGCAGAAATTATTGGCTTGTAGCACTTTTTCAAGACAAATTATAGTTTATTGTTTAATTTTAGTAATTTGTGCTTCATTACAATCACTCGTGGGTGACATAGTTTTTTTCTTATCCATAAAATTCGATTTTTTTTATTACACTGTAACAGTATACTTTCCATGGAAAAGTCTTTAGCATTTAGTTAGTTTAGTCCTAGCTCTCTCAATTGCAGCATTTCATTATCAAATGCCCCCCAGTGGCTCAGTGGTATGTCTGCGGACTTACACGCTAAAATCCGGGTTTCGATACCCGTGGTGGGCAGAGCACAGATAGCCCATTGTGTAGCTTTGTGCTTAATTCAAAACAACAACAACATTATCAAACAGTTGAAAATTCGCTACAAATATGGATATGGTCATCTCTCACTTTTTACGTTTAGAAAAATCGATCATCGTATCGGTAACCGTACTGAAAATTTCAGAAGAACTGAATAACTTTGCATTTGATTAATATCTAAAAGTAATCAATTGGAGCCTAAATTTCAGAATATTCATGGAAACGTTTTTAGGCCTAAAAACAGGCTATTACAAAACCATCCTATATTTGAAGATCATATTTCAAAATAAATCATATATATTGTAAAAAAGAGAGAACGGCAATGGTGAACAAAAGGTCTAAATTATCGATTTTTTTTTCTTTATAATTTTTACTTCACACTTGGCAAGGTTATTACATATATAGATTCAGAACTCAACGCTATAGGCCTTGCACGTCTTTCGGGTCTAATTTAATATCATTCAGCATGGACATATTTAATAAACGTCACATTTCATTCGAAGTTCTTTTATATAAACAGTAGTAACATCTGACTGAATTTTCAAAATTACTCAATAATTATTGTCTGCCAGTTATAGAAATGTCATATTTTTTGTAAGATCTTAAACAAGAAAATTCCAATAAAATTATTTATTACTGTATAACGAGGAAAATGTTTTCTGTGGTAAAAAGTTTTCCAATTGTATTTAGAAATTGATTATCACGTTTTCTGTATATATGTTAAATATCTTAGATTCTCTTTACAATCAAGCCTAAAAGTTATTATGCAAACTTTCGTCCACCCGTTAATAAGCAAGTTCTTTTTCATGCATAACGTTACTAGCAAATATTTTGTCCTATTTCACACGCCTCAGAACTCCAGAAATCCGTGACACACATGATTTTAGGTAAGCATTACTTTTTCCTATTATTCTTTGGATTAATAAAAACAAACTATAAACCAATTATTATTTCATGTGTAAAAGTACTTTTATTTTTTATTCATATAATTACATGTTCAGCAAAAAAATTTTTTCCAAGCGTTATCTACCAGATCCATTCGAGAACAAACGTTTTCTTTGGGACTCTGCTCCCATTTCGATGTTGTGACTTTCCGGTGTAACGTTTCTAAGATAAAAGAAATTTACTATAACCTAGTTTTCAACGTGTTTGTCTAGTGAATGAAAATTAAAGATTTGACCCTCCCATTTGAACTTGTGTCATTCTCTTTAACTGTTCTTTATAACTTTCCACCTCCTCGCCCTGGCTCCACATGACCGGGAGGGTTAAGGAGCTGGACTGGTAATCCGAGAGTCGCTGGTTCAAATCCTTGTCACACCTAACATGCTCGCCTCTTTTCAGCCATGGGTACGATCACTCCCACTATTCGTTGGCAAAAGAGTAGCCCAAGAGTTGGTGGTGATGACTAGCTGCTTTCCCTCTAGCCTTACAGTTAAATTAGGAAGGGCTAGCGCTGACAGCCCTGTTGTAGCTTTGCGCGAAAATACAAAACATTTCTTCTCTCCCCTATTTAAAACAAAATCCTCTGTCATTGCGTATATTCATCGCCTTTACAAATTCGTTCTAATATAAAAAAATAATTTCAGCAGTAACCACCTAAATTCATTAAGCAAAATGTTTTATCAGTTACAACTTACAAATTTGTTTCACACCTGCTAGAAACATTAATTTCTTGGAAGAGCTCTGGAAACAAGATTTTTTTTTTCTTTCAACGACCATTAGTTTTACGAAGGTGTTTGTTAAAACTCAGCCAAGCGGTAAAGGTAATATATTTTCTGTGATAACAGAAATTTCACATATTTCAGGATTCCCTGTGCACGGAGATGTTTCGTGAAATACGACAAATAATCTCATGCCGAGGATCTTCCCGACCAGCTCCGAAAACACCTGACGAAAGCTCGCAAGCAGACGGCATTACCTTGTCTTCATTAAGAACTGTCACCAGTGTGAATACGAGGCCATAACTTATTTTAGATTATAGTTATTACGTGGTCTGCGGCAGATATTTTCTCTAAAATGTATTATCACTCGTAAATTCATTTATGATTTTATTAAATCAAACAAACGTGTAGAAAAGATTGTATACTAACGTTCCACAAGAAGCCAATAATGCTACGTTATTAGATTTTTTTCTAAACAACATTATTTTATACTTTGGAAGTAAAAAATGCCATTACGAAATTGAGTGGTTAATTCAGCGTGAAAGGTATTTTTATCTTGACATTTGTTCATAATTTTTTATGAATTAGTACTTCCAATAAACTGTGTTATATTAACCAACATTTTGTTCATATAATAGTACTAAGTGAAAAATTGTTGGCGAACAGTAGAAAAACTGGTAAAGTTATTTTACGAAGACAATGTAGAATAAGTTATTTATAATTTGACAATATTCTCTATAGACACACGCAAGTCACTTAGGTTTTTCCTAAAATAAAACTTAATTTTGTATTATAGACGAAATATGTTTAACACCTACGCTGCTAGTCAGGAAGACATGTTTGATGGGATGATTCCTGAACAAAACTTTTTGGTATTCTTTTGTTTTTAAATTTTGAACAGAGATTTGAATTTCTGACATCTGAATTCGAACTAATTTAAAAGTTACCAGCAAGCAAAAGTGATTCTCATCCCCTCAAACACGGAAATAATGCAATATAAGATCTGGTTCCTCTGTTTTATAAACCCGTTATCTATAGAGATGGCTAAGTAACACTCACGGAGTTGGCAATGGCAGGTGGATAACAGCGGACACTGTAGAGAAGGGAGTAGTTCTGGTAGTAACGTGTATTTCTGAAATCAATAACTGCAGACCCCGCTGTGGCCCATATATTTCGATCTCATTGACTCACAGACTTCGTATTTTACAGCAATGATAAAGATTTCAATATAGACCATTACAATGTACTGGCAGCTGATAAGTAACTCCTTAAAAACAAACTTGCAGTAAACACTAACGTCAGCATTTTGTTCTTATTTCTGCTTCAACCTACAACTGTTATTACATGTTAAAAAAAAACAGATTAGAAAAGTAAGGAAGTAGTGAACACTTTAAACTTATTGATGCTTTAAAGATATTTAATAAATTAACTTTAACATTATGAAGTTTTCAAATCGTATTATGTACGCAAAGTCTACACCAGTGCAAAAACTTGACCTTCCCACCAGTTTTCGCCAACGAAACTTATGGTGAGGGAGGACAAATGTTAGGTCTACTTCGAAGTACTTACTGTGGTGACTTTCAACTGAAATGTTTACCAATAGGTACGTAACTAAACTCCGTGTATTATGTTTAAAAACAATTTTAAAATATTATACAAACTACGCACACAAAATATTAATATGAATAAATCTCATGATACTTAACATTTATTGAACATACATTTTATATCACGATATTAACCAGTTAAAAAACAGTGCGACGAAGTTTAATGATTCTAATTTTGAAGAATCGAAACACGCAACATTTGTTCTCCGCATTCCTTTAAAGTAGTTCAAAGATTCCACGTTAGAAAACCTGCACGATTACGAATGATTTGCATTCAACAGCTACGGGTCATTTACTTAACACGTAGTGAGTTTTTTTTTTTATCATTATATTTAACTCAGGTTCTAAAGCTCTTTCTAGGGCTCAGCTGATCTTGAGATGAGACATAAAAACGAAATCTCGAAAGATTGCGGCTACCTAAAAACCTGATTATATGGTGAAAACGTCCGATATATCCGTCATTTATTCGAAACTATTAGCGTAGAAAAGTGGCATTGAAAGAAAACTTCAATAATCTGTACGAATATGGCTATATTTCTAATAGTATGACTTGAGTGTCGAATATTTTACGAAACACAACACGCCATCACCTTTTAAAAAGCTAGCCAACTTAGTTGTATGTTTCAATACATTTTGTAGCGTAGTTTACTGTACACAAACTTATGACGGATACAGAAAATTTAGTTAGAGAACTGGTTAAATTATATCTCACTACTTACTTTTGTTTAAGAATATTCATTGAGGTAACGTAGTTTTATAATATAAAAAAAAACGCTTGTAAACTCTAAAATCGGGAACGTTCAATACATGTAAACATTTCAATACCTTTTATAGTGCAAAGTTCTTTCTTTGAAAGTTACACGGTAAACAGGGTCTATAATGAACAAATGCACACTTAGTGCTATACAATGCGTGTGACAATTTCACGAACTCATTCGAAAGGTAATGTTTATTGGCAGGATAGGCCAATTCTTTACCATGTAAAGGAAGAAAAGCACCCGACTTTCACGTGCTATAGAATCGACTAATTAACTTCACTGCTTCGATGGAATTATAGTACGTGCGCGTACAAGTTACGAAAATTTTAAGGTATTTTATCTCTTTCAGTAGAAACTTATTAAATAAATTTAATGTTTCGTAAAGCAAACCTTCATAGCCCACCAATAATACAAAAGAAAGTTAATACCCATCTGAAGAACCGAAGGAGTGTGCACCTCTCAAAAGAATCACGTTTGTCTAAAATGCGCGCGCGCGCGCACACACACACACACACACACACACACACACACATAGAGAGAGAGAGAGAGAGAGAGAGAATATTCCAGTGGTCAAAGTTCGCAGCCACATGAACACAACACGACATACATATGTCACGTGAGATGTAATGGGGATATTGGCGTTAGGTGAAAATTTTAAACTACCTTTTTAATGGGCAAAGACTCAAAGCTAACATTACATATTCTACTTGCAAAAAAGGATTCGTGCTTCATTTAAAGTGCATCACCACCGTCAATAAAAGTTAACAAAACATTAACTTGAAATGACTTTATTCACTAAACATAATAATAACCCAGGAGTACAGGATACATGGGTATAAATAATATTCAATCTTTGTAAAGTAAATGTTATAACCTAACAATTAGACGTCAGAAAACGATAAATACTACATGTATCTACACAGAATACTACGTTATACTAATCTTAGTTTAAGTCAGCTAAACAATATAGTTACGTTTAATAAATAAGTACAGTGTGACACATACTCCTTAGCACGCGGAGGGCTTTGGAAACAACGTGCTATCTACATAAACCGATAAAAAGAATTCAATTCATTCGTACAGATAGAACAACAGTTACCAAATGTACGTAGAGTATTCGCAAGACCAAATACCAACACTGTCTGCAGTTAACAAAACGCAATTTAATTTGTGCTACGAAACTAACAGACCTACTTCTTAATGTGTTTAAATACCATATATGGGCCTATTTTTTCTGTCCTTTCGTTTTTAAATGTCATGTCGTGCAGTCCAAATTCGTGAATAAACTAAATATGCGCTGAATTTGATTATTATATTGTTGAGTTTCATGCTACACCGAAATAATCATTAACATGATTTTATAAATTAAGGCCTAAGAACATAATATTAAATGATGCACTCAGATCTCAAAAACTACCATTTATGGCCTAAAAAAATTTCTAATGCGACATTGTTATCATGAGGTTTCAAAAATTTGTTCTACAAGTCACAAATTAAGTTTGAAATGAGAAATAAAAGAAATGGCCATCAGTGACATTAAATTTCGTGTAACATTTTCTCCATTCGTAAAATCGGGTTACAATTCTCGTTATCAAGTCATAACTTTAATATACTAACGTTACTTATACTAATAAAAGAAAAAGATACTAAACTCTGCTGTTTAGACTATATAATTCTGGGTAACTGCGAATGTAAACTTTCCTCTAAAGTTCTGACAGCTGTGGACGTGATTATGGAAAACTATGGTAATAAGGCATAGAAAATATTGCTGAAATTGCATATAATATGTAATGTATAAAGAAGTATGGAATGCATAGCTCTAGTAAGATATACTTGTGGGGAATGTAAAATGTTGGCCTACAAAAAATTAAATAGTTTTACCTTATCGCACGAATAGATGAATCAAAATTTGGTGGTTTACTTATTTACTCCAGTGCATTCACGATTCAGTAATTAATATTAAACTGCAGGATAACTAACGTGATCTTTAGACAGCCATTTTCAATATTAACTATTTACCTATTAAAGTTTCCCTTTTAAATCCTGGTGAAGTACAAAGCACAAAGCTATATAAATTCTATAAAAGGAACGATAAGAAGTAATCGAGACAGAAACACTGACTAGATTTTGATAACATTATTGGCGGTCACCTACAAACTAATCTATTCAAATTTTTAAGGAGAAATATGTGAGAGCTATGCTAGCCTCATCTTTATAGATTTTAATTTTTAAGGCAAGTCTAACAGAACTTTTTTTCTCTTAATAATTCACTAGTTTAAATACAACGGTATCAATTTTAGAAACTTCTTAGCAGATTTCAAACTTGTATATATTCGTAAAAAAACTTAACAGTCTTTTCAAAAACCAACTTTGAATATACTCCATAAACGTGATTCCGTTCGTTACACACACACACACACACACACACACACACACACACACACACACACACACACACTACCAAGTTGTTTGTCAAGCAATAACAGTGTTTACAAAAAGAAAAAAAACACTAACTCCAAGTGACACAACAGTGACTACATCCACAAGTAGCAGGTGATTCCAAAATGGTCCCCGTGACTTGGAACAATTGTGTCAAGTTTTTTATATACATTACACTTGCAAGATGGCTTTTACAGAACAGGATATATATATATATATTGTAAATCAGTAACAGCAAGGTTAAAAACATTGTTAATAAAGGTGAAGTAAGGCCTAAAACACTTGACAAGGTTGAAGTAGTCTTGAAAGAACATACATATATACACAGTGCAAAATTCCAATATAACAATCGAAACGGTTATATCATGAAAAGAAGTTAACTGGCAAGCAGTTTTATAGCATAACAATATTTTAAGAAAGGTTTTTAAAGTGTCTACAATAAAAAATTACAACTGGCAATTAAAACTGAAATAATTGAAAATATCAAATGATCTATAACATAAGTGTATGTAAAACTATTCTTTGCTCCCCCCCACGTTCTCTTTCACTTTATACCAATGATCAAAGAGTGAACCTGAGATGTAACTTAATCCACAAGGAACATTACTTTTGAAAAATGTGATCCGACTCAAGTTTTGTGTATTTTAAAACAGTTAAACATGCATATAATGCAAGAACTCTCATTTAATTATCAGTTCAGCCTTACACTGAAGTTCAATAAACCCATCATTCCTTACACTGTTAAACTCTGGATAATACAACTATACAGTCAGCAAGAAATATAGATATTTGCATACATTCTGAAATAGTAATTGAAGCTGTAAGTTCCACAAAAGAAAGCACTGGAACTATTCCTAAATATGAAAAAAACTGTGAAAGAGTTTTATGTAATAGATAAAACATAGTTTATTTTTTAAGGTACTCAGGGAGAAGGGGAGAAAAAAAATTTCACTATCCACTAAAATATACATATTTTTTCAAACTTATAAGCTACAATAAATCAATCATCCCTGAATGCTTTAATATTCTTTACTATGCAAGTGAAATACAGACTTTAATTAAGAAAATAAAAATTACCTGAGAATGAAAAAAAGTATTCATGGTGCATCATAAACCAATAAATAGCTAACTTTGAAATGAATATTTCTGAAGAGCCATGCAGATAACCAATTTTTAACATTCCTTTTTTTTTTTTTC
Source organism: Carcinoscorpius rotundicauda (assembly GCA_011833715.1). Taxonomy (NCBI): domain Eukaryota; kingdom Metazoa; phylum Arthropoda; class Merostomata; order Xiphosura; family Limulidae; genus Carcinoscorpius; species Carcinoscorpius rotundicauda. The sequence goes on along the minus strand of CM022391.1, from coordinate 116,421,388 downwards.
ACAGAATCATACATAGGGATAGTCCCACATAAGTGATTATTTGATAAGCTATTTTAACAGATGAACAAAAAAGCACCAAAGATATATAACCCCTTTATTTCCTTTCTACACATTTTAATCTCACGATAGACAATCTCATGCGAGCACTTCTCACAGCGTAGGTCAGCCAGAATTAAATTTGTAAAATTCAAATTTCTCTTCACTTTTCTTACACATTACACACAGAAAACTCCAAAAGTTTCACCCAGAAAGGTAAATACATTTACAGACGAGTGCAAAGTGCCACACTGAGAAACCAGTTCTTGATAGCACAGCACCTCTTCTGAACAGTCACCATGATTCTCTGTTCAGCTTTACACATATGAAATCCTCTGTTCAAAAAGCCAACACATGGTTTTCCACTAGTTTTAATAACAATATCGAATTCTATGACCTTATTCATTAACCATTGCCCAAGTGTTGGAAAGCAAAGTGCAAATGGCACATCATTGTTTCTAAGTAATAGCTCTAAGTACAAGATTTCAGATTTCACTCTTATGTGCATACATATTAGTTGGAAGAAATACTACTACATCCAAACTCTATTCAACAAAAAACAAGCCAACTTACTTTGTTAACAGTAGATAGCTTTTCACACCATTTACACACCAAAATGATGAGAAGACAGTAACACGGACTAGATTCTCATCAACACGTAGACAACGTGCCCTTTAATGCAAGTATTGGGCAACTCTGAAAAGAATCAGAAACCCTCTTTTTTCTCCTCTAAATTTAATATATATAATTTATATATTTTACACATTTTCCCCTTATTTATGTGGTAAAATGGTGATAAGGACAGTGGAATAGGTTTCCAAGATACACCAGTAAATGTACCAAAAATCTCACAGACATACACCATAAACATAAACACAGAGATACACAAAGAAGGCTGGAACCGTGCCTGCCAGCAAGGACCTATTAACATGTCTTTTCAGGCTAACACAAATAAGTTCATCACATCCAAGTCAGAACTGGTACCATTTCTTGTCTTTGTATCTTAGTAAAAGGTTGTGGGTTGTATTGGAGAATATTTCTGCTTCACTCATCATCTTTGCTGTACGTTCTTCTAGAAGACCAAGAGCCTCTCCTCTCTCAGTCAGGCCCTGGGGGGGAAAAAAAAAGAAGACAAATTCTGTACTTACCTGGTTCAGTTAAATTCCTACACATTGAAACAAATGGCAGATTATCAATACTTCTAACAAATTATTTGAGTTACAACTCTACCAGCAAAGCATGTTATATAATTAAGATGCTGCTTTAGGTAAACCACCCTCAGAGGAAAGTTTCCATGGCAAGGGTAACTGCTACTTTATTTAACCTTAAAGGACAAAGAGTCTTACATAACAAGAGTGAAATGAGTACTAAACAACCATTACATTTTGTTCAACCTGAAAAGATGGGGAATCTTGTATAACAAAAATGAAAGCATACTACATAACTACCACTTTGTGCTGTGCAATAAAGGAGAAGCTTAATATAGTAAAGCAAAATTTAATTAGTGTCTATTATTACTTCAGCTAATTGTAATCAACTGTTTTGCAACCACTACTGTAATGAAAAAAAATAGTTAAGTAACTTATGAATCAATGGAAAGAAATATTTTATGTAAGGTACAACAAAATGAACGACATTTCCAGTACTTGAGATAAACCAGAGAATTACCATAGGTTTGTTTTAATACTGACCTAATACATCGCTATAAGCAACATACATCCACACTAGATACTACCAATCTTAAAAACAGGAGACATTCTAACCTGACGAGCACGTGCTAGTTCTCCAGCTAATGATCCTGCCTGTCCCTTGACATGTTCCAGGTTGCTGTTTCCTGGAATATGACGTGCCACACTCTTTGATGCCTTGCCACTGGCTTCTCCAACTAATCCCAAATAAATTTAACACGTCCTCTTATTCTCTACAAACTGTTTCTGACCAGAATTGTTTTATCGTGATTTATATGTTTAAGAAAGTTATGTGACCCCAAAAGTTACAATTAAGTGGAAAATAACCTGTAGGATTAAAGATAAATCAAATTCACTTTGCAAGTAAGAAACTTTGTTACATGACTCAACATAAAATTGTGATTACTATGTCTAGTCAGACTTGGACACTAATTATACGTTTTTTTCAGTTTGTTTTAATTCATATAAAGACGTATTTACTTATTTTGTCATATGAACCTTTTCTCAAAATTTATCTTAACTAAAACTTGATAATAAGTTTAAGACAAACTACTTAATGATCTTTTTTACATTCAAGCTTTGAATTTATATCAGGACAGCGTAAAAAGTGTTATGGTGTGATGGTTTCAACTGAACATTTCTTTCCTCCCTGCATAAAAATTGACATATGTTTGTAATTTAATTAAAACACAGGATCAAATAGATAGTTAAGAACCACTGCTCAAGAGGGTCAAAGGATGGTTTAAGTTTATACAACTGCCCCAACAGTCAGTTGCAAACTCTCTTTGTTAGCCCAAAGATGACCTAAAAAGGTCAAAACATTATTCTCTGCTTTATTTTAATTAATTTTAATACCATACCAACCACCTTGAGAATAAACTTTTACTTCAAATTCAAGTGGGTTTCTTGTCATCACAAATCCAGTAATTTTTTTTTATTTCTCTGCTTTACTTTTGAATCTTGTTTCAATGCCAGTGAGAGTAACATTGTTAATGGAATGACCAGGTTTAGTTAAAGTGTTGTGCAACAGAGATCTTTTTCTGTGTTAATTCTAGAACATAATAAAGATGTCTTAGGTATAGAAACTGGCACACATCTTTATTGTGTTCTGGTGTTGTTATATGGATATAGAAACTAACACCAGTTAGTGATAATACCACAGCTTAATAAATAATACGAGAGTTCATGTACACTTTGCTCGAAACCTTTTTTTCAGTTCTTGCATTAACACCAAATGATTCTCTCACTATGAGTTCAGCTGAATCAACAAGAAATAAACCATTTACATGGGCCTTTTATGTGTTCTCAAAAGTTGATGAAACTTAACCCTACTTTTTTTCTTGTATTAATGGTACTACTGCACTAAACTTAATTATATAATGCACCAAACAACACACAATAATCTGCAAAAAGGAGACAATGTTCCATAATTATCACAATATTTCTGGTTTTCTAGTGACACAACAAGAGCTGTTAAAATATCAAACAAGTTAGTCAAGATGTTTCCGATAGAAATAAAGTTTAAACCAAATGTGAAACAGTCAGTTCTTTATACAGAAAACACAGCAATACGTCACCTAATAAATTAGAACTTGAGCTTTCTATTGATTATAGATAATACATTGAGCATTAGAAAAAAGATACTGGCAACTTGTGAAAGAAAGAATGTAACAAGATTCTAATTTCCTAGTTTGTAGCCCTGTAACAAAATAAGATCAAAGGTTATACATAGTTTTATTGAAAAAAAAAAAAAAAGTCATATGGACTGAGCCCACACAGAGAGTGTTACAGGATAGATGAAATAAAGAGCATGAGGCAACATGCTCACAAACAGAGTACCACATAATTCACCTAATCTGGAAATAACACATCTAGGTGATGACAACATTATAATGAGTAATTTAACTTAAATTTCATACTTTTCAAAAGGATTGTCAGTAAATCATGGGAAAGGGGATACCTACACAGCAAATGACAATTCTCATAACTGCAGGAAATCAAGGATTTTTTTGTTCTTTTACCTATAATTCACAAAGACCTGATGACATAAGCAGAAAAAAATGGTCTTAGTGAAGGTGTTGCAGTGATGTTGTAACTTATCAAAGAAACTAAAGAACATTTCCAATATATTTTACCTAACTTTTTGTCATCACTATATTACCATATATGAGAAATACTTACACAGCTCCTCTCTGTCAAGCACACTTGGTCCTCCACCAAACAATCCTTTGAAGAAGCCTTGTTTAGGAGGCTCAGGCATGTCTTTGGTAAGAAATAATGTACCAAGCATATCCTGAAGAACTTCACTGGAACAAAACACAGCAAAGATTTTCATCATTTAACCACAAATGTTGCACAAATTTATTTTCCTGCATTTTGTTACTAGAACTCATACAAATTTGTTTTGTACAACTTCAAGGAAACTTTCAATGTTATCCTTCGAGTAATTATTTTTAATCTTAAAATCCTTAACGATTTATTAAATACTTTTTTTAAAAAATTGTTTGTTTGTTTTGCACATTTGCCTTTCAATTGGTAACTTTTAAACTGATCTCCTATTATATGCAAGTCTATAGATTTATTACACTGGAAGTAAAAAGCTTTGTTTAGATTGCTCCTACACTTCTTCAGCCATGATTTGTACTCTTCTTAAGACCATTTAAAGAACACTTTCCTGTTGTGTCAAAACTCAAATGAACAATGAAAACAATGCAAGTACTGGCAAAGCAGAAAATGGTAATCCAATAAAAAGCATGCAGAGCTACTTAAATCAACAAACCAAAAAAATACTCCAATTTACCAAGTATGTTTTCACATGAAGTTTTCTCACTGCTACATTTCCAAAATATGTACTGTAAAAATTTAAAGACCATAAATAAGTTCAAAAGCCACAGTTCTATTGAAAGTCAAAGTCTTTCAACAGCTATGAATTACTTTTACAAAATAAGGATTGGCTTGAAAATGGTACACCAGATGTGACTTGTAACCTTCTCTTGATAAATGTTCAGAGCATTTGCTTGTATATAATTTGAATATTTTAAAAAATACTATTTTGAACAGGCTTCCTACACAGAATTTTTCTTGAACTCACCAAAATGCTGCAGATATTGAAAACTTCTGGAACTCTGAGGCAGAACAAAGGTATAAACCATGACCATTATTGCTAAAACAAAAAGTCTTGGCAATCCTAAGTAGAAGAAACAAATTATTAAGTTAAATTAAGATCATATATCACAGAATATTTCAGTACTAATGACAACATGAATTAAATTTTTTTCCCAATATTACATTTTATCTTACCTTGAAAAGGCACTTAATAGAATGGAAGTAAACTTAACTGTAAACAATTTTTTCACTTATAATGTTTGGTACTTTGAATTGAATGCACATAACTTTAAACTAGAAACCAAAAGGAAGACAGTTGATTAGCAGCAACTACTGGCAAAGAGCTTCATCAAACTTTAAACACACAAATGAAAGTGAACCTTGGGCTTGCTGATCTCAAGCCTAAAATGTTAACTACTAGGTCAAACCTGGTTTTCAGTTACAGACTCAAAATAAAAATTTGTTTTGATACATTTTATCAAATCATTATTTACTATACAACAAAAAGGTTTAACTTAAAATTGTGTCTATGGCAGGTGAATAGGGAACTACTGAATTGTATTGGAACATTTAGAATATTTTCCAGTCTGAATGAGGCCTTATTCAAGCCTGCTCAAAGAATTTACATGTACAGGGCAGCAGTGAAAAAAGTACACATTTGAAACTAATATAAAAAACAGCCTACATCCTACTATAGTCTGGGAAAGGTCTGTGAGTTTGTTTATCCTCTAACTCCTCCAAGGCATTACAAGTTGGACCTGTCAATAATGACTTCAAAAAGTATGAAATTTGGGAATTTTTAAGAACTTATTTTTCTTTTTAAGAGGCATAGATCTCCAGAGATAGCTAGATATAGATCAGTTAGTGGGGGTGGCCACTAGTGGTACTGATGGTACTTCTCCAATTTCCTCTTTCATTACACGAGGTATACATACAGTGCAGGTACTTTTCAATCATTACTGGAATACAAGACAAAAACAGAACCACCACTTTTATTCATAACTGTTAATTGTACAACTGAATTTTTTTCAGAAATTCAATTAATCATTTGAGAATTTCTTTTAAGAATGAATATACATACTTTTAACATAGACACACTTACATTGAGATGTTTTGAAGTCACATCTTATCTATTGCTTTTGACATTAAAAACCTTAACTAAATAAAATATATAATAAAACTCTATTTAAACAATCAAACTCAGTGAACATCAACAATTACCTTTATGCACATAAAACCTGCATGTTGTCACTGGAGTATTTTTACAACAAACATTTTCGCATTCATAACTTAAAAACAGAAGCAAAACTTGACACAAATCATATATTAATTAATTATTGAAATGTTATTCCTAATTATCAAAACATAACAGTAATTACTGTGAAAGTGATATGTTTGTTTTAAATTCTATAACCACAACAAGTGAAATAAAGAAACTGCTTCCACTAAGTGTTCTGGATATATAAGATCCTACCTCATATCCATCAAAGGCAAAAAGTCGACTTCATAGAGCAGCCTCAGACTAGGTAGGCTATAGACAACTATATTTCCATTACCAATGTAGCATGCTAGGCAAACATTATCTAGAAGATGGGAAAACACATTTGTAAACAAGCAAGACAGACTAACAGATAATTTGTTTTTAGGTAGAGTTAGACACATGGTTCTTATGTAAGCAATTGATGTTTTATTCCTTATGTACAATTGTACGTGACAAAAAGTTTAAAGATATATTATATAATAAAAAACAGCTGGCCACACCAAACATTTTTGAAAGAGCATTTTGTTCTTTAGAACCACTTATGTATAATCCTACATATCAATATATAATAAATCAACACTATTTTCTTTCAGAAAATCTATTTCAGAGTATTAATATTAAAACTGTTACAATATTTGTTAATCATTAGCTTGTTTTGAATTTCACCCAAAGCTACAGAAAGGCTGTCCCTCATTTAGCATATAAAACTAGAGGGAAGCCCGCTAGTCATCACCACCAACCACCAACTATTGGAGTATTCTTTTACTAACAAACAATGGGATTGAGCATGACATTAAAAAGCTCACACACCTGAAAGGTCAAACAAGTTTGGTGGGACAAGAATTCAAGCATGCAACCCTCAGATTGCAACTCAGGCACCCTAAGTAATGCTGCACCAATATTTGTTGAAACAATACTATTGTACTTCAACTTTATAAAGCAACTCTTTTTAGATTGTTTTATGTTCTTATTCTATAGTTTACTTATTATAATACTACATTCTTTTATGAATGGTCTTTCCTTATTGCAATCAGTTCTTATAATATAGCCAAAACTGATTAAAAGTTTTAATTTTTTCCTATTTTAATTACAATTTATAAATCATTGTTTTAACAACTGTTTGTTCTTTCAATATTTTTTTCTCAGTGGGTCTGAACATATTTTGATTTTATGGAATGGAATACTTACTCTCATAAAGCTTAGATTTATAACATAAAATGGCTAGTTATGTCATTTTTTCTCCTACATTTGAATATCTTTCAAAATTTTATTTAAAAGGAAGTTTCTTTATTTCAAGATGCTAACACTAAAGTCATATTTTATCACTATAACAAGGCTAAAATCTAAATTCATTAATACAAAAAAACTGATTAGAAAGGTTAGAATGTCTATATATCTAACATTTCAAGTTAGAAGAAAAGTGACAAAGTACACAGTCAAATATAACAAGGTTTTAGTTAACCAATTTATAAACCTCTAAATACTAGTGTAACAAAGATATACTCGGAATTAGAGTATAATGGATTTTAACAATAAACCTCTTAAGGTAATTATCCTCTCCCAGTAATTAAGAGTGGCTCTTGTTTATTATTGACATAAAATGTTTAAATAGATCTCAACAACAGACAAGGATAATAATGAAATTATACAAATTCATCTTTTATGACAATACTCAAAAGGCATATAGCATATAATACAACCCAAATTTACGGTTTTTACATCAAGAAAACTACCTTAAAACTAGGTACTGTCCAAAAAAATTATTGGTGTTTGTTAACTCAAAATTAATAAAAATATCTAACAAATTAAACTTTAAAGAGCATCTGACATGTAAATTTGTATTTAATTGATCTTCAAATTTCAGTGACAAGTAAACGACCCTCACCAAGTGATTTCATAGGTATGACCTCTGCACGAACAACAAATGATGTGTCTGTCAGATTTGTTTTGTACACACACGTTTGAGATGGGAGAGCTACTACCCGTGCCTGCTTCTCAGAAGCCATCACCACAAATTGGCTGTCTTTGACTTCGGAAGACGATGAAGTTGGAGAGGCTCGGTTCTTTGAACTGTTATTCACGGGAGCTTCTAGGCATAAAATAACCAGAAAATAATGCTTCCTTCACACTGGCTTAAGTCAGATCTAGAAAGATCTCAATGAAAGAAAACTGAAAAATGATCTTATAGTAAAATAGAAAATTACTCATAATATTTGCCCAAAATAAAAACAGTTACCATGATAAAAAGCCATCACTGACCCAGAAAGCAAGATACAAACACTTGTTACAGTTCTGTACTGGACACAAATACAAATCAAATTCACTGTGATTTTTTTCTGCATTTAAATGAAAGTAAATTGAAAACAAAACAAAATGTGAGTAATGTGTAATATGTTGTCTAACAAGTAGACAAATTTCATCATGTAAATAATTCAGTCAGCACAATTTATCTTTGCTAAATCAATCCAAGTTGCAAAAAAAGCAAACCCTTAGAGAAACTGTATAACTAAAAAATTTCTAATTATTAACACTACCCAAACTGGGCAATTAAATCAATATTATCATTAACTTATTTGCAGTAATTTTATCAGTTGTCTTCAACTCAAATTGTGGTCAATTAATTTCACAAAAATAATCAACTAATCAAAATTAAAGTTTGAATGCTTAATTTTTTTTTTATTATTATTATTCCAATCATCCCAGTAACCAAAAATTGTTATATTTGTTGTTAACCAGAAATCCTCATAATGGAGAAGAAATGGTGCTTCACAATTAAATGGTTTTGGGTTCAATTCCCACTGCTATTAAATTTGCTTGCACTGCCTTTGTTTATGCAAAGCTACTAAGATTTATGTGTCACTGTTGCTAATTTTACATTATTTTATTGTTTTATTACCCTTTGAATCTTGTCCAACTAATAATCCCACCACACAAGTTGTAGATCACATGTCAAACTGTGGCTCTCAATTATATTAAATTGTATAATGCACGAGCTCCATACTAGCAGACCTACTGAAAAATTTTTCTTTATTATCTTACTTAATCTGAACTAATTAAAATAAGCAATGCTTTGTACTAAAAACATATTTCATTTGATAAATTCAGACTTTTTATATTTAGAGTTACAACTGTATTATCAACCAAATCTTCATAACAATACTGTATATGTTTACAGCCACATCATACCACAACTAACCCTTATAGGTACATAACATCAGTGATGTCTACAACATACTAAATGCAACCTTTACATCCAATAAGTGATCTTTATAGACACTTCAGTGACATTTACAACACACTGTAATTGATCTTTAGAAATATACCATCAGTGATGTCTACAGCTATGTAAATACCATAAATGCTTTCATTCACTTAAAAAGCTACGAGTGGCTAAGAATAACAGTCACCTACTCATTTTCTTGTCATCTTTTTCTTTGTTGTTGTTGCGACTGATATCCCTCCAACATTCTGATAGGTAAGGAATAAGAGCACCACTGCTATCAAGAAATGCCACAGAAAGAACAGACCCTTTCATTCTGTATATGGTTCCTAAAAGTAAGATATTGTACAGATTTCTTACACTAAACATCCCAGTGCTTCTCCCCCCTAAAAAAAAATGCAAAATGTGCATTTTTAAACAATTCTCAACCATATGTTTCACTTCAAATGTTTCTGTTCAATCCTAATTGATAAAAGTAGCTTTGGATGTTATTATAAGCCAAAAACAATTCAACCAATGAGCACTTATATGACATTAAAAAAAACAACGTTACCTTATGTTACACTATATTAAATTTGTATAAAACTTAGCTAGATAGTTTTATGTACATGTCAATGTTTTTGTTGTTAATTATATTTGTAAAGGATTAGCAATGAGAGTGGTCATAAATAAAAATGTTAAAGTGCAAAGTTACAAAGAGAGAAAAAAAAATGTATAAGTGTGCAAAATATACTAACAAAACCCAACAGTCTGACTAGCTGCATGGTGGTAAAAGAAATATAATAAAATAAAATGGGAAAGCTTCATAATTTTGTAACAAAACAATGTTAAACATAAAGTAACATACCACATAAAATATAATTAACACACAAATTCATCAACCTTTAACATGAAATCTTAAGAAACGGGAAATTTTACAAAATAGAGAGTTTGTAATTCATTAAGAAATCTGAATTATAGGTAAAGTCAATATAAATTTACAGATATGCATTACCTTAATAATCAAAAGCAAAAATCACAAAGACAATTACTCTATTCATAGAGACATTCTACTCTAATTTGATACTGGGTGGGAGAAATAATGGGGACCATAATTACAAAGTTATGAAGTAAACCTTTATAAATTGTTGTGAGCTTTATTGGACAAGTAAACCTTTATAAATTGTTGTGAGCTTTTACTAAACAGCACAGATCTGTTGTGCACAAACAATCAGGTGCATTACTAAAGTTTTGGTACTAAAGATATGCCTGTGAAGTACCGAAATCAATCTCATTCAAGCTCCTTTGACATGGAGCTAAAAGTGATTTTCCTGTGAATAAAAAAATTGCTGTTCGTCTTGCAGCTTGTAAACTGAATTTATCTCATCTCTACAGCTTCCTAAATACATATTAAAAGATTTTCAATATCCCTGTATATTGTATTCATTATTTATCTGATCTAATAAAAACTGTTATAAAATCATTAATGTAGGGCAACACAAAAAGTTTGTACTCCTGACATTCAATTCAAAACACCGTGTTATGGCACTCTGGACAAGGTCCAGATGTACAGTTTGACTCTTTCCTGTCCACACACAGTTAAACACAAAGCCCAAGTAAAAAAAAATCTGTATAGACAGAAAAACAAAGACCTGCAAATTACATCAGAATAGCTTCTTTGTTTGTTACAAAATATTTGTAGAAAAGGTTAGCTATGCAATATCCCAAATTATAATGGGTAAACTAAAGTGAAAAGAATTGGTTCAAATGCACCAACTTTTCAGCCTACTGTAATCTTATACTTCACTCACAATCCTACAGTGTAGAGCATCATTTTGCACCAAATGCCACACAGATTCACAGCCACCTTATCACTAAGCTAACGTGGCTAAGGTTAGAAGGGAACTAAAGGTAAGAGGTAGTCAGGTGGAAATTCTCCAAAAAAAAGACAGTTCCTGAAATGACAGAGTAAGTAACTTCACTTACCACTAGGAGAAACAATTACAGGTTGTGTAAGGCGAATATCACCATTAGCTGGTAGAGTCAGAAGAACAACAATAACAGAACCAAGACTGGTTCCCACCCACAAGCTCCGACCAGTTGCAGAGTCTGGTAAAAAGGTAAATAATAACATGAAAGTGAATTTAAACTCAGAATTTACAAGAAATCTTTAGAAAAAAAGATTTAAAGTTCTCCAAATTAATATGCTTGCATGATGGTGTGCTTGAAATGCCTTTAACAATTTGTATAGTACAGATATAAATGCGTTAGTTATTGATTAAAGCAAATTTATTGGACAAATAATAACTTACATAAAGCTATTTATTAATGCATCTTTAAAAGAGAAAATATTAAGTTTCCTGATTTTCTTCAAATTAAATCAACATTACTTGACTTACTATGTATTTCTTCAGTATTTCCTCTATCACAAGTTAACATCCTAATAACACAGCTACGTACATAAACTCTTACCACTTTTTTTGCAAAATGTTTCTGCAAAACTAAGCCACTGAATAGCTTCAGCACTGATGTTTTCAAGGCTTGACATACTAGAACTTCGAGATCGAGAGAAAGAATTGTCGATCTTGTCTACATCAACAAGAAAAATTTCAATTAAACAAAATAGTGGATTTTTAATGCAGTAAATAAAAAAGCCATTTGTAATATCCATTACTGTTCTAAATGTTATTTTTTTGGGGGATTAGGCAAATAAAGATGTTTTTTGCATTACCATTACCAATGTAAATACATTTGTTTTTGTAGAAATTCTAAGATCTACAAAAATCAATTTAATAGCTGTAAAAATATTTGTGTGCAAAAAACTAGTACAGTTAGCAAATATCTCCAATGTAAATTTAATATATATAAAATATTATATTTTTAAATATCTAGCAACATTTAAATCTAGCAAAACAACAAAATGTATAATTTTGGTTTCAAGCAAAATTTTTAAACTAAAACACGGCTTTCTGTTCTTTAAAAACTTTAAGCACTTGTAAATTAAAGAGTATGTAAAAATGTCATTTTGTAAACAAGACTGTTAAAAAGGAAACTAACATTACATGAAAATCATTCTTAAAATTTTTTGTAATACACTATTACAAAACTTATCCAAATGACAAGAACCAATGAGAACAGGGAAGGCATTTCAATTTTGCTAGGGCATATTAAAAGTGAATAAAATTCAGTTATTTAGTTTAAGCTAAATTAACATAAGCCAGGGATACATGAGTGATACTTGTAAACATGAAAACAAAATTATGTTATTTTATGTTTCATCTATCATCCATCTCACTTGTGAATACTTTTTGTTCATTTTACTTAATTTTGGTAAGTACAGTAACAGGTCTAAGATTTTAATACAACTTTTTTTTCAGAGGATTTTACTTCTAAATCACTACCAAGTACTAACAATTAAAACCTAAACCTGAGGTAGCAAAACAATTTAGTGACACTGACATGCTTATCATCTGTCTTCTAAACCAACACAAAAGACAATCTGATAAAAATACTAACAATGTTCACAAGGAATATGCAAAACAACTGCATAACAAACATGAAGAAATAAAGTAAAAGGTATATTACACAACTTTTCTAACTTAATAAAGACCACAAATGCTACTCATAACATCAACAAACAAGTAATTTTCATTTCACAATTCCATCAATGCAACTTGTACTCCACTCAGTTTTATATTAATCTTTATAGAAAAAAACACCAAAAACAACTAGAAACTGTGTTGAAATGTTTATACCTCAAAGTTATTATGAGTACATAAGAACATCACTGGTCACAACATAAACTATGATGAATGTGACAAGCCAAAAAAGTGCATAGCCTTTAGTGGACTCAGGCTAACTAAAACAGCAGCCTATTCTATTTATTTTTCAAAAAGCATAAAGACACAAGTTTAAGCTGAGATGCAAGTGTCATTCTACTATTTTTCATGAAATTCTATATGGCAAGTCATAAAAATACACCTGAAACTTTTTTTTTAAAAAAAATTCTATTACATGAAAATTATTCACTTTTTAAAGCCTTAAGTTCTAAAAACATTTGATAAAAATAACATGCAAAAGCACCCATGCTTTTTTTTAATATACAATGACTCTGGTCTTACCCAAAAATCCAATCTAATTAATAAAGAAAAATTTAAAATTGCTAAAAGTACTCAGTTCAAAAATGCTCAATATCATTCCCATCAATAAGTGATGAAAATAGCTATATTCCAGTACTCAAACTAAATCACCATGCACATTCCTTTTATTTTTTACTTTTAGTTCTTTTCAATGTCAAGTCAACTATAGTTTAGAATTATATAAAATAAGAGAAACAAGTGAAACACTGATATACAACACAGACAATCAATACATGACAATTATTCATTTTTGCAAGATGAAAAATAACTTATCAATTTAATCTCAAACTGAACAAAGTTATTATCATTATCTGAAATTAAGTGGTTACATGTAAAACAACTTCTTGCTTGCTACATGCACTCCCTGAAAGACTGTGGTGCCAACATTGCTAAGTAAGTTTAACAAGAAAGGCTCATTGCAGTGATAAAAAAGACCCTCTAAAGAATTCTCACAATCTATACAGCTAGTCTTCTTTTGGTGAAAAGTTGAACCACCTTGGTATACACCCATGTTACCAACTCTGGCTATATCTAAACTGCAGTACATTCCAAGCAAGAAGTACTTTCTTGAAATATTGTAAACAAATAACATAACTGTAAAATTCAATTAAAAGAGATTCTTTAACTTTTGTTGGTGTATATGGTTGTGAGGAGAACATAACTGGAAAAAAAATAAGATCAAGTGAGGAAGTTTCTAGAGAATAACAAATTAACCAGCATTCCTGTAACACAGAGCCCAGTTTTCCCCACTATGTATATCAGCAGTTTACTGAAACCCAAGCTGACAGATGGCACTAGAAGCAGGATGTTTCATTTAATTCTTTACATAACTTGGGTAAGTAGTTAAGTGGTTGTCCATGAACATACATCTTTTAGAAAAAAGCTAGTGACACTTTCCAAGCTGCTCCCTTTTAAGCCAATGGTACCTAGTTTCTCTTTTGTAATAAAAACAAACACAACAATACTTGCTAGCATATTTGTGATGAAGTTAAAACCAATTACTGATAAAGAACAGTGAATGAATCCCAGTTTCGACTGGATGTCTAAACAACCTTTCTTTGTGGTATCAGTCTAATTTTTTGAGCTCTTATTTTGTAAGTGGTAAGCAATATCTTTTGTCATCCTACACATTAAAACTAAACTACTGAGAATCCCAAGGATATTTACTGAAGTAAATGCTCTATGACAATGATTAAAAAAAAACAAGTATTTTTGTTAATATCTAAACAAAAATTCTAATCTAATCATAATAAAATACTTAAAATACATTTATATGTACTCATATCTAAATAAAGGTTAATCCCTAACAGCAGCAACTGGCATTATGCAGATAGTACATCTAAACAGATGTTTAACCCAAAGAGTAGCAACTGGTTTTTGGAAGAAAAACAAATTTTTTTTTTTGATTTCATATAATAAGCAGCTAATTAGCAAAATCACACAAACTCTGACATGGCTTAGACATCCCAATGAAACTACAGGTTTTCCTTTCATTGTACTTCCAAGTTGCACAGACAAATTACTACACAGTAGTCTAAATTAAAAGTAAATAAATACTTCCATATTATCACAACAATCATAAGCATTCAAGCCCAACACTTTTTAATGCTTATATAACTGTACCAGCCTGTATAAGTAAAGATATGTTCCACAATTAACTAAATTAGTCTGATAAAAAGCAACATTACAAAAAAAATTTGAATTGAAGTTTTCCAATGTATAAAAAGCTAAAAATATACACCTTATAATACAGCTTCATCTCAGATATAGATGAAAGTGTTTAAAACAAAATATTGATAATGTAAAACAAACATACAACTTATAATTCTCCTACATTATTAAAAGTAATCTCTTAGAAGTTAGAAAACATGTTTAAGTATCTTAGCACAGAGCTAAGTACGAAGCATCTGTGCACAGCAATCCTTAATTTTAAAATATCAAATGAAAGGTACAGCAATTGGTCAATGATATTCACAAACAACTTTTGGCCTACTTTGGGCACAAAGAGAAATGTGAATGAACTTATTAAATAAGATGTGCTTTATAAGACTAATAATGTCTATGTGTGCAATTGAAATGTGTTAATTCACTGAATATCCTTACACTTTGAGTGAATTACCTTTGTTCTCTTACATAAGTAAATTTTTTCTTATCTTTGGAATAACAAGCTGCAAACTACAATACAAGTTACAAGAATGATCTTCATATGGTATGTTGTATCTAACACTGCCTTAACAGTTAAAGCTTTACAGGACAAAAAAACTACTGTGGGTTTAATGTATAATACAGCTAACCAGAGAACCAATCTATATTTCTGTCATGAAATACTTCTGTGCTAGATAAAAACAAATGTCATATCTACTGAGTACAAATACACAAAGGTCCTACAAATGAAGTTCCACAGATATTCACTTCCAATTTTAACAAAGTGCTACTGGTTGTTTGTTTTTTGGTTCTGTTTACAGCATATTGTTTGGCTGTAATTACAATCAAACCCATCTTTAACAATTGGCTTTACATTTAAAGGTAATTATATAATGATCAGCAAAGGAAATAAAAACAAGAAAACATATTTAGCAGCACAATAATAATTATCAAGTGCAGAATTATTAATACACATACACGAGTTTATGTGTAAGAATACTATGAGCTAGACACATGATAAATCATATGACACTGTAATGTATTTGTTAACAGTGACAGTATTTTCTGGCACAACTAAGCATGTCACAATTACACAGCTTTGATGCCTGTAAGATTTAAATCAGTATCACACAAAAAATTTTTTGTACTTATTTTTAACAAGGTCCCACCCAATAACTAACTTGTAAACTCAACCTATTGAGTCATACCTCCAATCTAATTAAGAGATTTCTACATGTTTAAATCCTGCCTTGTTTTTGCTTATCTTTAGCCTAACCCCTAACCTCTGTGAAACCGAAAACCACAGTCTTCCCACATATCATCTCCTTGATCAACTTGTATTCCAAATAAGTCCCAATTTTATTTGACATACAGCATCACACTTCTTTTTACCTTCAACAACAAAATAAAACAATTAAATTTAGAAGAAACAACTCCTGACAGATATTTGATGATATTTAATGTGTCCTAAGAATAAGTACTAAGTATTCTAAAATCAAAAGAATATTGGCAGTGTTCAAGAACAAACTTACCTATACAGCTCAAACAGAAACTAAAGAGGGAGGTGGCTCACCTACACAGAACTTGAATCAACAGTACACACAATGTTAGTTAGTTTTTAGGGTCCGTTTTAGAGAATGACTTCACTCAAAGTCAGCATGAAAATGTCTATATTTCAGAAAGTTCTAAAAATATTAGTTTTTTTTTAATGATTAATTAGCATGACAGTTTAGTTCAACAAAAAATAAAATACACAAACATTACTTTATAAACATCTTAAAAACAACTTTCAAACTTGAACATCAGAATAAAATTAAGATAAGTAATGCATTAAAAACAAAGCTGAAGTACTAGAAAAATTATAGAAAACACTGACTTGTTTTCAGAGTTTGGACTGTAATAAGTGGTATCAATAGATTGGACTTTTCTACATTTTAGATGACTACAACCATGAAATTATCACCACTTTTTATATGCTCATCTATAAATTAAGTTATAAATGCATTTTTTTTTTCAGTTAATGTAATGTCATAACATGGATCTTGTACAATACAGTAAAGACAATGTCATAATGTGGGCTTTGCAGTAAAAAAAAACAACAACAAATAAACTGTGTACTCAGGTCTCTTCATGGATTAGAGCATATAAAAGATAAAAGAACACATTACAAAATTCAAATCAATATCTTGTGTGCAATTTTCTATGCAACAACCTAAATACACTAGTATAGTGCTCTGCAGCTCATTAAAACATACAGCTCAGAGAACCATGAGAGTAAACAAAACTTAATAAGTAAGTCTGTATTCCTATTTTTACCCCACTGACTGAACTCTCCACAGAATTTTACTACTCATTCTAGCTGGCCTTGCATGAGAGAGAGAGAGAAAACACACACACACACACACACACACACACACACACACACACACAAACATTGCAATAAACCACACCATCTTGAGTAACATTTGTGGTTTCATTTTCCAAAAATTTTCTCAGGTTTGGATCTAATCTTTTCAGAGATATTTTTATTTTCTGATTACAGACTATTATTTTCTTTCAAAAAAGTAACAAATTAGAAGATGATTAACCCAATATGCAAGAGCTTAATGTATTAGATTAATTCCACAATGGAGAAGGAACATCAACTATGATTCTGAATTTATTAGCTACATCTACATAAAATGTAGCAAGTAAAATTCTGAAGTCTGTTGGACAAAAAAATTCAGGTGCATTATGAACTTTGTACTCAGAATATGTCCACAAAGTAACATCATTCAGACTCTGACAAGATGAAACAGAAGATGACATTCAAACAGAGAATAAAGACACTTTTGCCATCATATCGTTTACGTTCTACTTGCATAACTTCTACAAATATCCAAAACACATATTTAGTTGTTGTTATCAGCATATCTGAACATTTTATCAGGCATTTATTCTCCCAAAAAATGAAATGCCATGAAATCAGCAGTGTAGGGTAAAATGATGGTAAACAACTCTTACATTAAAAACATAACATGTAATATGACACTTCATAAAAGTTCATGGTTTGCACACTCGGACTTTCAACCAAGCATGTAAGATTAACAAATGCACAATAAATTTCTCTTATTAATCCACAGACCTACAATGACATTCCTGGAAAATAAGATAATTTTAACTGTTTTGGAGAGAGAAAATTATTTAAAAAGTGGCAGTTATAATTTTTCAGAGTATATTAACATTACATATATTTTCTTTTTATTATGGATTAACACCAAGCTAATTTTAATGTACCAAGTTTGAAATAAATATTTACATAAGCAACAAGTACAACCTATCAGTTGTTTAACAGCCAAGTAACATCTCTTATTACAAGCATCTTAACAAAGACACATAATAACAGCAACTTCATTCAACTGATAGTTCTGTTGTGAATGTTACATAGCATCTGTTAGTTTCTTAAGTTAGATTCTGTCAGCAGAGAGGTACAAAAAGCTAATTTTATGTCTCAGTTCAAACAAGTTGCATTAATGTTACTTCTAAGATCAACTTTAAACACACAAAAACAATAAAAACTACAGTACTCAAACAAAGTTTCTATGATTTAAATAGTTTAATGACAAATGTGATGAAATTACTGAAAAAGTCTAGTAATTTAAAAATAACATTCAAATTTCCTTGACACATCTCACAATTCTTGTATAAAGATGGACCTTGACTTTTAAAAAGACAAAACTGAAGCCAGCACTAAATGAAAATTTGCAAAATAAATTAACTAGAATGACTAATAATTAAGCACATATGCCATTCACATGAAATCTAAAATAGGTACCACCTTACACGAACTAGTGACAAACTTATGGTGATGTCTGCATTAACAGTTTTTACAATAACACAAGCGACACCACACTGTTAACATCAGTTCCATGTTTTATAAACAACACAAGTGTTTTAAAGTTTCCCTTTTAAGGTCAATCTATTTTTAATGCTCTTTCAGTGCTGAAGCCATTTTTCTTTTATGAGTTAAGTGTCCTTTCCTTATAATTACTGCTAATAAAAATACCAATATTATTCTTATTTTGAAATTTCTAACTACAACCTCACTTTCCGAGGCCTGTATGAATATAAGATAATTATATCTGCTAACTAAAATATGAACATATCAGTTCTTATTTCCTATAACACAATTAGGTTTTATATAGCTGAGATTATTTTATATATAAATTACACATGCACCTGTAATGAATAATCTTAGATTGTGAATGAAAGAGCTACAAGGGTCTCATCTCCATGAAGCAAAAAAAGTTGCACTAGCATGATAATAAAAACAAAAATGTTACATTCAGGAACTGGTTAAAAACTTGTAGTGGTGGTATGGTATTTAGAACAAGAATGTTACATTCACAAACTAATTAAAACTTGTGGTGGTGTATGATAATTACAACAAGAATGTCACCATTCAGAAATTAGTTAAAAATCTAAAGATGAATAATGCTCAAAATAGATGCAATACATTTGTCATAAGCCATTAGTAATTGGTGTATTTATTTTTTAACACTGCATTAAAAACATAAGCCTAATACTACTACCTTATGATAAATACAATCAATCATAATCATGCTCTAATAGCTTCAAAAAAAATATTCAAATCAAGTCAATTGTAAGTGGTAGTTTTATAAGGTGATGGACAAAATAATTAAAGTTTATGGCACTTGAACTAGTAATAAGTCCAAAGTGATGTAACACCAAAAGGTGAAAATCTTGTAGTGATATGATACCTAATAGAATGTTATCAACATAAACTAATATACTAAATACTAAACAAAACATTTTGTAATTGTACAACATCAGTACATATACTTGGATATATCTTGTATCTTTTTAAACAAAATTCACCAACACCAGTTCTTCAGTTATACCCATTTTGTTTTTATTGAAGTAAAACAACATTAAGAAATTAAGAAAAATTCTGCTACATGATCTCTTTATTATCTTTATTTTGATAATAGATTATGAACCACAAAGGTTTCACAAAAATTTTTTATCAAATTGCAAGCTTTAAAAATAAAATTGTAGCAAAACACCAATTCATTCTTTAATTTAAAGATGAAAGATTATTATCAAAAATCAACATAAAAAAATGTTTATAATGATGAAATACAAGTTATTAAAAAGAAACTGATACAGTACATTTTCAAAATGTTACAACAAAATGTGCAAATGAGCAAAGGAGTGAGGAACCAGAATTCATGCTGACTTGGTGAATGTAAATGTAAGGGCAAGTGAGACAGATGTTGCACATGCTACAAAGATGAAAGCCATTATGTAATCATACGATAGGGTAGACATACAGTTAAAAAGCTAGGATAAATTTGGATAAACAAGGTGAGCCACCTGTTCCCAAGAAGAAAATGCCCTCATCCGCTGATGTCACACTCTGCATTTTTTGCAGTTTACGAGTACCTTGGGACTTGGTCCGCCTCATCTCTGGACCCATGGGTCTTCTTTGCACCATCTGCTGCTTGCCTGTGGTGGGGCTGAGGCAAACTCCATTAATCTGAAGGGAGGGAGGTAGGGGGAGGTCAGCCACACATTCTCTCTCTTTTTTTTTTTTTTTTGTTTATCTGTTTATGTGGCAGCTGCATTTGGCTAACACTAACCAAAACTAATGTTTTAAAAATGAATGGGTAAATAAAACAACAGATTTGTCAAAATCAAACTTAATAAAACTTGCTTTTGTGACTGCTTGTTCTGAAACTGTCAGTTTAATCTTCCAAAACTATTAAACTTTAATTAAAAGACAGAATATATATTCATCTAAATTCTCAATTCTGACAACTAAACAGATAATAAACTTACAAGCACTAAAACCATGGCTTACTTGTTAGCCAAATGCTTACTCTAAATAGCTACAACAAGTAAACAAGACAAGACAGATAAAAATTCAATTTTGCATTACGTGTCAAATAATATCACTAAAAGACGTGGTAAGTCCCACATCACACAGATAGCCTATTCATCAACTGTTGAGGGAATTTACAAACTGGTCAGTATCTGACCACTATTTCTGCTGATCAAAAAAAAAGAAAAAAAAACATTAAAAGAAAGAGAATGGCAACAGACCTCCTGAATTGACATAGAAAAGATTAGTGAAAATATGCGGGAAGCAGTAATAGTAATAACCAAAAAATACAGCACAGCAACTCTGATCAGACAGAGATGTAGCTATCAACTGCTCGACCACCAGAGGATAGCAGGCAAAATAAAAACACAAGAACATTTAGATAAAGTTATTGATCTATGGAATACTAAATTAGCTTTACATTGAACAAGTTTCTACTAAACTCCTTTATTGTTGATAACAGAAATTTGTTGATTTATTAAAAAAATAACAGGTCTTTGTGCTATATGATTCAACAATGAGCCCAGTAAATTATCAATGGAATATACAGTGTGAATATTTCATAGCTCTTCAATTGCAAATAAATTACCAAAAAAATTTACCGATATTTCATAAAACTCACAACTTCTCATTAAAATGTTAAATAATTTTTAATATTTTGGTTGCAGCTTTCCAATTCAAATATTACCAAATATAACTTACTACTCCTATAACAATCATAAATCAACATTGAGAAACTATAAAACTTGGTTTATTAAAAAAACAATTGATCTCCCATATACATTCAATATCAACACTTAATTGTGTTACTGATTCTTGCAAAAACTGAAGAATTGAATGAGTGATTAAAACAAAAGAAAAACAAAAACAAAAATTAAAAAGCCTAGAATAAAAACACACAAAATATAATGACAATTGCACTGCAAAAACATCCAATGTACTTTGTCTAGAAAGTCCAGTCAATGAGTAGTTGTAAAATTTAAAACTAAAGAAACAATTGTGTTGACTTGAAGATTGTAGTTTACTTTTCAGAAATACTACTGTTATAAACATTGCAAAATAAGAGAGACATTTCCATATGTCTCACTGATATTTGTAACAAATTTACATGTTGTAAAATTCTTAATACTAACAGCATTGCAGCAATAAAAAAAATTTATATCCTGTAGGTAAATTTATAACACTTACCACCCAAAAAATATGCATAAAATATTGGTCTTGAATTTGTGCAAATCTGATGCTTTAAATGCGTATCTTATTACATAGAAACTAAAGAAATTATCAAAATCTTGAAGGACGTTGATTTTAATTGCAAGACTTTTTTGATATGCATTAAACAACAATCAATTGTATGATAAAAAATGAATATTTAAGAATTACACCTGTATTACGTACTGTATTAAAGGTGAATTTTCAACAAATTAAATAATTGCCTCAGAAACTGTAATTTGGTTGGGTATAATTTCCGTGTGATTACCATATTCTTTAACACTTTAGTTTTTGAGTAAAAAATAAAACCAAATATGCGGGTCCTCCAACTGAAGTTCCTCTTTTCGGCTGTTTCTGTGATGTTTTACAACTGATGTAATAGTTGCCAAACACGCTTCACTGCACCACTAACCATTGTGTTCCTTTCAGTGCTGGTGTTTTATGTAAATCTATCTGTGCTTTTTTTCAAATTATATACTTTGTAAGACTATTTGTTGTCTTGATATTGCTACTTTATATTTGTTTTATGATAACATGGTTTACTAAGTTGCTTATGGTTGTAAAAACAGTTTGACATCATGCAAAAGCTTCTTTTCATTTCCGTACAAGGGGAAGGAACCGGCAAGATGGTGACAGTGGGTGCAGATGGTCAATAGGAAGAACTGGACTCCTTCACACCATGCAAAGCTATGTCAAGATCTCTTTGAATGCTCAAGTTTTGAATCAGATCCCACTGGTTTGGATTCCATGGGTTTCAAGCCAGACAGGTTGAGATTGTGGGGGCAATCCTGTCTACTGTCAATGTTTTTTTCAATCTTTCCTCATGTAGAGCTGAGAACTGATCTCATCCTGCCATGTACATATTCCATCCCTCTGAAGTTATCCCTTGCCATCACGAAAAGAAAAAACTTAAAGGTGCAGTATAAAGCGATAAACAATAACTAGTATATTATAATAATTTAAAAAGTAAAAGTTTTTGAAGAATGTGACTAGACATACACATTTCACATTCATGAGCGTGTTTTGCATTTGTGGCATCTGAAAGTCAGTGAAACCTTAACTTCCTAGTGTAGACAGCGGACAAATCTACCCCAAATAGAGTATATTCCAAGTTTAAAAGCTGGTAGATCATTCTTTAGATATTTTGTATCATTTTTAAACATGAAAAAGTTTATCTTGAAATGTTAAATTTGAAAAATAGATTTCTTTAAATTAACTACTCAGACTGCTATATCTGGTTTGATTTTATAGACAGAATTATGATGTATAATTGAAATTCATTTTGTTACGAGTCATAAATATTTACCCGGTACAATGATTGTGGAATGGCCGAGTATTAGTTACCACAGTCGGCAAAGCATAAACAAATAAAACCTAGTCTGTAATACTAATAATTTATAAATACCAAAGAGGTTTCGAAATGCTTAAAATTGCACATGAAATAATACAGGCCATATCTGTTGTCATGACTTAGGTTTACCATTCTTCCATTGGAGGAATGACCAACTCGCAACTGGCCTGGGCGCTATCCTTATCACTCACAGTACTGCTACTCATGCTCATGGAACTGTTCTCATCACTAGAACTTGTCAGATCTGTGTCAAAAGTAACTGTTCTAGGTTCGTTCAAAGTAGGTTCAAATTGATATGGTGCTACTCGATACTGTTCAGAACACAAAGTTAAAACAGACTCCAGCTCTGTTTCTCCGTATGAACTGGCCAGGTTTATTTACATTCAACATGCTGGCATTGGTCGTTTGTTTGGAAACTATTACGTCACAGTACTTTCCTAGCGACAAACGTAAAAACTAAAACGTTTAGATTTTTCTGCACCAAGTTCTTTGTTTCATTTATTATCACATATTTTGTATAAAAAATGTGAACCTGCAAAAGTAATCAGTATTTATAGCTCTTTTGACTGTAAAGTTTTCTTTTTTCTGTAAAATTCACATTTAACATCTTAACTGCAGAATATACCACATGGTGCAAATGTAAACTGACAATCAATTGCAGAACATACCATATAGTATATTTTAACTTCTTTCAAACAGCCTGAAGAATGCACCCAACTAATTACTAAATTTTGATTAGTTGGTAATCTGTGTCTGTAGCTAAGGGTTTAACTATTTTTCAGGTGTTAAAACACCATTCTAGAATATGTGAACACTCACCAGCTTCATCCCCAATAATTAAATACTTAGAGTTGGGCAGTATTAACTATACTTAAAGATGTGAGCATAGCTTTTAGAGGTCTAAGTTAGTTTTTAATTAAAAAGTGACTTAAATTGGAGCTCCCACTATATTCTAAACATAATGCAACTGTAATGGATTTAGCATTATATATTTACTTTAATGCATACTCTTGTTTCAGAGTAGTTTTAGTTTTTGTGTGTCATATTGTTGACTGTGTATTGCACAAGTCCCACCTGTTCCCAAAATGTGTAGAGAATTCTTGAGAGCAAAAACCAACAATACTTGTTTTATGAAAATGTTGGTGTGTTCTATCATTGTCGAAACTGAGAAACTCGTATTGTTATGTAAAACCAACATGTTCCAAGAAAAAGATTATTAATATTAGTCAGCTACAGCCAGTGTGTTACAGTCCATAGAAGCTACAATTGTGATTAACACCTATTAAAGGGAAAATTACAGAATTTGACCAGGAATGTTTATATATATTGAGCATTACATACTGTATCAAAATTTGGTATGGGTATTAAAACTTTTATTAAAATACAAAAAAAATGTTTCAACCTTCTTAGGTCACCTTTTAGGTTAACCTGAAATGTTTTAATATCCATACCAGTTGTCTTGAGAAACATTTGTACTTGAACCAAGTTCCTTGTTATCAGGAACATTACAAACTGTTCAACTTTACTGAATTGATTTCAGACCTTAGTATTTCTATAAGGACATCAAATATTTTCATTGAAAAAGTCTTCTTATAAATGACATTAGGCCAAACAAGCTAACTAGCTGAAGTGAGATGTGACAATATGAAATTAAAATTAATTTGCTCATCATGGATCTGGACCATTGATAAAATATCCAGTTCTAGATCAGATAGAATACCCAGTATAGTTTGTAAAACTCTTGTACATGAACCATAATTTGTAATAACTATTAGTAATAACCATTGTTATAAATTGTATTGTTTTTGTTTGTATATTAAAATATGTGTGTTAAAAAAAATTGTTGAACCAATCTTGTTGGTAAATAATATTAATTTAATATATATTGATATTTAACTCTAAAATTCAAATTCAAATTTCCAGTTATTTCAAATAGTAATAGATTAATACCTGTGACATAATAAATAAGAAACTTGTCCAAAATAAATTGTGTAACAATAAAGTAAGTTTTTTTTAAATCAGCAAGAAACCAACCGACAGTTTACTTGCTGCTAAAAAGAAAGAAATAATAAAGATAGGAAAAAAACTATATTTGTAAACGAGATTTATACTCAATACAAGAATAAACAATTCAATGGATGATGTGTATGCAATGAGAAACAATAAAACTTCCAAAGCGATAAAGAATTGATATTTTAACTAAACATTAACTTTGCAATGAGAAATTACCAAATTTGAAAAGAATATAATTATGTCTTACCTCTAAAATAGCTTAAAATCAGTAACTGTTTAGATAACAAATTTCACATTATGTTCATTACTGGAACCCACTAAATATATTAAAATCATTAGCATTGTGTACACAGAATATCTCACCTTGAACAAATGTTTTGAACCTATAAAATGTGATCATGAAATTTACCCACAGCATTACCTACTAAAGACATATGGTATGTTCATAACCCATGAAATGTACCTACAGCATTACCTACTAATCAAGTTACATGGTCATGACTCATGAAATTTACCCACAGCATTTCATCCACCAATCCTAAATCACATATGGCCATGATCTAGAAAACTCAAAACGTTATCTACAAAACCAAGTCTATGGTCATGTATATTTGATAACAAACACTAATATTACCGTAAATCCTCGTGTATAAGCCGCCACCATGTATAGGCCGCATCCCAAACTTTGAATGTTGTTTTTTGGGTTACAGGTATACAGCGTATATAGGCCGCACCCGCCATGCCACACTAATTTTATCCATCCCCACATACCTTTTTCCATTCATTTAACACATTTAATTTAAACTAGTCACATGCATCATTGTTGAATAAATTATTTTTAGCATTTGCACATTCTAAAAGGTACCTTAACCCCAGATGTAGTGAGAAGTTTACAGATATAATTTTTAGACTCCATGTATAACCCGCACCCCAAACTTTTGAACAAAATTTTAGGTTCACAGGTGCAGCTTATACACGAGGATTTATGGTACTTAGTCATTGTCAGTACAATTTAAAGTGTGTTCAGTAATAACCAAGTCCTATAAAATTGCTTATCAAATCTATAAGGTCTCAAAAACAAAAGTCAACTATATGAATGTTTTTTGAAAAAGAAACGTGTCCATTTTAAAATAACTGGTGAAAACAATATATTTGTTTCTTTAAAAGCAAATATTGTTAATTTTCATCATTCTGCTTCACCAGTTTCAACCTCCCATGTAGTTTGTAACAAAATGTGAATATCACCTTTAATGGAGGGTTTTCAGGCAAGTTTCAAAAACAAAGTATAATCAAAAACAATGTATTTAAATCCATATCTTCATTAATAAGTTACCGTAAGTAAGAAACTGCACAAAAGTATAGCAACTAAGTGTATACTACAAACTTAAAAAAATTATGAGAAAACATTTTTCTATAAGGTAAATGCATGCAATGCTAAAACAAAAAATGTTAATTGGTTATTTTCATGTATAAAGGGAGATAGTGTTTCTGCTTTCATAACATAAAAGTAATTTTAACTTAGCTCTAGAAAGTTGTTTTTACAATTAATGACAGAAGCTTATCTCATTCCATATAACTTCCTTTTAAATGCATCATTCAAGGAAACTATTACTTCTAAGATGTTCTTTTATCCTACATGAGAATTCCTAAGCATAGACTCAAGGGGATGTAGATTACACAACAGGACATTTGGTTCACTAGTTTCCAAACACCTTTTTCAAACCTTAAAATGTTTTTCCACCCAAGTTGCATATTAAACACAACAGCAGAAAGGTTTGATTGAAAGGAAAGAATATAAGTAACTGAATGAAAAACACATAAATCAGTATTAGATCAATGATAACTGCAAAAGAAAAAAAACTACACTTACTCAAAAGCCACAAGCCCAGTGAAAAAGAGAAAGCAATAATTTCAAGCATAAAATTGAGGGTTGTTAACAGACGGTATTCTATGCAACTTACCAAACATCTTAACCATGGGAGACAGAGGTGACTCAACATCATATCGCAGATCAACAATTATTCGTCTGGAATTTCTTTTGGTTTTTTTCATCCACTCCTTTTGCTTCAACTCACTTTCCTCACGATCTACTGCATCAGTAGGCATACTGTCAACCTGAGAGGCACATCGTTTAATATTTTTAAGAGGGTTCTGCTTCCACAGACTTTTACCCCTTTTCATCTGAGAGCCTTTTAGTTCTTGAATTTCTGCTTTTGTTTCTGCATAATCAGTTTTATTGTAGCATGTTTCCTGCACTAACGAGTTCTTGTTTTTCAAGCTACAATAACTGCTCACAATATTTACATAAAAAACATTTTGTTCACCTAACGGAGAAGATGCAGTTCCACATCCCAGATGGTAATTCTGTACACCTGTTTCTTGCTTTTGTTCCACATCACTCTGACAAACAGCATCTAATTCTGGAGATTCTAATACTTCAGTAATTTCAATAGTTCTTTGTT
Source organism: Carcinoscorpius rotundicauda (assembly GCA_011833715.1). NCBI lineage: Eukaryota > Metazoa > Arthropoda > Merostomata > Xiphosura > Limulidae > Carcinoscorpius > Carcinoscorpius rotundicauda. The sequence goes on along the minus strand of CM022391.1, from coordinate 116,393,397 downwards.
CACTTGCTTTACAAGACTTAGGACCAGCATTTTGAAGCTTTTTAGTTTTCCTTCTAGGAGGCCTCACTGGCTTTATAGAATCATTTGAATTTATAACCTCAGAGCTAATATTATCACACTGTGATGAGTGGCTAGAACTTACTAAGTGACTAGATGAGGTGGACTGAGAAAAAGTTAAATGGGGTTCTGCTGTCACTACAGGGCCAGCTAGCTGCAAAACATAAACCAGAAGACTACATAATTACATGCAGGACCTAATAAATCACATGCTGCACAGAAGTCTTAACAGATTTAAAAAAACTTCTAACCAAGGAACAAGATTATAAAAAACAGACCTTTGGTGTGAAGAAAATTTAAGAGACAGAGAGAGAAAGAAAGTTTTTTTTTTTTGGGGGGGAGCAGGTACAAAAATCCCCTTGAACCTACTCTGGTTATAATTTTTCAGGTTACAGCTAATTTTCTTTACCTTAGTAAATTAAAATATAAGCACTCATACCTGGTCAGACGTGGGTGAATGACACCTGTCTTGTTCTAAAGATCCGTTATCATTCGTAGATACTATAGGATTCCTCTTTGGTGACCGAGGAACCCTTTGATAGGGATCTGATGAACCTACAGAATAAAACAATTCTGCATGAGTAAAACAAATTACATGCAGAAGTGTCAATATTAGGTAAACACCTCCCCACCTGCCTTATTCTCAAAAACACTGAAACAATACAAGAAACATATCCAACTTTTCTTCTTTTATAACACATTTGTTACAAAACTGTTAAATTCACAAATTTATAATGGTTTTGTTTATCATTTAATACTATTTACAGAATTTATTGACACCAATGATTCGATACTGTTGGTTTCTTTAACGTTTTCTACTTTTTAACTTATAATAGTGAAATTCCTGCTTACCATAGAGGTCTGGTGTCCCCATATTTAACAGACATGTCTGCTGAATGATGTCAACTACAACCAAGCCACATTCATTTCCATAGGCCATTCTGCACAACAAATTGTGTATGGTGCAATTTACCTTCATGTAATTAACTTTAGCAATTATATATTTTTTAAAATGATTATTATATACACAAATATTTGCTAAAAGAATACAAATGTATCAATTTTTTTAATCAAGAACAGTTGGTTACGTTTATAGAGATATGGATACTATATAATTACCATTTTAACTTTGTAAACTTCTTGAATATTTACTGAAATTCCTTGGTTTACTTTAAAATAGTTTATTTTTAACCTGTGCCAAATATCAGAAAATAACAATTTTAGGCATTGTCAAAATTTGGCGATAACCAATTAAAGTTAGAAATCACCACCAATGTTATAGTAGCAAAAATGTTAACATACAGGCCATATGAAGAGTTGACACTTAAGGCAGTGATATGACCTGGTGGTTCTCCATCAACCCAGGGCGTAAGACAAACTAAGTCAGGTTGAAATCCAGCAGCCCTCTTCTGGGGGCCACTTTTCACTTTCAATGGCACATAATATTCTGTGGTTTGCTGCTTCAGAGTAAAAAAAAAAAAGTCATAACACACACATGGCTAAAGAAACTGACCATACCATGTAACCACACAAATAAACAACCACGAGTAAAATATTAACACATACAAAACTCAATGACACTGACCACATTAAAAAATAAATAGTAAACACAATTATAACACAAACAGGTGAAGGAAACTGACTACACAAGATAAGGAATAATAAGCACCATCACAAAAAAATCTGAAAGAAACTGTCATACTATGAAGTACAAGTTGATGAACGATCACTGCAACATTTTAAGTTTTTTTCAGACTATTCACTATCTGAGTTCTGCATGCCATATCGCAATTACCAACACTACGTTTTTGCCACATTCATACACTACTCAGGATATACTACCAAAAAAGTAAACTAATTTTCTGTGTACAATAATACACATCCATGATAAACTGCAACATTTATGTTAAAATTTTTTGAACATCAAAGACCTTATATTTATCAATAAAATAAGACTCACAGACACTTTTTCATTTGCCTACCTATTATTATATTAGCATAATGTGTTCCTTATTCAATTACTATTAGTAACATAACTTGCATGTTTTCAGTTAGACACACAAGACAGAAGTTTAAATCTAATTCCTCAGTTTCATCAACATGTTTTGTTACAACGTAGTTTAGTGGAAGCAACAAAAAGTTTTCTTCCCAACAGTACACTAGAGTAAAAAACAAATCAACTCCCAGGTCTTTATTTTAACCACCACTAGAGTACAAAAGCCAAACCTGCAAGATCTTTATTTTAACCATAATATAGTGGTAAAATCAAATTAACAAATCTTAAAATACACTCAATATTATTAATTCAACAACGAAGAATTCTGAAATGATCCAATTTAGCAATCTTCTAGCTTTTAACCCTTAAACAGCAAGAATGTAGGTAGCAGTATCAATTTATGATGGCCACTACTTAAGGGTTAAACAGTATATTTCCTTTAAAATTGGTTTCACAAATACTTACACTTTTTTCAGTGTTTTAATATTGTGCAGAACCTTTATTAATGGTTGTTATAAAGATAATTACAGATAAAACATGTTAAAAGTAAAACAGCAAAAAAACTGACCAGCATATCACTTTGAGATATTCTTTTTCTACTGCTTATAAATGTGCATATGCACTCGTAAGTCTGCACAAAACTAAGAAAACACTTGAAATAGCATATTTAATACCTTTTTGGCACTATCTTCAGAGGCACTCGAATAAGATCCCTGTTGGAATGCGACCCCAAGAGTTGGTCTAGGAGAGCAATCTGCTTCTGGAGAGCATTCAGGATCATCATCGACATCATAAATAATAGGTATTTCTAAAATCTGACGGAAAGACATCTATAAATAGGTATTTTTAAAATCTGATGGAAAGACATCCAAAATAAGAAATTGTCTTTTGCCAGATTTTAGAAATACCTTTCATAATTATAAACAGTGGCATTTCTAACACACAAGACATGCACACTCATACACACATGCATTTCTAAAACTTGACTTGAAGAAATTCATAATCATACAAGTATCTGTAAAACATGACTTAACAAACTTCAATCTTAATCATGAATGATGTATAATGCTCAAAATTGTGGAGTAAAATAATAAGGCTCTTTTTACACCATGATTTTTTCAAATATAAAATATTAAAAGACACATTTATGTTAAACATGATGGTGCAATGGAAATTAGTATCTTCATTCCTTTCATCATAACATATAAGAGCATCAAAAAGAACAATAAAACTGAGCATCACATAATGCATGTTGCAATTCATTTATTTATAACACACAAATTATTTACACTACTATTATTTTCAATATCTTCCTCTTTTTCAAAAATAAGTCCAAAAATACCTAAAAACCAGTATAGTTATAAACATTCAGGCTGCATATTTGTTTTAATCTTTACTACAAGGTTAAAGTACTTACTGTCACTTCTGATGTAATTTCTTGTTTATTAAACTTAAACATAATCACATGAGAGCTTGCTCCAGCCATGCAAAGCACTCTACTTTCTACACAAAGGTAGATCTGTTCCACAGCAAAAGGGTCGTCTTCTTGACCATCAACACTTTTTGTTTTTGGTCGTTCAAATACCTTAGATGTTTTCAACTTGTATAGAACCTGAAGAGCAACTAGTTTACAAAATAACTTTGGTTAATTACAAACATTAAATTGTCACTCAATTTACAATACTTATAAAAAATTGAAAACTAATGCATATTAAAAGCAACATGAATTTTAGATGCATATAGTAAAAACTGAAGCAGAACACACTGGTTCATTAAAATAAAACTAACTTGATATGTCTGACTTTAATTCTTAAGAAAATATACATTCACATGACTAGTTTTTCTTTGAATTTCATGCAAACCTCCATGAAGGCTATCTGCACTAGTCATCCATAATTTAGCAGTTTAATACTAGAGGAAAGGCAGCTAATCATCACCACCAACTACCAACTCTTGAATTACCCCTTTATCAATTATCATATAATAATGACCCTGTGGCTGAAAAAGCAAGCATGTTTGATGAGACAGGATTTTGAACCTGCCACACCCATGCTGAGCCATACAACTAGAAAAACAAATATAACTATTACTCTAACAGAACCTTTATCAAAACCTGATTTTCGTGGAAGCAGATATTCACAAAACAATAGTTGTTTTATGACCTTCTATTTCAATCACAAATGTAATTATCTTAGTACTTAGTAATTATCAACTTAAAAGTTACATTTTCTTTATACATAATTAACTCAAGTTTTTAATGCGCAAACACATTGCTACACAATACACAGTACACTCATACTTTTGAATAAAAAGGAAGTTTGATTTGATTTGAGTATTTGTAAACAATATTTTAACAAGGACAATTTGTCCTAGCTGTCCCTAATTTTTAACAAAAAGTATAGTGGAAAACCAACTATCAAAAGAACATTCACTGTCAGTTCTTGGTCTACTCCAACTGAATTGTTTGATTTGAACACCATTCTTATAATACACCCAGGAATCCAGGGGACAACAAACCAGAGATGTTGAGATCCACATTCTCACACACACTAATCACAAGGACAGCCCTAGCCCATTGTTTGAAATGGTACACCATACACACATGCAGAAACACGTTTTAACAACAGCTAAAGTCACCTCATACTCCAACTTGTTAAAATCATTATAGTTTAATACGTATTTAGTCTACTACATAACACAACACCTTACAAGCCTATATATACAATTAAAAATAAGAGCAACTGATTTTAATTTTAAAACAAATACCCTAGAAAGTTAAATATAAATCTTTCTTTGCTGCTCTTCTAATTCTAAAAAACATTCTTCCTTAGAACCAATTTACAAAAACATTTAAGATATCCTTTTCTCTTTGTAAACCATGGTTTGTATCAATGAAGAATTAAGTATGAGTATTGGTTCTTGCTAGGTTGTCATAACAAAAGTAAAAAAAAACAGCAATTTATGATATTATAATAAAATACAGGTTCAAGAAATCTATTTAGCAGAAAGAAAGGTATGATACCCTTTAACCCATATGCTTTAAAAAGGTAGACCATTCTTCACAAGCAAATTGTGAATTTCAGTTTTTACCCTTCAGAAGAAAAGTTCATCGTTCTTACTGTTGCAGTGGTCAAACTGTGTACATTAACAGTCATATTTTCAAATCAAGCAGTACACACAAATGCTGTCAGAAAACAATATGCAACGAATGTATAATCATTTCTACTAGTTCCTTATTTCTCCTCTGACATAATTCTAACAGACTACAATGCAGGGAGTTTAACAAATAATGAAAGTATACAGTACTGACTTTGCTTGTTTAATCACAATGAAAATACTTAAAATGGAATTTTACAACTGGCTTGTTTTTTTAATATTGTGTAAAGCTACACAAGAGTGACAAACTAGAAGGAAGGCAGCTGGTCAACAACACTTACCATCAATTCTTGGGCTACTCTTTTACCAACAAATTGAATAATTGTACATCACATTGTAACTCCCACAAAACTGAAAGTATGAGCACATTCTGTGACATCGACGTGAACACACAACACTCATATTGCAATTAATGTGCCTTAACCACCAGGCCATATTAGACCCAAAAACATTATGATTGAAAGTTATAAAATTCTTTTAATCAAATATTATTAAAATATTTTATTTAAGTGAGCAAAAAACACTGATATATTTATACCAGTTTAGCCCATAGATTCATGTTCTTGCCACTGCTTCCATCATACCCCCTCACCCACCACCACCACCTTGGCAAAAAAGGTTATTTTCATATTCATAATTTTAATTACTTAGAAAATTTGTAAATTCCTTTAAAAAATTTTAATTCCACATGAACAGTTGGTAAGCAAGAACAAGTTATAAGGTGAATGACAAGTCTGAAAGAATAAAGTCTGACAAATTTCACTCTAGACTGAATTGCATTTTTCTGATTGAGCTACTCTTAATAGCATGTAACTGAAACAAGTTACTTACAAAAAGTTTTTATGCAAAAAACATTTTTATACTTTTATATTCTAGGCATCTAAAAAAGATGGAAAATATTTTTACACTGTTTGTTTGCAGTAAAAGTTTGTAGTCTTTTTATGTTATCCACTGCTGATGATACTATCTTGTATGGCATGTTAAGTACAAGTCAATGTAGTGAAGGCTATTTTACCAGCTTCATGTGCAAATTTTTATACCTGTTGCCTCTTCTTGAGAAGTATTCTAGCACAAGGGTTATTTGCTTCTTGTCTTCTCAAAAAAATTGTTTATTTCTAACAAGCTAACTGCAAAGTAAATTGTACTGCAACAGACATTTGTAATGTTTTATGATGAACTGTGATATTTAGAACAGAGAAGCAGAAATCATATTTCCCTCCAAGAGCCAGGTAAAGGTTATTTGCTTTGTGACTTTTCAGGAAAAGTGTTTATTTCTAACAAACTAACTGCAAGGTTAAATGTACTGCAACATCAAAAAATAAATTTTTCATGTTTTAGGGTGAACCATGATATTTCGTGCAGAGAAGCAGTAATCACATATCACAAGAGGGTTGGGCAAGCAGAACAAGTTCTAGGGGATTTTCCCCACTGTAGCTACAATCCTGACTGGACACATTAATTTTTCTCACAAATTTGTGTCCTGTAAAAATAACTTGAATAAATTCTTACCTGCTGAAGCATCCCAAAATTTAATGGAGCCATCAGCATGCCTAAAATAAAGCAAAGCAATTACAGGTAATGCATGTGTAGATCAAAGGCAAAAACATTAAAACATTTCTTAAAACATAACATTTGAAAACAAGTTTATTTTACATGTCACAGACATCAGTCCAAGGGTACATGTCAGTTGGTCCACAAGGCAATTGTAAAGAATAGTTTTAAAATATAATTGATAAAATAAACTGTTTTACAATGCAATACAAAATTACTTTAAAAAGTTATCATAAGAGGTTGTCCACAACATTTTGGGAACTGAAGTAGCAAGTTTTCAAATGCACAAAATGTTGGGAACAACTTATCTACAGCTTATTTCTTGAAGACAGTCTTTAAAATTCTTGATAATTAGAGTATACATTAAACGTATTGTAGCCTGTTTTTCACTACTAATAACTGTTAACGATTTTCTACATTTAATCAAGACCATTGTTTGATTTTATTTATCTATTATGAAGTAGAAATATAGTGAGTGACAAATGCAATACCCTGTAATGATTATTTCAGGATAGCTTACTGTCCCTGTTCCCCATTCACCTCCACAAATGGGCCATTCCTTCAGAGAGAGAGAGAGAGAGAAAAAATTACAAGAAACATAATAAGCATATATAAAAATAACAACTATTTAATGTAACAAATGTATTTATAGGAAACAATACAGCACAAACATTACACTACTATACTTCCATAACCTGTTGTACAGCAATACAATATTTTTGAAATTTCTTACTGAATACAATCAAGTTAAAAACTTCATGCCATCTTTAAAAGCTGCTCAGAAATCGGTAGAAAGATGAATCAACCCAAATTAATTTATTTTACAAAACATACCAGTCAAACACGAGTTTATGTCATAACAGCATAGATTACTTCATTTTGTATCAATTGTCTATATTAATATTGAAATGTTTAAAATGCCTTGGCTTGTTGATAAAAATTAGGTATTTAAAAAAACAAAGAAACTAGTAACATTTATTTTTTACTTATTCAGCAATTTACTATATCTTAATTATACATATTTATTACTCAAATTTTTAAAAATAGTAGGATATTTTATGCAAAACCACCAAGTAACCCTACACGCTTCACTCTAACATACATTGGATTTTTCAGTCATCATGTATTGAAACTCTTGTATTGCTTTGGAAAATAATTATAGCAACTGCTGTAAAAGATTCTAAGATTTACTAAATCCATTTGACTGACACCATCACTGGCTAAAGAATTTACACAACTGGTGGAACAATTTATGAAAGTTATTCATGTTTAACATGTTTACTTTACTATATTAATTTTAAAAAGCAAGTGTCTTTCACCTGACATACATTCTTTTAACAAGAACAAGCTTAAAGAAGAAGAAAAAAAAATGACTACATTCAATTTTTCTAAGCAGTACCGCCAAACTCAGAATTAACTGTTTTTCAAGTGTTGAGTGAGATCATTACACTATTATATGACAAGACTATGCGATTCATCTTTTATGTAATGCTTAGTTTACTTCTTTCTACATTTACCAAACTTGAACAGATAATATAAAAAGAATTATAAAAACAATAACATGAAAGAACAGGCAAGCTCACTTTCTCTGAAAATCCCGAACGTTTGCTTCCCTTAGAACCTACAGAATAAAAAGCTGGGATAAGGTCAGTGGGGCACTCTGCAAAGTATGAACAAAAGGTGACAGGTGATTCGTGTAGGTCCATTGGATAAGGATTCTGGAAACATGGATAGCTGAAATACAAGCATAAATTAAAACATCAAAGCAGACATTAAACCAGATCTGTAACCTAAAACCATATTCTAAATAATGGGTTAGGTGTTCTGAAACACAGCAAACTGAGTAAGAAAATTAATAATATATACAAGGAATAGATTAAGCAGATATTCTAAAATAACATGTTATGCACACAAACAAAAGAAAGGAATATGTAAACAAGTAGTACAATATGTGACTTACATACTTAACATACATGATGTGCAACAGTAATTAAAAGGTTTTCAAATATATGGAGAAGGAAAGAAATTAACTTGCACTAATTTTCATGGCTCAAAAACGAAATCCTAGTTCCATACATTTTAAAAAAACAATAGTTTCCTCCTTTGGATAACTATAATATATCCCAAAATCAAGATATTAACTACAGGATTCATTAAGACACATTCTGTCTTAAACTCTTCTCAAACTCATGTTACTTGAAGTAAGAACTTAATGTATGGTTATCAACTTAGTTATGCTACACTATGACAAGTTAAAATGTACAGTTATGAGTTATTCTTCACCATCACCAAATAAAATGTACAGTTAATTTCATTACGCTAGTTATGCACTGCTGCTCAATGAAAAGCATGGTAAGTGTTAAAGTACACAATAAAAGTATTTTAATGTTAGACAAAAGTCTGTTTATAATTCTACATATGTTTATCACATAACACACTTACTCTTGACTAGTCAAAGTATGCAGGTTCATCGTGTAATCTACTTACCCATGACTAGTTAAGTCCACCACAACCAGGTCATTATTTAAAAGCACAACTATAGCATAAGGTTCCTGAAAGTCTGAAATGGATATGATTGAAACATTAATGACAATTCCACCAAATAAAAAAAAAATACTTTTCACAGACATTTAATCTGATTAGTGACTCACACAAGCTCTAACTGTTTTTTATCACTTAGTTTTCTTTGAAAACATTTCATTTATACCATATAGCTTAGGCTTATATAAAATACAGCTAATATGCATTAGTAACCACCTTGTTTGTTGTATGGTCACATTATATACACAAAATATACCAATCATCCTCATTTTCAAATTTTGATATGTTTCAATCAAACCACATTCACAACAAATATTAATTTTTTTTAAATATAATATACAAAACTATTAAGAAAGGCCCTTTAATTACACAAAGGCACAAAACAGCAAAGAATTCTATTTTGGACAACTACAGATAATCATACTATCTTTACACTTGTTAGTGTTGTATACTTACCACTACCACACTCTTGACATCTTACATCTGTTAGTGTTGTACACTTACCACTCTGCCATGGCGTTTCACAAAGTGTAACAAAATCCACAATAGTGTGCTCCATCTCCAAAACTGTTGTTGTTTTTCCATGAATGACTGTGAGGCTTAGTGTCTTTCCGGTTTTCTCATGAGGTAAACCCCCAGAAAAAATAACAAATGAGTCACTGCAAAAGTAAAAAAAAAAAATTTCTCACAACCCTAAAAATCTCAAAAACAAGGCTAAAATAAATATTACAGCATCAGTCAAGATTTAAATATAGACCTATAATCAATATTCCAATAAATCTAAAAAATTAATATCCAAATAAGTTTAAAAACTAAATCAACATTGAAATGATTATTATAAAATTTCACAAATATAAAATGCAAATAATTAAGTCTCATGGTCGAAGTTCAAAAAACAAACAAACAGATCTAAGTTCAAACAGACTAGTCAATCTAATTTCAAAATCTAAGAGTCATAATTCTAAATCCACCTAAACAACAGAAAACTCAAATCATGAACTAAGTTCAATAGTAAGAAGGCCAACAACAGTATTCTAAATTTAGTTAAGTATGAAGCCCATTATAACTAAGGGTTAAAAAGAAATAAATCACAAAAATCTTACATGTAAATCTGTTTGGAGAACTGATACCATTATTTAACATAACAGAATCAGAGAAACAACTGAAAGGGTTTATTTTATAATATTTATTAACAGATTTGTGATTTATGATACATAAAATACAATTCAGAAAAAGCTTCTGGCTCTGAATTTCAGAAAAGGATTTTGAAACTTGGTAAACAATTGTCTTAAAATATCATACAATAACTTAGACTGTCACAAATTACTCCACTATATCAAAAAAAATGACAGAACAAACTACCATATTCTATGTGAAAGAAAATAAACAAATACCATATTTTCTAAAATGTTTTATTAATGTATCAAATAATATTCTATTTTACTGGGAAATATAAATTTATTTTCATAAAACAAAAGTTTATTATGTACAAAAGGTACTGGGATTTTCCTAAAATCTATCAATTCTTACTGTTATTAGTGTGCAAAATTTGTCAAATATATTTTGGACCAATAACCAAGATTATGCTGGGAAAGAAAATAAAACCTGCTTTCTGAAGAAAATCACATGAAGCACAATAAAACTGTAAAACCTTTAGCAATCAAGAGTAACTTAAAAATCAAATAGTAATACAAGAAATTTTGATGACACAAGAAAGTCCCATACTCATTCATATAATGCTCAAATATTCGATTATAAAACAAATGAGCACAAAAGTGCAGGAAATACTTAAATTTGAAACATTTCATATGGATAAGTAGGCTAAATAGTAACAAATACTGCAGTTTAATATATGTGAGTATACATACTATCCTTATGAAATTAAACAATCAATATATTGCAGTAATTACACAACTGATCTGAACTATGATTTTCAATCCAACTTGAAATATTGTGAAATGAAAAATTGGCTATGATTACACTGGTTTACAAAGAAATTGAGGCAAGCACAAAAATAGCAGTTTTAACCTAATTTTGGGGTGCTGAATTCAGATTTGAAATCCATTTTTACTCATCACCTCTAGTTTTTTAGATATGCATACTGTACATTTTGTACACATACTGTACATAAAGACGTATATACATTCAGGGTTAATTTCTAATATTGTGTGACTTGTGTCTTCTTTTTTAGTTATTATGCAATAAATGTAAGTGATAGCATGACATTTATGTATATATATATATATATATGTTATATATCAAGACGGATTTTGGCAGTTAAGTGAAGCCAACACGTCTCAATCAACAGCCAGTAGTGCACTGGCAGTCAGCGCAGGAGGTTGGTGTCCCTCAACAATTGTGTTACACAATCTTTTGGGTATATATTTGAATTACAATTTCCAACGACACACATAATTATTATTGCCTTACATATGATTTAATTTTACTTTGTTTTTTTCAAATTCTCCAATGGCTTCAAGCTCGTCAAAACACTGAGGATGCCTCAACAAGGCCAATTCTTTCTGCTACATGTGTGGGGACTTCACGACAGTTGCACAGCGTCGAACCATCACTTCCCTCCTCAGAACTGCCTACATTCATTATTATGACTGTAAAATTGGTGATCAGGACAAATCTTGGGCTCCACACATCTGTTGTAAAACCTGCTACAATGGACTAACTGCTTGGTTTAATGGAAAGAAAGCAGCTTTCAACTTTGCAGTCCCGATGGTTTGGAGAGAGCCACAAAGCCATACAGATGATTATTTTTGTCTAACAAATATAACTGGTTTCAATGCATCTTCTAGAAATAAGATCAAATCTCCCAACCTTCCATCTGCTATAATACCTGTTCCCCATTCAGATGATCTTCCTGTCCCAACACCTCCAGTAAATAAGGATCTTCTTTCCTAATCAGATGAAGAAATGCCTCCAAGGGAAGATTCTGCCAAGTCAATCTCTTCCGAAGATAGTGACTTCTTATTCAGGAACAAGTGGAAACGAGCTACACTGGATCACGCAAGAAGACCTGAATGACCTTGCTCATGATTTGTATCTGTCAAAACAGCAGTCAGAGCTCTTGGCTTCTCGGCTTAAACAGTGGAACCTAGTCCAGGAAGATGTAAGGATCACCAGTTTCAGGAATCGGAACAAAGACCTTACTTCATTTTTCGACATTGAAAACAAGTTGTGCTACTGCACAAATGTACCTGGCTTGTTCACTTTCCTTGGTTTGCTACATAATCCTTCAGACCAGCATCTTTTCATAGACTCTTCCAAGCGAAGTCTCAAGGCTGTGCTTCTGCACAACGGGAATAAATATCCCAGCATTCCAACTGCACACTATGTCCATCTAAAGGAGTCCTATGACAATATGGAGCTTCTTTTAGAAGCTGTTAAGTACAACCAGTACCAGTGGAGTCTGCGTGGGGACCTCAGGGTCATTGGTCTTCTTATGGGTATGCAAGCGGGCTTCACAAAGTACTGTTGCTTTCTCTGTCTCTGGGATAGTCGAGCTGTATCCCAGCATTACAAGCAGAAAGACTGGGGGTGTAGAGCCACTTTCGTTCCTGGCGAACACAGCATCAAGGAGAATCCTCTGGTTGACATGAAGAAGGTCCTTCTTCCTCCTCTTCACATCAAGCTTGGTTTGATGAAGAATTTCGTGAAGGCCATGGACAAAAATGGTGCTGCCTTCCAACTCTTGTCTACTGTGTTCCCAGGTCTCAGTGCTGCTAAGCTCAAAGAGGGCATCTTTGTCGGACCTCAAATCCAAGAAGTGCTGAAGGATACTGATTTTGAGGAGCTTCTTACCTTAAAGGAACTGAGAGCATGGGAAGCATTTAAGTCAGTCTGTAGTGGCTTCCTTGGTAACACACGTGTACCAAATTACCAAACCTGTATTGAGAAGTTGCTAAAGACTTGTGAGGATATGGGATGCCGAATGTCACTCAAAATTCATTTTCTCCATTCCCACCTCAACTTCTTCCCTCCAAACCTTGGAGCAGTGAGTGATGAGCACAGAGAAAGATTCCACCAAGACATTATGAAGATGGAGAGCAACTACCAAGGCAAGTGGAACCCCAGCATGATGGGAGACTTCTGCTGGATGCTCTTGCATAACATCCTGGAGGCAAAATACACCAGATCATCTAAGAAAACACATTTCTAACAGTATGCAGTACAATAAATTGTGTACATTGTGTCATCCAAGTATATTTATTCTGTCAATGTTCTTTATCTATCCTGTTTTATCTGTAATAAGTTGCTGCAACTGTTGAAATAAGCACATATATACTCTGTATATACTAAAATGAGACTATTTAAAAGCCAGAAAACTAGAGGTGATAGAGCAAAACTGTTTATAAATTTGAATTCAGCACACCCAAATTAGTAAAAAACACCTATTCACATTCTTGCCCGAGACAAAAATATTTTTTTGTAAACCAGTGTTATTGAAATAAAATTTAGCATTTTATGAACTATTATTTAATAACATGCTTCATTTATTTTCAGATCAAAAGAAATTAAGCATTAAAACTTTTGTCTAAGTTCATAAATTTCCAGATAATTTTTTTCCCCCAATTTTCAAATTTAAGCTAAAATGTAAAAGTTAGGTATAGCATTTGTCAACGATTTTTCTTTTGACAACAGTACAATTTTTACACTAGACAGATAAAAATAGTTGTCACATTTGTTTTTCACTGTATGAACTCCAACTGCTAAAGGTAAGGTTGATAACTGCATCAAAAAACAATAATGAACTAAAAAGAGAGGTTATAAAGACAAAATCTGTATTTCCATTATACTCTCAGCTTCAACTGTAAGACTCACCCTCCCCGAACAGTCTTCCACTCTACCTTATAAACAGTTTTACAAGGTTCAGCCTTACCATCTTTGCTTGTTGCTTGTGCTAGAAAGTTAAAAAAACAAACAAAAAACATTTAATAGAATAATACATTTAAACAAAAAAAAATCTAATTTCAACTTAAAGCTCAGACTTATTTTCAACTGTCCACACTACATTAATAGTAGTCCACAAATGTCACATACCATGAGGGTGCATGATTGTTGTGGGTTTTAATGGTGTCCTCAAGTTCCAAGTGCTAATGCTGCCATCTGTGTGGCTACACATAAACTGTTTCCCATCATGATGCCATGAAACAGACTTCAGGGGCTTAAGCAAAAAAGTAGATATATCAAAACCTTTACATACATAATTTGACATGTATATTTTTTGTCCATCTTATTCAAATTTTCCTTCCTCATCTTCTCTGGCTATAAAAAAATGCTTCACACATTTTAGTATCATTTATATTTTAAAAATTATATCAAATAATCCAAGATTCATAAAATATAATGTATTTCCACAAGATACTTTTTTCATGATAGCTTTGCCAGCTTTAAGAAATATATCCACATGCACATTGAAAGATCAAAATATGTTTGGCATTGATGGCTAAACAATGACTTGGATTAATGCTCATTTAGTTAGCCTAAAAGTTGCACTTTTATATTTCACACAAATGGTAAAAGGCAAAGTATACAATGAATTTCTGAATATCTAGAACTTGAATATCTAACACAATGCACAGTTTCATAAAAATTAAATATGCTGTTTCTCCAAATTAGCCCTCTCCAAAAAATCCTAATTTGAAATACATATTTTTCCCTACCTCAGTGTTCTGTAATCTCATCTCTGCTGCTCTGTTCCTCAGATCCCATAGCACTACAGCACCAGTTTCATATCCTACTAGAAGCTGAAGAGAAATGTTGAATACTATTACAAGTTCCTCTGAAGTACTACGATATGAGAAGATCATTTTCCATATGTAAATATTGAATGTAAGTTGCTTATAGATTAATATTTTTAATAGACTTTGTCATTCATATGACAAAGAGGCTTGCAACATTTTGGAGAAGACTTCTGTATAAAGAAACTAATGAAACCATTAATAATAATAAAAAAAGGAAACAAAAGATTAAATTAAACTTACAACAAAATATAACAAACAAAAATTTGATGAATTTACAGTTTCATCTGCAGTGACAAACTAGTTCTGTTGTTTGTTGCACTAGTTTGTCGCTACAGATGAAACAGGAAATTCATAAAAAATGAAAGGAAATCTTTTTCAAGACCTTTCCACAATTACGTTTGAATAAATAAGACAGATTACAAATCCAAGCATATAGTGAAAGCTCTAAAACCTTGTTATAGTAGGACACCTCATGTCTTGTCCATTCCTAGAGGCATTTCATAAATTCTGTCCATAGTTTTTTAAAATATATTAATTTTCCATTATGTTCAGGATTTAGGTATATGTTACGCTTCCAGTTATACTGACCTGAAACAATATTACCCTGCATTAGTATTCTGTATAAATTTTCCACAGTCAATTTTCCAGAATTTGAGCAAACCACATCATCATCATAAATTATTTTTAAAATATTTAGATAATGATAAACTAACATGTAAAATATTGTTTCTTCAATAATCAATAAATGAACATTGAATATTACAACTTGTTTCCTTTTCAACACCTATACTATTGTGTAAAAATTTAACACAAACTAGTAGGATACTGAAGCTACTGAGAACAATGTCTATGTGCTTCTATCTGCTAACAACTATTATTTAAAAAATAGTTAGTGTCCATAAAGACTTCAGAAAACTAATGCAACCTGAAACAGTTTTGAACTGACATTTTTTTCTTTCCATTGCTTCTACTCTTTATGTGAAATATTAGAAATTACTGTTAATTATCATTATAACAAACCCAAAGATATGTTTAATTGAATCACAGCATTACAAACACCAGTATCAGACCAATTAGCTCCGAAACACAATGAAGGTTAAATGTAGTTACTAGAAGCAAAAGACAAAAATATTCTCCTTAGAAATCTCATTTTTGTTAACCAAACTTCTATCATTGCTTTTATTTTCTTTATTAAATCATGAAAAGTTCATTCCAAAGTGTGATAAACTGTTCTAGAGTTCATTCATTATTTACACAGAAAAGAGATTTCTTTTAGTTTATGAACAAACAGGATGTTGTCAATCACATGAATTTACAATGGGACCTTGATAACAAAGAGAAGAAGCAGATAATTTATCTTTGATTCAGAAAAGTGGAGCCACATTGAATACACAAGTATGTTACAGGAAAGGCCTTATCTCAAAGCTGGTTTCACCAAAATTAAGTCTTATGTTGAAATTCTACAATAATTTTTCACAAAACTCTAACAGTTGCCTGTAAATATTTAAGTTTAATAACTAGTTCTTTTAAAACCCTCCATTCTGCTTTAATGAACTGTGAATCAATATAGGCAGGTAGGTCACCCATTTCTTTATGTTCTCTAGCTTGTCATTTCAACACTGTAGAAGATCACATGTGAATACACAGTTAATATTTCATTCCAAGGATTGAAAAGAAATGTACAATGGTTATATATGCTGCATACCTATTTGACTGACAATTTATCAATTAACTCCACTTTTTAATACATCAATAAAAAACCATTGCACCTGGCTCTAAATAAAGATTATTCTGAGTTAAAACTGGTATAATATGAAACCCCAACAAATGGAACAAAGAAGAATTTCTTATATCTTTGAGACACTAACTGCTTGTTGACTTTGCAGTATTACCAAGTATCTGCTAGTGTAAAAAATAAAATTTTACAAAATAAACCAGCACACACCATGGATTTCCTTTATATTTAAGTAGGAGGGTATCCCAAAAATATTAAAATATGTATTTTGAATTTTAGTGTGCTTAAATCAGTAAGATGCTGGTAACAATTTCAATACCTGCTCAAATATTTCATGCTTTGCTTGCCACTAAGAATAAATGGTTAAGCTGTACATTGAATAGAATTTTGAGCTTTTGATTGGTTATTCATGTCAAATTAAAGTAGGTGTACATAAAGCACTGGTTTCAAAAAAGGAAACAGGTGAATGGGGTCACTGTTTGATTCAGTACATAAGCCATATTTCAACAAACAGAAAAGATACAAGACCCTTATTTTATATTCTAGCTTGTTAATATTATTAGAGTTTCTGATTTGTATGAAGTTATATACTTTATATTATCACAAACAGATCTGAACCAGTGCTCCATTCAACTTATTATGTGACACACAGAAATCAATATTTAAATCTGTTATATATAAATTAAATCTTTTAATATTTATTTTTAATTAAAAAGTAAATAACGTTCAATTCTACAGTTTTAATTATAATCTACAAATGCATACCAAACTTGAGATAAATCCATAAAATAGTAGTTCAATAAACTTTAGAATGCAAGTTAACAAATTTGATGACATGACATTTGACCAGTGACCTGTCAAGATGGGGTTAATGTGTGTTAACATAAACAATTAAGTGTAGTAATTGTCTTAAGACTTCCAAACTCAGAATATCCCATATATGCAGCAGCCTAGTTATGAGCATATTATAACATGAACAAGTTACTTATTCCAAAGAAAACTTCTATTCCTAAGTATTGTCCTTAAAAATATTCTATTCAACTATCACTTTCAGAAAGAAAAACAAAATTCCAGAAACAATGCAAGTTTCAAAACAGGTTTATGTAAAAGTATAATCAAAAATAGTTCTAAAACACATCTAACACTGAATAATAATAATAAAAAACACTGCATTTTACTTGTAGACATACACTACATATATCAGGTCTATTTGTACCTTGTTTATGTAAAAGTATAATCAAAAATAGTTCTAAAACACATCTAACACTGAATAATAATAATAAAAAACACTGCATTTTACTTGTAGACACATACTACATATATCAGGTCTATTTGTACCTTGTTAGCATCAACAGGATTATCACTAAGATGTATAACACAGCCTGGATGAGTTTTCCGAGACCTGTTAAGAAATACAAAGCAAAATGATCTCTAAATACAGTATAAGATATACTACACAACTACATAAGTTGATAGAGACTTAAAACAGATGAAAATAAAATCACTAAATATGACAAAATTATGAAATAATGAAGTTTATTTTAAAGATTGAAGTAAAGCTATACAGAGGGTCTCTTCACTTACTATGCAATGTATATAAACACACTGATTTTAAATGCTTTATAAAATGTGTTAATGTTATATGAAAAATGATTCATATTTAATTTTCAATTATACTGATACTTAAGAACTTTTGGACACATCTATTAAAAATTGTTTAATTTTTACACAACATATTACATCTCAGTACACAAAATTGGACATTTTAATTTTCACACAGCTTTTACATCTCAGCAGAATTGGGCAATTAGTGGTATTTTCTAACAAATTAATCACTGGCCCAAGTAGAGAAGTAGTGCAACGTTCTTCAAGTCATGGTACATATAACAAAAACATTTGGCAGTATCAACCACAGTTCAAAAAAAAGAAAAACTGCCAACTAGTTGCTTTCCCTCTAATCAACAATTCAAAATCAATGACATTGGCAGACAACCCAAATATCTTTGCCATAGCAAATGACAGTACAAAATAAGATGTACACATGCCTTTTTAATTGCAAAATTTATCTTTAAAGCTACCATCATTCACTTACATCAACCTTCCTAATTTTAAACTACAATAATAAAATACACCAGTTTTTATTAAAAGCAACATTTAAAAAAAAAAATTGCATAAACCAACAGGCCTGAGAAATGATATAGCAAATAAAGCCACAACAAACATGATAAACAATGAAATTATTAATGGAGGAATAACAATAGACTGTTTACATGAACTTGTGACCAGTTAAAATTTACAAGAGCAGTAATCTCTATAGAAACAAGTTGATTGTTATTTGTTTAACCTCATATACACCATTATTTATACTTCAATGTTTATACTGAAAAATTAGAAAAAAACAATACCACTAACAATTCAATAGCTTTGTTCCAGTTTATTACATAGCCAGAGAGAATAAATGATTCAACATTCACCACATGAATGTTGCCTCGTTCTGTACCAATATACAGCCAGTTGCTCTGGAATGGTAGATGACAACAAGTGATCCTTAAGAAAAAATAAATAAAAATTTATATAATAGCTAGTTAAGCAAAACACCAAAAAATATTTTTCATAACCTGTTATATGTACTGGACACATTAAAACATTTTGTCAATACTGTTCAGAGTTCTTTCACTACTGTGATAGTGAAACACTGCTGGAAACAAGGTTTAAATTTATCTCAAAACTAAAAAGTTCTCTAACTTTATTGCCACTAATGAAAAATATTATTTCAAAAACTTGAGTGTTCAGCTTAAAATTAAATTAACAAACACAAAGAAGATAATCCTCAATTCTTTGTCTATTTATATACTTACTACTCACAAAAACATTGTCAGCATATTGATGACCCACTCACCTCTCTTTCTGAAATTTCAAAGAATGAACAATTTCAGGTCTTTTTTGTCGTAAATTCCACAAGTGTAAACTGTCATCTGAACAAACACTTATCAGAGCACCCTGAAAATTATAAGATAAATTAATACCGATTCTTGAAAAGACAGGTTCTCTCATACACACAGAGCACTCATTTTCTTTATTAGAAGAGAGCTATGGAACTTAATTTTCATTCACGAGTAAGTAGCATATGAATTTTAAGTTTTAAACAAAAGTTGTCCAAAAAAATGCAAATTTCACAGAATTTCATAGTTTTTTTTTATTCTAAAGTAGGTAGTATCTCAAAACCCACTAGAAGATTTCTTGTAATAAAATATATAAAACAGGAAATGTGTGCATCAAATCAGAATTTAATCAAACTACATTAAAAGTGAATAGATATCTTTATTGTGTGCAGACTCCCCTAACAAATCAAGCCCATTGTAATTAAATTTCCTTTTAAAAGATAAAATTATCAATAATAAACAATCCTGCATACAAGATATGGTTCAGTAATATAGCTTCTTGCATGGTGTAACAAATGACTAATGTTGACTGACATGCAAAAGAATATACCTGATAAACTATTAAAGATTCAGTGTCCAACTGACTAAAGGAAGAAACCTTTGATTTAGAACATTTTACTAATGTTTTGTACAAGTTTAGGCAGTTATTAGTAAAATGTTCTAAATCAAAGGTTTTTGCATTTTTTTTCCTTCACAGTCAGTTGTAAACTGAATTTTTAATAGTTGATCAGTTATATTCAAGGCCATCCATTATTTATGAATCCACATCTGTACACACTTTGATTTCATACCACCAATCTTCACAAATTCTTAATTGCTATAAGAAATAATACACTATGCCGTAGTTCATAGCGGAACCTGTTTTTCATTTACACTAGAACCTCAAGACCATAAGGGCATAGACAGACAACCCTCACTAGAAATTCTAAGTGTTTAGTCATATGAGATTTGTACATTTCACATTCACAAAATATGATAAATGATTATTAAAATCTCCTTTAAATAAACTTTTTTTTGTAAAACTATTCAGTGTATCTACAAAATAAAAAATGTTTACAAACTTTATTGTATTTCTTAACAGATGCAAAACCTCTGCTTTTGATAAGCAATGAACAAAAAGACCTCTCCTCTCACCAAACAACAGATCATTTATCTCATGAAGGTCGGTTTCATTGCTAGCAAAGAATCACTTGATCATCCTGGAGATAAGCATCAATAACACCATCACATGAAACAAATGAAAAATCCTTGTGCAACAATCAAGTCTCAACTTCTCTAACTTCTGTTGCCAGGTTTGCTTAGAGATAATTTTGCTAAAGTTATGAATTTGAGATACAGAGGCTCAGGAAGCAGTTTATGAATGGTGTATTTTCATTGCTGGCTACAGCATGAGGTCTGGTGCATGAAAGTCAAGAGAACAGCTTGTGAGGGTGTATTCCTCTTTCTTATTGTTTACAAAGCTGTCCAAGGTTGATTGGAAATAAATGAATTGACTAGTCAGAGGTATGGAATGTAGAAAACTAGGGTAATATTTGTGAAGGTATATCCTTGTTGGATCAATCCCTCTTGCTGTTTTTCACATTGGTGTATGTGGTTGGATGAATATGCCTTTGGTTTAGTTCATATAGCCCACTAAAATCAAATAGCTACTGCCTATCTTCACTTGTACAAAATGGTAGAAAATAGAACTGAAATATACAAGTGCAAGTACAAAGATATAATGTGCTAGAGATTATGATTTTTTGCCTCACAATGAGTTATAGAAATGCACAAAATTTTTTACCACAGATTTAGAAAAAAGATCAAAAAGTGTAAAAAACAAAAGGATTTTCAAAACTTATTATGCTGTTATTCCAGACTTTATCATTTTGAAGACTAATAGTTTCTGTAAACAGCTCACACATAGTTAAATACATGGCAAGAATCACATTCCCAATATTCATGTCTTGTCAAATCTCTGATATCCTTAGCTGTTCCATGAAGAGCATAGTTTAACTCGCATAGCTTACAACTGACTAACATGATTCCAAATGATTATATTCCCAACACTCATGCTTTATTAAATCCCCTACATCCTTAACTGTTCCACAGAGAGCCTAATATAGCCAATACAGCTCACAATTGGCTAACATGGTTCCAAATGATAATACTCCCAACATTCATGTATTGTTAAATCAATGACATCCTTAACTATTCTATAAAAAGCCTACTTTAGCACACCCAGCTCATAAGTGGCTAACATGATACCAAATGATCATATTCCCAGTATTCATTCCTTATCAAATCACAGACATCCTTAGCTGTTCCATAAAAAGTTTGGTTTAACCAACACATCTCACAAGTGGCTAAGATTATTCCAAATGATTGTATTCCCAATACTCATACCTTATCAAATCACTGACATCCTTAGCTGTTCCACAAAGAGCTTAGTTTAACACACAACTCACAGTTATGATAAATTACACTGCACAACAATTTTTTTGAAAAGTTTTTGCTGATTGTGACAGTTATGTGGTGGGTATGCACAAATATAGTTTTGGTTTTGCTTCATCACGTAGGAACTCTGAGGGATAGACAGTTAACTGTTTATCAGCAATAATGTATTTAATTGCATTTATAGTTCAACATAAAAGTGTTGAACTGTATTCAATGTCCAATGCATCACGTTGCAGTGTCAAACAGTAGTTAGCAAGTATTGACGAATTCCAGTTACTCTGTTATTGTTTATCCATTATAGCAATGTCTTGGTAAAAACTGAATATTTCGATGAAACTGCATGTGATGGGCAAATTTGGATGCGATTTTCATGATCAGCAGCCAAACATGTATAAAGTATGCCCAACAGTGTTCAAGAAGCAAAAACTTTGTTGTGCAATGTTATCACACCCCTAAAGGTAACTAAAAGTTATTTCTCTCAGAAGAATGTTTTATCTGCTATAAAATTTACCCTTCATGTTTCATCATCTGTACCATTGTTTCAGTACAACAATTTTCTAAAGACACTATGCCTATTTGTATTAGGTATTTAAGTGATGAAAGTAGATGGAACTAATGTTTCATTGAAGTTTTAATACTCATATTAGCCATCTTTAAAATATATTTTCTAAAAGGGTTCAATACACAACAGAAGTCTTTCTTTAAGCCATCACAAATTACATTATAAATTTAAAGGACTAATAAAATTGACAACAATACCATTTTATACATTCAATAAAAGGTAAGCACATATAAAAAATAAAAAGATATGTACATGTACAAAGAACAACATCATACCTCATTCACAAGAAACAGAAGCTGAATCACTGCTGTGTCAAGCACATGCTGCACATGACAATCAACTCCAGGTCTTCCTAGACTGGTTATTCCAAGTTAAAGTAATTACTTATTTTAGAAATATTTCACCATTAGAAAAACAAAAAAATCAGTCTTACATGCAATGAAATACCAAGGTACATTTTGAATTAATTGTTTAAGTTACACAGTACATAGAATTCTAATAAACTTTTAGGAGGTACCAAAGGTACTTTCTGTGTACAAGTTTTAAATCACAAACTTAGAAGAGAAGAATAACCCATGAAGTAATCATTAAGTTGTCTTACTGGTAGTAGTTTATAGCAAGCACACTTATGATAACTTAAACTTCAATTATTCTGATGAACATGAAGGTGTTAGAAAGTGATTACCTTATTAAATGACTTCAATCAATCTTTAACTGCTTTAACATGTAGATTTGTCTTTTTTTTTGTAACACCAATGTCTTTTGTGTCTGAAGCTTGCCCATTCCAAGTCAGTACATAATCAAAAATTAAAATGTTTGCTAAACTTTCCAGGTCACTAGAGCACGTTTACATTTCAGGTAATCAACACACACACATGCATGCACACACAAATAAACACAAAAGTGTCTCTCTGTGGGTCTGTTCCTCATGCAGTCACATTTTTAAAGCTATCAACTATATATCAAAGTTCACATACAACTTAAAAGCTGTTTTCAGGATGCAACTTAGGCTAAAGTGACCAAAACAGCAATTTAAGGCAAACAAGTTAATCAACTGGTCTCAAATTGAAAAGAATGAATTTCTTGATAATGTGATCCTTCTTTCCCTCATCATTTATGTTTAAACAATTTTAAAACTTCATGGAAGCTTTAACTGTGCTCCTTCCCCTCCTCTCTCCTACATAAATGTCTACTTCCTAATTCCCCTTATCCAAAAAAGCTGGTGGTTTCTCTCTAACATATTCACATACTCCCTCAACCAAACAGATTTGCTTCAGTCATATAGTATTGCTTGAATCAGCTACAAAATGAGTTTACAAAAATGTTTGGTATCAACAAGCTTTCATTTATGTGGTGTTACATCCAGAAAAAGAATAAATCAGCTCTTCATTAAATGGAACAAAGTCAGAATATGCTGTGACACTTGACCCTACAGCAGAAAGTATGAAATTTTCCCTTGGAAGCTTGAAATGTCATGCTAAGCAAAAGCAAGGTACCTATTTTTTCTTTAATTAATATAGTTTAATGTAGATAATCTAAGGTTATGTAGCAAAAAACTTTGACACCATCTTGTACTGAAAGATAAGACTAAAAAAAGGAATTAGATTTTCTTGAACAGAAATTGTGTTCAACTTACCCTGGGGAACAGAGTTTTGTATAACTTCTAAAAGCCAGAATGACACTGTCACTTACAGCATCTAAAGCTGTTTCTTATATGAATTGAAAAGAATACATTCATGATTAAAGTAAATAGAAAACAAAAATTGAAGTTGTCAATTATTTTATTAAATTTATAAATTTGTTGAAAAAGATAAAGGCTTGTTCTGCTACTCATATACATTTGTGAAACTTTAAAACTGTTTCAAATATACTTTCTTTCAATAGTTTAAAATTAAGTCACATTTAGATCAATTTACATTCACAGTAAATGCATATTCACAAAGATATCTCTACAAACACCAACATAACAAGGATACATCCTTAATGACCCACTTCTGGTTCCAATGGCTAATAACCTCTGGATGGGATCAAAAGCCAAAGCCGTTGGTTGAAATGGAAACCCATGACGAACTGTCTGCAAACAAGATGACATCTGAACTAAGTGCATGGTATAATTTACCTAAACTATTTCAATAAATTATTTCGTTGAACAATCTTAATTCAACTAAGACCAATCATTTGACTTTTTTCTTTTTCTTTTTATTCAAAACAAAGTTACAACATAGTTGATGATACATGTTAAAAGATCAATGAACCTTTATCATAAAGGTTTGTGATTATGAAGTGATAAGTTATTATGACTACTAGTCATGAGACAACTGATGGTATGAAGGATAACTGTAAAGTGAATTGGCAAGACATACAATGACCAGTATACATTAACTTGAAAATATGTTTTTTTAAAAAGTGAATAGCATTGACAAGGGAAGAATAGAACATACACAAAAGAATCTGAAGCCAATTTATTTGCATCACACTCCATACAGATTCACCACACTCAATGACCACAGAATGGTTATACGGAAACATCCCTCCATCCAGAGAATGATTGCAAGCAAGGAAATTTATTTTTAAGGCAAGGCCATTTGATCTTCAATTGCCATCTTAAAGGGCACCAAGGTCAAAATAAATTCACTGGAAGGCACTAAGCCTACACTACACATTATTGTTAACAGAACAGAAATGAGTTTCCCTAATTAGTTCAGTAAATATAGCATTAATTTTTTTAAATTTCCCCCCCAGTAAGGGTTTAAGAAATTGGCCTATCCTTCAAGATGTTTATCAGGTAAGTATTAACTTTACCCAATGAAACTTATGAAGTAACAGTACATCAGCTTTAAGATTTAAAAAAGATGTACCATGATGATCTAAAATGTCCAGTGACCCCAATAAGATTCCTAATGTTAGCTTCTCCTTACCACAGATGACATTTGACAAGAAAAGTGTTCGCAACTTTTAGACACCTATCTCCACTTATTAACTAGTCTAAATTTGTGAAGAATCAAGTAAAATTCCTGAGAAGAGGAGAAGTTTAAAGGCTTAATTTATATCAACATAATTCAACTACATTATGTCTGGCTACTTAGATCATGATTGATATAAATTAGTTATACAATCTCCAAACAGAAACTCTTTGAAAATCTTAACACGCAGATAGCTGGAAAAACACATTAACATGAGAATTTCAACAATTTCCACACAATACTACTAACACGGTTTTTCTTAATTTATAATGTAAACTAGCACCAATAAACAGCAAACTAAGTCTATACTACATGGTCATAACTTACAGATCACCCATCATACAAATTCACAACTTGTAATTCAGTAATATTAACCCTACATAGGCTAATATAGTGTGTCTAAGTTTTTGAAAGGTTTGCACATAAATGTTACTGAGCCAACTTAATAGCATATCCTCTTTCCCTTCACTTTCTAAGCAAGAAATAATTCTATTTTATGCAGAAGTAAATTAATCTAATAACTTTTTCTTTATTAACATATTTTTGTGCACCAACAATACCAAGCATGAGGCACACATATTACTCATCAGGATTTCTACCAACCTACCCTCATAAGGAAATATTTGTAGGCAGAATTAGAATAAATTAGTCAGACCTTGGCCACAGTACAATACATCAAAAAAATTTGATCTCCTAAAGTCCTAAACAGTAATTAGATCTCAGATTGGTTAAACAATGACAAAACTATGAGCTCAAACTTCATGCTTGAATAAAAACAGACTCAGAGCCATTTTGCCATGGTTAAAAATCAGAATGTAATTACATATGTACTGGTGAAAAACAAAGTTCCAATTTCTGGCACTTAGCTGCCACAGAAAATATCACAATGCCTTTCCAACATTACTGATCTTTGCACATAATAGAAATCTTAAACTTTCTAGTGTTGCAGTGAAGCAGTAGTGAACTAACATGATTTGATAAGTTATCAAATACAAGAAATACCACTGATCATGCAAAATGAAATTCCTTCATTGTACAATAAGTTGAATTGAGCAATTAATTTGATAAATATGTGTTATCAATTGCCAAATAGAACTGGA
The DNA here is from genome assembly GCA_011833715.1 of Carcinoscorpius rotundicauda. Classification (NCBI taxonomy): domain Eukaryota; kingdom Metazoa; phylum Arthropoda; class Merostomata; order Xiphosura; family Limulidae; genus Carcinoscorpius; species Carcinoscorpius rotundicauda. Next base: position 116,366,602 of record CM022391.1, on the reverse strand, counting down.
TAAATCAATTAGTGTCAAGTAAAATATGGAATTAATCATGATTGCTTCACAACAGTGATTACTGAAGGTGCACAAATCTAGTGTTTCTTTGTGTACTGTACATCTCTCAAATTCCATTACACCCAAGTTTACCTACATTACCTCATTCTTAACCATACATGCTTGTGCAGTCTTAACAAACTTAAGTAAAAATATTGTCAATAGAAGAAATGGCATTTCTTTTATGCAACAGTGCAGAAATAAAAACTAACCCCTACATTTGTCAAAATAAAAGTATCCTAGAATTTGAATTAGTGCAAAAAAATTATCCATAACTTACACAAAAAACTGCTAAAAGCTATGTGATACTTAAAATATAAAGACTGAATGACTTGCAAAACAAAAAAAATTAATCTGTACCTTCAACTGGCCTGCTCCATTCAACCAGAAATTTATGGACTCGTACAAAACAAACAAATCAACATACAAAAGGAAAAGACCAGCCACAACAAAAAACTAGATCAAATAAGATGCCAATACAATGAACCATTAACCAACCTCAATTAACAGATCTGAACATACAACTAAACACTGAAGAGATACATCAACTCAAAAATGGACTTAACTTTCCAGTGAAACCAAGAAATATTCCATCCATTGAAATGATGGTCTTGATGGAACACATAGCCAGAAGACTAATGATCCATCCTACACAAACTGAAAACACCAACAGAAAGAAGACAACTTTGACAGCAATTCCATCAACAATCTATCTTCTCAGGTAGCACTGAAAACATCTATTTCTCCAAAACAGTAACTTAAACAACTTTTTCAAACAATTTGCACACAAAACCTTCAACATAATTTTAGAGAAAAGAAAGCCAAAAAACAACCTTACATAGAATGATATAAATTCTAAAAATAAGCTAAAACACGACATGAACAAAGTTCTAAAAGCAGATAAAGGCAATGCAATAGTAAAAATGAACACAAATGAATACATTCAAAAGATGAAAAACATCAGATACAAACAAATTTAAGCCAATAAACTCAAATCCAACAAAAACATGAAAACTTAAACAAAATACTACTACAAATGACAGAAACCAATGCAATCTCAGAAAACCTTTATTCCTGCCTAAGCAAGACTGACAAACACGCCACAACTATACAGCACTCCCAAACCTCACAAATGCAATTTATCCACTATGACCCATAATGTTGACCTATGACTCCTTCAACTACACCCTTGGTAAATATGTAGCACAGGCATTTCCTGAATATAACATCAGCAAGTTTCTTTTTCAAAGGCTATTAACTTCAAATCTGTTTTTTATTAACTGAAGATTAGCCTTCATGGCTAGTTTTATTATAATCTAACTCTTCACAGAAGTCCCACCTCTAAATCAAAGACCACAAATAATTAATACACATCCCAAGCAACAAATCAGCAGCTCTTAAAAAATTCAATACCACCATAACTAACTTTATGTTCAATAATAAAAACTACTTTCAAATAAATGACTTAAAAAATGGGCAAACCCATGTAACCAGTTCTAGCCAATATTTTCTTGACAGATTGAATTTCAAGCAATCAATTTAGCCTTACACCCACCACAAAACTGGTATAGATATGTTGATGGAATTGCTGAATTCACATCTGCAGAACACATACTTAGTTTTTCTCAACCATGTTAACTTCATACGCCAACATTACATTCACCTTTGAATACAAGAAAGCTGACCAAATAGGATTTTTCCACCTCAAGATCACAAGAACCCACAAACAATTCAAAACAGAAATCCATAGAAAAATCACCTATACATTCCCTGACTCAGCACATAAAACAAAACAAAAACAACATCAAAAAACCAAATAAACACAGCCACAAAATTATGCTCACCTGATAAAATTAACAATGAAATCAACAAAATAAAACACTTCATCAACAACAAATTTCTTTCAAAAACTGTTGAAAAATTCACACACACACACACACACACACACACTTGGATCAACAACAAAAACAATAAACCCTAGCAACAAACTACAAAACCTTACACTGCCGTATACCATGTATTCCGGGATATCACCAAAAAGAAAACCAATATTTGGAAAAAATTTAAAATATCCAGTTAATACCAAATTTATTCACAAACTAGGTACAAAACTGAAATCCATACTATATAAAAACTACACTAACAAACATGAAACTAACATTACTTATCAAATACAATACAACAACTGCCATGACTTCTGTACTGAAAAAATAAGCAGAAAAATGGAAATAAGATTTAACACCTTCACATGTTTTTGACCACTGTAAATCAAAAAACACAGCATAACCATAAAAAATACCAACATACTGATAAGAGAAACTAATAAACACAAAAACAAAGGAGCCTTATTTATACAAGAACTCAAACCAAAATTAAACCAATAAAAGAAATGCCATTTCTTCTATTGACAATATTTTTACTTAAGTTTGTTAAGACTGCACAAGCATGTATAACAAGGAGGGTGTATAACACTGTAGGAATGTAGCAGGTGTGCTAAGATGTTTGATTATATTTATTACTATGGGTATAAAAGTTTCTTTGTATTGGTTTATTTTGAACTTGAGCTGGTTGTGTAAGTAAGGCTTCTTTAAATTTGAGTTTGTTTATGTTTCTTTATTTCGTATTTGGGTGTTATCATAATTATGTTGTGTTTATTTGATTTGCAGTGTTCAAAAATGTATGAAGGTCACTTTGTGTTCTTTGAATCTGGTTTCCATTTTTCTACTTGTTTCTCCAATATAGAAGTCATGGCAGTTATCACATTGTATTTTATTAATAATGTTTGTGTGGAATTCGTCAGTGTTTTTTTTACATAGTATAGACCATAGTTTTGTGCCTGGTTTTTGAATAAATTTAGTGTTAACTGGAATGTCATATTTTGTTACTAGTTTTTGCCAAATGTTGGTTATTTTTCTGCTGATGTCAAAAATACATGGTATGCAGCAGTATATGGTTTTGTGATTTTTTTTAATTTGTGAGATATATTTACTTTTGTCAGCTGATACTGCTTTTTGTCTAGATGTATGCATATAATGTTTTCTATGATTTGTGGAGGAAACTTATTTACGTTGATGAAGTATTGTTTTATTCTCTCTAATTCACTGTTAGTTTTATCTAGTGAGCATAGTTTTATGACTGTGTTTATTTAGTTTCTTAGTATGTTGAGTTTTTGTTTTGTTTTGTTTCATGTGCTGAGTCCCAAGGAATGTATAGTCCAGTATGGACGATTTTTCGGTGGATTTCTATTTTAAATTGTGTATCGGTTCTTGTAATTTTGATATTAAGAAATGATATTTGATTGCTTTCTTCCTGTTCACATGTGAAGTTGATGTTAGGATGTATAGAGTTAATGTGATTGAAAAAATTAAGTGTGTTCTGTAGATGTGAATCCTGCAATCATGTCGTCTACATATTTGTACCAGTATAGTGGTGGATGAAATGCTATGTTAATTGTTTGTGTTTCAACTTGTGTCAAAAATATTGTCTAGAACTGGTGATACTGGGTTGCCCATGCTTAGGCCATTTGTTTGAATATAGTTGTGGTTGTTGAACATGAAATTTATCTTCATCGTGGTGAATTCTATGAGGGTTGCTAACTGGTTGTTGGGAATGTCGAAACCAGCCATTTTTACATATTTTTTTTTTCACAAGTGAGTTTTTTTGTCATCAATGATTATTACTTCATCACGTGAATAGTATGAGAAGTGCAAGTATTTGCGTTTTCTTTCTGTATTTGTACTTAACAATGTAACCATTATGTCTGAACTAACATACCTTACACATTAAAACATGTTTAGAAGGCCAACCCAAGAGACTTGTAATACTTTCCACCAAAACAAAAAAAACAACCAATATAAAGAAGAAAACTTCAACAAAGCAGAAAAACAATCTTACAAAAATAGAGATCAATTCCATTAAAACCTTAAAACAAGACAAAAACATAAAAATTCTAAAAGCAGATAAATGAAACACTATAGTCATAGTGAACATAAATGAATGCATCCAAAAATTGAACATCCTATCAGACACAAACAAATACACAAATCTAACAGACACAAAATGCAACTAAACAAAATACTACTAAACATGAAAAAAAGCCAACACAATTTTAAAAACTTTATTCATACCTACGCAAGGCTATCTCATGCACACCACAAGTATACAGCATCTCCAACCAAATAAACCATAAACCAAATTCTCCATAATGACCAATAATGTCCATATATGAATTGTTTAATTACAATCTTCGTAAATACATAGCATGGGCATTTTCCAAATAGGCAACATCAGCTAGCTCATTCATCAAAGACTTTATTTCAAGTCTAATCTAAATCAACTTAATCATAAAGCCTTAATGGCCAGTTTCGATGTTATATCCTTCTTTACAGAAGTTCCAACCACTGAAGCCTGCAAGATAGTCTTAGAACTCTATATCCAAGATCAAAGGCATTGCCAGTGACCAATTAACAACCCTCATAAAATTCACCACAATGAAGACAAACTTCATGTTCAACAACCACAACTATATTCAAACAAATGGCCTAAGCACAGGCAATTTGATAATGTTGCAAAATTTTTATATTTCTGGCCTGTACAGGTTTTATTGTATAAAATTTTCAATTATACTGTTTTCAGTTATTGCAATTATCCAAATAACCAAAACACTGACCACATGATTTTCAGTATAACTGTTAATCAGTTGAAGGCTAATCAATTTAATCTACGAGTGTCAAAACTAAAACAAAAAGCAGTAGCATTCCAACTGATAAAACTTTCGGTTGTTATTTCAAATATCCATATCCAAGTCTCCTGTGAGGATAATTAATCAGTTAAATGTAAATGATTAATGAGCCCAGTAATCAATTGACAACTTGCAATAATCATCCAGTTCTAAACTACTTATGACCTAAGTCACATCGAAAACCACAGTACTGTTTCTATGTACAAGCCTGAATTAAATCATTGTTCTTTTTATCCTTTTCTATAATATACCTTTTATGTCATCCAACTGTTTACATATTGACTTGTGTGTATTTTGTTTGATTAAGTGAAGTCCTCAAAAAGCGTATTAACTCGTTAGGTTTCACTTGAAATGTAAAAATCTGGGCTCCTTAGCTTAGAAAAGATGTTGACTTACTAAAAAGATTTCAGAGGAAGGTTAATAGAAAGATTCAAAAGATTGAAATGCTATTTTGTGGGTATATGTTAAGATGTTTTAACAACTTCAAAAAAGAAGAGTAAATGGTGATTCGCTGGATTTTACAAGCTTATTTTGAAGATAAATATGAAAAAAGCTATATTATGAAAATAAAACTCATTTAAGATGAAAAAAAAATTGTCAGCTTTATTTTCCTAATAGGCTAGTTAATTCATGCAATGAATTGCTATTAACAGAAATAGAGACCAGAATTTAGAGAGAATATAAGATAGCTATAAATATTTTTCTAAAAACTAAAATAGATGGATTGAAATTTTACTTTTTCTTGGAGATTGATAAATAGGGACCAGGTTGAAGGACTAGATTGTCTCTTGTCTGTAACATTATGCATGAAGTTAAGCATGATACATGGTTTAAGCCTAATTTTGCTATCTTTTGCAGAAGCTTGTTACAATACAAATCATAGCTTTACACAAAACCTCCTCTTCATGAGAGCTATCAAGAATGGTAAATTGGTTCCAAGAGCAGCAAGTATGTGGGGATTTATTTTAAAAACTATGCAAAACAGGCACATACTAGTTACTTTTACAATGGGTTTTAATTAGCCTGTTACAATTGGAAATATATTGTTATATTTTTAATCAAAATTAAGTTATGTAACAAAAATTATTTTAAAGCTTTCATTTTGAATCTAAACACAGAAAAATCCTCCTAAACATTTTCTGCAACATAACAGTATACAAAATTGTACATACTAATGCTTGTTTAATGCCTAATTTTTTTAAACATTTGTTACACATCAAGGCTAAAATAATGTTCTTAATCTTTCCTTAAAATATGATTTCAAAATATCATTTGATAATTGTAATTTACTTAATCTAACTTGCACTCTAGCAGCTACTGATCATGAAAATTGGTAACAAATATTAAATTGACCACTAATGCATCTGTCGCATCATAGCCAGCCTGATAAGCCCTGATATTGAAAGAAAAGGCCTCATCAGCACTGGATAAAGCACACAGTGAGGATCACATATTACAACATTCTTTTTTGTTTCATGAACAATTAAACAATCACATCTAAGAATTCCCAAACCCATTTGTGAACATGTTCTTAAAATGTATATTTCTTATTCACAAAATAAACATTATGTTGACAAATACTAACCGCAGTTTGTTCTATGCTAACACTGCAGCTTATATACTAAGTTATAGGAGTATAAAATTTAACATTCAACTCCACTCCACTGCTAAGCTAAAAAACATTTTATGAATTCATTTTTTGTGAACAATATATATTACATCTGTGACAGAACAAGAAACATATGCATGCAGATCTATATTTTTAATGTTGATACACACTATGCTGATAAGATACTTGTTTGTTCCCACTTCCAGTCTTATTCCACAGTAGGATTAATATTTTCATGCACTACACATACATCCTGTATGTATTTTGTGGGTGTACTGTACCGTATGGTACATTAATAATTTTTTTTCCCATTGTTGACAAATTTTAAGAGGAATTATTCTGTATGTATTATGTGAGTAACAAGAATTTCAGAAACTATCGAGTGATCACAAAATACTAAATCTTCATTTCATACAGTGAACAGTTTACCTAAATCTTTCTGAGGCATCAATTAGTCTAAGTATAGATTAAATACTGCTTTACAGTAAGGTTGCTTATTATATCTTTCCAGTAATATTTGACGGATTTTTGTAATTACTTTATTAAAACTTGCATGTTAATTTACACTTAGAAAGTAAAACAGCTAACTAAGAAATTAGATGCACTTCAAATAGAGAAAAAATAATCACAGATAATGTCTGAAGGTTTACACAGTGAAATCAATAAGGTGCAATGGCTCAAATTTATCTTCTACTCAAAATTAGTGGCACTGTTTCAATACAATTAATAAGAAAGATCACACGTATCTAAAATCTCATCTCCTTAGTAACAAGTGAAAAGCAAAAAACCTTTTATTAAAAGAAATGTGGGAGGGGTTTTATAAAACATTTTGAACTTCAGTAAATGAAAGTGTAGTTGGATTCGTAGAATTTCAAAATCAATTAACCTGTGAGTTTAATAACCAACTACATTCAAGTAATTGATTAATTTGATGAGAAAGAGTTCAAATAACCAAAAGTAGTAATAATTTTAAATAAATTTAATTAGAAGACTGTTTGTGAATCAAAACTGATTAGCCTCAACATCTCTGAATTAATTAAAAATAATAAGAAATCATGATGGCAATATTTCAATAACTTTCTTACTTGAAAACAGTAACAAATGGAAACAATTCTGATTAATTGATCATCTTCTTGGTTTTAAATAGATTTACTCGTAACTTAAATTAATTAATTATTGCTACTTGACATTTACTTAACCAAAAATAGAAAAATACGTCTCCTTTAAAATTTTTCACATTCTAAAGGTATTTTTAAAATGATTTACTATTACTATCAGCTTCCTCCATAAATATACCATGTCCCATGAAGAAAATTAAACTAAATTTAGAGTAATAGAGTTATCTATGCATTTTCAAGTGGTACTTTCCAGTATGCAGCTTATGAAAGTGTATAAAGTTGAAGGATCACTTGATATCTAAACATTACCAGTGTAACATTATAACAGCCATCTTGAAAGTTTCCTAATGAGAGGTTGATTGGTTGATTTAGTGTTTTATGGCACAAAGCAGCTAGACTATCTGCAACAAACGTCCAGTAAAAAAAGTTCAAAGTAAATTTGGTAAAATTCATAACAAGAAATTAAGGTAAAACAAAACAAAGGTAGAAAAAAACAAATAACATAAAACCAATGACTACAGTTAGTCTACAAGGTTAATAGAAAAACTACAACAATTCAAGTTGCAAAGGACTTTCTGTAGTGTAACAGTAATTATCATAAAACTCACCAGGGAGATTAACATGTAAGTACAAAAACCTGCAATCAGGTCACCTGAAGTTGGCCTTTCCAGTCCTGGTTCCAAGTTATTTGATGTTATGGCCATTTACAAAAAGGAAAGTAATAAAAAAGGTTTTAAAAGACATGTAGCAAAATTATAATAACATGCCAGGATGACTAATGAGTAGTTCAAATAGATAATTCAAACAGCAGCATTAGTCACCTCAAGTTGGCCTTTTCAGTCCTGGTTGAGTAATTAAATGTCATGGCCAGTTTCTAATTTCAAATCGAACTAGATGAAATGTAATATTTAAAAGGGAGTCACATTAAAAAGCTGTAATGCATAAATTAAAAAACTAAAAACATTACCAAGGTGAATAGTGCCACCATCATCAATAACACTAACATTATGGACAAATCTTAGGACAGAACTTGTTTAAAATGGTGCCGCCGGTGAAAATCGTAACAACAAGTAAAATGTGGCTTTTTGTGATCTAAGTGTCACACAAACTACCCACTGGTGCATCAATTCCAGGTAAAACAAAACAATGAGTTACAAAATTGTGACCAATGTGTAGTCTAGTTAGAACAACTTCCTCTTTCTGATCCTTGTGGAAGCGAGACTGCTAAAGTCCAATATAGGGTTTTAGTTGGAAAAGCTTGTTTTCACACTGCTTACTCCAAGTCAACTGCTAGCTGGCATAGAGCTGAGCCTTGAATACAAGACCATAGTCCATGTACAGGACAGGCACAGCAGTGATAGTATAAGAGCAGATAGATTAGCTGCAGCGCAGGCGAAGCTCGTTGCTGCGGATACCAATGTGGCCTGATATCCTGAAAAACTGGATAAAAGTAAATGTTAAAGAGAAATTGGCCAGTTGGTTTTAAGAATAACTTCCTGATATTTAGACACAAGATGTATTATAATATCACACTGTCATTACAAGCAGCTTTCTTATGTTTAGACATAACATGTACTATTACAGGGGTAATGAAACTGCAACTCTGACACATGATGTGCAGTTCATGGAAATGTGTTGGCTGAGCTCCTTTTTGTATCACAATTAATACAAAAGGTAAATAAAAAATTTAAATGTTATAATTATTTACTTTGTATAAATTGAAAGTCCACTAAATTAAAAGGTAAGCTTAATGTTCATGATGAGTAAATATATTTAACAATTTAAATCCTAATTTTAATGTTAGATTTGAATCAGGAATTAAAGAAATTTTGGATCAGCAAGGATTACAGGAGAATTGTGTTAGAGAAATCAGTAATCATTTTACTTGCTGCTGACAATGTTAGTTTTAGTGGGCGTGTCTTGAGATTGCATGATTGAAGCACGAGTGGCTATGTTACAGACAGTGAAATAAGGAGTGTTAGTGTGACACTGGCCACTGTAGTACATGGTTGCATTACACATTTGAGCTTATTGTTTCTTTTCACTTTACTTTGTTAGAAGTGTCTGTGAAAATTTTGTGAAAGAAAATAGAATCATCAAATTGTAAGAACATGATACCAAAAATCTTAAGCCAGAGTGTGGAGAAGATTTTGCATTCACCATTTAAGGAGGTAAACCTTTGTGTCTTATCAGCAATGCGTTACTCAGTCATTACAAAGCCAGTAACTTGAAATGCCACTATGAAAAAAAATCATACAAATATTTCATTTGATTATCCACCTAAATGAGAAATATAAAAAAACAAGTGTGTTAAAGTCATTACTAAATAGCCAGCAGTCACTGTTGACAATATTCAGTTAGGAAGTTGATACAATGACTGAAGCTAGTTTTGTTGTATCATTGAATATTACTTGTGCTAAACACCTATATTTTGATGTGTTAAGAATATAGCTGAATTTGTTGCAGTGTTAGATCCAAATAACATAAAACTTCAGCAACTAATACCACAAACACCAGCTTCAGAAAAATATCTCCCAGATCAATGGTGATGTTAGAGACAAAATGCAAAATGATTTAAAAAATTTCCTTGCATCCAGCTAGCCCTTAACAAATAATCAATGCACAGACATACAAAACAACCCACAACTGGCAGTATTTGTTCATTATGTTTCTTCTGATGGAACTGTGAAAGATGTTGGATTTAGTAGTACTAAAAGAAACAATTCACAGTGTTGACATTAAAAACGAGCCAGACAGAACCTTAACAAATGCTGATGTTTCACTGGATAAACTTGTCAGTGTTGCAACAGATGAAGCACCTGCAATGGTGGGGAAAAATTTAGGATTAATTGCACTTATGAAAAGTAATCCTAGCTTTCCAGAGTTTCTCAAGGCTCATTGTATTATTCATTGTGAACACCTGGCAGCCAGACACTTTATGTGTGAAGTTATGAAATTTGTTCATGAAACTGTCAATTTCATACACTTAAATGACAGTTACGTTAAAAAATTTTATTTAAGAACTGGAGCTTGAAGATAAACCCAGTGATGTCTCAAATAGGTTTGTAAATCTGTTGGAGTCTATTATTACTTTTGAAGAAAACATTCTATCCTTAATTGGGAAATGATTAATGGATGCAAAATCTAATATTCCTTACTCATAGATTGAATCATCTAAAACTCTAAACTTTGCACTCCAGGCAAAGGATAAGATTGTTTCTGATCTTATTCAACAAGTTTCAGCTTACAGAGACATATTGTCAAGAAACTTCAGTTGCTTTCCCAATCTCAAAAAGAGATAGGACACATTCCTTGATATTAAAATAAAAAGACCACAAAGTGAAAGAATACGGAGATAAATTACAAAGTCTGTTTGATATTTTCCTAGATAGGTTTGAGGACTTGCAAAAGCTGAAGCCCTGCTTTGCCTTTCCTCTAAATCCATTCATAGTTGATGTGATCAATGACAGTTGTCAAATTCTCAAGCCTCTGTTTACAGAATCACCTGCTGTGGAAATGGAACTAATAGAACTAAAGAAAGATCTGGGTCATCTCAGTTTTCAGTATAACATGCCACTGTGAATCAGTACTCTGTAATGAAGTTCGTGAGGTCAAAGCATCATGCAATCCTTACAAATCAACACCTGATGGAGCTAATTCATACAGCCTTGACAATATATCAGCCAGAATTTCAACAACTCACAACCAAGATGAAAACTCACAAGACCTATACTAGCAGTAAATAGCCTGATAATTGTATCAATGTTTGTGTCATAAGCATTATAATAAAATTTTTTAAGGTGGTATATGATTAAAATATCTCTAATTTTAGAGTTTTACAAATTTTCTTCCATGTTTTGACCAGATATTTACTAAAAAAAATATCACTAAAATCTGTTTTTACTCCTTTTATTTTTATTTTTGGCACTCTCATTTAATGTTAATGAAATGCAAAATTGCAAATTTTTCTTACATGTTTTCATAGTTCATTACCATATTAAATACACTCAACATAGTTCAAACAATCAATCAGGATTTCGAAAGCATTTGGTATATGTGTGTGTGTGTACTTTGCAATTATTGAAACTAACACAAATTAACAGTTTAAAAACTACATACATGTATAAATATTATTATGTACATGTATTTATTAATATTTATGTAAACATGTGCATGTAGCAATAAAAACGTGTGTAATATTTGTTCATGTCTTATGGCTCTCAAACATCTGAAGTTTATTGTCTGTAGCTTTTACTTAAGCAAGTTTGGCCACCCCTGTACTAAAATGTTACAATGTAATACCAGTAACTTCCTAATTGTCAGAAACAACACATACCATAATGTCACTGTCATTACTAGTATCTTCCTGGTGTTTAGAAACAACACATGCTATAATGTCACTGTTATTACCATTAACTTTTTGACATTTAGGAACTACACATGCTGTAATGTCACTGTTAATACCAGAAACACATGTACTATGTCACACTGTCATTACCAGTAACTTCCTGATGTTTAGACATAACATGTACTATGATGTCAGTATTATCACAAGTAACATCCTGTTGTTTAAAAACACAAGCTCTAATGTCACTGTCATTACTAGCAACATATGTACTATATCACAGTCATTACCAGCAACACAACACACACTAGTGTCACACTGTCATTATCAGTAACTTTCTAAATGTTTAGACATGTACTATAATGTCACAATACCATTACCAATAACTTTCTTATTTTTAGAAACAATATACACTGTAATGACTATGATGTTAGTGCTATTACCAGTAAATACCTAATGTTTAGATACAATACACACCATCATTACTAGTTACTTCCTAATGTTTAGACAACACATTCTATAATGTCAGTCATTGCCAGTAACTTCCTGATGTTTAGACACAACACATGTACTATAGTGTCAGTGTCATTAACAGTAACTTCCCGATTCTTAGACATAACACATGCTGTCGCCACCAGTGACAGTACAACTCTACACAATGGAATCATCCTAGCACAAAAATTCACCAGTGACTTGTAAAATTATGTGGAAACTAGCACTTATAACACAAATATTTCCTTCAGTTCATGGATTTCAAAACATATGTAACAGCATTTAAAAGTTGTTATAAGATAATTTATAGTAGTTTACACCCCTGAAATAATAGCTGTTTTAGTAATACTATGTTGTATACCCATATACAATAACTCTTAACCAAAGTAACCTATAGATATTACTGTTCATTTGATGATTTGCAAGCAATTATTTATATTATCTAATCATAATAGCACAACAGATAATAGGTGAAAGATTCACTAAGCACTAATTTAACTCAACCTCTGTGGAATAATATACATCCACTAATAAGTTATGGAGTATGTAGTAAAACAGTTTCCAAACTGTATGTAAAAAGTCTAAACAATGCTGGACTCCATTTAGAACTTTGTAATAAATAGGTATAAAACTCCAAAAGAGAATTTAAAACATACATGTATGCTCTTTAGCATTTCATTTCACATGGCAATAGTAACAGGTACATACATAAAAGGAAAAATAAAATGTAATATAAAATGCAGGTGTACACTTTCTGAGCATCTGTCATTTCTATAGCTGCACACATGTAGACCTTTACCAGATACTACTTTGAAAGATCAGGTTAAACACTGACATGAACAGTCAAAAAAAAGTTTCATTCTCTGGACAGTCAGCCAATCATCTCTCAGCAATAAAGCCTGGAAAACTAAGTTTCACATAAACATCTAAGTTCCACATCTTGTTGAATTTTACCTTAAAATAGAAAACTATGTTAAACAACACTTATAAAAAAAAAAAAAAATTATTCTTTAAATAATATAAAAAAACTTAAATACAACCATTTTACGGTTATCTGGAGAGTAAATGTTTTTAATATCTTTATTACCAAAATGTCCAAATTTCTTTATTATGTACTAGAATTTTGAAAAAAATTAAACATGCAGTTAACAATTTAGATTTTTAAGCTCGTCAAAATCTTACTTGAAAAACAACTTAGGATTGCAGCAACACAACACATACAAATTAACTAGTAAACAGCATATAAAGATCAAAGCACCAAAATCACACAGTCTTCTACAAACTTGATTCTTTGCATCCAAAGGAAATTTACAGATGTACAATATGCCCAAACATCTACTAATGGAAGCACATTATATATACTTCTTTACAATATAAATCTAAAACGATATGTAAAAACCTAAAACATTTATAGATGTACAATATGCCCAAACATCTACTAATGGAAGCACATTATATATACTTCTTTATATGAAAAAAACATCCAATCTTTACAATATAAATCTAAAAAGATATATAAAAACCTAAAATATGTAGAAAGGTTTCAATTGGTAATTAATCTATACTACCTTATTTAACAGATTATGTTAATACAAAATTGTATATAAATGACCAGCTTGTTACTAATGAGGATACTGATACAATAAGGCTAATTCTGGACACTGAGTGGAGATGTCTAAGGTCAAGTAGTGATGAACTTTCAATCAACATAGAACCACTAAAAGAAAGTCTTTTAACATATCTTTTTTTGAAATGGTTTGCTACCTCGATGACAAAGAGTTTGTACTTGGTACATTAATGTTCTAAAAAAAAGGTACAATACAATATTTTCATACATATATCACAACAGTGGGGAGTTGATAAAAACTAGTAACTTGAATTAAGGGATAACAGGATGAGAGAAAAGTTGGTACTGATGGAGTCAATTCAAACTAGACCCCTGACACTTGAGAAGTAGCAAAATGACCAGTGCTTGAGCTTTTACCCTTTCTTATTAACATAAATAATATTAATATGGGCATGACTAGTAAATAAGTAAAGTTTCAGTTGACATTAAAAGTATGTATAATTGCACTGTAAATGACAGAAATCGAATCAATTGGTTAGATGGGCAAATGTTTATCTTTTAAGTATAAAGTGTGCAAAATTCTTGGGTGCAACACAGATAAGTTGGATCTCCTTCGTACAGACTGCAGAAACATCTTAGCAAAATTATAGATAAGTAAGCAAAGCCATTAAACAGAGAACTGCTGCTAACAGTAACGATAATACCTGGCTTAGACTAAATACAAGTCTTAATGGGTTACTGCATTGTACACATACAGGTCACTGTTTAAACTTCAAATGGAATATTTTGTTTATTTTTGGACAGTTTTAATATAGACATTGAACCATCAAGAAAGGGTTCAAAGGACAACTACTAGAATAACACCTGGAATGAGATATTTTTCAAACAAGGATATGTTATGACATCTGAAATGGTTTTCCCTTGGAAAAAATTATAGAAGATCAAAGTGAAACATTTAAAAATTAAGGAAATTGGTAGTACCGATGCATCATCTTTTTCCATATCAACTGGTGAGAACAGTAGGAACAAATGATACAAATAAAATTTGGATAAGAATCACCTTCAGTTGACAGTTTTAATTTTCAAATAGAATAGTTGGTTTTGCCTTCCAATGTTATAGATGCATAAATTTAAGGGAAAACTCAGAGTGTTTGTTATTGTTTATCTCTAGATGAACTCCCATCAATCAATGGATCAATAGATTCTTAATTTGTAAAGAAAATGGTAAGAGCCTATGTTATTAAAAATCAGTGATGTCGAGAAACCCACTTGTTGAGAACTTTTATATGCAAAAACGGCTGTTCTGGGCCCAGAAAACACTTCAAATAGAAGAGCGAACAACGTTTCGACCTTCTTCGGTCATCGTCAGGTTCACAAAGAAAGGGTTACTGGTCGGAAGCTGACCACGTGTTTGGGAGGGGTTGTATAATTGAGTGTTGCAATGTAGAGGGCGCGGTTTGAATATATAATTTTGTCTATAATATTAATATAGGTATAATGGTGTTCCTTTATATTGGGTTTGAGTTGTTGTATAAGTAAGGCTTCTTTAATTTTTCGTTTGTTTATGTTTGTTTCTTTATTTAGTATTTTAGTGTTTTCTATGGTTATGTTGTGTCCATTTGACTTGCTGTATACCATATATTCCTGACATCAGCAAACAAATAACCAACATTTGGCAAAAACTAGTAACAAAATATAACATTCCAGTTAACACTAAATTTATTCAAAAACCAGGCACAAAACTAAGGTCTATACTATGTAAGAACTACACTGACAAACACCACACCAACATTATTTATAAAATACAATGTGATAACTGCCACGACTTCTATATAGGAGAAACAAGTAGAAAAATGGAAACCAGATTCAAAGAACATAAAAAGTCACCTTCACACGTTTTCGAACACTGCAAGTCAAATGGACACAACATAACCATAGAAAACACTAAAATACTAAATAAAGAAACAAACATAAACAAACGAAAAATTAAAGAAGCCTTACTTATACAACAACTCAAACCCAATATAAAGGAACACCATTATACCTATATTAATATTATAGACAAAATTATATATTCAAACCGCGCCCTCTACATTGCAACACTCAATTATACAACCCCTCCCAAACACGTGGTCAGCTTCCGACCAGTAACCCTTTCTTTGTGAACCTGACGATGACCGAAGAAGGTCGAAACGTTGTTCGCTCTTCTATTTGAAGTGTTTTCTGGGCCCAGAACAGCCGTTTTTGCATATAAAATATGTTATTAAAAATTAAAATTTCTAGTTAAGTTTCTATTTTAATCAAGGCTCATAGAATGAGTTGCAATTGACAGAAGTAGATTCTAACACCTTATAACAGCCTAAAAGGAGAGCTCGTAATTTCCTAAAATATAAAAGATGATTCTTATGTTTTTACTTTCTTTCAAGGGTGGTATTAAGGGCAGCCCTAATGGACCAAATAGTACCTTTTTATTTATAATGTATAAATTCTAACAGCATCAGAAAACTTGACAAGAAAATCCAAATCTAAATTAATATGGTAATTTTGGTTTTTAAACCTCAAGGGAAGTAAATACCCAAGAGGAAAACCAGGGGCACTCAGATACTTTTGTTTCTCTTCAGTCCCACACGCTTTCTTAGGTTAGACCCATCTTGAAGGATATGGTAAAATCTTGGTTATTTTTGTCTCTTAAAACTGAGAAATGAGGAACGTTGAGGAGAAGGACAGCTGGACTACTTTGGTGAGAATGAATTCAACCTTGTAAGAAGGACTTCATATGATGAGATTCGTAAAGTAGCACAGAGATCCAAACTGCAGCCCTTCATATTTTATCATAGGATTCATTGATATAAGCAGAAAGAGTAAAAAGAGAGAGAGATTAAAAAAAACAACAAGTACACACACACAAAGAAAGGAAAAACCTAACGAAAAAGAACAGGAAAAAAACAGCATACACACCAGAGGGGGGAGAGAGGGAGTAATGAGATGTGACAGAGAAGAAACCATGAAAGAGAGAGAGTGATAGAAAGGAGAAGAGAAAAAGTTATAGCTATATAGAAAAAGTGGTCTTTCAGGGCCAAAATGCCAGGGATCTATAAATCCAATGGCAAAAATTTAGTTATGGGTGAAATCAGAGTGCCCAGAGAAAACCACTTTCACTGGGCAAGCACCAAAAAAACTACCCACCCAGTGCCCAGTCTGAAATGTAAAGTATTGACAAGAGAAGTTTGACTTTACTCATTAAATAACTATATAGAATTACTAAAATGTTTTGTAAAACAGGAAAAATTTCTAATACACAAGAACAAAAATGAAAAAAAATACAAAGTGATGGAAAGTCATTATCCAATCGTCCCTCACCAACTAATGTACTTAACGTAAATTAAATATAACCTTTTACATCCCATCCAATACAGTTTAAAAAAACAAAAAACTTTTATGCACCACTGAGCTCCGAAACTCAATAAACCAATCTTAAAGTTCATAACTGTCACCTTATGCCATTACTTCTAATATTTCAGTTTATTTACAATCCTTTTTACTCCATTGTTATAACTTAATTAGTTCTCCATCTGCTGAGAGAGAAGTCAGAACATCCTTGATTAAAATTCCAAAATACCCCTCAGTGTCTGATAGTTTATAATACTTGCAATCACTCTCAGCAAGACCATCCAATCTCCTTACTAACAGTTTTTAGCATCAGGACCCATCTAAATTCTTCTATGCCTCTATAGAAAACAAATCCAATAGCCAAGTCTCTTCCATAAGCTAAGTTCTGGTGTGGAATACTTTAAACTTCGTAAAAATTTACTCGTTTTTCTCGTTTAGGCTTAGTTTCTTTATCTTCTGTAAGCCAATATTATTAGAATAGGAAATACTCTACTTTGAACTGAAAAACATGAATAATTTTCAACAATAGAGTGCATGAAGAGTTAAAAAAAAAAAAAAACGTAAAAGGTTCAACTCCACTTTCATATGCAGAAAGACATTTTTAGTTAATATTTGTATCATGTATAATTGGTTGAGTGTTAGTCCTTCTGGAAAATAATCATTATCAAAGTTTAACAACTACTTTCTTTATAAAAAGAATACAACATAATTAATGAAAAATAGTCTACATTTTGCTGCACAAAAATATTTACAATAAAACACAAAAATTGTACTTTCCAAATCACAATTACGGTTAAATGTAATTATTTGAAAATTTAAAAAGGTATATCACTTTAACAGCCAAACTGAATTCCTACCACAAACATTTTTTAAGCAATCAACTAAGAAAAACCGTAAACTTATTCTTATTAATAAGACACATGAAAATGTGTATTCAAGAAAATCTTATTTTTACTATTACTCGCATCAGACACAATGAAAATAAAATTCGACTTGCAAAACTCCTAAATCTTAATCACAAACATATTGAATAATTTAACCTTTAGTATAGACTTAATTTTATAATTATGCAGATTCTAGACTCTCGAATTAAGCATAAAAATATTTTCTCTTTAGACATAAGTTCAGAAATATCAATCACTATTCCAATTTATACAACAGAAATTTCGTTCGCTGCAACATTATTTTGAATATTTGTTTTGCCTTTGTATGCAAGTAACTGCTTTTAACTGAAGCTTACCTTAACTGCCTGAAAATGTTCAGTTTGTAAAGATTCTTCTATTTCAGTTTCAGACTTGACAGGTTGGCTTACAGACGATCTAAGACCGTCCAACATGCCCTTGAAAAAACCACCCGTTCGTTTCATTTCTGTGCGAGGCATGCCCGCGTTAGGTTTAATAACATTTCATTGAATTTATTTATTCATGACATTAAGCTCGATGAAGCTTCAAATCAAAATATTGTTTTCATGCCGATTGATTCAATAAACTCATCTCATATATTCTTCACGACCAAATACTAGGCCTACCACCCTCTCTCAAAGCATGACGGGAACGAGCGACAAAATACCCGGATAAATCGATTTCTCTACTCTGCAAGGTTGGAAGTAAAAAAATTCGGAGCATAAGAAACTAGATGCAGTTGTATACAAGGACAATTATTTGGTAATTATTTTAGAATACGTAGAGGGTACGTGTTATACGATTTCTAATATTATCGATGAACACCCCATAATAAATTCTAAGCACCTAAATTATCTTCGCGATATTACTTGGTAAAACCAACTTATGAAAAAACATTTAACGTTTCACAACAACAAAACATTCACTAGGGGACCAAAAAATCATAAAACGTTATATTTTTTTTCTTTTTGTGCAAATAGATTAAACTTTAACGCATTTAAAAATATTTATATACATTGTTCTTTCAATTATTTTGACGAAAAACACTACGTTTTGGTGTGGAATACTTATCTAAAGAAAAATAAATATTAAGTTAAAAATAAGGAAATATCTAGAGTTGCTTTTACCAAATTGTTTCTTGGTGCGAAATCAATCTCATACGAAGATAGAGTCTAACAAACTAAGGCTATAATCTATAGTGAATAGAAAATAAAGAGTTGGTATGTTACGGATTCACAGAATTGACACAGATGACAAATCGACTTCTGGTCAATTTTTAATAAAGTATAATCCCAAGAAATTAGATGGCATTCTTCTTCGAAAAAAAATTATATATAAGTACAAATTATAAGCGATACGTCATTTCTGAAGAATGTTGCTTTTCTGAAAATTGTAAATTCTTGGAACAGTCCCAAGCAGAGGCGTATATTTTTTACACCCGATGGGGTGGTTAATTTTTGCAACCACTTATGTGAGCTTTTCAGTTTGTAAATTGCTAATCTATGATTACGTTAACCTGAAAGTTGTAAACATACAGTCCCAGAGTAAACGTGTGGTTTGTGTGTGTGTTTGTTTTTCGTATAGCAAAGCCACAAAGGGCTATCTCTTCAGCCGATTGAGGGGAATCGAACCCCTGATCTTAGCGTTGTAAATCCGGAGACATACTGCTGCACTAGCGGGGGGCAACTTGTTGCCACGATACTTTAAGGTTTCTATGTAGGTTTGTATAAGTGAGGTGTAAACAGTTTTCAAAATGTTAATAGAATAAAGACAAATGTGTCATATATTAACTGCCACGTGAATTTATTCCTGCACACTGCACAGTATAAATGATGGCCATCATACTTGACAAGGTTACTAATAACTTTCATTGCATGAATTACGTTTTCAAATATTAATAAAATTAGTAATTACTCTTGATAAGTTTATGTCTACTGAAAAACTGTTCATGTTGTTTGATAAAAATAATTAAAATGTCTTTGCAAACTCTTGAAAGTTACACATCAATACAATGCAGCATATAATTATTCATACTTTTCATTGAAGTAAGATTCATTTTGTCCTCTAGTCTACATGTTCTCAAACATAGGCCTCCTTTGTGATGATGTGTTTATGAATTCTTTCATAAGTTCTTCTATATTTATCTCGTCGACCTTATCTTTTGAGTGTGACAAACTGCCACATGGTTGAGGTGGCACTGAAACAGTTGACCTTAACCAAGTCTTCAACCGTCTTAATGCAGAAAAGCTGCGTTCACATTCGCAGCTGGATACCGGGCATACAAACAAAATTTTCATGAGAAAAAACATTTCACTAAACATCTGCTGACTTGTTTCATGCATTTTACAGTAAGCATTCTTCGCACATTTCAGAGATACTGCTTTTTTTGTTCCTTTGAACATGGGCAACTGAAACTCGAGCCGTTGTGCAGAGATTTCTGGATATAAGTTTATAACCGAGTTGTCAACCTTGCCAAATTTGATCCCGTTCTCAAGTGCCAGATATTGCCTTAAGTCATTGTGATCAAATTCACTATGACTGTGTCCACAAATTCAAAATATTGGCTTCTGTAGTAATCTCTAGCTGTTGCAGAATGGTGTACTGAGCCATCACCCGTGATCCTTCTGGGGAGTCTGCGAATACGTGGTAGTTCAATAGGCACCAGATCTTGGGATGTTACCTTTTTCTCAGCTTCATCAAATATCTTGTAATTTTCCTCTTTTCGCAATACCCCCAATTGCTCAACTGTCATTACAGATGCTTCAATCATGCCAGATACTGTCGCTGATTTTCCTTGGAATGCACGGTTTAGTTCCTCTAATACAGTTAATGGATGCTAAGCCATCAACAATCCTAAAACTGTCTTAACTTTGTCAAATCTGCTCAGCAGACCTCGTGCTTTCACTGTTAAATCTGATTTTTCATTTGCTAATTCAGACAAAGAATCAACAATGTCACTGTAGTGATCATTAGCACATGTAATTGCAGATAGGCGGCATAGCCAGCGTATTGGACACAGTGGGCGGATGTATTTAACTGGACCATTGTGGCTATCTGACGATACAATATTTTCAAAGATTGTCTTGTAATTGCCTGACCTCTGAAGCAAGACATCAAGTTCATGTACGCACTGGATAGAAACTCGAACACAATCGCAAGCTTCAACTGCATGTTGCATCATTAAATTAGCCTTGTGGGCTCCGCAGTTAATAAAAATAAAGCTGACGGTTGCTTCTCTTTTATTTTTGCCTGGCATCCACTGTACGCACCACTCATGTTAGCGACTCTATCATAAGTTTGTACCCTTAATCCTGACAGTGGTAAATTGAGTCTCATCAGCATATCAAGTAAGAGTCGAGGATATTGTTTCACCAGTTGTATTGAAAACACTGTACAAACCAAGAAATGTTTCATGGACGTCAAGGTTCTCATCTACGTATCGTACACATATTGCTTCCTGTTCGGGACCTGTAACATGTTGAGCGCCATCAACCATTAATGCAAATATTTTACTTTGCTGCACTTCGTGTACTATGTTCCTTAGTATTTGATGGCTGAACATCTCCATTATTTCATTCTGAGCCTGGGATGATGCGAATGTGGTTTTCTTTGACAAGTAGGCCATCAGCTTAGGATATTCCTCTTCCAGGAGCTTCATTAACTGCAGGAAGTGTCCCTCCGTATCAGTATGTCCACGTAATGATAAACCTTGTCGCAGTAAAAAACGTAAACTACTGAATATTTTGGCTAGACTTCTTTTGCATTCTTCCTGCTGCTTCTTTTTTCATGTAGCTTGACAGTCACTGGAGTTACATCAAGTGAACCTTCTGGAGATATAGCGAATCTGTGCTGAGAGAAGGATTGGTGTTCGTTGAATTTCTGTTTAAAAGGCCTCTATTTTCTGCCTTCGCACAGTGAAAGCATATGAGTTTTTGAGTCTGATTGTCGAAGTGCAGCAGTGGGAACTTATGAAACCACTTGCTCTGGAAGTTGATATTTTGAAATTTCTGCTTTCTGTCGTGATATTAGTTGTGCGTCTGGCTGATATGGCTTTCCACACTGTATCTGTGGAGTGTCAGATTTTTCATTACTGCACAAACTTGTTTCACAACTGATTGCTGGTTCATAATGTGCAATAGTTGCACAAGCATTTTCAGACCCGTCCTCTGATGAACATGGTATTTCCTCCGTATGGCAAGTTTCTATTCCTTTACTTGAGGTTGTAGGATTATCTGCACCTGCATTGTCACTTGTAGTACTAGTAACTGGCTTGCAGAACTGTCTAACATCGGAAAGTTTCAGACGCTTGCTTGTCATAATTGGAATCTGTTTCCCAGATGACTTAACAGGCTAAAATTCAGTCTTTATTGAAAAACTCTAACGAACAACGAACGAAGATAGAACAGAATGGAAGTAGGACTGAACTGTACAATGTATTTAAGTCGAACGCGCGAACCTCACAGTGACTACTGAGCCTACTGATTGGCTGGGCATCGCTGGGACAATAATGTGCGCCGGTTATAACACGAGTAATTGCAAGTTTATCGAGAAATACTTAAACAATCACAAATATATTATATTCCTGTTAATGCTCATCAAAAGGCAAAAACGTTGTGATATAATGTCTATCAGCACGTCTTTTAAATAAAAACACCTAAACAAAAACTAGCAATACAATTCGAGTAGAGACTTCAGGCCGTTGAAATCGCTCCTTTTGTGTTCTAATTACACAAGAAAATACAATATTTTTAGTATCTATGACAAGAGAATATATTGTTCTTTTACCATAAAGCATCAGCACTTTATTAGAGGGCGGTGATAATCTGAAATTTCATTGATTAATGAGAGCCACAATCAAAGGTTTAATAGGCCCTGTTTAAAAATCGATGCTCAGACTAAAGGGAGCGGAGTAGGGTGATGTAAGGCGCGTTTGGATCTGAGTGGCCCGAACCTGTCGTTAACTGTACACTAAACGTACACCACGGTCAGTGTCTTCGACAGCTAATGAGAGTAAGGCGTTCAACAATGAAACCGGCTAGACATGCATGAGAACAAATGGCGTAGGAAATCCCAAGCGTAAACTCATGTGGAGTAATATTTTCTAAATTCATGCTCTGTTCAATCTGTTGTGATGAAAATTTTACTTTATCTTACACTACGTAGAAGACGTAGGTAGATTCTGTGATAGTGCTTGCAAGCCTTGCATGTATACCTTGACCTACTTGACTGATAATTACGAACTATCGCTTAGATCGAAAACCTTAGATGCACGCCTATATTAAAGATGTACATTTCGGCTACTGAAAAAGCCTACATCTAGGCCTAATTATGTAATTCGATTGGTAACAACACGAGAATCACAAGAACAAACACACAATTTGTAGGCCTATGATGCAATAAAACAATTCAACAGACCAAACTGCATGGGAGGATGATTGTATGTACTATACCTCCACTTAGAATGAAGGGGGATGTATCCACCATTCCCTCCAGGATCTTCGCCCCTGGTCCCAAAAAGGCACTCATAAAATAGGTTAGTGATAAAGAACCAAATATCTTAGAAATATGCTACTACAGAGTTCCCATCTAGTGGGTCAGCGGTAAGTTCAGCGATTTCCAGTGCTATAATCCGGGGTGAAATTTCCCCTCGTGTTCATGTTGTGTATAGTCCAATGTGTAACTTTTTACTAGGAAAACAACAATTTAAAAAAGTTCTAAGTTAAGCATAATATTTTGACTATTGTTTTCTAAATTCTATACACAGTCCAGGAGAAACAATATACAGATTTCTTTTCTGCATTAACCGAAAATTTGAGTACATGATTACATGCTAAAACTAAGTATGGCCATACCTTTCTGCTGTCAACAATATACGCAATTGGTGTTTTAACAGAGAACCAAAACACCATATTGTTTTACCGCTTTCTTACATAAATAGTTTATGTCTTCTTTTTTTTTTACTATATGCATACATATTATTTTACTGTGTCCCTCACTGCTTAGTATTAAGTCTGAGGGTTTTGCATGTTCAAAAAGTGGGTTTTGACAAACGCGGTACACAGAACTAAAATAACCAGTGACGTAGCTTTACGCTTAACAACAAATGTTATACCGCTCGCATACTTCTATAAAACTTAATTTTTACGGATAATGGCGTGGGAAGGTATCTTAAACGATAAGTTTAGTAACTAACTTATTCTATTGGTTTTCTGAACAAAATTATAATCGCATAACAAACATATTTAGTACTGTTTCTGTACGATTTTTACGATAATAGTACTTTATTCAATTTACTTTTTTATAATTGAAATGTGTTTATTCAACTTATATATTTCGAAAAAGTTATTAAAAATCATTACAAAATTGGGGCTGACTGTTTGAAACAACCTGTGTGTAACTTTGCGTAAATATAAAAAATAAAATAAACCAAAAGTCAATTAATCCTTCAATAAGAAATAGAAACTGAGAAACTGTAATGAGAGTACATGCACGTACGCATGTATGATGGATGGAGTGTTATAAAGAATTTAGCCCAATCCCATACTTTTATGTGAAAAAAAATCCTTATAGTATTTAATGCTTGGGATATTTTCATGGTTTATGAGAACAGTGTTGCAATTGTTTAAGCTATATTTCATGCTAAAATGCTTCCAGATTTACTTTCATGTTTGTTTTTTTTAAATTTTAGGGAGAACATGCTCCCAGACCACTTGTAGCATCGACGTGTTATGTATTCTGATTATGCTTCACACAATATCTGTTGGCCGTCTTATTACTCTTGAGCTGCAATTCTGCGTCTGTAAGGGCCTTAATTTGGTTTGACGATCGTCTGGTGTCTTGCTGGACAACCCGTCGAATCCTCCTGCTCAACGCCGGCGAAATTTTCTTGGGCCGACCACTTGAAATTCTCGTTTTGCATCCCTCAGGGTCTTTTAAGAAACTTGAAAGAGCAGTTTTACTACGCCCAATGTCGCTAGCGATGGCACGTTGAGAGAGACCTTGCTTTTGCAGCTCTACAATTCTGCCACGTTCAAACTCTGTCAACTTTTTAGCCTTTGCCATGTTTTTACTCAATGTAACACAGGAGATATAAGTGGCAGATATTGACAGCGTTAATGCTTGAACGCAAATGACTAAATTTTGTAACGTGTTTACCGATTAATGCTTCGTTTCAGTATGGTCTTAAACTTTTTACCAGCTAGTATTTTGTCTCACTTCATAGAGTTCATATTTTCCCTATTAAATGCTAAAAAACTTTTTATTTTTGCTTTCCCTTTTCTTATTTTCATCCTTCGAAGCTCTACTCAAATAAGTGGTTGAGTCTAATAACGCAAAATGCATATTTTTTCTTTATGTTCATTGGTCCTAAGATTAAGGCCAGCAGTGTATAAGGAGGTACATCTTATTGATACTGAAATGGACAGATTAGATTTAGAATAACATGTTACATTAATAAATAGCTTCTGTTTTTGTAATTACGTACAAAGCTACACAACGGACTATCTGAACATTGCCAACCATGGGTAACGAAACTCAATTTCTAGTTTTGTAAGTCCGCATGTAGCCCATTTCAACACAAGGATGCTATTAAATAGCTAACAAGGAAACATCTAGAAATTTTTCATAGTCCTTTTATTTTTAGTTTTGTCTTTTTTTGTGAAGAGGAGAAATTATTTTTCAATGAAATGGCATAGCATGGTACTACTCTGCACGAAAATTTTAAAAAATAAAGCTGTAATATGCATTTTAAATATGTAACAGCAAAAATAAAAACGACCTCTTATAAAGCCCAAAACTCCTTTAAAAAGTGGATATTTTGTATATTTAAATTTTGACAATACTTTAAAAGTATAACTGAATTGTGGATAACTGCTGTAGCGTCTGAGGTGTATATCAACGTAGGCTATTCACGTGCTGCATCGTGATGCTATATTAGAGATGAATTAATTTTTCTTAAATGCGCAAGACCGAGAGACATGATGCTGTATCCTATTCTTTCATTGAGTAAATTCTTCCGTATTATTTGGAAAAATAATCTTAAGCCCAGTCTACATGACAATAAAGAACTAATTTCTCTAATAACGTTTCCTACGTGTTACATTAACTGGCAGACCTAACTTATAAAATTAGTTTAAAAAGAATTTTTGAAAATGTGTGCCTAACTTATTTATAAACTTACTTGCAGAATGTTTTCGTTAATCGGTCGATAACAATAGTGCTAACTAATTGATTCACAACCTTACCAAATGAATCACAAACAAATAGATTCTTATTATCTTACTCATAAACTGGCACTCACTATTTCACTACTATTACTTCTTTTCTATTTACAATAAGCTTCTAGATGTTACGCCATCATGATCTAATGCGCTCTTCCTCTGGTAAGCAAATGTCTAAGTTTTGAAATTCTAGCTTGCAACTGTAAGTTAGATTGTCATGTTTTAAATCGCTAACTTAAAAATATTTAGAATACAGAAAAATACAAAAAAATCTTGTCTAAACTTATTAAAAAGTAATAGTAATTACCTGTTCGCATTCATAAATTTGTTGTATGTTTATTGTTGTCATACTTCTGTATATTAACTTTTTGAGTTGCAACCTTTTGTTAACTAACTTATAATTCCAATTATGAAAATGAAAAATCTGGCAGGAGATATGAACAGTATATGGCATTCGTGATGACAAGAAAACCCACTTGTAAAGAAAATTTTATATGTATAAACTGCTGGTATGGGTTCACTCCTCTACACAGTGCCTTTTCTACACCTACCAACCGTTTCTACGTATATAAGTACATAGCATTATTACAAAAACATTCCTGTACAAGAATAACAGAGAATGATATTAAAGTCTTAAAACTTCAAGTATTGTGTTTTAAGCGCAAAATAAATTAATTTTTATTGAATAAAAGACTAAAACAAGCGTTTTAAGTAATATAAGTACGTTTTAATACAATAAAGATTTGTGATCGTGGGCGCTATTCCTCAAAATGTTCAATGAGGAGGAGAATTCTCGTACCCCCAGTTCAGTTAAGGGCATTACGTTATGGTGTAATTTGGATATATGTGTTAATTAATCCACCAAACTGAAAGTGCTTCACTGTTGTTATCATTTGGGAGCATGCCTTTCCCGCTTGTGGCTGGTTTAGCCAACTCTAAAGATTGCAGTGCACAAATCTAAAATAATATGTCATTTTTCTGTTAACATACATAAACCCAAAACAACCTCATTCGTTTGAGAATTTGATTTGTTTGCATGCAGGACTAAAATTCACCATGTCAGTTTGTCATGACAGGCGCTCTATTTAAAGACAATCCAAACATTTCTTTTCTTTTGTCAATGAAATTTTTGATGCAACTTCAGAGTATATAAGATTGTGTAATAATTAAAATTAACTTTCATGTCACAGTTCAAGAGATAAAAGACTACAGGTGGTTCAATACGTTATACTAAAACAATTTTGAACATACTTGCATTTGGGAAGAAGCCGTAACAGCGTTTATTAAAATAAAATGTCCATACATAAAAAATTCAATTTCAAAGATTTACAATTTACAAGATGGAAATATCTATTTCAAATAATCTTTAAAACACAAAGGATTATGGATCAACTTAGCGTGATTAGTGAAGCATTTTGGGCATTTCAAATACTTCAAGTATTCATATTCACAAAAGTATAAAAATTGATTATATAACAACGATTGCCCAAGAAGAGAGACATGTTGAGAAACATTCCTGCTTGTCTGTTTATGCTAACCACAAGCGACGCTATCAAGATCATGAGAAGAGTTACAAAAGCCTCATTAAAAAGACCAAACTGAGATTATTATCAACAGACTGGCGTCATCGCAGCATGGGAGAAGCTACGGCGAATGTTTACATTATCGTGCATAAAACTGCCAAGAAAGAAAGTAAGTCGGGACTTTGATGTAGCATCCATTTCAAAAGTGTGTGTATGGCTACAAGTGAGAAGACTGACAATTTACCGTCTTTATCTGCAACCAAAGAGGAAGTGGTATGCTTTTGTTTTTGAGTATTGTGAAATGATCAAGGAAAAATAACTATATAAGTGTCAGATCTACTTGTAGGTAGATGTGTACACTATTTGGAAGATCATAAGGATACCAGAAATAATTTGTATACAAACTTGTATTTGAAGCTTAAAAGTCAGCTCTTCATGAGGTCATAGTTCTGATGAATTCAAAACTTAACTTGTGTTTAAAGCTCAAAGAGTGAGAAGCAATTATAAACATTACCAGCCAAATCCCTAGGGCTGAAGAATAGTCATGACCACTCCAATAATGAGTTTACCAAATGTTTCTTGCCTCAACTCTCTGTAAGTAACTTATTGCCATTATTCCTAACATTAAATAACATAGTTGATAACAGTTGAGTTGGCACAGTGTAATGATTTAACGATGTGATGGAAAGTAATCTTAAATAACGTTTTGTTGGTTCTACTAAAAATGTTTAGAGTTCTGTTTGTTTACTCAAAGTATTCAACATTGATTATAACGTATAATATTCTGAAAGCATATTAAAAGTGCTTTATTGTGTGAAACTTAGTATCAGAGTCGGATTCTTTACTTCAACTGTAAATTCCTCGATTTAGTGCTTGTGTGCTCTACTCGCCATTGCATTTCTCAATTAACAGAAATAAAGTGTGGACTAGCAGAATTATTTGAGACTCTAATACCGAGCCTAGCTGGCCTAGCTGTTCTTACACTAGAGCTATCCAAAAAGAAATACGACACAAATTGGTTTCCAAGTTTGAATCCTCATCACACCAAACATGTTCGCCCTTTCAGCTGTGGGGCATCATAATGTTAACGTCAATACCACTATTCGTTGGTAAAAGAATAGCCTAAGACTTGGCAGTTGGTGGTGATGGCTAGTTGCTTTCCCTCTACTCTTACAATGTTAAATTAGGGAAGACTAATGCAGATGGCCCTGGCGTAGTTTTGCATTAAATTCAAAACACACAAACAAATGCAAATCTAGTAAACTTTAGTGCTGCCTTAGACTTATGGAGTTGATCGATTAATGATACTTAAGAACAACCATAAAGAAAGAAAATTACCTTGAATCTACTTTAAATCGATATTTTAAAAGCAAGAGTGACGGAAACAGCCGGAAGTGGGTTCTTCAAATACAAATTGTTAGACAAATAAGAACGTGTCTGGACAGTGTAATAAATTCGTTGTCAGTTTCTATATCATTTATAAGAAATTTTGTTTTGATTATGTAATTTGCACAAAGCTACTCGAGTCTTAACATGCTTGGCCATGCCGAGCCTAGTACTTATATACATAAATATCGTTCTATTTACTGAGCATTTAATTATTTTTGAAGAACCTTAAGCAAGTATACTTCGTTAGTTCTATAAAAGCAGTTTGTGTACTTATGCAATTGAGTTAGAAATAACTCAAATGAGAAGCCATTGTAAATTCACGGAAAATATGTTGCGCTCAGAGCTTCCTTACAAACTATTTCAACTTTGTTTTAATTTGCAAAACGTATAATATTTTATTCTATACATAGCAATCCTCACTCTAATACACAACAGAAATTCAACTTCCACGAATGCAGTCATGCACTAACTCATGTAAAGCATCTCTGAATTTAACTTTTCTCTTAACAATGTCTGTAATGAAATATGAAGAAATAATAAAAATCTGTACATTTCATTTCCAATTTTATTTCAGCAACATAATTGTGTGAACCTCAAGTTTGTTGTTATAGTAATATGTGATATTATGTGTCAGTCGCACGTATTATTACCACAATCTAAATTGAAAATGGGAAAATGAAAATTTTATATTATTAAAATTTTTAACAACAAGACTATGTAACCAAAATATCGCTTGTTAATCTTTAGTCGTTGTTGGATTTTAAGCATTTTAAGTTATTTCGTGAATAGTGAACATTTGTTTCATTGCATAGCCCACATTTTAAATCTGATTTATTTCTCTATTTATGGGATTTGGCGTAAAGGTATCCGTCCCTATTTTAGACTAAAAGGGAGGAAGGTAGTCAAAAATGATCATCACCAGCTACTTTATTTAATAATGGAATTGATCGGGACCCCGCAACGCTTAAAGAGCTGAAAGTACGAACATTTTCGGTGAAAAATTCAAATTTGCTTCTTAAAATATGATCATTTTAAGAAATACAAGCATTAACAAAATTACTGCAGTCTGGACTAACAACTTTTTGGCACATTCGTCAGTTAAAGCTCCAAACGGAAAAGAAACTCGAATTCCACGAAGTTAGGGTTCAGAGACTTAATATCGATTTCTGCTTCTAGTCACGAAACAAATATTTCATATTTTTTGTGTGACATTTTATTTTTTCTTTTATATATAGTACAGCTTAACCTAGGGCAAAAAACCAACAGAAAATGTGCAATTCAATTTAAAAAAACGTCGTTTTGTCACTATTCCCAGAAAAGTTAAAGTAAATAAATACTTGCATTTGATGTGTGAAAGTTTTAAAAGACAAATGTTGATGACCCTCCAACAATAAATTTCGAAGTCTTCTATTTTCTCTTTTCTCTGTTGATTCCACATTTAACTCCAAAAGTAACTTTAGAAATCTATTTTATATTTTTATGTTTACTGCACATTTAACTTAAAAAAACAAAAAATAGAATTACAAAAACAAAAGTCTTAGATTTATAACAATCTTTGTTTGTTTGTTTGTTTGTACTATGCGAGTTTGTAAAATACTAGTGATTACCAGTATTACTGCCAACGGAACTTTCGAGAACCTCGCGTTAAAGTTTATAAATCGACGCGCGAACAGATAGTTTAATGTTGTTGGCTTGTTACAGTTAGTATACTATAAATCTTTGAAGCTATAATTGTGTTAGACGTTTATTAATTGGAAACTACAAATATTTGACCAGGAACGTTTACATATTTCGAAAATTACAAATTGTTTAACTTTAGTTGTTGTTGTTTTGAATTAAGCACAAAGCTACACAATGGGCTATCTGTGCTCTGCCCACCACGGGTATCGAAACCCGGATTTTAGCGTGCAAGTCCGCAGACATACCGCTGGGCCACTGGGGGGCTTATAACAATCAAGTAACTCAATACAGTAAAATAAGAACTTTGATTTTTGTTATTGGATCCAAAAATGAAAATTTTTCTTCAGAAAGTTGTTTGTTTCTTTCAGAGCAAAGCCACACTGAGAAGATACTTTTAAAATAAAATTAATTTTGGTGTTTTTACACAAAGATCTACATCGTCAATCTAATATTTTGTGAAGCAAAGAACTAAAGTTTAAAAACTGTTGTTATGAGAAGACTTCAAAAACAATTCTGTTCTCTTATATTACAATTCAATGGTTTATAAAAATATAAAAAAGGGCGAATATAACCCAGAAGTTAGTGTGCTAAATTATTAATACCAGGGTCCAATGTTCGCGTCCCCTTGCCACAAAAAAATCACTCAGCATTTTCAGCCCACATGCATTATAAAAGTAACGATCAGAGTAGCCCAAGAGATAAGGTTGACATTGTTGACAAGCTGCCAACCTCTATTCTTTCAGTCGGAAATTGGGACTAGCTTGTAAAACTTCGTATGAGTATCTGAAACAAATAAACAAATATTTAGCGAGAAGTCAAAGTATTCCACTCATATTTTTAAGGAAATTCGATTTTCCTATACGGTCTTGCATGATAAAATCCAACTTGCCTTTCCGGTTTTAGTTTTTCTAAGTATCTGAAAAGTAGTTTTTTATGGTAATTTTCTTCATTTGGACCTCAAGTTATTTTCGCTACTTGTGTTTACGAGTTTTCTATGAAAGAAAAAGGCGGAATACTAATTGCCTATTTTGCATAATGTTTGGCCCATTCCTTATTTTTATAGGTATGTTAAACACGGCTTACTTTCTTTTCTCTAACAGTAAATTATACGTGATGCTGATTACATACGAGCTTCGTGCTGGAAAAAGAAGAAAATAAATCTCTTTAAAACTACAACAGCCGTTTGTAATCTAAATTTCTGCTGCTCTAAATTATTCTACATTAGCTCTTGAAGACCATTGTTTAGGGATACTTATATTTTTTACTTTCCAATAAACCGAGCTTCACTAATGTATTGCTTTGATGTACAATTCTGGCAAGGTACTTAAAACATAAAATAAGAGTCAATATTTTTTCCTTAAACACCATTCTAAAGAAATTGCACAAATCTCCTTTTCTCTTGGCTGAGTATGAAATTTGTAATCGTTGTGGCAACTTGCATTTAACTTGAAAAAGTGTTATTGCGAGCGTTTCATAACATGACGAACCTTAAAACGAATTGCGTTTGAAATTTAATTATCATATAGTTTACCGAAATATTTTTATCAAGGGATTCTACACCCACTAGGACTGCATAAATTTTAGCCCTCTTTATCTCTGCTGAATAAACATCAAAGGTTATAAATGGCATTGTGACAACATGGTCAATAATATCAAGTTTCGTGTGAATGTTTCAGTAGGCCAAAAACATGTAAAAATAGTAAATAACCTAGAAAGGTCGAAGCATTGTTCTCTCCTTATCAATAAAATTGTTAATACCAATGCCAGCCGTTATGATATAAATTTTTATTTCAAGTGGGTTTCTCGTCACCAAGAGTTTACTGTGGTCTTTAAATTTATTTATTGCCTACGAACGCCTTAAAATTATTAGGTTATCCAAAAAAAAATGTCGAAATTCTGACAATGACATTTAAAAGCTGAATATTGAGTCACTTATCATTGGTTGGTTTAATCCAACGTTTGTCGTTTACAAGGTATTTTAATTGTCTGCTGTTTCAACTGTACTCAAAATAACTTTCGCAACCCCCAAGATAGCATGAACAAAAAGGACTTTCGTATGATTTTTCCTCTACGACTTCAAACTTGGACGAAAAACTACCGAAACCAAACGGAACGTCAACCAGACATTCGGCCATAGAGATCTGTTACTTAACGTATAGGTTTCAACATAGAGAAGAAAGTCGTGGACGGAAGCTATCTTTAGATAAAAACACATTAAGGGAAGCTGATGAGACAGACCCTCACACAACAGTAGGTAAGCTTGCAAAAAACCTAAGCACAAGCAAATCAAGCATTGCAAATTACTTGAGTGCGACTGGAAAGACGAAAAAGTTGGATAAGTGGGTTCCACCACATGAGCTGACTGAAGATCAACAAAATCGGCGTTATGAAACCTGTCATGGATGACGCTGTAAAAATTGAACGAGTTTAAAATCGAGGTTCTACCTCATCCATCTTATTCCCCAGACCTTTCCTCTACAGATCTTTATTTTTTCAAGCACTTTGATAAATGTTTTGAATAACAGGCAGGTGCAGAAGAAGCTTTCAGAGAGCTCATTGACCATTGAAACTCTGATTTTTTACAGCAATGGCATAAACAGCATCGTTACACGTTGGTAAAAGTATGTTGAAGCAAATGGTGCTTACTTTGATTAAAGCATGTTTTATAACAGTGGTTTATACTTTTCCAAACTTCGCAGTTCAAAAACGACATTTATTTATGGACAACCAAATATTTTATGCCTTATATTAATGTTAGTTTTAGTTAAGTTGTTATTAGCAAATATATATATGGATTATTAGAAATAATTATGATAACGGTAAGGGAAAAAAATTATAAAAAGCAAATACTACGAGAGTTTAAATATTTTATCGTGAGAAAAATTAGCCGCAGTAGACACTCCAAGCGATGGGAAAATGCACAAAATCTAGTTGTGATGATTCATGGGTTTGTATTGTATTATGCAAAAACTGAGAAAACACTGATTTACAAAAAAATATTTTTTGTCTGAAGCAAGAATGTGAATAGGTGTTTTTTACTAATTTGAGTGTGCTGAATTCAAATTTATAAACAGTTTTGCTCTATCACCTCTAGTTTTCTGGCTTTTAAATAGTCTCATTTTAGTATATACAGAGTATATACGTGCTTATTTCAACAGTTGTAGCAGCTTATTACAGATAAAACAGGATAGATAAAGAACATTGACGGAATAAATATACTTGGATGACACACTGTACACAATTCATAGTACCGCAGACAGTTAGAAGTGTGTTTTCTTAGATGATCTGGTGTATTTTGCCTCCGGGATATCATGCAAGAGCATCCAACAGAAGTCTCCCATCATGCTGGGGTTCCACTTGCCTTGGTAGTTGCTCTCCATCTTCGTAATGTCTTGGTGGAATTTTTCTCCGTGCTTATCACTCACTGCTCCAAAGTTTAGAGGGAAGAAGTTGAGGTGGGAATGGAGAAAATGAATTTTGAGTGACGTTCGGCATCCCATATCCTCATAAGTCTTTAGCAACTTTTCAATACAGGTTTGGTAATTTGGTACACGTGTGTTACCAAGGAAGCCACTACAGACTGACTTAAATGCTTTCCATGCTCTCAGTTCCTTTGAGGTAAGAAGCTCCTCAAAATCAGTATCCTTCAGCACTTCTAGGATTTGAAATCCGACAAAGATGCCCTCTTTGAGCTCAGCAGCACTGAGACCTGGGAACACAGTAGACAAGTGTTGGAAGGCAGCACCATTTTTGTCCATGGCCTTTACGAAATTCTTCATCAAACCAAGCTTGATGTGAAGAGGAGAAAGAAGCACCTTCTTCATGTCAACCAGAGGGATTCTCCTTGACGCTGTGTTCGCCAGGAACGAAAGTGCTTCTAGACCCCCAGTCTTTCTGCTTGTAATGCTGGGATACAGCTCGACTATCCCAGAGACAGAGAAAGCAACAGTACTTTGTGAAGCCCGCTTGCATACCCATAAGAAGACCAATGACCTTGAGGTCCCCACACAGACTCCACTGGTACTGGTTGTACTTCACAACTTATAAAAGAAGCTCCATATTGTCATAGGACTCCTTTAGATGGACAGAGTGTGCAGTGGGAATGCTGGGATATTTATTTCCGTTGTGCAGAAGCACAGCCTTGAGACTTCGCTTGGAAAAGTCTATGAAAAGACGCCAGTCTGAAGGATTATGTGGCAAACCAAGGAAAGTGAACAAGACAGTTACATTTGTGCAGTAGCACAACTTGTTTTCCATGTCGAAAAATGAAGCAAGGTCTTTGTTCCGATTCCTGAAACTGGTGATCCTTGCATCTTCCTGGACTAGGTTCCACTGTTTAAGCCGAGAAGCCAAGAGCTCTGACTGCTGTTTTGACAGATACAAATCACGAGCAAGGTCATTCAGGTCTTCTTGCGTGATCCAGTGTAGCTTGTTGCCACTTGTTCCTGAATAAGAAGAGTCAATATCTTCGGAAGAGAATGACTTGGCAGAATCTTCCCTTGGAGGCATTTCTTCATCTGATTTATTTGCATTTATTGCATAATAACTAAAAAAGAAGACATAAGTCACACAATATTAGAAATTAACCCTGAATGCATATACGCTTTATGTACAGTATGTGTACAAAATGTATAGTATGCATATCTAAAAAACCAGAGGTGATGAGCAAAAACGGATTTCAAATCTGAATTCAGCACTAGCAAATTAGGTTAAAACAGCTATTTTTGTGCTTGCCTCAATTTCTTTGTAAACCAGTGAAATTAAATGCGACCAAAGAAGTTAGCTAAATTGTGCGGAGCAATATGAACATCTGTAACAAGAATCTTCAATCCTACAGTGACAAACAGCATGAAAACAAGATGTTGTAAATAAACAAGTGGCTCACATACAAAATATGCGTGCATTGTTAAATGCAGTCTCCATGTTCGTATGTTCTGTGATAATGTTTTGTCATTAATATCATTAGTCGTTGTTTATGACTCCTGTTTACGTAGTACATGTTTGTTTTTATAAATATTTTATTATTCTGTATTCCGGACAGCTATAATATATAATAGCATTAAATTTATTTACTTCAAAAATGGAATAGATTTTGATTTTTATTTTTTACCAGTAACTTACAGCTTAACTAAACATTTGTCATTTAAAGATATTCGATTTTTTATTGAAATCTCCTGAAATCCTCCGCAACCAGTAAAAAAAATCACAATAAATCATTTTTACGACTTATCTCACAGTTAGGATCAAAAGTCACTTCATTGTAGTAGCACAAGATTTAAACGAATGCTCTTTGTTTTCCATATGTTACAAGAGTCATGGAGTTTATACAGTGATTTTTATTTTTTGTGTAAAAAACTGAATAATTGTTTGTTTGTTTGTTTGTTTTGAAATTTTCGCACTCGAGCCCGCTACTCGAGGGCTATCTGTGCTAGCCGTCCCTAATTTAGAAGTGTGAGACTAGAGGGAAGGAAACTAGTCATCACCACCCACCGCCAAGTCTTGGGCTACTCTTTATCAATTAATAGTGGGATTGACCGTAACATTATAACGCCCCTAGAACTGAAAGAGCAAGCATGTTTGGCGCGACCGGGATGCGAACCCGCAACCCTCAGATTACGAGTCACACGCCTTAACACGCTTGGCCATGCCGGGCCTCAAACTGAATAATATTCACTTACGAACACTTAGATAGATTGTTGTTGTTGTTTTGAATTAAGCACAAAGCTACACAATGGGCTATCTGTGCTCTGCTCACCACGGGTATCGAAACCCGGATTTTAGCGTGTAAGTTCGCAGACATACCGCTGAGTCACTGGGGGGCCACTTAGATAGAACACTGTTAAGTAACAAATGATTATTTTGTCCTTTGTAAAGGCCTCTCTGCTGAAGATTTTTGAGGCGTTCGTGAACTTTATGTAGAAAAATAAGTTACAGGTACAATTAAGTTTACATCTTGCGAAATAAATGGACATGTAATTTTTAAAAAAACATATGATAAACTAATGAGTTTATTGTCATTACTACGATTTGTATCGAACTCGCTTGATACAACAACTTATCAACGTTGAGTACGACATCTGATAAAACGAAATGGTATTTTTTAAAAAATAGCGCTTTTTCAACAAACGTTAATGTTAAGGAAAAGAGACAATATAATAATGTATATATCATACTGATGAATCAGGCAAAAGTATTCGTGCGGTATCCAACGGTTCTATGTTGTCTTGATCAGTGATTATTTCCATTATACTCAGCCTATACCAACTAGTAGTAGTTTCAGTTTGCACACTTTTTTTGAGTGTGCATTTCTCGAAAAATTATAGCAACAGTTGACTCGAAGTAATTAAAAGACTTGTTTTGGCATGTATATTAGATTCATACATTACCTACAAAAATTTTATAGCATTTAATTTCTTCATTTTAAGTTATGCTAATTATGAATGTTTTCAAAAGTTCCGTGGCAAGTTCAATAATTCGAGTTATAGCTCAAAATGATTAAAAACTCGTGACACGAAGAAATAGAAAAAGGAAGTTTTACAAGTTGTCTTATTCTAATCTTTTATTTTACATTATAGTGTTGCACTGGTAAAATAAAGCGCTTAGTGACATTTCTTTACTCTAGATTACAATGAATCTCAACCCTCATCACATCCTTATAGCTTTTACATTCACACGACTTTCAGGCTCTACTGAGTATTTGTCTAAACTTATGAATTTCTCTGCGGTGCATTGTTCTGTTTTAAAAAACCCTTACAAATACTTCGATTCCCCGTCCTTACACAGACCGACTCACCACTGTCTTCTTGAGACACCACAACATCAACGTTCCTCTCCGGCCCTCCAAATCACCAGATTTAAACCCTATCGAACATCTTTGGGACGGGTTGGACCGACGTTTGCGACGGCGACAACCTCAACCGCAGACTCTACCTTGTAGTAGCTTTGCAGGCTGATTGGAGAGCCATTCCACAGGATGTGATTCGTCATCTCATTGCTTCCATGGGCAGAAGATGCCAAGCAGTTATTGATGCTCACGGGGGCATACTCGTTATTGACGTTGAGTGACGTTAAACTTCAACTAGTGAGCGTGGACTTTGCCTTTGCAGACTTTTGATGTTCAGTAGTGAATGTGTAAATAAACTTGTTAACAATGTGTCTCAAATTTGCCTTTTGCGTTTCTTTTTTTGAAGAGTATGTGTGTAGAAATATCTAGCTGCTTCTACGCATGTCAACAAAGGAAGAATAAATTCTGGTAATTTTTCTCCATGCCACAATAGCAGCCCTCCGAAGGCTCATCATTAAGCCCAATGGTTTCTTACACGAAAAATCTGGTTTCAACACCCGTGGTAAGCACAGGTAGCTTTGTGCTTAACTACAAAGAAACAAACAAACCAGCTTAGTAGCACAATGAATATTCTTTTTAGAAGAAATCACTAAAGTAGAAACCACACAACCTTCTTATCTGTTGCCTTTAGCTGTTAAAACTCATTCAAATGGAAGCAAATCCTCTTAGGAAAGGCGCGACGTACTACTTCAAACACTTCGTAGGTTTCTTTTACTGGATTATGATGTAGCCACACAACACGTTACTGCCATAATATAGTCAATTATATTTTTATTGTATATACCAGCATTCAGCTTAAATTGACTCTTAAAATTGCATGTTATTTTTTATAGGAAAGTAAACATTATATTGTTTACCCACGACTAAAACTGAACTGATATTTACCATGTAAATACGATGTCGTTTTTTCATTTAACGTCAGTTTCCAACTGTAGTTTGCATCTTCAGAAATTGTTAACACTAATTCCTACTTCAGTACTCTTTGAATCTCACACTAACGTAGAGTCGGAAAACTGATTCTTCATAAAATTAAATTGGTTCATTGTTGAAAAGCCATTGAGCAAAACAACATTTTTGTATTTCGAATAATTTTGACCTGAATCTGATAAATAATATATAGATATCTCTCAGTGGTGTGGATCACTCATAAAAGAACAAATTATTATTATATTATTTATAAACCACAGTTTGTACCTCAGAAAATGCATATTTTTTGATAAACATTTTGTCTCAGATCGTAGTTTCAAGAATATTTATTTCAAGGTAACTAAAATATCAGCATTATTTTGTTCGTTTGATCTTTAATTTGCATTATTTCAATTTACATAATCTTTTAAAATAAAAGCATCTTAGAAATTGTCATATGGATCGAAAGATAATGTTTATCTAAGGAAATTAATATGATTTCACTCCACGCATACGTTTATTATTCAAACAACTTGTTTTAACAAAAACCCTAATAGACCCCTAAATAAAGAGCAAAGTAATAAATGTTTAATAAGGAGATTAAAATTAGTACCTTTCCTTTTTTCTGAAGTGGATGAGTTCGCGAAAATTTCTGAACACACAGTTGAAGGGAAATAAAATTGTGTATTTCTTCGTTCCAGTTATGAACAACAGGATGTTATATATGTTTAATTGTTTGCTTTGTTTGTTTGAATTTCGCGCAAAGCTACTCAGGGCTATCTGCTTACAATTTAGCATTGTAAGATTAGAAGGAAGGCAGCTAGCCATTACCACCCACCTCTTGGGCGACTCTTTTACCAGCGTGATTGACCATAATTTTATAACGCTCCCACGGCTGAAAGGGCGAGTATGTTTAATGCGACAGGGATTAGAACCCGCGACCCTTAACTTATGCCGGACCTTAATTGTTTGTAGGTAGTGAGTGAAGATTTAATTATGAGTATTGTTTGTGAGAATATAGAAATATTTGATATTTGGATATTTCAATTACTTAGAAGAATAAATTAGACAGACAAAAAAATCAAATGAAAATTTTTTTACAAAAATTAATGGCTACCATAAAGCGAAGGAAAATGGTATAGTTTATATATACATAAAAAAGTTACAACAATCGAAAGAAAATTATGGTGGAAGGAAAAAGTGAAAAGGACGGCAACGAACGGAGATATAAGGATAATATCAAACAGTGGCCAAGCATTAACTTCTGTTGGTGGTGGTTTGAATCCCCGTTACATCAAACACGCCCGCTCTTTCAGTTATGGGGGCATTATAATGTGCCGCTCAATCCACTATTCGAGCCAGATTAAGGCTCTTACGGACGCAGAATGCAGCTCAAGAACAATAAGACGGCATCTACGAGAATAAGGTTTTAAAAACCGTAAACGTCTTCAAAGGCCATGCCTCCTTCCAAACCACGAAACAGTTCGGTTAAATTTTGTTGAAAAACATCAAACATGGGACGTATAAAAGTGGAAATAGGTTTTGTTCTCTGATGAAAAAAGTTTAACCTGGATGAATCAGATGATTTCCAATGTTACTAGCACGATAAGGATATCCCATCGGAGACATTTTCTACACGACACAGTGGAGGAGGCTCCGTCATGATCTGGAATGCTTTCTCCTTCTATGGAACAGTAGATCTTCAGGTCGTACAGTGGCATCAAACAGCAGCTGGCTACATTGGCATGTTGGAGAGATTATCCTTATTGACTGAAGGCCCTCTCTTGTGTGGAAATGACTAAATATTTCAGCAGGGCAACGCTGCAATCTACCATACCCGCAGGACAAAGGACTTTTTCATGGCGATTAACGTGATTCTTTTGGGCCATCCAGCTATTATTTAGGTTAATTTCATAGTGTTCACATTTTCTCTATTAAATACTAAAAAGTTTATTTTTATTTTTCCTTTTCTTATTTTTATCCTTCGAAGTTCTACTCAAATAAATGGTTGAGTCTATGAACGCAAAATGCATATTTTTTCTTTATGTTCATTGGCCTTAAGATTTTGGCCAGCAGTGTATTGTGTGTGTGTGTATGCATAGATGACCAGCAAGTGCCTCTTGAATGAAAGAAAACTTCGCCTGCTTGTGAGCGATTTATCATAATGAACGTTGTTTTAAAATGAGTTTCACAGTTTCATAAAAATAAGGAAAATAATTTGTTTTGTCAAAGGGTGTTCTAAAGTAATTGAGCCTGGTTGTGTAAATTTCTGACAAGAAAAGAGAATTATTTAGAGTTTTAGATATAACTATAATATCCAATAGTGTAAAGAATTTTTGTATATACATATGACTTGCTTTGAATACATATTCTTATGACAAATGGATTGTATGTTGTCTGTTTATTTTTCGAATTTATCGCCAACATATTACAGACGCCTACTGTATGAGAATTTCTGCTCAATCATATACATAAAACTCTGACAGTCTTATTTGTTGGATTTGTGTTAGCGGGCGACGCTTTCGTTATTGTATTATTATAATCTGTAACAACACCTTTATTAAATGAATTTGTGTTACTTTTATCTAGCCATAAACTTCTACCATTGCAAAAAAGACTTTATTTATTCTATTTGTGTTTGTGGTACCTCACCATAGATTCACATGCTTGTAACTGGACACTTATTCAGTGGATTTGTGTGACTGTTATTAAACCTCGAATTCCAACAGTTGTAGAAGGATCTTTTGTTGTTGGAATAGTGTTATTATTTTGCAACAACACCTTTTAACACTTGAAGCAGGACTTTAGTTATTGGACTATTGTCAATACATACAGCCATAACATTTTTAACAACAGCAACAGTATTCGTTTATTCGGATCTAATGTTATCAACACCAAATTATACCTGGCTACACTTGCAAAATGACATGATGTTTCCCGACGTCAAATCTGGACTTTAAATTATGTAGTCTCGCATAGCGTTGTGTGTTTCAGATTCAGATCTTGTCTTCACTTTCACAGTCTAGGGCACTCTCCTTCTGAACCTTTGGCGAACATATACATGTCAGTTAGAAACGTAGTCGATATTTAGACTTGCCTGTCTAAAGCACCTTGGACCAATGTTCCAAAAATTGTAATACATATATTAATCTTTGTGTACTCAGAGCTTTTTTCCGCTTTTCATTCCCAGAAGCCACATTTCTGTAGCGTCCTTTTACTATACGTTTTGAAAATATCTGTTCACGATTTGTTGATATCATCAGCATTGTTGGTTGCAATATTCCTTCCGAGTTTTCAGGTAATTGAGTTTTTTAGACATGTAAAATAATTGTCAGTGAGTTTTTGTACTCTTAGCTCCTGTTCAGTTTGATATTATAGTTCTGGGTTTCTTTGTATCTGTCCAGTTTGTAATGCCTCCCAGTGGCACAACGTTATGTCTGCGGACTCACAACGTTATAATACGAGTTTTCGATACTTGTGGTAGGTAGGGGCGTTATGATGTGACGGTAAATCTCAATATTCGTTGGTAAAAGAGAAGCTCAAGAGTTGGCGGTGGACGGTGATGACTAGCTGTCTTCCCTCTTGTCTTACACTGCTAAAATAGGGACGGCTAGCGCCGATAGTCCTCGTGTATCTCAAAAAAATTCGGAGGCTTCTTAATTGTTTCAATTTACGAGTAATAAAAGAGCTATAACTTGGATAATTCATACAGCACAGGGATTAAATCTAGTTATTTTTATAATCTATAGTTTATCGAAGGTTTGTTTACATAACTGTTTACGAATCATACGTTGTGTAGTTCAGTAGTTATGGATTGGTGATTGTTATATTATTTCCTAATGTTACTAGAATAATATTTGTTTTTTTCATTGATTTAATTGAGTATTTTTGCATTATAATATCTATTAGTGTGTGGAACATTCTAGACTGCTGTCACGGTATAAATACGCATCAAAAATGTAGTTTAACAGCTAGATTTATTGTGCATGGTTGTAAATTTAGCAATGTAAAGCCCATATTGGTGATTTTAAAATGAAATTATCACAGATTATAATGTAATGACAAAATAGAGAGGAAATAATTTGTTTTGTCAGCTGTTTTGAGAAATTATGTTTGTTATGTTTGGGTTTTAGAACGATCGATAAACTATCACTTCGCGGTTGGTCTATAGGGAAATCTATATCCAGTGGTTGTCAATATTTTAAGCAAAACAAAATGTGATCCGTGGCACCAAACATGTTCCCCTTTCAGCCGTTGGGACTTTATAGTGTGACGGTCAATCCCACTATTCGTTGATAAAAGAGTAACCAAAAAGTTGGTGGTGGGTTATAATGCTTAGCTGCCTTTCCTCTAGG
Organism: Carcinoscorpius rotundicauda; assembly: GCA_011833715.1. Classification (NCBI taxonomy): domain Eukaryota; kingdom Metazoa; phylum Arthropoda; class Merostomata; order Xiphosura; family Limulidae; genus Carcinoscorpius; species Carcinoscorpius rotundicauda. The sequence continues at coordinate 116,323,483 of CM022391.1, read as the reverse complement.
AAAGGGACAGCTAGCGCAGATAGCCCTCGAGTATCTTTGCGCGAAATTAAAAAATAAACATATTAATCGTTGATAGTGTCATCTCTCGGCGAAATAAAGAACTACCATTCTAAATTGAAAATTACACCAAAAATAAATTTAAGATTTTGTAATATTTGAATTAATTTTAAATGGTAAACCTTTATTTTAATATTTTTACTAATCAAAGATTTACAATACAAGAGACCTAGAGAAATTAAATAATTCTAATTTATGATTTATTAGAGGTGATTAACAGAAGTGTAAAATATTGTACGTATATGCACGAGAATAATTAGTTTATCAACAACTAAAAACTTTCAGTCTTTAAAATGTTCAAAAAACCAAAAACAGTTGAACATATAGTTGTTTCGAAAATAAAACAAAATTAATTTGGATAACCAAAACTTCTGTTCTTCTAGTGCAGTTCATTTTTAAGGCAATATCAAATAGCAATTTAATTATTTCATTATTATTATGCCTATTTAAATAAATACAGCTTGTTCACAAATAAGCTAAAAAGTTCAACATCCATAACATCCGCTTTGTTCGGTAAGATTTTCAGAATACAGTAGAAACTATAATATAACTACTTCGGATGGAAAGATATCTAACACATCGTAGCATACCAAATTGTACTTTTGTTATACGCAGATAAGTATCTGTGTACATGGACTTATTCTGAACGAAAACATTTTAGAAGTATTTTTTAAGCAAATAAGCTATTTTTCAACACGATGTATGAAAGTTCATGCATTATGTAAATCACAGAACTATCTATAAAACCCACTTGTAGACAATATCTCTTTTTATATGCAAAAACGGCTCGTTTGGGTTCAGAAAATATTTTAATATTAATATTATTTATTTTAATATTAAATATTTTAATATTTTCTGAACCCAAACGAGCCGTTTTTGCATATAAAATTCTCAACAAGTGGATTTCTCGACATCACAGACAATATCTCTAGTTTCCCAAATACCTCTTACCCCTCAAGTTTAAAATAAATGTATTTTAGTCCGTAATCTGTATGTCTTAGTCAATGGAATGTCGGTTTGCAAAGTCTTAGCAATATTGGTAGACATATAGAAGAGTCGCAGGCCTAAAGCTCAAACTTTACATTTTTTTTATCCTTGAACTAATCCTAAGAGAACCACGAATCTCATATGTGTCTTCATTTCGTGGGAGTTGTCGTATGTTTGTTGTTTTGGTTTTCTTTGTAAAGATTCGTAGTAACCATGCAAAATCAAAGTTTTTTTGATTTTTTTCGGCTTTTCGTCTTTGATTTTCAGAAGGTATGTAGAGGGCGTGATCTTTTTTGAGTGGAAAAGTTGTGTCACAACACTATGACTTCGATGCTTATATAACATGCATTAAGTGTTTTCCACAGTATTTATAATAAAGTGAAAGTATGTTAAAACATATAGGGAGACTTTTACAGATGTTGATCGGTGTAAATAACAAATCCACATCGAGCTATCTATTGAGCCCATCGAAGACAATCGAACCCCTGATTTTGGCGTTGTAAATCCGTAGACTTACCGTTGTACTGGCAGGAGACGTTTTTTAATATTTTAAATATACATAGAGATCCAGATAATTTTAAAATTTTAAAACATCTAGTATTCCTAACTTTCTTGAAGATGTTGTAATTTTTAAAGTTTTAACCATTATTTTATTTTATTCAAAATAATCTTACTTTAAGCACAGTGTTGTAACGTATCGTATCGTAGGATGGATTATTTGGTAGAAAGAATGAAAAGCCCAGTCAATGTAATGAAAGCAAATTAATTTATTTCTTTGTTAATATTTGTTGCAGTTATGTTCACTTGTAGGCCTAACCTCAAATACTACATTTCAATAGAAATTCTGAGACTAATGTTACTTACACCTGACTCAATTAACTCTGATAAACAAATACGCAACTCTTTTATTAAATAAATGTACAGCAGAATAGATACGATAACTTTTATTACTGCTATTGAATAACATTTCTGACACTGAACTGACATAATCAATCAATGATTAACTTTCTAAAAATGAGCTTTCTAAATCTTAAAATCCTCATATTGATGGGATTTCCACAGAAATCATCTAAATCAAATATTAAAAATATAACTTACATCAATCTACTCATGTGTGTTTTCTTATAGTAAAGCCACCTTGTGTTATTCCGAGGAGAATTGAACCCATGATGGTAGCGTTGTAAATCTGGTGACATACCGCTGTTCTAGCGGGTTGTGAATATAGTATATATTCATATATTAGAATAAAATCCTGTCGAAATGATTAAATGATCAACTAAAATTATAAAATTATACTAAAATATATTTGTTTGTACGTCCAAAATGCATGTGCTCTTCAATTATTTTATCAATTTTGAAGTAACTTTTCAATCACCACAATTTGTGGTAAAACTACGCAAAAAAAATGAAATGTTATATATGAACAAAAGTACGTGTACATTTTGAAAGAGACTTAAATTGCAGTTTTGACCTATTACAAATCAGGGAGTAGAAAACATAATGCGGACGTTTCAACATAAATTTTCAACTTTTTCGATTGTACTTTCTCTGTATATTTTAAAGCCAAGTTGATAATATGTGCGTTGAAACACCAAAATAAAATTTATTAACTGTTATTTATTCACCACTTAAAAACTTTTTGAACATTGACTCTATAAAGTAAGTAATAGTAGTTCTATTTGCAATCTAATTTAATACAGAAACGTAACTGAAAGGTTTAGCTAAAACGCTGCTTGATAACTTTCATTTTGCTGCTGACTACAACTCAATGTCATATTCTGAATTAAACTATTTTGCTGTTGTATAACTTAAATTAACAAAAATAAAAAATAAAAGCTTTTCTATCAAATCAGCACTAATATTGAGCGTTCAACACAAACACCATAATTGGTCAAAGAATAATCAAGTGATAATTTTGCTACTAAGCGACAATGTACATTGTTGAGAATTACAAAAAAAAAAAGAAAAAATACTAGGATTAAAGTGTTCTAGACAAAGTAACAAAAGAAATAAACCTTTTATAGGTAGCAATTCTCATTCATCACTGACGAATAGACACATGTAGATTCAATTTTTCGTCTGCAAAATGACTGATTTGCTTGAAACTACATTGTTTTTAAAAAGATAAACTTGCGTATTTTATAGTAATACATAAGCAAATGCAAATTTTTATTATTATGCATATATATGCTTTTCGTAATTCTTGTTTCCAATTTATACAGCACCTCACGCGACAAGGTGACCAAACGATCGCATTAGATGCTTTAAGGTTCAAGTATAGTTCACCTTAACTTAGAAAAGCTGATTAACATTTACTACCTCCATGATTACCAGGACTGACTGTATGTAACTTATAGTGCCCACAGTCGAGCATGCAGAATAACTTTAGCAGCATTACCGACAATAAATTTAAACCTACAGATCCGTCACCTTGCATGCTAACTACCAGGCCATGTTCGTTCTTTATCCACAGTTTAGCAAACTACCTTATGAGTATATACTTCTAGTTTCGAACAAATCTAGTTTGTTTATTTAAAAATCGATCCATTTTCAAATTCTGTATACTTTCATAATCAAATATTTATGCGGTAGTGCCCAAAATAGTTAATTAAATATGATGCTATAGCTTGTTTGAATTTCTATTAAGCCTTTAAATTTGAAATTCAAATTCTCACAAAATAATTAATCAATCACAATGTATTTGAAATATCTGAAATGTTTAATTAAATATGATTCTACAGTTTGTTTTAATTTTTGCCAAGTCTTTACATTTATAATTCAGATTCTATCAAATCAAGTACTCAGTCGCAACTTATTTTAAATCATTCGTTCATATATTATATATATCTTTTTTTTTGAAAACTGAAAACAGTTGTTCTTAATCTAAAAAAGTGATTCTATTTTTGTTGCCAAAACTAAAACTAATAAACAAATAATACTTTTAACATTTAGAATATTACAAAAGGGTCTTGAGAATGCGTTATTCCATAAACTTGTCATAAAGAAAAATTCATTCGTAATTTCTCGAATTAAATGGTGGGCTATTGTTTATGTATTTCTAACCTGCTTGTGTTTCTAATAAACAGTAAGGAGAATTCCGAGAATGGATGTTGGAGGGTAATTTATCAATAATAGTATCAGGTCTGTGCGAATATTTTTTTCGTATTGATTCTGCCAATTAATATTACTCCGTATTTATCAACAAAGTTTAGGTTATGGCGAGATTTCAAAAAAATCTTGTTTGTTTTGTTTGTTTGTTTGTTTTGAATTAAGCACAAAGCTACACAATGGGCTATCTGTGTTCTGCCCACCACGGGTAACAAAACCCGGATTTTAGCGTGTAAGTCCGCAGACATACCGCTGAGCCACTGGGGGGCCCAAAAAAATCTAGAAAGAGGTTTTTGTGACTGTTTTCGAGTAACATGTTTGCGTTCAAGATGCTTAGAAATAAACTTGTTAATTGTTTTCCAATTTCATTATAGTTCTTGAGATTAAATGTTAAAATTCAAAAATGTTCCTTAGTGACCAAGTGACGACTTCTGGTTAAGAACTGCTAATGCCATGACGATCTTAAATTGACCTGTAGATAAGCACTCTGGCCTGACCTTTTCACCCATCGTGTAAATAGTATGTCGTTCAGGTGAACAAATAAAACGATAGTCATTTTTGTCAACCATATGACAAAGGTGGCGGAAGAGCGCGAGGAAAAATAACAACTCAAATTTTAAATATTATCATAACTTCTTGCTTTTATGTTTCTAAACAATTTACACTTTTGTTTCTCATAGGATTATCCGCAAACATATACATAGGGCTATCTGTAGTGGTCTTGAAATTTTAGGCTGATATACAAAAGTGATAACAGTTCTCACAGCTAAATTTTGGACTGACAGAATAGCGGAATCTGACATTTACTTTTATATCGCGCCTAAGGTCCAAGAGGAAGGAGCATGATTTTTCTTTTTAGCAAAGGGACGCTAGCCGTGTTATTCTCAGATACGTTTCTGATATGGGTATGAACTTCATTGACGACATAACTTTTGTTCCTAAACATACCTTCCTTTAGTATTAATGAGCAAAACTAGTTCATTACTTCAGAAAATGATTCATCCAAAATCTAGAAGAGCCTTCCGTTCTTTGAGCTGAAATATTCTTATTAAGATTTAAACAGTTTGCTGAACCATACAAACAATTTTTATAGATGTTACCACTAGATAGCAGCACATTCGACGTTGCAAATACGTCTAGCCGAATGTATGCGTGTGTTGATCTTTAAAAAAAGCCCACAGCGGACTATCTACGAAGTCCACCGAGAAGAATCGAACTCCCTACTTTAGCGTTGTAAATCCGTCGATTTACCGCTGTACCAGCAGGGGACAACAGGACATAACCGCATTATACGCATTTATATCTCTTTGTGATATAATTATTCCTGAACTAATAAATCATATGAAACAGAAATAATAAAAACACAATATGTAAATTTAGGCTACAGCGTCTTTGCCAATAATTTCAAGAATTTTCTGCGTGAAATATTCAAAAGGTAAAATTAATCGTATGATATTTAAATACTAGAAAATCTCACAATAATTTATTTTATTATGTTTGACAATAGCACAAAAGAATTGCATCAACTTACCACTTGCATGTAATATTTGTTTGTCTTATAAGCTCACGGAATTTAAATGGTAAGTTGTTCTAATTTAAGTTTAAAAAAAACAACGTAAATTGTAATTTATAGTTTTTATTTCTTAACTTTACTTATAGGTTGTTGTAACGGACACAAGTTTAAAATATCTCGTTAATAGTGTTTAACAACAGTGGTAAAAAGTTAAAAAGAAGTATGCTGGTTCAACCTGGTGGAAAATATGTATAACTAAAAAAATAAATTGATTAATACCAAGCTGTAAATCTGACGTTTTATTTTTTGATACAAAATATGTATAAACAGAGTTGCAGCTTTTCGCCACACAAAAAATATATTTTTCTCCTCTTTAATTTACATAACATATTATTGAATGATTTTTAATAGCTCTCTCTCATAGTTATTTGGGTATTGCTCTCTATTTACTCAGGAGGGTCAGGTTTCATTGACCTCTTCCTCCTTCCTTTATATTTGTTTCAGCATCTGTCAAGTGTATTTATACATTGTACAAGAGGGCCAGAGTAACCCGTATTTACTCAGGCCCCTATCAGTGCATTGTTCATGCCATGCACTATCTACAAATGCACTCGGTGCAAATAAATCATTTCTCTTTGTAATTCCATAACTATTTGCTCTTTCATTAGATAGGTACTGTAAAACAGTCACATAAGTTCCTTCAATATTTATTAATTAACCCCAAAACTAATGTGCAGTCCAGTTTATAGGTGGCCTTTTTCTTTCATTTTGAAAATTTATATTTACTGGGAAAACATGTTCAGGACTATCCTCATCGTGTATACAGTGAATGTCTAGTTTGCTTACTGGTTCTTCTCCAATTTTTGTCAAAATAATTTATTGTACTGTGTAGGATTCTATCTGCCATTGTTTCTATGTGTGCGTATTTATGCATGAATTCTGATGATGTAATTCTGGGTACTTTGTAAGCTGTTGTAGGTAATGTATTTTGTACTGTTTGTAGTTTTGCTTATAGCAGTTTTTCACTTACATTTATCAATACAGGGGCTGCATAGTCAATGACGGGTCTAGTGTGTTTTACATATTTTTATGATGTTATTGCTGTTGCTCCACTACTTTTACCAGTTAGACTCCTAGCATAATTTGTTCTTCGCCAAGTTTTGTTTAAATATTATTTGTGTGGCTTACCCGTGTTAGATTTGAGTCGAATGTTAGTCCTAAACATTTTGCAGATGTAGCAGTCTGAAATAGTACTCCATTCGTATAGATCTGATGTTAAGTTTTTTTTATGTTTAGTTAACTAGTTGTGCATATTTTGATTCTATATTTTTGACAATATTCACTTATTCTGTCCAGTTGTGTTTGTATAGATCTTTTAGAGGCATATTAGTCACGTACATGATGAATAAGATAGGGCTAATCACTCCTCCTTGAGGGACAACACTGGAGTAAAACACTCTGAGAAGGTCCCTTCAACATTGATTCTACATTCAGTGATGTCGAGAAACCCACTTGTTGGGAATTTATATGCAAAACGGCTCGTTTCGGTTGGAAAAAATATTTTACATAGAAGAGCGAACAACGTTTCGACCTTCTTCGGTCATCGTCAGGTTCACAAAGAAAGAGGTAACTGACCGGAAGCTGACCACATGTTTGGAAGGGGTTGTGTAACTGAGTGTCGCAATGTAGGAGGCGGTGTTAGATGTTTGAATATATAATTTTATCTATAGTATTAATATAGGTATAATGGCGTTCCTTTATATTGGTTTATTTTGGGTTTAAGTTGTATAAGTAAGGCTTCTTTAATTTTGCGTTTGTTTATGTTTGTTTTTTTATTTAGTATTTGAGTGTTTTCTATGGTTATGTTGTGTTTATTTGACTTACAGTGTTCGAAAACGTGTGAAGGTGACTTTTTATGTTCTTTGAATCTAGTTTCCATTTTTCTACTTGTTTCTCCAATATAGAAGTCGTGGCAGTTATCACATTGTATTTTATAAATAATGTTGGTGTGGTGTTTGTCAGTGTAGTTCTCACATAGTATAGACCTCAGTTTTGTTTCTGATTTTTGAATAAATTTAGTATTAACTAAATTAACTCCATACATCCCAACATTAACTTCACATGTGAACAGGAAGAAAGCAATGAAATATCATTTCTTAACCTCAAAATTATAAGAACCGACACACAATTCAAAACAGAAATCCACCGAAAACTCACAATGCTGAACTATACATTCCTTGGGACTCAGCACATAAAACAAAACAAAAACTCAACATACTAAGAAACCAGACAAACACAGCCATAAAACTATGCTCACCAGATAAAATTAACGATGAATTAGACAAAATAAAACAATACTTCATCAACATCAATAAGTTTCCTCCACAAACCGTAGAAAACATTATGCGCACACGCCTAAACAGAAAGCAAAATCAACCAACAAAAGTAAATATATCTCACGAATTAAAAAATCACGAAACCATATACTGTTGTATACCATATATTCCTGACATCAGCAGACAAATAACCAACATTTGGCAAAAACTAGTAACAAAATATAACATTCCAGTTAATACTAAATTTATTCAAAAACCAGGCACAAACCTGAAGTCTATACAATGTGAGAACTACACTGACAAACACCACACCAACATTATTTATAAAATACAATGTGATAACTGCCACGACTTATATATTGGAGAAACAAGTAGAAAAATGGAAACCAGATTCAAAGAACATAAAAAGTCACCTTCACACGTTTTCGAACACTGTAAGTCAAATAAACACAACATAACCACAGAAAACACTCAAATATTAACTAAAGAAACAAACATAAACAAACGCAAAATTAAAGAAGCCTTACTTATACAACTTAAACCCAAATTAAACCAATATAAAGGAACGCCATTATACCTATATTAATACTATAGATAAAATTATATATTCAAACATCTAACACCGCCCTCTACATTGCGACACTCAGTTACACAACCCCTTCCAAACATGTGGTCAGCTTCCGGTCAGTTACCTCTTTCTTTGTGAAACTGACGATGACCGAAGAAGGTCGAAACGTTGTTCGCTCTTCTATGTAAAATATTTTTTTAACCCAAACGAGCCGTTTTTGCATATAAAATTGATTCTACACATTCTGTTTTCCAGAAAGTCATAACCAGTGAATAATCCCCCCCCCCCCACAATAGTCAAATTTCTTGTATTCGGAACCGGAGATTGTTATGTCATACAGTGTCGAAAGCCTTCTCAATATCGAGAAAGTAAGCGACAGTACATTCTCGTTTATTAAAACTATCAACAATTGCTTCTGTTAATCTAACTAAATGCTCTGTAGTTTGTCTGAATTTTCTGAATCTAGTTTGTTCTCCCAGTAATTTTAATGTTATCTCCAAGAATGTGAAGGGTCTGTTACTGATTGTTCTCTCAAGAATTTTGCCTACACAGCTGGTCAGACTGATTGGTCGGTAGCTTTTTGGGTTATTGGCTGGCTTTCTTTTTTGGAACACTAATACATTTGCATGCTTCTAAGAAACCGGGATATAACCAGAGTATAATAATAAATTAAAAATTGCTGTAAAATGTTCAAACAATATTGGAGTGCCTTTTTTAAGAAGGATGGCTTGTATATATAACCATCTTTTCCTGGAGAATTATTTGTTGTATCAGTTACTGCTTCTCTGAATTCTTGTAGGGAAATTATGTTTGTGTATTTGTTTGTATTGTTGATTTAGCATTTATTTAATTTGATTGGGAAGAGTGGTTTATGTAGTCCACTGTTATTCGTTTTAAACTTGTTTACTTGTTATAAAAGTATGCGTTCATGTCTGGGTCGTTGTGTGTTTTAAACGTGTTTTGAAGTTGCTGTTTGAATGCTTCGACTTTTTCTTTATTTGTCTGTGCTGTGGTGTTATTGTGTTCTAGTGATGGGCATTTTCTTGTTACTGTGTTTCTGAGACTTTTTAGGTGTGTCCAAAAATATTTCGGACCTGTTTTATATCCAAAAACGGCTCGTTTCAGTTGAGAACGAGCCGTTTTTGCATATAAAATTCTCAACAAGTGGGTTTCTCGACATCCCTGATTTCGGACCTGTTTTTCATTTAGCTAAGAGCAGAAATTGTACCATTTTTCTTGTTATTTTAATAACAGTTGGTTTGGTTTGTTTGTTTTGGTTTAATAAAATCCCTAATAGACTAAAATACCCCGAAATAAAGAGCAAAGTAATGAATGTTTAATAAATTAGGTGATTAAGATTAGTATCTTTTCTTTTTTCTGAAGTGGATGAGTTCGCGAAGTAATGAACAATAAGATTGTTATATATGTCTAATTGTTTGGTTTGTTTGTTTGTTTTTAATTTCGCATGTAGCTACTCAAGGGCTATCTGCCGTCCCTAATTTAACAGTATAAGACTAGAGGGAAAGTAGCTGATCATCATCACCCACCGCAAACTCTTGGGCTACTCTTTTACCAACGAATAGTGGGATTGACCGTAACTATATAACGCCCCACGGCTGTAAGGGCGAGCATGTTTGGGGTGACAGGGATTTGAACCCGCGACCATTGGATTACGAGATGAGTGCCTTAACCACCTGGCTATGCCGGGCTTTAATGGCAAACTAATTGCTTCCAGTGGCACGTCTACAAACTTACAATACTAAAAACCAGGTTTCATTTCCCATATAAGGAGAGAGGTGCACAGATTCCCCAATATGTGGCCTTTTACTTATCTTCAAAATATGCTAACTAATAAAAAGCCATCAGGCGATGAATATCCGTAACTTAATAAAATATAAAAAATATTAACATATTGGAGAGCCACAAGTGAATTCTTTAAAAAAATGGAGAGGGAGAGAAAGAAAAAGAAGTTAAATTCTAAAAATTCTTGAAAATGGAAAAGCAATTTTAAAATAGATAAAATGTTTTTAATTATTCAAGCTTTTAGTGGCATACGAACAATAACAAGTAATGTTATTATAAATATTGGCTAGAACTACTTTCCCGGTAAGCAATGGGAACAGCTCTAGGCATTACTGGGAAAACAGTACAAGTTAATATAACTTCCTCCCCCATACATACACAGACACTTGTGGTACAGTAGCCACGTTAATCGTTCCCCGCTGGTACAGCGGTAAGTATATGGATTTACAACGGTAAAATCAGAGGTTTGATTTCCCTCGGTGGATTCAGCAGGTAGCCCGATGTGGTTTTGCTATAAGGAAAGCACAAGCCACGTTAATATTTTATTGCTTATGCTAATGCCCCATGATGGGTCAGCAGACAGTATACAGATTTAAAACATTTCAGTCAAGATTTCTTGTTATATAACACAATATTGTTAGTTTTTACATACCAAATCCTAATGAGATACACGAGTACTGGAAACTCAGACGTACAAAAGCAAATCTAAGTAAAGGAAAAATTAGTTCATGTTTAACCTTAAAAATCGATTAAAACACACTAAAAAGGAACGTTTAAGAATGAAAACAGAAAGGCAGAGATAGGTGCTTTATTACTTTGGAAACTAGTTATCCTAAGATGTGAGCATCAAGTAGTTTAACAATAAAAAAGACACTACTAAACGTTTATGTGTTTATGCGAAACTTTTCAAACCTACTTTCTTTACCATAACATAAAATCAGTAAAAATATACTTCACAAGCAAAGTCATGCTGGCTCAATCACACTGTTTACCTACTTCTAACAGTACTATTGATTGAGAGGGCTCACTATGGTAACCGAGTTGTCATGGCAACGGCCGCTTAGATTCTGTCTTCTTCTCGAAAACGCATCAGGCACAGCTCGTGATCCTCGCCTTCACAGGCGCTATAGTGAGATGCGGATGTTGAAAGGCGCGCAGTAGTGGTTTCATGTCTGTGCGCAGTCGGTTCAGTCTTGTTTCAGTTAATCTCGAGCATCAAACTACACGGCCTAACTACTCTGATGTAACAATTAGCTTTTGATTTGTTTGACTTATTTCTGTGAATGTTGCGAGATTCTTGACATCTCTAAACTGAAAACAAGGTTCTCCATCTTTACTGTCCAAAGCTGAACTTTTTCGTTGGCTAATGTGATGAATGTAAGACGACTTATAGCAAGTTACTGCTTATTCTTCTTCTGTGTTTGTTTTTTTGTTTTTTGTTGTGTGTGTGTTGTTTTTTTTTTGGAGGTAGGTCTATTTATGCAACCATAGCTTCTCATTTCCCCTGGCAACAGAATATTCTAAAATGCCTAGACTAGCTAATATTTAGTTCTATTCATTTTATATCTATTCGTCATATATTGTATAAGCTGTAATTTGCTAATAAAATAGGAACCTGTGTTAAATTATTGTAAGGCTACTATATCTATTTATATTTCTTCAATAATCCTGTAATTTCTAAGTATATGCTTTGACTTTTCGAAAAATTTGAAACGAGGATTATTGGTTATTAATTCAACGAATAAGAAGCAATTATATTTATATAGACATCACGCACTGATTACTCCTACGTTTTATGGTCCCCAGTGACCCCTTGATGGCACTTACAGGGAATTAGAAATAAAAGTACAACAATGCAAGCTCAGGTTTTAGAGAATATATATATATGTATATATATTCTTAATATTTCTTGAGAACTCTTTAATTATACCAAAGGTGACACTTTGATCTGGTGAAAAGGTAACTATTTTTATTATTGCTTTTTTATAAAGTATTTTACATTCTGTGGAATTCGATGTTTCGAGTGGTCATTGTACTAACATAAACTTTGACATTTGGCATCAGAGTTAAGCACAAACACAAAGAAAGAAATCTCCTGAAGTGTAATTAAATTTAAAAAAAAAATTAAGAACAGGAGTAAAACGAGCAATTAGACCTCGCAAACATATACTATTGTCTCTAAACCAAACAATAGATTGTTAAATTTTTTTAATATACTTATGTAATTACCTATCGAAAACATACTCTTATTTTTTATCAAAGATATGAATGTATGTTTTCATATGTGTTCTTTGTTCTTTATGAAATATTTACAACGACTGTTTTGCTCTTTTATAGTTCTATACTTTTTTGGAAAATCACAGTTTATTGTGTTTATTTCTCGATAAGTGAAGGTTGTTCTGTGTATCATATTGTGTTTATTTCTCAGTAACTGAAGGTTGTTCTGTGTATCATATCGTGTTTATTTCTCAGTAACTGAAGGTTGTTTTGTGTATCATATTGTGTTTATTTCTCAGTAACTGAAGGTTGTTCTGTGTATCATATTGTATTTATTTCTCAGTAACTGAAGGTTGTTCTGTGTATCATATTGTGTTTACTTCTCAGTAACTGAAAGTTGTTCTGTGTATCTTATTGTGTTTACTTCTCAGTAACTGAAGGTTGTTCTGTGTATCACATTGTGTTTATTTCTCTGTAAGGAGGGATGGTTTGTACATATGATGCACTTATTTCAAAGTAGCCAAAGGGTGTGTGCATATATATATCAGCTTGTGCTTATTTCCCAGTGACAAAATGTTGTGTATGTATAAACTTGTATTTATTTTCCAGAAGCAGAAGGGTGTGATAATATATTTACTTGAATTTTTTATTAGTTACTTTGATGTATATATTTTATATTATTCGCATAAACTGAAGGTATGTATATAACGGATTACGTTCTTTTTCTCAGTAATTGGAGAGTGTGATATACGAGTTAGTATTCAGTGTGTTTTTTTAAAGTAACTAACTGAAAGTTGCGTGCATGTACATTTTTCTCAGTAACTGAAAGTTGAATGTATATCAACTTTCGCTTGTTCTTGTATTTTATTCATTAAATGAAAGGTGTGCGTGTGTGCAAGTTTTATTCAGGAACTTTTATGTGTATAACAGTGTATATATAGTAACCATAAACGTTTTAAACCATAAACAAAACACATTAACATGAAACTAAATACGCTGCATATTTTTAAAAGGATCTTAGGGTACAAGCTACAACGGTTTTGGAGGTCCTATTTGCGTAAATAGGACTCACATTGCGGTGAGGACACACTGTCTATCAGTCTTAACCTCCAATTCGCTAGTCTTACATTAAGAAAATTAGAAATTAGGAGAGCGAGGTGAGAGTGCTCAAGTCCACAACGTCCCACATCCATATCACCCTTCACTGCCTGCAGACATTTGTGGGAAGATGACTGCTCTCCCAAGTTAAAATAAGAATAGGGTAAACATAAAAAGATGAAAAATAATTTTTAAAAAATCAATAAATAAAAAATGAAAATAAGATACTACCATACGGGGGTGAGTAAGATAAAATTTAACTCTTAAAGTTAGCATTCCTGCAACCAATATGGTGGAATCACTAATTAACACGACATCAATAAAGTGATAGTTTACTGTGACTGTTGTGCTTTTATATGTAGCTGAAGGTATACATCCACATAAAGTAGTGCCAAGGTCTTATATATATATATTAATTAAAGATGTTTTTTGTTATTTTTGTTGCACATAAAACAATTGTATTTACGGTTTTAATAGACTAGCTTCTTGAGCTTATATCAACAAAATTATTAAAAGTTTGTACTTCTTGCTCATATCTATAGAATAAAAAGCAAACTTTGAAAACAATCTATACAAAATATCGAAACCTATAACAAATCCTCGATGGTTCTTCTTTCTATAGTAGAAATATAAGATATATCTACATTATGTAAATCATTGACGATGGTTCTTCTTTCTATAGTAGAAATATAAGATATATCTACATTATGTAAATCATTGACGATGGTTCTTCTTTCTATAGTAGAAATATAAGATATATCTACATTACGTAGACCATTGACGATGGTTCTTCTTTCTATAGTAGAAATATAGATATATCTACATTATGTAAACCATTGGCGATGGTTCTTCTTTCTATAGTAGAAATATAAGATATATCTATATTATGTAAACCATTGGCAATGGTTCTTCTTTCTATAGTAGAAATATACGATATATCTATATTATGTAAACCATTGACGATGGTTCTTCTTTCTATAGTAGAAATATAAGATATATCTACATTACGTAGACCATTGGCGATGGTTCTTCTTTCTATAGTAGAAATATAGATATATGTATGTTATGTAAACCATTGGCGATGGTTCTACTTTCTATAGTAAAAATATAGATATATGTATGTTATGTAAACCATTGGCGATGGTTCTACTTTCTATAGTAAAAATATAGATATATGTATGTTATGTTAATTGGCGGTTTTCTTACTCGATTTATCGTTAAACAAAACTAATATCCCTGTTACGAGCTCTTCCTTTAATCTATTTCTGTATATATAACAGTTGTTTTCAGTAACTGAAGGTTGTATGCATATAATACGTCGTGTTTACTTTCAATGTGTATATCAGTTTGTGTTTTCTTTTATTTCTTGTGAACGTAAGGGTGTGTATGTATACTATCTTATGTTTTTTTTAGTGAATGAAATCTCATGCACGTGTTGACTTGATTTTTTTCAATAACTGAATATTAAGTACCTGAGGATAAGCTTTTGTTCGTTTCCCATTATCAGAAGGACGTGTGGTATCAACATGTGTTTTCTCAGTAACTAAAAATTCTGTGTGTTTGTGTGTATATATGTATATCAGCTCGATTTTTTACTCACAGTATAAATTAAGTGAGAGAGTTTGTGTCATATTTTGGTTATATTAACTGAAGATTTTTCGTCACTATTTGAAAGGCGTGTGCTAGTATTATCTTCTCTTACTTTCTCACAATCCCTCGGTCGGACAGCAGTAAGTCTACGGATTTTAAAAGTTAAAAATCATGTGCTCAGTTCCCTTTGTTTGACCCAGAAGAAAGTGCAAGTGGCTTTGCTGTAAT
Organism: Carcinoscorpius rotundicauda; assembly: GCA_011833715.1. NCBI lineage: Eukaryota > Metazoa > Arthropoda > Merostomata > Xiphosura > Limulidae > Carcinoscorpius > Carcinoscorpius rotundicauda. Next base: position 116,307,978 of record CM022391.1, on the reverse strand, counting down.
AAAAACGCACACACGTATTAACCAAAGGATGTTTGTTTGTGTGAATTAGGTTGTGTTTTTTGTCCGTAATGGAAGTGTGTGTATATAACCTTTCGTTTTTTATCAGTTACTGATCGATATGTGTGTATTAGTTTGTTTCTCATTGTCATACTACCACCATATCTCCCCTGCCCACAGACGGGACGAACAAGCTACGTATAATTATTGTTACGTTGCAGTATTGTTATAGGCTACCTAACTGATGCGTTTCATTTCTAACGGCCATTGATTCAACACGCCAAGGGTTGACGATTATCAGTGTATTTCTTACCCGGCGGTTTGAACGAGATATGCAGCGTGCACAATGCTAACAGTAGGCAACCCCTATAAAAAAAATTTTAAAAGAAAATAGTTTTGTGTTTCCTGTTAGGTAGTTTGAGTAAATTTGGGTCACTTAAATATTTTCACACAGAAAAAATTACACCGATGTGTCATCACAGCGATCTGGACCTAAGCTCATCAGTCACTAAAAATCGATTTTATAAGAGAACAGAGGGCAAAAATGTGGCGATGCTTAGCATTCCATAAGATGAACTGTATGTTGTAGTAGTGATCATTACATATGAGACGTGCATACAGAATGTACAGTATTGATTTTTTGTTATTTTTTGTCAGAAATTGATAAGGTAAACAATATTTTTTTGATTATTTTGAGTCTCATATATCTGGAGCTCTTCAAAGTGCCACATAAAAGAATTCTAAGAAACTTCTTCCTATATGTTTGGGGGAAACGTCAGTTAATTGGATAGGAAAGTTGACTAGATGGAAAAAAGCAGAGGGTTGTAATAAATGGAGCTCAACCAATTTGGATTAATTTCACAAATCAGATACCTTAGGTTAAGTTTTTGGACCTTTGCTCTTTCTTATTTACATCGATAACATAGATGAAAAAAATAGTCAATAAGTTACTTAAATTTACAGAGGACGTTGCTGATTTACAAAAGGATTAAAATCATTTAGTGAGTTGAACAACTAAATGCCAGATGGGTTTTAATTATAATAAATGTAAGATAGTGCATGTTGGTTGTCATAATTTAAACTATAAGTATAATTTTAACAGTGCCATGAAAGAAAGGGATCGTGATGTAATGGTTAACTAGGCTTCTAAGCCATCCAAACCATTGTTAGTGATAGGACAAAGAAGATTTTGAGTGGTATCTAAAGAAATGTTGAATATATGTCTAAAGTGGTTATAATTTCATTGTATAGGCCACATTTAAAGTGTTGTATCCAGTCTTATGCTTATTACTTTGGGAAAGAAATTGAATTGTTACTAGAATGATGTGTGGGATGTGAGGGTTGTCATATGAGTAAAGACAAAAATCTCTGAAATCGTGTTATCTTAAAAAAGAGAGTTAGATAGTACTTGACTGATATGTATAAATTAACTGGTATCTATCTCATGTGTACAAATTAGCTGGTATCTGACTGATGTGTACAAGTTAACCAGTATCTGACTGACGTGTATAAGATGAAAAAGAAATTGATAGTGTTCATGCATCATATTTTTTCATACTTTATATAATAATGGCAGAACGTTGGAATTGCTCCAAAATATCAGTGTTGTTTAATTTTTGTCTATTATTTCTGTGAATTATCTGTAACCATAACATATCGTTAATTAATCCTATAATAAAAAAAAATTCTTAGCTTTACAATTAAACTCACGTGTCGAAGGTTTGAATAATTTCATTTACAGTTTTATAATATTGTCATAGTTTGTGTTTGTTTGTTGTTTAATATAAATCTACTTAATGAGCTATCTGTGCTGTGCCCAATAAGGGTTTTAATACCCAATATTTAGCTTTTGGGAAGGGAGTATGGATATAGTCCAATCACTTTAAGCAACTGGCTTTTATCGCCTCTCAGATGTTTTCATGAATTTGAAAATGCATTAATTGAAAATATTGGGAAAGAATCGATGACCTCTGAATGAAAGCAAGAAAAACTTACAAATATTCGAAATATATTAATTATTGAAGCTTGCATTTCAAAGATTATTTTTTAAGTTAATAACATGTAACTGTCAAATATTTGTTTTAAAGTCTAATTAAAAGACACTTTCTGACATAGCAATAGTAAATTGCTAATTTTTCAGTAGTAATGAAGTCAATTTCTATTGTGTTAAATGTTCATTTGGTGTTGGTGTTTAACCTATAAAATACATAAAGCAAATACTTTAAATTATTATCCTAAACACTCAGTTAAGTCCGAACTTGTAGACTGTGTTTGGGGATTTGCATGTTATACACAAAAGAAAACAACAACAACAACTTTCCTTTGCCGAAAGAGTGATCTGGACTAGTTCCATTATCATGAAATCAAAATAACATATTGTGTGTGTACTGAAAAATTTGGACCAGGAATAGGTACAGCAGAATTCCTGCCTTACTAAGGTTAGTATTTAAAATTATTTGGAGTAAGTATAATTATCATAACTCAGAATACAGACAAATTTACATTGAACAAGGCAATAATTGATTAAGATATCCTTTACCGATAAAAATATGACTTTAATGAAGATATTAACTTAGGTCTTACCTGGTGTTTTTCTTTTCAAAAATTTACATGACTTGACTGACGTACCCAGTGAAAGGTTGTACTACGTTAACCTTGCGAACTTCGTAGTTCATGTTAACGACCAGTTTAAACGAGAATCTATACGATTTGTCTCTTCAAATACTTCTATCATGTAGGAAAGTCTTATATTTCTTTTCATATACAAAATATTCCCATGATATGATTTTGAATTCGTAATTGTATTGAATTTTTCACATGTTTTTTCCGCGTAGGCTTGACTTAAGTGTTGTTGTCTTTTTCATGTAAGCGTAACTTGAACTCCTGTAGTGTTTAGATAACTTAAGACTGAGTATTATGGTTATTTAAACTTTTTACACCATCTATGTAAATGATGCACATGTGTAGATTTGTACACTTTCTCTCTTTAATTTAAGAAAAGTTGAGTGTGTATTTTCATATAGCAAAGCGACATCGAGCTATCTGCTGAGCCCACCAAGGGGAATCGAACACCTCATTTTAGCGTTGTAAATCCGAAGACATACCGCTGTATTAGCGGGGAACTAAGAAAAGTTGGTAGAATAACAATTGCCTTTATAAATGTTATGATAAAATTTTCAAATGTCTGTCTTACTATTCCAAGCTTTACATCTGAACGGTAAACCAATAGTATATCCAAACAACCTGATGCAAGAAAAGGATTTATCTTATAGGTTTTTATTCTAAGTACATGGTATTCACGTTTAGTGTATAAATATGTAGATAATGCTCAAAAACGTCTATGAATTATAGTACATTCAAGAGTCAGTGAAAGTGTGAAACAAGATCGGATAGGATCTTATATATATACTTTTATCCATTCCCCATCCATTTTTATTTATCTGTCTATGGTGTGTGAATATCGAATTCCAAATAATTTCATTAAACGGTGTTATTCTAATATTTCGATAAACGGTAAGTTCAAATTTTGTTTAGGCTTACCATTGAAGACCCGTACTAATTTATTTTAAATAAGAAACATATACCTCTATCTAAAATACATGAATTAAACAATTCCACTTTTTATAGAAATAGGATTTAACCTATGATCTTAACAAGAACAAAACTGTTTATAAGGATATATTCCTCTGCTTTTATCTATGAAACAAAATAAAAATAAGAAAATTGCAATTTTTTTTTAAAGTTAATGTTGTCATATTATGATTGATTTACTAGTAGTATAGTTGAATATATTTTCATATAGCAAATATATTTATCTGTATAATTAGCTCTATATGTATGAGCCAAGCTTCTCAGCTATTGGTTGTTTTATTATGTTCTTCTATATGATGTACAATTGGAATTGATTCACTCATAAAATATATAGCTCGTATTGAGAAATTTTTAATTGCCAAAAGTGCTGTGAGCAGTCATTACAAGGATTTTTTGCAGTAATGAATGTTACAACAGAAAGGTTACCATGCATTTATATAAAACCTTCCAGAACAATTATTCATTGCATTAGAAATAATTCTAGTCGTAACTTACACATAACATCCAGAGTTTAAGGAGTGTTGAGGTGCAAACGAGGTAACTGTAATATCAAAATGTTTCTTTCTTTACTTATTAATACTGCTTCACTAGAAGCTATATCGTAATATTAAATGAGCAATCTTTATAATAATTAAGACTGTCTGGGATTTGCAATTAAAAATAACTTAGCTGTCGTTGTTCCAGATTTTCTGTTACAAGACAGTGGTATCTAAAGAAGCTTTAATGACTTTAAGAGGAAGAATCCTTGTTGTTTGTGTATCAATATTTAAGGATTCATACATTTGATCCTCCCTTCCAACATCTTTAAAGCTAAATCAACTTTGCTCATAGTGATCATTTTGAGTTCAAATTCCAAAATTTTGTATCGTTATCTTAGGTCCCTCCTGCCTCCATCTTCAATTATTGTAATTCAGTTCTTCATGCCAAGGCTTAGCATCAGCCGGAGGTTAAGGCATTCGACTTCGCAATCTGAGAATCGCGGATTGAAATCCCAGTCACACCAAACATGCTCGCTCTTTCAGCCATGGGGGTGTTATAAAGTTACGATCAATCCCACTGTTCTTTGGTAAAAGAGTAACCCAAGAGTTGGTGGTGGGTAGGAATGACTAGCTGCCTTCCCTCTAGTCTTACACTGGTAAATTACGAACGGCTAGCTCAGATAGCTCTAGAGTAGCTTTGCACGAATTTCAAAACAAACAAAATATTCATGCCAGATTCTTCCCTCCAATATCAAATTTTGTGACTCGGTTTCAGTACTTTTAGTAATATCAAATTTCTACAAACTTGTACAAGTGACGTAATTTGTTGAAGCCCTTTCTTGCAAATGGGATTAACTAACGTAAAAAAAACGTTACTTCTGTAAAGTAACCTCAATAGGTAACACACTGATAGGGTCATTATGTATCTTGAGATAACTCTATTTACTATCTCCTTGACTACCTTTCAACTTAATCGCTAAATCACTTGACAACGCCCCTTGGAACATCGCATTAAGTGCGTTAGAGCATGCTAGAACATAAGATGTCGTCACACCCTTTCAGCTTTCTAGGCGACTGAGATCTTCTAGCTAACAAATTGCAATATTAAAATGTAGCTAACAATAATATCAAATCCTAACTCCTGTTTTATTTAAATATTGTGTTATATTTCTTTTCAACACAGAATACTTATCTATGTATTGTCCAGAACATTGCAACAGCAGCGTAATTTAATTTGAATAACCTTTAATCCTGATACAGTGTCACATACCTGTACTACAGGTGAATGAAACAACTCATTTTAACATGTTTGTTTGTGTGGAAAATGGAATTTACATCACTAAGAAGTAACAACGAGTCCTTATACGCTGAGTAACAAAAGGAATTTCAGCCATTAGGAGGTGACAATGAGCTTTAATGAGTATATTTCAGTGGAAAATAAATTTTAGATTGTTAGGAAATTTGAGCCTTTTTATAACAAAAAGAAGCTACGTAATTAGGAATTTCTGTGTTTGTTTTTTTTTTATTTTGCGTAAAGTTACACGAGAACTGTTCACACTAGCCGTTCCAGTGATAGACTAAATTCAACTCCACCCACCATCAACTATTATCCAACTGAATAGTTCGATTTCATCGTCATTTTTATATGGCCACAAAGTATAGAGTACTCTTCCCCTCTTTCATTCGATTTTTTCTCTAACACTTCCAAAGACCAACCATCTTGTTAGAAAAATAAAAATGTCTTAGGTGAACACGATGACTTCTACACTGCTAAAATTTACCTTTGTTTACTCTAGTACTAGTATTCTCATTGTTAAAAAAAGATGAGGTAGCAACACTATCATTTCCCTTTACAACTTAAACAATTTAATCAGATACTCTCTAACTCTTATTTTTCAAGACAAAAAAGAGATTTCAGTCTCTTCTCATGTGACAACTTCTCCATCGCAAGCACCATTCTAATGACCTTCCTCTGAACCATTTCCAAAAGTTGATTGTCGCGAAACTGAACACAGTAGTCTAAATATAGCCTGACCAGTGGACTGTACAACGAAATTATAACTTATTTAGACTTATATTCAACATATTTGTAGAAATAACCTAAAATTTTATTTGCCCTACCGCTAGTAACAACACACTGATTGGATAATTTTAAAGACTGCTTAACCAAGATCACTTCCCTTCATGACACTGCTAAGGTTATTTCCATCCAAATTATATTTATAATTAAAATTATAACTCATATAAGTTCTTGTATTTATTATCAATAAAACCCTTTTACAACTTACAGCCATCAACATCAAATAAATTGATATCATCTGTAAATTTAAATAATCTATTGATCATTCCTTCATCTAAGTCATCGATGTAAATAAAAAAAGAGGAAAGGTCCTAAGACTGAGTCCTAAGGTACCCCACTTGTAACATTAATCTAGTTTGACTGAACTTCATGCTTTCTTCCATTCAGCCACTCTTTTATCCAGTTTGTTAACTTATCTCCCACACCTATAGAAACTTTTTTTTATATCCACAAGCCTTTTATGTGGCATATTCTTATATGTTTTCTGAGTATTCAGATATACGAAATATACATCCTTATCTTTATCTATGTAATCTTTTCAAACAGTGTCAAAAGACTTGTGAAACAAAATTCTTCATTGGTGAAACACCGTGAAAATGCAATATAATTCTAAGTTTGTTGAACAAGAAAGAAAGGGTACAAATAGTACTGCCTAAAAAAATTTCAAGTGCCGCAGCTATTGAGTGTTCCCTCTTGTTTTAAACAACAGAATACTACAATATACCAGTTATTCGGAAATTACTTACGCTCGAATGACGAAGAACAAACTTAAAAAATAATATAAATCATTTCTGCCCTATTAATAGGATATATCAAACAAGAAATAACTAACACTGTAGTGTAACTTCTGTTACATAAAACAACAGACAACTGACACTGTAGTATAATGTGAGTTACTCTGTTTGTTTTATTTTGTATAGAATTAAGTACAAGGCTACAAAGGTATCGAAACCCGTTTCTAGCCTGTGAATCCGCAGACATGCTGCTGTGTCACTGGAGGGCATAAAGTGAGTTATATCAAACAACAAATAACTAACACTGCACTGTAACACGAGTTACATCAGACAATAAATAACTAACACTGTAATGTAACAGTAGTTACATCAAATACCAAACAACTGACACTGTAGTGTAATGTGGGTTACACCAAACAATTAACTGTACTGTAATGTGGGTGACGTCAAACATGAAATAACTAACTGTAGTGTAACTAGAGTTTCATCAATCAGCAAATAATTGACACTAGTGTAACATAGGTTACATTAAACAACATATGACTGACATTGTGGTGTAATGTGGATGGCATCAAACAAGGAATAGCTAACTGTAATGTCAGTGGATTACATCAAACAAGAAACAGCTGACTGTGATGATAAGTGGATTACATGAAACAGATGTACTACGAATAAAAATCTGTGAAACTGAATCAAGGGATTTTATGTCACGGGGTATCTCAACTCTTGTTCTTCAAAACTTATAAAAATCACAACAAATGAAGCAAATCCATAAAAAAGAACTACCTTTCATTAAAGAGGTTTGATTGAACCACCACTGATAAAGAACATTATGACAGTTAGTTCGAAAGTACACAACACATGTTTCAGCATAGTTGTATTAAACTGTTTCTATAAAAAGGTGCTCCTATTATAACAATACCTTTCCCTAATTATGTAAAATAGTTTTAAGTGCTATTACTTGGTTTTATAGTTTTATGCAGAACAGGGCATAATACATTTGTATATGTAAATTTAATTTAATTTGGTTTAATAATGTTTCATCTTAAGCGTGTTTTGTATTGTAAAAGTCGTGAGGGATTCGGAAGGAAGTGCATTTTATGTGAAAGTTAAAGTGTATAGGTACTTAAGAGGAAGTCAGAAAGAAGAGGAGTTTATTTGAGAATTAATGTGTTGAGCTATTTATGAAAGAGACGGAAAAATATTTTATCTGAAAGTTAATGTGTTGAGACACGTCAGAGGAAGTCACAAGGAAAACAAGTGGCTGCTAGACCAAACAAATCGAACTCTTAACACAGTTGAACTACCTTAACAATCCTGCAGAAGAGTCCATTTCACACAGCAATTAATAATAGACTGAACTGTAGGTGTCGCTCGCTTTGCATTGCAGCATACTACGATATTTTGTGACCAGTTTTTAAGAACTGATAATCGCTGTTGTAGAAGTTTACTGTAATCACACTAGAATGCAACTTTAGATACTTCGTAGAGAAATGGCGGTACACAATAGCCATCTGTGTTTAACCTGTTACTCACTTGGTGGCGCTGTAGATACCGAGTAATAATGTCTTTCCTCACGTCAGAGCCTCCTCTAGACTTCGATATATACTATATTGATTTAGTTAATACCTGAGTGAACAGAAACCAAATAATATGCTATTTTTGTCGCAAAATCTAAGTGCAGTAATCCAAAGTCCACGTCTAAAAATTCATATTTTATTCTAAAAATGACTAGCTTTCACTTTATTCCTTATTATAAACGTGTATTTAAAAATAACTATGCTTTGGTCAATATGAGTCTAACGTGACAAATAAATTATATAAACAGATGCAGGTTTCCATGGAGACCTAAGTCGATAGCATTGAAGAAAGGTCTAACCTCGAACACATATATTTTAAGAAAATATATCTATTTTTAGAGCAAGTCTCATGCAGACGAAAATAAATTTTACGAAATAATACCCAATAACTTTTATCCAAATTGAATTTTACAAAAGAAATTATTCATTTTTACTCAGTTTCTTGTAACGTTACTGTTTATAAATATATATAACTTTATTTGGTGTAAGGCCAAACCGTATAGGACCATCTGCTATGTTCACCTCGGGAAATCAAATCCCGGATTTTTGCGTTGCAAGTCCATACATTTACCGCCGTCCCACTGGGGAACGTAAATATATTAAAATACTACAATACTTGACCTCTTTGGACTCTTTTAATTTCTACCGTTTTCCTGACTTCAAAGATCATCCTTTATAATATAATTGTCCGGTATGATCAGGTGGTTAGGGCGATTGATTCGTAATCTGAGGTCGCGCATTTCAATCTCCGTCACACAAAACGTGCGCGCTCTTTCAGTCATGGGACTTTATAATTTTAGGTCAATCCCACTATTCGTTGATGAAAGAGTAGTTCAAGTGTTGGCGGTGGGTGGTGATGACTGGCTGCCTTCCCTTTAGTATTACACTACTAACTTAGAGACAGCTAAAACAGTTAGCTCTCGTGCAGCTTTGCGGGGAATTCAAACATAAAGAAACATAAATGTTTTTATGATCTATAATAAAAATGGTCAAATGCCACTTTTCGATCAATCGTAAACAAGCTGAAAATCAAACATAATGTATAAATATAAATTACAGCTCTTGTATGATGTATATATATTAAGTTCTAATAGATAAGGGACGTAGAAAAATTGAAGAGTTCACATATTTCAGTATTTTGTTACTAGTGGAAATCTGCTTGCGTTTCTGTCATACTTATAAAAAAAGCAATGTGAAAACAGTTTTATTGGTTGGTATTGTAACTTAGTATGTAAATTAATAACCAGTTTTGATGTTATCAACATATTTTTAATTACAGCAGACAGAAGAATTGGCCCTATGCATTTTGGCAAATTATCAGATAAAAAACACCAGTTGGCTAAATTATGGGATATAAGCACATCGATTCCACAAATCATCAGATAGAAACTGATTAGTTGGTCATATTACCAATTAAATACATCAGTTGGCCATATGATTTGATAAAAACCTCAGTTCGGCAAATTTTTAGATAAAAACCATAAACTCTTCAAATTATCATATAAAATATCCTCAGCAATTCGGAAAATTATTAGATAAAAGCATTAAATTCGGGACTACTAAATTAGGGACGGCTCGATGCAGTGGGCTAACAACCTACTCACTTAAAAACATGTTACTGAAACCGCAAGTGATTGCGGCCCTATGTTTCTTAATGGAATTGACTGGCAAATGATGATGATAATACTATTTTATCTGAGAAAAGACATATAAATTGCACAAATTATCAGATAAAAACACACCAGTTCGACAAACTTTTATATACAAAAATACAAAAACTCATATTCAGTGTCTTGCATAAGTTGATAGTTGTAGCAATTTAATAAAGATATTTTTATGATATTGCTTCTCAAAAGAGTGGTTCACGAGGAAATGATCCGAGAAATGTGTCCAAATACAAGTCACATTAAAAGTAACGCCATTTTTCCCATTAATTCTGGTGATCTGTTTTTTAATGCAAGTGAAAGTGGGTGAGGCAGGACCAGTGGGTGATCTGCGGGGTCTTTTTCCCTGCCGAATTGGTTTGTATACGAACATTTTGAGAACCAATTTTTTATGACTGATTCTTAAAAACAAAGCGTTTGAAGCGCTCGCTCTTTCTACTGTAAGTTGACAGCTGCAAAACATCAACGGAAATTGTGATACGATGTATAAGGAATTCAAACAACTGATGTCGTGTAAGACAGCAACAGATTTCAAGGCGATTATAAAAACGTAATTGAGTTGTAGAAGTTTTACTTATTGGATATAACGAGCATTCTGTCTGGAGATTTGATTTATTTGTTTCTTTAGAATTGTTGTGCATAGCTGTTTCCTTTTATAACTGATATACTATAGAAAAGAAAGTTAATTAACAGCGCTCACCGCCACTTCTTGGCCTAATCTTGTCTGACCAATTAATAGGATACAACCGCCAATCTAACAGAGCATTCATTGCTACAAAGGTGCGGAACGAATCTTCTAACAAAGCTATGGAGCCATGAACCCTCGAATTCATTGTAGGGGCAGTATCATTAGAATTATATCATTATATACAAAGTATATCAAATAAAATTTTCTCATATCTCTTATTTAGACTAATCAGCTGAAAATATTGACTTGTAATAGTCTTTAAAATAAGGGGATTTCAGTAAACGTCGTCTTCTTCAATCTCGCAGCACACATTTATTATTGGCTCATTCGTACTCACGAACTATTCTTAAGACGAGGGGCAATTTTAAGGAGAGATGGCGAAAGAGTTCGTGATGATAAATTCCTGAGTGAGTATAGAAATACAATTTTTTGTAATTAAAAGTAGATTTTAGTGTCGTAAAACATGTTTTAATCAAAGTCAGTACCTTAATTTCAAATCTGTTCAATTTTTACAGCGTCATTCATGTCAGGTCTGATAACGTCGATTTTGTTGATCTTTAGTCAGCTCATGTGGAACCCACTTATCCAGCTTTTTCGTCTTTCCAGTCGCACTCAGGTGGTTTGCAATGCTTGATTTGTTTGTGCCTAGGTTTTCTGCAAGCTTACGTACTGTTGTGCGAGGGTCTGTATCAACAGCTTACCTTAATGTGTTTTCACTTAAGGACGGCCTCCGTCAACGACTTTCTCCTCCATGTTGAAACCTATATGTTGAGTAACAGATTTCCATGGCCAAATGTCTAGTTGATGTTCCGTGCAGTTTCCGTAGCTTTTTGTCCAAGTTTGAAGTCGTAGAGAAAAATCATACGAAAGTCCTTCTTGTCCATGCTACCTTGGGGGTTGCGAAAGTTATTGTGAGTAGAGTTGAAACAGCAGACAATTAAAATACCTTGTAAGTGACATTGGTTGGATTAAACCAACCAATGATAAGTTACTCAGTATTTCGCTTCTAAGTGTTATCGTGAGAATTCCAACATTTATTTCTAGACGACCTAATATTAAATTCACCTTCATGCACTTAATGCTACGTTATAGCTTTTTTCTTTGTTATTTACTTCCGTGTGCTTCATCTCTCTTCAGGAATTTGTAGGAAACAGGGTGGAATAGTCATATAGATGCGTGGTAAGCTTTATTTATGTAACACAGTGCAAAGATATGAATGAACAATCAATGCTTGTGTAATGTGTAAAATCAAATAAATAATTAAAATACAATTTACATGATTACATGTGTAATAAAGCCGTCAACGGGTTTCGCTTAAAGACACTCTACATGTAATTATTTAGTCTTAAAAAGATCTCGTTGATATTTTCTTTAAACTTTTAATTGTGTAAATATGAATTGCTTAGTTACTGATTTGATCATACAGATGTATGTTTGGCCTTCTTTATGTATGATAACAGTGTGTAGGAACCCATTATTTCAGTTTAGTTTGTAACGCAGTTTTATAGGCTTTTTGGTATGTCTTAAGCTACGTTAGAAGTTGTTAGTACTAAACGCACTTCAAAACTACGGACAGTTATGCTTGCATCATCATTGCGTTTTACTTGACTGTTCAGTCTACCGTGTTTGTTTTGTTTTTGAATTTCGCACAAAGCTACTCGAGGGTTATCTGTGCTAACCGTCCCTAATTTTGCAGTGTAAGACTAGAGGGAAGGCAGCTAGTCATCACCATCTACCGCCAACTCTTGGGCTACTCTTTTTACCAACGAATAGTGGGATTGACCGTCAAATTATAACACCCCCACGGCTAAAAGAGCGAATATGTGTGGCGCGACGGGGATGCGAATCCGCGACCCTGGGATTACGAGTCGCACGCCTTAACCCACCTGGCCAGACAAGGCCGACGTTCTTAGAAGCGATAGAATTAGGTAGATGTGGAATTTCCCTTCAAAAATATTAATGCGCCTACTTGTTTTGTATACTTTGTTGTTTTTCACCAGATAACGTGAAAGAAGATCATTACATACTCAGTTATTTTCTTGAATAAAAACAAACAACGAATCTTTAAATTCGAACGCTTTAGCAAACATATGTTTACGTCCTTTGTTTTACGATTTTTTATTTCAACGCTTTGTTCCCTTTTCTGTAGTGGCTACTCTAATAATGAAGGTATATTTGATATTAGTTTCACTCTAAATCATGTAGTTCAAAGTGGTTAGCGTCCTGGGCTGTTTGTCGATAGGTTCTGGTACCGAGTGTACCACTGAACACGCTTCAAACTTTCAGTTGTAGGTGAGTGATTATTTGGTTAGGAAATACTGTATGATGTTTACTCACGTGGTCAGCCTCTCGAAATTAGAGACATGTAGTTCTAAAACAGCTGACAGGGCCGTTGACATTTGTTTCCATACCCATAGTTCTGAGGCAATTGACAATGCTATTTGTATACGTTTACAGGGCTGTTAATATAGTTTTTAATTGCAAACTTATAAGGTCACTGACAGGACTGTTGTTAGAGGTTTATAAATGATGTAGCTTTGTGGAATGGACGGCAACTGCCTGTTGTGGAAAAACAAGTATAGAGGAAGACGTTTCGAAAGTTTTCCGCCTTTTGTCTTTATAAATCTTTAAATCCATAGTTCTATATTAGCTGACAGGGATGTTGATAGACGTTTCAAATCCATATTTATAAAACATCTTTCAGGGACATTAACAGCTAATGGTGAATTTACTCTTATACAGCAAAGATCATAGACACTTAACGTAATCCATTTTCAATCGAGCTACGGAAGCACAAAATTTCATTGTTGGCAAATTTTATCCAGTACCGCTAATACGTGTTTTTTGGGTGTTTTAGCACCATTTAAAAATGAACGTTCTTGCTATATTGATCGAAAAATAATTTACTAGTTTTTGTGTGTTTTTTATGTCGTCTTCAAATTATTTGACTTTACTCTTGCCGTCTCTTACACAAAGAAGTGGGAACATCACTCTTTACTAGTTTAATAGGAGACCATATTTGTCTAACTTCACTAGGATAAACATCGAACGGTTCAGATAATCCCAACTTACCATGAATCATGGTTAACTTGCACTTTTTAGCACGCATTTTAATTTTAATTTTTTTCTGGACAAATTGCAACCAAATTTATGTCTTCCTTAAACTGCGTTTTTGTGTGTGTTTCCTTACTGACAAGAGTCAGAAGTGTTAATACACCAAGCTCTTAACAGAAACTACAATGACACTCTGAATTGTCAAATACCTGAAATAGAAAACGTGACACTTCAAGTGTCAATGTAGTCGAACGAGATGGCTCATTAATAGATCCGCATTATGATCCATGAAGGTGATTGATACATTTGAATTCTAGAATGTAATTTCTACAGTTTAACTCACTAGTGCTGGGAAAACAGTGCATATTTGTTGTTGTTGTTTGTTTTTTCTTGTACACTTGTCACTTTTCATTTAATAACCACGTGTTCAAGGTTCATTTAATTTGGACAACAACACAACGCCATGATTGGCTGTATTTATATAACTCATTACTCCTATGTCAGCAATGGACTGTTACTTGGTGAGTGGCATATGTCGTTATTTCGATCAGCGCTTAATAGCGTTGTCGGTCAGGAAAAGCAGACATTCTTCGTGTTAATAATCATATGGTATTAAAATAAGCCAACAGGGATGTTGTATAAAAAGAAGTCAGTAGTCTATAGCACAAACAGAAACCAGAATTAATGTAGTATAAACGGAAGCCAGTAATAGTATATTGTTACGAGAATTTGGGATCTTCAGTAAGCATTATGAGTGCTGAAAAAAAAGATTGACATATATATATTATATTATAGGTAAATATAAAGAGGTCTTCGGACTTTGGTCATCACTCCACACGTACTCCTGTTTCTAATCTCATTCTATGATCTTTCTTTTTATTCTTTGTTGGTATCCCTAATGTTTCGATAAAATTTCCCTTTTCGTTTTTGTTTCTTTTGATTTCTTATGTTTTCCATTTGTTTTCTCAGGATCTGAACGACCTCTTCGTTATTGTACTTATATTACAGCTTCCCTTCTAGTAAGATTTTATTGTACTGTATATTACAGCTTCCCTTCTAGTAAGATTTTATTGTACTGTATATTACAGCTTCCCTTCTAGTAAGATTTTATTGTACTGTATATTACAGCTTCCCTTCTAGTAAAATTTTATCATACTGTATATTACAGCTTCCCTTTTAGTAAGATTTTATTGCACTGTATATTACAGCTTCCCTTCTAATAAGATTTTATTTTGAAAATTAAATTTTTCTTTATACTTCATTTCTTCTGAGTTTCCACTGTTTTCTTTATTTTCCTTTTTCCTTGTCTCCATCTCCAGTGACTCAGCAGTAAATATATAGGCTTAAAACATTAAAATCGGTTATTAATACCTCTTGTGGGCGCTGCATAGATAGCCCACTCTCTAGCTTTGTCCTTATCAACAAACAAAGGAGTTTCCAATCAACATTTTATAACATATTTAATACCTTCCTGTTCTCCACCTTCACTGTGGCTATTAATTGTTTGTTTAATTCTATATTTATTTTTCGATTCCTTTGCACCTTTCGCTTGATTTGTGTTCCATCGATTCGGATTTCATCCCTTAAACAGATTGATGTTACTATTAATAGATACATGCTTTTTGTTGTTTTTTGAACGAGCTTGTGAGACAATTCAAAGCTTTAATTGAATCCGTTTTTTACAGCTTATTGAGAGTCTAATTTAAGCTCACTTTAGGCATATGTCAGTTTAAACACCTTGAGTAATCTATTAGGGAAGAGTTATCCACCATTCCATTTTCTATAAACCTACGTAACAATGTACTGGATGACAACCCCTATCATTAAGCTAGCTGGATTGGTGATAATTCGCAATATTGAAAGTTGCGGTCCTCATATGGCCATAGTTATCTCAGCAGGTCATGATTATGGTTTTGATATTTCATCTAACCATAGTTATCTTAGCTGGTAAGGGTTATGGTTTTGTTACCTCATCTAGCCATGGTTATCTCAGCTGGTGACATTAGATTTGTTGCTTCTGTTGGTGATGATTTAGGTTTTGCTCGTTTACCAGGCAACGTTTTTGGTTCTTTTATACCAGCTTGTCATTTACTTCATTTTAATACCTCAGCTGATCATAGTTTAGGTTTTGTCACACCAGCTTATGATGGTGTAAGTTTGTTGTTTCAAATTGTCATTTATTTGGTTTTAAAACCTCAGCTTTTAGTTGTTTTTGGTTTTATTACGTCTTTTGGTCATGACTTATGTTTTATTGTCTCAGTTGTTCATTGTTTTGGTTTTAATTTGGTCAATTTAGGTTTTGTCTCAGTTTGTCACTGTTTCAGGTTTTTGTTGTTGTTCGTTTTCTCAGCTGATCATGGTTTATATTTTGTTATCTCAACTTGTCATTTTTTCTTTTTTTTCTCAGCAGGTCACGATTTAGGTTTTGTTATATGATTATGTTTACATTTCAGTTATTAGTTTTGTAAATAATGTCGCTTTGTGTTCAGCTATCGACTTCGGTTAAATTATATGAAAACCGCTGATGAATGGTATTTACGAGATAATATGTGATTTGTCACGTTTTGGCTGATCTCGATGCTACCAGTAACACTTGATTAGTGCAAGCGCTTTTAGCTTTACATAGCGCTTCTAGCTTTACGTTCTTCTTTATGCTTTTTTTTTCGCTGCCACTAAAACTGAGATATTAAACGGATAATAATTTTTTTAAAATTATTAATCAAAGCAAAACTTTAAACAAAATGTGTCTAGGATAAAAGAAAAGCATATTGAGAATATTCGCCTCATCTCAAAAAACATAACGTACAACGATGTAGTGATACAATTCTGACACGTTGCCCTAAGTTACAAGTACACCAGTATAGTGTCCACTAGATACGACGGCATTTTTAAGAGCTATAACATATCGTCGCGGACATTTTTGATTTAGGTGTCGTTGAACTCAAACAAGGAAGCTGTTTGTTCCTGGAGAATTCCTTTGTCTATCTTTTCTGTAATACAGCTTATAGTCAATACAATTCAAAAAGCGCGTTGACTACACAGATTCGGACAAACTGAAGGAGGCAGTACAAGTTTAACAACACACTTCCTCCTTGCATAATTTTTAGTATTAATTTCCTTTCTTATAAAACACCACCAAGAAAGAACAGTTCAGTCCGAAAACTGTAAAAAAAATATGTTTTTGTTTAATAAATGTAGGAAATACATTACAATCAAATCCACAACATTGGTCTACAACAATCGTTAAATGTCTTAGTTGTCAATGTCGTCTCAAATCTTGTACTGTCATCTGGAGTTACTTTGAACAACTTAAGCAAAAAAAGCTTAGATCATTACTTATAACATTCTAATATTAAAATAATTTGTTTTTGAATATTCATTGATATTTTTAGTACTTATAGAACTGCTGAATATTACATATTTTAATAAGGTATCCTGGTGTAAAGCTGTAAAAAAGGTTTAAATTGACTGTCTAAACCCCAATGATTAGTTACTTTTGTACACTTCAACCTATATACAGGTCAGTATAGAATTATAAGCCTTTTAATTGTGACGTACATGTTAAGAAACTGACTTTGGACCTGTATCCTTGTCCGTTACTAAACCATATTAATTGTGACTTACATTTTAAGAAACTGACTTTGGACCTGTATCCTTGTCCGTTACTAAACCATATTAATTGTGACTTACATGTTAAGAAACTGACTTTGGAACGCTCCACAGTAACACGGCAGCGTCACACCGCTAAAAACCAGGTTTCGATACCAGTGGTGGGCAGAACACAGATAGCCCTTTGTGTAGCTTTGTGCTTAATTAAAAATAAATAAATTTATGCTAAATAGTTTTATATATCTAACATTGACTGATAAACATGTACAGAACCATTAAAAAATAATACTGAGATACTTTTTAAAGTAATAATAAACGGTGTGTACGAGCTTTAGGTGTTTGTAGGATCTGCCTTTAGTTAGCTGTGACAAATGATTAATATAGCCTTGAAATGCGATATAAACAGAAAGAAAAAATAAAAGAAGTAAATTTCCGAATTCTGACCCTATAAAGTTGTTCAAGTGTTAATATTAGCTTTTCATAAATAGAAGTATACCGACACACAACTTATTTTACAATTTTCAAATCTCAGGATACATTGTTAAACTATCCGTAGAACTGTACCTTTGCAATCTCTCGCATAAAAGTGTATTCACATGCAATGCGTTGTCATTCAACATACGTGACGTAGTAGTTTAGACTGGGACAAAGCCGCTTCTCTCTTCGGGGGTCAAGGTGCGTTGCACGAGTGATGTTAAAATTCTATTATTTACATAATCAGATGTAGGTTACCCAAGCTGGTGTTGGGTGTTGTTGACTAACTGCCTTTCCTTTAGTCTATCAGTTTAAAGTTATAGATAGCAATGCATAGTTAATCGTTATTTAAGATTATGCGAAAATTCTAAAACAATTTATGAGTAAAGAGGGTAAGCGTTGCAAATAATATTTATATAGGTTCCAAAAAATATTTTTTTCATAACTGAAAATGGGTCACAAATTCCGTTTTTTTTCTTCTTGTTGTTTAAACACACCAGTTTTGACCATGTACTGTTGTTATTAGGACATTATCTCAAATGTTACTTTTCTCAGTCCTTTATATATTTCTTTCTTCACAGTTTGTTAGTGTTGCACATTTTTGTTGTGAAACAGAGATAGACATTACAATACTGTTTTGTTTGACTCCTGTTGTATCTTAATTTATTCTTGTTGACAAGCTAGATCAGAAGTATATGTGCACTGATACGAAACTCGTGTTTTCTAACAGTCATGTTTCTATGTTTGGCGTTATAGACAATCAAAAAATGAAAAATAACACATACAAACTACTCTTGTAAAGTAATACTCTTTCTCCCCTTTGTCAACAATGCATCTTCCTATTCTGTTAAGCACCTCGACAACACAGAGGTAATTTGTTGCTGTTGTTTTTTAATTAAGCACAAAGCTACACAATGGGCTATCTCTGCTTTGCCCACCACGGGTATCGAAACCCGGTGTTTAACGTTGTAAATCCGCAGACATACCGCTGATCCACTGAGGGGCCAGAGGTAATTTAAACTACTAATATAATCTGTAACTACCTAGAGTGGCTCGAATATTCGAGAACACTAATGTAATTTCTGTCCTTTGACATTTGCTAGACTCAAGTTTTGTTTTTTAATATCAAAATTGCTGTCAAAAGTAGCAAAAGTTAAAATAATACTGAAAAAATGTTTTTTTTTGTTTCCTCTTCTTACTTCACTGATGTTTTATGATTGTGTTGAAGAAAAATTAATTTACATGGACAAAATAGGCGGATAGAAGAACTTGAAGACGGATTGATAGACAAAAAGGTGATATTGTCTATTTTTATAATCATTCTCCATACTAGACTCGCAAAGCAGTAGGAATGTCCTCATAATCCGTTTCTTCATTTTTATTTAACCTAGCATATCACATTTGAACGATAACGACTAGCCGTGTATCTGAGATGTTAAAAGTCCTGTCAATAGTCACACTAGAAAGATTGCAATTAACGAAAGCATCTCCGTCCATGAAGAATGAAAAGTTCAGCCTTTCAATATGTTATTGTATTTAAAGTTATAACCTTTCAGAGAGGGAAGGGTGGTATTGTTTCAGTGTATATGTGTAGGGTGGTATTGTTTCAGGGTATATGTGTAGGGTGGTATTGTTTCAGGGTATATGTGTATTTTTCTCACATTGAAGCCACTTCGGGCTATCTACTGTGTACACCGAGGGGTATCGAATCCCTGATTTTAGCGTTGTAAATCAGTAGACTTACCGCTGTCCTAACGTGGGACGTGTTATTTTAGCAGTTTAATTCTGTAAAATCATACACCTCCGAGAGACGAAACAATTTAGAAAATTAATGTAATTCTCATCATAATAAAAAAAGCCAAGTTTCTGTTGGCTACACTTAACTTCAAATTTCGTGAGTGACCTGTGTCCAATTCCACTTTTCTCTCCTATAATATTTTTTTCTTTTTCGATTGTTGTGTTTCCTATTCAAATACTCGATATATTTACTGTTTTCTAAAGATGGTAAACGTATCACGCTCAAAATATTGACCGGTTTGAAGATTGTTTTGTACCATTTGAACAATTTCTGCAGTTATTGTCACATCAACTGATTTGATACAACTCAAGTCAGGGGTTTAGTAATATTCGAGCTTCGATTAGTGATATTGGTTTGACTTATTAGAAAAAATTATAATCGTTAATACAAAATATTTTTAAATTTTAGATTAGCGAAATTTGAAGAATTTGTGTGAAGAAGATAAATATTATTATTTCTAAATCTGATAAAAAACCGATTGTGTTTGTGGATCTTTAAAGTTGAATATGTACTAAAAACTGAACACATTTTAAATGGCTCGACTCAGCTTATAAAACTACACCATTATTACTGAAACAAAAACGATAATAATCTAAACGAAAAACAATAATTTGAATTTTAGTCCGTCAAGCATTCATCTGAGAATTTTTCTGCGGTCTTCTATGTTTTAACACTAGAACCCGGATGTTGATACCTATGATAGGCACAGCAGGTATGGCTCATTACCAAATTCTGTCTTGAACTACAAACACAACCATGCTTTATGACTTAAATCTTTGAAGACCTTCACCACCAATAAATGCATGTTGAAAGATTTTTTTAAGTTTCTAATGAAATACAACAAAAGAAATTTGAAAGCAATGTTTATTGCGCCATCTTTAATGTTAAGTCGTTGTCCACAAACATAATATTAGAAGGAACTATGAAGATTATTGATGATTTTATATTTCTAACAACCTGACTAATTCTAAATCAGCATTTTTCAAGTTGATGAACTTTTTCCCCAAAGGAATTTCTTTGTCTTCTTAATGGCAATATTTATGATCAAATTCATGATGTTCTCGACTGTTTTCTTTCTTTTTCTTTTTTCTTGGCCAATATTTGCCGTGCTTTCATGAAAAACAATGATCTTTCAAATAGCTTTACTGCTGTACATCTGTTGATGATACATTCACCATCTTTAAAAACTAGCCAGTATTGGAACAGCAACTACAACAGTGTAAAATAATGGCTACTTCTAGTGTAAAATCTACCATAAAGAAACATTTACTGTCTTGTGTCCTAACTTTACGAGTTTTGTAGCAAATGCTCAAAGAATACTTGGTGAAGACTTGTTCCATTGTACATACAAGAGAAGTGAATAAAGGTGAATAAGCCGAGGTTTAATAAACCACCCGTACACGAAATTCCAAAGTAACCTTCGGTAATTACCTTGTTAGATAAACAGTTTTGAAATGTAGATAGATACAAAGTTACATGATGGGCTACATGTTCTCTTCCCATCACTGTTATCGAAACCCGGATTGTAGCGTTGTAATTTAGCAGACATATCGCTGCGCTACTAAAATATATGTTGTTGGGTATATCTTCAAATAATGGCCCCATTTATTTTTTGTTTTTTTAAGTTTAATAAAAGTACGCCCGTATTGAAGACATCAAGTCTACTTTAGAAAATTTAATGACGCTGCTTTTATTGGGTCCATTAAAGATAATTAATTCGTGTGAAAAAACATACAACTTTGGGATCCGCGACTAGATCGGATGTACTGAAACATCCTCTAGGTGAGCATGACTTAATGGCTTATTCAAGTTACTTTCATGCATATAAGCAAGACCAGTGATGAATAAAACCTTTGTGTAAAAGACAATTTGCTTCTCACAAAGTGAAACGTAAACTTTAGCCTAGCATATAAATTACGTTTACTACATTAATTTCTATAGCTTACTTTATTTGTTAATATGAAATATTTAATTAACTGGAAACTATGATTAAATGAATTAATCACCTTGAAAAGTCATGATTATACATCATCTTCGATATATCATCATCATCATTATCTGCCACTCGATTCCATGAAGGAACATAGGGCGGCAATCGCTGCGGTTTCCGTAACAGGTTTTTAAGTGAGTAGGTTGTTAGTCCACTGCACCTAGCCGTCCCTAATTTAGTAGTGTAAGACTAGAGGGAAGGAAGCTAGCCATCATCACCCACCGCCAACTCTTGGGCTACTCTTTTACCAACGAATAGTGGGATTGACTGTCACATTATAACGTCTCCCCCGGCTGGAAGGGCGAGCATGTTTGGCGAGACGCGGACGCGAACCTGCGACGCTCGGATTACGAGTCGCATGCCTTAACGCGCTCGGCCATGCCGGGCCGTGAAATAGCATACTGATGTGTTTTTATCTGACAATTTGTTGACCTCATGTTTTTTATCAAATAATTTGGCCAACTATTGTTTTTTATCTGATAATTTGCATGCCTTTATGCGCTCGGCCATGCCGGGCTATCCTCGATATATAACACTCCAATTTGAAATTTCTTGACAATGAACATATTTAAAGCAGAGGACATTTCTTTTGCATGTGATTTATTTCACTTGTATTACACATTATACCAAATCCAGATGCATTTGTATTTACAATTTCTGAGTAATTTCTTTTATTATATATTTGATCGAAAGGTCTTTTCTTATCTTATCAAAACGAACGTCCATGATGTATGAGCATGTTCAAAATACATTAAGTGCAGGTGTATAATGTATACTGCTACATCGTCATTCAAAATAATATCTTTTCACATTCAAATTTTATCACAATCTTTGGCTACTATAAGATCTGCATTCGATTATTACATTTATTTCTCTGTGAAGTATGCAAATTTTCTTTATTAATGGGCGTGTACTAACTACAAACGAGACAATATACGGCAATACTTCTTGCACGAAGAAACGAAGTACTCGATTCGTGGACAAGCACTTGTGTTTACAAGAATCGATAGTTCGATAGCTGTTGTTTTAATAGAAGTTCGATACTACGCCTCTTTCAAGACGCGAAACAAGACTGCGACAATGTTTCGTGAAGGCATACAGTTGACTGGAAATACGAAATAATGAAAGTAGCTTATATTCATTTTTCTCAGTAATAGAAAAGTAATAACACCACAACGAAACAATAGTTTTCAATTTTGATTAGTATGAAACTTGCATTTCTGAAGGTTTTTATTTTATGTTTCATCGCACAGGTGTGTGTGTGTTTTTCGTACAGCAAAGTCATAAAGGGCTATCTGCTCAGCCCACCGAGGGAAATCGAACCCCTGATTTTAGCGTTGTAAATCCGGAGACATACCGCAGTACTAGCGGGGGGCATCGGAGAGGACTAAAAGAAACTGATAAAAAGCACGTTCAGTACACAAACAAACATACAGCCATACCATATAAAAGACAGGTTATCATAAGAATTTATTTAATTAAAACCAAACCTCAAGTGAAAATAAAGGCGTTAATAACCAATTTTCTTAAAAGTCGTACTTTAGTTGTTAATGGTGTTTTAGGTATGAAACGTGGCAGCAATATACTTTGTTATTACAAAATTATTGATTATTTATTTAATCAGGCTGTTTAAAACAAATGTAATATTGACGGTTACTTTGCATTCTTGTTTTGTTGATTGACATTTTATATCTATTTCAGATCTTATAATCGGTCTTGTTAACAATAATAAGTTATTTTATCCCGCATTTATTTGAACAGTGAGCATTCTGACGAAATCTTCGTGTGTTTTTGCAATCTACTAAGAAACGTTCAAGACTCAAGTAAAACCAATTTTAATGAGCTTGGAATTCATTGTTAAAGTCGATATAAAATATATATTTTAAGTGAATTAGCAGACTAGCTAGATGTTATACAAGTTTTACTTTGCGTAATTCTTTCGATCTCGACAACTTGCTCATAGTTTTGATTTATGTTTTCGTCTAAATACAAATAGAAGTCATCTGCTAAGTCATTTCTAATTTTTAGCCGCGGCAGAAAGCTGCGCAGAATGAATCTGAGTTTTTGCAGGTACTGACTTTTAGCTCGTAGCTCGTCTTTTTTGACAAATTTGAGATCTAAGTATAACATTAGACTCAGAGGGGTCAAACCCTTTCGACTAATTTTATTTCATCACGTCCTACGGCTAATAGATTAATTTACTAAAGTCCTACATAAAATAATTTTAATTTGAGGGTAGGCTGATAGAAATTCTGATGAGTAATAACATCGAATTCGGGTATATGTGCGCCACATGCTTGGTATTATTGAGCACGCAAATAAGCTAATAGATAGGGAAGAAAGGTCTCAGTTTAATTTACTCTGATATAATAAAGTGTCATGGCTACTGAGAATTACCTCTTATTAACTGGTAAGCCAAAAGTAATATAATAATAATGTTTATATTGTTACGGTCAATCCCACTATTCGTTGGTAAAAGAGTAGTCCAAGAGTTGGAGGTGGGTTATATTGTTACGGTCAATCCCACTATTCGTTGGTAAAAGAGTAGTCCAAGAGTTGGAGATGGGTGGTGATTACTAGCTGCCTTCCCTCTTGTCTTACACTGCTAAATTAGGGACACTCAGCGTAGATAGCCCTCGTGTGGCTTTGCGCGAAATTTAGAACAAAACAATGAACACATTTTCATATTTTTTGAGAGTTCGCTTATTATCAACACTGATAGCTACTCTTTTTGTATTTGTGTTTTTTAATAAGACAAGGTAACTTATTTAGAAAGATTGATTGAGAAACACTGTTTCTTTGGATTCATGTAAATCTTCAATAAAATGACAGAAATGGCTTCAGTTTCTTAAACTTTTGAGGCAAAGCCATAGAAATTACTGTCTGCTAGTAGCGTTCCATAATTATAAACTGTTATGCTAGATAGTAGGCAGTTGATAACAGTACCCACCGCCAAGTCTGGGGTATGGTTTATCTGATGAATAGTGAGATATGACTGTTTCTCGGAGCGAAATTGAAAATGTGTATGGGTGGTAAGATACGTACTTCTAAATACTTACAAGCTGTACATCTGATGTTGGAAGGAAATATTTGTTTGTTTTGGAATTTCGCACAAAGCTACACGAGGACTATCTGTATTAGCCGTCCCTAATTTAGTAGTGTAAGACTAGAGGGAAGGCAGCTAGTCATCACCACCCACCGCCAACTCTTGAGCTACTCTTTTACCAACGAATAGTGGGATTGACCGTCATATTATACGCCCCCACGGCTGGGAGGGCGAGCATATTTAGCGCGACGCGGGCGCGAACCCGCGACCCTCGGATTACGAGTCGCACGTCTTACGCGCTTGGGCATGAAAGGCCTGGAAGGAAATAAGGGTATAAACCTGTTGAAAGTCTTTTAATGTTAGTCCCGCCTAATCTCTCTGTTTGCTATACGTGTGACCCGCATACAGAGCCAAATAATTTTTCATGTCGCTCACCAGTGGCCATATTGTGTCAAAATTTGACTTCCATTGCAAACAGTTTTCTAAACAGCAGATATAATAACTTCTTCAAAAAGATTATTAAGGTAATGTGAAATCTACGTTTAAAAAAACAAATATACATGTATATTTGTTTAAAATAATATGAGCTAATATGGAATTTGCTTCTATGAAACAGTTACAATTTAATGTATTCTATGACCGTTCTTGTACATAGATTTCATAAAATAATTAGAAACATTGCACGTTTAAAAATGTGCACTGATTTATTGTATAAGTTAAAAGTAAGATATACAATTACAAACTCTACATGATTCGGTGGAAAGAAATTCCACCAGCAGAAGAAACAGGAAATTTCTTTTTTTATTATTTTGCTACCAAAAAGTGCACGTGTAAATAAGAGTATTACACGGTGCACTTTTTTATGTTTGATGTTGAAACACAAAACTTCCTGCTAACAGATGTGATAAAAGTGACCTCAACGACAAACTTACTTTGTTTATAAGTGCCATCATCCACTTTAAAATAACTGTAATTAGCACATAATTTTGTTAAATTCATAATGGCATCTACTTCTGGACGTAAACTTTGCTAGCCAGTAATCTATTTTCAAAACAACAAAGTACTTCTATTAGCACATTTGTAATTACACGAAATGAAACTAATCTATTATTTTCATCTATATTGGTGTTTTTAATATTATTAATAAACTTTGAACTCTAATACATGAGAATTTGTTTTAAAAAACAATTTGAACTTAGAAATCAAGAATGTGATATTTCAGTATTCATATTTTCTGATTTATTGCTAAGACAAGTTTTTTTAGCAATTAAATTGATTAGACTCATTTCAAAGTTGTTCTTATGTTTCAATCTTACCTTTTCAACAAATGAAGAGCATAGTGTCTCTTGCGATTTAGGTACCATATGTACCCTCGAGGGTCAGGTGCTTTTTGACTTCTTCCTCCAACTAAACTGCTGAGTTATCCTAGAATATTTGTTTGGAAGTAAGCTCAAAGCTATACAATGGGCTACCTGTTCACTATGAGTATTGAAATCCAGTTTCTAACGACGCGACTCTGGAGACATGCCGCTTTACCACTGGAGAACAATCCTAAAATAATAAAACAACTCAAAGAAAATATCACCCACGAACAAATACAAAGTTCTCGAAATGGGTTTGGATTCTTATGTAAACAAAAGTATTTTAATGAAAGACGATGTAATTATGCCAATTGATATTAGTTTGAAAGAAAATATTGATAGTATTTTAAGGGACACTGTTCGAAAGAATGTAACGAACTTACTTATTTCTAATACCATAAGGACAAAACGAAACATGTGTAATTATGAAGTGACCCGATCTCAACTAACAAAACATAAAATAACATTCTAATTTTAAAGTAGACAAAGCAGGATAGATTGTTATAATAAAATTCTCAAAGAAGTTCAGAAAAGAGCCACTGAGAAGGTTGGATAGTTCTATGAGAAGAGGATAAAATATCTAAATTTATTTTCTCTGGAGATGAGAAGAGTCAGAAGGGATTTGATTGAGGTATCTAAGATTATTAAGAGTACTAAAAGTATAGAACCATCAGACTTTTGTTTTCAGTGGAAACAATGGGACAAGGGGTCATAAATTCAAATTTTGGCAGCGTCGGAGTTAGTCTCAAGTCTAGATAGCATTACTTTTTAAATGATTTGGTTGGTTTTTAGAATGAGCTGCCTTCAAGGGTGATGGAGGCAGAAAATGTAAGAATTCAAGAAAAGATTGGCTTAACATAAAAGTACTAAGAGTTGGTTATAATTGGAAGCTGGAAGGGACATCCTTGATGGACTAATAAATTTATTTTTGTCCCTTCAAAATTTTATGAAGTTATGAATTAGATAGGAACATTTATGAGGATAGTATCACAAATTATCTGAATGATGGCCCACATGTGGCAATAAAGAAAGATCTGACGAATGTAATACAAAATAAAGTACAAAGAAATGTAGAACCTGCCTTACCTCAACAATGAATGAAAAAAGAATCTTATACCGTCGTACTTTATTTTACTTCGTTTTTATGCCCTCCTAGAAATCATTTATATGATTAAATATATCAATAGGGAGGAAAAACATTGTTTTGAAAATAGGTTATTAGTTAAAAAAAGTTTCATGTTTAGAAGTAGATGTTAGTCTGAATTGAAGAAAATTGTATATAACTTGCAGATATTTTAAAGTGGGTGATGAAATTTATAAATAGAGTAAAGGTTTATTCATGGGATCACTTTTCTGTGTTTGTGTATTTTTCTCATATTAAAACCACATCGGGCTATCTGCTGTGTTCCCCGAGGGAAATCGAAATCTTGTAAACGTTGTAAATCCAAAAACTGTCCTAGCGGGGTACAGTGATCACTTTTATCACCTCTACGAGGTCTGTTCAAAAAATAAGAGGACTGTTTGAATTGCGCGGCTCCAGTTGGTTCCAGGGGAATACGCTTGGTGTCGCTAGGTTTGCACAGATCAGCTGATTACGACGACATTTCCCGATTGCAGATATCTTCATTTGTGTATTAGCTACGCGGTTTTAAGTGAAGTGCGTTTTTTTTCGTTTGGTGGATTTCAGAATGAATGACCTGAAGGAGCAACGACTTGCTGTGAAATTTTATGTTAAACTTGAAAAATCTGCGACTGAAACTTTTGCTATGCTTAACACGGCTTACGGTGATGTTGCTATGAAGTGTACGGCATGTTTCAAGTGGCATGAACATTTTAAGGATGGTCGAAGGTCCATTGAAGATGACGAGCGTTCTGGACGTCCTTCCACGTCAACTGACGACCCACACGTCGACAAAATCAACACCCTGGTGCGGGCAAATCGACGTCTGACTGTCAGGGAGCTTGCTGAAGAATGTGGGATATCAGTTGGATCTTGTTACGAGATTTTGACCGAAAAATTGAAGATGCACCGTGTTGCTGCGAAATTTATGCCTCAGAACTCGTGAGTTTTTGGCCAAACTCTCGATCACTCTTCTTCTCCACCTCCCTACTCACCTGACCTTGCTCCTTGCGATTTTGTGTTGTTCCCCAAACTCAAAAGACCCCTGAAAGGAAGAAGATTTGAGACGATTTTCTAGATTAAGGCAAATGCGACGAAGGAGCTGGAGGACATTACAAAAGAAGCGTACCAGGACTGTTTCAAAAAGTGGAAACACCGTTGGGATATATGTGTTCGTTGGGGAAGAGAGTACTTTGAAGGGGTCACAGACCTGAAATTCTAAATAAAGTACATTTTGTTTTATGACGTCAGTCCGCGTATTTTTTTAACAGCCCTCGTATCACCTGGAAATTTTTGTATTTGAGGTTGAAACTCTAGAACTAGAAACATCAGTAAAAAAACAGTTGTAAGCAATATGCATGATGATACGTTTCCAGTGTTGCGACATGTTAATGACACGTTAATTCATTTCCAGAAACATCTTAATTCCATCGGCCCCACAAAAAAAATTCACTTGAGAAATGAAAGAAAGGGACTGTTTTAATGTTTTGGATATTTCGGTGGAAAGAAAAAATGGGTTTCTGTTTATACATAGTCATTATCAGTTGCTACGCCGCTGCACGCAACATTGCGTTACTCATTGTCACAAAAAACAATTTTCTTTTCGTTGTATCTCCTATAGGCCATTAGTCTCTTCGTACAATGAAGATCGTATGTTTGAACTAAATTATTATAAACATACAGCACTTGATAGAGGTTTTGAACCGTGTATTATAGACATGATTTATGATAAACAATGTAATAGATTACAAATTCCAGAACTCGCTAAACTACTAATAATAATTAAGGTTAATTAATGTTTGTCAAACGTTCATCTACTGTCAACAAACACAAGCAAAGCGTTCATGAAAAATATGACTCGTTCTTTACTCCTAAATTAACCCCCTCTGTGGCACAGCAGCTTGTCTGTGGACATAGACTTAGAAACTGAGTTTCGATACCCGTGGTGAGAAGAACGCAATTAAATTAAATTAAAAATAATGAATATTACTAATAGTATTAAAGACATACTTGAATTAAATGATAAATTTCAAGTATATGAAATCACTTGCTGTCAGAGCTTGAATTATTCCTGATAAAAAAAAAGTAGACACTTGAAGCTTAGAATTAATGAACACAAAAACAGCCATGGTGTAACATGTGACAAACTCTACACATAACATTCAGTGAAATAAAGTTCAAATACTTAGGTGGTTAAGGTAAAAATGAAATAAGCGTAAGAGAATCTCTTGAAATTATTAAATATAAAATTATTTTATATAGCGATTTAGGTCATGATGCCACAAAAGGGGATGTTTGGAAATTTATGCTGTAGTTTGCACTGTGTAATATGTTAATTTACATGTGCACTTGCTGTTATAAAAATAATTATTGTGTTTTATTCTGGTCTCCTGAAGACCGTGGATCTTTCTACTGAATCATGTAGAGTTTTTAACGGTATGTTTTATTTTTAAGTTATACAACAAATTAGTGCGCATTTTTAAATATTCAATGTTTCTGCTTATTTTATTAACTATATTTTAAAGAAATATCTTTTAAATAATGGGAAATATAATTACAAGAAAAAATTACACATTAAAAGAATATTATTGAAATAATTAGTTGTGGTACCCGTCCCATGAATGGAAGTTATGTAAAGTTATGATTAATGAAAGTTATCTTGGGACATGAAAAGTTACTTCCCTTCTATCTAGTTGTAAGAAACGAAAGAATAAAACATCGATAAAACTGAAAAACTATAAAATGAAAAACCGTAAATTTGCTTGTATTTTTGCATAGACCCAACAAATCGTCATGCCAAATTTGGTGAAGAGCCATAAACAGTGTGCAAAGCGGTGGTAAAAAAAGAAGAACGTGTGTGTGTTTTCTTATAGTAAATCCATATTGGGCTATCTCCTGAATCCACCGAAAAGAATCAAATGCTTGATTTTAGCGTTGTAAATCCATAGGCTTTCCGCTGTACTAGCAGGGAGCAAAAAGAAGACCACAAATGCTTATAAAAACTGTCAAACACATAGTGCAAAACTGGAAGTTCGTATGTATCTCCTCATGGACACGTTGAATCTTCTTACCAAGTTTGTTGAACATCCATTTGCAGAAGGTTAGTCAGTGGTAAAAAAATAAAAACCACATAATACAAAACTGAAAGTTTGTTTGTATCTCCTCATGGACACGTTTAACCTTCTTACCAAGTTTGTTGAACATCCATTTGCAGAAGGTTAGTCAGTGGTAAAAAAATAAAAACCACATAATACAAAACTGAAAGTTTGTTTGTATCTCCTCATGGACACGTTTAACCTTCTTACCAAGTTTGTTGAACATCCATTTGCAGAAGGTTAGTCAGTGGTAAAAAATAAAAACCACATAATACAAAACTGAAAGTTTGTTTGTATCTCCTCATGGACACGTTTAACCTTCTTACCAAGTTTGTTGAACATCCATTCACAGAAGGTTAGTTAGTGATAAAAAATAAAAACTTCGAAACACAAAACTGAAAATTTGCATGTACCTGTCACGGATCTAATGAACCTCCATACCAATTTTGGTGAAGATCCATCTACACTCTGCGAAGTAGTTACATAGACATACAACACACATTGCTATGATATTTATATAGAAATATGAGCTAATGTGAAATTTTCTCATAAGAAATAAAATCAGCTGATGTGAAATTTACTTTTCAGGAACTAAGATGCTTTTAAAGATCTCATAGAAATAACACGAGCTAAGAAGTTCTTAAAGTTGCACGACTTCCCCACCTTCTAGTCCTTATTTTTCTAAGTCTTCTGTATATCGGATTTCTATTGCGGTTCAGCTTTTGGCAGTGCAAATACAAAAAATAATAATTATAATTCGATGATAACACTGTTAATGGACGGCCCTGACACATAACTTTTTGAAAAGTTCATCAAAATCAATTAGATCGAGTCGAGGATTAGCGAAAGTAATATCCAACTTAATCCAATGTTCGTTTTACCACGAGCTTTCAGTGTTTGTTACGATGAAATGTTGCATTTGTCATCAGAATTTGAACATTTTTGTGGAATGTTCAAAAATCGCCATGAAACAGGACGCTTGCAAATGAGAGTAGATACTTGTTGGATCCTGTACATACAGAACTATAAAAACATTCGAGCTGGTTTTATTCCGAAACATAAATTTTTAACAATGTTTCTACACACGACTTTCACAGACGATTATGCCAAAAAAAGTTTTGGTTTTTACTTGTGGACATTTGTTTAATATAAAGAAAATAGTAAAAACCGTCTTAGGTCAGGTGTATCCACAAATATATTATACGTAATATTAAACCTTTAAAATATTGTCATTCTACTTATTTAATAATCTAAACTAGTGTGATACATTACCATACTAAATATTCAATGAAATAAGCTGGTGTGATACATTACTAAATATTCAATGAAATAAGCAAGTGTGATACATTACCATACTAAATATTCAATGAAATGAGCTGGTGTGATACATTACTAAATATTCAATGAAATAAGCAAGTGTGATAGATTACCAAACTAAATATTCAATGAAATAAGCTAGTGTGATACATTACCACACTAAATATTCAATGAAATAAGCTAGTGTGATACATTACCACACTAAATATTCAATATAAATATTGGCAGCTGTAATTTATTATTGGAATAACCAGACTGGTGATAAGCTAATTAGCAGTAACTTAGTGGACTGATTGAGATTGAGAATTTAAATACATTTCTCGGAGGTGTGTGGTAGAACTTCGTTTTATTGTTAGTTTGATTTCTCCACTAGGTGACTATCCATTGAAAAAATAAAAATAAATAAAGGGTTTATCCTGTTGCAATAGAGCAGCGCATATGAATATTCTATTTATGCAATATTGTTTATAGTGTCATTGGCACAATATAAGTAAAGCTATTTTATTATTAACTAGACATTTTGAAGATAATAAAATAATTTAATCGTAATAAATGCACAACAAATCTAATTAATGAAATCTCATTACGAGGAGATGAATCCTTTATAATAAATATAGAATTGATAAAAATTGATTATTTGTTCCCCTCGTTTAACCCCATGCTTTAATGTAAGAATCATAAGGATTTTTAATCGTTCAATAAAGTAACCCCAAATCAGAATCGGTTAAATAGATCCACCATCTTCAGACCTTGGAACCACATTCTTCATCTTGCATTTTGTCAGTCATAACTATATAGTAGTCAATGAGACCCGGCATGGTCAGTTGATTAAGGCAATCGACTCGTAATATGAGGATCGCGAGTCTGAATCGTCGTCACTTCCACCAAACATACTTCCCCTTTTAGCCGTGGGGGTGTTATAATGTGGCGGTCAATCGTTGGTAAAAGAGTAGCCCAAGAATTAGCGGTTGGTAATGATTAGCTGCCTTCCCTCTAGTCTGTCAAATTAGGGACGGCTAAAGCTGATAGCCCTTGTGTAGCTTTGCGCTAAATTCAAAACAAACCAAATTAGTAGTAAATGAGACATAATTGTCGTAACATAGAAAGTAAAGCATATTATTGTAGCAATTAACAAATATGGCGCATAAGATTTCATTGGGTTTTTGTCGAAATTCGTTCAAAGCTACTACTCGAGTGCTATCTTTGCTAGGCGTCCCTAATTTTGAAATTATAGAATAAAGGAAGAGCAGTTAGATGACACCAGCTACAGCCAACTCTTTGACTACTCTTTTAACCGCAATATGATAATGACCAAAGAAAGTGATAATTAGTCTGTCTTGTTGATTAGTCCTAGTTTCTTTTGTCGACTCTTCAAGATGGTTCCTTAAATTATCATTAAGAAAACTGAAGAAAAAGTATAACTTAGAAACCTAATCATCGGATATAATCCTAGCGTTATTACCGCGTAAACATCCTATTACTATCCTAACATGTTGCTTACCCTTAACGTATTTAAATAAATCTTTGTTGTTGATTTTCACATATTATGTCTGTTTTTTATGTGCGCAATGGGCTGTAAGTGGTCTGTCCACCACTGATATCGAAACCCTGTTTGAAGTGTTGTAAGTCCGCAGACGTTTCGCTGTGAGACACGGGGCTTATATATTCAGCCCACTTTTTCTCACATTCACTTTCCAATTGCCCAATGATTGATTGAATTAATTCTTAGTCCTCCGTAATTTTCCAAGTCTTCCTTTATAGCAGTCAGTTACTTAAACTGTGAATGCTTTATTCATTTTAACCTATATTTATTCTTAGTAAGTCAACCTGGTCTTTCATTTGCAGACATGTTTTGTTTTTGTTTTATTTTCCTATAAGGAACATGTCTATCTTGAATATTTAATTTTTCTTAAAAAAACATTTTCCACAATCGACTGATCAGTATCTGTTACCCACAAGTTAATTATTATAATACCTTTTTTCATTTGTAGTCCTGCTCATGATTCCCCTGCTGTGAAATGGGAATTTGGAAGAGATGCGGTAGTTCTTGTTTGTGACACTTAATGGCGGTACCATTAGGAGTTTATTTTTTTGCTCCTGCCAACATTACTTAATACCAGAGACCGTGTAATTACCGTCGTTTAAGTTAGCCCTAAAATCACTTACTTTATTAGAGCCTATAATACTTGTATCTGAAATGTTCAACGAGGAACGAAATTCAGTTTTGGACTTATTTACAGAAGCTGCTAAAATCCACGCTTGTGTGTTTTTGTTTTGTTTTTCTTATGACAAAACCACATTAAGTTATCTACTGCGTCCACCACGGAACCGAACGCCTGATTTTAGGCGTTGTAAATTCGTAGACTTTCCGCTGTCCCAGCAGAGAACTACTAAAACCTTGGAACAAATAATAGTCTAGGTCGAAGTCTATTCATTGATATGTCACAATTTTCACAGAGAGTAAAACTCACAAAATACTTAAAATCAGTTATTAGCAATAGTGTGTCCTTGAATTTTATTACATATACTTACTTTTTCCAAACAATTAGCTAATTAGTAGTTAAAGATCTCATCTGGTTAACACAAGAGGTTTCAGATTTTTTATTATCTTAACAATTATTTATTAAACGCTAACCTTTCGAATTTTCGTGCTCAAATATAAATATTTGGTTCAAAAATAACCAGTTAGCAAATCATTAAAATCGTATTTTATTCTCGCAAAGTTCAATGGTATGTTGGAAGGTTCATAATGCCAAAAATTATGTTTAGGTATCCGTAGTGGCTAGAGTACAGACACCCAACCGACTGTGTATCTTTTTGTTTTTAAAACAACGAAAAAAACAATTTGTTTTTTGTGTTGGTTTTGAATTTCGCGGAAAGCTACACAGGATTATCTGTTTTAGTCGTCCCTAATTTTGCAGTGTAAGAGTAGAGGGAAGACAGCTAGTCATCGCCACCCACCACCTGCTCTTGGGCTACTCTTTTGCCAACGAATAGTGGAATTGACCGTCACATTATAACGCCCTCACAACTGAAAGGACGAGCATGTTTGGTGTGACGGGGATTCTGAAAAAAAAAAGCGTATCAAGAAAGTTGATTTAGTGGGTGCGACACGGCTTCACCATGTGACACAAACGAGAACTACAAGTGTCTAGATTTTGTTGTTGTTGTTGTTTTGAATTAAGCACAAAGCTACACAATGGGCTATCAGTGCTCTGCCCACCACGGGTATCGAAACCCGGATTTTAGCGTGTAAGTCCGCAGACATACCGCTGAGCCACTGGGGGGCCAAGTGTCTAGAACAGGGGTTGGCAACTCCATGGCCACTGTAGCTAGCTCAAGTTCAGGAATTGATTTTTCATCACTTATTTTTATCGCAAATTTGATAATAAGCAATTGCACTGCCTCACATCATCGCTAATGTCGCGCGCTTCATCACTGTCAGATACTCTACTCATTTTGTAACGTCAGTCTGATTTAAATGTTTGTGGAGATGCCAACCATTACGATTTGAGCGTAATCATTACGATTTTTGCGTATTCATTACGACTATACGCTCATACAGACAAATATTTCGACTTGTTGCAACTCCGATATTATTTTATATTATATAGGCCTATACAATAAAGTGATAAATTGTTATCCCAGGGCTTGAAAGGGGTGCAAAGGAAACTTCTAGTGAGATACAAATAAATTTTCATAATAAATAAGAAATGGCTACTTGCGATAATCATGTTTGTGCTTGAAATAATAAAAAAATATTTGTATCTCCGACGTCTACCAATAGTTTGAGTACGGTGCTTCTCCATACTGTGTGCGTGGGGGAATCTATAGTTACGTCACCAGTGCTTGTCAGGCAATCAACGCTCGCGTTGGTGGGTATTTCTCGTTTACTAAGCGGCTTAGAAACACCAATGCGATCGCTCAGAAGATGGAAAAAAGAGGCCTCGTTCACCAGATTGCCTTGTTTCTGGCAAATATAAAAGGACTAAAACTGTGAATCAAAAATTTAGGAAAGAGTATAGTGCAAAATATCCGGTCATTGCATCAAAAGTCAATGATAGTCATGCGTTTTGTACAGTTTGTCACATCCATTTTTCTGTAGCGCATGGCGGGATAAACAATTGTTCCAGACATACAAAACCGGCATATCACCAACAAAAGGCTCAGGCGAAGACAAAAACGAAGCAGATAACGACATTTATGAATAAGAATTTGGAATATGAAACCATAAATGCGAAGTGATGTTCACACAATTCAATCTTGCTCATAATTTATCCATAGCTGTAGCCGATCATGCAGAAAAATGTTCCCAGACTCTGATATAGCGAAAAAATATGACTGTGCTAGAACCAAAACTACAGCCATTGTACAAATGTTGGGTTGTGAAGATGACAAAATGATTTCAAGCATACTTACTAACAGTGTTTACAGTTTAGCCACAAATGGATCCACAGACATGGATGACTCAAACTGTATTCTGTGGTTGTACGATATCTTCGCCCTTTGCTTGGAAAAAATGTTTGTTTTCTTTTGACAATGGTGGAATGGAAAGAAGCTTCAACAGGAGAGAACATTTTCAAGCGTTTCGACCATGAACTGACAAAGAGGAAATTTCCATGGGAAAACTGTCTTAGGTTTTCTTCAGACAATTCCTCAGCTATGTCTGGTATAGGTAAAGGTGTGATGGACACATCTCAAGACGACAGCCCAGCATCTACTTCATGTGCTGTGCCTGTCACCTCATGAATACTGCTGCCCAGTAAGCTTCCAGACAACTGCCCCGCCCAGTTTGTGATATATTGATAGGTATCTACTATTTTCTGGACAAAAGTGCCAGCAGAAAGTAGCATTTCAAAGAGTTTCAAGGATTGTATGACAAAGAAACAAAAAAATTCTAAAACTCTTCAACACAAGATGGCTATCACTTGGGGTGTGCCTAAACAGAACATTGGACATGTGGAAGCCATTGAAGAAGTACTTTCACTGTGAAAAGGAAAAACTAGATTAAAAAAGATCTAAACGTGCAGCTCAGTCAGGCAGAAATACTTTAGCAGTCACGATATTTTCTCAGCCACACAGGGACATAATACAACAGCCTCCAAAAGCAGACAAAGAAACATTTGATATAACTCAATATATGTTCAGGCAGTCTGACCTTGAACTAAAGAAGAGACGATCAATGACAAAAAAAGAAAGTGAAAGTTAGCAAGGAAGTAACCAAAAAGTTACGAGCAGAGCAAGTTAGATAAGTTAACAGTTTTCTTGGACAACAAAATGAACTTGCTATTTTGTCTTTTTCTTTAGTCTGCAATTTCTCTATTTGATCAAGCCAATTTGATATTGCAAAGAGAGAAACCTTGCATTCACATTATGCATAAAACTCTGATTACACAAGTTAAAAATATGCTTGTTAGATACATCAAGCCAGAATATCTTAAAGGCAACATCACTAAACTTGACTACAACAATGAATCCTTACACAAATCTGATGAGGCAGTTTCTATCGGAAACGCTGCCAAGAAATACATTATTAAATATCAAAAGGACCTGGACCTGATCAACTTCTACACCAGTGTCAAGAAATACTATATTGCAGCTACAAATTACATGATGAAACATTTCCCTCTAAATGATGAACTTTTGATTCACTCAGAGGTTGCTGATCCAAAACTGAAAGCCATCAAAGATTTTTTTTCTCTACGCTTCTTTACAGACAGGTATCCTGTCCTTATCAATACACATGAGTACGACACTATTGACAAGTTGGTAGGGCAATATTTGAACTATCAAATTGATACTTTCTCAGAAAATGTCCTTCAGTTGAATGTTGACAAGTTTTTGGTTCAGCTGTCTACATTAAAGATGGAAATGGCAACCAGAAGTATGACATTCCGTGTAGGGTTATGCTTGGAATTTTTACGATCTTCCACTCTAATGCTGAGAGTGAAAGGATATTTAGTTTATTGACTAAAAACAAAAGCAAGTTCAGACCAATCTTGAGCACCTCAGTTTTGAGCAGTATTATAACACACAAGATGTGTATGCAGTCAAATGGACAATGTTGTTATAACTCCCAACCATTCAGAGACATTCTCATGAAAGCAAAAGCTTCAACAGCTGCAAAACTATTACAATAAGTGTCATAAAGATAATATAAGCTAGTCCTTACACAAAGGCTTTTTCTGCTTACTGTTTGTGCATGTTCAATGTTGTTTTACCAATATGTTTGTTACTCTGAACTAAATAAAAGACGTAATTTCAAAAGAATTGTTTTTTAATTTATTTATTAAATACATTAAACACACTCATAAATGAGCAATTTATAGCAGTAATAAATAATAATAGTTATAATAACAATATAATAATAAACAGCTTAGAGACATTGGTCAGGCCGAGTAGCCGCAAATGATAAATAACTCAACATTACGCTCAATTATTTGAAATAGTTGGCATCTCTGTGTTTGTTATCCAATGTGCGTTGTTTTACATGCGCTTGTAAACATATTTTAATTATGCAACTTTCAAGTGTTTAAATATAATTTGTTTTTAATCCCATAATATGGATAAGTGATAACCTGAAAACAAAATAATACAGACAATAAATAAAGACAATTTAATTAATTCTGGTATTACTGTTGAAAAGAAAATGGCGCGTGACTGGAAAAACATCAAACAAGAATGTAATGAAAGTTGGGAGTTGAAATTTGTAGTGATTGAAGTAAATAATAAGTCAGAGTGTCTTTTGTATAACAAAGTTTTCGATATAACTTTAAGCAACACTAACAATTTTCACAACGAATTTGATGTAAAATTTACAGTTGATAGCAAAAATCGTATGAATGATATTAGCCATCTGAAAGCAAAACTTTATGAACAAAAGTGAGACCTAAAAAGATTTTTATCATTGATAGAACTAGTTACGTTAGCTAACTATAAAGTAGCTTGGATTCTAGCTTAAAAAAAGAAATCATTTTTTAATGTAGAACCAGTAAAAGAAATATTGATTGCGGTCATTGAAACTCTGTTGGAGAATTATGATTTAAAAATAAGAGGTGATATTCTTCAAAAGATAAATACTTTGCAATTAAGTCAAAGAAAAATTGTCCACAGAATGCTATAGTTAGCAAAAACGTAGAAAATCAGTTGCTTGAGCAACTAAAAGACTGTTTAGCACTAGATGAGTCAACAGATGTTAGTGACACTGTACACTTTATATTTTGGGTTCGATATATAACTTCAGATCTTGAAATGAGGGGAAAATGTTTGGTCTTTGTAGATTACGGGATCGAACATATGGAAAAAACGTCTTTGAAGAATTTCTTGAAATATCAAAAAAAATTCAACCTGGATTAAAAAAAAACCACTTTCTATCACAACAGACGGTGCTCCCGCCATGACTGGGGCGAAATTAGGATTTGTTTCTCTTTTGAAGCAGCATTTAACTGAAAATAATGTGAAGTCCACGCTGCAATTTTTTCATTGCATTTTGCATTAAGAAAATCTATGTGCTCAGATGTCTAAAAGTGATGAATTGAAAACTTTAATAAAGACTGTTGTAAGAACTGTGAATTATATTAGAAGTGGTAGCTCTCTCATCCATCGACAGTTTTTTGAGTCTTTGAAGAAAAGCAGTAACTATACTTTGATGATCTTACTGATTTTACAAATGTAAGATGGTCAAATAGAGGAAAAGTCTCGAAACGATTTGCTTCCTTATTTCCTAAAATAAAAGAGTATCTTGTTGAAAAAGGTAAGATTGAAAATTTCCCTGAAATTGAAACTCTGTCATAGCAATGTGATTTGTACGTTCTGTGTGACATGATGGCTCACTTGAATAATTTGAATACGAAGCTTCAGGGAAGAGATAAAATAATAAGCGAACAATCACAGTCTATTCATGGATTTCAATTAAAGCTAAACTTCTTTGCGGAACATTTACAAAAGAATGATTTGACACATTTTGAAAAGTTGAATAGTTTTATAGAAAATAATAAAGACTATGATATCGCTTATGATGGCTTGGCATGGCTGAGCGCGTAAGGCGTGCGACTCGTAATCCGAGCGCCGCTCTCTCAGCCGTGGGGCGTTATAATGTTACGGTCAATCCCACTATTTGTTGGTAAAAGAGTAGCACAAGAGTTGGCGGTGGGTGGTGATGACTAGCTGCCTTTCCTCTAGTCTTACACTGCTAAATTAGGGACGGCTAGCACAGATAGCCCTCGAGTAGCTTTGTGCGAAATTCCAAAAACAAACAAACAAATTTCACTTATGATAAAGATGATCTCTTTGCAAACTGGATTAAAAATTTATTACTTTTCTCCGAATTTAAATATTTGAAACCGATATTTGAATTTTTTTCATGATCCATTTCAATTTGGCTTAGGAAATTTCAGTGAGAAAGTTACATCTTTTTTGTATTTGGATAAATATGGATTTGAAGACAAGATCCTTACTCTGCAAAGTGTAGAACAAAAAAAAAATAAACAAAAATGTTCTAACAGAGAGATGTGGCTCACTATTCTGATAAATGAGAGTCTTCCAAATTTAAAAATAGCAATTTCAAAATTATTTTCCATGTTTGGATCCACATGGGTGTGCGAGTCAACATTTTATACGCTAGATTTAAGTCTAGATAAAGATCTCGGCTCACTGATATAAATTTAGAGGCAGAGATAAGATGCTCATTGAGTATAGATATTAAGCCAAATTTCACGAAACTTGTTGATAAACACTTCCAAAAGTTTTCACATTGAAGGCTAGTTAAAATCCAATTTTTTTTATTACACTAACATCTTTCAATTTGTTTTTAATAGTGTGGCCAACGTTCTAGAGCGTGGCATAAAACTTTTATTCTCTGCATAAGCGAATGTACAATTAGTGTGACATTTTCTGATTCAGTCTTCTACATTTTTTTCAATATAATTAAATAATCGTTGAGTTTTATGCTGTATTTTTACTAATTATTTATGCAGTTTTCACCCATTATTTATTGTCACTTAGTTTTTGCCATCACTACTTTAAAATTAATTGTTATACCGTATGATATTTAATTGTTAAAAATAATACTCTCTTTTTTTTTACCTGAATGAATGTGACCGAAAACTCAAGTAAAATATATTTGTTTTCCAATAATATATATTTACATCAGTATTGTTGTTCTTGTTTTCACGCGATTAGAAGCTCAAAATACAACATACTATGAAATTTGTTCAAATTACAAAACAAGTAAATACTTTTCAAAGTCTCCAAAGAAGGAAGAGATAATTTGAACCGAACCCTTTGAGGCCAGTAAGATTTAAACATCGATGTTAATAAATTTCGCGCAAAAGTACCCGAGGACTATCTGCGCTAGCTGTATCTAGTTTAGCAGTGTAAGATTAGATGGAAGGCAACTAGTCATCATCACCCCCGCCAACGTTTGGGCTACTCTCTTACCAACGAATAATGGGGATTGATCGTCACATTACAATGCCCCCCACAGCTAATAGGGCGAGCATGTTTGGTGTGACGGGGAATTGAACGCGCGTCCTTCGGATTACGACTTAAGTGCCTTAACCATTTGGCCCTACCAGACCAGCCTATTGTGTAGCTTTGCACTTAAACAATCAACCAAAGGAAATTTCAAATAATAGTTATTCAGATTACAGCTAAATACAAACATTTCACTTCTGCTGAAGGATACCATTATTTTGTATTGTAAATTTTGTTTAAGCATGCAAACAAAAAGTTGTCGAAACGAAATCTATAAAAGAAAAAGAACAATTAATATTCAAGCACATAAAATATGGTGTTGAGTAACTTAGTTTTATTTTTTTAAATAAAAGAGTAAGGCATTTCTCACTAATAGTGTAACTGCATGAAATACAAATAAATTCTAAAATAATTTTTGATAAACTAATAATGGTTTTGCGCATGCGTACAAATGGGGAATGATACATTATGATAGTCTGAGGAAGAAAATTCATCTTTTAAATTATATTTTAAAATTTTAACTGGATAGTTTCTACATCGCTAAATATAGTTTAAAAGTTTTAAAATCTACAATATTTTGCATAACAATAGACACCGTGGGTATAATGTTTAAATTAGCTTATTCAACTTCTGCTTGCGAACAATTTCGAGCAATCCACGTAATGTTATCTTGGAATGACGTAATTATAGGACAACTTGTACTGTTTATTGTCGAACTGCTCAACCATCTTCCTTTGTTGTGATTAATGTTAGATAAACGTAATTTTGTTGTATACATAGCTATCGATAGATGGAGCGAAAGTGACTAAACTATTATATTCCAAGTCAGCAGATTTGACTGACCTTAATTCTACTGAAGATCAAAAATACCTCGAAAACGAATACTTTTTTAAACTACAAGTTTGGATGTTGGAAAAATTAGAATCTCAATTTAATCCTATATTGTCTCTTTCTAATATGTTTTTTGGAAAGCCCGTTGAAAGTTGGTTTACAAGTCTTGTTGTAACATATTAACAGCCCTCTGTTTAGTTCTTGTGGGATATTCTGAACAGATATAAATGTGACAGGTTAAAAGAATAAGCCCTAACGTAGTTTGTTTGTTAGAAGATATTTACGACACGCTGTTTGAGAAACCTGGGGAAAACGACCAATTTATTAAATGAGCTGAATATGTCGAGGAAGTTTATGAAACGTAAAAGCCGACCAGCAAAAGTTTTGGCTATTGTGACGATGATTTATCGGTGGACATCTTTATTTGTTAAAGGTAAATAATAAGATAAAAGCCGCGAACAGTCTCTGAAGATATTGCATCACATTAGACGCGATGAATATCTCAACGTTTATGACGTCGAGTTTTCGTAAAGTCTGTCCAACAATGATGGCGGACAGAGTTATAACGAACATCGCATAAATATGGATATGACTATTGCAGAAGAGCAATAAAAGTATCTTGATGAAGTTTTACCGCGTATTGAAGTCTAAACCTCAGACTAAATGACAAGTTTCTTTTATAGCTCTCCCCATCAAATATGAATTAACCGTCATATGGACTTAATAGTGGCAATTATGCACGGTTGTATGTCCGTTATGTGTTGCGAACTTTTGTCAAACTGGTCGCTTAGCAACAGAGCTATTAATACAGGGTGTTAATTAGTAAACTTCGTAGTATAAACCTACAATTGAAGCTTTAAACACGTAAATAATGAAAGCTAATAACTATTTGAGTATTTCCGTATTAGTTCAACGTAAGTCACATTAACAGAAATGATACAAAAATATAGCTTAATCATTTTCATAGTAATATACAGTGAATCTTCGTTTGAAATGATTACCGTCTATCTCGATTAAGTGAAATTTTTTGACGTTCTCTCTCTCGGGATTTAGGTAATCGTGTATCCTGGAGGTTTAGATGTTCTTTGACCTCTTCCTTCTTCCTTTACTTTCATGATCATGCGGTGTAGGTTGGTATGGCTTCTGCTTTAGGGTCATAGTTATCTCAGTTTACTCCGACCCTTTTCAGGACAGTGTCCACATACTAATTTCCTACATTTATAAATATTATTTGCCATATCAGTGGGAAATCTAGTTCGATAGTGGCCTTTTCCACCTTCCTTTTATATATATATATATATAAAATTTATTTATTTTTGTGTTTAAAAGATATATATTGATCGGGGAAAGATATTTAGGACTATCTTCATCATCTATGCAGTGCCTGTCTAGTTCGCATAATAATTCATTTTTCTTCCAATTTTTATCAAAATACGTTATTGTACTATGTAGGAGTCTAACTGGTATGGTTGGTATGTTTGTGTATGAAGTGAGATGATATTGTTCTTGGAACTCTGTATGCTGTTGTGAGGAGTGTGTTTTGTATTGTTTGTAGCTTGTTTTAAATTGTTTTGTCACTTACAGTTGCCCCCCCCCCGCTAGTACAGCGGGATTTATAATGCTAAATTAGGGGTTCGATTCCCCTCGGTGGTCTCAGCAGATAGCTGAAAAACACAAACACACACACACACACACACACACACACACACACACAGTTATCCAAGCTGGAGCTGCATAGTCGATTACTGATCAAATGTATGTTTTATATATTTTTGATATATTGTATGTTGAAATTACACTATTCTTGCCAGTTAGACTCCTAACATAGTTGATTCTTCGCCAGGCTTTACTTTTAATTTAATTTAAGTGGTTAATCCAAATTAATTTTGAGTCATATGTCAGACCTAGAAATTTTGCCGATGTGGCAGTTTGAAGTAGTCTTCCATTCATATATATTTCATGCTGTAGTTTTTTGTGCTTTGTCAGTTTGGTAAATACGACTAATTGTGTTTCTGCTGTAATTATATTCATTCTGTATTTTTGGCAGTATTCATTTGTTTTTGAATTTCGCACAAAGCTACTCGAGGGCTATCTGTGCTAGCCGTCCCTAATTTAGCAGTGTAAGACTAGAGGGAAGGCAGCTAGTTATCACCACCCGCTGCCAATTTTTAGGCTACTCTTTTACCAACGAATAATGGGATTGGAATCGACATATTATAACGCCCTCAGGGCTGAAAGAGCGAGCATATGTGGTGTGACGAGGATTCTAACCTGCGACCCTCGGATTCCGAGTCGAGTATTTTAACCACCTGGCTATGCTGGGCACATAACATGAAACATTGCTGTTAACGTATTACGTTTTACAGCTGTTCATAATATATTTTACGTAATTATTATTGAATTATCGTGTTGTTGTCACTAGATATGATGACTTTTTGCGATGGTAAACTTCGGCACAAGTAACTAATAAATACATGGGAGAAAAATAACGACGAAAACTTATTGCAATCTATAATAAAGATGTTTATTTAACCAGAACTAGAAACGACATCCGTTTTGTTAGCTATTGTACATATAAACAATGAGTAAATTAAAGATACATACATACAAAGGCTCTTTATACAGCTCACTTGAGCTGCAACAGTAGTTTGTCAATTCTGCCGCCTAGAGCGCTGCGATTAGTCTGATTATTACATTATGGTGGTGTTATGAGGACTATCTTTGCAATATTGAGTCTTTGATAAAGTCATGAGCAGAATTAAAGTTATTTCTCAGACTTGTAGTCCGTACATAACAGTATCTTCCCAGTGTAGGGAACAGAAACAAAACAAATGAGTGGAGAAGATTTAGTTTTACATAGACTTGCATGACCA
Organism: Carcinoscorpius rotundicauda; assembly: GCA_011833715.1. Classification (NCBI taxonomy): domain Eukaryota; kingdom Metazoa; phylum Arthropoda; class Merostomata; order Xiphosura; family Limulidae; genus Carcinoscorpius; species Carcinoscorpius rotundicauda. The sequence continues at coordinate 116,263,123 of CM022391.1, read as the reverse complement.
TTGCCTGACAAGGCTGTATCTAATAAACTATAACTCGTCAGGGAAGTTTGAAGTTAAGCCTAAAGCTACGCGATATATCGAAACCCGATTTATAGCGTTGTAAGACTTCAGATTTGACGCTGCGCCACTGTGAGGAAGGGAGAGCGGTCCAGTACATATTGTTCACTTGTAGTTGTTGCATTCTGAGTGTTTACGGAAGAAAGCTTTCAATCAGAAGGTACGTCTTCCTGTGAATGTTGTGACGTAAACATAGAATTTCATTACTCAGAGATTATAAACACCTGGTGTGTTGCACTGTTATCATAAAAAGAAAGAAAAAAAAACATTCACCAACAGAGCGTTACTTATATACACCTGGGTGGAAATTCGCTAGCGCACAACAATAGTTAATACATTTTATCCTAAACACTGAAATATAATATACGAAGATTCTTGTCCTAACAATTCTAATTAAAGCTGTTATTAGTAAATCGACATAGTTAAGTAAATTTATTCCCATCTAGGAAAATCCGGCTAAATAGTCCATATATTAATACATATAAATGGCCCCATATAACTATTCATGATAAAAGCACAAGGCAGCAGTGAAAAACAATCGATTAGCTGCATATTAAATATGCCCCTAATTTAAGATTGTGTTATTAATCTCATTCTTTTGAAATAACTTTTGACTTTGAGTGTTATTTGTGTTTATCCGTTCCCCTTTTCTTCCAGTTAGACGGATATCGTTGCTCTTGAAAATATTTTGTTCATTTGAAAGCAAGTTCTTTAATTTCCGGATTTTAATAATAATATGACGTCACGAATATTTTAAAAACATGACACATTTTATCTCTTCTTCCCTCCCCTGTAATGCTGCAGTGCATCTATACTAGCAGACTGAAATTAATTTAGATCACATGGCACAGCTGGCGGGAATTTGTGTAAGCAAAGCAGCGCTTGCGCCAGTAGAAGGCGTCTACGTTACTGGCTGGTGTACGTATTTTGTTACTAGTTGCAGAATGAGAAGCAAGATGAGTGAACTTGGGATAATGTCTAATGGTAGAAATTCAGTCCTATAATCTGCTTAATTGTGTTTTGGAATTAGAGTTCAAGTTTTCTCTGGAATGTAACAAATATGTGGTTTTACTTTCGTGTAGGTGAGAATCTCCGAAGAAACGTGTTGCAGTTATACTTTATACGGTAGTTTGTTCCATCCTTTCTCATCCCAGAGTCTGGTTGGTGTTCTGCAATACATTTTCGCTACTTAACTGCACGTTGGTTTCACTTACGCCTATATGTTTTCCCGATAGCTTCAGGTTTTCGTTGGATAACCTTACCGACAACCTGGTATTTTATTGACGTTTTCTGACTGAGAGTAGCACGTGGAAACAACTGCTTAATCAACATCTTGAGGTAATACTATTAAATATGTTGCATGAAAGTTTGGGTATCTGAGAAGATTGAGGTAACAGAGCTAGAATTATGGATAATACAAACAAAAATATTTTTTGTTAAATCCGGTAGTTTGTTGTTTTTTGTACAAATAAACTTCAATCTAGTACAAAACTTCATTCCCACGTATAAAGTCGTGGACTGTAGAAACAATAATCCGTGATGACCAGAAAACCCAATGTAGAGAAAATTATATATTTAAAAATGGCTGATATGGGTAGAGAAACAACATTATAACGTTACATCCATTGTTATATTAGATTGTATCATGATTTAAAAAAAAAAACTCGCATGTTTACCTGTTTACTACAATCAAGTTAAATTTGTTTTTGTTTGGCTGTAATTTCGTGTGCCCCGAAGCAGGCTGTAGATTGGGTAGAAGCCTACCCAACATTTTTTTTCATAGCAACTGTTGGAGTTTTTTAAACTTTTAACCTACAGTTCAGAAATTTTCTTAGAATATAAATATATTTATAGCAGTACGTATAAATTACTGTAAGAATGCATAATAAAATACTTTAAATGAATTGTAGTAAAATGAGCACAAAACTGAATCTCTGAACGCCGGCCCTTTTTCATGTAAAAGCGTTCTTTTCACACTATTCAAGGCCTGGCATGGCCGAGCGCGTTAAGGCGTGCGCTCGTAATCCGAGGGTCGCGGGTTCGCGCCCGCGTCGCGCTAAACATGCTCGCCCTCCCAGTCGTGGGGGTGTATAATGTGACGGTCATTCCCACTATTCGTTGGTAAAAGAGTAGCCCAAGAGTTGGTGGTGGGTGGTGATGACTAGCTGCCTTCCCTCTAGTCTTACACTGCTAAATTAAGGACGGCTAGCACAGATAGCCCTCGAGTAGCTTTGTGCGAAATTCCAAAACAAACAAACAAACAATCACACTATTCAATTACCTGACCTATTCAAAACTGTGTTCTCTATCCTTGGATTTCTCTATAGTAACTAAAACACTGAGTAACGTATTGTTAGAAAGTTTATTACCTCTATATTTATAATGAAAAGACCATTTTAATTTATTGACCGCTTCGATTGCAGCAAGGTTTCAGACCGCCATGTTATTGACCTAGCCCTTCCGTTGCAAAAGCGATTTTAAATTCACGTGCTACAGGCCTAGCTCTGAAGGTATAATCTTCTAATAATAATTTTAGGTGGGAGTTTTATACATATTATAATATAAAGAAGAATGTACGATTAACATATCTTTGGTGTGTATATGCACTACCATTCTTAATGATGTACTAGTTATTCAATTCTCATATATGCCAGGTAAAAACATCTTCAGTTCTACTTGTGGTATAGAGTGATGTCAAGAAAACCCACTTGTAGAGAAATATATATGTAAAATCGGCTCGTTTCGGTTGACAAAATATTTTATGTAGAAGAGCGAACAACGTTTCGACCTTCTTCGGTCATCGTCAGGTTCACAAAGAAAGAGGTAACTAATCGGAAGCTGACCACATGTTTGGAAGGGGTTGTGTAACTGAGTGTCGCAATGTAGAGGGCGGTGTTAGATGTTTGAATACATAATTATATATTATTTTATTGTATTTAATATAGGTATAAAGGTGTTCCTTTGTATTGGTTTATTTTGGGTTTAAGTTGTATAAGTAACGCTTCTTTAATTTTGCGTTTGTTTATGTTTGTTTCATTATTTAGTATTTGAGTGTTTTCTGTGGTAATGTTGTGTTTATTTGACTCGCGATGTGCGAAGGTGACTTTTTATGTTCTTTGAATTTGGTTTCCATGTTTCTAGTTGTTTCTCCAGTATAGAAGTTGTGGCAGTTATCACATTGTATTTTATAAATAATGTTGGTGTGGTGTTTGTCAGTTTTGTTCCTGGTTTTTGAATAAATTTGGTATTAATGTGAATGTCATATTTTGTCACTAGGTTTTGCCAAATGTTGGTTATTTGTCTGCTGATGTCGGGAATATATGGTATGCAGCAGTATATGGTTTTGTGATTTTTTGATTTGTGAGATATATTTACTTTAGTTGGTTGGTTTTGCTTTCTGTCTAGGTGTCTGCGTGTAATGTTTTGTACGGTTTGTGGAGGAAACTTATTGATGTTGATGAAGTATTGTTTTATTTTGTCTGATTCATCGTTAATTTTATCTGGTGAGCATAGTTTTATGGCTGTGTTTATCTGGTTTCTTAGTGTGTTGAGTTTTTGTTTTGTTTTGTTTCATGTGCTGAGTCCCAAGGAATGTATAGTCCAGTATGGGTGATTTTTCGGTGGATTTGTGTTTTGAATTGTGTGTGGGTTCTTGTAATTTTGAGGATAAGAAATGATATTTGATTGCTTTCTTCCTGTTCACATGTGAAGTTAATGTTGGGATGTATAAAGTTAATGTGATTGAAGAGATTAAGTGTTTGTTCTGTAGATGTGAATCCCGCAACCGTGTCATATACATATCTATACTAGTACAGTGGTGGATGTAATGCTGTGCTAATTGCTTGTGTTTCTACTTATGTCATAAAAATATTAGCTAGAACTGGTGATACTAGGTTGTCCATGCTTAGGCCATTTGTTTGTATATAGTTGTGGTTGTTGAACATAAAGTTTGTCTTCATCGTGGTGAATTCTATGAGGGTTGCTAATTGGTTGCTGGGAATGTCTATAGATGGGTTAGGGTCTCGGATATAGGGTCCTAAGGCTATCTTACAGGTTTCAGTGGTTCGAACTTCTGTAAAGAGGGCTATAACATCGAAACTGGTCATCAAGCTTTATGATTAAGTTGATTTAGATTAGACTTGATTTTAAAAGAGACTTTGATGAATGCCCCCTCGGTGTGGATTCCTGTACGTGGTGAGGGGACCTCCCAGGAAAGGTTCTGTTCTGTCTGGTCACATTCTCTGGGGTCTAAACATCCACCTTTGGGTGGCCCCCCTTGGGTTAATCGGCTGGTCCACTTAGGCTAGAGTTAACCAAGTACCAGTGTTGGAAGTTCTCAACGGGTGTTGTGGATATTGTGCCTGATGCTGGTGTTTGGGTATAGTGCTCACGAAACCCTGGCGTTGCTGCATTGTCCTTGCATGACTATGTAGTGCGTCCCCTTGTAGGGCTTCGTGGTGGGTGGGGTCAGTGGGTACCGAAACATTTCCTCTTTCCTATGGATCCTCCAAAAAATTTAAATAAAATTGTAAAAAACAGTCAATGGGTAAGCGACCACGTCTTGAATACTCAGAACAACAATTTTCAACATCAGTAACACACGTACCTCATTTTCTTACATTATATTCTCTTTCAAAAGAACCTTTAGGGTAAATGTCCCCTTTTTTATTCAAAAGGGACTAGAGGGACTTGCTGGCTCTCCAAAGTCAGTAAAGAAGCTTCGATCTGGTGACATATTGGTTGAAACATCCACATTATAACACAGTGAACTCCTCTTGAATTCAAAGGCAATTGGGGATATACCTATTAAGGTTACACCCCATGCTACTTTGAATTCTTCACGAGGAGTTATTGTTGAAAGGGATTTGAAGAACGTTCCCGAGTCAGAGATTCTCGCTGGTCTCTCCACTCGAGGAGTTTCTGCAGTGAGGCGCATCTCCACTCGCCAAGATGGAGTTACACTGCAAACAAATACCCTCGTTTTAACATTTACTTCACCACGTGCACCTGCCACCATCAAGGCAGGTTATCTCATTTGCAGGGCTCGGCCATACATTCCAAACCCTCTTCGATGTTTCCAATGTCAGAGATTCGGCCACTCACAGACATCTTGTCGTGGTTCCCTGACATGTGCTCGTTATGGAGGCAAGTGACATGAACCCACATTGCATAAACTGAAATAGTTCTCACCCCTTTTACTTTCATTCTTGCCCAAAATGGTTGGAGGAAAAAGAGGTGCAGCGTTTGAAAGCTACACAACTCCATCTCGGACATATGCTGCTGCATTTCATTCCACAACTACAGTGCGAGTGCAGACAGATCTCTCTGTGCCTCCAAGAGAATCGTTTTCAAAACAAATGAAAAGTCTTTTGACCTCCGTGGTTAAAAAGGTTGATGAATCGACTTTCACAGCCATCTCTGTTTCTCCCATATCTTCCAACAAACCTCAAGATCCACGTCCTTCAGTTTCAAGTACAGGCATTTCTTCTGATGCATCGTTTTCTCCCACCACAAGAGATAAAACAATTATTCGTTCCGTCCTCAGTCACTGGATTCCTCTTCCAATAACAAAAACCTGCCCACTCGACCCAGAGCAGGATCCATGGAGGTTGATAGACCTCCTCCGATTAAAGACCGTAAAGAAAAAAGACGTGGTCGTAAACCGAAGGGTTCTCCACTTCACCTACCCGTTCTTAAAAATAGCGACCTTGATACAATGGAACTGTTGAGGTTTACGTTCTAATGTGGATGATATCAAAACGCTGATTGCTTCCTACCATCCTGTTTGTCTTTCTTTACAAGAAACATTTTTCAAATCTGCTGATACAGTCTCCATTCGGCAGTTTTCTCTGTACAGAAATGACAGGTTGTGTGATGGTTGGTTGATCAACATGTGCCAACCCTGTCTTTGTCACTCAACACACCCTTGGAGGCCGTAGCTATCCGTGTTTCCTTGGGTCATACCATCATTGTTTCTTCTTTGTACCTGTCTCCTGGAGAGACATATGATCAATCAGACTTTGATGCTTTCGTTGAACAGTTGCTATCTCCATTTCTAATCCTGGGGGATTTTAATGGACATCATCCCCTCTGGGGAAGCGCTATTATTGATGGGAGGTGTCGATCTGCAGAGCGGATGCTCTATGATAACAGTCTTTCTCTTTTCAATACTGGTTCTTTCACTTACTTTTATGCTCCTAGTCAGTCCTTTACCGCAATTGATCTCTCAGTTTGCTCCCCTTCATTATTCTCCCATTTGTCATGGAGGGTTGACAGTAATCCACTAGGCAGTGATCATTTTCCGATCCTTTTGAGAGAGACTGGCCGTGGTCGATGCCACCCTATCCGCGTGCCTAAGTGGAAGCTGGATCAGGCAGACTGGTCCACTTTCACTGCTCTCGCAGAACGTGATCCTGCCATTGTAAATCAGCCATCAATAGACGACTGTGTAGCAGCGGTAACTGATTGTATTATACATGCAGCTGCTCAGTGTATTCCTAAAACCTCGACATGTTTTCCACGATATCCTCGTCCATGGTGGAATCCTGCTTGCCACTTAGCACGGAAGGCTCAAAAACGGGCCTGGGGTAATTTTCGTAGATATCCCACACTTTCAAACCGGGTTGCTTTCCAACGGGCCCGCGCACATGCTAGGTGGATAAGACGTAAAAGCCAGAAGGAATCTTGGATTAAGTTCACAACCAGCATATCTTCTACCACCAGTTCCAAGATCATATGGGACAGGATTCGAAAGGTCAGTGGGCACTACAATTCTGTCCCCCTCTCGATCTTACTCTCTGATAGTCAGGAGGTGACTGATGTCCGGAACATTGCTAACACTCTAGGTGAAAGCTTTTGCCGCGTATCTAGCACTTCTGCTTGTTCCTCCACCTTCCTGGCCATCAAGACTCAGGCACAGCGATCACCTCTTTCCTTTCCAACTGACTGTTTCTTTGACTATAATTGTCCTTTTACCCTGGTGGACGTAAAAATGGCCCTTCATCGGTCTGCTAGAACGTCTGTTGGACTTGATGATATTCATTATCACATGCTGTACCATCTATCTCCTGCTTCTCTTGATGTCCTTCTGATTGTCTTCAACCGGATCTGGCAGGAGAATGCTTTTCCTGATGCCTGGCGCCAGGCTATTATTTTACCTTTCTCTAAGCCAGGGAAAGATCCGAAGATTCCTTCAAACTATCGTCCAATTGCTTTGGCGAGCTGTCTCTGTAAGACCTTAGAAAGGATGGTTAATGCTCGTCTTGTTTGGTTCCTTGAATCAAACAACCTCCTCTCACCCACCCAGTGTGAGTTCCGACGACAGTACTCCACCACAGACCACCTAATTCGTCTTGAAACATATATCAGAGAAGCCTTTCTCAACTGCCAACATCTTGTATCGATATTCTTTGACATAGAGAAGGCTTACGACACAACATGGAGGTATGGCGTTTTCCGAGACCTCCATGCATATGGGTTACGTGGCCATCTACCCATTTTTATTAAAAAATTTTCAATGGGCAGGAGATTCCAAGTTGGTGTGGGTTCGACACTTTCCCGTTTTTTTTGTACAGGGACTTGGAGTCCCTCAAGGCTGTGTATTGAGTGTCACACTCTTCAGTATAAAGATAAATGCCATCACTGAACAACTCCTTTTCACTGTTGCGAATGGTCTGTATGTTGACGACTTTCACATCTCATGTCAGTTGTCAAACATGAGATATATTGAATGGCAACTACAAACTGTCCTCAATCGTGTACGGAAGTGGACTCTGGCGAATGGCTTTAATTTCTCTCTCTCCAAAACTGTATGCATGCACTTTTGCCGTCAACGAGGTATTCACCCTGATCCTGAACTTCATATCGGTGAAGTTTTGCTGACAGTGGTCCCGGAGACCAAGTTCTTGGGCTTATCTCTGATCGTAAACTGACCTTTATACCACACTTAAAGTAGCTTCGGGTCAAATGCACAAGAGCATTGAACATCCTCCATGTCCTCTCTTCTACCAGTTGGGGGCAGATCGCTGTTCAATGTTAAAGATATATCGTGCTCTTATTAGATCGAAACTCGACTCTGGATCAATGGTCTATGGCTCTGCCAGACCCTCGGTCTTAAAGATGCTGGACCCCATTTATCACCAAGGACTTCGACTCTGCACCGGCGCTTTCCGTACCTTTCCAGTTCAAAGCATATACATTGAATTTCATGAACCTCCTCTACACCTTCGCCGTTTGCAACTATCTTTACAATGTACTTCGAAACTTCGTTCCTTACCAAAGCATCCCACCTGGGAATGTGTTTTCCTTCCTCGGTGGGCAGTACTTTTTCAGAACAGACGATCTGTCATTGCTCCGTTTGGCCTTCGCATCCAGGCGCAATTGGATGAATTGGGTCTATCCTTGGATAACATTGCAGATTCCACAGGTCGGCCCATCCTACCATGGCTTATTACAGCCCCCAAATGTGACCTTTCTTTCAGTCACCTAAAAAAAGGCAGATACTCGAGATTGGAAGTACCGTCTTTTATTCAATGAGTATCTTTCAAACAATCATTCAGTTCCCATTTATACAGACGGTTCCAAATCAGATAATTCAGTGGGCTCTGCTATGGTTTGCTATGGGTCAGTAGTTGCGCGCAGAATCTCCTCTACAGCTTCTGTGTTCACTGCTGAACTGTATGCCATATCTCCTGCCCTGGGTAATATTGCTGCTGAGCAGTACTCCAACTGCACTATTTATGCTGATTCGCTTAGTTCTATACTTGCTTTGGAATCGCTACACGTTAGCTCACATCCTATTCTCGCTGATATTCGAAACCGACTGGCCCATTTCTCATTAACAGCTACTTCAATCCAGTTTTTCTGGATACCAGGCCATGTTGGTATTCGAGGGAACGAGCTTGCAGACATGGCAGCTAAATGTCTGCTTCAGCAACTATCACCCCTATGCCTATTCCGTACGTGGATTATGTTGTTGTCTTCAAGGCTCGGCTCCGTGCCAGCTGGCAGTCCACTTGGAGTGTGCAACTTTTTCAAATCAAACCCAAAATTGGAGTTTGGCCATCTTGCTTCCGTAAAGCTCGGAAGGAGGAAGTTGTTCTCACTAGGCTACGCATTGGTCACAGTTTTTTAACTCATCATTTTCTTTTATCTGGAACTGATGCACCAATGTGTAGTTTGTGTAATACTCAAATCACTATCAGCCACGTTTTACTTTCTTGCCATCTTTACAATTCTCAACGACGGCAATATTTTAAACGTATTTTTTCCCATATTCAGTCTGTAACATTGGACAGAGTTATTGGTGATAGTGACTCTGTCCACCTTGATAACGTTTTTAGTTTTTAATGGCTATTAATCTTTTTAATCTCATTTAAGTGTTGCATATTTATTCGTTACACATTTTTAACTGTGGCTCCTTTTTTACAGTTTTAATCTCTCTCATTCAATTTGACATTGGACAATGGCCAGAACATTAAATAACTCGACACCAGGACTGGAAAGGCCAACTTCAGGTGACTAACGCTTCTGTTTGAACTATCCGTTTGAATTACTCCTTAGTCGTCCTGGCGAGTTGTTATTATACTTTTGCTGCATATCATTTCACAGTTTTACAGCTTTACTTTTTTGTACTGGCCATATTGACTCATAACCCGGAACCAGGACTGGAAAGACCAACTTCAGGTGACTGACGGTGGTTTTTATACTTACCTGTTAGTCTTCCTGGCGAGTTATGATCATTACCATTCTGCTACAGGTAGTCCTTTACAACTTTGTTAACTGGATGTCGACATTGTTTTTTGCACCATTTACTGTTTTAATTGCCGTTTTGCTTTTATCTTCAATTACCTTTACACATATTACTCCATTTACTTGACTTTTATCTTTTTACTGGACATTTGACTACTCTTTATTATGATTTTGCTGAGTGTCTTTTAAAACTTTTATTATTTTACATTTTGATAATAGCTGCTATGACACATAACCTGGAACCAGGACTGGAAAGGCCAACTTCAGGTGATTGACGGAGGCTCTTGAACTTACCTGTTAGTCTTCCTAGCGAGTTATGATCATTACCATTTTTCTAGAGTAAATAGTTTATAACTTTGAAGACTGGATTTCACCATTGGTTTTTACACCATTTTCTGTTTTAATTGCTGTTTTGTTTTTACCTTCATTTACCTTTACACATATTACTCCATTTACTTGACTTCTCTCTTTTTACTGAACATTTGGCTACTCATTGTTGCGATTTTGCTATGTGTCTTTTAAAACTTCTATTTTTTTACATTTTGATACTGGTTGCTATGACACATAACCCAGAACCAGGACTGGAAAGACCAACTTCAGGTGACTGACGGTGGGTCTTGAACTTACCTGTTAGTCTTCCTGGCGGGTTATGATCATACCTTTTTGCTAGAGTAAATACCTTACAACTTTTTACACTCTGCCTTGTATCTTAACCTTGTAGACAAGGTGTCAACATTGGTTTTATACTTTTTTGTTTTACCTTCATTTTCATTTATGTCTTTTACTACATTTCTTTTTTTTACATTTTTACCGTATGTCTGGCGCTACTTTTATGCCATAAAACACTAAATCAATTAATCAATCAATTGATGAATGAGCTGGCTGATGTTACATATTTAGAGAATGCCCATGCTATGTATTTACCAAGATTGTAATTAAACGATTCATATGTGTCCGTTGTTGGTCGTAATGGACAATCTGGTTTATGAGGTTTGAGGATGTCGTATATTTGTGGTGTGCGCGAGTCGGGTTTGATTTCCATGGTTGGAATATACCTAGGTGCTATTACGAAGTTGAGTTCTTTGTTAAGTAAATGTATCTTCTCTGTGTTTAATCGTCTGTCGGATCTGTTAATTATAAGGTTAGTCAACAGTTTGTCGTGATGTCTTTTCTGTTGTTTGTATCTTAGTTTTCTAGTTTTTTGTTGTGGTAGATCTTTTTGTCTCTGTCATTTTTAGTATTGATTTGGTTTATGTTTCGTTGTATAAGTCCGTAAATCTCTGGTTTATTCCTACCTGTTGAACACCGTACATCTTGCTGAACATGAGAAAAGCATGGTTGTTTGAGAAACATTCCAGCAACTTTTGTACTTTACCTTGAATCTCTCTAGAATACGAGGTCTGTTCAAAAAATAGCGGACTGTTTGAATTGTACGGCTCCAGTTGGTTCCAGTGGAATTCGCTTGGTGTCGCTAAGTTCGTACAGGTCAGCTGATTACGACGCCATTTCCCGATTGCAGATATCTTCATTTGTGTATTAGCTACGCGGTTTTAAGTGAAGTGCGTTTTCGTTTCGTTTGGTGGATTTCAGAATGAATGACCTGAATGAGCAACGACTTGCTGTGAAATTTTGTGTTAAACTTGAAAAATCTGCGACTGAAACTTTTGCTATGCTTAACACGGCTTACGGTGATGTTGCTATGAAGCGTACGGCATGTTTCTAGTGGCATGAACGTTTTAAGGATGGTCGAAGGTCCATTGAAGATGACGAGCGTTCTGGACGTCCTTCCACGTCGACAAAATCAACACCCTGGTGCGGAAAAATCGACGTCTGACTGTCAGGGAGCTTGCTGAAGAATGTGGTATATCAGTTGGATCTTATTACGAGATTTTGACCGAAAAATTGAAGATGCACCGCGTTGCTGCGAAATTTATGCCTCAGAACTCGTGAGTTTTTGGCCAAACACTCGATCACAGTTCTTCCCCACCCCCCTACTCACCTGACCTTGCTCCTTGCGATTTTGTGTTGTTCCCCAAACTCAAAAGACCCCTGAAAGGAAGAAGATTTGAGACGATTCTCTAGATTAAGGCAAATGCGACGAAGGAGCTGGAGGACATTACAAAAAAGCGTACCAGGACTGTTTCAACAAGTGGAAACACCGTTGGGATAAGTGTGTGCGTTGGGGAGGAGAGTACTTTGAAGGGGTCCCAGACCTGAAATTCTAAATAAAGTAGATTTTGTTTTATGATGTCAATCTACGTATTTTTTGAACAGTCCTCGTATTCGGTAAAGTCTAAAGCAGTGGATCTTATCCTTTTTCATCGTCTTACCCCCAGAAACTCTCCAGGGTATTACCATGACCCCTATAATAATTTTTGTAATGATGAACTTTGCGTAAAGGTAGAATAAAAAAATTATATAAAGATCGTAATTTATTGAAAACGCTAGAAATAAATGACCTTGAGAAATACTACAAGTGCTAAATAAATGCAAAATCCATGGAATTACTGAACATCATACAAAACCTACTTATTCACTCAGTGTGAGGGTTGATATATATAATGGGAAAATATACTAAAAGCGATGGAAACTTTGATATTTAAATTTTAAGTTTGATGTATTAATATTATATAGTTAAAAATTTAGGCAATTCAAAACGTTGTTATATATGGAAATTTTTACTCAAAATTAGGTGGTTGCGAAACAAGCATCTCGACGCGGTTCAACTGCCGCACTTCAGTGTGTTTCTCATTGATGGGCAGTTACAGGCACTTGCCACAAAAACTGCAAACTGCTCAATTTCCTCAATAATTCTCAAACCTTCTGTAACCCCCGACAAACTTCAAACGACTCCCAGGTTAAGACCCCTAAGTTAAGAACCACTGGTTTAAAGCGTCATCCTGTTAAGATTTTTAAGATTGACTCGATAAGTTTGGAGTAGCTAACAAACAGCTTTTACAAAATAGAAAAGGGGGTTAAGTTCAGTTTTGACCACTTATGGCATTCCTCATAGTTTCTAGTGTTTACATGTAATGTGAATGAGATTTGTCTAAAATACTCTGAGGACTTATGGTGCAAATAAACGCACAGTTCGTCTTTATATATATATATATATAGATACCATACATATTTATTTTAAACGTTAATTGATTACTAAAAAGTGCTCACGCGCTGGTTTACCACTAGAGGAACAAACTGTAATAACAGTTACTCAAAGGGTTGCTAACTTACTTCTGTCAAATCAATAGCGGAAATGACTAACAGTTATGCATGACAGAAAGAGGATCGATTTAAGCGGCATATCCGGTTCGAACCTTGTAACTTTCCAACTCTAACGGTAAGACAACACACGACCGCTTATGGAATTTCCCGCCGAAATAGCATATATTATATACGAAAGTTAAAATTGTACTTAACGTTTTTTGTTCATTGGATAAAGAATTGGAATATGACCAATTAACAACATCACTTTATGTCGCTGTAACGAATGATGCAATTGTCCCTGAAATAATTCAATTGTATTATGTATAGACAAAAAATATTTGAATTTTAATTCCTTCACAATATTTTTTCTGTTACGTCAGTCCAGCTATAATTGGGGGAATTGAAAAAAGCAAATCATTGCAAGTGTACAATTTTTGAACATTGTTGATGACAGTTGCGGGAAAACGAATTACTCTTCACTGCTGCTTGGTTGAGTAACTATTTCTTTTCTCCCCCACGCGCGCGAAACATTTCACTGTTACTTATCGGGTTGTGAATCCGTTTTTTTCCCTCTAGTCATCACACTTTATGAAAACCAGCTAAGCCTAAGGAATATAATAAATTGATAAAATACTATTGTTATCCTTCAACCAAACAATCACATTTTAACTATCAACATAAGAAGGTTCATAATATTCATAAGTAATTAATGTTATTAATCATTTAATAAATTAAGAAAATTCCGTTTTGGAAACCAAACATCGTCAAATTAGGCTTAAGTACCAATAAAAGAAAAATATCAATATATACCAGTTATGAAATGTATACAATTAAATAGATTACTTATACCAAAGTAGTTACTAACCTAAGTTCGCCATTTTTAGTATTGCAAACCTCAAGCATAATTAAAACTATTAGTTAATAATATGATGTGAAGAAGTAGACGTATTTGTAACATTGAATTTTAAGTCGTAGTGTTCGTTATTGTTGCTTTCCAGTATTATTTATTATGCAGTTAGTTATTCTCTGTCTATAAATCATTAATATTGTTAATTACGTTTATTTAGCGTAATTCTTTGGCTCAGAACATTAACTGTACAAAGTGGATGTGTTTTTTTAAACTTTGGATACCTCATTTGTATTTTCTTAACATCTTTGTAGAACCGTCGTTAGCACATACATTACTAAAGCAAATAACAGAAATTTTGACATGGGTTTTGATAACGTTGTTCAGGTACGATAAATTTATTAAGAAGGATGTTATGTTATTACTTATTTAGTTCCATGTTTGTTAGGATTAACAACAGTTAAGATGTTACCGATTTGGTACCATGTTTGTTGGAATTAACAAATCTTGCTGTTGTACTGAACGTGAACACCTTTTATATACTTGTATCCCGATATCTACTTGTGAGGCCTAACTTTACATTGTTACTATGTGCAATAATGAAAGGCGTTTCACAAATATTTCATGTAATAACGGTTTCTGTAACAAAGTAATGTGAAAACAGTTACATCATATATTCCAAGGTCTGGAAAGAGACGGGTATTTTTTGGGTCCTATTTTCAGTTTTCCTGCGCCTATTGTACATTCTCCGTTTTTAATGGCTTTTCAGAAACTTCGTGGAAAATCTTTTATTAAGTATAATAAATAATTTTTATTTACGTGATCTGTTAGTATTAACTTTGTTAAGATGTATATTTTAGGAGATGCATCTTTCTTCACGATTAAGTTTGAATTATTAACTTTGCTGACGACTTGACTGCGTTTGATTTAATATTTCTGAAATCATGCAAGAAAAATAGAAATATATATATAAACAAATAAACCGAAAACACGTACACATTTATTAGCTTGAAAAATTACGCCTCGTGTAGACGTCCGTGATTTAACATTAACTTGCTTCCCCAGATGGTGCCTTACAGTGGCTCGTCGTAAGTCAAATGACTTGTATCACTAAAAACAGTTTCGATATCAGTCGTGAGGACAGCATAGATAGCCTGTTGTGTAGCTTTACGCTTAACGACAATCAAACCAACCAGGTAGTTTGATGAAAGTTAAATGTTTATTACTATTCCTAATTTTTTTCTACACAAACTGAAGTCTTTCTCGAATTTAATTTTATTTCGTTATATTTAACGTTAAAGTTTTCAAAGTTTCCAGCGTTAGGCTAAATATTAATCTTTTTAAAGTTAAAGAAGACCTCGAACGTTTCCGAAGAACCCATCCCAGATATTTTTATAAAATGGCACATCTTGTTCATTTTTACTTATCTTCTGTTAAAGTGTGTATTTAATTTATTATTTACGATGTTTATTTTTAACATTACTATTTGTCTTCTGTAACAACGGTGTAGTTGGCGCAATCATGTTGTCTCGTGGTTTAATATTCTCTCTCTAGAAATAATTCTGTCGGAAGAACCGTCTGCTAATTAAAAGGAGTTTTATTCTGTTACCGAAAGTTACGCCCTTTTCAGTGAAGTGTTTTCTAGATTTCCAGTGCAATGAGCAGAAAATGATGTCTCTATGTTTTATAGTTAATTTGTAATGTACATCATCTCGTGCTCTGAGAGTTTCGACTGTCCAAAGTTCAGGTTGGCCAGAAGGTGTCATTTAGATTATTAGCAGTGTCGTTTCAAGGCAAAGTTTTCTTTCAAGTCTATTAAATTGTAATTATTTGAATTAATCAGCTAGAGGACTGGTTGTCGTGTCAATAGTGTAGAAAATTGGCACGTTTGCGTTGTGGTGATGAAACAGCTGACATTTAAGAAGGATACGAGTTTATCAATATGCTTCCAGACATTTTTCTGCCGTAATTTCTAATAGTTGAGAGATTTTGTTGTAGTGATGGAACATAATTCTTAATATTAATAAACAAATTACTGTGGTAATAAGATACTAGAAGGATGTTTCTGTCCTCACAAAGTACTGGTAACTGGAACAGTTGCATGTAGTCTGGAGGCAAGATAACATCATACTTCTGTTGATGGTTTTAATTCGTTGATCGATGTTGTGGGCCAGCCACGTAACGTATAAAGTTAAAGAAAAAAGTAAAAGTGATCTCATTTCATGTTAAAAACAGTTATCTACGCTAACCTAACTCTGAAATATTAACATGTATGATATTTAATGTTCGCTATTTGAATTTTAAACTTCTGTAATATCTCCTGTTTAAAATCATTAGCAAGATACATGTTCTGATATACATATGTGTGTGTGTATGCTGTGCTACAAAATAATTATCTTAAGAAACTGGCCTGTTTAATATATCAACTTATGAAAGGGTTCCTGTTCAAAATTGTCAACAGTGACAGATATATTCTGTTTTAAGTGATTTGTTGGCAAGTTGATCCGTTTATCATTTACTTATCTTTTTTCAGAATATCTTGTGTTAAATGTTTAGTAATGAGCAAGTTATTTGCTTTACAAATTGTGGTCTAGCGGCTACCGTGCTGGACGTAGGTCCGAGATTACTTGGTTGGCCCTTTGTTACCGCCTAAAGGAAAAAAGCAAATCTTATCTTGAGGTCACAAGTATGCTCTAAGAGTGACTGTCAAATCCCAAAATTTGATTATATTAGCTTAAGAGTTGAGGGTGAGTGCTGCTGCTTAAATGCCTTTCGTCTAGTCTCTCAATTAAATTATAGATTGCTAGCTTGTATAGATTCGAGTAGCTTTGCCCGAAATTCAACAAATAGCAAAAACAATTAAGAGTTTTCAGTAATTCATTGTGGTATATTCATTCATTAAACTGGTGAGTTTCTGTGTGGCGTCAGTAGGAGAAGTTATGCGTTTCTTGTTACTTAATGTGGTATATGCTCAGTTAAAAATACGTATATTCTTTCTATTCATTAAGAAATAAAACAGAAATATATCAGGTTCCTGCGTGCCGCTAAAGGAAAGCAGGAACCTAGCTCTTCATTATGTTCTTTATTTATGATTGAAATTCTGAGCCCAGTCTAATTTACCGTGTTTCGATGTAAGTTTTCCATTTCGTAGTTTCTACTAAATCTAAAAAGCATTTTTTTTACCAATACCTTTACCCCATTTTTACTTAAACATGGTGATTTTCGAAAACTCCAATGAGACTTGCCATTACGCCCTCTAGTGGCTGAACGGTTAAGTCTGAAAAGTCATATCGCTGAAACCGGGTATTGATGCATGTTTTGGGCACAGCACAGCTAGCCTGTTGTGTAGCTCTGTACTTAATTATAAAATTTCTATTGATATCATAACACATGGTGTTTGGAAAGTTACTGTACACTTATATATTTATTAATAGACAAAACTGCAAAGTGACTTTTCGAACACCATGTATAACGTTATTGTCAGTTTATAAAATCAGCACGAATATGTAAATACTTAATGCTAGAATTTAAATTAATAAAACAAAATAAAATGTTTTCTTTAATTAAATTAGTTGTAGCTGTGGGTGGAGGTTACGTTTTCATTCCTGTATGCATGTTTTTTGTTTCTTGGGTGTGTGTTATCAGCACTGTTTTCGAAAACAATTGAATATATTTTGACGAAACTTTTTACACATTTTGACTATGACCCAAATTAAACGAGATTAGTTTTGGAGGGTCAAGGTCACGAAATTAAAACCAATCTATATCTGTTAGCGTGGTGTCTGATTTTTCATATTATTTGTTGTTCAATAACTGCACCAAAAACAGTCGAAATTTGATGGAATTTGATAGACATGCGTAAGATATTACCCTCACTGTCCCACGAAAAGTGTTTCCTATACTTTGAAAACGACGGCCGGACGGACACATTTTTGAGTTTTAAAGAGCTGAATGTAATCAACGCTATATGACGAATATATTTGCTCTACTGAGTGACTGACCTTTGAATTGAGGGGCTGGAAAGTGGACTGTCCAGAGGTTATCTGGAGATCAGAACTAATAAGTGCCCTTATCTTGATACTATACAAAAAAAGATCACTAAGATACTGTATATAGTAGTCATTCTTGGGCACGATTTCACAACTTGTAATAATTGCCCCTCCACGTTTTTTGGTCATATATTTAAGTCAACATGAAACGGAACCAAAATGTAGGAATGGGAAGACCTACTTTGAAGACTGTGGTACAATTGCTAGTTTCTTTAAAGGTGAACATTATTCAAATGTTTTATTTCTTTTTCATTTGAATAACATTATAACTCTTAAAGCATGCTAGTATTAGTAACATTATTAATTGGATCATCAAATTTAGTTTTGAGTTTATGTTAAATAATAAAAAACCGTGATTTGTTCAAGAAGAAAATTACAAATTTTAAGTGCTTAACAATTCATCCATATCCATGGAGAATAAAAAGCTCAAAAACACAAACATAAAAACACCTGAAACTCGCCTATCTTCTTTTGATACACGTAATACAATAGATTTCTTTATAGTTTAGTATTCTGCAAAGAAATAGACAGGTGTGTTATAGGTCGTTGATATATTTCAAAGAAACATTTTCACTGGGAGATCGTAAAGGCTTGTCTAAAATACTTAAAGATGTATATATTAATATTGTATATAGCTTGCCAACTCTGTTTTTACTGGTGTTTCGCTTTCTCATGATGTATGCAGAATTGCCTATTAATTGATTACCAAATTAATTTCTAAAATTAAGTTTTACCTCTAAAGGTAATGACAGCCGCCCCCTCCCCTTCCGGCCCGGCATGGCCAGATGGTTGAGCCACTTGATTCGTAATATGAGGGTCGCGGGTTCGAATCCCCGTCACACCAAGCATGCTCGCCCTTTCAGCTGTGCAGCATTATAATGTGATAGTCAATCCCACTATTCGTTGGTAAGAGTTGGCGGTGGGTGGTGATTACTAGCTGCGTTCCCTCTTGCCTTACACTGCTTATAGATGGCTAGCGCAGATAACCCTCGTGTAGCTTTGCGCGAAATTCAAAAACAAACTTTCCGTCCCTTTACCTAGTCTCTTTAAATATCAACTTCAAAATACTTTTAAAACTCACACTGATCCAGCTATTAATACATATTTCTACAATAAAAGCACTAATCGCATATTAAACAATAAACATCAATTTGAACCAATTTTTCCAATAAACATAACTGATACAAATAGAAATTCCGACACAGATTATGCAAGCACGTTAATAAATAAATGAAATATCTCTTGAAGAACTACTCGAAGCAATAAAAAACAAAGCACCAGGTGAAGATGAAATACAAGCTATCCTTCTGAAAAAGGGCACTCTGAAATCGTTTGACCACTTAAATTCACTTTTTAACTTATCTCTATCCTCAGGATACATCCCAGTTTCTTGGAAGCTTGCAAATATATTAATGTTCCATAAGGAAGGAAAGCCAGCGAATAAACATAATAGCTACCGACCAATCAGCCTGACCAGCTGTGTAGGCAAAATTCTTGAAAGAATAATCAGTAATAGACTTTGCACATTCTTGGAGATAACATCAAAATTACCAAAAGAACAAAATGGATTCAGGATATTTAGACAAACGACAGACCATCTAATCAGATTAACTGAAATCGTAATAGATAGCCTCAATAAAAAAGAATGTACTGTCGCTTGCTTCCCTGATATCGAGAAAGCATTCGACACTGTATGGCACAATGGTCTAAGGTTCCGAATGAATGAAATGGAACTACCGCGAGAAATTATTTGCTGGTTATCTAACTTTTTGGAAAATAGAAAGTGTAGAGTAAATGTTGAAGGAACATTTTCTGAGTATTTTACTCCAGAAGCTGGTGTCCCTCAGGGAGGGGTGGTTAGCCCTATACTCTTCATCATGTATGTAAACAATATGCCATTGAAGGATCCAAATCATGTATTTTCTTCACAATTCGCAGATGATGTGGCACTCTGGAAAAGTGCCGAAACACCCTCGATAGCAGCCACTAACATACAACCACAACTAAATAAAATAAGTGAATACTGTCAAAAATATAGAATAAAAATAAACACAGCAAAAACATTACTCGTAGTCTTTACGAAATTGACAAAACACAAAAAACAACAGCCAGAATTATATATGAATGGTACACTACTCCAGATTGCCCCATCGGCAAAATTTTTAGGTCTAACCTATGATTCGAAACTTACTTGGATCAATCATGTGAACAAAATTAAAAGTAAAGTCTTGCGAAGAACTAACTATGCTACGAGTCCAACTGGTAAAAACAGTGGAGCATCTACAGATAACATACTAAAAATCTATAAAACATATGTTAGACCTGTAATAGATTATGCAGCTCCAGCGTGGATAACTGTAAGCAATAAAATAATTAAAACCGAACTACAAACAATCCTAAACACACTCCTCACAACAGCATACAGAGTTCCAAGAACAATATCATCCCAGTTCATTCACAAATACTCGAACATACCAGCCATACCAGATAGACTGCTACATATTACAATAAATTTAAGAATTGGGTGAAAAACGAATTGCTATGCGAACTAGACAGGTACCTCATACATGATGAAGCTAATACTAAGTATCTCTCCCCAGTTAACTTACATTTTAAATATAAAAATAAATAAAAAAGAAAATATATATATAATTTTTTAATAATAATAAAAAATAATATATGTATTAAACAATAAAAAAATGCCACCAACAAACTTGGCAATTCTGCTGATAGAATAAAATAATCACTGTAAACGAGCCACAATACATGGACATTGTCCTGAAAAGGATCAAAATAATATTCAGTTCTACAGTTATGAATACCAATCCGTCAAGAACATAAGTACTGGGAGGAGTAATAGGTCACAGAGAAGGGCCTCCCCTTTATCTGGTCAAGTGTGTTTTCTTGTAGCAAAGCCACGTCGGTGTATCTGTTCACCGAGGGGAATTGAATCCCTGAATTTAGCGTTGTAAATCCGCAGACTTGCCGCTGTTCCAGTAAGAGGCGACTAGGTGAAATGGTGGTGGTGTAAATGCACACAAAACTGATAACCCCTTGACCAGGTCAAAATGATGGTAATGTTGGGAATATACACAAAATTGACTGCTAAAAGGTGCAGAGATCAAAAGATTCGGGAACGAGCGTCGAAGCGGGAATGATTATAAGAGTTGGTGTACAAGGATTCTCCCTCGTAATATAAGTACATATCAGAACGTGATTTTAAGCTGCCAGGTGAGGATGTTTTCGTTTTCTTTATTGATTTCACACTTTGATTGTATTTCCAAAAGACTTTACGATACAGATTGTTTTATTTAGATTCACACTTACGAACTAAGGAAAATGTGATTAAACAGCAAAACGACGACATCATGGCAATAAACTACTAAACTTATTTTTTAGTTTTTAATCTATCCAGTCAAACATGAAATTCTAAATCATTCTGCCCTAAATGAACCTCAAAATATTACTGGTGTCCATTGGGATCACGAAAGCGAGTTGTAGTGAAAACTGCGGATAAGAAAATCCAACCAATCACACATGCAAAAACACCAGGTGTTAGATTTGAATCGGCGAGAAAAGAATCTTGCTTCGCATGAGAGCAGGAGGTGAAGACTGTGTTTGACATTCGCCGCCGAATGCGATAGACTTGGCATGTCAGCTGGTGCAATTAGGTTATTATTTATAACGTTGTTTCTCAAGAACAAGACTCGATTCACCTACCTACCGGCAAGACACTGATCCCAAACACGTAGCAAATGCAGTAACATGACATCTGGAACAAAATCCTTGACATGGATATTTTTAAAGCGGTATGAACTTATAAGAAAAGTGGGGAGATAAAGTCGCAATAAGTAAAGTATGATATTTGGTACAATGTTTTCCAATAGTTTCTTGATGGTTATGGTAGCATAGAAATGCATTATGCTGTTCCTTTTAAAAGAGGAACAAAACATTAATGCATTGTACAACTCACTCGCTCTTCTTAAATTTATAGTATTTTGTACTAGTAATAAGTTCATCACTCAGTTGCTCTTTAGCTAACTCCACAACGGAAATCCAAACTGAAATTTTAGCGTTGTGAGTCCGTAAACTCTAGCGATCTACTAGTTGACAAGTTGCAATTGTTTATTGTTTTTATTTAATACACAGAGGCATGTGTACTGTCATCGGCACATTTTATGAGCGTGTGTATATAATATGTACTGTCATTGGCACGTTTTGTGTGCGTGCATGTACAATTCCGCGGACTGTTATTCGATGAATATTTCACCACTTTGGTTCACTCATGCCTGTTAAAAAGAAAGTTAACTCGAAATTCCTGCTGGATTTAGCATCAGAGACCAAATCCTTTGGAGTAAGAATGACGAGTTCATTTAGAATGCTTGAAGTTTTTGAAATAGGCAAGACTTTCATGTCTGTTTTCCATCCAACTTCACTTTCCGTCGTTTGCATCAGCACCGGAATTAACGAGTTAAATTTTTAAAGTGATGTCCGTTTGGTGGCTCAGCGGATTTGGGGCTTACAAGACTAGAATTCAGCGATCGATATCTGCTGTGGGCACATCACAGATAGCAGTTATTTTTAAGCTTTATGCTTAATAACAAACATTCACTATGAGGGAAACCGTTCCGACTGTTTTCGTGGTATGTCTGCCTATAAATCTAACAGTTTGGTTTTGAAAATCGTATTGGGCACTCTATAGATCATTTTGTAACTATACGCCTTATAGTAAACACTGTATAAGCTAAAAATTTTGTAGCAAAGGACCGCTAAAAACGCTTGTACATTTCTAAGGATAATTTAATTATGTTCGTAAAGGGACAATGTTTTCTGTTTTAATTGTTTTTTTTAATTAAGCACAAAGCTACTCAATGGACTATTTGTACTCTGCCCACCACGGGTATCGAAAACGGGTTTTTAGCGTTGTAAGTCCGCAGACATACCGCTGAGCCACTGGGGAGCGCTGTGTTAATTAAAAGTTAAACAAGTTTCACATTCTAATAATTCGTGAACTTTTATAAATAACATTCAATTGTTAAGTACAAATTAATTCTGGTTAAAAAAAAAGTTCTGTTTCTAGTTCTGGCGGTGATACAATATGGTTTCTCTTTAAAATTTTCCACAAAAGAAAACTACACGAAAAAGAAAATGAAGCGTTAATCAATTGATAGTTTTTATTTATTTGTTTTAACTTTGTTTCATTGTGTAAAAAAATGTAATTTCTCAGCTTCCAAACGTTTAATAAACTTTCTAACTTGGCTTACAGTCTTGTATGAATTTTTCAAAATTGCAATTTTGACAAGTGTAGTTCACCGCTGGTACAGAGGTAAGTCTGTGGATTTACAACGCTAAAATCAGGGGTATCCGTTTACTCAGCAGATAGCCCAATACGGCTCTGCTTTAAGAAAACACACACACGTAATTTTGAGTTTATGGTTTACTTCCGGTATTTTTATGTACTTGTTTATGGTGGTACCTACTATGGCTATTTTATTGTTGTTTGAATTTTTTTAAACTTTCTGCCATAAGAAGACAATAAGTTAACTAGGAACCACCACCGACTTTTGGGATACCCTGTACTAACAGATAATGGGATTGACTGTTACTTCATAACGCTCAACGGTTGAATAGGGGGCGATAATTATCTGTAACGTGTTTCAATCCTGCGATTTGTAGATTGCAAATCCGTTGTTCTATTAGGTAATTTATGACCATTCCTGCTTTAACAACTTTCGTTTTGACTTTGTAAATTTGCTCCTTTGGACGTTTTGGTTCTAGGCTCTTCCGTATTCTGAATTTTGTGGTTGATTACTTGTTGTGATTTTGTGTGCAGAATTCCCTTGGCTAATTTGAACAGAAAATTTGACTTAGCCTTTCTCTAGTAGGACATCACTTTAGTCTACTAATACATTCATTTCATTCTTCAGCGATGTATCCTTTATCGGAAATGAGATCGCTTAAACGGTTTACTCTGTCTACTCTTTCAATGGATAACAAAATTAAATAAAACTGACACAGCAGTGAATATTTTAGAAAGGTTCTTGTAGTGTTTTGAAAGCCAATGAACTTGTCGTTTACACAAAACTTACAAAGGACACAACCACGTTGTAATATTCATAAACAGATTTGATGAATAGGTTGTTTGCTATTCAGAATATTTGGGCTCCAAAGGAAGTGATGTAAGAATGTTTGTCTTCTTATCAAGGTTATCTGGGAAGTAGCATCATTGTAATAGAACTAATTAAAATAGAAAGCTGTAAAGTTATAATGTATCTCTAAGAAAGTTTGTTTAATTTATGTATTGTTAAAGGTAGTTCAACAAGCTAGATGTTCGATCAGAGAAGTACTGAATCTGAAAAATCTATCAATGGTCATGGGGTAGAATGTTTTGTTGTTGATTTATAACATTTGTATGAGTTTAACCGTTTAAATGACGGCTCAACGCTGAACTTAAAGGTATTTAACGCTTAGATTTGAGGTTCGATTCTTACTGATTGTGTAAAACCAATTTATCATCGGGTTGCTTTGTTTGAAAACAAGTAAAAACTGTCAAGTCACGTACGAGTACGATGGTTGACATGGCTTATTTTAGTACCTCTATACCTTTGCACACGAATTGCCAGTATGACTGTGTCGACAAGTTTGGATGGCTTGAACCCATTTTCTGACTACTAATGTTATCTAATGTTTATATGGTGATGTCAACAAAACTTAGCATCCCAAGTAGATGGATTTTGTTTGGCTTGAACTCTGTTTAATACGTAGGGAAGGATTGTGAAAAATACCTCTAATTTGTTCAACAAAGTTATTAATAGGATTAATTGAGCCAGTTACGGTCCTGAAATTCACTGTAAGATCCTTGTGGTGAACTATGTAAAAACATCCCATTGTGTAGCATTATATTTAAATACGCATATATACGTTTATATAAAAAAAATGTAAAGAAAAAAAAGTAATATGTTTGGATATCCTGATATAGGTAGTTCATTTCCAGTCAGATATTCAGTCTTTATATTATTTCTCGGTAAATTAATCCACATATTTGCGTTTTGCATCTCAAACTTAGCTCACAGTTCACATCAAAGTAATAAAATGATTTTATTTTACTTTTACTGTAAAGATATGGACCCTAAATTGTATGAGTTGTTGTGATTTGGCGCCAGAGGGCCTATTTGGCCTATTCACAACAAGGTTTTATAATGTACAATTACTGTTATACGACGGATTGTAGTGGAAATACCTAGAAATATTACAAAAATTAATAAACTAGTTTTATTTCAAATAAGTCTTGAGCTATGGAACCACTCTTGTTTTAAACAGATAAATAAATCTTGTGGTTTAGCTCTTTATAAAAAGAACAAAGCTAAACTAAAACGGTCTCCTAACGTTGTAACGCCTGAATTTTAACCAACAAAGTTTAGCGAAACAAAGCGAAAACGAGCTATCAGGTGCACCACATCTTAGTGATTAAAAACACTGATTGGTAACCAGAATGATATCCATTTTAGAGTCACTATCTTAACCGTGATTAATAACCATAAAGGTCATTTTTCAGGATCAATGTCATAATTGTGATTCTAACTATTAAGGCTATTTTAAGTTACTATTTTAACCATGAGAATTATTAACCATAAATGCCATGAAGGTCAATCTTCAAGGTCACTTTTTCTTAACCGTCACTGACTGACAGAATGAATGAAGTCAAAATTAACACATGTTAAGGCCATTATTCAGTTCACTTTATTTTAAATCATTTACTATCAATGTTTTTTCTAAGTTCACACTAACAAAGGTCATTCCAGTTGCAAGCGTCGTAACAAAACATTAACTCGAGACATTTACTATATTATATAATCCTTTCCTCTCTTTGGACGTTTGTATTAACTACTCAAAAGAAAGTGGAACATTTTTAATGGTGATAAAAGAGAGATGATCCGGACATGGCCTAATGTTCATGGTTCACATCACTTGTACTACTCTATCAGTCAGTAGTAGTCCAAGTATGGGATAAGCTCAAACGTAGTGACGTGTAGACCATATATTTCCCCCACACACATAATTCTTTTATAGCTGTACTACAAGGATGTAAAGCAAGAAAAAGGTAAAGTTACGTTTTACTCTTCAGTAAAGTGAATAAAGATAAAACAGTTCTTCACATTATTAAATTTAATATTAGTCCGAATATGACAAAAAATAAAAACTAGTCGTAGTGTATTCAGTTTGTAAAAAACCGACTTTCATGATGGTGGCCTCTCAACGTACACCGTTTTATTCGAACTTAAAATGCTGGCTGCGTCACGTTGAAGTCAACAATTCTATTTCAGACCCTTCAAGGCATTCTTCAGATTTCCATACGAATAACGAATAATTGGGTAGTAATCGATAACGAACAAAAAAATACCGCGTTCCAGTGATAGTTTCAGTTGTTATACATAGCCACAATTTTTGTTAGAGATAAATGATATCAAATTAAACAAAAAACTGGTAACACTAGATATTCTGAGTAAGTGACGTCATCTTTAAAATAATCTTTTTAAAAGACGTGCCTAACACGCTATCTTGCAATTAGGTTTCGCGAAATTTACGTTTTTAAATTTAGAACTCAATGCAGAAAGGAAATAACTTTTCAGTATTATTCAAGTCAGTGAGTTGAACTGTAAATTCGAGGATGTTCGATTTGCGTCTCGTTGAAATAAAAGAAAGAAAAACGTACTCCGTTTTTCCTGTGTGTCTTCTAAAAAGTAATGGTTAAATATCACCATTCAGTCGTAAACTTAGTGCAAGACTTAGTGTCGAGTGCTTTCAATTAAATAATTCTATCTGTTCTGTCAATCCAAAATTATGGACAGCTAACACAGTCCTCTTTTCATAGCTTTGTGCGAAAAATCAACCACATATTCAGATCTGTTTATCGTGAAGTATTCTCGAAGTGTGGTAATACGTGTGTATCATATGACGTACGTGGACAGCTGAAGTCTTGGTTAAATTTGGCACAATATAATTATCGTATGATGCACGTGGACAGCTAAGTGTGCTACCGTACGAGTATAATATGATTTACGTTGTTAGCTGAAGGTTTGGCTAAGTGTGATAACATAATTACAATCAAATACGGAGGCCGGTCGAATTGGTTATGAAATAAATTGTTAGAAGCTTAAAAAACTCCGCAACTAATATTTAACGTTTAGACAAGGTTTTGTCGTTATCAGGTACAAGTACACTACCTGAATATATAAATATATACACCCTTGTGCAAATTAATTGAAACAAATGGTCATTTTACAATATTTTCAGCATGGCAGCCGGTGCAGGCTCGTTGGACCCGCAGATTTCCTATAATAGTAGTTTTTTCACACAGACGGCGTCATTAGCTGTGTTTCGCAATACGGTCGATTTATTTTTGGGATATATGACGAAATTTTGAGGAATATTACGTCTTTCGAAATTGCATTAGAAGGGAAAAGAAACCTGTCAGAAAACAACTTCTTACCAACTCAATGAAGAAAAAACGGTATAAATGGGGTCTGAAATAAAAGAATTGGACGCAAGAACAATGGAGGAAAGTGTTATTCAGTGACGAGACTCGTTTTTTCGTACAGCGTCAAAGAAGTCTGCATGTTCGCAGATCTCCAGGTGAGAAACTTCGAGAATCTCGCATCAGTCAGTTCGTAAAACATCCCTTGAAGAAGATGTTTTGGAACTTTCTCAGCTACTATGGCATCGGAGGCTTATATATCGTAGAAGTTATGATGCGAGGACCACAGTATATCGAAGTTTTGCAGAGAAGAGTCGTTCCAGAATTGAAAAAGAGATTTCCGGATGGATCTGGCATTTTTCAGCAAGATCTGGCTCCATGCCACACATCGAAACTTGTGAAGAATTTAATGACTATATTTAGTAAATAACATTATATAACTATAACGCGAATAGAGGCGCAGGACTGGCTTTAGAACTTTCTGGACTTAAATTCTATTGAAAATCTTTGGGCGGTTTGTAAAAAAAGACTTCAGGGAAAAGACTGTACTACGAAAGATAAGCTAATTGAGGCCATAAGTGAGGTGTGGTACCGCGATCCAAAAATTAGGAAAGTTTTCAGTCAACTCGTGGACTCGACACTAAAGCGGATTAATGGTCTTCTGAAAAATAAAGGAGGTCATATTATGTATTAATTTGTGAGTAATTTTTGGATTCTCAGAAATAAAACGCAAAAAATATAAAAAAAATCATAATTTTCCGTCGTGTTTCAATTAATTTGCACAAGCGTGTAGTATGGAACAAATTACACATGACCAGAGATTGCTTAACAGCATGGTAAATGTATGTTGGCACCCAAGGTTTGAAGTAGGACTGTGTTGCTTAGTTGCTTTGGCTTCTTTGATTTTGTGTTTGCTCGTCTCTTATTAAAATTATTGTGTTTTCTATAGATATAATCTGTTGTTCTGAGTTGCTGTGGTGGAAAATGTGGGAAGGTTTTTTTTAAACTTTTATTCAATGAATCTCTCACAATTCTATTCTTTCTCTTGATGTAGAATTATGGACAGTTATGAAACATTTAATTTCTGTTTAGTACTGGTTTTTATTTTATGGCCGGTTTCTGAGTGAATTATAAGTCACCAGGAATTTTATGTTTAGTGTTAAGTTTTGTCCAAATACTGTTTGTTTTTCAACTGATTTCTTGAGTAAATAATAATATAATGTGCTATTGTTGGTTAATTAGTCACGGTGGTTTTGAGAGTTTTTTTTAAACGATAACTGATGGAACTGTGCATATTAAAACTTGGGTATGACATTGACGTACATGGACAGCTGATTGGTAGCTATGTTAATTTTAAAACTTTGGTATGATATAGACGTGCATGGAGAGCTGGATTATAGCTACAATTATGACAGAAAGTGTTCGTACCCCTGGGTCGTGAGTAGTTTTTTTCCTCATGACATAAAAAGTATCATGATTAGGGTAATGAAAGTATAGTATATTATAAATATTATACTAACACACATCTACATAATTTTTATGTAAATTGAACGACAAATAAATCTGAGCAGAAAACTGCATAGTACGGAAACCTGTACAAGTCGGATCTATCAAAATTTTGCAGCATTTAAGATTTCTCTAATAAAAAGTCCTCTATATGGCGGAATCTGCGTAACGCGGACGGAAGACTATCTTTCACCTACATCATCTATCAACAAGTAGGATTGGAACCTGAATAAGGCGGAAAAGTGTTTTTGATTAAATATTAATTTCTTTAAATATTAGTAAATTCTCGGACATTTTGTTACAGTAAGTATTCGTTAAATATATTCTATTCTCTTTTTTTACCGTCATTATTCCAGAGGTCGCTATCCTAAAGAACTATTGACTTTACTTTTGGTCTCATTTGCTGATGGAAAAACTAGAGGAACCATGGGTAAGAGGTAAAAGTGAAAATCCGCGCTGTTTCAAAAATGTAAGAATAATCAACTTCTTGTGGAATGGAAAGTGAATAATAAAGCATGGATGACAAGTGCTATATTCGAGGAATTTTTGAACAAATTAAACAAAAGAGTGGGACAAGAAAATAGCAATATTCTACTTTTCATAGATAATGCAACTTGTCACCCATAGGTTCAACTTTCAAATGTTCATTTAGTCTTTCTACCTCCATGTACAACATCAATTATACAGCCACTAAATAATGGAATTATACAGTATATAAAACTGAAGTACAGAAAATTGATGATTCAGCATATTATTGAAAACATGGATGACTGTAAAAGAGCATATGAAATGACCATGAAAACTGACGTGTTAGAAGCAATTGTATTTTTAAGTCATTCAGTCAAATGCGTTAAAGATGAATGCGTAATAAAGTGCTTTTGAAACTGTTGGTTTATTCTTGATAATGGCGGAGATTCTGGATAAGTTGTTTGTTATGACGATTCTAATGAAATCCAAACTCTGAGAAGATTGCAAGTTATTCTGTGAATGCGGAAAGTTTTGAGAACATTGACAATGTTTTAACAGAAAATGATGAAACTGATTTAAAATGTATAATAGAATCGCAAGATGGTAACAGTGTGAGAGATTCAGAAGATGAACAAAATAGAAAAGATCGTGAGAAATTACTACTTCATTGCAAGTGTTAAGTTATATTAACTCTGTCAAATTGTATGCAAAAATGAAGGGGAAAAATGAACTTCAAGAAAAGGCCGAAAAATTGGCGTTATCTTTTAACCGCATGAGAAAGTTCATTCAAAAAAATAAAACAGTTGAAATTGGACACTTTCTTCAAATAAGTTTGATTCAGATTTTGTGCACTTGTTTATATTTTGAATGTTTGTTTTTGTTCTAATAAATATAGCATAAACAGTTTAATAACTCTATTCGCAAACGTCTTACTTCGCTTGAGTCAAGGAAGTGTAACGTTTCGCTCAAAAATTATATATAATGAAGTAAATGCATATTCACTGTCTTAGCCGGAAATTTTACTCAGTCCCGTGCGATTCCGCTTCAGACAGGTTTTACTGTACAAGATAGACACAATACATATCTTGAAATTAAACTAGAAACAAAACTTCAGTTAATACTAGAAATAAATTATTTTTGATGTATGAATGCATACAAAACTGTAAAGCGAAACATTGAGTGTCTAATTAAATAGGATATTTTTGGTCTTATAAGATCATACATTTCTCGCATTTTTATTCTTGTGCACCAGAATGTACGACATAAATAATGAAAGCTTGTAAGTTACGCTGCTGTTGTTACTAACTACTGTGTTGGACTTCGGGACGCTTTTTGTGTGCTAAGTGATTTAGAATTAATAAATTATTAGTCTCAATGCAACGTATTCTTCAGACTTACATTAATACAAATTCACTGCGGTCAATAAAAGGTAAATCAAAAGACTATTTGTATAATTTACACTCCATCGCTACAAGAACTCTAACGTTGTTTATATTTCATACATGTACTGCATCTTTAGTTTTTTGGGGCTTATAAAATTTGTAACATGGTTATACAGCTAAATATGGGTATAAACTTTTTACGGCATACTATGGTCTTTACCTTAATATTATTCAAGTTACATCATTGTTATGTTAGTACAGGTTACGTTATGGTTGTACAGTTTATACAGTTATTATACTTTTATTGTGTTCATTTAGTTTACTTTGTGATTTTACATTTTTATTAGGTTTGTGTAATAACTGGCTTGAAATAACTCACGTGAATTGAGATTAAACTCAAATATAAACATTTGTATTAACGCTATTGTGCCCACGTAGCTACTGAATATCACTTTTTAATAGAAACTCTAAGAGCCTTTTATTAACACTAGAATCTTTATAAACATATTAGACTCTTAATAAACCATTTTATTATATACGAATATTTGTATTAAATTTTAACTGACATTCTAGAGCTATTACAAAACTTTATTTTCATCATAGTGCTTTGATAAATCCTTTTATTAACAGTCTTCATACGAATAACCTATCGAATAACTTAGGGACTGTGTTTCAATATCGTACGGATTACCTGGTCGTTTAGAATGTTAGTGAATCTCGTACCACGTAAATTTGGGTACAGTAGCATGGCTAAGCATTTGAAGTGCTTGTTGGCTGAGGACAACGTTAATTGCCCATGCCTGTGTAATTACTGCGGGATAAGAAGTTAATAGGAATTCCAGTGAAAACAAAAAAGACAAACTTTGTGTAATAGCTTGATGAGCTCAATGCATGCTTTGACTTTCCAATTATATTCTAGAGGTTTCACTACGTTGATGGTAAAGGTTATGTTTTTATAGTACAACTTGCTGTGTGGAATTTAATAAATATTGTCCATTGCTCATCAACTTGAAATTATCCTTGATAATGTTATAATGTGAAGGTCAATCCCACTATTCGTTTGTAAAAGAGTAACTTAAGAGTTGGCGGTGGGTGGTGATGACTAGCTGCCTTCCCTCTAGTCTTACACTGCTCAATTAGGGACGGCTAGCACAGATAGCCCTTGAGTAGCTTTGTGCGAATTTCAAAAAGCAAATTTCACCTCTTACAAGATGCTGTCCACGAAGCTTTTTGTTCAGTGCTAGAATTCATCATATGGGCTGGACGATGAGAAGAGGATATGAAACTGAGTTCTGGCACGGAACGAAAAAGTTTCTTGATCAGGAACTTGAGGGAGGTGAAGATAGATTTGAAATACTGTTGATTTTCAGCGCAGATTAAGATGAATGTGAAAGACTTAAACAACAGCCAGTTAACTTGATTATTCTAATAACGTGTAGATAATGCATTGTCTGTCATTCTCAATACTTCGTCGGTGTTCGGCGTATAAATGGCACGAGAAATTAATATTACTTTACTAGTTTGAACTTTTTTGTGTTCATCTTTCACTGATGTGTTTCGTTTTCCACTAAGCCAGAACAATTTTAAATACAAATAATGTGAAATTCACTGTGGAATAACATTGTACCGTTTGCAGAAATTTCCAAAATAAAATATTAATGTTGTTACTAGAATACTTTGAAATATAGTAACCTGATATGTTTCTCTTCGTCTGTAGTCGGTGCCAAACAAGCTGCGTCTACGTACAGGTCAACGCCCATATTGTCGCGACCTCGTGGAATTTTGTACTATGCGTTTGTTACTTTGTTTGATAATATGATGATTAATGATAAAGCTGTCAAAGTTGGGATTGATTGAACTTATTTTATTTTGTAAATTAAATATCTTTCACTTTTATTATCACCCAACGAGTAAAATAGCATTATACGTTTCAATTTAATATTCTGTTTGCGGTTAAATATACAGTCACAAGTATTTTGTTTAATATTGACGGTTAGCGAGAAAATCGCGTGTATTTTGGTTTAATTTCGACGGTTAAAAATACTTTGGTTTACATGTCAGATCTATTATCAAAATGTAATAATCAAACAATGAGTGAAAGAGAAATCGCAGTTGATAAAGGCACAGTTTTTACATGCATTGTTCGATATGCGTCTGTCAGTCATAAATATTCACATTATCACTCATAGTTGAAATAGCATTTTAAATATTCTATAATATTCATTTAAAGTTACGTATATCACTTCGCATCTAATGTTTCGTAACTACAACTTGTCAGTGATGTATCTGCCACAATAAAGATGAAGTCTTGTGCTGTAGTACAATAATTCAGACAACATTCTAAATGTTAAAAGTTCATTAATAAAATTACTGAAGGAGTTTGTTTTTCTTAACTATTTAAACACCAAATTTCTCGTGGATTCATGGTTATATTGATTACAAGGTCTTCCCCTTACATTAGAAATATAGAAAAATCTTTAATATTCTAATTAACCTTGTGCTAATTTATGTTAGTTTTCTCTGTATTCTGCATAGAAAATAGGTAATCTTACCTGTTTATTTTAGTGAATTATTAACACTGAATTATAAGTAACATAAATAACATTGAGTAGACATAACTGATATAGGAGAACGATATAAAATGAAGTTGGTAATTTAAAGTTCGATCGCTTGATTGTTTGGAATTAAGCACAAAACTACATAATGGGCTATCTTTGCTTTGCCCACCACAGGTATTAAAACTCGGTTTCTAGCAGTGCGAGTCCGCAGACATAGCTTTGCCACTGGGGGGCGTGATTTGAAGGTTAAAGTTTTCCAGTCTTTGGTGCGTTCAAGTTCTCTAAAATCAGTGTAAACAAATTAGCTTTAAAACAATTTGAAACACATTTAAAACTAGTGGTTCACGTGTTCTAAAACAGTTTGCAATTGACCTAAAACTGGAAGCTCCTTCCCTGTTTCTATTAGTATGGAAAACACGAGTTCTAGAGTATTTAGAAATGGACATGAAATTCTGGGGTTGATTTCACTATTGAGCTTTATTCCATGTACTTCAAAATAAATGTTAACTAAGGGTATATCACCAAAGTCACCACTCTGTTTGTGTGGGTTACTTAAACATGTGCACATCTCGGTCGTCTTTAAAGTCGTGATGCATGTGGTGAGCAGCTTCCATTACAAGGTGAAAGTTTCGTACAATAGGCTTGTGTTTTGATAGTTTTGTAATTAATCTAAACACTGAATTGAAACTCGTTGTTGATAATCCATAAATGTTTCTGCAGTTATTTAAAAACTGTATTTCATTGTTAACTCGCCTCGCAAGTGTGTAATGTTATTAGCTCATCAATTTTTTTATTGTCGTGTTGTGAGTAGTTCTTAAAAGAAAATTCAAAAGTTTATTCATTTAACAAAAATGCTGTAATATTTACCTCTCTTAGGTAGAAAACGATAACACGGACTCTACTAGAAGAAAGATAATGACGTTAAATGAAAGTTAATGGAACTACACCTCTTAAGTAGAACATATATCACTAGGCCTTTCTTCTAAGTATAAAATAATGTCACTTGGCCTCATCTTGGAACACGATGACATAAATCTTCTGAGTGAAGCGTAGTGTCACTATCTCTAATTTAAGGTGAACATACTGTCACTAGTTTTCTTCAAAGTGGAACGTCACTAATAATTTTGTAAGTGGATGAAAATGTCACCAAGTCTATACTATAAGATAAAACTACCAACTTCCTCTTTGGTGGAATATTACGATATTAGGTCTTTTAAAAGTTCTATGACTACGCTAAACCTCTTCCAGATGGTAGGTTATACTACTATACTTCTCATACAGGCGGATAAAGAGAGGCAGGTTTCTTCTTTTGATGGAAGATGATGGCAGGTTTTTGCCAGAAATTAAAGGTGATGACTATAGACTTTTCACACTAAAGTTTTAAGTAGTGGGTGTTTTGAAGGTGTATGACCTATAATAGTATAGTTCTTCAGAAGATGTATGTAATAAAATATCTTTTCAGTATCTAACAAGGTTGGAAACATTTCTGGTTTTCTTTTGTCTCCTGCTATTTACGTAGCCTTAACATTCGATCTCAATATTGGAAACTTTCACCAAGTTTCGTTAGGACAATTATGGTTTCATGTAACTTCTGAGAAACGGAAACTAGCGTGAGATATTTTAAATCTGAAAAAAAAATATATATAATCTCAAGAAAGTGAGAGAGAGAGAGAGAAAAAAAAAGCACTTCAGTAATCTCTGAAAATTCCAGCGTTTCTCTGATACGTTAGAAAACTTTCGTCACATGTAGTGACTATAGTCTCGCATGTCTGTTAAGCTGAAAAATCCAGTAATAAACAGTATGAATATCGGATTTTGAATGTTAGTCGAAAACATGTACATCAAGCTTCATAAAATATTAAAGATGCGATAGTGGAAGATGAGAATGTTTTATGAATGTAGCCCCTAATTACTTATAGGAAAGACTTGTATTTATAAAATATGGCATAGACACGCAACGTGAAATGTACATACTTGTTGAATAATTCAGAGTGCAGCATTAACTATTTTCTTCTCTGAATATACGACGTACACACGCGTACTTCCATGTGCACACATGAGCACCCTGTGGTAACGTACGTAATTCAGTAATTCGCACATAGACGGAGAAGCATTCCAGTGCGCCTAGCTTTAAAAAATAATCTTTTTATCTTTCTCGTTTACAAACGGTTTCGCCTAGACTAAAACAGCTTTCGTTCAAAAAAAAAAGACTGATAATTTGTGTTCATTATATTTTATTTATTTTAGGCTCTGTTGAAACACGTTAAAAAATTTAGCGCTTTAAATAGTTTGGTTTCTATTAAATGAGAATTTGCGTCGAAAACACCCACTTCGCTAAAGAAATAAGCTGTTCTACAGATCGGAACTGGAAAGGTCAATTTATTGATTTACTTTTTTTCTGGCAGAATTATGGAATTTAACTTCCGATGAAACACCCACACCATCTAAGTGAGAAAGGTGTTTTAATAAAATTGGATGCAAACACATGAACATTTGTATCTCGGATCGGCTGGTATGAGTATTAACACTTTTGTTAAAAAAAGGAGAGAACAACATTTCGACCTTCCTAGGTCATATTCAGGTTAACGACCTTTGTATTCACAGTCAAGGCTTATTTACTACTGAACTACACCACAACCTATCAGAGACCTAAACATTTGTATATATATGTGCCACTCGAATTGTAACGTAATGAGCCTTCAAACCTATCGCTAGTTTTTGCGATAGTTTTTACGAAATATATCATTCTTGTTATTACATATTGTGGTTCTGCATGGCCAGGTGGTTAGGGTGCTCGAATCGTAGTCTCAGGTTCGAATTCCCGTCATGCTAAACATGCCCGCCCTTTAAGTCGTGGGGGCGTTATAGTGTTACGATCGATCCTCCTATTCTTTGGTAGAAAGAGTATCCCAAGTGTTGGCGGAGAGTGGTGATGGCTAGCTGCCTTCCCTCTAGTGTTAAATTAGGAACGGTTAACGCAAATATCCCTGGTGTAGCTTTGCACGAAATTTATAAAAAGTTATTACATATTGTATTGTATATGTTTCTGTAAATCCTCGTGTATCTTTAGTGTGCAAAGGAATGAAATGTCAAAGATTTACAAAATGATTAACAGAAAAAGAAGGACACATAAGAAAACAATTCTTAGTCCATTAACATGGAAGATTGTAG
Organism: Carcinoscorpius rotundicauda; assembly: GCA_011833715.1. NCBI lineage: Eukaryota > Metazoa > Arthropoda > Merostomata > Xiphosura > Limulidae > Carcinoscorpius > Carcinoscorpius rotundicauda. The sequence continues at coordinate 116,226,656 of CM022391.1, read as the reverse complement.
GAAAATGTTTTTGGACTTGAGCAGGTATTGTCTATTGAATTGGTAAAGCGTAAATGTTTTGACTTGTTTGAGTGTTAAATTGCAGTTTTTATGATACTGAAGCCACATTTTCTAGGTAACGATGTCTGTATGCAGTGCAGGTAAGTATGCAGTGTTTTGTTGTAATGTTTTACAATACATTGAAACTTTGTTGTCCAGGTAGTGATGTATAACTACAGATATGGAAGGTCAAATTATAATGTTTGTAATACCTGAAGATTCTTTGTCTTGTAACAAAAACTAACAAGTACGGAGTGTTTGTTTTTTATATGCAAAAACGGCTCGTTTGGGTTGAGAAAATATTTTACATAGAAGAGCGAACAACGTTTCAACCTTCTTCGGTCATCGTCAGGTTCACGGAATGTTTGTTTATCACGTTTGTAATACCTGTAGATTTTTTGTCTAGTTACAAAAACTAACAAGAAATGAATGTTTGTTTATAACGTTTGTAATACCTATAATCTTAACATGATGCTTCAGTATCAGTTACTATAACATCATGTTAAGATTATAGAAAATTATGTGATGACTTTTTATGAAATATATTACACCAGTTGTTTTGAGGCCTAGCTGCAATAATCAACTTTTTAAAAATTAGAGGATTTTGTAACGAGAAAAATTTTTCCATTTACTACTTGTACAAAAAAAATGCTCGAATATTTACAAATAGTTTTTCGCAAAAGTTGTAGAAAAATCCTTAATTAAATATCTCCAATTAACTGCTCCTACTTCTTGATATTTTTCTAAAAAAATTTTTGTGATTTTTCAAAGTTACTGCATTAAGTTTCATAAAAGCCCATAGTCAGGGTTTATAATACAAATTTCAGGTATACCTTTAACAAATGTTTTGAAAGTCACTAGTTAACCACCCGCTGCTCCAGCTTGTGTAATTCCTTCTGTCGCTTCATTGAAAATTACATTAAACAAATATTGCTCACTTTTATACCCGTTTTATCACTTCATAAATTCTCTATTTTTGTTCACGTTTTTTGCCGTTTTTTTTAGCTCGAGCCGAGATCAGACCAACATTCATGCGTTCTCCGTCTCTGGAAATCTTTTTGGTATATCCATAATGTACCAGTAGCTAAAACGTCATAGAAATTTTGCACAAGAATGATGCTACACATGTGTAGCCTTAACATATAGTTGTTCATCACGTGCACTTGTTAAATCGTGGAGAGTGATGCTTTAACCACAGTCGAACTCGCGTGTTTGTGGGTATGGTGGTTTCCATTAATTACAAAAGGTGAAAGTGGATATTTTAAAAAATATTTAGATTGCAATAGAAATTATACAACTCACTAAATTCGCTTTTAGAATTTAATTAGATGTTAACTTTTGTTTTATCACTCTGAGCATTTTTATCTCTGAGTATATAAGTAAACTGTCTGAAATAAAACGTTCTGATGAAAAGAAAACTTTATTTTTGTAGTTAAAAACTATCATAACCACTGCCATTTCAGTTTCAATCTTAAGGGCCTTAACTGCAACGATTCCGAGTTGGGTCTCTGTGGGGAACACAGTATAAATAGTTACGTTGCCATGCATCAACGAAGAAAATATAAATACTTTACCGTTTCCAGAAAAATGTTTTTTGTCAGATTTGTAGAGATGGATTTCCTTTTCATTAGTCCCTGTCAAAATAATATAACTCGATATGAATCACGTGGTTTATTAAATATCACCAACGATAAGTTATTTACGATGAAATGTATAATAGAAAACTCAATTTCTTTTGATGTGTTATCATAGTTTAAACCATATCTGATTTTATCAGTGTTGCAAGATAAAAGATTATGCTTCATCCAAATTTAATATGGACGATTTTTATTGGTTACAACAACTTCTTGGGAACTATATTAATAAAACCTAGTATATATACTGGTTTTATAAAGATATACTTTATAAGACTAATCCTTTTTTTTATCTTCATCTAGCATGAAATGTTTTTGCTGCATAACTTATTAGTGTTACAGAATAACAGTACATTCATTAATTGTCTATTCTGTCTGTCGCTTTTAGCAACGTCACGTATTTCTGTGTTTTCCCCTCTTGTTTCAGTGCATAACAAACAAAAATAGAAATAACATTTACTTCATACAGTCTTATTTATCTAAACATTTGGTCAGTTTTAAAAAGGTACGCGAAATTAGTTTTTTTATCAAAGCAGAGTCGTACAAGAAATTATTTGTCTTTGTAAGTGTATTTGTAATAAATTCAGCAAGTTCGCTTTTTAAGAATTTACACAACACTAAAAATATTCATATATGTTCAGAAAAGGGGAAGAAAAGAACTGTTTGTTTGTGGCAAAACTAAAGTTATTTCCCACTTTCTTTGGTTGGCAGTACCCACCGCCAACTTTTAGCTTACTCCTTTAAAAAATGATGAGATTGACTGTAACATTATAATGCCTTACAGCTGAAATATTCAGTATGTTTGGTGCCAGGTTTCCATTCTGCGAGAAGAGACAGTCTCTTTTACTATCTGTCTTCATGGAAATGCTTGTGGGGGTGGAAAGGCTTATGAAGAACGTTAAGTAGCTGTCTGTAGACTTAGTGAGCTTACTAAACCAAGCAGAACCGTAAACAAATTATTCTGAACACTAATTTTATAATTCTACCCTTTGCCCAAAGAGCTGGAGATTGTAAATTATTTGTTTATGTATGTGAATGTTTCTTGAACGGACGAACTGATGCAAATAAAATAATGAAATAGAAATTAAGAAATGCGGGAGCAAGATAGTGACAAATGATATGGATGTAAGGTCGTTGTGAATTTAAGCAATAACACACCTCGCTTTTCCATTTCTTTTCGTGATTTTATTTTTTTCCTTGAACAGAGGTTAAGATTGATAGACGGTGCATCCCCACCTCAATGTGGGCCCTACTTCCACTGTCCACAAACAAAACCGAGGGTACATTTTATATCCCACGCCATAGCCTGTACCTTAGCGTGCCTTTTAATTTATGTAGCGTATTTGTTTGGGCTTGTTTTTGTTCATTTGCGTTACCACGAGTATGTTGATAAATATTCACTTCGGAAAGAAGAATGAAAAGCATACACCACGCGTTGTTTAGGTTCGTTTCAGTGTTTTTAAAAATGAATGTTTGAAAAATAACGAAAATTCAAGCCAAAAATGGGTTAAGATAGTGTGAAGTTATAAGAATTCGGTTTCTATGTGTTATTTTACGACAGTAAACGTAGTTGGCTGGTGTTCAACATGTCTGGACTGTTTATCGGAGGATTTCTTGGTTCGTGGTTCGTTACAGCAAAACCATCTAGCCATCTATCAACAATAATGTTTTTTTTTCTTTTGTAGCAAAAATAACTGAAGTATATTGGTGTACATCCAAACATATCACATATATCATTAAAGTATGAACTTTAAAAACTAGCTACAATTAAGTTGCATTGGAAACTAAGAAAACTGAATGTTATTTAATCGTAACTATGTCTACTATCATGTTTACTAATGTTTTTCCTTGTTGAGAAAACTCGGGTGGTTTTACTTCCTTGTACTTTCTCTATATAGCTAATAGTAGAAATGACGCTTCTGTCTAAGATGTTTCCGATTCATCTGAGAAATATAAGGCTATTTTTGGATATATTTTTGGATACATCTGAGTATTTATTGTACTTTAAAAAGAGACATTCAAATGATCTTCGAAGAAGTAACATTTCGTTTTGTAATAATCGTGTTTATTGATTTTGTAAAGTGTTTTTATTATTTTGTGAAAGCAACGCATTAAAACATTTAATCATTACTTTTTAAAGGTGAAAAATTAAATTTTATCTCAAATATAGCGAATTTAACTGTCGTCCATTTCAATTCCTTGTGGGTTTTATTTTTATTTAAGGCGTAAATTCTATCCGTCCGAAAATGTGTCCATAATTACTGTATGGAGCAGCATCCCAAAACGTTCTTAAATTTTTCTTTTTAGAAGAAGACACCAATAATAATGTTTTGTTTACATATTTTTATTGTATTATAATGATATATAAAATACATCCGCGTTGATTGTGATTGTTAGACGACTTGAATACATTTACTAGTTTGGTAACCGATTTCGCCTCGGGCACATTTTTTGTTTTTATTACATTCTGTAATCATTATTTTAAAAAGCTGTTGAGCCAGGCGTGGCCTAGACTTAATGGGTCGGACTACAGGTTGAATAATTCACTGTTCAAGCTGTCATACCACGATCCTCACTTTTAGCTGCTGGTGCGTCATAAAAGTGATGGTTGATTCAAAGCTGAAGCTCTTGTGGCGCTGGGTACTGCTGACTGGCCGCCCTCCATCTGGTCAGTAGCTCAAAATTATGGACGACTGTATCTGACTCCTAAGGGATTTCTGACTTGGCCATTTTAGAGCAGTGGTTTTTATCAACCTCCTGGACGCCCCCTCACGAACCGTTCATGCTCAGATCGATCCGGATAATTTAGTTCTACAATGTGTAAGAGAAAAAAAATATATATATATACAAGTTAATGAAGTTTTTAATTAAAATATTAACTTAATCGAACACAATATATAGCTATTTTTAAGCCGAATTTACAAATTCGATCTTTAAAATTCTTACATATAGGTCCCAGGCTGAGAAATGGATATTAATTGATTGTGTAAGGTATTTTTCAGGTTTAAAATTCCACCTAAAAATGTCGCATTAAATATTGACCTCTAAATTAGCCTTTTTTAATTTGAATTTTAAGAGAAATTCGATCTGCGTTTCAATAGTAAACATTAAAACTTCTCGGTGTCTTTATTAATTTATCGCAGTTTGCACTTTCATCTCCTTCCCTCTTGGCTCGGCATGGCCAAGTGGTTAAGGCACTCGACTCGTAATCCGAGGGTCGCGGGTTGAAATCCCCGTCGTACCAATCATGCTTGCCCTTTCAGCATAGAGGCGTTGTAATGTGACGGTCAATCCCACTATTTGTTGGTAAAAGAGTAGCCCAAGAGTTGGCGGTGGATGGCGATGACTAGCTGCCTTTCCTCTAGTCTTGAAATACTAAATTAGGGAAGGCTAGCGCAGATATCCCTCGTGTAGCTTTGTGCGAAATTTAATACAAACCAAACAAAACCTCCCTCTGATCGGCCGTGGCTAAAGTATTACAGTGTCAAACTTTAAATCCAAACGTCCAAAGTTCGCATCCCGTTGCCGCAATATCGTTCTCTGCACCATGGGTAATCGGTACATTATAAGAGTTACTGTCAAATCTCACTACTTTAGTAGGGTAGCAATAACGCATGTATGTGCTGTGTATTTTGCATGAATATCCCAAACAAATTCATTTCCTCGAATTATTTGTGGTAAAAGACGCTTAAGTTGGTTTTTATTATTACACGCCAGTAGTTTCGATTCTTAATTTGACATTTCACCGTCAAAAGTTGAAATTGAAATTCTGTCGTGAACACTAACTCCTTTCTTAACGTTAAGAATCTCCTTATTCTTTTTGTACTTGTGTTATAAATCTTATGTTAACGAAGTAAAAGATGCAGTTACAGTAGTAAACAGCGTGTATAACGTACGTTTTAAATATTCAAACTTAACGTTCGTGTCAACACTAGGTAGTGTACTTGTTTTTAATAATTCATATTGGAACTCTACTGACGAAATAAAGGAACGTATTCTAAAGACCCTTGGTGAAAGATTCAATGTGACCCACTCCTGTACTGTTATTACTTCATTTTACACTGAATAAATAACGTGACCGTTGTTACTAACGTTTTTACACCGATGAAATAGTTACCGTTGTTACTGAGTGTTAATAACGTTTTTATAATGGTTGAATATGATTATTTATTTTCTACAACGTTGTAGAGAAAACACCCATAAATTCTTATCTTTCTGTTGTTATGTTGTTTCCTACCATTATGATCCACACATATTATCATTTTAATTAACTAGTTTTTATTGTTACAGTTGGCATGGTCTGATGGTTAAAACGCTCGACTCGCCATTTGTGGGTTACTGGTTCGAATCCACGTTATCGTACTCGTTCTTTCAGCCGTGGAGACGTTGGTAAAACAGTAGTTCAAGAGTTGGCGCTAGGTAGTGTTGACAAGCTTTCTTCCCTGTAGTATATCACTACTAAATTTACAACGGCTCGAATAGCTTTGAGTAAAATTAGGAACAAACCTCTCGGCATTTAGGGACCAAACAAGAGGAGTAAAATAAACAAGGAGCCGAGTGTTAAATAGTATCATTAATTGTTATTTCTATGACACTACATTCAAGAAAGTTGTAAATAAAAATAAGAACAATAATAAAAATGGGATTAGTGACATAAGTGGGATATACCAGGGTTCAGCCTTAGGACCAATGACCCTGATTTACATCAATGTCCTAGATGAAGGAATAGTCAATAAATTACTTAAATTTACAGATGATATCAAGGTCTTGGATGTTGCTAGCTATGAAGAGGATGCTGCTGATTTACAAAAGGATTCAAATCATTTAGTTAGCTGAACAACTAAATGCCAGATGCATTTTAATCATAATAAATGTAAGATAGTGCATGTGGGTTGTCATAATTTAAATTATACTTTGGATGGGAATAACCTTAATAGTGGTATGAAAGAAAAGGACCTTGGTGTAATGGTTGATCAGTCTAAAGCTATCTAAGCAGTGTTCTGTTGCTAGTGGTAGAGGAAATAGAATTTCAGTTTGTATGTATAGAAATATTGAATAAAAGTCTAAATAATTTACAATTTCATTGTACAGGTTAGACCACATTTGGACTATTCTGTTCAGTCTTACATTATTGAACTTTTGAAAAGGGTTCATAAAAAGGTCACTAGAATAGTGCCTGGGATTTGATGGGTTGTCATACTAGGAGAGATTGAAATCTCTTAAGCTGTTTTCTCTTGAAAAAAGAAAAACTGAATGGGATCTGATTGAGATGTTTAAGATTGTGAAGAGAATTAACTGATAGTGTTGATCCGTCATTGTTTTTCATATTTAACATTGAGAACTGTAGAACTAGGGGTCACAAGTACACATTTTGGCGGGGTAGGAGCGATCTTCATCTAAAACAGTTTTATTTTTCTAACAAGGTGGTTTGTCTTTGGAATGGGTTGCGTTTGTGTGTTGAGGAGGCAGTAAATTTAAGCATATTTAAGAGAAACTTTATTATATAAGTAAGGGCTAGATCTTAAGAATTTTAAACAAATATTTATTTTTAGATAATTTAGAGGTTGGAACATTTGAGATGGACTCCATGTTGTCCCAAAAGGTTATGTTAAACGTTTTTGTAAAGCTCTTTGATCACTTTAGTGTTCAAAACATATTGTGGTCTACTTGCACAATGAAGAAATGTAAGAGCACGTAAAAAGTAAACACTGTTAGGTAATGGATAAATAAATTAAAAATACAATAATGTTTTTGTTTCCTCTTCATCCCTAGAACGCACTACTCTTAATATCTTACAACTTTTATCCCCCAACATAAGCTACTTTTATAATGCATTATGCCTAATGAGTGGTATAACAAATCTAGTTCCTTACGCCAGCTCTTTAACTAAATATATGTTAGTGTTGAATAATCCTTATTTATTTAACCAAATTCAACGTAGGACATGTCAATTTTATGTTACTTATGAAGACATTTTCCCTTTGAAATTGGGCCTAACGTGGCTCTGTAGTTAAGAAGTGGGGTTACTACTCGGATTGTCTGGGTTCGAGACGTGGTCCTAGTGCACACTTTCCCCACGTTCAAATGTAAGCGGTTTAAATAAAGTTGAACAATGTCCTTTTGGCGGCAGGTGCTTCTGAGTGGATGCCTATTTTCAAGTCAGTAGTTCCAAATTAGCTGCTTCTGAATCATAGGGCCTGATATGGCAGTTTAGACTATATACGCACAACGTTTTCAAACTATACTGGTCTATTCCAACTACCGTGGGAGTTTGGACATCAGGCGGTAAACGTTCTAAATGTTCTTGTGACACGAATTATCCAATCTTACTTTGTACATTCGACAGAAGGACGAAAACAAATCCCTGTCTATTTAGTTTTTAACTCCGCATAGAAAGAACATTGAGGAACTTTGATATGTCAATAGAGAATTAATTTTATATTATTTTAAGAGTTACGAAGCAGAGCTTTCCCTAAATGAACACTGAATATAGAAGGTTCTTTAACTGCCAAGGTTTATAAATGTTTGTCACTTCTTTTTATTTCAATGAATTTAACAAGATAAGACGTCGATGATTTTTCATTAGGACGATTAAGTTGGGGCCAGTTTAGTTTACCTGTCAAAAAGTATATTTAATATAGTTATGCAGAGCGCCAACGTATGGTGTTTTGTGTACACTAATTCCATTATAATTATATTTTCTTCGGTATTTCTCTCACTTGTTCAAACATTTTTATGCAAATGCTATCTTGAAGAATATGAGAGTACGGTAACGGGTATTAGAAATACTCGTTTCCTTTTGTCGGTAATAATAATTGTAGACATAAAAATTCACTTACATGTTATTTGTAACTGAGCTATACAAGTATGCGGTGCTACCAACTCCAAGTGTACTCTTTTCTAACGTGTTAAACAGAGCGATAATTGTGTAATGCTACTAGTGTCTGATGTTAAGATTAACTTGTCTCCTGAAAAGTTTATAGCAGGTAACTTAGCTAGGAATATCTGTACATAGTGATTTGAATTTTTATCTAAGTACGTGGTTTGTTTGATTGGAAGTTGATTATATTTTGAGTTTTGGTAGCTCAAAAAATACCAGACTCGTTATTTTAAAACTAGTATAAACAATTTTAAAAAAATGTCGATGTTCTCTTATTCTCAAACTTGTGGGTTTTTCTTTGTAATTACTCGTAGACCATAAGCCTAAAAACTGTGTATTTTAAGCAGGTTTTCACTTTGAGCCTGACTATTCATTTATTCTCTTGATATGAAGTACGATTTTCTCTTTAACTGGTAATCTAACTATGAAGATTTACTAGAAAAATTACTCTTGTTAGTTCAGTACTGAACAGTTGGAACAGTTCTCAAATTCCGTGGGCGGAGGAGTACCATATATTCTTCTTCGCCAAGGAAATTATTTGTTGGACACCTTTAGTACTGGATTTTAACAAACATTGCTAATTTTGTGATAATCAACACTTTTTTATCAGAAAAAAAAGCTCGTATGTAAATTGTGGTGTTGAAGGGTTATTTGGAGTAGTAAACAAGGGATAGCGGGGCGAAGAAGGTGGAAGAGTCTAACATTACTGTCTTCCAGCCCTTCCTTTTTCATACTCAGCGCTATCATCATGAAGTAACAACTTCGAAAATATTGATCTTGACAGTCTGCATCCTTGGCATGTTGCCAACTAGCAAATATATTACAGTTTACAGAAATGGTGTTTCAGATACAAGTAGACTCATTTTGCTTTTTCTTCCTGTTTACACATCTTCAGTGTCGCCTATTTTTACTGTCTTTTACACTGACGTGTTTTTTTTTATGTTAGGCATAGGGTAATTTTTTTCTTGTGCCATTTGTAAGGAGAAATATTTTGGTCCATCGTGCAGTTACAACCTGTTTCTCAAAAAATTGTTAGGTCTACCACTTTAACGATAACCTATGTTTTTGTGTGTATGTGTAATCAGTTTCTGTTGTCGTACTTAGACGTTCTGTCAGAAACTACAAAATACTCATATAAAACCAGCTTCTCTACTTTCGTACTTGCACGTTCTGTCACTATCGATAAAATACCTAAGAGAAACCAGATTCTCTCGTCGTACTTACATAGTCTGTCACTATCTAAAAGAAAAAAAACACCTCTGTTAGTGATAGGCCCTCAGACTAAGCTTCATCTTTCTAGTATTCTTGTTCTTCGAGTTCCCTTCACTTTAAATACTAAGTTCTGTGTTTATGACTTCGTAAGAACAACTGACATTTTGAGGAACATTTAATTTTTTTTACGTTTTCTCATTGCGTTTAAACAACTTGTTTTTTTTTTACTGAAAATTAAAAGTTTGATAATTCATTATAGGTTAGTTAACTTTAAACTCGTATGCAAGAAAAGAATAATAACGTTGTTCTTCAGATTTTAAAGGTGAAATATTTGGGAATGCGGCACTTTGTACTGTCTTAGTATATGCGACATACGGCGATTGAAAACAAGAAACGTCCAGTTCCTTCAGCTTTATAATTTTTCCACAGATTCTTCATTTCAGGAAACAACAACACTTTCTATTTGACTTGGTTATAGTTGACCATTTCTCAAAATTTACTTTCGTCAAATCGTTGAGATAATGGTACTAGCCACGATGTACAGCGTTGTTCTCGTGTGTGTATGGTAGTTTAACTGAAGACAAACCCGTGTGTCACTTACAACTTTACTCATCATTCATCTGCAATGTGAGCTAATCACAAGGCGGCTGCCTTTCTATGTGTGTATTTGTGTGTTGAATTTCGTCAACCTACTACAGCTAGCGTTCTCCTCTAATACAGCGGAAAGTCCACACTACATCTAGCCATTTTTAATTTTGATCTGATAGTGTAGAAGAAAGAGAGCTGATCAGTTTCACCCATCCCCAACTCTTGGGCAGCTAGTTTGTATTGCCAACGGATAATGAGTCTGGTTTTTGTTATTAAGCGCAAAATTACACGATGAATTACGATAAAAGCCCTCAGAGTTCCCATGGGTAAAGGGGCGATCATGTTTGGTTACGTGTTTCAATTCCGCGACTTGCATATTGCAAATCTCTCACCGGGCCACACCAAGAGGTGGCTGTCTGTTCATCTTTATGACATAATCATTAAACATTTTGAAATTCCTCAGTTACTTTCTGAGATTTGTTTTTGTGAATGATTGCATTTATGTCGTTTATGGAAACTTTCTAGTAGTTAGCTTAGCTCAAGGTGAAGAATACTGTGGGGTTTTGTAACTGTAAATTTGAAGTTTGTATTAAGGTCGATAGAACCCACTGGCACGTAACTGTGAATCTGAAGTTTCTGTTGAGGTCGACAGAACCCACTGACACGTAACTGTGAATCTGAAGTTTCTGTTGAGGTCGACAGAACCCACTGACACGTAACTGTGAATCTGAAGTTTCTGTTGAGGTCGACAGAACCCACTGACACGTAACTGTGAATCTGAAGTTTCTGTTGAGGTCGACAGAACCCACTGACGCGTAACTGTGAATCTGAAGTTTCTGTTGAGGTCGACAGAACCCACTGACGCGTAACTGTGAATCTGAAGTTTCTGTTGAGGTCGACAGAACCCACTGACACGTAACTGTGAATCTGAGGTTTCTGTTGAGGTCGACAGAACCCACTGACACGTAACTGTGAATCTGAAGTTTCTGTTGAGGTCGACAGAACCCACTAACGCGTAACTGTGAATCTGAAGTTTCTGTTGAGGTCGACAGAACCCACTGACGCGTAACTGTGAATCTGAAGTTTCTGTTGAGGTCGACAGAACCCACTAACGCGTAACTGTAAATCTGAAGTTTCTGTTGAGGTCGACAGAACCCACTGACACGTAACTGTGAATCTGAAGTTTCTGTTGAGGTCGACAGAACCCACTGACACGTAACTGTGAATCTGAAGTTTCTGTTGAGGTCGACAGAACCCACTGACACGTAACTGTGAATCTGAAGTTTCTGTTGAGGTCGACAGAACCCACTGACACGTAACTGTGAATCTGAAGTTTCTGTTGAGGTCGACAGAACCCACTAACGCGTAACTGTGAATCTGAAGTTTCTGTTGAGGTCGACAGAACCCACTGACGCGTAACTGGGAATCTGAAGTTTCTGTTGAGGTCGACAGAACCCACTGACGCGTAACTGTGAATCTGAAGTTTCTGTTGAGGTCGACAGAACCCACTGACGCGTAACTGTGAATCTGAAGTTTCTGTTGAGGTCGACAGAACCCACTGACGCGTAACTGTGAATCTGAAGTTTCTGTTGAGGTCGACAGAACCCACTGACGCGTAACTGTGAATCTGAAGTTTCTGTTGAGGTCGACAGAACCCACTGACGCGTAACTGTGAATCTGAAGTTTCTGTTGAGGTCGACAGAACCCACTGACGCGTAACTGTGAATCTGAAGTTTCTGTTGAGGTCGACAGAACCCACTGACGCGTAACTGTGAATCTGAAGTTTCTGTTGAGGTCGACAGAACCCACTGACACGTAACTGTGAATCTGAAGTTTCTGTTGAGGTCGACAGAACCCACTGACACGTAACTGTGAATCTGAAGTTTCTGTTGAGGTCGACAGAACCCACTGACGCGTAACTGTGAATCTGAAGTTTCTGTTGAGGTCGACAGAACCCACTGACGCGTAACTGTGAATCTGAAGTTTCTGTTGAGGTCGACAGAACCCACTAACGCGTAACTGTGAATCTGAAGTTTCTGTTGAGGTCGACAGAACCCACTAACGCGTAACTGTGAATCTGAAGTTTCTGTTGAGGTCGACAGAACCCACTGACGCGTAACTGTGAATCTGAAGTTTCTGTTGAGGTCGACAGAACCCACTGACGCGTAACTGTGAATCTGAAGTTTCTGTTGAGGTCGACAGAACCCACTGACGCGTAACTGTGAATCCGAAGTTTCTGTTGAGGTCGACAGAACCCACTGACACGTACCTGTGAATCTGAAGTTTCTGTTGAGGTCGACAGGACCCACTGACACGTACCTGTGAATCTGAAGTTTCTGTTGAGGTCGACAGAACCCACTGACACGTAACTGTGAATCTGAAGTTTCTGTTGAGGTCGACAGAACCCACTGACACGTAACTGTGAATCTTTAGTTTGTGTTGAGGTCGACAGAACCTAGTGAAGCGACATTACTTCTGAAGTTGTAAGCTTTAAAGTAAATTCTTCACATAAGGTTCAATACTCTAATCTTTAATACCACTTGCTGCTTTACTATCTCTTACATATTTCAATATTTATTTTGATAATTTTAATTTCAGTAATCTGTAATACGTTCACATGCGTAAAATATAAAATTGTATTTTTATAACCTGTTTGCCTTAAATTTAAAATTAGTCGTATTTTCTCCAAATATTGGGGTTATTTATTAATGATAATGTTTTTAAATAAAGGATTCGTTGTAATGAGTTGAATACAATTCTTAATGACTGAAATATTGGTCTAATGATATTGGAAGCTATTAAATTCATTACGTTAGTCTAGTAGTATCGGTATAAAATATTAAAACAATCATATGACCTGAAACATGAATATTAATCTATCTCAATGCACTCACAATGAGTCAGTGACACGTTTATGGACTGGGAAGTTTATAATCCGTAATAACAATTATCACCAACTCTTCAATTAATCAATTTCATTCAATATTATTATGATGTAAAGAAATAATTATTTTGGTTGGTAATATCGGACTTGGCTTGATTGGCTTGATATAATTTTTGAGGAAAGCTACGTGATGGTTATCTGCACTAACCATCACTTATGTAGGGGTGGTAGACTATAGAGGGAAAGCAGCTAGTCAACACTACCCAACAGGAACTTTTAGGATACTGTTTTGCCAACGAATACTGATCTTGAACATACATTTTAATACCCCCAAGACTGAAAAGGCGAGCATGTTCGGTGATGAGATTCGAACCCGCAACCCATAGATTGGGAGTTGAGCGCCCTAACGCAGATCTCGGACTTAAGAAGACGAATAATTATTTTTGTTGCAGCTTTTGATGATAAACCACTAAGAAAATTATAAAGTTGGTATGACGTTATCATTAAAAACTGTTACCTCTATAATTGGATGCGGCCTGCAGTAGTGTAGATTGTATAAATATAACGGTGCTGTTGTAAGCCACAGCTTGGGGTTTATAGACGGTTAGATTATTATCTTTCCAACATGGAAACAGAAAGGGGCTGGGAGTAATTATAGGTGATACATATGGTCAGTGAACACATCTCGACTTTCTTTTAATTCATTGACCAAATAATTATGTGTTTATCATTTGCTTTAATGCGTGGCGTCACGAGAATTCTGATCTAGGTAACTTAAACAATTTCAAACATTTTAGGATAACAAGGAATACGCATGTCTTTTATTGGTCAATCAGCTTTGTGATGTCACTGTGGTGTTCTTCAGTTGTTAGAGTGAATGATGTAGCAGTTAAGCTGACACATTCAGGAAACATAAATCTAAAAGGAGTGTTGGTTACACCCTCAAAAATGGCCCAGGTTATGACGTCTTAGTCTTCAATGTGTGAAATTTGATGATTGAAAACTGAAAAATGTTTTACTAAAATGTTTTTAAGAAATCCAGCTGCAAACAAAAAAGGGCGTACTCTTACAATATGCATATAAAACATTACTTTCTTATTAATGACGTACCCAAAACAACAAAGTTAAAAGTAAATGCAGTTTTGTTGCAATAGTAACCATATTATGTGAAACAATATGAAAATAGATATATTAATAGATATTAATACATGGCTGTCTGCCATGGTAACCAACGGCAAGTGAAATAAAATAACTTGTGACTTGTGATGACGAGAAACTCATTTGAAGTTTGTTTGTTTGTTTTGGAATTTCGCACAAAGCAACTCGAGGGCTCTCTGTGCTAGCCGTCCCTAATTTAGCAGTGTAAGACTAGAGGAAAGGCAGCTAGTCATCACCACCCACCGCCAACTCTTGGGCTACTCTTTTATCAACGAATAGTGGGATTGACCGTCACATTATAACGCCCCTATGGCTGGGAGGGCGAGCATGTTTGGCGCGACTCGGGCGCGAACCCGCGACCCTCAGATTACGAAGCGCACGCCTTAACGCAGGCCTCTCATTTGAAGTAAAACTATATCTCAAGACGGCTGATATGGGTATTAAACCTTTTATTAGAAGGTCGAAACGTTGTTTTCTACTTTATTTCAATTAAAGGTTTAACACCCATACCAGCCGTCTTGAGATAGATGAAATAAAACAACTTCATTCATCCAGATTAAACGTCACAGTACGGCTTTTATTAAATGCATTGTAAGTGTGGCTTTGTTTCCATATAGCCACAGGCAGTCCAAACATACTGTATGTTACCTTATCATTACCTACATAATTATTCATGTTGTTACCTTTCTATAAATTAGATTATCCAACATGTCTGTGTTAGCACCTATCAAAGTTGGCTGGATTAATTACCGTTATTTTATATATGGTAATTGGAAAAGTTTCGACGTTGTACAAGGACTATTTTGTTTCAGGATTTTTGCCCAAAAATGGATGAAAAAAATCATCTGGAATGAGACATTTTAACTTTCTTATAAATCTTTCACTTTGAATTTAAAGATACTGCTACTTAATCAGTTAAATAAGTCAATTATTATCTTTCGCAGTTATACAGTTAGCGCTCCCACGGCTGAAAGGGTGTGCATATTGGTGGGGCAGTGATTACGAGTCGAGCGCCCTAACCATTTGGTGATGCCCGGCCCTTTTAATAATGGCTTTGAAATATATATAATACTCCATGGAGGTACATATGGACTTATTCTCAATGGAACAACAGACTTAGAACGTTAGAAACCGGGTGTCGATATCCGTGGCAGGCGGATACCTTAAGTTTTATGCTTAAGACGAAAAGGTTTTCAGGTCAACTAATTCTACAGTTCGATATTAAATTGTTATTGTTGTAAGAATATCACTAGAATTATTCTACCTTTTAACAGATTATACACATTGTTTTCTGTTGTAAAATATGACGAGTTTGTATTTAGAAACAAACTCCCAATTTATAAAAAAATTGTTTTTCTATATTACCAATTATACCTTCTGCCTGTTTAATATTTCTGTGATTTGAACAGTTGCATTTTTGGTGTGATTAGTTTAAACTGAGTTACTCGTATCACATTACGAGTTTGGTTTACTTTCAATCGTGTGCTAACCCAGAATCTCTTAGTAAAACGAAGTTACTTTTAACTGTGCTAACCCAGAATCTCTTAGTAAAACGAAGTTACTTTTAACTTCCTTTGAAGACCATAATGAGTCGTCATTCTGCATCGATTTTTTCCCTCAGTTACCTTGAACCTCAGAATCTTTAAAGTATAATATTTAATTTCAGGGAAATAAAATTATATATATTTACCTTTTATGAAAAAAATAAATGATTTATGTTTCATTTTATTTTGTCTTTTATAATTGCATATTCAGTAAGTGGTTCTGTTGTCATAACCCAGAGAAAATTAAGTAATTTTTATTAATATTATTAAAAACTATATTTAAATTAATTATTATGTAACTTATCTTAGTGGCTCAACGTTCAATACTGAAGGCTTATAGCGCTAAAACCCGGGTTTCGATACCCATAGTTGGCACAACACAAATAGCCCAGTGTGTAGATTTCTTTTTCGAAGCTAGTCCTTGAAAGTATAATTAATTTAAAATAGAGTTTCGATTATTTACTTGAAATACTGTGATTTAAAAAGTTTGGTTCTGCTCAGTATATTTGAAACAGATAACCTACACAAGCAGACATTGGAGACTATAGAAGGTTGTAGGTATGCACTGGAGATTAGTGAAGATCATTTAATAACTTGTTCTAATACAGAATGTTTTGAACGATAGTAGACATTAAAGAAATGTCGGATGTGTAAGATACAGTAAATAATATATTGTACGCTGAGAACAACATAGTGAACATTTCCTGTTAAACATGTGGTTCTGAGGAAGCCGTTATATTATATCTTTTTAAAACAGTAGGTTTGGTTCTTCAACGGAATACCCTTTTATTTTTAATTGTACTTCTAGTGAATCATTATGGTGTATTGGCAATACTTGTAACCAACGGGGATTAACTTAGTTATCTAATTAATTCGAAGGCTTTTCACTCTTGGTGAATTTTTATATCTGTAATCTTTTTTAGTAGAAACTTCTTTTTAGACATAAAATAAAAACACTAGGTCCTTTAGATTGCATCATCTCGATTTCGTCAAGTTAAAACGAGGTTACCTGTAAAAAACTGAATCAAACAGATTTCGTTATGGTAAATATTTTAACGTCAGAGATGTACATGTGACTGATCCACTGTTATATATCTATTTTAATACTGTGTTTAGAAATGTACATAACGTATACTGTTAAATCTGCATTGCGAAATTCCCGCCTATTCACTAAAGTTGTAGAAGAATTTGAGGTGTAAGAATCAAGAGTATTTGTGCGTATGTGAGTACTAGTGATTGTCAATAATATTATGCAAGATTAAATTTCGAGAACTTCACTTAATGTTTACAAACCGACGCGCCAAGAGACGTATATTATTGACTTACTATAGTTGATATACTACTATAAACTTCGAAAGTTATAGCTGTGATTTAATGCTTACTAATCGGGAACATCGCATATTTAACCAGAAACGTTTATATGTTTCGAGTATTACACACCGTTTAACTTTAGCGGATTAATATGGGTCATTAGTATTTTTACGAAGACATTATATAACTTCAGCTGTGAAAAAATCGCGTGTGATCGGCGAAGGGCTAGCTAGTTCCCCGTCAAGTGAATCGAACCTATTTCAACTCGAAATTAATTCGCCCACGGTGACCCCTTGATAGGATATCAAGGAAGTTCCG
This sequence comes from Carcinoscorpius rotundicauda, assembly GCA_011833715.1. Classification (NCBI taxonomy): domain Eukaryota; kingdom Metazoa; phylum Arthropoda; class Merostomata; order Xiphosura; family Limulidae; genus Carcinoscorpius; species Carcinoscorpius rotundicauda. Next base: position 116,209,088 of record CM022391.1, on the reverse strand, counting down.
GATCACATAGAAGAGCAATACATTTTGCTAGTTTGTAAACCTTTTGTATACAAGTCATTATTTGTAATAACCGTTATTAAATATTGTATTATTGTTTGTATATTAAAATATACTTTTACTGCTGGTACAGCGGGTGAGTATTCGGACTTGCAACTCTAAAATTAGGGGTTCGATTCCCCATTCGTATACTCAGCAGATAGCCCAATGTGGTTTTGCTATAAGAAAATACACACCTCCACCAAACAAACTGTATTATGTACGTTGGATTCTACATATTTGTCGTTTGCGTGTTTATAATCGGTTTTATAATAAATATAGAATTTTGTATAAAACAATGAGGTTTAATAAAATGTATATAAACCAACGGAACTACACACAAAATTAAAATATATTTGTGTTAAGAAAGAAAACTGTGTGTATCAATCTTGTTGGCAAATATAAATTAGATACATATCGGCATTTATTTACATTTTAAATATAAATTATATTTTACTCAAGTTTCAGGTTATTTTAAATCGTAATACATAACACAACTTACGGTAAATATAAAACATCAAGCAGCTGCTATTAAACTGCAGTGTAAATTAGAACTAGATGAAACAGAGGGATTGAGGCCAGAATACAAGTGGAAATGATGCCTGACATTGGGCTAGAAGTCAATATAGAAATGAAAGAGAGATCGGAAGAACTCTATTATATCGCTGAGTACGTTATATAGCAGAGATCATTCCGATTATTTCTGTAAATCAATTTTTCGAACCTCTCATGTTAAATACTGGGCTCTAGGAAACATTGTGATGATACACCTCGAAGTGTTAAAACTTAACAAAACTCCCATGAAACTTGACAGTTGTTCCAGAGAAACGACCTGGATAGAATGCTAATTCTCACATATCTCGTGAAAAGATTTCAACTTATCATTTCACGTCTTTTGTCAACATTTCGTTGTACTATTTTCAGTGAAAGAAAGCATATACAACAGTAATGTGTTTTAATAACCATTAGATAAAGCATTCCGTTTATGAAATAAAAATGGATTTTACTAATATATTCTGGACAAAGTGCTAAGGCCATTTTAAGGTACTTATTAGGGGAGAGGCAGCCAGTAAACAAAATTTTAAGTGATAACTGCCACTCTTAATATAACACTCTCTGCTCAGTGTGTTGAATACTTTATGATGTTACACGAACAAGACTCCTGTTCGCCATATCCGAAGTCGCGAGCTCACCGCATGTTCAAGGCGTATACAGAGTATTAAAAATATAACAAGGCTAACATTAATGTCTACATGTGTATTTAAATCTTACCTAGCTATTCACTTAACTAAGTACTTAATTTCTAAGTTATTTATTTAGTCTTATATACTATTTTTCAAGTATATTGTATGTTTCAACCACACTTTGTCTATCATATCCATCGCTGATGGTGCATTTCTCACAGTAAAGAGCTCAGAATATGGTATGGTATGATCAAAAATACTGTATACTTGTTATTAATTTATAAATAGAGTTAAAAATGTGTTAGCTTAAAAACATTAGTTCGATATGTGTGTGTTTATTAGTTTGTTATAAATTAAAAAACATGCTGAAACATAAAATAAATTAAACAAAAAAAACGCTACACTAATTGAAAAGATCCCAGAGTACAAACTATAATGTGAGATTGTAAAATGTACCCTGGGTTTTGAAGGTGACTAAAGAAGTAGGACCCACATTAAGGTGGGGATACACCATCTTTCAGTCTTAATCTCCGTTCGCCTATCTCACATAAAGAAATAAAGCAGTAGAAATAGAAATGTAATAACAAACCATGTCTCACATGTCCTGCTCTAAATACTTTTCACTCTGTTACTTCCACAAACTCATTTTGTAAAATGAAAAATATAATTTATCTATTAACATACACATAATGTAATATGGAATATGTGGGTCAAACTTCAAACCCTTTGCATATACGTATAAATTTGCATAGATCTCAAGTTAGAAACAAATTAATGAACTCTATAGAATTAAAACATTTCAGGATTCATCCTTTTACCTGTGTTAAGATAACTGTGTTAGAAATTATTAATGAAGACACCAATAGACTTCAAGGAGGAAACTTCTACATTCTGAAACTAAGAACATTATATCCTAATGGATTAAATCAAAATTTTAAAAATGTACTTCTTTTAATTTGAGTAATGATTATTGTGTTGCTAGTTTTTCTTTATAGATATCTTTTTCATAAAAATAGGAAAACTAGAGGTAAAGGAAATAATAAATTAAAATGGGTTAATTTTTCATAATTTTGTAGTTATTTGGATGATAGTTGTACTAGTGTTAGTATCCATAAACTACTCTTTAAAAATATTTATCAACTTAATCTTTTCAAAATAATAGCATTAATTAATGTAATAAAAATTTTTGATTTTCGAAACGATCATGCAAAACATTCACTTGTAGAAATTATAAAATATCGATTAAAAGTCAATGATTTATCAAGTTTTGAAAAAAAACAGAACCTGAAACCTTTATATTTGATAATTAATTTTACACATAAAATATTCAATGATTTGCAGATTTCTAAAATTATTAATTGATCTATAAAAAAATTTCCGTGAAAAAAAGCAAAAGCCTACCGTCAGTTGTAAATACGAAGTTCTAGTTGGTTGATCGATAAAACTAACTGTAACATTGGTATAATTTGTAAAAGGTTTTATGCATTAATTATGATAAAAAGTATCAGTTGTAAACAAACATTTAAAGTTGTTAACCAATCTAAACATACAGTAATTAATAAGTTCATTATACCTTATAACAAACTTTTCTCCAAACCAAATATTTATGTACTTTTACCGTTTCTTTTTGCTATTTTCAAATCTCCAAATAAATTTAGATTTATTTCTAATTCAATTAGAACAATTATCAAGCAACTGGCTGTACTATTCACACATTTGATTTTACCACATTGAACACCACAATTCCATTAAGATGTAATTTTTGTTTTAAATTCATTAATAGAACAATTTTGTTATGCTTTTATGGAACTGGAAGATAGAAAGTTTAGCTCCAAAGTAATAAAAGATACAGTAAGTTTCTGTATTTAAAATAATTATATATTTTTTCAATAACCAGGTTTTTAAACAAGCAATAAGAATTCCAATTGGAGCTGACTATTCTACTTGTATTGCAAATTTATATTTTTACTTATGAGAACACGTTTATTGAAAACTACATAAAAACCCAATATTTTTAAACTTGCAGATTTTTCAATGATTTAATTAGTATAAATAACCTTAAAACAAATAATGTTGTTAATACTATTTGTCCAGTAGAATTAGAAATCGAAAATACAGAAGTACATCATTTAGATTTAGAAATTAGTTCATAAAGTGTATCAATGTAAATATTTTTGATAAAACAAAATATTTTGCCTTTCCAGTTTATGGTTTACCCTCCTTTAATATAATATCAATGTTATAAGCATTATAGCTTCGCAGTTATTCAGATATTGTAAGATTTTTAATAATTGCAATATTTTATCAGTAATGTTGAAATACTGATACAAAAATCAATAGTCAATGGATTTAATAAATAAACTTTAAATACAATTTTTAAACTATTCTGTAACAAATGTAAGAATATATTAAATAAATATAAAAAAATAATAAAAATTAGAGAAATTTTACTTCAAATTTCTAATAACTATTTTTGATTATGAATAAGGTCATTCAAAAACTTGGCACTACTTTATGCGTACCTTGTCGCATATAAAGACTTGTTCAGAGCATGATGCCCCCCAGTGTCTCAGCGGTATATCTGCGGACTTACACGCTAAAATCCGGGTTTCGATACCCGTGGTGGGCAGAACACAGATAGCCCATTGTGTAGCTTTGTGCTTAATTCAAAACAACAACAATCAGAGCACGATTGTCGCAATGGGTGGTGGTTGGAAGCTATACTAGTTTATTTAGATAACTCCACGAGACGCTTCATATTAGTAGAATTAGTCTACTGTGTTATCTGTTAGTGGGGCTCGGCATGACCAAGTGGGTAAGGCACTCGACTCCTAATCCCAGGGTCACAGATTCAAATCCCCGTCACACGAAACATGCTCGCCCATGGGGCGTTATAATATGAGGTCACTCCCACTATTCGTTGATAAAAGAGTAGCTCAAGAGTTTGTGGTGGGTGTTGTTGACCAGCTGCTTCCCCTCTAGCATTACATTGCTAAATAAGGGACGGCTAGCGCGGTAGCCCTCGGGTAGCTTTACGCAAAATTCAAAACAAACAAAATCAAATAGTGCCTTTCTAACATATTGGGGGCTAATGCTAACTTCAAGAGGTAAGTGAATACTTACCGTATACTTAACTTGCTTATCCGTAAATGGTAGTACATTATTTTTTTATTCTTATTTGAATTATTTTTCTTCATTACTTTGGACAGCAGTCACCTCCCCACAACTGTACAGGCAGTGAAGGGTAATATAGATGTGGGACGTTGTAGGCTTGAACACTCGCATCTTGCTCTCCTAATTTCTATATCTGTTGCTACTCTTTTATTTCTTATATGAGACTGGCGAATGGAAGTTAAGAGTGATAGACGGTGCATCCCTAATGCGATATGGAACTTACTTACATAGTCATCTCCAAAACGTAGGGTCTTAAGTAGGTCGTAAATTAACCATATACCATTCTTATTCATGTCCACTTTGAACTTCGCGAATTTGGTATTAGAAATATGATGTTTATTGAACGAGTATATATTTATGTATTTCTAACAATAATATAGTTACTGGTATGTACTATATCTGATATCATTTCAATTACTTTTATATTCCCCATTTTGCACTTGTTTTTTGTCTTACTTGGGTTACCACGAGGCAGAAGTTTTCATCCCGTTGCTACCGACTCTAATTTTGCTTCTTAACTCTGTTCCAGAAACATAAGTTCATTTGATTACTGTAATTAATTCAGCCGTTTAATTTGCATACAAATTACGGAGACGTTGCTGAAATATGACTGAAAGGAAGTAATGTTTGGATTTACTTCAAGTAAAAAATGGTTGAAAAACAAGGGATAAATTGTGATGCAATTAGGCCTAATATTGGTTTGGTTTACAAGAAAATAAACTGCATACGCGGTAGCGGTTCGTGTAATATTTGTTAACCTCGGAACCTAACTGAGCTTTCTGTACAACAGGTAGCCTAGTTGCTAACACAGCAAGAGGGGTTGATTATTTTAACTCTCGCAACGCTAGCGTCGGCTGGAACTAGCAAGGAGGAGTTGATTGTTTTAACTCTTGCAACACCAACTTCGACTGTAAACAGTAAGAAAAGCTAATTATTTTAACTCTTGTAACACCAGTATCAGTTGGAATCAGCGAGAGGCGTTGATTGTTTTAACTCATGCAGTGGTTATTTCGGCTTTAAACATTAATAGGAGCTAATTTTTTTTACCTCTTGCAACGCTAGGGTTTACTACTCTTCTCTCGTTTTATAGCAGGAACACTTTTTGGTAAGGCTAAAATCTGGAAAGAATAGAAAACAAACGTGGTTTTAGTGTTAAGTGTATTGCGCGACGTGCAGTTTCATGCTTAACCGAAATAAGTTAAAAACTTTTACCATTAGGGTGGAGAAAGAAATGTTAAAACTGCTTTTTTTCATGGTGTAACTGCCATTCCATGTGGAATATTTTACTGCTGTATGTATGCTTTAGAATAACTACCTTTACAAAGAAATGTAGGATTAAAGTAATTCAAAAGGAATATTTTGATAAGTTAATAATTGATTCTTTGTGTTAACAATTATCGCCAAATAAAAATAAGGTATTTAGGGCTGGCTACTGACCTGGGAAAAGGAACCGACAAGATAGCGATGGAAGTGAACACATCACTTGATCGGTTAATGATCACACAGCACACTAAGTCGTCTTGACTTTACACGGAGAAAAAACTCCCTACATTACTGGTTTAATTTATTTATCGAAAGGTTGATGTTTGAATAGAATTTCAGCTTTCAACTATACTTTTACTGTAGTTAACTTTAATATACTACTTACATTACTATTTTACAATAGAGTAACACTTTATGATTGAAAATTTTGGTTCTATTTGTTTTCTCAGTGATGTAGGAATTTTACTCTTCAGGTAAAGTAGAGACAATTTAGTTTGCTACGTAAGCATTAGCCAATCGAGTGATACGTCCACTTTCATCTCTGTCTAGTATGGTTCCTTTTTCATGTTCAGTATTTAGCCATACATCGCTTTTATATTTGGTGATAAAGTTTTCCTTATGGAGGTTTGCTTTTTTATAAAATGTCGTACGTGGGTTACTAGATTGTAGATTGTATATTAGAGCTTTATACATTTTGCATAGAATAATAAAATAGGTAGTTAAAAATTGTAAGGACTGTTTTACTTTATCAAACGATTATAGAAGTATAGTCACTGTTAGAACTATGTAGGTGCTAGGCCTGTTGAAATAAGATGATGATAAACGAAAATAAGTATTATTGGTTTTGACTCTTCGCTGATATTTGACTTTGGGACGCTCTGGATAGCTGAAAAGTGACATATACACTGGAGATAAAGCAACTATGCTAGGTAGCTCATCATATGTTGCTTTTGATGACCTGTAGAGAAGTAAATCTAGTTGACTTTTCGATTATGCGTTCGTACCAACCGTACGTTTTAAGTTAAACAAAAATCTGATAGTTGTAATTGTACATTACTGTTATGTTTGTTATAATTAGAGTGGATAACTGATAAACAAAGACTTAGTGGGATTTGTAATACATTTTTATACGTTTGTTATATGTTTTATACGTATTGCAAAATCGTTGGAGTGATTTCAGCAGTCGTAGAATAAACTTTTAATGAACCAATGTTATGATGTTTTTTCTACTGTTAAATCCTTTACATACCTTCTTTTTTAACAGAATATTTTAGCAACTTTGACAAGAATATGAAATTATTGGCGAACAGCGACTGTCAGCAAAGGATCTTCCCGTTACCGAGGTATATGGAGCAGCTGTGATTGGAGGATCATGGGAAACAAACTCAGTTGTTCCTGCGCCCCTTTGATTCGTAAAGCCTATCGTTATGAAGACTCACCTTGGCAGAATACAAAACGGAGAGACGGACATTTACTAAGGTACATGTACAAACGGTGACATGTTGAAAGCCGAATAATGTTAGTGAATGTGTACTTGTGCCTGGACTTCTTATATCTCATTACTAGCTCGTATATCGTTTTGAAAATTTATCAAAGTTCCTTGTTAAATTGGTTGAAATAGTTTGAATGTTTTTCTTGTATCTTGTGATCTTGGACAAACGGTATTTTCATGTTGTAATTAATGTATAAATATTTGAGTGATTAAATTAACGGTGATAGAAGTGTAAGAGTAATTGGAATAATAAATGTATGATGTATAAAGTACATTTAACCTAAAGTGAGAACCTGAGTTTAACTACCTTTAAATATAGGTTCAAGTGACCATATGATTACCAGTTGTGAAAAGTCTCTAAAACCCCTTCTATGACTTTTTTGTTGTTCTTGGGTAACTTACATGCACACAACTCAAACCAATAAACTTCTCACAACTAATAAATGTTTTTACGTATTTACTGGATATTTTTTAATTACTTTAATGATTTTATCTATCTATAAAAGAATTAAGTTCATTGACAAATAATTCACTTTTTTTTAAAGTTCATACGTTTGATAAACCGAGAACAAAATACGGTTAAATAGTAAAATAACTGAACTGCTTGACGTGTCAATCGCCGAGTGACATTAGTGCCGTTCATTTACAAAATAGCGTGGATACACCAGAACGAAAATTAATTGTTGAATATGTAAAGTAATTTTCTGAAGTTTTATTAAAACAGGAAAGCCTTCATTTGTCAGAGCAATCGCTTATGAACACAACACCATTGATTAAAATTTGTTTTAACTTTGGTTAATTTATTTCTGATGAAATACTAGAAAAGAATAATATGCCTAAACTTCATTAATGTATCGAATTCTAATTTTTTATTTATTCATATCCTGGAAAGTTCATGGTGTGAAAGGTCAAGGGCTATTTTATATTCACCGACTGATATGTTGTGTGCCCCCCAGTGGCTCAGCGGTATGTCTGCGGACTTGCATGCTAAAATCCGGGTTTCGATACCCGTGGTGGGCAGAGCACAGATAGCCCATTGTGTAGCTTTGTGCTTAATTCAAAACAACTGATATGTTGTGATTTTGCAATAAGACCTTTCACTGTTATTAGCAGATTATAAAATGTGTAAGTTACAGTACATACATACACACACACACACACAGGCACGCATATATATATTAAGTACGTTGTTTAAATGACTCTTGATAATGTTTGAGAGAATGTATAAATAAGGTAGAGTAGTTTCTAGACCAAATGTTTCTAAGCGAGAAAACGATATGTCTGCGAACTTACAATGCTAGAAACCAGATTTTACTACCCGTGGTTTGCAGAGCACACATAAATCAACGGATAGCTTTATGTTTAATTTAAAAGCATATTTATAAACTACATAAACTGGTCTGCAATGAAAAATTAAAAATAAAAATTAGGAAAAATGTATATTCTAAATTATGGAAACTGGAATACAAAGGAAAAGCAAACTGCAGAAACTGAAGTTTAATATAAGAAAAAAATTCTAGACTGGAATCTCGACCGCAATGTAAACAAACTAATTTTTATCATGCGTATATGTAGCACTAAACTACCATTTGATATATATATATATATATAAAGAACTATATAATTGGTATTTGTATTCTAAAGACGGCTTATATGGGTATTATAACTTTAATTAAAATATAGGAAAACGCTTCCTCCTTCTAATGTCATCATTAGGGTAACAAAGGGAGTTCGCAACTGATCGTTGCCATCCACGTCTTGGGAACGAGAATGTAAACGGGTACGAGATTGTAGGGACGTTGCAGTTAGATCTTAGGTTTTTAATTAATTGATAAATATATGTATAAACGTTTTACTTTGTATTGTTTCAATTTTGGTTTGAGTTATTGTATAGATAGGATTCTTTAATTTTGCGTTTCTTTGTATACATTTCTACTTCAAGTGGATTTCTCGTCATCATGAATATAATTGATAGTTATCTATAAATCTTGATATAAATATTGCTTGATAAACTATAAATAAATATACGCGTGCTTTTGAAATTAAATCAGCTGCTTTGATTTGATAAAAATTAATAAATACATTATGCAAGGTAACCAATGTTTCTGAAATGAGCTGCTGTACGAAAGAGTGATAAGATAGAATAGTATAATTGATGAATGCTTGTGTCAGAGACAAGGGAAGGGCGACACTGTATAGGAACAGGACGATAAGCGGTTCCTCCAGCACATAATCAATGTTTATCATTCACGAACAATAGCGAGGATACTGCTGTGTTCTGGATGTACTTCGGTATCATATTGATTATCTACAGCCGTCTTGTTCGAGAATTTCCATTTACACAACTTCGAAGATTGCTCTAGCTCCTCCGAGAACTCTTTAACTCGTAGAAAAAAGTTAGTGGAGAGGTGGACATCAAGAATGAAATTCTTCACTGTAGATAAAATGTTTCATCTCGGCATTTTAGTATATCAGCGTTAACCCTATATTATCAATATTATCTAGCCAATTTCTGAGTAAACGATGTGAAACCCAGGTTAACTATAGGCCAGAATATGTGCTGGCGGCGAGTTGTCGTTAAGGGTACGAAGAGAGAAGAGGAAGGGAACGTGGTTTCGAAAGAATATAGTTGAATATCTTTAACTTGTGCTTCAGCTACCTCCAAAATAATTGTTTTTTATATGTAAAAATGGCTCGTTTGGGTTGAGAATTTTTTTTGCGTAGAGGAGCGTCAGGTTCACAAAGAAAGAAAGATGTAACTGGACCGGAAGCTGACATGTTTAAAAGGGGTTGTTTAACTGAGTGTCGGAAGGTAGAGCGCGTGCTCAGATGTTTGAATATATAATTTTGTTATTTACTATTATTATTATTATTTATTATATTTTTAATATAGGTATAAAGGTGTTCCTTTGTATTGGTTTATTTTGGGCTTAAGTTGGTGTTTAAGTAAGGCTTCTTTAATTTTTCGTTTATATTTGTTTCTTCATTTAGTATTTGAGTGTTTTTTATGGTTATGTTGTGTTTATTTGACTTGAAGCTCAAGCCCAAAATAAACCAATACAAAGAAATACCTGTATTAAAAATAATATAATAAATAATATAAAATTATATATTCAAACATCTAAGCACACCCTCCATATTCCGACACTCAGTTACACAACCCCTTTCAAACATGTGGTCAGCTTCCGGTCAGTTACCTCTTTCTTTCTTTATGAACCTGAGAATAACCGAAGAAGGTCGAAACGTTGTTCACTTCTCTATGTAAAAAAATGTTCTCAACCCAAACGATCCGTTTTTGCACACACATTTTTCTCTACAAGTGGGTTTTCTCGACATGACTGTTTTTTTTAGGGTGGTCTACTCCTATCTAGGTTCCAGGTTTTCAGACTGCAATTCGTGATTTATATTAAACGAAATTATATAGTAGTGTACAAATACATGATGAACAAATAAACTAATGTATGATAATTATATAGTAGTGTACAAACGTTATGAACAAATACGCTAACAAATGTACAGTACTGCATAAACATGATTAAAACACCTTAACAAGTGATAATTATACGGTATTGTACAAACACACAAATATACGATAATTGTTCAAATCTTATTTCAGTGCACTAACTGTATGCGCATTAGACAATTCAAGCTGAACGAATAGATACTAGTGACATATAATACAAAAAACGAGTGTAAAGTAACTAAAATTAATTTTTTTTAGAATAAAGATACACAGAAAGAATGTAATAGACGCAACACTTTGCTGCCAGTAATTTTAAGAGAATAGATATTTTTATAGCATATTGAAATAATTTCACTTCTTAGTGTTAGAAAGTGGGTGCTTAGATGTAGAGGACTATTTCATCTTCTTTAATAATTTCGTAATTTGCAAATATCTTTCTAGATTTGAATTTGTTGCGTAGTTTGTTAATATTCTTAGAAACATAAGTACGATGTTTAAAAATAAATTGATAAGAGGGCATGGTGATAACTTTATTGTTTTTGTATCGCTTGACTTCAGAGGAACATGACCTTTGGATAGCAAGCAATCAAGCATTTGGTCCTTCAAGGCTGTTCTTGCTTATCCAATCTTGAGAAAAGTAAACAGTGAAACTCGTTCTTTCAAGAAGTCAAATTTCTCCGTTTAAGTTCTTGTAAAATATTTTGTTGAAATAATAAGGTGTCCTAACTGGAGTTTAGACTATCTTTTACTTGCTTATCTCAACTTCATTCTCATCCTGTCCTGTGAGTTTTAGTCCCAGTTTTAATTTGTTTTTATATAATATATTTAGAGCTTACCTAAACAGTCTACTACCTAACCTCTTTAAGTGGTGCCCATCTCTAGCACATAATTCATATTTATCCTGAAACTGTTCTATAGATCCAACCAGTCAACCTGTTACTCCTGTCCGTCATAAGTTTTGGGTCCTGTTCAAAAATTCTGAAGGTGTTCTATAGTTGGGCTGCTCTTCTTCTTGACAGTTTTCATCATCATTACTTGCTCTGTTCTTTGCTTCCATCTCCCCATTAATAGAAACAATAAATTCAGCTCTCACAGTAAATTATTCTCCTCAGTTAGCTAACACTAAATATTATATTTACAAAGAATTATCCTAAGTCATTTGCAACTTAGTGCTGCCATGGAATAGCGATAAATTTACGAACTTACAATGCAAAAATATTGGATTCGATTCTCTACGGTTGGCACTGCAAATAACCATATGTGGTTTTGCGACATTGCATATCCAAAGCGAGAATCATACCCCTAGACCAATGAGCCGCGACAGTCATAATGTATATTGTGGGCTTATAATAATCGTTTATATTATTTGCTTTTAAACATACGTAAGTGAAACTTTTTATTCCCATTTATATAGTTAACGATTTTAAAAACCATTTTAGTAGATTGCTTACAGTTTTGCATAAAAATTAAGTCTTAAGTTGTTTGAAAGTAACGTCAAATGTATCGTGACAACCTACACCGAAGCATAAACATTTGCCTGGACTAGTACACTGCTGGCCAAAGTCTTAAGGCCAATGAACATAAAAAAATATGCATTTTGCGACTCAACCGCTTATTTGAGTAGACATTCGAAAGATGAAAATAAGAAAAGGTAAAATAAAAATAAAAAACATTTTTAGGATTTAATAGGGAAAATGTGAACACTGTGAAATTACCTAACTATTAGCTGGTCAAAAGTTTAAGATCATACCAAAAAGAAGTCCTTAACAGGGTAGGAAATGCCCCACAAGAGGTATCAGTAGTGAGTTGCACAGCCGTCATTGCGAATAACTTCAAACATTTGCTTTGGCATAGTCGATATAAGCGTTTGCAGAAGGCTGGCTAGAATGTTATTCCAAGTAGTGAAGATGGTTTCGCGAAGATCATGTACTGTTTGAAATTGACGTCCATTTCTGTAGACTTCACTTGCCCGAAACATTTTCAGTGAGGTCCAGTTTGGGCTGGATGGTCCAAAAGAATCACGTAATTCACCATGAAAAAGTCCTTTGTCCTGCGAGCATGGTGGATTGCAGCTTTGTCCTGCTGAAAGCCCTTCAGTGTGGATTTCTGTACGTGGTGAAGTGACCTCTCATGGAAGGTTCTGTTCTTTCACACTACCTCCTCTGGGATCTAAACATCTACTCACATGTTTGCTGTGCTTGGCGATTTGTGAATGGGAGGAGAGGATCCTGATGGTTGAGGGCTTCAACCCCAACACACCACTGTGGTCTTGAATTCTGGTAGACGGGAGGCCTTGGGGTGGCCCTCCTTGGGTCAGTTGGCTGGTTCACTTTAGCTAGGGTCAACCAAGATTGGAAACTCTCAGTGGGTGTTGGGAACATTGTGTATGATGCTGGTGTTTGGGTATAGTGCTCATGAAACCCTGGTGTTGCTGCAGTGTCCTTGCTTGACATTGTAGTGCGGCTCCTCGTAGGGCTCCATGGTGGGTGGGGTCAGTGGGCACCGAAATTTTCTTTTTTCCTATGAATCCTCCAAATAAAAATTTAAATAAAATAGTGAAAAAACAATCAGTAGGTAAACGACCATGTCTTGAAGACTCTGATCAGCAATCTTCAACATCTGTTCCACAAGCTGTACCTCTTTTTCTCATCCTACATTTTCTTTCAGAGAAACCTTTATGGCAAATGTATGAAATGTCTAAAAGCATTGAACATTCTCTGTGTCCTCTCTTCTACTTCTTGGGGAGCAGATCGATATTCCATGCTCAAAATATTTCGTGCCCTCGTCTGATCCAAATTCAACTGTGGGTCTGTGGTTTATGGTTCTTCCAGAATATCAGTATTAAAAATGTTGGATCCTGTCCATCACCAGGGGCTTCGGCTTTGCATTGGAGCTTTTCGTACTTCTCTCGTGGAATCTCATTAACCCCTTCTATATATTCGCCGATTACAACTGTCTCTAATGTATGCTTCCAAACTTCGATCATTACCACAGCATCCTATCTGGAGTTGTGTTTTCCAACTACAATGAACCACACTTTTTAATAAAAGAAAATTTGCCATTGTTCCTTTTAGTCTCCGTATTCAGGCACAGTTAGAAGATTTGGTTTTATCCTTGAATAACATTGCTGTTACCTTCACATCAGCCTATTCCACCATGGTTAATTACTTTCCCCAATTATAACCTATCTTTGAGTCATCTGAGGAAAGCAGATACACCCGATTGCAAATATCGCTCTTTCTTTGCTGAACATCTTTCATATGATCCATCCATTTTTATATATATAGATGGTTCCAAGTCGGGTGACTCAGTGGGATCAGCTATGGTTTGTGACAGTTCGATTGTGGCATACACACTACCCTCTACAGAGTCTGTTTTCATTCCGAATTGTATGCCATCTTTCTTGCCCTAAAACATATTGGAATAATGCGATATACAAATTTAACAATGTATACGGACTCATTTATCTGTTCATTGGCCCTGGAATCATTTCATGTTAGTCACCACCATCTTCTCATGAATTTCGAAAACAAACGCCCATCTTTCACTCTCATCTCTCTCTGTCAAATTTTTTTGGATATCAGGTCATGTTTGTATTTGTGGGAATTAGTTGGCCGACAAAGCAGCAAAGTATATCTGTTCTGAATCTATCATCCCAGTATCCATTTCACACATGGACTATTGTCCAGTTTTCAAATCCAGACTGTACGCCAGATGACAGGCAACATGGAATGAGCAACACAATAACAAACTTTTTCAAATAAAACTTTGGCCTCTTGGTTCTGTAAGGATTGAAGAGAGGAGTTTGTTTTGTTTTGGCAAGGCTAAACTTCCTTTTATGTGGAACTGCTGCACCAATGTGTAGTCTATGTGGCACTCGTTTCACATTCATGCCATCGTTACAACCTAGAACGACGACACCATTTTAAAGATATTTGTAAGGCAGGTTTACCTTTGGCTTTGGCCCATGTTATAGGTGATATTGCCCATCTCACTCATGTTTTTACATTTTTAAGTGCCATTGGTCTTTTACACTTAATTTAAGGTTTTTATCGGACTATATAGTGTTTTAGCATAATTTCTTTACTCTTTATTCACATTTTAATGTTTTAACACAATTTCTTTTACACATTGCAATTTTTATTTTGACTTGAACCCAGGACTAGAAAGGCTAACTTCAGGTGACTGAGTGAAATTTAGATTTTGTTGCTTCAGTCTTCCTGGCAAGTCTTAATTTTACACATTTTAGTTTTTCTTATTTTGCTTTTGAACTGAACCCAAGACTGGAAAGGCCAACTTCAGGTGACTGTCAGAAAGGGTGTACTTCTTGCTTTAGCCTTCCTGGCAGTTCCTAATTTTACATATTTTACTTTTTACCTTAACTGCCCTATACCTATACTATACCACATCTGGTCTGGACAAATAGCCTTGTAACTTTGTTCTAATAAACATTGAATACCTACCTACCGACTTACCTGGAGAGACTTATGATCAGTCAGACCTTAGTGCTTTCATTGAACAGTTACCGTCTCCTTTCTAATCCTTTTTAATGGACATCATCTCTTCTGGGGAAGTGCTGTTATTGATAGGAGGGGACGCTCTGTTGAGTATATTCTCTCTGATTACAATCTTTCTCTTTTAAATACTGGTTCTTTTACTTTTTATCACGCACCTAATCAGTCCTTTACTGCTACTGATATCTCAGTTTGCTCCCCTTCATTATTCTCCCATTTTTCATGGAGGGTTGAAGAGGCAGTGATCATGTTTCTATGCTTTTGAGAGAGACTGTGTGGCAACAGTAACTGACTATATTAAACAAGAAGCTGGTCAATGTATTCCTAAAACCTCGACACGTTTTCCACTATATCCTCGTCCATGGTGGAATCCACCACATGGCACTGAAGGCTCAAAAACGAGCCTGGGATACTTGCCGTAGATATCCCACACTTTCAAACCGCATCGCTTTCCAGCAGGCTTATACACATTCTAGGTGGGTAAGACGTCACGGAATCTTGGATTATGTTCAGAACTGGCATATCTTCTACCACCAGTTCCAAAGTCATATGGAACAGGGTTAGAAAGGTCAGTGAGCACTACAACTCTATCCCCTTCTGGATCTCACTCTCTGATGGCCAGGAAGTAGCTGAAATTTAGAGCATCGCCGATACCCTAGGTGAAAGCTCTTGCCAGGTATCTAACACTTTGCTTTTCCTCCACCTCCTTAGCCATCAAAACTCGGGCAGAGCATTCACCTCTTTCATTTCGAACTAACTGTCTCTTTGACTATAATTGTCCTTTACACTGGTGGAATTGAAAATGACCCTTCATTGGTCTGGCAGTACAGCTGTTGGACCTGATGATGTACACTATGACATTCTGCACTATCTCTTTCCTGCTTCTCTTGATATTCGTTTTATTGCTTTTAATCGTATCTGGCAGGAGAATGTTTTTTTTTCCTGATGCCTGGTGTCAGGCTATTATCTTACCTTTCTCTAAGTCGGGGAAAGATACGAAGATTCCTTCAAGCTACCGTCCAATTGCTTTGACGAGCTGTCTCTGTAAGACCTTACAGAGGATGGTTAATGCTCGTCTTGTTTGGTTCCTTAAATCAAACAACCTCCTCTCGCCCACCCAGTGTGAGTTTCGACAACAGCACTCCATCATTGACCACCTCATTCAACTTGAAACGTCAATAAGAGAAGCCTTTCTCAAACAACATCTTTTATCAATATTCTTTTACATTGAGAAGGCTTATGACACAACGTAGAGGTATAGCATTTTGTGAGATCTTTATAAATGTTGGTTACGTGGCCATTTACTCATGTTTATTAAAAAATTTTAATGGACAGGAAATTCCAACTTTGTGTCGCTTTAACACTTTTCCGTACTTTTCTACAGGAACTTGGAGTTCCTCAGGGCTGTGTTGTAAGTGTCACACTTTTCAGTATAAAGATTAATGCCATCACTGAATAACTCCTCACTGTTTCCTTCCTCGGTGGGCTATACTTTTTCAGAACAGACGATCTGCCATTGCTGCTTTTGGCCTTCACGTCCAGGTGCAATTGGATGAATTGGATCTGTCCTTGGGTAACATTGCAGTATCCACTGGTCAGCCCATCCCACCATGGTTTATTACAGTCCCCCAATGTGACCTTTTTTAGTCATCTGAGAAAATCATATATTCTCGATTGGAAGTACCGTTTTTTATTTACTAAACATCGTTTGGACAATTTTTCCATTCCAATTAATACGGATGGTTCCAAATTAGATGACTCTCAGGGGTCTGCCATGGTTTGTTGCGATTCGGTGATTACGCACAGAATCCTCTCAACATCTTATGTGTTCACTGCTGAACTGTACGTCATTTCTATTGCTCTGGATCATATTGAAGCTAAGTAGTACTCCAACTGCACTATTTATACTGACTCGCTTAGTTCTTTACTGGCCCTGGAATCATTTCTCGTTGGTTCACACCCTGTTTTCGCTTATATTTAAAACCGACTGGCCCATTTCTCATTTACATCTACTTCTATCCAGTTTTTCTGGATACTGGGCCATGTTGGTATTCGTGGGAACGAGCTTGCAGACACGGCAGCTAAATTTATCTGCTCTGGCTCTATCACCTGGCTTTATCCCTGTTCCATACATGGACTATTGTCCTGTATTCAAGGCTCGGCACAATGCCAGCTGGCAGTCGACTTGGAGTGAGCATCGCGAAAACAAGCTTTTCCAAATAAAACCCTATATTGGACTTTGGCTATCTTGCTTCCGTTAGGATCGGAAGGATGAAGTTGTTCTAACTAGACTACGCATTGGTCACAGTTTTTAACTCATTGTTTTCTTTTATCTGGAACTGATGCACCAGTGTGTAGTTTGTGTAACACTCAAATCACAACAAACCACATTTTACTTTCTTGCCATTGTTATGATTCACAACAAAGGCACGTTTTTAAACATGTTATGTCTCAAGATTTGTCCATAACGTTAGACAGTGTTATTGGTGATGGTGACACTGTCCACCTTAGAAATGTTTTTAGTTTTTTAAAGGCCATTAATCTTTTTAATGCCATTTAAGTTTTTAATTTATACATTACACCTTTTTAATGTGGTTTTTTAAATCACAGTTCATCTAATTGAATTTGAAAATAGAAACTGACCGTAACATTAAGTTACTCGAAATCAGGACTGGAAAGGCCAACTTCAGGTGACTGAAGGTGGTTTTTATACTTACCTGTTAGTCTTTCTGGCGAGTTATGATTATTACAGTCACGCTACAGAAAGTTCTTTACAACTTGAATTACTGTAGTTTTTCTCTTGACATTGTAGACTAGATGTAAACATTGGTTTTATTCTATTTATTTCTTGTTTCACTTTGTTTTATTTTACCTTAATTTCCTTTTATGAATTTTACTGAATTTACTCTTTTTTTTTACCAGACGTTTGGCGCAGATACACTAGCTGCTTTGTGCCATTAATCAATAGATTAACCAACTAGAGAGTAACAAACCCAGATAAAAATCGAGGTCGCAAGCAGAAGGTCTCCGTGCCATATTCTACTCCAAAATGAAGAAAAATGGCCACTCTAAACTAATGGAATTGTGGAGGTTTTCAATCAAATCATTAGATTGACTTGTGTTTTCCAGATGTCTTTCTTTACAGTAAACATTTTTGAAACCTCCTAATACAGTCAAAATTCGACAGTTCTCTTTATACCGATAAGACAGGCCATGTGAAGGACAAGGACATGGGAGAGTAGGACTGCTGGTTGATCAACATGTGCCCACCCGATCCTTGTCATTGAATACGCTTGGAAGCCATAGCCATCTATATCTTTTTGGGTCGTACCATTACTGTTTGCTCTATGTTTTACGCCTAGAAAAATTTACAATCAATCAGACCTTGGTGCCCTCATTGAGCAACTTCCAACCCCCTTTTTAATTTTGGGGTATGTTAATGGGAATAATCCCCTCTGGAGTGGTCCTAGTATTGATGTGAGGAGTCGTGCTATAGATCATATGTTCCTGAATCACAACCTGTCTTTTTTCAATACTGGCTTTTCCATTTATTTTCATACACCCAGCCAGTCATTTAGTGAATATTGATCTTTCTATCTTTTCACTTCGCTTTTCACTTGCTTTTCTTGGGAAGTTGACATCAATCCTCGGGGGTAGTGATCACTTTCCTATCATATTAAGTTGTTTTTGTTTTGAATTAAGCACAAAGCTACACAATGGGCTATCTGTGCTCTGCCCACCACGGGTATCGAAACCCGGATTTTAGCGTGTAAGTCCGCAGACATACCGCTGAGCCACTGGGGGCCTATCATATTAAGAAAGATTGGCCGTGTATTTTAGTGGAAGTTGTACCAGAACAACAGGCCGTCTTTCACTGCTCTCTCTGAACTTGATCTTGCTACCTTATGAAAATCAACGATAGATGATTGTGTACCAACAGTAACTAACTGTATTGTCCAAGCAGCTGCTCAGTGCACCCCTTAAACCTCGGCATCTTTTCCACGGCATCCCTGCACTTGGTGAAATTGTGCTTTCTATATAACACGAAAACCTCAGAAACGTGCTTGGGATAAATTTCATAGATTTCCCACTCTTTCAAACTGCATTGCATTTCAGCAGACCCGGGCACGTGCTCGGCGAGTTAGACGTCAAAGCCAGAAGGAATCTTGTATAAAATATATCTCCAGCATTTCATCAAACACCAATTCAAAAGTCATATGGAACAAGATTCGGAAGGTGAGTGGACGGTATACTTCTACCCCCTCTCTATCTTAATATTCAATGGTCATGAAGTTGATGCTGATGCTCAGAGCATTGCCAATACTTTATATGGATGCTTTTCTCATGTATCTAACTCTTCAAGCTCATTCCCTTCCTTATTAGCTATTAAAACACGAGCTGAACGTCTGCCTCTTTCCTTTTCGACTGATCATTCCTATGACTACCATTGCCTGCCCCCTTACACTGATGGAACTCAAATTTGCGCTTCATCGGTCTGGCAATACATCATTTGAACTTGATGATATACATTATGAGATTCTATACCACCTTTCTCCTGCCTTTCTTACAATTTTCCAGGCTGTCTTTCACCAGATATGGCAGGAGAAAGCCTTTCCTGTTGCTTGGCGCCAAGCTATTGTATTCCCTACTCTTAAACCTGGGAAGGATCCAAAAATTTCTTCGAATTACCGTTGCATTACTTTGACTAGTTATGTTAGTAAGATCTTAGAGAGGATGATTAATGCTCGGTTTGTTTGGTTCCTTGAATCAAACAACCTTCTCTCGCCCACTCAGTGTGGGTTCTGAAGACAACTTTATTCACCTTGAAACATCAGTTATAGAAGCCTTTTCGAAGCGACAATATCTTGTTTCTATTTTTTATATATATAAAAAGCTTGTGATTCAACATGGAGATGCGTCTTCATGCGAGATCTTCACTCATGTAGATTTCGTGGCAATTTACCACTTTTCATCAAGCAATTCTTAATAAAGCGCCGATTCCAAATCCGTGTGGGCTCAACACTTCCCGTTTCTTCCCACAGGAACTTCGAGTCCCTAAGGGCTGTATTCTGAGTGTCACACTTTTCATCATAAAGATTAATGCCATCAGTGAACAGCTACCCCATACAGTTGCAAATAAAATTTTCGTTCATGACTTTCACATCTCATGTCAGTAATCAAACATGAAGCTTATTGAGCGGCAGCTACAAACTGCAATCAATCATACACTTAAGTGGACCACAGCAAATGGTTTTCGACTTTCTCTCTCTAAAACTGTTTGCATAGATTTCTGCCGCCAACAGCATATTCATCTAGATCCAGAACTTCGTATTGATGGTGCTGTACTTCCTGTCGTCCCTGAAGTAAAGTTCTTAAGTCTTATATTTGACTATAAATTAAACTTTATTTCCCATATCAAGCAACTTCGTGTCAAATGTATAAGAGCACTGAACATCCTCCGTGTCCTCTTTTTCACCTTTTGGGGAGCGGATCGATACTCATGTTTAAAATTTATCATGCTCTTAACCGATCCAAACTTGACTATGGTTTATGGTTCTGCCAGAACCTCAGCACTGAAAATACTGGATCCTGTCGTCCATTAGAGGCTTTGGCTTTGCACTGGGACCTTTCGTACTTTTCCAGTTCAATGTTTGTGTTGTATGTGTAGTCCCATGAACCCCATCTGTATATTCGCCGTTTGTAACTGTCTCTTATGTATGCTTCCAAACTTCGCTCTTTAACACAGCATCTTACTTGTTGTGTTTTCCATCCTCAGTGGGCCACACTTTTGTATAATAGAAACTCTTCTATTGTTTCTTCTAGATTACGTATTCAAGTGCATGAAAATTGAATATATTTTTGAATAACAAAGCAATATCAACAGAGCGGCTTCTTCCATTATGGCTAATTAGTATCCAAACTGTGACCTATCTTTGGGTTATCTGAGGAAGGCAGATATTCCTGAATGGAAATATCTCTTTATATGCTGAACATCTTTCAAACGATCCATCTATTCCCATATATACAGATGGTTCGAACTCAGGTGACTCTGTAGGCTCTGCCATGGTTTGTTACAGTTCGATTGTAGCACTCAGAATCTATCTACAGTTTCTGTGTTCACTGCCGACTTGTATGCCATTTCTTTTGACCTGAATCATATTAAAACATTTCAATATACAAATTGTACAATCTGTACTAATTCAGTCAGCTGTCTGTTGGCCCTGACATCATTCCATGTTAGTTACCGTCCTATTCCTATCACTATCCAAAACAAACTGGCCAATCTCTATCATCTATCTCTGTCCAGTTTTTTGGATAGCAAGTCACGTTGGTAATCTGGGGGATGAACTAGTTGACAGAGCTGCAAAGTCAGTCTGCTCTGGCTCTATCACCACTGTCCCTGTTCCATACATGGACTATGGTTCAGTTACTAAAACCCGACTGTACACCAGTTATCAGCCAACCTGGAGTGAGCTACGAAATAATAAGCCTTTTCAAATCAAGCCTTCATTAGCTCTTTGGGCATTTTGTTTCTGTAAAGATCGAAGGGAGGAAGTTGTTTTGGCTGAGCTATGTATTAATCACAGTTTTTTAAATCACCACTTCCTTTTATCTGGTACTGATGCACCAATGTGTGGACTGTATGGCATTCAGATCACAAACTTACATATTTTATTATCATGCCATCGTACAACCAAGCATTATTTATTTTACACATTTTAATTTTATTTTCACTTGAAACCAGGACTTGAAAGACCAACTTCAGATGACTGACAGCAAGTCTGAACCCAATGCTTCAGTCTTCCTGGCAGGTCGCAATTTTACATATTTTAAGTATTTTCACCTTCATTTCCATATACCATTATACTATACTACATATCGTTTTGCATAGATAACCTAGTAGCTTTGTGCCGATAAACAAGAAAAACCTACCTACGTACCCATACAGATATTTCGTCTCTTAATTTGATCATCATATACTAGCTATATATACCAAAAACAACTCCGTAAAGGTATTTTCTCTTATTCTTACCTTCATATACTAGCTATATAGACCAAAGATAAGCTCTATAAAGATATTTTGTATATCATTTTGACCTTCAAATACCATCTATATAGGCCAAAGAACAGCTCTATAGAATTATTTTGTTATTTTGACCTTGAAATGCCAGATATATAAACAAAATGTCAGCTCTCAAAAGGTATTTTATCTCTTCTTCCGATCTTCAAATACCAATCCATTACATAGACAAAAGGTCAGCCCTGTACAGATATTGACTGTTACATTCACCTTCGAATACAAGCTGTATAGATAAAAGATAAGCTATGTAAATATATTTTAACTGTTATTTTTGCCCTTCAGATACCAGCTGTTCTGAATAAAGATCGGTTGTATACAGATATTGTCTGTTATTCTGGCCCTCATACGCCAGCTATTTAGACAAAACATCAGCTTTGTGAAGATATTTTGTTATTTTGACCTTCAAATACCAGATATATAGCCCAAAGAGCAGCTCCATACAGATATTTTGTGTATTATTTTGACCTTTAAATACCATCCAACTACATAGACCAAAGATCAGCTCTGTAAAGGTATTTTGTCTGCTCTTCTGACATTTCAAATACAGCCAACTACATAGACAAAAGATCAGTTCCGTTCAGATATTTTCTCTGTTATTTTGACCTTGAAATACCAGTTATATAGCCCGAATATCACCTCTATACAGATATATTTTCTATTATTCTGACCTTCAGATACTAGCTATGTAGACTAAAGATCAGCCCTATGGAGGTAATTTGTCTATTCTTCCAACCTTCAAAAAACAACGATTAGCTTTGTAACAATATTTTTTCTGTTATTCTGATTACCAAATACTACCTATATAGACCAAAGTTTAGTTCTATAAATATATTTTGTCTGTTTTATCGACCTTCAAATTCCAACCAGCTATACAGAAAAAAGATCAGCTCTGTAAAGATACTTTGTTATTTTGACCTGCAAATACCAGCTATATAGAACAAAGATCACGTTTGTGAAGTTATTTCGTCTTTTATTTTGACGTTAAAATACCAGCTATATAGACTAAAGAACAAATCTGTACAAATATTTTTTCTGTTATCTTGACCTTAAAATACAAAATATATAACCAAAAGATCAGCTCTTTACAGATATTTTGTGTGTTATTCTGACCTTCAAATACCAACCAACTACATAGACCAAACATCAGCTCTGTAAAGATACTTTGTCTGATATTCTGATCTTGAAATACTAACTATATAGACCAAATATCAGCTCTGTAAAGGTATTTTGTCTGCTCTTCTGACATTTCAAATACCACCCAACTACATAGGCAAAAGATCAGCTCCGTTCAGATATTTTCTCTGTTATTTTGACCTTGAAATACCAGTAGTATAGCCCAAAGATTAGCTCTATACAAATATATTTTCTGTCATTCTGACCTTCAAATACTAGCTATATAGACCAAAGATCAGCCCTATAGAGGTATTTTGTTTATTCTTCCGACCTTCAAAGCAACGAACAACTACATAGACCAAACATTAGTTCTGTAAAGATATTTTGTCTGTTATTCTAACCACCAAATGCCACCTATATAGACCAAAGTTCTGTTTTATGAAGGTATTTTGCCTTTTTTATCGACCTTCAATTTCTAACCAACTACATAGACCAAAGATCAGCTCTGTAAAGATACTTTGTTATTTTGACCTTCAAATACCAGCTGTATAGACAAAACATCATATTTGTAAAGGTAGTTTGTTTGTTATTTTGACTTGCAAATATTAGCTGTACACACCAAAGATTACATCTGTATAGATATTTTGACTGTTATTCTGTCCTTCAAATACCAGCTATGTAGACCAGGGATTAGCTCTTTAAAGGTATTTTGTCTCTTCTTCCGACCTTCAAATTCCAAACCACTTCATTGACAAAAGATCAGCTATGTAAAGATATTTTGTCTATTATTTTGACCTTCAGGACCAACCAACTACATAGACCAAAGATCAGCTCTGTAAAAATATTTTGTTATTTTGTCCTTCAAATACCAGCTATATAGACAAAAGATAATCCCTATAAATGTATATTATCTGTTCTTCTGCCCTTCAGTTACCAGCTATATAGACCAAAGATCAGCTTTGTAAAGATATTTTGTCTGTTACTCTGTTCTTCAAATACTAGCTCTACCGACTAAAGATCAGCTCTGTAAAGGTATTCTGTCTGTTCTTCTGACCTTCAACTACCAACCAACTACATGGCCCAACATTATATCTGTAATGGTATTTTATCTCTCATTCTCACTTTTATATACTTGCTATATAGAACAAAGATTAGCTCTATACAGATATTTTTTCTGTTATTTTGGCCTTCACATATCAGCTATATAGTCCAAAGATTGGTCCTGTAAAGGTATTTTGTTTCTCCCGACCTTCAAGTACAAACCCACTACATAGACCAAAGATCAGCTCTGTAATGATATTTTCTGTTGTATTCACCTTTGAATACAAGTTAATAGCCCACAGATCAGCTGTATGTTCTATTGTCTGACCTTCAGATAATAGCTATGTAAACCAAGGATCAGCTCTCTAAAAATATCCTGTCATTTATTTTGCCCTTCAAATACCCGCTATACAGACCAGTGTTGTATTGCCTTTCAGATACCAGCTATATAGACCGAAGATCGGCTCTCTGAAGACATTCTCTCTGTTGTTCTGACCTTCATATAGCAGCTATATAGACAAACGATCAGTTCTATAAAGATAATTTGTTAATTTGACCTTCAAATACCAACTCTATAAATATGTTTTGTCGGTTATTTTGACTTTCAAATACCAGCTATATAGCCCAAAGATCAGCTCTATTCAGATATTTTGTCTGTTATTTTGACCCCCAGATAATAGCTATGCAGATCAAGGATCAGCTCTCTAAAGATACTGTCATTTATTTTGACTTTCAAATACTAGCTATATAGACCAAAGATCAGCTCTGTAAATACAGTCATGTGAAAAAGTTAGGACACCCTATGAAAGCCTGTGTATTTTTCTAACACGTTTGGATATATAGATATTTAATCTCAATTTTAACAATACTGAGAGATTATAGGAATATAACTAAACAATTAAAACTAAAGAAAATACTTTTTAAGATCTTCTGTAAATGTAATTGTACAAAAATGCATATTTTAACTCAGGAAAAAGTTACCCCCTAATAGCTAGTGTTACCCTCTTTAGCTGAAACAACTGCAGTGAGTCGCTTCTTGTAGCCATCTGCTAGTCTCTGACATCGGTCTGAAAAGTTTGCCCCCACTCCTCAATGCAAAATTCTGTGAGATGTTTGAGGGGTTTCTTGCATGTACAGCCCGTTTCAAGTCACCCCACAGCATCTTAATGGGATTAAGATCTAGGCTGTGACTCGCCATTCCAGGACTCTTCATTTCTTAGTTTTTAGCCAGTGCTTGGTACATTTACTGGTATGTTTTAGGTCATTGTCATGTTGCAGGGTCCAGTTCCACTTCAGCTTTAATTTTCGTCCAGATGGTCTCACGTGATCCTCAAGCACCCTCTGAAACACAGTAGAATTCATGGTAGATTCTATGACTGTGAACTGTCCAGGATCTGCTGCAGCAAAGCAGCCCCAAACCATGACACTTTCACCTCCATGCTTCACAATTGGTACGAGGTTCTTATCCTGGAATGCTGTGTTTGGTTTACGCCAAACATGTCCTCTGTTCTGGTGTCCAGATAATTCAATTTTGGACCCATCTGTCCAAATAACATTATTCCAGAAGTCCTGGTCTTTGTCTACATACTCTCTGGCAAACTTCAGTCTGGCCTTGATGTTTCTCTCAGAGAGCAAAGTTTTCCTCCTTGCACACATCCTATGCAAGTTAAACTTGTGCAATCTCTTTCTTATTGTAGAAGCATGCACTTTCACATCAACCATAGCCAGAGCCTGCTTGTAGGTCCCGTTATGACATTTTAGGGTTTTTGGAGACCTCTTTTAGCATCTTGCGGTCTGCTTTCGGGGTGAACTTGCTTGGACAACCAGACCTGGGCATGTTGGCAGTTGTTTTAAAATCCCTCCACTTATTGACTATTTTCCGGACAGTGGAATGGCTGATTTCAAAATATTTTGGGATCTTTTTAAATGCCTTACCAGACTCATAAGCTACTACAGTTTTCTTTCTGAAGGCCTGACAGCACTCACCATGGTGCTCACTCTCACTTCAACAGTCAGGAGCACACCAAACTAAATGTCTGAGGTTTAAATAGTTCAAGCCTCATTCAAAATGCTGAGTAATCTAATCACGTGCACTTGGTGTGATACTTCTGTGTGTTAGTTGAGCCATTTTAAGTGGGAATAAATGTGAGGGTGTCCTAACGCTTTCCTCAGTTAGAATATGCATTTTTGTAGAATTACATTTACAGAATATCTTAGTCTTTTCTTCAGTTTTAATTATTTAGTTATATTCCTATAATATCTCAGTATTGTTAAAATTGAGATTAAATATCTGTATATCCAAAATGTTACAAAAAGATCAGCTGTTTAAAGGTATTTACACTAGATGATGTCATTAGATTTGTAAATACAAGTGAATAAGGCCTCTTAATGATGGTAACTAAAATGTAATATTCTTATGTCAGTGTGTAACCTATCTTATCTGGATTTGATTTTTTGAATGATATAGAAGATTCAGATGTATTTTACACCCTTTTAATCTATCTATCTGTCTGGATCGGTATTTGGTCGTTATGCGCGATCTGGGAGAGTCAGGTTTGATTCAGAACTCTTTCTCCCTCACTTTACTATTGTATATTAAACTGTCAGATACTATAAAACATTCACGAAACCATGGTTTGAACACTATGTAAGGACGCTGAGTAGAAACACTGACTCAGTTTCCTCTTCAAAGTCATCTCCATGAATCGAGTGAGTGAAGTAGCATTTAGCGCTATTCAACTTTATTTGGGCACTTGCGAACAATTTCAAGAGTGACATGTCACTTGAAACATTTCATATCTACTTTTATGCTTGTGTTTTTTTTTTCTATGCGGTGTGGACGATTCGGCGTCAAATGCGTGAGCTATGTTGACATTCGATTAATTTTATAAATAACCCAAGCTTGATGCTCTACGGGTGAGCTTAAAACTAACGGACTTATTGGCGCCGCTACCATATTAGTGGAATTAAAGGCATTATTTGCAACCTTACAGAACATGAACGATTAATTTATACCACCAATAGATTTGTGTGTTTTGTGTATTAATTACATAAATAATTAGCCCAAGGGCTAGGAGTGAATACAATTACTTTAAACCACTGTAAGATCTGGTTGTTTTGTATACTAATTACTTAAATAATTATTAGAAGGGCTAAGAATAACCTACTAGCTATCATACCTGACTGTGAATCGAAGGATTCGCATCCTTTGGGATCGTGGGTGTGTTACCAGGATGATAATGAAATCCCACTGTTCGATTAAACTGTGACGAGTGTTGTTAGCTAAATAACTTCCGTATAGTGTGGTTCGAAATTATGCACGAAACAAGCCCAAATATTACAAAACATAAACACTGAGCCTACTTATGTCTGATAATTTTGTGGGATTTTGTTTCACGTTTTAGTAATTATATTTTTATTGATGACTTGTAAAACATGTACCGTTTGAGACTGACACGTAATAATTCGTGATAGGTCAGCTTTGCTACTTAAGTCACAGAAATGTGTTTATTACAAATTTTCCCAAGTCAAACGTGCAAGATAACGTGAAATCCAAATGTAAAATTAAAAGCTAAATTAATTATTACTTACCACTGATCAAAACAAGTTACCTACATAAATAAATTTAAGAAAATTGTTCGTTTATATAATTTACTGCCCTCGGCGATTTCAGGACTTAAACGTTAGAATTCTAGAGTTGATTCCCTCAGCTGACATACCGCATTGTGGTAAAACTTTGTGCTTTTGTTGTCCAGGGTTAGGAATGGCTTTATCAAGTGTAACAATGCTTCTTTGATTCTGAATTCGAGAACTTTTCAAACAAACCAAATAATAGAGTTAATGACTAAGCTTGTATAGTTAAATTGATATAAGTTCTACATATTTAGAAACCTTGTTTATCTTAAAGTTATTAAATAATGAACGTAGTATGTAATTCAAAGCTGTTTCCTGTTTGAGTTATACATGTAATTCATATTTCGATATAATCCCCACCCAGTAGCAACTAATAAACAAAGTGAGTCTCGTAGACAACTTTAGACTTGTTTCGACATTGCTTGTTCGATTGAATTGTGCGTATCAGATTTTGTGCCACATAATTAGTTAACTTAGATGGCGACAGTATTTTAATTCTTTTACTACTGTAAGACTGCAAGAGAAACCGTTTGAATAAAAGGGAATCCGATCCAGGTTCATTTTATACGTTTCAAGTTGTTTTTATTTGGTATAAATTATTTTATTCTAAAGTTTTATATATTTGTTGTTTTTGTACAAGAACTATGTAACAGCTCTACATTTATCCAAACTTTTCCAAGCATGTATCGTTGAAAGAGCTGGGCAAGTGACATTAACGTAATCTCTTTTGAAAAGGTTTTCATATTCGTGTTTTGCTAGCTTTCCAAGTATCGATTATTAGAGAAATAATTAAAATTTGGCATACAATCTGTTAGAAATCGTGCATGTTCTCGTTTGTAAGATATTGGGTTTTGGAATCGAGTTATTTACTTATTTTGAAGCGCGTTTTTAAATTGCAGTCAACACGAAAGTTTACTAACTCGTGAATCGTTTTTAACTTATTGGCAAGAAATACAAAATTATTGAAAGAAATAAACTAATATCGTTAAAAGAAGAATAACAAACACTCTGAGCACAGGGAAAAACGAAATTGCAATGTATTTACATGAAATACGAAACAAACAATCTAACTAATGTAAGCGTAGAATGTTGAAAAAGAATAGCAGGCAGTTATGTTATTTGATTCGAAGTGAGTGGCTGCCCTCTGGTCAATACGTGTCGTAGAATTAGGGCATTTTCGATTTTAAAAGATCTTTATTAAATTGTGACGAATGGTTAGCTCTGTGGCTTTTTGATCAATAGTGCTTGTTGTTAGGATGTAACACCAATAAATATCAAAATTAACCATTGTTAACAGTAGGTAATATATCTTATTCATTGCTTCTCACTATCTGCTGTGTTTCGACGTTAGGTTTAGAAAAAAAAGCACCAACTTACATTTTACCATTTTTAAACTATACTTATAATTAATTGTACTTGTTGATCAATTTACTATTGTTTTGTGCATGTTATTTTCCGTTTTCATGTAGATAAGCTGAACGTTTTGCGGAATTTAATTCTCTCATGGATATGTTTATTGTATAACAGCAGCACTTATTGTCTAATGGCTGTATTTATTTTAGAAAGTACAAATCTAGTTTTTCACTTTTGAATTAGTTATGAGTCCGTGTGAATACAACACATCATACTTCATTGCAAGCACCAAAGTTCTTGTATGTTTACGACATTGTTGGTTACAGCACTCTAAGTAACGAATGGTCAAATACACAGTGTTATCAGTAAAACCGTTAGTCACACTAGTCACAATTACATATCAGTACAATTAAAACAAACGTCTAATATTCAACAATTATGCCTAAAGCTTAAATACAATTTGTAAATAAAGCATGAACTTCCCAATCATATAGTTGAGCAGAAATTAGCGCAAAATATGATCAGCCTAGACATTTTTCACAACAACAAAGCTTGAGTCTTAAATTATGCACATCAGTATCTGAAAACTGCAGGAAAATTGAACATCTCACATTTGTAAATTCTGTTTTGCAAGTCAAAGTTAGATCTATACAATGAACTTTTCGTGTGAAATGACTAGTACTGAACATTGAATCAATACAGCAAAGGTTTTTGCACTCAGTTTTATTCATTGTAATTATTCAGTGAAACCATCTAAAGTGATTTCATAATTTTGTGATGAAATTGAAACTTCAGCAGTTTAGGACGTTAAAGCTTAAAGGACTTGGGAAGTTTAAGTTGAATGTGACAGACATTTAATGTCGACAAAAAAGCTCTATTGTAAGTTTAGAACGAAAGGAGGTTCGAGTGACTGTATTTGAGGATAACTATACTATTTTAACATTGTGTTGAACTTGATAACCACGTTTTTATACACATTTAACAAACGTCAAATACATTTATGAAAAGAATACTTCAGGACAATGCATGAAGACAGTCGCGACTAGTGATCATAATATTAATTCCCAGTTAGTGTTTGTAACACTATTGCTACTGTTATTAATAAACCATTATTGATGCTACTTTTATTGTCAGTTTCTTGCTTTGATTTTGTTTCTTTACAAATAAGACGTAACAATACCTTTGTGTAGTTTATTTTAGTACAATTAGTGATGATGGTAAAAATTTAGGTCCGAAGGAATTGGCTACGTTGTTTGAGGCATGACGGAAGTGTGGAGAATGAGGTTCGCCACAAAGTGAACTCATCACATTCTAGTGTTGTTGACTAACAACTTCCGTATAGTGTAGTTCGAAATCATGCACGAAACAAGCCCAAATATTACAAAACATAAACACCAATTATGGAAAATTACAACTGCTATAAGGCTTATGCGCTGGTAAGAAACGTAGAACAACCACAGTGCAATATTGCTGGACTTAACAAGCATAACTCCTCCCCAACTCCAAGTCTAAGGAGCCTCCCAACGGCACAGCTGTATGTTTGCTGGCTAATAACGCTAGAATCCAGGTTTCGATACCCATGGAGGCAGAGCATATATAGCCTACTGTTCAGCTTTGTGCTTCATTACAAACAATCGAAGACTCAGGTCTGGTGGAAGAATGAGAAAATTCCAGAAGTAGCAACTGGTCAAAAATGTGTTGGAAATGAGTACAGATACAAGTACAGTGAACTACCTGGTTTCACAAAGCCAGTGTGTGTGACGGCTGTGTTGTTATTTATCACATTCTATGTCCCAATGTAAAGTTAACAGTTAATAGCGTTTGACTTTTTGGTATCCACTATAGAACGAACAAAACAGGCGAAGGGCGTTGTATGGATACAAAGAAACGGCGACTCCAGCAACATTCCAGTTTCCCTGGCCAAGACATCATTTTTATCCAATAAACATAATGAACAAACTTCATTACCCTACTGTCAACTCTTAGCTGGGTCAACGTAGGCCATACAGGACAGGAAAGAGACGTTGAGTGTCACTTGAACTGACAGAAAATCAGGAAACGATACAGATTTTCTAATATTGTCATTGCATCACACGTATCATTCAGCGGATATATTTTTACATACAAAGCATCAGTACACTTCAGTCAGGAAGAAGTCATCGGGAGAAAATTATGTATGTGCTTACCTTCTACTCATCATGTGTCTGGATGCGACACGACCTTATCTTTGTATGGAATCATTAAGGTTAAGCATCTCAAAACACTACTGTCTTTACAACAATGGGTTTCAGAACTTCCTAATTTCAGGGGCACATCTTCATCAAACGACGGGATATCGGTGAGAAGTTTATGCTTACTCTCTACACGGCCAGTGCCAGATCCCAAGATTTAGATGAACTGCGAATTACGTTTCTGTTCAACGCCGAATTCCACATTCTTAGAGTCATCATCAAGTCGGTACTTGGAGGAATTCGAAGACTGTTGTATAAGGAGAACTATTCGTGCAGGGTAGAAGATGGTCCTGTTTTACCCGTAACCATCAACAAACCTGCAGCACTCATGGAACATCTTACAGATGTTAGGTGTTCATGTAAGAGCAGTCAGCAGCTAATTGTGTTATGTAGATGATCAAAGAAGGATATCACTTGTATCCGTTGTAAGTGTTATGCACAATGACAAAACACTTCTAGCAACGAAGAACTTGACTAACTAACATAGAATATGTTCACTTGTATTACCTGACTTTTGTCATGCTTATTGACCTACTACTTATAATTATTAGTACCTGTATTGAAAGTATTGTGCCTTTTAACATGGCTCCCGTTGGTACAGCGGTAAGTCTACATATTTACAATGCTAAAATTGGGTTTGATTCCCCTCGGTGGACTCAACAGATAACCCGGTGGGGCTTTGCTATAAAAGAAAAACACACACACTCTTTAGCGTTCTGTTGTGTTGTAGAACATTGGAACACTGTCGGCATTAAAGCGTGCAATTCTGTTTGGAGTGCTTTATCATATATTCGGCAAAATATGCAAATGGAATTTGATCCTGCTTTTAATTCTCAAACTGTCATTCTCTATTCTTTTATACATCATTGAGGAACTTTATTGTTATTTTATAAGTCGTGTGACCAATAAATTTTTAAACTGAACTGATTAATGACATTTTTATAAGAAAGTTAAGGGTTTGTAAATTAAAGCTTCTGCACTGAATTCTAGAGCTATTATTCTCTTCTTATTCGTTTTGTTCCTCATGGAGGAACATTTTTGTTATTTTAAAATGTGATTCATGCCCATCATGTATTCCAAAACTTAACTATATAATTGACATTTTTGAAAGCATCATATGTATATACTTTAATTCCCCCAAAATATCATTTTGTCACATAATACTGATGTCCCTAGAACAAACAAGAATTGTTTGTTGTTGTTGTTGTTTCTTTTTGGGGGGAGAGAATGTTCAAATAGGAATCTGTTCAGTTTCTACTGGTCTAATATCTAAGGGAAATAACTTTAATAGTCACTGTCACAACTTCATTTATGTTTTATACTCTACAGGTAACATATTGTGCAAAAGAAATTGAAGTTTCAGTTGATGTGCAAATGCTATTCAAACACATTTACATAAAAACGTGAGGACAGTTGATTTTTACATTTTTTGACACCATGATTTTTAAAATTTCGCTATTCTGTAACTATTAAACGTTTCTCAACTTTCACAGTACTGATACATAAAAATAAACAATTAGCCTTAAAGTTCAGATACGGTTTGTATTCGAAGAAGGTTACACACAAAGGGAATATCATTACATCATTTCCGGTATTGGTGGTAGAGCACCTGACTTTAGGGGAAGTGTTAAAATATCGTTATGAAAGGAAAAAGAAGTGAATTGGCAACAAATGAATACAGTTAATTTTCTCTCTTCCTGATACCATAATTTTAAAAAAATCACTTTTTTAACACTGGTTTATCGAGAGAGAATCTTAGTATTCTTGTCTGGGATGGTGACTATCCACGAATACAAAATTGTTGTATACAGAAATGAATTTCGACTTTAGTTCTTGCATGTTTGTTGTATTTCTTTACTTTAAACCTAAATAGAACTCTGCTTGGCAGATTTTTCTTTTATTCGTGTCCAGTAGATAACAGTACTATGTAAAGGATTCATCTATTTAAAACATATCTTTCTCATCTATGTATGGTAGTCTACTCAATAACCTTGCATTTAAAATTAATCTTTGAGATTTGCCTCATAAAACTCAATGCTAGCTTCGTATACGAGAACTCGAGGAGTAAATCCTACTTAAATTCTTTTATTTCCTCAAACAGTGTTTCAGTAGATAAATAATTTTAAATATATCGTAAAGGACGTGCTTATCCTCTAGTTGCTGAAATATTTTTTTTAAACTGTGGTCCACTAATCCGGTGTGTAGAAAGAAAGGAAGGTTGTAGTTCTCTCATGAACCTTTAAATCACGTTCTTGCTGCTAAACCTCATATTTAGCTCGGCTTAGAGCTTTCGTAGTGCACGTTAGGCGCGAATCTTTATGACAAGTATTGTAAACTAATCGTGAATATTCCTGTTTGTCTTTCTGTTGTTTATTAGGCTCTGGGCAGAAGTGTTTCACGTCAGCTCCAGTAGTGGCGCAGTCAAGTGGCAGCAAGTATCAGAAGACCTCGTGCCAGTTAATATCACATGTATTCAGGATACCCCAGAATGTGTGTTTCACATCACAGCTTACAATTCCCAGGTAGTCAAAATTCTGGACGTCAGACTGGTGCAACCAGGTGAGTAGTGTATTTATACGCGCATATAATGTGTATTTTACATCTGCATAGCTGTATGTTGTCTATCATTATATGTGCATATTTTTGTGTTTATATATTGTATTTTACATATTTGTATACAATATATTATGGTATATATATATATGTTGTATGCAGTTTGTTATGGTTTACCTTTTCTGGTGTATTATAATTTTAAAACTAATGTCGTGTTGTTGCATTATACAGGACTTTATGTCAAATGACTTTTTGTGTGAAATTCCAAAACAAACAAACAAGGAATCCATTCAAGAACTGTCAGCTATAGCCATGATTTTAACGGCTGTTCGTTACACCCAATTTAAAAATTTTAAACCTTTGGATGTCCAGTTAAATGTTCGGTGATATCTCGGACAAAAGTTATTCCAAAGAAGTTTTAAGAACTTGAGTCCATTTCAAAAACAAAGATGGAGTTGATTTGTTAAAACTATAAAGCTGTAGCTTGCTCATTAACAAGGAATTTGAGTTGTCATTCAGAAACTAAGTAGTTGACCTGGAGAAACTAGATATCTGTGGCTTGCCCATGAACAAAGAATTCAAACTGACATTGTTATCCTTTGTTTTTACAAGTTAAAACATTTAAAACAAACTGCACATTATGAACGTACGGGCCTGGGGTTTATAGTGAAGTGTTACTTTGTTAATTTTACAATCACAAAACAGTAGTAACTGTCTACGGAAAATAGGGAAGTCAACCACTGTTACAATTATATTTTTAGATATTTTTTTCAATGATAAAATCTTCAAAATGTAATATAAGAATGGAGTAAGTTTGGTCTTTAGTGTTTCAATGCATGGTATTTCATAGTATTTCAGGAGCAAAATTGATTTTTTAAGTTCAATAAATGTTAGAAATTAACCGTGTGCTGGAAAGTAATCTCGGTATTCCTGAGAAAAAGAACCTTCTTCCATTCAGATCCCATCTAATATATTTTTTCGTTGAGGAAAAATAAAGCAAGAGACTACGTTTAACTATTTCTTAAGCTTTGAAAAAAAATTGTCCCCTTTTGTCGTATTCATGAAGTTGCGTTAACAGGATAGAAATTGCCATTAAGTAATATATTCGTCTCACTGAGTGTTTGTTGTAGTTAGTAAATAAGGATATAATAGCGGATTTGTTTGATAAACATGATAAAATGTAGTTTTTCTTTATATAAACTACTCCAAACGTAAACTTTTGTAAATTTAATAATAGTAACTGAAATACAAATACCACTTACTGCTTTGATTGGTAAACTGAAAAAGGAAATCTACGGCCTATTATAGGTCAGCTTCAAAGACACGCTTCCTGCCTATTACCATTGTGGGAGTAGATTCTGTCCATTACTCTGACAGTTTCTTGTGTCAGGTGTCAGTTTAAATAAAAGATGCTGTCTATTACTGGAGTTGGTCATTTTAAAAGAAAAACGCTTTAGTTAAGTTTAAATAGTCAGTTTAAATAATATGTAGCACATTTTTTGTGATGAGGCCTGTTATTAGTTCGAAGAAAATTTGCTTCTTTAATAAACAATTCGCTTTCAGAGTGAAAACATTTATCATAAGTTCTTCGCACTAATTAGCTGCATGATAAATTAAAATATAATTGAGTAAACCAGTTAAAAACACGTATAATTTGGGCAATTTGAGAGAACGTATTTGTGAGATTTAAATTTCTAGTTGCTCTTCCCTCATAAAAACATCTTTATTGAGAACCTATCTGCTTTGCCCTCACCCAAAATAATGTATTATAACGGGAGGATTGTTACTAAACAAAATCGTAAAATAGTTTATCCTAGAAATTATAAGTACTGAAACTTGTCGCTGGCCAATTTGTATGTTCAGTACCTTAAGTATAACAGTACAATAATATACGAATAATTTGATACACCGTTTCCCACCCTTCTGTCATTCACACCGCCCATTAATAAGAATGATTTCTGGCATGACCATCACTATTTTTTTAAAATTGGTGGAAAAACGAGTTAAGTGACGAGATACAATGCACAGATACATATTAAAATTTGTTGTGTTATAGTAACTATTTATTATTTTTATTAATAAAAGTATATTAAAACACTTAATTTTCCATTATTGCGCCGTCCTCAAAAGATTATTTGTGCCCCTTGGGGACGCTCCCACACTTCGGGAAACACTAACTTAATATACTTAAATATCTGTAATGTGTTCATACAGTTACTCCGTCTATGGTTAAGAAATCGTACACGGAAGATAATTAAAATTGTCGCTGGGTTTCCTGTTGATGCTGTTAACTATATACATTACATAATATATCCACCAAATTACACGTGAAACCATAATCTTATGGTCACAAGGTCTTTAGTATCTTACGAGCCACAAAATACATGTAAATAAGAGTAATATTAAGATCTTATTTAATTTCCAATTACTGCTGGTGTGTTTATAGATAAAAAATAAAAGCTGTTCACCATTTTGCTCTACGGTCATCTTACGAGTTTGTAAGAAAATCATCTTAATACTACAAACAAACGAATCTATAACACCAAACTGTCCGTATAATTGATACTAGTGAACAAACTCGTGCTTCGCATCCGATCTATGTACTAAAATGATTTGACTCTGGTTAGCAAAAAAAACAATTTTAATGGATATAGGCGAGACTGAATTGTCGACATAGCGCGTGCCATGCCTTACAAGCAAAACAAAACCCAAAGATTTGCAGTGTAATGGAGTGTCCAATTAAATAAAAATAACAGTTTTGTGTTATAAAATTGTTCATTACCAGTATCAGTATGTCTTGTACATACCAGTATGCACTACTGAAATTAAATAATGAAGCAAATACATGATACAGTATGTAAACCCCACCAATATAAACCGGAAATACGAAGGATTTACAAGAAATGGAACTCGAGGCATAAACAAACCTTTAATACAGAAGTGTTTAATATCAGTTTTTCTGTGGAAAAACTGATACTGATTGGCAATAATGTAAGGAAAAGTATACAAGTGTTTTTGAGACGCTCCGAAATTGCACCTGATCTGCAGGATAGCGGTCAAGTAAGTAAACTCGAAAACTGATCCTTATTTCTTGTCCTATACTTATTTGACGTCACCTGACCCATAAAAACTGTAATAACATATTTTGTTAACCTGAAGTTGACCTAAGAAAGTGGAAACGTTGTTCTCTGCTTTATTAGTAAAAGTGTTAATTCTCATACCAGCTGTTCTGAGATGCAAAAACATTTTTTGTTTTGCTTTTAAAACTTGTTCTTTGTGGTAGATATATTAAATACTAACTTCTTTACAGCGTAGCACTAATTGCGTCACGTCTGGATGCTTGAAGAGTAATTCTTTCAGGTGTTTTGTATGTTTTAGTAATTTTAACGTACCAGTAGATTGCAACATTATTCTTCAAGTTTATATTTCAGGGGAAGGGGAGCGGAAAGGATTTTATAAGCATAAATTTCAGATACCTGAGGGGAAAATGAAATCAGTGTTTTAAAATACATTAAATAAACTCATAAAAACAAAAGCACTGCATAAAAATTACATCGATTTAGTGTAGCTGTGATTAGTAAATTTTGAATCAGTTGCTCAACAAGGAAAAAAAATACTAGTTATTTAGGCTTATCTGTGTCACCCAAACATATACATTTAACTGTATAATGTTGCTGTGTTATTTGTCGCCTTAACTTATAAGACAACGGTGATGATTAATTGCAACTAGTTAATTTGTGATATAAGCACTAATATTACATGCCGTCTGAAATCATTAGAAAGTTACTAACCAGCTCGTACTTTATCTCCCTAAGGCACTAGACTAGGCCAGGCTTCCGAATGTTTTGTTTACTGGAAGGACACGTCAACAGGCGACACCTGGGGGCTGAACTTTACATCACCTATCGATGCCAAGCAGTTCAGAGAATGTTGCGTGAGTGTTATTTTTTTCTTCCGTTGACATGTCAAATTGTGTAGGTAGTATGATGACTTCAGCTTATGTGTTCGAGAGAGGCGGAACTCTTAAAACTGTCTGTGACCAACAAACTTGTAAATTATGTTGGTCGCTTTCAAATGGCGAGAAGGAGAGGGGTTAATTTTGAATAAAACATGAAAATAAAAACGTGAATTCCACGTTTTACATATTTTAAAATAAAAGTTTTGTGTATGCTTGGCTTACCAATTATTTTGTCTCAGCGGTAGGTTTTGTAGGCTTTCAGCGCTAAAAACCTTGTTTCGATATCCTTCGTGGACTAGTACGGCTGGCTCATTGCGTACCATGCGTTTAACATGAAACAAAAGGTTTCATTAAACTGAAACTTCGTTTTTTATTGTTAATCATTTAATTACTTTACTCTGAATTTCTTGATGTATATGAAAGTAGACGTTTAAAAATATTCAAATATTTAAAGCATTAATTATTTAACAAAAACCGACTTTTTAAAAATAATATAATTATTAAGTATTTGGTAGTTTTTCAAATTGCTACACACAAAATCACATTAGAATTATTTAAGTGTTCAGGAATGTATGTATTATAATTTAATGTTTTGGAGAACATGTAACCGGTTCGTCCATCTCGGCTGTTCCGTTGCTAAACTAAATTTTTGATAAATAAATTTTAAATACGTCTTAAAGCCAGCTGTTATCAAACATGTAGTTATCAAGCTTTTTCATAAACTTATTTAATTTTAACATTTGAAGACAATCCATTCTCTGTTAAAATAAAAATTGTCTTAGCTGAAGATGATTCCTACCCTACCAAATTTATACTTGTATCCCCTAGTTCTACTGTTCTGACTGTTAAATATGAAGAAAGATAATGATTCAACAATATCGATTCCCCTTACAATCAAAACCCCTTAACTCTTCTTTTTTTTTTTTCTTAAGAAAACGGTTTGTAAGATTTCGGCCCCTCTTCATATGACAACCCTTCCATCCCATTAATCATTTTAGTGAGCCTTCTTTGAACCATTTTCAGCAATTAAATGTCTTTCCTAAAGTAAGTAGTCTATGACAGAACACAGTAATCCGGTTGTTGCCAAACCAGTGACGTATACAGTGAAACTCTTTACATTTATGTTCAGTATATCTGTATGTACAACATGAAGTCCAATTTGCCCTATCACTAGCAACAGCACAATGTTTGGACGATTTAAGAGACTGATCAACCAGTATACTAAGATCACTCTCTTTTATGACGTTGTTAAGGTTATTCCAGAAGAAGTTATACTTATAATTCAAATTAAGATAACTCGCATACAATATTTTGCATTTATCATAATTAAACCCCATCTACCATTTATTTGCCAAACTCACTAACTCATCAAAGTCCTTTTGTAACTTAGCAGCATCTTCTTTATTTAATTGATTTATTGACCATTCTTTCATCTTTGTCATATAAGTAAATCAAAAAAAGCAAATATCTTACGACTGAGCCGTGCGTTACCCTAACTGCAACGTTAATCTAGTTTGACTGAACTCCATTTTAACAACCTTCTGCTTTTTTCCATCAAGCCACTCTTCTATCCTATTTAACTTATCCTCCACACCTATAAAGACAACAATTTTACCCTTTTACCCGCATCTACATGAGAAGTAGTAACCTTTTCAGAGCACGTCAAAACATTTGTAAGGCAAGATTTTCTCTTAATGAAACCATGTTGACTATTTAATAAAATTCTAAACTTTGTTACCATGACTTTGTAAAGTATCTTTTATCAGACATTCTAGAGATGTAAAACTAGTATGCCTATAGTTACTGGAGCAATTTTATTACATTCCTTGAAGACAGGAGTGAGCTTAGTTAACTTGCAATTCTTTGATGAGTCTTTCAATGACTTACAAAAAACAGCAGTTAAATGGCTCACATATCCAATCTTTAACCGCGTTCAAAGCCGTTGGGGAAATACTATTCAGCCCAGGAGTATTGTTGCTGTTTAAACTTCTCAATATTTTCTTCACCAGCTCAGAGCTAATGTAGCAGCCATCTTGTTTCCATCAATTAACTCTTCAAGATGTGGAACACTGCTTAAATCATTGTTTATAAAAACTGAAAAACGTAAAATTTAATTACTCAGCCATGTCATAATTATCTCGAGCCCTTCCTAGCCCAATGATAACATTTTGTTTACCCTTAATGTATTTAAATAAATTCTTACTATTGATTTTTACATTTTCAGCCAGTCTTTTTTTCGTACATCCTTTTTTTCTGTACCCTCAAAATTTTCTTATCACCTGCATTTTAATTTAAAATTGCCCCCAGTAGATTGTTTGTTTGTTTTGAATTTCGCGCAAAGCTACTTAAGGGCTATCTGCGCTCGTTGTCCCTCATTTAGTAGTATAAAACTAGAGAGAAGGGAGCTGGTCAATCACCACCCACCGCCAACTCTTCGGCTACTCTTTTATCAACGAATAGTGGGATTGACCGTCACAGTATAACGCCCCCACGGCTGAAAGGGCGAGCATGTTTAGTGTAACGAGTTTCTAACCCGCTATCTTCGGAGTACGAGTCGAGTGCCTTAACCAACTGGCCATGCCGGGCCCGCCCTCAGTAGACTTCTTTGGAGATCCTTGAATAATATATCTGTGATTTTTGTTTTTTTCAGTCGCCTTCCTTCAAATTTGCCCGAAAGGCTTCGTCTTCCTATTCCCTCAAATTAGAACCTCCAAAGGTAAGATGCGTTTGATCTTTCTGTTTTCTAATATTTTAAAAAATAAAAACAAAATATTTTTGGCAATAAAGTATGACTTAGTTTTTATATTTTGAATTTATCTTATCAAATTAACCACAGAATTTCCAATGGGGGACCTGATATATGTATATAATTATTTAAAGAAGTACAATCTGCAAACTAAATCTAATCAAATCATATTCGTGACAGGTATTCCGATTTAACACTTTGCGCGTCAGAAAGAAACGCAAAGCAACCGAGGGCTCTCAGAAGAGACCTTCTCTTCGCCCTACTTATGAAATTAAATTTTGCTGGGATAGTGATTAAGAGCTAAACCGAAAGAATTTTAAGTATACCAGATCATACTGCAGGCTGGTGACAAAGGTCCGTTGGTGGTCTGCGAGAGGTTAAATATTGACCAAAAAACAAACACAAGAGGATATGGATCTGTAAATCCAGAAGCCTCAGAATTATTTTTGGGGGAAAACGGTAGTACCTCGAAAAAACCAATTTCACGATCAGGGCGCCGAATAATCTCCCCTGAACGTATATAGTTTTGGTTTTGCTTCATCACGTAGGAACTCTGAGAAATAGACAATTAATTGTTTACCGGCAATAACGTTTTTAATTGCGTTTATGTTTCTAGTACGCTATTATGTTCAACATAATTAAGTGTTTTGCTCCTTATTTTCGTTTGTATTCAATATCCGGTGCATCACGTTGCAGTGTCCAACAGTAGTCAGCAAGCATTGACGGATTCCAGTTGCCCAGATATCGTTTTTCCATTGTAGTAAAACTGAAGATTTCGATGAAACGGTACGTGATGGGCAAATTTAGTTGTGCTTTTCGTGATCAGCAGTCAACAGTGTTCAAGAAGCAAAAACTTTGTTGTGCAGTGTTATTGATAGCATATTATTTTATAGTAGTAATGTATGTACGATAGTTTTTAAGTTGCTTTTAAATTTATGCTTTCAAATTCTTTGCTTGGATGTAAAATCACGTCAGTGTAGAAAAACTAACTTTGAGAAAAATCTTGTTATGTTTTTTTTATCTTTTAGAACCAGCAAAAGACGAAAGGAAAAAAGAAACCACAGTCCACCCCTAGCTCTCCTTCAAGGGTGCGTGAACTCCAGTGCACGTGTATGACAGCCGAAAATTTGCATCGTGCCAGAAATGGACGTGTGCGCTATACGGGTGGTGCTGCCACTTTACCTCGGCCTCATTCACGAGCTGAAGGGGAATACAAGTCCACGTATGACAGAGGGCGCCTCTCGGCCCACCCTTCTAGTACCTCTGTGTATGACAATGTGGGGTCATCATCCTTAAGGCGAG
The DNA here is from genome assembly GCA_011833715.1 of Carcinoscorpius rotundicauda. Lineage (NCBI taxonomy): Eukaryota > Metazoa > Arthropoda > Merostomata > Xiphosura > Limulidae > Carcinoscorpius > Carcinoscorpius rotundicauda. The sequence goes on along the minus strand of CM022391.1, from coordinate 116,166,951 downwards.
GTACTACGACTGCCAGTGTCCACGGTCAGTCAAAGATGGTCAAAAATGAAGCTAGTGAAATATCTGCCCAGCAAGGAGACATTCGCCCAGAACAAGCACGTGGACAGTATGCCCAGTCTGCCCGCAAGGAACAAGCAAAGAGTGTAGACTACAGCGCGATATCTTCAGAACAGCAAAGCTCAAAACAATCCGAACAAATCCACCCTTCGTCTCGCTCTAAAAGTAAAAGCTCCGATGATGTATTCGAACAGTCACAGAGCGAGAATCTCTCTGATCTTAATCTCGACAGCAATACCCTTAAGCGCATGCTGCATCCTCTCCCTTCTATGTCTTCAACTCACAGCTCCCCTGACCAGGACACTCGCAAACCAACAAAAGCAAGCTCCCGAGAGTCGAGAAAGATAGAAGTCGAGGAGTCGAGAGTGAGAAGTGTTTCGGTTCCTCGCTGGCTGTCTAGTCAGGGCACCAAAGAAGCCGCTAGAGACCGTCACAATCGATCTGAGACTGGAAGACGACGCAGCCTTGAACGGACCATGTGCCTGGACCTGACAGATGGCGACCAGTCACCGCCATCGGACAATTTTCTCTACGATAATCTGTGTTATGCCACAACACCTAGCTCGAGCAACGAGAACAGCGACGCCCCCTACCTGAGCTCTGACGAAGGTGGCCAGACAACAGTGGCGCAAACGACGACCTCCCCTACCAGCAAACTTCTGATGGAGTACGAGACACACTTGAGGAATGCCTTAGCTCGAGGGCTAGATGCTGAAAGCTACAGTTTAAACACCTTCGAGGCTCTGTTATCTCAGAGCATGGAGAATGTAGGTGAGTAACATTCACATATTTGTTTTTGCCTAGAACAGAGAGTACAACATTTCAGTCATTGAAAGCTAAACTGTAAAGGACTCAAACACCTTAACTTATTCTTAAGAAATGGTACTTTTCTATTATAATTAATTTCTGTTTAATGTTTAATGCCAAAACTTCGAATTTGTTTGTAATTAGTAATTGAGTATATAGTACACTTCAGATGATTAGTGTTCACACTGACGTAATATATATATATGAAGTGAATAGTACAGCTTCATACTAAGTATAGTGTGTATATTAAGAACAAAAATACAAAAACAACCAAGTGTTTTACATTGAAACAATGACTAGGTATAACATGAATTATTAATTGGTTGTAACCAACATAAACCATATCTCGCTGTTCTAAATAACATCCTGTTTTAGTTACTTAGTTTGCACTTAAAGCAAAAACTTCTCAGATATTATCATAGCAACAGCATATAGGCATATCTCAGTTACTATCATAGCATGGTTATTTGGCACCCTCAAGTTACTGTTACACCACAGGTGGATAGACGTTCCTAGTTACCGTTCGAAAGAATTCCTATATTATTATCGAAGTAAGAGCTTGTAGGTGTAGCATACTCTAGCATTCGTAAGTCACGAGCAAGTTGATTGTATTATCGTAATTCAATTAGTAATTATCAAAATTAGTTCGGTCCGGCATTAGTTCGCTAGGTGGTTAGCTCGCTTGACTCATTGTCTTAAGATCACGGGTTTGAATCCCCGTTACCACTCGACCACTCACTTTTGCAGCCATGGAGATGTCATAACGTTGTGGTTAATCCCTCTATTTGTTGATAAGAGTAGCCCAAGAGTTGGCGGCGGGTAGTTATGACCAGCTACCTACCCTCTAGTCTCACACTGCAAAATTAGGGATGGCTAGTGCAGATATCCCTCGTGTAGCTTTGCGTAAAATTTTAAAACAGACAAAACTAGATTAACGTGTACTCTTATCTGAATTATTTAAGCTAGTTTTATACGGATATAATACTCGACTAAATCACACCAATCAATTTCAAGCCATGTTTGTGTAGATATCTATTTCTTATAAGTTATATAAAGGTCAGGTTATTGAGTAAATACACGAGGGCTATCTGCGCTAGCCGTCCCTAATTTAGCAGTTTAAGACAAGAAGGAAGGTAGCTAGTCATTACTACCCATTACCAACTCTTTTACCGACGAATAATGGGATTGACTGTAACTTTATAACGCCCCCACGGCTGAAAGGGCCGAGTGTATTTGGTGTGTCGGGTATTTGAACCCGCCACCCTCGGATTACAAGTCGAGTGCCCTAACCACCTGGCCAGGCCGAACCTACCAAGAAACGTACGCTGCAATATTACCACATAAACTTTTTAACTCAGATCAGTTCCTGTGGGATAACTGTGGGAATTGGTTGTGTAGAAAGAGCGTTCCCTTAAAATGTGTACAGGTGGACACAAGTCACGTGATGCCGGGAAACAACAAAGCTTTCAATGCCGCACATTCCTAAATCGTAATATCTAAACTTCAGGTCTATTTAAAGTCTTTGCATAGTGTCACTTATAAAAAGTAGTATGAAGAACCTTGCAGCGACAGGTAGGTGTCAGCACTGTATTTTGTAATTTCTTTTTGTTTTATTCATGCACTGTAGGTAACCCTAATACCTCAGTCCATGACGCCTAGATTTATAGAAAAACTTAGACCTCCAGGTATCAAATGGGCCCATGTCTAAATCTGCATATTTTACCGTCGATACGCTCGGTCTTGTACAGGAGTTCTCACGCTTTCTTTACTCAAGCCCCACCGTAAATATTTTTTGATACTTGCAGGACAAAAAATGAATGTAAACTCTATTCTGATTTCCTTTTTACTGAAAGGCGCGGTTTAAAAAAATAAAATAAAAATAATAGCATTAATATAATACTAATTTGTTATACATATTTCAAAATTATTATTTTTGTAGTTTTTTTACAGTTCAGACAGTTCCCCCCACACATACACATTATACATCGGAAGGTTTGACGCCCACCTTCCAGGATGGAACACACTAACGGTTCAGAATTAATGATAGAATAGGTAACACAATATTTGAAACTGAATTTTCTGTCTACTCTTATTTCTCTGGCGAGTGACCTTGTGTTAGAAATAGTTGCAAAGCGAATAGTATACAGAGCTAACAAGAAATTAACAACGAATCAAATGTTTCATATACTAACCCGAAGTCATAACCTAATCAACATTTGCTTCTCGAAACACTATTTAGTCATGTAAATATGTAACAAACACAGAATATGCAAAATCATTGCACGGAAGACACCACCTACCACTTCCCCAACCTGATGAGTGCCCCCGTCATGCCTCTAGTAGCTGGCTCCCCCGTAGTATTATAATCGAACCCCCCCCCCCCCCACCATCACCTTTCCATATTAATGGTAAGTTCCACCTTACTCACGGGTTACGACAGTATGATTTCTTGTAATTTTAATTATTGTGATAAAATGATAGACAGCTAGTGCAGTAAAATATCACTTAGGAATATTATCAGTGATAGAAGTGTTTAGAAATAGTTACAAGCGAATAGCATACAGAGCTAATAAGAAATTTACAACGGATCGAATGTCTCCTGTACTGACCCGAGGTCACGATCTAATAAGCATTTTCTTATTGAAATGCTATTTAGTCATTTAAATATGTAAAACACAGAATATTCAGCAAAGTTGTGAGTGATCGTCAAAAGTTTTAATATATGCTGTGGCCATTAAATACGTTAATTTATGTATGCGGCAGCGATTGCATTACCTTTAAGTGTAAAGCGACCCCTTCTGGTATCGTGTTTCAAAATGTAATACGTATATTAAAATAAAAATTTTCACTTCTACCACTGAAGGTGTTTTCACCCATATATGTTGATTGGATTCGGGCTGCGACGACCCAACATAAAAGTGAATAATGTTTAGAGGGTTAATGTCACAGCAAATTTGCAAAAACAAAATCCATATCTTTTAATATATGGACCGATTTTTCGCACATTTTCCCTCTGTAACTCAGTGAAAAATGATCGAATCTTGATGAAATTGGGTCGACTTGTCCTGCCCAAACTGACCCGTATTCATTGATAATGGCCCCCCAGTGGCTCAGCGGTATGCCTGCGGACTTACACGCTAAAATCCGGATTTCGATACCCGTGGTGGGCAGAGCACAGATAGCCCATTGTGTAGCTTTGTGCTTAATTCAAAACAACAACATCATTGATAATGATGGGCATACGGACACAGTTTCATAATTGTTTATAACTGAGGTATACATTCTACTAAATGCCTCTAGTTTTTTAATAACATCGGAGCTAATAATTTTTTTAACTTAACATTAGGTCTAAAAATAGCTTTCAGTGAACACGGTTTTTCATGTAAAATCGGACCTGAAAGAAACTTCCGATTATCTTTTTTTTCTTCTTTTCATGTCATATTTCTTTACTTTTACAATATTTCTAACCCCTTTTAATTATCTTGAAAATAAAATTTTTGTGGCTCACAAAAGGACAAGGTTTACAATTGACTTTCTAGTAACACTTCAGCAGTTTCATTTCGTTCGTAATAACTGCATTTGAAAGATTTGAGACAAGTTGATATAACTGATAACCCTCAAGCTCTATTAGATTCCTAATTGGCTTATGCAGGTGTTAGAAGATTATAGGCTTGCGAGCGGAGTACGACACTGGTGTTTGGTCCGCGAGCGAAAGAAGACTTGCATGTGTAGAGGATTAGTGATCATTTAGCGAGATATTCTCGTGCTTTTGGTGCTTTGCGATAAAACGTCAGTTTTGGAAGCTACAACACGCAGCTTGCGTTTGATAACACACAGAAATCCATGAAGAAAAATATCCTTGCTCAGTTTAGGTAGAAAGACCAAGGATTACGAGCACCTAGAACTAATGTGACAGCATAAAGACACAAGTATAACAAAATAAGCCAATTGTTGTATCACATTCGAACAGGTTTGTTGACAACTGTTATTTTTGTTGGCGGCCACCTTGATAATCTTCTGGCTAGCTTCATATGGAACTCTGTTTCTTAGCAGTTCTTCGTAAGAAGTCTTCCATTCAGCATCATAGACAACACTGGAGGAGTCGCTTCGCCCTCGAATCTGAGATTGTCAGAGCGGAGATCCTTGACGAGCAGCCATTACTAATTTCCTCACATTAAATCTAGTGTATTATTAGTATCCTCTGGTGTATCAGTGGTAAGTTTAAGGGCTCCTAACGCTAAAATTCGTGCTTCGATCCCTGCGATAGACTCCAGTCAGATGGTTTATTGTGCGGTTTTGTACTCACATACAAGAAGAAACGACAAACTTCTAGTTTCAACATTTCGACAGTGGGATTTCTTTTAGTGTTTTATAACAAGTATTTCGATATTTTCTGCCTTTTATAAAAAGAATAGAACGTTCATGAGTTTTGTTTTTCATTCTTTAGTTATATCTTTGACAGGTTTGTTTTAGCATAATAGCCATTTTCTGTAACACGTAGGTCTGAAAAAAGTATTTTCTGATATCTTGCGCACAACATCTTTTACACACACCTTTCTTGTTCACTGGGCTAGTAATATTGTCAGTCTTTTTTCACATCCAACTGAAGTTGTTTCTGTCTCCTCACATCCCCTCAAAGCAAGGATTCTCAATCATTTACAAGTTTCTTAAAATCCAGAATAATGTAATATTTACAATTAATTGTTATAAGCAGTTATTTCACGCCGTTTTTAGAAAGTACTTTTTGTTGCAATAAATTCTCGTCAAAAATATACTTTGTCGAACATTCGAAGTTTTTATGAAAGAAAATTTCATTTTACTCGACTGAACTATTAACTAAAGAAACACTTGTGGCTTAATCAATATATTAATTTCATATACTTTTTTATTTATCTTTATTTCTTTTGCTTTAACCACGTTCCCTTTTTTAAATTACGCAAGCCGTGATGAATAATCGATCAATAATTCAAGTTTTGTCAAGTTCAGTTAGAGTAAGCATATTGATTGGTCGAGACAAGTAATTTTTCCAAGACCTGGATTTTTAGTATAATCATCTACGCGTTGTTCATTTATTCTAAATACGATATTTAAGTATAATTTTATTACCAGGAATTAACATACTTTCAAATCGATCACAATTACAGAATACATTTTTTTATTTTCCTTGAGTGTAATGTACCGAACTATCAGCTCTATAGTTCAGTACTTTGGGACGATCAAACCCACTTTTCGATCTGGCAACAGAAGCCTAAGAGTTAGTGGTGGGTGCTATTGAAAAGATCCATTCCCTCTGGAGTATCAGCTCAGTCAGGGACGGCTGTCTAACGTTACATGAAAACTCTAAAGACAAACGCATTTTTATTTCCCTCTTGTCTTGGATTGTATGATTTTATCTTTATCATATCATTTCCTCCCCTCGATGTGGATCCCTGTACATGGTGAGGGGACCTCCCAGAGAAGGTGCTCACTAAATCCTGGCGTCGCAGCAGTGCCTTTAAGACACTGTAGTACGTTCCCTTGTATGATTAGTGGGCACCGAAGAATTTTCTATTTATTATGAATACTTCTAAAACAAAAACAACACAAATTGAAACCATCGAGAAAATATCTGATTGCTGGAAAACGACCACACATTGATGATTCTGTACAGCCTAACTCACCACTTGAATCTGTCCCGCGATTCCTAATTTTACATTCCTTAAGTGATAAACCTCAAGGGCAGATGTCCCCATTTGTTATTCAGAAAGGCTTAGAGGGGCTTTGCTGACTCACTTAAATCGTTAAATAAAGCTACGTTTAGGAGACATCTTCATAACAGCATTCCAAACTCCTTCTGACAACAAAGTCCTTGGGGGACATACCCATTGAAGTTACTCCTCATTCCACTTTCAATACTTTCAGAGGAGTCATAGTTGAAAGAGATTTAAGGACTGTCCCCGAATCAGAGATCCTCTGAGGTCTCACCAGCCAAGGTGTCACAGTAGTACACCGAATCTTCACTCGAAAAGATGGAATTCTGGAACCAACAAATGTTCTAATACTAACATTTATAGTACCAAGCCCTCGCACCACAATAAAAGGAGGATATCTGAATTGTAAGATGCGACCTTATATTCCAAATCCTGTACAATGTTTTCATTGTCAACGATTTAGTCATTCAAGACAATCTTGCCGTGGTTCCTTGACCTGTGCCCGTTTTGGTGGTAAAGACAATAATGCCACTGAATGCCAACTCGAACCACATTGTATAAACTGTAATGGTATGCATCCTTCTTATTTTACCTTTTGCCATAAATGGGTAGAAGAAAAAGAAGTACAACGTCTCAAAAGAGTTAACAATCTCACTTACACAGAGGCACGAAAATTATTATTACCTGTTCCGTCCAGAACTTATGCTGCTGTAACCCGTTCTACTACAACTGTAGGAATTCAAACAGACCTTACCCTATCATCCCCTACACAATTTTCACCAGCAAATCTTAATGAAACATTTCCCAAAATTTACACAGTTCACGAATCAGTGTCTCCTTCCAACTCTGTTCTGACCACACCTTCCAGTCATTGCCGAACTTCACCTTCTTCAAGTCAAGATATTTCCATGGGTTTCTCTCTCTTTCTTGATACCCCAAAAATTAAACAGACCACTCGTTCGCACTCTCAATCATTAGTACGTATACCGATAAATTCAGACCCGACCACCTGAGCTAGAGCAGGATCCATTGAAGGCGATAGACCCACATCCAATAATGAAAAACTGTCGACGTTTTAAATCAAATGTGACTGACATCAAATATCTTATTGACTTTTATCATCCCATATGTCTTTCTTTTCAGGATACATTTCTACAGTCTACAAATACAGTTAATATCCGACACCATTCATTATACCAGAACACCAGTTGTGTAGGACGGGGACATGGAGAAGTTGCATTGCTGGTTGATCAGCATGTGCCCACCTCGCCCATTGACCACACCCGTGGAGGCTGTAGCCATCCGTGTCTCTATGGGTTGTACCATCACTATTTACTTTCTATACCTTACATCTGAAACACATTATAATACAGCACAACAATTTTTGTTTGAAAAGTTTTTGCTGATTGTGACAGGTACCTGGTGGGTATGCACAAAAATAGTTTTAGGTTTGCTTCATCACGTAGGACCTTGGAGAAAGACAGTTAACTGTTTGCCTGCAATAACATATTTAATTGCGTTTATGTTTCTAATACGCTGTTAAGTTCAACATAATTAAAAGTGTTTTGCTCCTGATTTTTGTTTGTATTCGATGTCAGTTGCATCACGCTGCAGTGTCCAACAGTAGTCAGCAAGCATTAGCAGATTCCAGTTGCGCAGATAACGTTTTTCCACTGTAGCAAAACTGAAGATTTCAATGAGACGGTACGTGATGGGCAAATTTGTATGTGATTTTTGTGATCAGCAGCCAAACATCTATAAAGAACACCCAACAGTGTTCAAGAAGCAAAAACTTTGTTGTGCAGTATCGTTTTTCCATTGTAACAATGTCCTGGTGAAACCTAAATCTAAATATCCACCCACGAGTTTACCGTGCGTGGCGACCCGTAAAGGGGAGAAGAGGATCCTGGTGGTTGAGGAGTCCATCCCAAACACACCACTTTGACTTTGAATTCTTGTAGACGGGCGGTCTTTTGGTGCTCCCTCGGGTCAATTGGCTGTCCACGTGGGCGAGAGTCAACCAAGTGTCAGTGTTAGAATTTTCAACGGGTGTTTTGGACATTGTATCTGACATTGGTGTTTGGGTATAGTGCTCACGAAACTCTGGTGTTGCTGCGGTGTCCTTGATTGACATTGTAGTGCATCCCCTCATAGGGCTTCGTAGTGGGTGGGGTCAGTTATCACTGAAATTTTCTTTTTTCCTATAGATCCTCCTAATAAAAATTAGTGAAAAAACTGTCAATACGTAAACAACCACGTCTTGAAGACTCTGAGCAGCAATCTTGAACATCTGTAACACACGTACCTCATTTTCTTATATAACATTCTCTTTCATAAAAACCTTTTGGGCAAATGTCCCCCTTTTTTATTCAGAAGGGACCAGAAGGGTCTTGCTGGCTCTCCAAAGTCAGTAAAGAAGCTTCGATCTGGAGACATATTGGTTGAAATATCCACATTCCAGCACAGTGAACTCTTCTTGAATTCAAAGGCAATTGGGGATGTACCTATTTAGGTTACCCCTCATACTATCTTGAATTCATCACGAGGAGTTATTGTTGAGAGGGATTTGAAGAACGTCACCGACTCAGAGATTCTCGCTGGTTACTTCACTCAAGGAGTTTCTGCAGTGAGGTGCATCTCCACTCGCAAAGAGGGTGATACACTGCCGACAAATATCCTCGTTTTGACATTTACATCACCACGTGCACCTGCCGCCAGCAAGGCAGGTTATCTAATTTGCAGGGTACGGTCGTACATTCCAAACCCTCCTATGTTTCCAATGTCAGAGGTTCGCACACTCCAAGACGTCATGTCGTGGTTCCCTGATGCGTGCTCGTTATGGAGGCAAGGACCACGATGCTTATGAATGTAACATGGACCTACATTGTGTCGATTGCTATGGTTCTTACCCTTCCTACTTTCGTTCTTACCCAAAATGGTTGAAGAAAAAAGAGGTGCAGCGTTTGAAAACAACTCATAACATTAGTTTTCCTAAGTCTCGGAAAAATTGTTAATGCCGCTCCTTCTCGGACATATGCTGTTGCACTTCGTTCAACAACCACATTGCAGACAGATCTCTTTGTTCCTTTAAAAGAATCGTTTTCAAAACAAATGAAATGCCTTTTTGACCTCCATGGTTTAAAAGGTTGATGAATCGACTTCTACACCCATCTCTGTTCCTCCCATACATTCCAACAAACCTCAAGATCCACATCCTTCGGTTTCAAATGCAGACATTTCTTCTGATACATCTTTTTCTCCTACCCCAAGATGCAAAACAATCATTTCATTCGTTCGCGGCCTCAGTCACTGGAATCCACTTAAAACAACAAATACCTGCCCAATCGACCCAGGGCAGGATCCATGGAGGTTGATAGACCTCCTCTAAATAAGGACAGCAAGGAAAAGAGACGTGGTCGTAAACAGAAGGATTCTCCAGCCACTTTGCCTACCCGTCATTAAAAATAACCACCTTGATACGATGGAACTGTTAATGATTACGTTCTAATCTGGATGATATCAAAACACTGATTACTTCCTACCATTCAGTATGTCTTTCTTCACAAGAAACATTTCTAAAACCTACTGATACAGTCACCATTCGGCAGTTTTCTCTCTACAGAAATGACAGGCTGTGTGATGGATGAGTACATAGAGAGGTGGCACTATTGTTTGATTAGCATGTGCCCCACACCTGTCTTTGTCACTCAACACACCCTTGGAGGCCGTAGCCATCCGTGTTTTTTTGGGTCATACGATCACTGTTTGTTCTCTCTACTTGTCTCCTGGAGAGAAATGATCAATCAGACCTTGATGCTCTCGTTGAACAGTTGCCGTCTCCCTTTCTAATCCTGGGGGATTTTAATGGACATCATCCCCCCTAAGGAAGTGTTGATATTGATAGGATGGGTTGCTCTGTAGAGCGTATGCTTTCTGATTACAACCTTTCAATTTTCAATACTGGTTCTTCTACTTATTTCCAGGCACCTAGTAAGTCCTTTACTGCTACTGATCTCTCGGTTTGTTCCCCTTCATTATTCTCCCATTTTTCATGGAGGGTTAGCAATTATCCACTAGGCAGTGATCATTTTCCTATACTTTTGAGAGATACTGGCCATGGTCGATTCCACCATACCCGCTTGCCCTGGTGGAAGCTGGGTCAGGCAGACTGGTTCACTTTCATTGCTATTGCAGAACTTGATCCTGCCATCGTGAATCAGCCATCAACAGACGAATGTGTGGCAGCAGTAACTGACTGTATTATACAAGCAGCTGCTCAGTGTATTCCTAAAACATCGACACGTTTTTCATGATATCCTCGTCCGTGGTGGAATCCTGCTTGCCACTTGGCACGAAAGGCTCCAAAACAAGCCTGGGATACTTTCCATTGATATCCCACACTTTCGAGCCACATCGCTTTCCAGCAGACCCCATGCACATGCTAGGTAGGTTTGACATCAAAGCCAAAAGGAATCTTGGATTAAGTTCACAACTAGCATATCTTTTACCACCAGTTCCAAGGTCATATGGGAAAGGATTCAAAAGGTCAGTGAGCACTACAATTCTGTCCCCCTCTCAATCTTACTCTCTGTTATCCAAGAGGTAGCTGATGTACGGAGCATTGTCGATACTCAAGGTGAAAGCTTTTGCCAGGTATCTAGTACTTCTGCTTGTTCCTCCATTTTCTTGGCCATCATGACTCGGGCAGAGCGTTCACCTCTTTCCTTTCGAACAAACTGTTTCTTTGACTATAATTGTCCCTTTACACTGCTGGAATTGAAAATGGCCATTCATCGGTCTGGCATTACAGCTGTTGGACCTGACATGCTGCACTATTTTACTTCTTCTACTCTTGATATTCTTCTAATTGTTTTAAACCGGATCTGGCAGGAGAATGTTTTTCTTGATGCTTGGCGCCAGGCTGTTATTATCTTACCTTTCTGTAAGCCTTGGAAAGATTCCAAGATTCCTTCAAACTACAGTCCAATTGCTTTGACGAGTTGTCTCTGTAAGACCTTAGAGAGGATGGTTAATGCTCGTCTTGTTTGATTCCTCGAATCAAACAACCTTCTCTCGCCCACCCAGTGTGGGTTCCGACGACAGCATCCACCACGGACCACCCAATTCGACTTGAAACATCAATCAGAGAAGCCTTTTTCAAATGCCAACATCTTGTATCAATATTCTTTGACATTGAGAAGGCTTATGACACGACATGGCATTTAGCGAGACCTCCATATATATGGGTTATGTGACCATTTACCCATGTTTATTAAAAAATTTTAATGGACAGAAGATTCCATGTTAGTGTGGGTTCTTTTGTACATGAACTTGGCGTCCCTTAGCGCTGTGTTTTGAGTGTTACACTTTTCAGTATAAAGATAAATGCCATCACTGACAAACTCCCTCTAACTATTGGGAATTGCTGTGTGTCGACGACTTTCACATCTCATGTCAGTCGTCGGACATGAGATATATATATTGAGCGGCAACTACAAACTGCCCTCAATCGTGTACTGAAGTGGACTACGGCAAACGGCTTTAATTTTTCTGTCTCTTAAACCGTTTGCATGCACTTTTGCCGCCAACGAATTATTCACCCTGATCCTGAACTCCATATTGGTGAAGTTTTGCTGCCAGTGGTCCCTGAGACCATATTTTGGGGGCTTATCTTTAAGCATAAGCTGACCTTTATACCACACTTAAAGCAGCTATGAGTCAAATGCACAAGAGCACTGAACATTCTCCAGGTCCTCTCTACCGCCAATTGGTGTATCGGATTGAAGTTCTATGTTAAAGATATATCGTTCTGTTATTTGATCAAAACTCGTCCACGGATCAATGATCTATGGCTCTGCCAGACCTTCGGCCTTAAAGATGCTGGACCCCATTCATCATCAAGAACTTTGACTCTGCACTGGTGATTTTTGCACCTCGCCAGTTCAAAGTTTATAGGTGGAATTTCATGAACATTTTCTGCACCTTTGAAGAGTGAACATTGTCATTGTGTAACGGAACAGCTTCGAGGCTTAACATTGATGAATCGATAAAGAGACGCCACTTATGCAGGTCATGGTCACAACCCAAAGTAGAAAATAATTCTTCGATGTTAACACAGAAACAGAGACTGTCAACTTGTGCAAAGAATTTGGTTATATCATCTTGACGACTTCGAAAAATAGAAATTTTCATACCTGGTGACAGCAAACACCATTCCTGCAGTTTCGAACCCGGCAATTTGGTTTTTGCTTTTGACAGACCCAAAATATCTGACCAGATCGTTTAATTTTGACTGTGTTATGAGATGTGGATCGCCTGAGGAGCACGGTTCAAAATCCGGATCAATGTTACTGCCAGTTCCCACGTGTCACACAAATGATATGCTTTCTTCACAAGAGCAGTCATTGAGCGTCTCTGATGAACAAGCATATACTCGCCACAAATATAGCAGAATGTATCGCGGCTGTTACGACATTGACCTACATCAATTGTCCTGTAAAACGTCTATAACACCTAACTTGTTACAGTGCTACTGAGGCAATGCTATGTTCTGAAACAATACGTACACACTATAAGGTCTATACGAGTCTGTAAGGTCTATATCGTGTTAATTCAATGAGCAGCATCTGTGTGCAAGCCACCTTTATAGCTTGCTGAGACAGAGTCAAGCTGGCTCCTGCATGCCCGGACTGCATACTTCCACAGAATAGCTTCCAACCTGGCCTGTTTTCATACCTGAACATGCCCGGACTGCACAAAACATTGTTCATAGGTCTCTTTTAGAAACGAAAATTTTTGAACACAAATATAATAAAGAACATGACAAAACTGAAGTTTTCGATGAAACTGTACGTGAAAGAGAACCCTCTATGATAGACCATTTAATTCGCCTTGAAGCATCAATCAGAGAAGCCTATTTAAGGTGACAACATTTTGTTACTGTTTTTTTATTTATTTAGAAAAAGCTTACGATATAACATGGAGATATGGCATTTTACGAGACACTTTCACTTGTAATGATTGCGTTAAAACTTACCCCTTCTCATCAATTCTTAATGAAGCGCCGATTCCAAGTCCGTGGCGGCTCAACACTTTCCCGTTTTTCTCACAGGAACTTAGATTTTCTCAGGGCTGTATTCTGAGTGTCACACTTTTCATTATAAAGATTAATGCCATCAGTGAACAGCTACCCCTACATTTGCAAACAGTGTTTTTGTTCATGACTTTTACATCTCATGGCAGTTATCAAACATGAGGTGTATTGAACGGCAGCTACAAACTGCAATCAATCAGATACTGAAGTAGACAATGGCGAATGGTTTTGAACTTTCACTGTCTAAAAATCTTTATTAGATCGTTTTCTCCTTCTTGTTTTGGGTTATATGATTGTCTTTAGACCGTTTCTTCCCTCTTGTCTTCGGTTGCATGATGTTGCTTTTCATTTTTCGTTAAATATTCTCTTGAAGGTCGTAAAGATGAACTGAAATCGATGTTACCATGGTATTAGTACGCAGGGAACATCGTCACCTCGGACTACCAATCGACAGTTGGTTCTATGGAATACTGATTAGTTGGCTTATTTTTACATTCGACCCTTCCTGACCCCCTTCCAACAGTTTGAGCTCGAAACTTCCAATTGTCTGGCTTATCACATTAAAACTTTTAGTAGCGTTTAAGTATTTGTGTAAATCACTTCGCGTGGTTTGTTAAAACTAAAGTAACATTTGACAGTAATTTCAGCTTCCAAATAATCATGCCTATGTTTGTAGATTCGAGACACTGAAAAGTTGAAAAGATAGCAAAAACAAAGGAAATACTAGTACAAGCTCGCGCCCGTTATCAAAGAAACAAATCAAGATTTGAATTCTACAGAAGACTTCTTATAGACCGGAAAATTTCGCGTTTACATTTTATTTGCTCAGTCAAAAACTGTGTAAAATATTTTAATATGTAACGCAATACAATTTTGTGTACCAACAGATATGTAAGTCTGGTATTGTTTTTTCTTACAAACATAAATTTTCACTAGACCATAACAAAAATAAAAGAAATAGACAGATATTTTTATGGAGAGGGCTAAGAAATTGTGGAGAGAAAGCAGGTTTAAATATGTTTGTCGTTTTGTTTTCTTGTTAAACTAACTCAAAAATTATCTTTCAAGAAAAAGAATGACTGTGGTTGTTGAACTCAATCAAGCCAGTTCAGATGGTTTACGGAAAATATCACAATTTGATAAATGGAATAATTTTCCCCAGAATATGCACTGTTTGTTGCTGCTTTATTTAGGAAGTCCCTTAAGAACATGAACTGAATTTCATGTTTAGTATTTACGTGCTAAACATAAATTATAAACTTAATTCAGATGAAACAATTCCTGTCCAGTGTCTCTTCAGATGGATTTAAAATAATAATAAATTCTGGAGTTGACAGAGCGTGCATAGCCTGTTCTTTTGCTTTACTTTTGGATGTTTTTAGGTTGTTAAGCTAGAGTCGCACACGCGTTCTTGGTGTCAGATTGGTAAATTAAACATTAAGATTATTTAGATGGGTAAGAAAACAGTAAAACTGAATTTCCAGCCCTTTCCCCGTGAGTAAGACTTAAACTTGAGAACTTAAGATGTTCAAATTCGGATTTATGTATCAACGGTAAAGTATAGTACAGACAGTCCGTAGTGAAGAATGGCACCTAACAACTAACAGTCTCCTGAATGTTGGGAGTTGAAAATACAACATATTCACTACTGTAGTACTCATCTGTTTATATTCTGTCTAAGAGAATAACGTACAAGAGTATACACCTACCATTTATGTCTTAGTGTGAATCCAGTATAGTGTACAGGACTGTACACCTACCATTTGTCTTAGTGTGAAGCCAGGAAAATGTATTGAATCATAAAACTACCACACTTTGAAATGACATCGGGATAGATTAGAGAAACAACACATTTAAAATTATATGAACGTTTCTTTGATATCAACAGTTCTTTAAGCTGTAGAAAGTCTCTCGCTTCGAGAAAAATAATTAATTTTCCTTCGTTTCTGGTTCAAATTGGCATTTCGTTGTGAAGAAACATCCTTCTCATCTTCACTTTGTGGAAGGAAAATAAACTGTAATTAATTTACTCTTGTCACTAAACCAGCGGTTAGATATTCAACAGACGATCCCATTGTTCTCATCGGTTTCTGTAGCAGCAACTAATTGGCAAATGAAAAACAACAACATATTTTCTGTTTCAATGTTTGGTAACTTCTAATTTTCATGTTAATCTGAGCAGCTTGTTTTTCCTCCAGATAGATAAGACCCATTGTATTTTAAAACTGTTGGTTCAAGAATTTCTTAATCTTTTGTATTCCAACACTATGTGCCATGTGAGTGTAATAGTACTGTATGTTAATTGAATCGGCCTGGCAGTCTAATGAGTGCTGTATATTGTCATGGTTAGCTCACGTGTTATACTTACGTTTTTATGTTTATTTGATGGAAAAACTTGTAAAGGAAGCGCTTAACATTTTAGTTCAATTTTGTAGGGGACATAAACAGTATAATGTAGTGCATGATTAAACTTAAAACCCTCCTTGCAGCGGTATTGCTCTAATATAATTGTTCAATGAAAATTTGCCTGCAAGTAGCCTTTAGGGTACTTGATGGGAAGTAGGTGTGAGTGGCGATAGGTGTAATATATTTTTTATGTCGTTTCTGTAAGAATTTTCACGTAAAGCTGTATAAAGGACTATATGTGCATAACATTCCATAATTTTGAGCTGATAGATTAGTGGAGAGAAAACAACACCTACCGCCATCTCTTGGGCTACTTTTATTTGATCTTAGTATATATCATCAGTAATAGTTACTGAGGTGAAGTTAAAATGTCTTAGCCATTGTGAACAGACTACAGGACAAGTGAATTATGGTAATTGTGTCATTTGAATTGGTGTCAATCGTTAAAAAAAACATTCAGGGCGAAAAATTGTAATGATTTGTTTTAGATA
The DNA here is from genome assembly GCA_011833715.1 of Carcinoscorpius rotundicauda. NCBI lineage: Eukaryota > Metazoa > Arthropoda > Merostomata > Xiphosura > Limulidae > Carcinoscorpius > Carcinoscorpius rotundicauda. The sequence continues at coordinate 116,150,407 of CM022391.1, read as the reverse complement.
TCACGAACAGCTTTCCATTATGGAATAATTAAAGTGAAATAAGCTATCCACAGTAAAATTAGTTGCTTTTCTGGGGTATTGAATTCAAACACTTACTGGTGTTCCTCCCTATTTTGGTAATATATGGAAGGCTCTGACAGACTTAAACTAGTGTTTGCTACACCGTATCTTTGTTTCGAACCAGTATTTGCTGTGAGCAGCTTTTCGTTTTATCTCGATCTTTAATTACTTTCTTGCTACGATGTAACTAGGCCTAAAGTGTTTATTTCTTCTTCCTGTTTTTTACCTATGGATGAATAAATCAGAATGTCGACTGGCATTTTTCCTTGTCTTATTTTATTAGTCTATTAAGTTCTTTGAGAATTATTTCTCTTACAAATAACTATTCAGTAAACTGTAACACTAATTTCTAAACATTCGTTAGAAATGTTGCTTAGAAAGAGGACATCAGAAATCTATATAAATATAATAGTGCTGTTTATTGTTACTACTTTACAGGGTGTGGGTGGATTTTCGCCTAAATTTATATGGAAGTTTATCAGGTTCATGCTGGAGCACATACAAAATTTCAGTTTTGCATTTTTCGGTTTTTATGGGCGCTTTTTACCATTATCCCACCTACTGTGGATAATTATTTGGCTTGGAGGTTCATTAGATTAAAGAGGAGATGCACACAAATTTTCAGTTTTGCTGGTTTTTTACGTTTTCTTACCACCACTTCCCCCTGTTGATGCATCTCCACCAAATTTGGCATAACGACTTGTTGAGATATATGCGAATTTGTGGTTTCACATTTCGTGTTTTGCGGTTTTATGGGAGTTTTTTACTATTACATAATAGGGAAGCAGTTTTTCATGCCCAAAGATAATTTTTCAGTAATCAAGAATTTACAATACCGCTGTCAAGGGGATGGGTACTCCAGCTAGTATTGTAGTGATATTTTACTGTAAATTCATTGTTACATTGTTTTATATTGCACACCATTGATGTAACGGATGAAGACCTACTTCCAGCTAAATAATCAGTAGTGTTGTACAACATATTTGGAAACAACCAGCCAAGAATGTACGACATTCCTAGAAATGTTCAGTCGACAGTTTTATACGACATACCTAGAAAGTCCATCATACTGATGCTCACCAACACCGTTCACTCCTCAAGGAATGAATTAGCTGAAAAAAATTGTGTTTGAAACTCGTAGTAAAATGTTTAATTGCTGGTAATAGTAAGATGCTACCACTGGTGGTTAATGAATAACTGTAAGTACAATGTGGTGAATATCGTAAAATCAGAACCTGCTGAAAGAATTTTAATATTTCAGATAGTGTGTGGTTCCACGATGCTTAAGTTTTTCGTTGGGACAGCGATAACTCTGCAGATTTACAACGCTAAAATCAGGGACTCAATTCTTCGCGGTAGACAATGTGGCTTTGCTCTAAAAAAAACAAAAACAATCAACCAACAAACCAAGGTACTTTTAAAAATCGAACATCTCTGCTTGTATTCAAAGATCTGAAAAACAAGAATTATAACTTTTTGTGTTTACTCAGTTTTAACTGATAATCTAATTATCTAAATCAAATAAAAGTGGCATCATAACATTAGAGAGATCCTTGTTCGTGTTAGTTAGTAATATAACGGCGTAAATTTATTTATTTTAATAAATAAAATTTATCTTTTGTCAGACATAACCCCATATTATGGGTCGGAATAATTTATTCATTAAACCCAAAATTTGCATGCTCTTAGAGTTGGTATTGTATTTTGAATTAATCGTTGAATTAATTGAAGAGGTTCCACACTAAACATTAAAATAATCTTGATTAGTTGCCCGTCTTTCGTATCATAATTCATACCGGACGAGCCCCCTGTTTATTATGTTACTTATCACAATTTGAAACATCCTGAAACTGGGTTAAATTGTAATATGAATTTAGAAATTACTTGAATGTTAATATATATTAAATTAATGATGTTTACCAACAAAATTGATACTCACAATTTTCTTTCTTAATAGAAATATATTTTAATATACAAGCAATAATACAATGTATAATAACAGTTATTACAAGTAATGATTTATGTACAAAAGTTTCACAAACAGTATTGGCTCTTCTACCCGATTTGGAACTCCCTTTATATTATCGAGACTTAACGACATTCAATTAATTCTGAGTTGATATAGGTACAATTCACTTGACAAGGAGCTAGCTAGTTCTTTACCAGCGAGTTTTCTTCCACAGCTGAAGTTGTACAATATCTTCGAAGAAATACTTTTTACTTATACCAGTTAATAACCTAAAATCTAATTTCAACGCCCCCTACAATCCCTACCCATCATAGTCTCGTCCCTAAGACGTTCCTGGCAACTCTCAGTTGCAAACTCTCTCTCTCAAGATGAGGCCTGCCATGGCCGAGCGCGTTAATCGTAATCCGAGGGTCGCAGGTTCGCGCCCGCGTCGCGCTAAACATGCTCGCCCTCCCAGCCGTGGGGGTGTATAATATGACGGTCAATCCCACTATTCGTTGGTAAAAGAGTAGCCCAAGAGTTGGCTGTGGGTGGTGATGACTAGCTCCCTTCCCTCTAGTCTTACACTGCTAAATTAGGGACGGCTAGCACAGATAGCCCTCGAGTAACTTTGTGCGAAATTCCAAAAACAAACAAACAAACTCTCTGAAGACGAACTAGAAAGATCGAAACGTTGACCTCTGTTAATATCCAAACCAGCCATTCTTAGATGCATTTTTATTTCAAGTGAGTTTCTCGTCATCAAGAATAACGTCCGAAGTTAATCAGCTGAAGTTAAACGGTTTGTAAGATTCAAAATCTATAAATCTAATTCTGTAGTTTTCCGATTAATAGGTGTCAATTGCAGTTATAGCTTCCGAGGTTTCTCGTAAAACAATTGTAACAAACCAACAATATATTACTGTCTCTTGGCGCGTCGGTTTATAAACGTTAAGCAAGATTCTCCAAATTTAAGTTGACTTAACATTACTGGCGATCACTAGCAGTAACATACACACATAGTACATTGTTGATTCTTATACTCGAGAATCTTGTACAGCTTTAGTGAATAAACGGGAATTTCGCAATACCGATTTAACAGTATAAGTTGCATACATTTCTAAATATATATGTAACTGAAATAAACATCGATATTAAAATAATGTATAACAGCAAATTCGTTACACCCACAATATTGTTGAAGTAGTACGTAGTTTTCAATTAAAAATTAGCAACAAAACAATAATATGAAGTAATGGTTATGTTTAAAAAAAGTTGATAATATTTCAGAATCCGATATCTTAATAACGTTGAAAGTTAGGGGCAGTTTAATATATGAACAACAGAAACGTAAAAGGCAAGTCTTCAGAATTTTAAAGTTTAAGTACAGGGGACGATCGCAGACAGTTCATTCAGTTTGTTTGCACAGAAAAAGAAGACCAATAAGCCACTACGACCCTGGGTGTGATAAAAAGAAATAAAGAAGTGATTGTATTGCGTGTGGTAAAGAAAAATAAACACAAGTAATTGTATTGTGAAAAACATATAATTTCCATTTATTTGTGTAATTGGACTTTTATTAATATTTTAAATATTTGTAGGAAGGTGAACAGTATGTAAATAAAATATTGTGGTAGATAAAGAAAGGAAAATGAAGAAAAACGCCCCGTTTCTAATGCACCATTAACATTAAAATGGTGCTAAAGGGTATTTAGACAGTAACTGCGTTTTTATTGAGTTTGATTAGTATTTGTGCATTTGCCTGCTTTTCTGCTAGCTTCTAGACTCGTGGCTCACTTGTGTCTAGTCTATTTGTATTAGATGCTCATTTTTATTTTGCTTTTTTTTGCATTTTAGTTGCTTTAATGCGCGAGGTGCATGTGGAATTGGAAGCCATCAGACGAGAAGAGAATGCTTTGAAACTCCAAAGCCACCTGCTGGACGGGACCAGAGGAATATGGGAACCACGTGAGTGTTTTTCATTCTGTAACAGTGCTGGCGTGAACGTGACTGTTTTATGCGACTAAAGCCACTTGTTTTTCATCCAGCCCTCTGTGAAGTGATTTCATAAAATGATCTTAGTGAGGATTAGTTATTTTTATTTGCTAACATCAAGAAGCGTGTTCGGTAGCATTGCGATACTAACTTTGGGCTTTACAATTCGTGGTTCAGCACTAGCTACTAAGTCCAACCTGGTCCGTAAAATATAAGCACAAGGGCTTTATTGTAACTAATAGAATTAATTGCCTAACTGGATTTATTACAGCGCAACTTTTGGATCTTACGATTGGTAGCTCAGCCACTGTTTTACCCCGTCCAGTGGGACAGCGATAAGTTTACGGATTTACAACTTTAAAATCTGAAGCTCGCTTCAACACGGTGAGCACAGCAGATAGTTCAATGTGGCTTTGTACTCAAACAAATACACACAAAAACTAAACACTTGAATGTCTCTTGTATGTAATTTATATTTCATACGGTACTGGGGAAAATGGTGATGATGTATTAGTAGCTTCAAGCAAATATGTCTCAAAAATATTTTTGATGTATTAGTAGCTTCAAGCAAATATGTCTAAAAACTATTATTGATGTATTAGTAGTTTCAAGCCGATATGTCTGAAAAACTATTGTTGATGTATTAGTAGCTTCGAGCCGATATGTCTGAAAAACTATTGTTAATGTATTAGTAACTTCAAGCCGATATGTCTAAAAATCTATTGTTGATGTATTAGTAGCTTCAAACTTGAAGGACAAAGCTGCCAACTCTTAGGCTACTCTTTTACTAACGAATAGTGGGATTGACTCTAACATTATAACGCCCCCATGGCTGAAAGGGCGAGCATATTTGGTGCGATGGGGATTCGAACCCGCGACCCTCAGATTATTACGAGACGAGTGCCTTTACCACCTGGCCATGCCTGGACTATTGCGCAAGGATAGTTTGTTTATAATTTCACAAACGCTAAGCACAGGTTAGTTGCAATATTCGTTTCTGATTTAGCAGTGGGTGACTGGAGGGAAGACAACTAGTCAACATCAGCCATCGCCAACTTTTGGGCTATTATTTTGCGAGCGAATAAGGTGATTGATCGTGATATTATAACATCTCCTCGCTGGAAAGGAAAGGCATGTTTAGTGATGGGTAGTATTCGAACCCGCGAGCCACGAATACTCTTATTTACCGGGTAATGCGAAGCGTGATACAAATAATCTTACAGTATGGAATGCATCAAACATTAACAGCTGTTCAGTTTATCTTTGTTTTCCTTTGTTGTTATTTTGATAGTTTTCTATAGTAAAAGAGACAACACAAGTCTACAGATATGACGAGAAGAAACTTGGATTCAATGTACAACATTTAACTATGTCCTTAAAATATTAATATTTATGATAAATATAATGTAAATTAATGAGGTTTGGAGACAGCTTGAATAGGCAGTGACAGAAATGTTATTCTCAACGTACAACGTTTCTTTCACTACCTCTTCAAGTCGTCTCCAAACTTTGTGTTACTCATTATTGGTTTTATTACCTGTGCAGAAGATACTGAGTTCTAGGTTTTCTACCCGTACCTATCACTGATTAAAATATGTATTAATTCAAAACACAAACAAATTTTTCTCATATATGGCTGTCAGTAAATTGCTGTTTGTTATGCGCTGAACCTTGTTCTCATCTGACAGTTCGTGTAGAACCAAATTACTTGTCTGTTGACGTTCCCGATCTGTTTAACATGTTCTTGATCACCAGACCAAGAAGTATTAGTTTTTCTAACAACTGTTGGGTGGTTTAACGGAGGTCTGACCCACCCTCTGCCCAACTCTACTAGTCTCTTTTAAATGATGCCAACTTGAAAGATCAAAATCACCCGAACTAACTCTAAACCATCAAACGCATCTTTTTATATCCCACATGTGTTTTTGGTTACTTGATATTTATAAGTATTTAGAATTTTGAAAGCGTTCAAGTAGACATTTTAACTTTATTAACAAGTGGTAAGCCCTCTTAGGTCAGTTTAATTCTTTCAAGTAAGCTGATAAATAACACCGTAATAGATATTATGCCGAACTCAGCTATAGTGACATATTTCTTTACTCAACATAGACAGGAATATATATAAATACATTTATACTTTTCCCTCGGGTATTTCCTAAAACATATTAGCCTAAATTTCACAGATTTATCTTCGTGTCACTGGAGCTATTCCATTGATGATTATCACTTTCATCTTAACCCTAATTACTATTTTGTTTGTGAGGAATTCATTATCTTACTTTTAGTAAGGTTGTTTAATTACTAACACAAGTCCTTGTTTTATTCCATGGATTAAATTAGACCGCATAACAAACCTCGTTTCTATTACAATCTTAACATTTCAGACATTAAACACTGTTGGGATTTTTGCTGGAACAGTTTGTTTATTTGTTTTCATAATTTCAGTCACACAAGACAAGGATTATATATGTCCATAATTTTAAACTGTTTGACTATCCTTTTAGGTTATCCTAATCGAATAGTTGAATCTGACTGAACTGGGAACGGGGAGTGTTTTGTTTTTGTTTGTTTTTGGAGGGGGTGTCGGGCAACAAGAAGTGAACCATAAATTCTCAGATTCACAGTCCGACACTCTAGCTACTACGCAACGCCCACTCTTTATCAAATGTTTTAGTTACATTTTTTATCATTAAGTATAAAACGATTTTTTTTCTTATGAACAATATGAAACAGTTGTTTATATGCTTATTGTTATTGGTAGCTCGACAGTAAACTTTAAGGACTTGAAGTTTCGATTTTAGTGCAGCTTTGCATTCTTTTTAATAATGTAAAACACAGTAACTTTAAGTTTCATTTAAATAAAAAGCAGACACATATTTTGATATCAAGAAAGTGTGGAACGAGTTTTCTTTACAGTTAGAGATTTGGTTAATTGTTTAATACAACTTTTGTTTTGATTATTATTTGGACCAACAAGAATTAACTCCAAAATATAACATGGATATGAGGTATGTGGAGTAATTTAAGTTCGTAAAGAGTTTCAGTTTTTCTTCCCTTCAGCAAAAGCGAACAGGAATATAAGCTCGAAAAATGTTTCACCCTATTGTCTTTCAGCTCCGATGAAGTTGACATTTCATTCTTTGTAGTACAGTACAGTGTTTATACTGGAATGTAACATTAAAAGATCTTTCGTTCGTCTTTTTACTCTTCATTTTAAGAACTTTAGTATACTTTCCTCAGAGACTATGAAAGATTTTGTCATACGATGGTCTACTGAGATTAGTTCGGTTTGGGAAGAAGGTTGTAGGATAGAGAGCTTTTGTTGTTGTTTTTAACTGCAAATATTTGTTAGTTTTATCGTTGATTAGGGCGAAAAACGCTACAACTTAAATGCTGGGTTTTAATACTTAAACTTTGTATGTAAATTTGAATCTTAAGTTTTATAGAAACAAGTCAATGTATTGTTTCTGTCAAAAATATACCTAAAACAACTAAGAAATAATGAGGATGAGGCGATATTGTGGAGTTGGAAATAGTAACATTTTTAAAACCATGGTTTGCACGAAAGCACAAAGTGCGGAGCGCTATTGTATTTGCGTTATAAGAACAAAGATGGCGGTTAGTGCTGCTCATTAGACACCTTCCCTCTAATTTCAAATCAACTTAAAATTTGGAAAGGCTAACTCATAATCCTTAAATGTATCCTTCCGCGAAACTGACGTCATTTGATCTTTTCGTGTGAGACGTGATTATATGTTATAGATTCTTTTTAATTCCTTATTAATTTAAGTTCTCTAAATATTAATAGCTGAGTATTATTGAATGCATGGAAGGATACTGTTCGATACGTAAACTTCTTTTTTTCGTCAAGAGTTTAAAAACAAAAAGTTATTTTTAATACAAATATCACACTCACCTTACACGTATGCCAAGCACACGCGAGTTATACCTAATACGTGATGTATATTCACTAATTTGTAGACGTAAGTGCCCCTCCCCAGGTTTCAGCAGTAAATCTCAAGGCTTATGTAGCTAAAATTCACGTTTTGATACCAGTATTAGGCATGCCTATTGTGTAACTTTGCGCTTAACAACAAAACCTATCGTAAGCATCGGGTAGTGGAGTTAAATTAACCTTTCGAGTACAGAGGATGTTTCATCAGTTTGAGAATTTTATCTCTATAAGAAAAATATGACAAGAAGTGTAGAAGTACTTGAGAAAACACTTGTGACTATAATCTACGGGAAAGCTCTCTTGGAAGTTGAATACATTGATCCATTAAAATAAGGAATCCTTTATCTAATTAAGGCAGAACTAGGATATAGACGCGATTTTGTTTTTAAACGTAAAGAACCGCGGGATATTCTTAGTTTAAAATTTTATCAACGGACCCTCTTAATAGACTTAGAGGCGAAGTCGAGAGAAAATCTTTTTTTTTTTTTAAGTTGGATAATTTTTTTTAAAACCAAGACAAACTGCTGGTAAGATGAAGAGCTTTCGAATTTAACTTGATGAATCAGACAGCATTCTACGTTCTGTTCAGCCGCAGCGTTAGATAGAAGAATATTTGTTTTTTAAGACTAATGATACTCGTACTTTGGGAGGTTTAAGGAAACTTATATAACTTAGAAATCGTTTGGATATCATTGAAGCATCTGCTATCCTCAGGTCAAGGGTCAGTGGTTTCCAAAAATCTCACTAACACGATGCGAAAGATCATCTAGAGTTGAGAAGCGAAAGTGGAACAGAACAAGGAGAAATCGAATGTTGAATGTAAGTGGGGATCTTAAAGAAATTTTACTGTTTTGAAAACCTCAAGGAAAATAAGAAAAAAAATGACTATGAAAAGAGCAAACAAATTATATATTTGCTTACTTTAGGGAAAACACTGGTGTCAAGTTTAAAACAAAACTTCCAATTATTTGCAGCCGATTACACTGTTTTTATATTGAAATTAGTTTTGTACCTCTGGTTTCCATACTGCTACTATACTATATGTATAGTTGTGAGTCTGGTAAAAAGAAAAGAGTTAGGCCTTGCGAGCTTTGACTTGCTGTAGTTACTGTTATTTTTATAATAAAATTACTCTTTACCCCTAGTGTAAAATTCATATATATTTTGTTCCTTTAAAGAAACATTCGTAAAGTATCTACAGGTATCTATCTAGTCGTTGTCTAAGCCTTCAGAATGTTTCAAGTGTAAACTGATGTTAAAATTATTAGACAAGTGAGAACCGTTTCTTCTGGACGTTTCCATCTACTTTTTTATGGAATCAAGTGTCTAATCGAATAAACGTTCCAAATTCACAGCCATTTTGCAACATTTGAAAAAAAACGTTGTCAATGAACTGTTTGAAATGTTTTATTGGATGAGCTACAACAGTGTGAAATGTAATATTTGTGATACAACTTTTAATACAGCGTTTGTTAGTTCAATAAAAACAATATGTAATGAACTGTAACAAAGTAGTGCAAACATTAGTGCACAGACCTTTGTTTCGGTGGAACAGGAAAGCCTGTAAATGGTACAGAAAGTTCTGGATACGTCGCGACTTTTGTGTATAAAATACTAGTAGAGTTTTTGATTTAGAATGAAAGAGAAACTTTTTGGCAAACTTACAATTTTTGTTAGGACTGACTAAAATCTTCTAAGAGTGATATATTATTGGAATTATGGCCGAAAGTACCGTTAAGAACCTTGGCACCGAAGTGGTGAACCAATGCATTCTAATCTTTATAAGTAGAAAATTAAAACAAACTGCATTTAACTACTGGTACTATGACCAGGTTGATTTTCAGTTTCGCTGCAAGTAAATAATTTACTTTGATCGTACGTTATTATTATCGACAAATACATATACAGACTGCAAAAACGTATTAATTTATATTTATACTTAATCTCGTGGCTGTTAATTGTTCGTAATTGTACGTCCTCTGCTCCTTTTTACTGATAACTAAGTAGTTTGTGTTTTATAGGAGGGATATCTGGTGGAAAATCCAACACTTTGCCACTACCTCATCAAAATTCAAATCGGCAGTTAAGCCTAACCAGTAGCCTGTCTGTGGCGGATTCCTCAGCTGCAGGAACCAGAGACCCCAGCCCTTCTTTTTACGGACAGCCCTCATTGGAAAGTGCCGATTCTCGAATATATCTGACGTCTTCAGAGGTAAGAGATTTCATTGATTAGTTTCATTGACGTAATTAATTCCTGTGTTATATGGTGTTTAATAGAATATCTAGAGCACTTGCATTATTCTCTTTCCAAATTATTTTCCTTTGTTTCATCACTAAACGACTTCGCGTTACTACGCGATGTAAACATTTTTTGCTTGGTATTAACTAATTATCTTTAAGCGTTTCTGGTTCAACAATGACTGATGCTCTATGAGTGTTTCTTGTTTGACATCTCTAAACCTACACAACTGTTTGTAAACAAAAAACTACATTTTATTTGCAAAGATCCAATTAATTAAGTTTTTAGAGATAAAGAATTGTGTCTAATTATTTCTTTGGTTATACCGTATTGTTTAGTATTTATCGCATTATTTTATTTAGCTGTTTATTCTTCTGTAGCTGGTTCTGCCAACATATAAATATTTATCGTTTTAATAAAATGTTTCACTATAAGAATACTTGGATTTTTCTCTAATTTTCTTAATGAGTCGCGACTCATGATGACAAAATTCGTTCCAAACATTGGAACTGAAGATTCGCGTTAAGTGTGAATATCAAATCCCACTACTTGATCAAGAGTTACATAAGATATGACGGCCGGTGTTGTTGAGTAGCCATCTTTTCCTTAGTTTGTCACCTCTAAATTAGGGATACCACGAGCATATAACCCTCAGGAGTAACTTTGCATAGAATTCAACAAACAAAGAAATATTTGAATAAGAGAGAATGTAAAATTCCACTTACACAACGTACTGTAAAATTTTACGTAAAATAATGTTTGAAGAGGTCTAGTTTATTCCTGCAACAGCGAGTGCACGAAACTTACGTTATTGTTTAATATGGGGAAGGTCTTCTGAAAAGTTTATTACTTATGTGTCATTCACGATATACCCTGATTTATTGAGAGTGGAAAAATAAATTGAAAATAAATTGTCCTTTTTTATTGAACATTTTATGGTAGAAACATATCCTAGATAATTTGTATGAACACTACAAACGTAAATACCCCCATTGACAGACGTGTGCGGATTTATTATGCTAGAAACCGGTTGGCCATAGAATAGAAAAAGCTAGTTCATGGTGGAGCTTAATTGCCAACAAAGTACACGCGTAAGGGATTGTGGAGTATGTGTGCAAGATTTTCTAAAAATGAGTACTATAGAAAGACCAAATCAGTATTACAATCATCACGTTCAATTAATATGTCACTATTCACAGTGCTGTTAGTAATGATGGTGTTTTAAGGAATGTATTCAGCAATCTCGGACACGTTATGTAGCATCAAATTATCTTAACAACGACATCGTACTTAGCTGTTGTCTAAATAATTTCATGAGGAGTATAAGTGAGGAAAGAAAACTTGTCCGCTTCTGACGATTCGTTGCTTTGTCACAATCCAAGTAGCTCGACACAAGCTCTCTAACATGAAAGCGCTTGCGCCAGCGATTTTCTGCAGAGAGGCAGCCTTCTTTTTTCGCACAGGTGAATTGAGTGAGCATTGAGGTTCATTGTACACACCATTTGACCGTTATTCTGTGTTTTATATCCTCTGCACGTATGAAGTATGTTATTGTTATTTTTTCTTCCTTGGCAGAGAAATATAATTTAAATGCCAACAGCTGTCGTGTAAAACAGCGAAGAGAACAATATGGCTGTTGTTATTTAACGTTATAAGTTTCGGAAGCGTCGCTTTTTGATCCTTTTGTAAGTTACTTTCGACATTGTTGCTTCGAACTAATCCAATAGGTTAACACGTGAGCTTCTATGAGTTACTATTATGCTGGAGTTTTAAACATTTTATAAGTCACTTACTTGAACTTATGCAATAGGGCGCCTTATTGGAAGATATCCACTATTAACTTCTATGAGTTAGTATTGTGCTTGAGATATAACACTTTATTAACGACTAGCGAGAACATCCGCGAATGGAAGTTTTGTTGGAAGGTGTACACTAGAAAATTCAATGAGTTGATATTATGCTGGAAGTATAAAAAGTTTTTATTTGTCACTAAAAATACTTCTGGAGACATTAAGAAAATTTTGAGAATTTTCTAACCTTTTGCTATTTTTCGTTAAACTGGAATCTCACCATAAAAGAGGTCAGTTTACAAGAAATTAAAAACAAATTGTTGAGTGATGTTCTCATAACATGTTAATGTGTTTCTTATTTCGATTAAATTTGACTGCTTACCAAAATTCCTGAATTGTTAATTTAATTTTCTTGATAACCTTGATTTTAAGATATAACTATTCAATCACAATTCAGTTTAATTTGCCCTTTTTATGTGCGTTAACGTTCTACTATACTGTGTACCTGTGCTGTTATGTAATTATGTTGTTGTGTATTGTTTTGAAGGATGGGTATTAACATTCTGCTATACTGTGTACCTGTGCGATTATGTAATTATGTTGTTGTGTATTGTTTTGAAGGTATTAACCATCCTTACATTTACTTCCTTGTTTTAGAAGTTTTCCTTTAGTTGTGAATCTTGCCGTCGTTAAGACCAATGACACTGTCACATCATTAAGTAAAAAAGCTATCCCAAACCATCGAGCTGTTGACATTAACCATCATCAGAGTACGAAACAGCTGTTTAACTTCACTCTAACATAGGCTTTAAACATCACCGATGTATTGTATGTAGTTTCTGTTTGGATCCACCGAAACGTTGATACTGACCTTGATAATTGTGGCTCCTATAGGCAACAGTGTAGTTCCATGGTTTGTTGTCATAGCCATGGCTTACGATTTAGGAGCAGGAGTCTATAATCTGCAAATTGTGTAAGCTAAAAATAGAGCCTAGATTTTATGTCCAACCTTTGTTTCATTCTTACACCAGCATGTGCTTGACATACAAAGAAGTATGGAGAATGTTGCATATTTAAAAGTAAGAGATTAATTTTTTTAGTACCACTCCGTAATATTTATTTTTCTCGTACATGGAAACTTCAGCCTGAAAGTTTTCAATGATTGATCTGTCAGAACGAAATTGACTCTTGAAAATAAATTCTTGGTGGGAATTTTTCTACCTTTACCTATCATATGATAAGCCAATACTTTCAAATCAACCAATTGTTTGCATGTTTGAGTACTGACTGACAAAATTGACTGTTGCCTGTGTTTACCACTTGTCATGTCTCCTTGGACCACAATCCATCTTCAAGTTTCTTTTCCATAAAAATATTGAACTTCCTTTGGTATTTATATCTCTCTGTGATTGTTAATGTCATCGCCATCAGTGGTTTCAACACTTATATGTTGATAGGGCATCGTTAACAGTTTGTTTTAAAATCCTGTGAAAGTTTTTCAGGTATGGGACACTAATATAATACTTCCTGATGATTTGCCAAATGAATAACTGCTAGTATCTTGAGCTCCCTTACTTTTGTGTCTTAACTTAGCCAGCATGTCATATTTTTAGTGCTAATCTCTTGGTGTTGTCGCTTTTCCCATTCGCCTTTGTATCTTGGTATTTAATAATCTTGTGAACATGATATTTCTGCCTCTTCTACTTCCCGGAAAAAATATTAAAATTCATCCTACACAATTATAGTTTAATATTTATAACTAATAACACCGAATACGTCGATGTTTTATTCATAGAAACTTGACAAAATTTTCAAAAATGAGTCTTATAGCATTTCGATATATTTTTAAAACTTGTAAAACATTTAAGTTTCTATTACATAAATTATTACATTTAAAGGGAATAATTATTTAATAACTTTTAGAAAATTTTTATTTGTGTTTTGAATTTCCAAATCATTGACCTTTCTTCCCATAAAGGTCCGGCATGGCCAGGTGGTTAAGGCACTCGACTCTTAATCCGAGGATCGCGGGTTCGAATCCACGTCACATCAAAACATGCTCACCCTTTCAGCCGTGGGGACGTTATAATGTGACGGTCAATCCAAATATTCTTTGGGAAAAGAGTAGTTCAAAAGTTGGCGGTGGGTGATGATTAGTTGTATTCCCTCTAGTTTTACACTGCTACATTAGAGAGGAATAGCGCATATAGCTCTCGTGTAGCTTTGCGCGAAATTCAAAACAAACAAGCTCCCAAAAAGAAGTTACACGTGTATGTTTCGTGGAGTCCCTTTTTCATTCATCAAGGTGCTCTCTGTTTTCTATTCGGCAGGTGGTCAGGGCCTGGACTTGCAATCTGCAGAACGCTGGTTCGAATTCCCTTCCCACCGTCCCTCTTTTAGCCGGGGGAGCGTTATAATGTGACAGTGAAAGCCACTATTCATTAGTAAAATAATAACCTAAGAGCTGGTGGTGGGTGGTAATCAGCTGCCTTCCTTCTAATCTTTCAATGTTAAATTTGGGACAGCTAGCGCAGATATCCCTCATATATCTTAGAACGGTTAGTATGGGTATTAACACTTTAACTGATAAGCAGAGAACAACGTTTCGACCTTTCTAGGTCATTTTCAGTTTAATAAAGAGTTTGAAACTGACTGTTGACGGGCACGTATTAGGGACGAGAGTATAAACAGATACTGAATTGTAAGGGGCGTTGCAGTTAATGTTAGGTTATTAATTGATGTAGGTACAAAGGTGTTCCTTTACATTGGTTTAATTTTGGTTTTATTTGCTGTATAAGTATAAACATCTAAGCACACCCTCTACATTCCGACACTCAGTTACACAACCCCTTTCAAACATGTGGTCAGCTTCCGGTCAGTTACCACTTTCTTTCTTTGTGAATTTGACGATGACCGAAGAAGGTCGAAACGTTGTTCGCTCCTCTACGTAAAATATTTTATCAACGCAAACTAGCCGTTTTTACATCTGTATTTTTCTCTACAAGTGGGTTTTCTCGACATCACTAATTAGAGTTTCTTTCATTCTGCATTCATTTATATTTGTTTCCCTACTTAGTATATGGGTGCTTTTAACGATTATGTTGTGTTTATTTCATTTTCGGTGTTCAAAAACGTGTGAAGGTGTTTTAGGTGTTCTTTGAACTGCGTATCAGTCCCAGTGAACTTGATACACCCCAACATTAAGTTCATCTATGAATAGGAAAAAAAAATAACCACATAGTATTTTTAACCTCAAGATCAGTACAACTGATACACAATTCAAAACTGAAATTCACACAAAAACCACCATACTGGATTTTACATTCCCTGACACTCAGCACATGAAACAAAACAAAAACTCAACATATTAAGAACCCAAATAAACATAGCCACAAAACTATGTTCACCAGACAAAATTAACGACGAAATCAACAAAATAAAACAACACTTCATCAACATCAACAAATTTCCTCAAAAAACCGTGGAGAAAATTATACGCACACACTGAGACCAACAACAAACAAACAACAATAAATTCCAAAATACAAGAAACTATAAAATCTTACACTGTTGCATACCATATGTTCCCAACATCAGCAAAAAATAACCAACATTTGGAAAAACCTCATAACAGAACACAACATTCCAGTAAACACCAAATTTATTCAAAAACCAGGTACAAAACTAAAGTCAATACTATGTAAAAACTACACTGACAAACATAACACTAACATCATTCATAAAATACAATGCAACAACTGCCATGACTTCTATGTTGGAGAAACAAGCAGAAAAATGGAAACTAGATTTAAAGAACACCTTCGCACGTTTTCGAACGTTTGCAAGTTAATTAAACACAACATAACCATAGAAAACACCCAGATATTAATTAGGGAAACAAATATAAACAAATGCAAAATCTAAGAAGCTCTACTTGTACAACAACTAAAATCAATATTAAACAAATATAAAGGAAAACTTTATACCTGTACTACATGATAGCCTAACACCTAACTGCAACGCTCCCTAAAATCCGGTACCCGTTTATATTCTCGTCCCTAATACCTGTGTCCGACAACGGGTAGTTGCAAACTCTCTTTGTTAACCTGAAGATGACCTAGGAAGGTCGAAACGTTGTTTTCTCCTTATCAATAGGTGTTAATACCCATACCAGCTGTTCTGAGATACATTTTTATTTCAAGTGGGTTTCTTGTCATCAAGAGAAATCCCTGATGTAAGTTTGCGCGAAATTCAAACAAACCAAATTAATTTTTCTGTTTTCTGTACTGTTTGTTGCCATTTATCCCTAACTGAGGGCAACAAATATTCTTCTTTTTGTTTTCTTTCTTATCTTGATAGCAGTTCATTTCTTTAGCTTCCGTTAATGAATACCTAACTTAATCATACATGAGTGTTAAAGAAAGTGCTATACAAGATGCTGAAGTACAGTACTTTACTCTTCTGATCGTTGCTGTTCCTGTTGTGCCAGTTCCTTAAGCTGTCCACACAAGTCTACTTTTTCACTACCTTTTGTAAGTTAGTGAGTATAAATTACAAATTTCCCAATGTTTAATTAATAACAAAGCCACAATTCTCGTACTCTGTGTAGGGGATCTGTAACATTACCTGGCTTCATCTGCATGAAAGCGTGTCATCATGTCCACAACAGATTGTCTCACTAGAAGCGCCTCCCTCCGGTAGCTCAGCGGCAAGTTTTCGTAGTTAAGACGTGAAATTCGAGTTTCAATACCCGTTGTGGGTAAAGTATGTAGCTCTATGCTTAACAGTAACCAAGTTGTTCTGATGGGTGAGGGGGGTTGCAAAATCCATAATAGCTGTGAACCTTTGTTTCCCTTCAGTGCAGAGGCAGCATAACTGCACATATTTTCAGTGATGGCCCAGCATGGCCAAGTGTGTAAAGGTGTTCGACTCGTAATCCGAGGGTCGCAGGTTTTAATCCCGGTCGCACTACATATACTCGCCTTTTCAGCCGTGGGAGCGTTATAAAGTGACAATCAATCCCACCATTCGTTGTTAAAAGAGTTGTCCAAGAGTTGGGGGTGGGTGTTGATGACTAGCTGCCTTCCCTCTAGTTAGATTAGGGACGACTAGCGCAGATATCCCTCGAGTAGCTTTGCGCGAAATTCAAAATAACAAATTTTCAGTGATATGGTATTAGTTAGTACAAATATAGTCAACTAGTATAAGGCTGAAAGCAGTTACAAGTTTAGTGTTCTGTTCACATCATTATCACCATCATACATGCAAGGCACCTAAAGCAGAAAAGAGAATGCTCAAATTAATAACGTGACTCAAGTTGAAATGGTACACTTTTTGGGATTTAGCATTAAAATATCCTAATGACATCATACCCTAAAAAAATGGGACAGCAATATCATTTCACTTATGATGAACACACACATATGCACATACACTTTTAAAATATTAAAGAATTGTGTAATATCTGTTAATAGAATTAGCCTGACTATCAGTTGACCAGTTGAATATTTCTCGTTATTTCCCAACATGAATTATTTGCAGCGTTTTGTCGAGATCACGACTTGGTTATGAGGGTAATAAATGATTTGTTACCCGATATTAGCCAGTCAACAATTGTTTTATTTTATCTCTTTTCTTTTTAGCCATATTGAAATTAATTTAGTTCTGTCCTGTTGTATACTTAGCCTACATCTCTGGTTCTAGGCATGTGTAAAACTTAAGTTTGACATTAATTGAAGGTTTTCATTTTATTTTAAGAATCAGTACGATTTAGAAATTGTTTAATTTTTATAGTATAGCAGCTCATCGTAATGTAGTTATAGCAATAAACGTATGAAATACGATTCCGTTTAACGTCTTCAAAAAATTTGTCTACCTAGAATGCTGACGGAATGTCCTACATTGTTTGTGAATTTAAGCCTAAATGAGTCAACGTACTACCACAGTTCTGCTGTTGAAAAAAACATTTAACTGCAAAGTTTATTGCCAAAATGTCTACATTTCTGCATATCATATCTGTGGGTAACTGGAATTGTACTTCATAATATATGCCCACATGTTTTGCAGCGTGTAGGCCTAATTACAAGCAATTATCGTTGCACATTTCCTGTCTGACCTCATGCACGCATCATGTTTCCGGGCTTTCACGGCAACAATGGAAAAATGTAGAATAAGGATCGTTGCGTTAAGGATTAAAAAAAAAAAGGGGGGCTATATAATCCGCCCCATATATATAACTGAAAATATCCTGAATTTTTTATGTTTATTTTTTAAATAGTTTCAAGCAGAACTCGGGTATAGAACTACCGTGTGTCTACCTGAAATATCTGCAACATGAAGTAGGGTTTGAATAGTTCAAAATTTCACGTCTTTTCCATACCTTTTGGATTTTATTTGCGGTAGGGTATCTAGTTTTCATTTTCAAGTAGACCTGCCGCACATTTTTAGCAGACACTCATTTCATTTAGGTTATCTCACCACCCTATTTCTGAAAATTCAAGTGTCCCTTATTCGCCTCTTTGTTTTCAGTTTTGCTTTATTTTTTACAGATTTAAAAGTTGATAGCTTATAGACATAATGACATAGTCCAAAAAAACAAAATTCCCAATGTGTAATTAAAAAATGTGTTTAATACAAAGTCTCCGACAACAGCAGTTAAGAATGAAATTATCACATGTATTTGTATACGTGTAATTTATTAATGAAGGAGAAAGATGCATCTCTATAAAAAACAACAACTTAGACATAAATAAAATTACGAAATTGATAAAAGTTTTTAATTTTAATATTTTCTTTTGTCTTTATTTATAATAATGTGTATTTATTTACGCCAAAATGTTAACCCCACACCTTTAATGTAATAGTTTTATTTGTTTTCACGTACTTTTGCAAGAAAGGTACATGTTATCGTTGCTGTCTGTATCGCTGTTCGTAACTGAGAATCAGTTCATTAATCCAAAGAGGGGCCTGGCATGGCCGAGCGCGTTAAGGCGTGCGCTCGTAATCCGAGGGTCGCGGGTTCGCGCCCGCGTCGCGCTAAACATGCTCGCCCTCTCAGCCGTGGGGGTGTATAATGTGACCGTCAATCCCATTATTCGTTGGTAAAAGAGTAGCCCAAGAGTTGGCGGTGGGTGGTGATAACTAGCTGCCTTCCATCTAGTCTTACACTGCAAAATTAGGGACGGCTAGCACAGATAGCCCTTGAGTAGCTTTGTGCGAAATTCCAAAAAAAACAACAACAAAAATAATCCAAAGAGATATTGTTTCTGAAAGCCAAGCCTAAAAGCCTCCCCCCTCTTTCTCTCTCTCTTGCGTAGCAAAATATTAATCTAGTTTTTTCTTGCTGTCAGTTAACGATGTTGAAGGAGAGTGAAAACTTTCAAAAATAGTGTACTAAAGCATACATTTGAGATTTTTCCAGTATATAATTCGTTGTTGTGTAACTTACTGCCACCAACAATTGTGAATAGTTAACAAATCAGTATTTCGTTTTGCGATAATATCAGTTTTACAATAATTGATATGTTTTATCGAAAGAGAATGAATCAGTGATGGTACATGAAACAAATACAGATCTTATGTTTTTTGTAACTTTCGACCCGTAATCCCAATAATATTTTACGTAGTTCCACCAGCTATGAGGTTTACGTTAGTCTTAGATCTATATCAAAACTAAAAACGCAAACATCATAGCTGGTGGAACCACGTAAAATATTATTGGAATTACGAGCCGAAACTACCGTTAACTTTGAGGATACCAACAAGCGACATATTATTCCTGATGAAGAGAAACCCACTTGAAGTAAAAATGTATCTCAAGACGGTTGATATGGGTATTAACACTTTTATTAATAAAGCAGACAACCAATCATTTACCCGTTTACAATCTCGTCTGTAAGACGTGCCCGGCAATGGTCAGTTGCAAACTCTCTCTTTGTTAACCTGAAGATGACCTAAGAAGGTCGAAATGTTGTTATCCGCTTCATTAGTACAAGTGTTAATACCTATATCAGCCCCCTCGGTGTGGATTCCTGTACGTGGTGAGGGGACCTCCCACAGAAGGTTCTGTTCTTTCAGTTTACCTCCTGTGGGATCTGAACATCCACTCACGTGTTTGCCGTGCGTAGAAATCCGTGACGGTCCTGGTGATTAAGGGGTCCAACCTTAACACACCACTTTGGCCTTGAATTCCTGTAGACGAGCGGCATTGGGGTGGCCCTCCTTGAGTCAGTCGGCTGGTCCACTCGGACTAGGGTCAACCAAATACTAGTGTTGGAAATTCTCAACATGTCTTGTGACATTGTATCTGATGCTAGTGTTTCGGTATAGTGTTCACGAAACCCTGGCGTTGCTGCAGTGTCCTTTTTTGACATTGTAATGCGTCCCCTCGTAGAGCTCCATGGTGGGTGGGGTCAGTGGGCACCGAAATTTCCCTTTCTTTATTATAAATACTTACCATCTGTACCACTTGTTATACCTCATTTTCTTGTATTGCATTCACTTTCACACAAACCTTTAGGGAAAATGTTTCCCTTTTTCATTCAGAAGGGTGCCCCCCAGTGGCTCAGTGGTATGTCTGCGGACTTACACGCTAAAATCCGGGTTTCGATACCCGTGGTGGGCAGAGCACAATAGCCCATTGTGTAGCTTTGTGCTTAATTCAAAACAACAACAACAACAACATCATTCAGAAGGGACTAGAGGAACTTGCGGACTCTCCAAAGTAGTAAAGAAGCTTCGATCTGGTGACATATTGGTAGAAATATCCAAATCTCAACAGAGTGAACCCCTCTTGCATTCAAAGGCGATTAGGGATATACCGATTGAGATTACACCTCATCCTACTTTGAATTAATCACGAGGAGTTATTGTTGAGAGGGATTTGAAGAACATCCCAGAGTCAGAGATTCTCGCTGGTTTCTCCACCCAAGGAGTTTCTGCAGTGAGACATATGTCTGCTCGCAAAGATGGTATTGTTGTGCCTACCAATGTCCTCATTCTCATATTTACGTCACCACGTCCACCTGCCCCCATCAAGGGAGATCATCTTAATTGCAGAGTATAGCCATACATTTCAAACCCTCTCCGATGTTTTCATCGTCAACGGTTCGGTTACTCGAAGACATCATCACCTGGTTTCTTGACGTGTGCTTGTAGCAGTAGCAAGGAGCACGATGCCTACGAGTGTGAAAGGGACCCTCATTGCATCAATTGCAATGACTATCACCCGTTCTACTTTTGTTCTTGCCCTAAATGGTTGGAAGAAAACGAGGTGCAGCGTTTGAACACGATTTATAACATTACTTACCCTGAGGTTCGAAAATTCCACAACTACAGTGGGAGTGTAAACAGATCTCTGTGTGCCTCCAAAAGCATTCTTCTCCAAACAAATAAAAAGCCTTTTGACCTCCATGGTTAAAGTTGATGAATAAACTTTTACACCTATCTCTGTCCTTTGCATACATTTCGATAAACCCCAAGATTCACATCCTTTAGTTCCAGGTACAGGCATATTCTCGGATACATCTTCTTCTCCCACCCCAAGATGCAAAACAATCATTCGTTTGTGATGTCGAGAAACCCACTTGTTGAGAATTTTATATGCAAAAACGGCTCGTATGGGTTCAGAAAATATTTTAAATAGAAGAGCGAACAACGTTTCGACCTTCTTCGGTCATCGTCAGGTTCACAAAGAAAGAGGTAACTGACCGGAAGCTGACCACATGTTTGGAAGGGGTTGTGTAACTGAGTGTCGCAATGTAGAGGGCGGGGTTAGATGTTTGAATATATAATTTTATCTATAATATTAATATAGGTATAATGGCGCTCCTTGATATTGGTTTATTTTGGGTTTAAGTTGTTGTATAAGTAAGGCTTCATTAATTTTGCGTTTGTTTATGTTTGTTTCTTTATTTAGTATTTTAGTGTTTTCTATGGTTATGTTGTGTCCATTTGACTTGCAGTGTTCGAAAACGTGTGAAGGTGACTTTTTATGTTCTTTGAATCTGGTTTCCATTTTTCTACTTGTTTCTCCAATATAGAAGTCGTGGCAATTATTTGTTTGGTTATTTGTTTGCTGATGTCAGGAATATATGGTATACAGCAGTATATGGTTTCGTGATTTTTTGATTCGTGAGATATATTTACTTTTGTTGGTTGATTTTGCTTTCTGTCTAGGTGTGTGCGTATAATGTTTTCTACGGTTTGTGGAGGAAACTTATTGATGTTGATGAAGTAACAACATTTGGCAAAAACTAGTAACAAAATATAACATCCCAGTTAAAACTAAATTTATTCAAAAACCAGGCACAAAACTAAGGTCTATAGTATGTAAGAACTACACTGACAACCACCACACCAACATTATTTATAAAATACAATGTGGTAACTGCCACGACTTCTATATTGGATAAAACAAGTAGAAAAATGGAAACCAGATTCAAAGAACATAAAAAGTCACCTTCACACGTTTTCGAACACTGCAAGTCAAATGGACACAACATAACCATAGAAAACACTAAAATACTAAATAAAGAAACAAACATAAACAAACGCAAAATTAAAGAAGCCTTACTTATACAACAACTTAAACCCAAAATAAACCAATATAAAGGAACGCCATTATACCTATATTAATATTATAGATAAAATTATATATTCAAACATCTAACCCCGCCCTCTACATTGCGACACTCAGTTACACAACCCCTTCCAAACATGTGGTCAGCTTCCGGTCAGTTACCTCTTTCTTTGTGAACCTGACGATGACCGAAGAAGGTCGAAACGTTGTTCGCTCTTCTATTTAAAATATTTTCTGAACCCAAACGAGCCGTTTTTGCATATAAAAATCATTCGTTTGCATCCTCAGTCACTGGAATACACTTCCAACGGCAAAGACCTGCACAATCGATCAAGTGTAGGATACATGGAGGTCGGTAGACCTCCTTCGAATAAGGATAGTAAGGAAAAAAGACGTGGTCGTAAACAGAAGGGTTCTCCACCCAATTCGCCTGCATATAAATAAAAATGGCCACCCAGATACAGTGGAATTGTCGAGGTTTACGTTCTAATCTGGATGACATCAAAACACTGATTGCTTCCTACCATCCTCTTTGTCTTTCCTTGGAGGAAACATTTCTAAAACCTTCCGATACAGTCATCTTTCGGCGGTTTTCTTTGTACAGAAGTGACAGGCTGTGTGATAGATGAATGCGTGGAGGGGTGGCACTGTTGATTAATCAGTATGTGCCTACCCTTGTCTTTGACTCTTGACACACTCTTGGAGGCTGTAATCATCCGTGTTTCCTTGGGTCATACCATCATTGTTTGTTCTCTCAACCTGTTACCTGGAGAGACATGATCAATCAGACCTTGATGCTCTCATTGAACAGTTGCCATCTCCCTTTTTCATCCTAGGGGATTTTAATGGACATATCCCCTCTGGAGAAGTGCTGATATTGATAGGATGGGTCGCTCTGTAGAGCGTATGCTTTCTAATCACAACCTTTCAATTTTCAATACTGGTTCTTCTATTTATTTCCAGGCACCTAGTCAGTCCTTTACTGCTATTGATCTCCCAGTTTGATCCCCTTCATTATTCTCCCATTTTTCATGGAGGGTTGACAATAATCCACGAGGCAGTGATCACTTTTCAATAATCTTGAGAGAGACTGACCGTGGTCGACTATGGATCACTGGTTTATGGCTCTGCCAGACCATTGACCTTAAAGATGCCAGACATTATTCATCATCAAGGACTTCACCTCTGCACTGGGGTTTTCTGCACTTCCTCAGTTCAGAGCTTATACATAGTCTCATGAACCTCCTTTGCACCTCTGCCATTTGCAACTGTTTTTACTATATACTTCAAAACTTCGTTCCTTACCGAAGCAACCCACCTGGGGTTGTGTTTTTCTTCCTCGATGGGCTGTACTTTTTCAGAACAGACGATCCGCCATTGCTCTTTTTGGTCTTCGTAACCAAACACAGTTGGATGATTTAGAATCTGTCCTTGAAAATATTGCTGTATTTACTGGTCAGTACCTGTTTTATTACAGTCTCCAATTGTGACCTATCTTTAAGTCTTCTGAGAAAGCATACACTTTGGATTGGAAATACTGTCTGCTATTTGCTGAACGTTTTTCGAACAATTCTTCCATTCCTATTTATACGGATGGTTCGAAATCAAGTGACTGTGTAGGCTCTGTCATGGCTTGTTGCGGTTCAGTGGTTGCGCGTAGAATCCTCTCTATAGCTTTTGTGTTCACTGTTGAACTGTACGCCATTTCAATTTCTCTGGATCACATAAAAGCTAAGAAGTACTCAAACTGCACTATTTAAACCGACTCGCTTTGTTCCCTACTGACCCTGGAATCGCTTCACGTTGGTTCACACGCTGTTCTCGCCGACATTCAAAATTGACTGGCCCATTTCTCTTTAACGTCTACTGTTATCCAGTTTTTCAGGATATCGGGCCACATTGGAAAACCGAGTGGAAAACCTTGTTACGCCACTGGTTTAGAAGTGTCTTTCACTCACACATTAATCCTATATTTATGTATTCATCTCAAAAAACTTTAGTGCTGAAGCTATTAATAATTTACTATAGTGAATTATTCAGCCAGATAAGCTGTTTCAAATGGCCACGCATGACCAGGTAGCCAAGACACTTGATTCGTAATCTGAGGGTCGTGGGTTCAAATTTCATTCACACCAAACATGCTCGCCCTTTCAGCCGTGGGGGCGTTATAATGTTACGATCAATCCCACTATTCGTTGGTAAAAGATTAGCCAAAGTGTTGGCGGTGGATGGTGATGACTAGCAGCCTTCCCTCTAGTGTTACACTTCTAAATTAGGGACGGCTTACGCAGATATCCCTTGTGTAGCTTTCCGCGAAATTCAAAACAAACCAAACCAAACTGTATTAAATACTAATAAATTTCTTGAATTGATAGGTGGAGTTTCTAATTTATTTTCTAGTGTTGGAAAAACAATACTGAGTCAGCACAATAATTAAGCTACATGTTTGTAATATAATCTTATTTATTATTATATAATCTGAGGAAACTGGAACAAAATCGAGTTAGACAAATTGTTAGAAACATTTAGTTACCGTAATTACCCAGAAGAGCGTTTCACGAAATTGTTTTAGTTATTCTCGCTCCCTTAATCTACGGGGTCGAATTACTATTCCACTAAACATACTCGCTCTTTCAGTCGTGCAACGGTACAGTGTGTCGGTCAATCTCACTATTCGTTGGTAAAAGAGTAGCCCTAGAGCTGGTAGTGGGTGGTGATTGATTCGCTGCCTTTCCTTAAAATTTGGTCTGTATGTTGTAATAACTACTTATTATTTTCCTTTAAAAAATTAATTTTGTATTACTTATTCTACACTAATTGCTTGAGCCCACATGCAAAGATCATTTGCATCTCTCGGGGATATTTGCCCCCACACTTTGGGAAATGCTGAGGTAGAATGTATCTTGTACTTCAGTCAACAACCGAAATGTGTCGAAAAAAGGGTGTAAAATACACACGTGATGAGTGATCTTAATGAAAGTTATTGGACCGATTGATTTTAGATGAATAAATGCAACTGTAACCCCCTGAAAATTATAATGAAATTTGTTTTTGAGAAGGATTGCACGGGTGAAGAACTGATGGTGACTAAGAAGAGCTATTAAAATAATACTAAAATTTCCATGTGATAGTTAAATTTAACATGGGAATTCCTGGTTGTGATGAGCGAAAGCTAAAGAGGTTTCAGTAAAGATATTCTCTTCTGTAGAGGGGAGTTGGGCAGGAGAGTTCCATTTATCCATTAGCAACATTACCTCCGAAAATATTATTAAAGTTGTGTAATTTAACACATGCCTTCCCATTAGCACAGCGGCATGTCTGTGGACTTACAACGCTAAAAACTGGAACTCCATACCTCTTGTGTAGCTTTGTTCGTTACTTCAGAGAAATACATTTTTAATCAAACGTATTTTTACGGGTTTGGGTGGAAGAACTGTTTCTCTGGGGAGTAGTGGAAATAATATTTCGTTTACTAAATATATTTAAAGATTAAATAAGGAACTTCCTGATGGAGTTAAACAAAAACTAAGGCTCCCCAGCCTTCCATCGAGATATTTTAAGAAAGACATTTTTGATAGAGTAAACGAAAACCAATTAACTATGGTTTACGATTTCTTTAAAATGAGGAGAGGATATTCTTATCATATCACAGCTTTATTTGATTAAATGAGGATTTCCGTAATACTGCACGACTTTATTCGATTATTATTTGTAAGCGATGGTCAAATTTGGAGTCAAAATATTTAATTTGTAATAGTGGTTAGTTCACCCTTCTAGTAAACGTCTTCGCCGCGTATTGTATGGGTATGTGTGTGATTTGTCGTTAATAATGTTTTGGAAAGATTAGAAGTTCTTAAAATCTACTGTGTAAAGAATGACTGTGCTGATTAAGTTGCCTTACAAAATCTGATATGACTGCTTTTTTTCTCTCTCTAGCATATTAGCAGAGTAGGTTACTATACTGAAATGAGAGTGAAACAATACAAATATTTTATCTGAAAATAGTATAGTTGTATGTAAAGTAAGAATGTGTGTGAGTAATATTATTAGTTGTGTGTAAAGTAAGAATGTGTGTGAGTAATATTATTAGCTGTGAGTAAAGTGAGAATGCGTGTGTGAGTAATATTAGCTATGAGTAAAGTGAGAATGTGTGTGTGAGTAATATTATTAGCTGTGAGTAAAGTGAGAATGCGTGTGTGAGTAATATTAGCTGTGTGTAAAGTGAGAATGCGTGTGTGAGGAATATTATTAGCTGTGTGTAAAGTGAGAATGCGTGTGTGAGTAATATTATTGGCTTTGTGTAAAATGAGAAGGCGTGTGTGAGCAACATTATTGGCTTTGTGTAAAGTGAGAATGCGTGTGTGAGCAACATTATTGGCTTTGTGTAAAGTGAGAATGCGTGTGTGAGCAACATTATTAGCTGTGTGTAAAGTGAGAATGCGTGTGTGAGCAACAATATTAGCTGTGTGTAAAGTGAGAATGTGTGTGTGAGCAACATTATTTGCTGTGTGTAAAGTGAGAATGTGTGTGTGAGCAACATTATTAGTTGTGTGTAAAGTGAGAATGTGTGTAACATTATTAGCTGTGTGTAAAGTGAGAATGTGTGTAACATTATTAGCTGTGTGTAAAGTGAGAATGTGTGTGAGTAACATTATTAGCTGTGTGTAAAGTGAGAATGTGTGTGAGTAACATTATTAGCTGTGTGTAAAGTGAGAATGTGTGTAACATTATTAGCTGTGTGTAAAGTGAGAATGTGTGTAACATTATTAGCTGTGTGTAAAGTGAGAATGTGTGTAACATTATTAGCTGTGTGTAAAGTGAGAATGTGTCTGTGAGTAATATTACTAGTTGTGTGCAAAGTGAGAATGTGTCTGTGAGTAATATTACTAGTTGTGTGTAAAGGGAGAATGTGTGTGAGTAATATTACTAGTTGTGTGTAAAGTGAGAATGTGTGTATGTGAGTAATATTATTAGCTGCCTACTCACAAAGGCGCTTTTCATTTATTTTTTTTTTGGAGGAGTATACTTTCCTATTGGTGGAGACAAATAAAAGCCTAAGTATCTAGATTCCGTGCTAATACGCAGTCGCAACTGCATTAGAATATATTTCCTTAGCATTATCTATTTCCCAGGGAGGAGCCAAGCTTGAGAACAACTGGAGAAAGCTCATCGTGCATCAAGCCGTCAGTCGATGGTGCTAAAGCAACACGTACACAACGTGCTTTATAGTGATTCCCTTTTTTTCGTACTTATCCTTGGCATGGCCCAAGAAACGACTGTTTGGTTCTCCGCTGGCACTAAACGGTCGGTTTCGAGGTGACCGCAGGCCCAACAGTCGATACTTTTTCTTGTTTGGATTTCATTCCAAGTTTATTAGCAGATAACACGCTTCCTCGTCAGCTCTGTGTTCATTATGGTGATGGCGTTGGAAGGTCTAACGCGGCTCTGTCCGCTCGTGCTCTTCGACTGGCGACTGTATGCTGAACGTGGAAGCCCTAGTTTCTTCCACAGACATACAGACACGCTTCGGGTAGATGAATGTGAGCTGGCTTTTCTGAAACAGGTAAGATCGGATCACAATCTTCCTTCCAAGTCCGCCTACCTTCAGTTACCAACTTACCTGTATGTTTATGAATTTGCACTCACTTTACTTATGAATATAAATTAAAGACTTTGTCTTTCTGAGATGAAGATATTACTGCAGGTCGTTTTAACAAATCAGTAGTTTTGTAATGGTATATTTAATGAAGTTTTCTGTCTTTAATTGAAAGTATGGCATGGCCTAGCGGTTAACATTCCACATTGTGAATCCGGGGGGTTTCTGGTTCGTGTCCTGTTGCTACAAAACCGTTATCCTCACTTTTGAGTTGTAAGTATGTTAAAATAGCGACAGTTAAACTGAGCACTTTAATTATTGTTTTTTTGTTTTTTTTTAATTTTGCGTAAAACTACACGAGGACTTTCTTCGCAAGCCGTCCCTAATTTAACATTGTAAGACAAGAGGGAAGGCAGCTAGTCATCACCACCCACCGCCAACTCTTCGGCTACTCTTTTACCAACGAATAGTGGGAGTGACCGTCACATTATATCGTCCCCTCGGCTAAAATGGTGAGGATGTTTGGTGCAACGGGAATTAGAACCCGCGCCTTTCAAAAAACGATTCGAGCCTTTTAGCCACCTGGCCATACAGGGCTTCTATTTAATTATAGTAACCCAACAATTTGTGGTTGGTACTGTTAACTCAAAATTATAGAGGGGTAGTCACGTTTAGCCCTTTGTATAGGTTTGCGTGAACATCACAAACAGTCGTTGCGGTGTTTAAGACCTTGCATATGTACGAAATGGTTTTACGTCATTCCCTTTGAGAGTTACAGTTCTTGATGAAACAGACACAGCGTAGAGTGTGTTCATTTGAAATATATTTAAAATTATTTCAATTAAATAATGAATTTATTTTGTGAGCTGTCTTGCTATTATTATTTTTTTGTTTGTTTCTGAAGCAATTCTGCCAAGTTAATAAATTGTTATGCTTTACTTTCCTAGATGCCGGTAGATGGCACTTAATAACATCTGTTACCATGTGTTATCTAACGTACTTTGCACATTATCGGCATCGTCCGATTGTTGTTGTTGTTTTAGTTAAAAGTAATTTCTTTATTTGTACTTTCCTAATCGCCAACTGCGTTTGTTTTAAATCACACTACTGTCGGTTGTGTTTAGTTCCGCCATGAATGGTTGGTAGTGTTGTAAAACATGCCATTCAAAGTGTAACATTGTTTTAGCTACCAACGATAACAGTTTAAGTCATTGAATCGTGTTCCTGTTTCATTATGAGAGTTGACAGTATTTTAGCTCCGACCTTTAACTGGTCTTACTGCTTTGAAGAACAATATTAATAGGCCTGACTTCTTTTTATAACACTAGCTACATTTATTTCAACAACGCAAGAAAAAAAGAAAAAGGCGTTAACCATTCCGTGAAGAAGTTTCTTCAAGATTCATATCAATATGTCTGGTTCTTAATAATGAATGTTGTAAAACTTGTGATGTCAATCGTTCATGTTTGTTTCACTGCATTACACCGTGAGAACTAACAAACACTTGGCACGTGATAACAGACGACTATTGGTGGCGTACAGACTATAATGTCGCTGAAACCGTAACATCTGGTACCATCTGTACAATGGGCGGCTAGTGAAGACGATCCGTAAACCCGTAAGGAACTTGTGTTTCTCAAAGAGCCAATGGTTGGGTATAATGCAAGACGAATAGGGCAGTTTAAAATCTCATTGACACTGAACTTATATTGTTTAAAATACAAAAGAAACGAGTGACTGATTAGTAACGGATAACTAATGGTTAGCATACGCGGATTGTGAATCTAATAGTTCATTATTCGTGTCCCTTTGACAGAAAAACTCCCTTAGCAGTTTATACGTGCGTGTGTACTATAAAAGTGACGCCTAAATTCCACTATTTTGTCAGATGAGAGTAGCTTACGTTGGCAGTTGGTGCTTTTACTACCCGTCTTCCTTGTAGTATGTCACTTTTGTACAAAAGTATGAAAAAGTACAATAATAATTCACAAAACACTACGTTCAAACAAATCGTTATGCCATATGTATTAGTTTTAAAAGTGTACTTCTTGGCATGTGCGTTGCCGGGAGTTACAACCTCACCACTTAGATTTCTCACTTTGATGTGTAAAACTATATTATAATTAATGTTTATAAATGAAACTCTTCATGTAAAAAATAAAATAAACTCAGGTACCCCACTTTACAGATTTCTGTCTACATCCCTACTTAACCCTAAAATGATCGACTTGTTTGTGCATCGTTTACTACCAGGCGTGGCCTGACTGTTAGGGCATTTGATTCACAGTCTGTGGGTCGCGAGTTTAATCCACGTCACCGAACATTCTTACCCATTGAAGTATGGGAGCTTTACAACGATTAATTAATATCACTATTTGTTGGTGAAATATTAGTACAGGGTTTTCATGTGAGTGGTGTTAGCTATATAGTAGTCTTCTCTCTAGACGACGAGCGCCGGTGGCCTCCGTGTAGCTTTACCTGCAACTCGGTATACAAACAAACCAATTATTATATCATCTCGATTACTCTAACGTTTTTATAGACTTTCACCTGAAACTAGTCCGACATGGCCAAATGGTTCAGGCGCTCGACTCATAATCTAAGGGTCACGGGTTCGAGTCCCCATCACACCAAACACGCTCGCCCTTTCAGCCGTGAGGGGGTTATAATGTGATGATCAACCCCACTGATCATTGGTAAAAGAGTAGCTCAAGAGTTGGCAGTGGGTGGTGATGACTAGCTGCCTTTCCTCTAGTCTTACATTGCGAAATTAGGGACGGCTAGCGCAGATCGCCCTCGTATAGTTTTGCGTGAAATTCAAAAACAAACAAACAAATCGACTGAAACTTTCAAACTTAGTTTCGCTGTGGATCAACCTTAGTAACCAACGTTTATTTTCCGCATTTGACGAAAATTTGAAGCAGTCGAAGGTCGCTTTTGAAATGGATTGATACAAACGAAATACTTTTTTTTGTGCTCGTGGATTCCGTTTTGTGGTGCAAGATATTTTCAACCAACTTAGGTCGACAGTTGTTCCCCCGAGTCGAGTGTAGAGTGTCCATAGATTACGTGTTTTCCACTGCTGTGATGTTGAAGCGCTGCATAGTTTTTATACCTTAATATATTAAATCAACTCAAGCTAACCGAACAGACTGCATTACGTAGGCTCGAATAGGACACAAAAGACGGTATAGTAAACATACTTTTTCTTTTAACCATAGGTACAAGAAAAAGGACCTTCATTGTTCCGGACATGTTTTAAAAGCTACCCCCATCTCTTACTCATATCCTTTAGTTTTTATATGTTCGAAACTTTTTATGCGTGAATTTATATCCGATTGAGTTATTTCCCCTCCCTTTTATTTTTCGGAGTGAACATTGTCGTATATTAACATTGCTCTCAATATTCTTCTTAATCAATGTTAATAGGCCGTTCGTGACTTAGTTGTTAGCATGCTGAAGTTGAGGATTCAAAAATCCATGGCTTGTTTTTGCTGTCATATAATTGAGCTGTTCATTTTGGAACCGTGGATTCGTCATAAAAGTGACAGTCAAACTCCCTCTATTGCATTGGAATAACGGAAGAAATGGTGGTGGGTGTGCTCGAATAGTTGGTTGACTTTTCTCTTGTTTGTTTGCTTAAAACTAGAGATGGTTAGCGAAATAGTTCTATACGCTAATATCCGACGATGAACTGGAATAACATTTAGAGGTTTTCACAAGTTCCCAATTCGGAAACACATTGTCGTATCGCGTTTTGATCTACATACAGAATGGTAATTGATTAAAGTCACATTTAATATTCACGATACGCCTAAAATTATACTTTTTTTTTTCTTCTTTTTTTTTTGCACGGACCACAACAAAATTACTAGGACAACCTGCATTAATCTAAATCTTATTTGAAGGAAGAGGGTGAGTTGAAGTTTACAAATTACTTCCTTCGTTCTAGTTAAATCGGCAGGAGATAAATATCAATAACCAATCAAGTGAAAAGTCCAAATTACCTTTTCAGAGGCTATTAAGCGACCAAGGCAACTATATGTGGTTTAAACAAAATAGTTCGAGCAGAGAAGTGGAACCTGATGAAACACTTCTGTAATTAGGCTTAGAAAGAGCTGAGTTTGACGTAAGACAACCGTAAGAATATGATCTCTAGTGTCGTGTTTCTTCAACATCTTGGTTAAAATACGAAAACGTAGACGTTACTCTATTGATCTGAGTCGGAACAAATTGAATATACTTGCTGTAGAAGAGAAATACACTTCAAATAAAAGAGTAGCTCAAAACGACTGGTATGGGTGTTGACACTTTTATTGATAAGCAGACAACAACGTTTCGACCTTCCTAGGTCACCTTCAGTTTAACAAAGAGAGTTTGTTAATACCCACACCAGTCGTTCTGAGATATACTTACAAATGTCCCGTCAACACTGATACGGATTTAATATAAACTATTTTTTAAACACTCTTTTACAACACTACAGTAATAACGTAGATACGGAATATTTTTACTCACTATTAATAAATAACCAAATATCACTTCCATACACCAGATGTCATCTCAGTATGAATTCTGTAGGTCGTGTGTAACTTACATTGCCCATACAAACTGTATTGTTAAGTAACTATCCAAAGAACTAGCCATTCGGTAATAGGAAGGACATCTTATTTCCTACATCTGCAGTAGTTGAGGGGTAAGAAAGAAGGTGGTAAAATGTCAAACAGCACTTTTTCATTAATTATGTCCTAATTTCGTCTTATTTATTTTCTCTTTTTGTTGTAAGTCTACTTGCTGGTTGTACTTCAGTCCAAGTATTAGCTTCTTCTCACACGTGACTGTCTACTTGCTAGTTGTACTTTAGCTCAAGTAATACAAGGGTAAACAAATACTTGTATGAGAAAACTGCCCTAACTAATTATTTAGTAATTATTGTGGGTAGAGCTATCTATCTAAGGGAAAAAAAACAAACCATATTTTGCTTCACTTAGATGGAAGATATTTGGTTTTTATTCTGAAATGTGTCGAGCATCAGGGTCTGTAGAATATATGGCTGTTCCTATACTGGAATATAACAAGCCTTTGTAGCTCTTTATCTTGAATTTGTCGAGCTTTACGGTGTATGGATTACATGGCAGTACCTATACTGGAATATCAAGCATTACGATCTATGTGTTACTTGTCTGTTTCTATACTGTAATGTGTCAAGCTTTACGGTCTATGGATTACATGCTGTTTTGTAATGGAGTATATGAACTTTAACAGTGTAGGGGTCTTACCGCTATTGATGTGATTGGTCTGGTTTGAATTTCGCGCAAAGTTACACGACGGCTATCTGTGCTAACCATCCCTAATTTAGCAGTGTATGACCAGAGGGAAGGCAGCTAGTCATCACCACCCACCGCCAACTCTCGGGCTACTCTTCTACCAATGAATAGTGCGATTGACCCTCATATTATAATGCCCCCATGGCTGAAAGGGCAAGCATGTTTGGTGTGATGGGGACTCGAACCCGTGACCCTTAGATTACGAGTCGAGCGCCTGAACCATTTGGCCATGTCGGACTAGTTTCAGGTGAAAGTCTATAGTGCTAAAAGTGACAGTTATGACAGATTTATGTAACTCTTACGAGTTGCACGTTTTGTGTATAGTTTAGTTGTTGTTTTAGACTTTTTTTATAACATTGACTCGAAACTTGCAAGTTTTCTCGCTATGTGAATAATGTTGTCACTAGAGGGCTAGGTATTTTTAGATTCTTCTATCTCGTGTTATATATACGAGCAGATACAGACTGTGGGTAAGAAGATAAAATTATGTTAGTAAAAGGGAAGTTGCATTGTTTAGCCATAGTGGACAAATAAAGGAGAGTAATTTTTCTTGTCAAAGGGTATCCTAAAGTAACTGAACTCGCCTGTGTGAACTTTGACAAAAAGCAGACAATTATTTAAAGCGGTGCTGTGGTAACCAATAGTGTAACGTATTTTTTATATACACGTTTGATTTGTTTTGAATACATTATTTTAAAACAAATGGATTGTGCGCTTTCGTTTATTCTTGATATTTATCGCTAACGAGTCACAGTCACGTACTGTAAAAATTCCTGGCTTCCATAAAAACGTGGCAGGTGCCTGTTGTGAGCAGCACTTAACTACAAACAACAACAAAATGTATCACACTAAACGGAACACCCTTTAGCGGCTCATTGGTAAGCTTGGAGGCTTATAACGCTAAAAATCAGGTTTCGGTACCCATGATGGGTACAGAACAGATAGCCCATTATGTAGCTTTTTTGCTTTATAGGAAAGTAAATGGGATGTATATTTTTTGATAGAAATAAGATAATATTGTATATTTTAACAAAGGTGGTTTAGTGATGTCATGCTCCCTTTTCTTCAGGACACACAATGAATTTTTATTAGCTGATACCAAACAACTCTATATTGTGAACTAAACAACGAATTTATCCAGTCTCTTTCTGATGGCATAGTGTTCTCTTCTTGGTTGTTTAGCCATCCGAATCTCAAACAAAATCGATTTCCAAGGGACTGCATGAATGTTACCGGTAAGGTTATATGTGTAGATCGGTAGTTTGAATAGTAACCTCAACTGTAGTCAGAAGTAAATCTGAGTGTCAATAATTTAAGTTTGCATAAAGTGGAAGGTTTTGTTTTTACAGACAATCTAATTTGTTAGACTTCTGTTCCGTTTTCATGTTTTTGTTTTATCTTCCAACTGGTGCGTGTATCTTTTGTACTTCAGGCATTGTAGCTTCTAGATTAATGTGTCGGTCGGTGTACCGTATAGTTCAGGGCTCGAAACGTTATGAACACATTCAGAATTTTTAGCTGTGTGCGCATTGTGAAAATGGCCATCAAACTTTTTAAAGAAGTGAATGATACCCTTATTGCGGCAGGCGTTGATTTGTTGCCTTCCTTCGGGTCAGTATTTCGAAAACAGTAACGGCCATACCCAAATTCTACTGGTCTCTGACCAAGACTTTTGGCCAGGCCATCCCTAAGTTGTGATATTCCTGGAAATTACATTCTTCGTTTTTCTCTGATTTCTAAACCTGAAATATGTCATGATAAAAACAGAAAGCTTACTTTAGAAGGTAATTTTCAGTTCTTAATCACATTAAATGATTTATGGTTAACCTTGTATATTAACTAACACTGTTATGGAACGATTAAATTCGTTTCATAAGTTTTAATGGTGTATCGTAGGATTGTCAAACATGCTGATTTATGTCTCTTTTATAACTTCAATCAAAATATTCGACGTAATATGAATGCTGCCACTAGATGGTTTGTTTTTTTTACGTTTACTGTAAATAATTTAAAGCCCTCGAATATGTTGTGTGATGTGTTCAGTTGCTGTGATATTGGAGGCAACTTATCCAACACATACGCTACAATGTGAATTAATATTATACCATTTCACCCTTTGCTGTGATCTCCTATGACAAACACGAGGAAAAAAAACCCTAGTTGAAAATTACAAGCGTCAATAGATTCCGTAAAGTTGTGGTTAAATAGGCAGCACGATTAATTTTAAAATGTGCGTGAAATAGTGTTTACTGGTTTAATTGATGAACTCTCTCCTTGTTGTTTTCTTCTTACTTTATGTTCTGTCTTACTTCATTAGTAACTTGTTCGGGATGTTCCTTTTCTCTCTTCATCTCATGTATTCACCTCTTATCTACTGCTTTTCACCCATTCATCAACTTCATGCTTTTCCTAAATTCTGTGCATCAAACTCTCATCAGTCGTTCATTTTTCAACCATTCACTTTAATTTGTTTTTCATCCACTTTCTCCACCTTCGTGATTCATCCACCCACGAGAGGAAGTAAATTATTTTTTGTAAAAATCGTTTAATACTTTGGAACAGGAGGCAGCCCCATTTTACGTGAACATAAGTATAATAAATACCCGTCTAGGATAAACTGGGCGAGACGTTCGATACATCTCGCTTAGTTGCTCCTGGTTATGCGGCAAGACATCATCAAAGGCGGATCAGCTAAAGCCTGTCCCGCGGAGATTGTCGTAATTCTCTGAAAAGATGGATCCGTTGGAAAGACAACACTATCAAGCATTTACTCACGAGCTAACCATTCCAGTTTCCCGGAAGTCCCAAAAATCCTACAGAAATGAGAAAATAATTCTCTTTTCGTGAGCATATTATTGATGTTGACGTATTAGTAAACCGACACTTCTCACTTGGTGTTTTTGCAGAGCATTCCTTACTCCTTCCATACAAGATTTTTTATTCTTTTCGAAAGTCATTCGCGAATCTCTCCATGGAATTCTTTGCTCTATTAAAAAGGATATTTCTTGCTCTTTTTAAAGGGGCCTTCTTGTTCATACACTCATCTTTCATCTTCAGAGCTTGTGGTTTCATCTATCACTGTTAATTCTGAAGTTTGATTTTTTAAAAATAAAGGTACTTATTCTGTGTGTGTGTGTTTGTTGAGGTGAGACTTTTAGTTGAAACATTTCTTTTGCCTTCAGTTGACTGTGACACGTTTATACAGGCCCGGCATGGCCAGGTGGTTAATGCACTCGACTCGTAACCTGAGTGTTACAAGTTCGAATCCCCATCACACCAAACGTGCTTGCCCTTTCAGCCGTGGGGGCATTATTATGTGACGGTCAGTCTCACTATTCGTTGGTAAGAGAGTAGCCCAACAGTTGACGATTGGTGGTAATAAGTAGCTGTTTTCCCTGTAGTCTTACAGTTAGGAACGGCTAGAGCAGATAACTCTCGTGTAGCCTTTGCGCAAAATTCAAAACAAACCAAACCTTTCTACAGAGCTTTAAACTACGATTATGTTAGTCATTCTTTACATGGAATGTAATTAAGTCAAATAAGACATCACGTAATGCATGACTTATTCTAATGAAGAATTAATCCAATTAAAATTATATTGCTGGAACATTGGAACATAACAATGCTGGAAAAGAATTTACCAAGCCAAAGTTGTTCGAAGAGTTAGCCATTTTATGTTTCTTTCTTATATCTTTAATAGTATTAGAATTTGGGCGTACTTAATTAGTTTGTACGAATAATAGGAAGAAGCATTTTAAATCAAATCATGTTGTCTTTATAGAAACTAATTGAATCTCTAAGTGCGTTTATAACGTTTACTTAAACCTCCGTAACAAAACTGCTTGAATGTGCAAATCACTAGCTTAAAAGATAAGATTGGGGTTTGTCTCAAAAACCGTTTTATATAACCCTCTTATCGGGGAATTACCGAATAAGGAAACTTACTAATTCTGAAAATTTGGAAACCTCAACATTTAGAAAATAAACGGTTTGAAAATTTGTATAACCAAACATTTAGAAATTTTAGTTTTGGAAATTTGGATAGGCAACCATTTAAAATATATTATTTGACGGAAGGCACGCGATTAGATCCTGTCTGTACAAGACTAGACAGAAGAAGGTAACAAGATTTATTTTAATCACGTGGCTCTTCTAGTTATTAATACTGAGATATTTCTTGAAAACCTGACTGAAATATCACCATTGTTAACTTCAGAAATATGTTTTCCATCTTAAAACGTTTTTCTGTTAGTTAATAAAAACGAATAAAGTCAACAACAATGGCCAAGTAACACCAAATTTATTTTTATTTAACTGGATGCTCAACGTTTCGCTCAGTTTCTTTACGAGTTTCTACTAAAACACAAGTCGAAACGGTTTGCGTTTCAATGGAGGACTTCCAAAGAAGCTGTAAAGCGAAACTGTGAGTGTCAAATCGAACAAAGATAAATTTGGTTTTATAAGATCACTTATTTCTAATCTTAAAATAATTTTTATACACCAGCAAGCACTACAGAAAATAAATATTAACTAAGAATTTTTTCAAGATAAAATTCAGGAGTTTGTTTGGTGTAAAACTTTTAAATGGATAACATCAGTCTCCTTTGAACAACGCCATTTGTAGATTGTTATAGCGAAAGATGTGTTGGTTTTTCCTACTTTCTTATCGCTTTCGAAGTGATTATATCTCAAAGTAATCATTAAACTTTTCTCACGACAACAGTTTTCTGCGGAGTCTTTCAGGCCTTTCAGAAAAGCCTTTTCAAAGATTTTCATGGCTCTGATGGAAAAATCAATATCTTTTTTTTTAAGATTTTTTTCAGTTTTGTTGAGTTCAATCTTTGGTACATTCTTCAGTTCGAGGTTAACATTGTTCTAAATTTAAAAAAAAAGAAAGATCGTAAGAAACTTTTCAAGTATTTGCAAGGTAGGAAGACTTACTTGCAACACTTTGTAGTCGACTTCCGATGCTGTGATTACGTAACTTTTGGTCGGTAACAGGAAAGTCTTATTTGCAAGAGTTTAATGAATATAGCTTTAGGTGTTTTAAACGTCTTAGATGAGCTGGCTGTAGCTTAGTGGTTAGTATGCTTAGACTATGACACCGAGGATTCATGGCTCGCTACCCATGAGTAAAAACGCCGTGGTAAAGTAATTCATTATGACGAGAAACCCACTTAAAGTAAACACGCATTATAAGACGCCTGGTATGTACATTATTTTAATTACAGTTTAAATGCCCATATTACCCGTCTTATGAATACATGAGTAAAAACGCTTCCACCACCCAATTATCAGAATATCCACCGCAAGAGAGACCAAAAGCTGTCGGTATCTTACTTGTTGAAAGTATAAATTTGTTGAATTTATGTTTTAATAAAAGGTTTGACTTTTAAAATATGTCATTACTTTACAACAGATGTATCTTGCCTCAGTCTAACTGAACGAAAACGCCCTCCCACGGCAAACCAGAAGATAATCTCAAATAATATCTGACTACACCTCTCATCTCAAACCCGTAATGGGCACGTTAAGAGGAACATGCAGCATGATGTAATTTTTGTCGCGAATGTTAAGCTAACTAGACAAAATAATTCAGTTCAATTAGTGTCTGAGTTAAGGACTATGTTTTTTGTTGCATCGGCAGTTTCTTGTTCATGCATCAATTCCATTAATTCTGATAAAAGAAATGCTCAACAACATAATGAGTGCAGGCTACATCACAGACTAAGATAATGGTAAGTAAACCAGTCATTAAGCTTATAACACAAAGCTTGTATACCGATATAATTCGTTCTTATCTCTGTAGCAGCAGGTCAAACTTTGTTGGACACGCTTGACCAACCTCCACATATAATTCAGTGGAAACTTCATTTAATTCTCTACGATGCAGAATCTCTTCCTCAACATTACCCTTTACTCACAAGGCCTTTTAGCAAATTAGAATTCAAAATTCCCTGATTCTAAGAGCAAACAAATTAATATCCAGAAAATCCTATATTCTTTCACCTCTTTTGCGACTATCCAATATCTTACTTAAATTATCTGGATCTTCTAAAAAAGGATTTTGATCACTCAGTACCCGGTTTTCAAATCGAAAACGTTTACTGTCGTTTAAACTGTACTTAGATTACTACAGGGTGGTCGCTAGAAAAGCGGAAAATTTGTCAAACAGCTATTTATTTTTACAAAGAATAACTTTTACAAAAATTTTTAAAGGCATATGTTATATTACACTCATAGATGCTCAAAATTATTAAAGTCATGCATTTTATTCATGATGTAAAGAAATCAAAATAGAAATGAGTAAGCACGCATTTTATTCATGATCTCATCTGACCCTCAAATTTTCCGCTTTTATAGCGACCACCCTGTATTTCTTAAGGATTCAGTTGCGTCAGTTTGGTTCCTTCCTTTAGGTTTTACTAATGATGGTTATCTAAACCTGTTTTTCCCTCCATAAGAGAAGGTTTTAAGAAAGACTACGTTCAGTTTGTGTTTTATTTTGCATGAATCATTAGTCAGATGTTCCAGTTTCTTATTGGCCTGTTTCGAACATAGAAGCGTTCATTTTATCATGGAAATGCTTCCTGGGCTTGCTTGCAGACATCCCAGAAATTATCTATAACAATGGTGAGGCACGGAGCGAGTCCTGTGCTTCATTTGAGGAATGGAGTAGCTATAGTTTGTTTTGGACAAATTAATCGGGAAAATGGATTACGTGACTGATGCCTTAAGAACTGCGAAGCTCTTTTACTGACGGAAAAATGTGGTGAAAATGGTGAAGTAGGAAAAAGAAACCACAGGGTATGAAGGAACTTTCATTTCAGTATTATCATGGAAAAGCTGCTTAATCTTTCTTAAAACCTTGACACCTTTTTTACGATATCCTTGTCCGTGATTACATCCATCCTGCCACATGGCCTGGAAGGCCCAAATACGAGTCTGGGATGCCTTTCGTAGGTATCCCACTCTTTCTAACTGCATCGTTTTTCAGCGGGCTCGTGCACATGCTCGGCAGGTAAGACGTCAAAGCCAAAAGGAATCTTGGATTAAATTCACAACCAGCATTTCTTTTACCATCATTTTCAAAGTCTCATGGGACAAGATTCGGAAGGTCAGTGGGCAATATAATTTGTCCCCCTTTTCATCTTGCTCTCTGATGACCAGGAAGTAGCTGATGTCCGGAGTATCGCCGTTACTTTCGGCGAAAGCTTTTCCCAGGTATCTAGCACTTCTGCTTCATCTTTCACCTTATCAGCCATCAATATTCGGGCAGAGCGATCACCTCTTTCCTTTTGAGCTGATTGTCTCTATGGTTATAATCGTCCCTTTACACTGGTGGAACTCATACTGGCCCTTTTATTTGTCTGGCAGTACATCGGTTGGACCTGGTAATATACACTATGACATGCTGCATCGTCTGTCTCCTCTTGTTATTCTTCTGATTATTTTTAACCAGATCTGGCAGGAGAATGTTATTCCTCATGCCTGGCACCAGTCTGTTGACCTACCTTTCTCTAAGCCTGTGAGGATCCCAAGAGTCCTTCAAACAACTGTCCAATTGCTTTGAGGAGTTATCTCTATAATACCTTACAGAAGATGGTTAATACTCATCTTGTTCAGTTCCTAGAAGGCTCGGCATGGTGGGTTAAGGCGTTCGACTCGTAATCTAAGGGTCGCAGTTTTGAATTCCCTTCGTACCATACATGCTTGCTCTTTCACCCATGGGGGCGTTATAATGTGACAGTCAATCCCACTATTCGTTGGTAAAAGAGTAGCCCAAGAGTTGGCGGTAGGTGGTGATGACTAGCTGCCTTCCCTCTAGTCTTACACTGCTAAATTAGGAACGGCTAGCGCAGATAGCCCTCGAGTAGCTTTGCGCGAAATTCAAAAACAAAAAAACTCCTAGAAACAAACAACTTTTGTTAAAATTTCTGTTTTAAACTGTGTATCGGTTCTCGTCATTTTGAGGTTAAGAAATGATATTTGATTGTTTTTGCATATAAAATTCTCAACAAGTGGGTTTCTCGACATCACTGATTGATATTTGATTGCTTTCTTCCTGTTCACATGTGAAGTTAATGTTGGGACTGATAGAGTTAATGTGATTGAAAAAAATTAAGTGTGTGTTCTGTAGTTATGAATCCCGCAATCGTGTCGTCTACATATTTGTACCAGTATAGTGGTGGATGTAATGCTGTGTTAATTGCTTGTGTTTCAACTTGTGTCGTAAAAATATTGGCTAGAACTGATGATACTGGGTTGACTATGCTCAAGGCATTTTTTTGTATATAGTTGTGGTTGTTGAACTTGAAGTTTGTCTTCATCGTGGTGAATTCTATGAGGGTTGCTAATTGGTTGCTGGGAATGTCGAAACCAGCCGTTTTTACATATATATTTTTGTCTACAAATAACACACAGACAAATAGTTACACATATACCAGTGAACACTTCAAGTACATCTGGCTTATAGAATTGATATAAGGATTATACACAGTGAAGTGATATGTGGATTACGTATGGCCTAAAGATTTGATAAACTAAGTTTTAGCTACATTTCATTCTTCTTCACTAAAACTATTAATCTAAATGAAGATGCACTTCCTTATTTGAAGAATATGAAAAAACACCTCATGTCGTCGACTAGCTGTACACACTTCAAGCTTCGCTCGCTTAATTAAACCCTCTACAAACTCACTTAACACATCAGCCAGTGCTGCAAGTCACGTTGGAACAAAAGATAACATTGGTTACAGAAGCATCATAACAAGTGTTAAAGGGAAAATAATTGAGAAATATCCATGTTGTAACTCGCAAAACGCAGAACAAACACTTTACGGAGAATTATATATGCAAAAACGGCTCGTTTGGGTTGAAAAAATATTTTAAATGGAAGAACGAACAACGTTTCGACCTTCTTCGGTCATCGTTAGGTTCACAAAGAAAGAGGTAACTGACTGGAAGCTGACCACATGTTTGGAAGGGGTTGTGTAACTGAGTGTCGCAATGTAGAGGGCGGGGTTAGATGGTTTGAATATATAATTTTATCCATAATATTAATACAGGTATAATGGAATTCCTTTATATTGGTTTATTTTGGGTTTAAGTTGTTGTATAAGTAAGGCTTCTTTAATTTTGCGTTTGTTTATGTTTCTTTATTTAGTATTTGAGTGTTTTCTATGGTTATGTTGTGTTTATTTGACTTACAGTGTTCGAAAACGTGTGAAGGTGACTTTTTATGTTTTTTGAATCTGGTTTCCATTTTTCTACTTGTTTCTCCAATATGGAAGTCGTGGCAGTTACCACATTGTATTTTATAAATAATGTTGGTGTGGTGTTTGTCAGTGTAGTTCTGACATAGAACTTTGTGCCTGGTTTTTGAATAAATTTAGTATTAACTGGAATGTCATATTTTGTTACTAGTTTTTGCCAAATGTTGGTTATTTGTTTGCTGATGTCAGGAATATATGGTATACAGCAGTATATGGTTTCGTGATTATTTACTTTTGTTGGTTGATTTTGCTTTCTGTCTTGGTGTGTGCGTATAATGTTTTCTACGGTTTGTGGAGGAAACTTAATGATGTTGATGAAGTATTGTTTTATTTTGTCTAATTCGTCGTTAATTTTATCTGGTGAGCATAGTTTTGTGGCTGTGTTTATCTGATTTCTTAGTATGTTGAGTTTTTGTTTTGTTTCATGTGCTGAGTCCCAAGGAATGTGTAGTCCAGTATGGGTGATTTTTCGGTAGATTTCTGTTTTGAATTGTGTGTCGGTTTTTATAATTTTGAGGTTAAGAAGTGATATTTGATTGCTTTCTTCCTGTTCACATATGAAGTTAATGTTGGGATGTATAGAGTTAATGTGATTGAAAAAATTAAGTATGTCTAGAGTTGGGTTAGGGTCTCGGATATAGAGTTCTAAGGCTATCTTGCAGGCTTCTATTGTTGGAACTTCTGTAAAGAGGGATATAACATCGAAACTGGCCATTAAGGCTTTATGATTAAGTTGATTTAGATTAGACTTGAAATTAAAAGAGTCTTTGATGAATGAGCTGGCTGATGTTGCATATTTGGAGAATGCTCATGCTATGTATTTGCCAAGATTGTAATTAAACGATTCGTATGTTGACATTATTGGTCGTAATGGACAATCTGGTTTATGAGGTTTGGGGATGCCGTATATTTGCGGTGTGCGTGAGTCGGTTTTACGTAGGTAGGAATAAAGTGTTTGTGAAATTGTGCTGGCTTTTTTCATTTGTAGAAGTAATTTGTTCAGTTGCGTCTCGTGTGTCTTTGTTGGATTTGTGTGTATTGGTTTAAATTTATTGACATCCAACAGCCAAACTTCTGAGGTAAAATTACAAATTTATATTTTCCAGAAATAAAAACAACATCTTAAACGATTTTTTCAAAGAATTGTCTTACAAAACCATCAACATAATTTCACAAAAAAACTAAAAAACAATCTTACAAAAAGAGACATTAATTCCATTAAAAACCTAAAAGAAGACAGAAACATAAAAATTCTAAAAGCAGATAAAGGTAACGCTATAGTAATAATGAACACGAATGAATACATACAAAAAATGAATAACATCCTCTCAGACACGAACAAATTTAAACCAATACACACAAAGACACACGAGACGCAACTGAACAAATTACTTCTACAAATGAAAAAAGCCAACACAATTTCACAAGTGACACAGTTAGAAATGTTCAATTTTTACAAACAAAGTACTTTGAAAGAACAAACATTTATTCAATGGCTGAGAAGATAAAATGATATCTATTCTCAAGTAACACAATTAGAAAATGTTCATTTTTCACCGAGGCAAGTTCTTCAAAGGTGAGATTCAAAATAAAAAGGGTGAAGAAGAGGATGGGTTTACAATTAGAAGTCTCGTTTGGAGTAAATATAAGTCACATGTGCAAAGTTATTCAACGAAAATCGCTCAAATTTAATGAACATTTCTGCGAACACCTGCGAATAAAGTCACGTGAGCTGTCGATCTTAACATTTTTACAACAGATTCTTCTATAATGGT
This sequence comes from Carcinoscorpius rotundicauda, assembly GCA_011833715.1. NCBI lineage: Eukaryota > Metazoa > Arthropoda > Merostomata > Xiphosura > Limulidae > Carcinoscorpius > Carcinoscorpius rotundicauda. The sequence goes on along the minus strand of CM022391.1, from coordinate 116,105,868 downwards.
AACCGTATTTAGTTTAAAAATGACTGATTTGCAGTAGCAAAACTTAGGTGAAAGGAACGAGCAAATGCACAAGTTTTGGTTAGGCCAAGCAAACTAGATTAGCTGTTTCTAGCTCAAGTTTTCAAAAGAAGCATACGTATGGACGGTTATTACTCCTTATTAATTGCGAACTTTTAATTACAAATTTACTAAATTTTATGAAATTATTCTCATTAAAAAGTATTTTGCGTCATATGATATTAACTTCTGTAATTAACGTAAATGATGATGCTTGATACCGTTGTACCGCGTACATTCAGATGTTGACAAAAAAAGTTGATATAGATTCCATGGCGTTACTATAAAGCAAGTTATTAACCTCGTTTTAGAGAAGAAAACTACCACCATATATTTAAATGATTATGGTTTATTCTTTAGAATAAAGATTTTTTCATGAGGCTGATGTTGGTTACAATCGGATATCTCTCTCTCTTTCTTGGTGTGCTTTGTTCGTAAGTATTGACCAAAACTCATCATAGCTAACCAAAAACACCTTTGATTTTATTTATTTAAGTCGCACGCTACATACATTTTTGGTTGCACCTATTTTTACATCTTAGGCGTTTTTGATCAGATTTAGTTACCCTGAATCAATTACACACGAGTTGGAGTTGCCCGTTTTTGTAAGTTATGAATACACATTCTTGAACATTGGAAGGTGCCTTTGCATATTTTTATACTAAAGAAACTATTACATTTATGTATTTGATATACAAATTCTAAAATAGCATAAAATCGATATTTATGCTTGGCACTTCCAACCTGAAGGACATTCTATGGGACACGTGGGCTGAACGACAGGGTTGGGAGTTCGAGCTTTCATTTTCGCCAAAAACGTGTGAAATGTTACATGATATAAATTAATCTAGTTGTTGTTTAAATTTTTGGCTCACGTGTGTAAGTTTCGTACCTAAGCCATTCGTTAGTCCCCATTCCTCATGTAACAATTTGTTTGAGTTTTACAGATAATGCAGGCGTGTGATGGTTTTAGAATCTTCAAACTATTACAAATTCTATAGTAATTCCTGTGCGCTGAATCCGAAAATGAAATTCGTTTCTCTCCATCACATACAAGTTTTTCAGAAAACGTTATAATACTAGACATAAAAGAAATAATATAACACGTAGTTTTGAGATTAAAATCAGGTAGAATCAGAATACATATTTGTTTAATATCGGTGTTCCATTTTCTTCAGTTTGTATTTTTATTAACATAGTAATAATAAATGTTCATTGTGGTAAATGAAGTAATAATTTGATCTGTGTAAGAGGTTTTTGTTTTGTTTTTTGTTCCTGACTTGTAAAATATTCTTACGTGATAGAAAAAAAATGATTATTTTCAAAATATGCGGAGCCGCATTAAAGAACATCTATTATTAAAACCAAAACAATTTTTATGAATTTTAAATTCGCAGGCCAGTGTAATAATTTAGTTTTATGTTGTTGCATTTTTCAAACTCCCCACGACACCAATTATCAAAGTAATGAAAAAAATGTGTTGTTTAAAAGAGCAAATTTTTGGTATAATAATTTTTCGGGGAAGCAAACTATTAATGTTTGTGTACTTCACTTATAAATATTGTCACATGGTACAATATCAACCAGCTAGTAGAGAGCTTAATGACGACGAGTGATGCCTAACCCATTTCCTTTCTCAGCATAGGAATACAGCTTACTTGTCACCTCTCGAAATGTTAGAGGTCAACTTCAACATTGTAGCCCACCGACCACGTATAACTGTGTTACCATAGTAACAGGCTGCATTGACGTCACGTGATACCAATGTTTTTGTTACTGCAACCTCTTCTGGGAAGATCGTTATCAGTTGGACTTCTCGTTTGTACCGAGTCTTGTAAGTGGGTCGCTAACACCACTCGCATTTATTGTGCGAGAACTGAGATGTAGGATTATTGATAAACAATTTTGAAATTCGACTTGCACCAGTTCCTGGTGTCTAAAGTTGTATAGTCTCTGTGCATAATTTAGTCTTTTTATTATTAGCCTTTAATAGAATTAGTTACAAAACAGCATTTATGATGCTTCACGAAAGGTTTGTTAAAGTCGAAATGATTGTCTGATAGACTTAATAAATACCATCAGTAATCAATACCTACTTCCGATCAGAGTGACGTTTATACTTATAAAAAGTTACAATGCTTCTTTTCATCAGTTGCGTGCGTAACCGTGCGTGCGCACTATTGGTGGTGTTTTTTACGATAATCCCACTGACATCTCACAAGAATTGGCCAGTAATATTAGGGATGAGAATTGTCGTCTCTTTAAAACCGTAAAACGTGCCTCATTTTTCTTAATATGAATTGCAATATCATATTCCTTTTAGAATATAAAAATAATATATTACTCCTTGTGGGATGTAGATATCTTATGATATTTCATTTAGGGTGTTAAGTGTAATAATTTTTGTAATGTAGAACTGCATCATATTTCTTTAGCTCTTCGTGCACGAGTGGACATCAAAGTGCAGAAGCCACAGACATCTACTAAGGTGCTATTATTGAACATGGTATTATGTATTTTATGTTGAAGTTATCAACTGTTCATTTTATGTTCTACTGCCGAATTTTTAACAATTCGTGTTAGAGGAAAGTGTATACCAGATACAATATACAAGGGCTTAAAAAGATTCTAGAGGCTATGGAGATTCAATAACCAAGCTGTACAATATTCCTATTCTTTGACATTATTCTCTCCAACTTGTCAGTTTGACTGAAAGTATATTATTATAGACAAAGACATATTATAGTCAACATTCCTCTTCCAATACTGGGTTGGTTCATTCACTGTATCCTATTGATGACGGCAGCTGTCCTTTATTCTAAACGAGTTGTCTAGGCTCTTACTCTTCAATTTCGAGATTACTATTTATGGAAGTTGTTTTTATTGTATTACTTTGTATAAGACAAGTAAACAAAAACTTTTCAATGAAGAAAATTTATAAATGGTTAGTATTTAACCTTCAGAAACAATACAACCAAGCTAACAGACGGCATTTGTATCTTCCCTACATAACAGCCCATACACTCAGAGTAGTAAAATTTAACACACAAAAATAAGACAAATTAAACTCAAATGTGATTGAATAATTTCATATATGTGTGTATATGTTGCTCTATGTTAATTTTTGGCTATGCTGTAATGTAGGGATGGCATATGTTTTACATTTATTTACCTTTTTCGATTTATTTTTTTTTACGTATTGGCTTGTTTTGTTTTGTAAGACAATGTTTCAATAGACATAGCAAGGTTGTATTTATAACCAAGCTCTAAATACAGTGAAGCTCCAACTGTAATAATTATTGTTAATCTTTTATTAGCTAATAATTCCTATTTTACTCTGTACTTAATTTTAAAAAAAACAAACGAGATGTATATATGAAAGCTAAATTTAAGGGGTAATGATAACACCGTTTACACTGAATTATATATTTTTAAAAGTACTACTTGTTATTACTGATACTTATAAAAGCGGATGCTCCGTTTGAAACTGTTACCTCAGTTAATTTTGTTAATACCATTGTTATATTTTTGAGTCATCATGTGATACACAAGAGGGAATTATCAGTATCCACAGCTGTAATTAATTTCAAATCATTCAAGAGATGAAATCATGAGCTGAAGTTTGAACTTGAAAAAACAAAAACTCGGAGTTGTTCTATGATCCACCTTTTTTTCTTATGATATTTATAAACATTCCCAGAACTTGTGACTAAATCATTACATATATGTTGTTATAATGGAAACACTGTACAGTATTGTGAATTTCTGATAATCTATTGAGATATTTTAAATTCCCCCATCAATAAACAATCCGAGTTATACCCCCACCGACCCACCCACTGCGGTATATTTTCGTATTTACAATGCTAGAAACTGGGTTCTGACACCGGTTGTGGGCAGAGCATAAACAACCCCTTGTGTAGCTTTGTGCTTAATTAAAACCAAAAATGGTAGCCATCCCTGCATATGCAGTGCTGCCACCTGCCAGATAAAATGTGGAACTTCAGGATTTTGATTTGTTTAAATATTTGTTTTCAAATTCGTCTTTTCAATAAGTAGTTTATGTTTATTTTTCACAATTAGAAATTCTTGCATGGAAATGATGATACCGACACATATTAAATTCAAACATCTTTTCACAAAAAAATCAGATTTTTCTCGGAGAATGAAAGGTTGAATCAATATTGGCACAAGTATACAGCTTTTGAAATATTTTTGGCTTTTTATATTTAATGCCTCCTATGCCATATCTAAACACTGTTGTGTATATTACAAAAGAGAAATCACGAAATACAGTAATATATAAATTTGAAATAAGTTGAGATGTTATGAAGATAGAAACTGTGGCTATTCGGAAGTACAATACAATACATCAGAAGTTAGTACCGCGATGCAGAATAAATACAACAACTCGGAAATAAGGTAAAATAAATGGAAATATACTCCTACAAAGACCCAATCAACTGTAAGAAACAGGTCTTGTCGGCACTGAAAGAGGCAGGTGTAGTTAATACATTTTAATATATTCGTGGTGAGGAGAAACCCTCTTGAAGTAAAAAATGTATTTCAGGACGGCTGGTATGAGTATTAACATTTTTACTAATAAAGCAAAGAACAACATTTTGACCTTCTTAGGTCATCTTCAATTTAACAGAAAGGGAGTTTGCAACAGACCGTTGCCGGACACTTGTCTTAGGGACCAGAATATCGGTGGCGTTGCAGTTAGTATTAGGTTGTTGTTGTTGTTGCTGCTGTTTTGAATTAAGCACAAAGCTACACAATGGGCTATCTGTGCTCTGCCCACCACGGGTATCGAAACCCGGATTTTAGCGTGTAAGTCCGCAGACATACCGCTGAGCCACTGGGGGGCTAGTATTAGGTAATTAATTAGTATAGGTATAAATATCGTCCTTTATATTGGTTTAATTTTCGTTTTGGTTATTGTTTAAGTAAGGATTCGTTTATTTTGCGTGTGTTTATATGGTTATGTTGTGTTGATTTGATTTGCAGTGTTCAAAAACGGGTGAAGGTGTTTTTTTTTAATCTAGTTTTCATTTTTCTACTTGTTCTCAAATATAGAAGTCATGGCAATTGTTGCATTGTATTTTACAAATAACGTTGATGTCGTGTTTGTCACTATAATTTTTACATAGTATGGACTTTGTATGGGCATAGTTTTGTACCTGATTTTTGAATAAATTTGGTGTTTACTGGAATGTTGTGTTTTGTTATAAGTTTATTCTAAATGTTGGGTATTTCTTCGCTGATGTCAGTAACGTATGGTATGCAGCAGAATAAAGTTTTGTAGTTTGTTGTTTATTGTTGGTCTAAATGTGTGCGTATAATTTTTTTCCACGGTTTGTGGAGGAAACTTGTTGATGTCGATGAAGTATTGTTTTATTTTGTCTAATTCGTCGATAGGCCCAGCATGACCAAGCTTGTTAAGGCGTGCGACTCGTAATCTGAGAGTCGCGGGTTCGCATCCCCGTCGCGCCAAACATGCTCGCCCCTTTCAGCCGTGGGGGCGTTATAATGTGACAGTCAATCCCACTATTCGTTGGTAAAAGAGTAGCCCAAGAGTTGGCGGTGGGTGGTGATGACTAGTTGCCTTCCATCTAGTCTTACACTGCTAAATTAGGGCGGCTAGCATAGATAGCCCTCGAGTAGCTTTGTGCGAAATTCAAAAAACAAAACATAACCAATTCGTTGTTAATTTTATCTGGTGAGCAGAGTTTTGTGGCTGTGTTTATTCGGTTTTTTAATATGTTGAGTCTTTGTTTTGTTTAATGTGCTGAGTCTTAGGGAATGTATAGTTCAGTATGGGTGATTTTTCAATGGATTTCTGTTTTGAATTCTGTATCGGTTCTACTGATCTTGAAGTTAAGAAATGCTGCTTGATTAGTTTTTCCTGTTCACAGGTGAATTTAATGTTGGGGTGTATGGAGTTAATGTGTGTGTCCTGTAGATGTGATTACAGCAATTTTATCATTAATATACCTCTACCAGTATAGTGGCGGGTGTAAAGCTGAATTGATCGCTTAAGATTTAGTCTGTGTCACCAAAATGTTAGCTGGAATTCGTGACACGGGATAAGGAAACGAGCAGAAAAATGGAATCAGATTCAAATAACAAAAATTCACATTCACATGTTTTTGAACACTGCAAATCAAATAAACATAACCATAGAAAACACCCAGATACTAAGTAGGGAAACAAATATAAACAAACTAGCTTCATTCTCTCCTTTTTATCAATTCAAAGTTGAGGATGATTACTGGTTAACCAAAAATAACATTTTAATATAACGCTTTGAGACAACATTAATTAACAAATAAAAAGATTTAAATCCAGCTCTTATCATTCATGTAGTTTTCAAGCATTCTCTTAAACGTACTGAAATTTACTGCCTCTACAACATCTGAAGGCAACCCATTCCAAAGACCCTGTTAGAAAAATGAAACTGTCTAAACTGAAGATGACTTCTTCCCTGCTAAAATTTATATTTGTATCCCCTAGCTTCAGTATTCTTACTGTTAAATGTGAAGAAAGCCCTAACTATTTTTTTTCAAGAGAAAACAATATGACAAGCCCCTCTATTCCAGGCACCATTCTAGTGACCCTTCTCTGAATAATTTTCAACAATTCAATGTCTTTCCTAAAGTTAGGGGTCTAAGACTGAACACAACATTCCAAATGTGGCCTAACCAATGACCTATATAATGAAATTATAACATCTTTAGTTGTTATAACATCTTGAGGTTGTTGTTTTTTTACCAGTATTTTTAGGTTGCATACAATCAACGTAACCTTTTAAATTGTGGCCTCTTCTCTATATAAATTGAATTTAATGGTTTATCGGTTCGTAATAAAAACAAAACCTAAAGATAACTAAGACAGTGTATATGAATGACGCTTGACAACGCCAGCGTTAACATCATTGTTGTTAGGACAGTTACAGAAGTAGGATACTTTAATTTATAAGGTGAGGAATTAATGGTCTAAAAGAGTTTAATTAATTGTTTCCCACATTTACTTTGTAAACTAAGCCTAGAAAAGAAAAGGAAAGAATATGATATTAAACTTTTTGTAATTTGAATAACTGATTTCATGGATGCTAATAACTACAGAAGAAAAGATAACAATAAACAATTAGATTGACGCTAAATATTATGTTACAACAACATCCAGACTAAACGTCGTGGTTGGCGTCCTGGGCTGCGAATCGGAAGGTCTGTGGCTCGAATTGTGATGTCGCTTAAAACACATTGCATTTTGAACAATGGGCTCTTTATGAATGAAACGTTCATCATTCATTTCCAAACAAAGAACCTAGGAGTCTGTGGCCAAGTTTTTAGCTTACATGCACATAATGTGGCATTTAAGTGAGGAGAGTCATTACCTGTTATAATAGCATACAGTTACTTGTAATAGCTAATTAAAGAACGAGGGTACAAAAGCATTAATTAATACGAAAAATGCATATAACACGTAAAAGTCATAGGCTTGACATGTACTGAAAACTTGGTTATCGTTTATGTAAGTTCGCGGTTGAACAGCTACAAATCTATAATGCTAAAGTCCGAGGTTTGACTCCCCTGTAGTGGACACAGTAGAAAGCAAATTGTGGCTTTGCTTTTAAACTAATTGTTTGTTCCAATTAATGCGAATGCTGAGTTTTATATTTGTTATTTATCAACATTATAAACGTTTCAGTCACAGAGATCGCTGTAGCGAAGTGTTACAAGAAGACAATGACGTGCAGTTCTTATCTGTATTTAATTTACGCATCAGCTTCCATGGACTCTATTCTGTGAAACGACATTCAGTTTTTCGGTATAATTCAGTATCTGAGCGTTAGAAAAATGATGTGTTGTGTCCGATAAGTTGAATTCTAGTTGGAAACTTGCCGATACTTCGGTACTGGAGGAGTTTAGTTTTCAGTATTTAAAACAGAAAATGGATCCTGGATGGAGAGATGTTAGAACTATTTAAAACATCAGAGGAATGTAATTTTGGTTTTAGTGATATCAGAAACTTTACCAATATAAAATTAGGAAATTAATCCCTGCAAACAAATATTTTAAGCTTTTGTTTTTTATACACCCTATTTTGGATTGTTACGAATTATACTAATTATTCGAACACCAGGGGAAAATAAATAATCTCTAAATGAATTCTGCCAATTTGAAAACTAGGGCAAACCGACCAAGTCTGCAACAAATTTTTATGACTTCTTCATTTGAACAATCTGTAAGTTTCTTTTTCGTTATTTATAAGCCCTCTTATTCTTTTATCATTTCTATGTGTCTTCAGAAACCTTTATGCGATGCTCTGCTTAACCAGTTACAAATTCTACGATCCTGTCTGAACGATTTGTGGAACAAGGCGAACTCTAATTGGTTGAGGGTGAACGTAGTTTAAATCAGACGACTGCAACGCTTGAGAAACATATAACGTGCTCGAGGCGATTTATTATGCCGCTTTTAATGTTAGATGTTTCGATCGACGAAGTCCAGTCAGAGAAGGTAACATACACAAAAGATAGCTCCATTTATTAGTACACTTTATGGACGTGACTATTTTAAACTAAATCGTAGTTTAAAAAGAAGAAATGAGTAGCTATACATCAAAATACATGACGTTTTTGGTTTGTATTTTCTACCACAAGTTCTGTTAAACACGAGTACTAGAAACCATTTCTAAGTCGAAATGAAATGGGCATGAAATACTTGTGCGCAACATTCTGAAGCCGTACGGAAAAGTCTTCATGTGTACAAGTTTTGTAAACATATCCAGAGTTGTATTATCAATAACAGAATGTCTGTTTCTTTTTGATATAGAGAATCCAAATCACGTGACGAAAGTATCTAAAGCCTCGCGCACGCGTTCGTCTCTTTTTCAGAGCACCAACGGTGTCGATACCTTACCGGTTTCATGCTGCTCTAAATATTCGTTCTTGTTTCTTACTACTCACTTACCTATTTATCATTTTTTATTTTATTTGGCCCAACTATTTTCCTCATCTTTCTGTCCTGTATTATCTCTTTCCATCCCTAACAACTCTTCCTCTGTCGCCTTTAATATTTGTCTTCACCATTCTTATGCTATTTATAATTATCGTTAATATTAACCTGTTACGAGTTATATTTGTTTCAAAAGTTCATGTGTTTCAAACATTCAGCATTCTAGATAATATTTTTCCCAGTAATTTGGGTCTCGATTACCTGGTCGTTTCGGACATTGGACTCGCAATCCCGTTCCCGAACGTGCACCCTTTTTCGCCGTCGGAAGGCAACAGAATAACTTGATGGAAATGATTAGCAGAAACTGCTAATCTGTATTAAATCTGATTATCAATAAGCACATATTGTTTAACATGTTTTTATCATTCATCATTTTAACATATTGTAAATGCATCACTAAAGGTCATAACTCTTTGTAGATACATTTACTGGTGAAAAGAGGCAAATGGTATGTTTAATTCTAATAACATTTATATTCAGTTTCAAATCCTAATATTTACTTTACCTTACATGACATTTCATGAATAAAATCGTTCCTGAAGTAGTACTTCAAAATTCCCCTCTATGGACTCAGCAGATAACCCAATATATCATTGCTATAAGAAAACACACACAGTACTTCAAAAATGCAAGAAATACCATACACCTCAGCTGTCACATGCAGAAATCAGTTAACTAGGGAAGCAAGTGACTTGATGTTGCAACTAAACAGGCTTATCACAAATTTTTCAAATTAATCTTTTTTTTATTTTTGTGAAACTTTATCACTCTCTTTATAACGTTGGCCAAGCGTACTAAGGCGTTTGACTCGTAATCCGAGGGTTGCGGGTTCGAATCCCGGTCGCGCTAAACATGCTCGCCTTCCCAGCCGTGGGTGCGTTATAATGTGACGGTAAATTCCACTATTCGTTGATAAAAGAGTAGCCCAAGAGTTGGTGGTTATGACTAGCTGCCTTCCCTCTAGTCTTACACTAGGGACAGTTAGCGTAGATAGTGCCCCCCCAGTGGCTCAGGGGTATGTCTGCAGACTTACAACGTTAAAACCCGGGTTTCAATACCCGTGGTGGGCAGAACACAGATAGCCCATTGAGTAGCTTTGTGCTTAATTGAAAACAACAAAGCATAGATAGCCCTCGTGTAGCTTTGCGCGAAATTCGAAATTCAAATTCTCTTTATAACGTCGTGTCTTTAGTTTTTTTGAAGAAGAAAATGTCTAGTGAATTAATCGGCTCGGTACTAAATGTACAGTTCATCTATATTGTCTAGTATAGTTAGCTAGGCTACGAACGCCATCTGATGGGAATTGCCAAGAAATCATTATCAACTTTGGTATATCAAACTGAAACTTCGTCACTTTCGCTATATTGTTAGGGGTCTCGAAGAAAGACAACATACAAGAGAAGGGAATGATTCGCAGCTGTGGTTGTTTTGATTCTCAAATTGGGATGTGAACCAAAGTTAGCCCTTGAATAGCTTTGCGAGTATTAAAAAAATGTACGTATATTTAAAACGGATGACTGAAGTGGTACATCACACAGAGTTTACGTTATAGTTGTTTGTTTGTTTTTTTAACAATATCATTGTTCTTCTATTCTACCACACAAATTAATTTTGGATTCAGTTATGATTCCGTATTAATTGGGCCTGGCATGGCTAGGTGGTTAAGGCGCTCGACTCGTAATCTGATAGGTGCGGGTTCGAATCCCCGTCTGTTATGTAAATGTTTTGTAAACGACAACATGTCGTGTTGTGTTTAAATTTTCATTTCAATTATTTATATTTCCATATTTATATTATTGTTTCAAAGTTTAAACCAATTAAAATATATGTTGTTTTTCATTTAAAATAACATTTAGAAATTTCTAGAATTAGGTAGATCAAATATATGACTATAAACGGAAATGTATGGCGGCCCAGTGTCTAGACGTTGAGTCTCGTGCAAGAACGGACATGCGCGGATTGCTCTGGAGTTCTGTAGAAGTTACGCGATTGTTCGAGAAGAAGTCTGCTAATATATAAACAGACGGAGACGCGAGAAATAAGAAGAGTCATTAGTTTTTATTCGAAGAAAAAAAGAGTCAGTCATTCGTTTGAGAAAGTTTAAGTGTTTGCTGTGATTTTATTCAACTTGGATTTGTGATTAGAGCTAGATCTACAGAAGCTGTGATTTTGTCTCGTCAATCTTTGCGATTCTTTCGAATTACTGGTTGTGCTGAGAGTCGGCACGTACGGACTGTTTAGGGGAGACTGGGAAAATTGGAAGGCGGCAAGTTTGAGACGTTCATCAAGAAGCACTGTAAAAAGAACTTCGTCATTCTCCATTCAAACCTCGGTATTTCTTCGTGGGGCCAAATTCACACCCTAGATCGGAATTTTAGATTTCTGATCTGAACTTTTGGACTTTCATTCTAGATCATATTATTAGATACAGGCCAGTACCATTTTGTATTGTAATTAATTTTGAAGGTTTAAATTTAATATCTGTCATTGTTATTATATAATTAACGTTATATCTGTTATATATATAATAGCTTATTGTAATAAATTATACAAGCTGTTATCTGTGTCTTTCTGTTGCGTTCAGTCTACAGTCAACATACATAAAAAAAACGTAACAGAAAATTGGGGGCTCGTCCGGGATATCGAACAAACAATTTAATTCTATTCTAAAATTAGATTTATTTTCTATACAGATAGACAGCTTGTATATTCAAAATGGCATTCCAACTCGAAGATTTTATAGACAAATTTAATTAGAATCCCTCTTTGGAATTGATCAGTGAATTAAAAAAATCTGAACTGCTTGATGTTGGAAAACATTTCAATTTAGAAGTGAAGAAAGCAGATATCAAACGAATTGTTGTTGAACATTTGGTCAGCCAAAAAGTTTTACCTCAAAAGTTGCACAACAATTGCCTGCCGCTCATTTTGACCCAGATTTTGAATTAAAAAGAATGGAAATGGAAATGAAATTTCGTTTAGAAATTGAAAGCAAACGTCTTGAAGCAGAAAAAGAAAACAAACGCCTTGTTCTTGAGACTGAACAAAAACGTATTGAGGCAGAACAGGAAAACAAACGCCTTGCTCTTGAGGCCGAAATACAAAAAGAACACATTAAAGCGGATAAAGAAATCAGTATGAGAAAGGCACAGACAGATGAAAGGTTGTCCAAATGCGGTTGGATAATTTTGATGCTTCCAAACAAATTCGTTTAGTACCTCCATTCAATGAGAAGGCTGTAGATAAATATTTTCAGCAATTTGAAAAATTGGCCCTTAGGCTAAAATGGCCTACCGAATATTGGACAGTATTACTTCAGAGTGTTCTCAAAGGTAAAGCTCAGGAAGTATTTTCCAAACTCACGGCCGAGCAAAGTTATGATTACGAGCACGTCAAAAAAATGCATTTTGAATGCTTATGAATTGGTGCCAGAGGCATACAGACAAAAATTTCGTGGTTACAAAAAGTTTGACAGCCAAACTTATGTCGAATTTGCTCGTGAAAAAGAAACTCTGTTCGACAGGTGGTGTGATTCCAAAGAAATCAAAGATGATTACACAAAACTCAGTGAACTCATGTTAGTTGAAGAGTTTAAAAGATGTATTCCCGTAGAGCTCAAAACTTATATTGATGAACAAAAAGCTTCCAAAATTCATGATGCTGCTGTCTTGGCAGACGAGTATGCTTTGACTCACAAAGATTTCTCGTACAAGAGCAAAACAAATCACACAGCAAAGAAACCCAATGACTCATTCAAACGTTATGCAAATGTCGACAAAGACAAAAAAGAGCAAACTTCCAATTCTCAAACAAAGACTTCATCTTATTCTCAAAGCTCATCATCTACCAAAAATGTGTCATTCTCATCCAAAACATGTGCTTATTGTAAGAAACCTGGCCATCTGATTTCTGAGTGCTATAAGATCAAAAACAAGCCATCACCCCATAGTTTCATTTCGCCCTCGTTGGATACATCATTGGTTCCCAATGATTTTGACCCTGTCCAGTCCACTGTGGATTCCAAGTCCAATATTCTTGATGTACCTGAAAATCTTGTTGAGGACAAATTTAAGCCTTTCATCACTGAAGGTTTTGTTTCTTTTGTTGGCGATTCACATCTACAACCAATTAAAATCATTGCGGGATACTGGAGCTTTTCAGAGTTTGATTTTGGAAAGTGTACTTCCGTTTTCTGAAAAGTCATCCGTTGGGGCTAATGTGCTCATTTCTGGTGTAGAAGGTGGCGTCGTTTCTATTCCTCTTCATAGATTGGATTTACATTCGGACTTAGTTTCAGGCCCAGTGACTGTGGGTATTAAAGCTTCATTGCCTGTTGAAGGTGTGTCTATGCTTTTGGGGAATGATTTGGCTGGTAGTAAGGTGATACCAGGGATTCCAAAAGTTGTGCAATCAGATCAAGGCTTAAATTTTATGTACAAGCTATTTCAACAAGCCATGCATGAACTAAACATCCATCAAGTTTCATTAAGTGCATACCATCCTGAGTCACAAGGTGTCCTTGAACGTTTCCACCAAATTACTGCCACGAACACTCGAAGGACTGGGATGAGGGTGTTCCTTGTTGTTGTTTGCAGTTCGTGAAGTTATGCAAGAATCTACTGAATTTAACCCTTTTAAGTTGGTTTAAAAAAACAAAAAACATACAAAAAAAAGGTTTTCACAAGTTCAAACTTTTTTTTTTTGCTTTTAAGGGGGAGAGTGTTATGTAAATGTCATGTAAATGTTTTGTAAACGACAGCATGTCGTGTTGTGTTTAAATTTTCATTTCAATTATTTATATTTCCATATTTATATTATTGTTTCAAAGTTTAAACCAATTAAAAAATATGTTGTTTTTTCATTTAAAATAACATTTAGAAATTTCTAGAATTAGGTAGATCAAATATATGACTATAAACGGAAATGTATGGCGGCCCAGTGTCTAGACGTTGAGTCTCGTGCAAGAACGGACATGCGCGGATTGCTCTGGAGTTCTGTAGAAGTTACGCAATTGTTCGAGAAGAAGCCTGCTAATATATAAACAGACGGAGACGCGAGAAATAAGAAGAGTCATTAGTTTTTATTCGAAGAAAAGAAGAGTCAGTCATTCGTTTGAGAAAGTTTAAGTGTTTGCTGTGATTTTATTCAACTTGGATTTGTGATTAGAGCTAGATCTACAGAAGCTGTGATTTTGTCTCGTCAATCTTTGCGATTCTTTCGAATTACTGGTTGTGCTGAGAGTCGGCACGTACGGACTGTTTAGGGGAGACTGGGAAAATTGGAAGGCGGCAAGTTTGAGACGTTCATCAAGAAGCACCGTAAAAAGAACTTCGTCATTCTCCATTCAAACCTCGGTATTTCTTCGTGGGACCGAATTCACACCCTAGACCGGAATTTTAGATTTCTGATCTGAACTTTTGGACTTTCATTATAGATCATTATATTAGATACAGGCCAGCACCATTTTGTGTTGTAATTAATTTTGAAGGTTTAAACTTAATATCTGTCATTGTTGTTATGTAATTTATGTTATATCTTTTACATATATAATAGCTTATTGTAATAAATTATACAAGCTGTTATCTGTGTCTTTCTGTTGCGTTCAGTCTACAGTCAACATACATAATAAAACGTAACACCGTCACACAAAACATGCTAGCCCTTCAGCTGTGAGGGCACTATAAGTGACAGCTAATCCCACTGTTCGTTGGTAAAAAGAGTAGCCTAAGAGTTGGCGGTGGGTGGTGATGAATAACTGCCTTCCCTCTAGTCTTACACTACCAAATTAGGGACGGCTAACACAAATAGCTCTGTGTAGCTTTGCGCGAAATTCAAAAACAGACAAATAAACCGTATTAATTACTTTTAATCCATAGTGCGAACCTTTCATTTGAACGTCCAATTAGCCCACAGCAAGGAATACATTAAACTAATTCATCAAAACGGAAGTTGAATTTTATTTGGAATGATATAACTAAATACATAATCTTAACCAAACATTTCGTTTCTGCTAGTACACTTATTAGAAATATTTACATGTTCTTCGTGCACAAATAACAATAAACAATTTTCATCTCGTTACATTTTTGAGATTGTTATATCAGTAGCTGTAGGACGTGAAGTGGGTTTGCTATTGAAGTTTACACAGCGTAAGGCTGCTTAATGATAAGTTATGTTACGACTAGAACTTTTTTTTTTTTTTTAATCTCGGCGAAATTATAGATTTTAGAACATACTTGAACATTATGCAGGATTTCGTTTCTCATTGAAGTTTCTCATTTTAGTTATTTGTTTGTTTTCTAATTTTGGGAAAAGCTACTCGAGAGCTATCTGCACTAGCCGTTCCTAATCTAACAGGGTAAGACTAGAGGGAAGGCAGCTAGTCATCACCACCCATCGCCAACTCTTGGGCTACTATTTTACCAACGAACAGTGGGATTGACCGAAAAATTATAACGCCATTATGGCTGAAAGGGCGAACATGTTTGGTGCAACGAGGATTTGAACCCGCTACCCTCAGATTACGAGTCGAATGTCTTAACTCCCTTGGCCATGCCGGGCACATTTTAGTGAAGAAGAAATATGTTACAATTGAACTTCAGTGTTATTTCTGCTATTTATCGAGTGGAAGTGCTTTCTTTGTTCTTATGTTTGTTTACATTAATACGTTATATTTTATGCATTATTATTTCTATGAAAAGGGTGCCGAAGTTTTGTCTGGTGAATTTACCTGTCATAACTGCTCGCACCATCATAAAGTAGTGTTGTCTTTCTGTCAGTCATTAGATATTAAAACGAAGTCATCTAAGGTACATTTAACGTAGCAGTTTGTATTGTTGTGACGTCAATTTGTTTCTTTGTTAGTTTCGCGCAAAGCTACACAAAGGCTATGTGCGCTATTCGTCTTTAATTTAGCAGTGTAAGACTAGAGGGAAGGCATCTAGTCATCACTGCCAACTTTTGGTTTACTCTCTTACCGAGGAATAGTTGGATTGACTGTTCATTATAACGCCCCCGCAGCTGAATGGGCGAGCATGTTTGGTGTGACGGCGATTTGAACCCGCGAACCTCAGATTACAAGTCGAGTGCATTAATCATCTGGCCATGTTGGGCCTTTAACATAAGAAAAAAGGTGCGCATGCCAAATGAAATTACGAGAAGAATTGCACATTCTGTAGGTTACAACAGAGCATGACATATAAACTTCAGAAGCAGGAAATAAAAATATTTGCTACCCTTAATTATGGTTTTATTTACTCTTAAAGCTCTGCAGAAGTACATCTAGTAGGATAATTTATATACTTGAAGTATAGGTTATCAGAAAGAAGGTATCTGTTTAAACTCAAAACAAGCGTATTGTTTAATGATGTATCTGAATAGCATTTTGTCCGATATAGAGGATAAACAGCCAGAATGGGGAAAAAACAAAAATTCTCTAGGGTTGAGAGGTAAAACCATCTCTACTTTTGAACTACTGCCTTTGTGTACGATCTTGGCTCGAATAACGAAAAAAGAGCCTACGTTATAATGCTTTAACATCTGAAAGTGACTAGCGCGTTCGTCGGTATAACATTATAACCATGAAAGAAATGCAGCCTGATATGTTAAACACTAGGTCACGTCCATCCATGACCATACTGAATTTGAAGTAAGAATTTTAAAGTTCGATACTTGACCCTTAAAAACGATTACAAGTGAAGAACAGGTAAAATCAGAAAAGTGTTATTTGTTGAAAAGTAAGTAATTATTTGTCTCGTTTATTTCCCCCTCCAAAAATATATAATATAATAAGAGGTTTTAACCTGCATGTGCGTGTAACCTCCTTACTGCTTTGTCGTTTTATTCGTTTGAGAAGAAATACAATTATTAAAATATTTTCGCAGTTCAAATATATTCACATTAAAAATAATAATTTTGAGCATTCTACCAGGCAAAAATTTTATGCTATGCGACAAAATACTATATCTCGGACGAAACAACAGAAATAAAAACGTTTCCAGATATGTTGATTTTTGTTCCCATATTGATGCGTTTCCAAATGGTAGGGTTGGGAGTTTCTAACGCTACAAGTTTGAGGTTTGGTCCCAGATAAACGATTTACGTTAAAAAAGTGCAGTTGTGAGATTTTAATTAAGTTACCACCTCGTGGCATTGTGATCATTTATATATCTGTTTTAGAGAGTACGAGGATAAAACAATTATGTCTGAAAAAAACACTGCTGTAATGAAATTTCAGCAAAAAGTAACAGTTCATTAAAATGTAACAGTATACTTGCAATAACATTTAGTACTTACCAAAAATGACTTAATACTGTTATTAATATTGTCTCTAAACATGAATATAAACGGTATAGCAATTTTTGACGAACAGGACGATAAATTGGTTTGAAATTGAAAAGACGGAATTACTCTTGTAATATGTGATCGAGAGGGCTACTTTTTACATTTCTTCTCTGCGTGCTGACTTCTCCTAATTATTCTATCTGTGATCAGTTATGTTTTTAAGTGATTTTAAAACTTTGTGAAGCTTCAGTTATGCACTTTTCTTCCCTCTCACTTCCTTCTACACATACTTCCTAACTCCCCTTTAACTGAAAAAAGCTGATGATTTCTCAAACATACACACACATTCATTCCCTCAACCAAACATAGGTTTGCTTCAGCCTTATCTTTTGCTTTGCCTGTGTGTATTCGTAAGAATCACCTATGATTATTTTCCAAACAGTTTGGTATAAGCAAACTTTTTATTTTATGGTGCAGTGAGAAAAAATTAAGCAAATTTCTCATTAAATGGAAAAATAATGAAGTTAGAATACGCTGCGAACGACATTTGACCACACAGGACACCAAACAATAGAATATAAATTCCAATATTAATTATTTCAAATAACGAAAGCAGGAAAAATAACCACGAGAAGAAAACTTAATTTTGAAAAAAACAATGTTTTAAAAGCATTTAACTATATTAATAGCAACAACGAATGAACACAGTAATAATTCACTAATTATTTCGTATGGCGATGTATTTATCCACTGCTTTAGGTCACGAGAGTACATCTCATGTGGTCATAAGTTTACGCAATCTTTTGCAACATTGATAACACTGCACAACAAAGTTTTTGCTTCTTGAACACTGTTGGATGTTCCTTATAGAGTTCTGGCAGCTAATCACAAAAATCTATCCAAATTTGCCAGTCACGTACAGTTTCATCGAAATATTCAGTTTTGTCATGTTATTTCTTATATTTGTGTCCAAAAATTTTCGTTTCTGAAAGAGACCTATGAACAATGTTTTGTGCAGTCTGGGCATGTTCAGGCATGAAATCAGGCCAGGTTGGAAGCTATTCTGTGGAAGTATTCAGCCTGGGCATGCCGGAACCAGCTTGACTCTGTCTCAGCAGGCTATAAAGGTGGCTTGCACACACAGATGCTGCTCATTGGATTAATATAGACCTTATAGTGTGTACGTATTGTCTCAGAATATATCATTGCCTCAGTAACACTGTAACAAGTAAGTAGGTGTTATAGACGTTTTACAGGATGATTAGTGTCGGTCAATATGTCTCGTCAATGTCGTAACAGCCGCGATACATTCTGCTATATTTGTGGCGAGTATATGCTTGTTCATCAGAGACGCTCAATGACTGCTCTTATGAAGAAAGCATATCATTTGTGTGACACGTGGGAACTGGCAGTAACAATGATCCGGATTTTGAACCGTGCTCCTCAGGCGATCCACATCTCATAACACAGTCAAAATTAAACGATCTGGTCAGATATTTTGGGTCTGTCAAAAGCAAAAACCAAATTGCCGGGTTCGAAACTGCAGGAATGGTGTTTGCTGTCACCAGGTATGAAAATTTCTATTTTTCGAAGTCGTCAAGATGATATAACCAAATTCTTTGCACAAGTTGACAGTCTGTTTCTGTGTTAACATCGAAGATGTTAAAATTGGTGATTGGCTATAAAATTGGTGATCAATACCAGGAATGGGCGCCTCACTTTTGTTGTGTGACGTGTGCTGTCTGAGAGCTTGGCTCAGAGGCACTCGAGAGACAATGCCGTTTGTTGTTCCAATGATATGGCAAGAACAGAAAGACCATTTGACGGACTGTTACTTCTGTTTGATTAATGTGTCCGGTTTCTCTGGCAAAAACAAGAAGTCAATTGAATACCTTAATCTTCCTTTAGCAATGATACCCGTGCCACATGACGACAGTCTTCCAATTTCGAAACCACCAGAGGAATGGACCTTAGATGAACCAGATGAAGAAACTGTAATGCAGGGAACTGGCAGTAACATTGATCCGGATTTGCCCCCCAGTGGCACTGTGGGGTATATCTGTGGACTTACATACTAAAAACCGGGTTTCGATACCCGTGGTGGGCAGAGCACAGATAGCCCATTGAGTAGCTTTGTGCTTAATTTTAAACAAACAATGGTCCGGATTTTGAACCGTGCTGCTCAGGCGATCCACATCTCATAACACAGTCAGAATTAAACGATCTGGTCAGAGATTTGGGTCTGTCAAAAGCAAAAACCGAATTGCTGGGTTCGAGACTGCAGGAATGGTGTTTGCTGTCACTAGGTACGACAATTTCTGTTTTTCGAAGCCGCCATGATGATATAACCAAATTCTTTACACAAGTTGACAGTCTCTGTTTCTGTGTTGGCGTCGAAGGATTGTTCTCTGCTTTGGGTTGTGACCATGACCCGCAAGAGTGACGACTCTTTATTGATTCATCAATGTTAAGCCTCAAAGCTGTTCTGTTACACAATGACACCATTCATCCTTCAATACCTGTTAGCTATGCAACACACATGAAAGAAACCTACGAGAACATGGAAATGTTGCTGAAGCACATCCAGTACAGCAAGTACAACTGGAATATCTGTGGAGATCTGAAAGTCGTTCTCTGTTACTGGGACTGCAGCTCGGCTACACAAAGTACTGTTGTTTTGCCTGTGAATGGGACAGTCGTCCCAAAGAGTCACATTATTCTAGAGACAGATGTTCCCAAAATCAAAGAGGACATTTTTGTTGGTCCTCAGATCAGACATGAGTGACAAGCGGTTCTAAGATTTGTTAGTTGGGCAAGAAAGGATTACCTGGAAAGCTTTCAAAAACGTTGTTGATAATTTTCTTTGCAATTATAAAGCCCCACATTACATTCAGCTGGTAGGCAAACTTCTCAAAGCATACAAAACAATGAAGTGCAACATGTCACTCAGATTCATTTCCTCCAATCACACTTGGACTTCTTCCCCGCAAATCTCGGTGCTGTCGGTGACGAACATGGTAAAAGGTTTCACCAGGACATTGCTACAATGAAAAAACGATATCAGGGCAATTGGAATCCGTCAATGCTTGCTGACTACTATTTGACTCTGTAACGTGATGCACCGGACATTGAATACAAACGAAAATCGGGAGCAAAACATTTTTAATTATGTTGAACTTAATAGCGTATTAGAAACATAAACTCAATTAAATATGTTATTGCCAGTAAACAGTTAACTGTCTATTTCTCAGAGTTCCTACGTGATGAAGCAAAACCAAAACTATATTTGTACATACCCCACCAGGTACCTGTCACACTCAGCAAAAACTTTTCAATAAAATTGTTGTGCAGTGTAATATCTGTACCTCACCACTAGAGAAGCACGTGTCAGTTTCATAATACATACATGTTTACTTAAAATAAACTTGATCATGTAGAAGGTGAGTTAGCGCTTTAATGTAATTAAAATTCATAGATAAACTAAACGAGAGATGGAATAATAAATTAACGATAAACAAAACGCTATAAAAAATAGCTATGTCAAATTTAAAATTTTTCTCGCTGTTTTGTTCGAAACGATTTTTTTAAATCCGGTATTTAATGAACAGTAAACAAATTGAAAATACCTTGATTGTTATGTGCATACACTCTCGATACAATAAACAACAGACGTAATTGGTTAAAATATCCCTAGACATAAAGTGACTGAAGAGGGATAAAACAGTATTATTATAGGTATTTCAGTTCACTAGACGTCGTCATTAGTTTCTACTCGTATCATTACCATCTGTGGTTAAGTAGCTTGACTCGTAATCCGAGGGTCACGGGCTCGAATCCCCGTCACACCAAACATGCTCGCCTTTTCAGCCGTGGGGCGTTATAATGTAACGGTCAATCCCTCTATTCATTGGTAGAAGAGTGGTCCGAGAGTTGGCGGTGGTGATGACTAGCTGTCTTCCCTCTAGTCTTACACTTTTAAATCAGGGAAGACTAACGCAGAAAACCCTTGTGTAGCTCTACGCGAAATCCAAAAACAAACAAACGTTATCATAGTTAGCTTATAACTCGTTTTTCACTAGCAGCTGAAACTTAAGTATGACATGTAATTGGATATGACCAGAAGAAACCTGTTTTTAATCCATTATGTATAGTAAATGTATTACACGACTCTCAATTATTTTCAATATCGCACGCAATAACTGTACAGCATCCTCCAAGCTCTTAACGTCATCAATCACAAATATCCGAAATTTCTTTAATCGGTTAATCTAAATAGGGAGTCTATAACTTTTGTTATAATATTAGAGCAATACCAGGGAACGTGGCCTAGTGATTAGAGCATCAGTGGAGATTCGAGGACCTGTGTACGAGACGTGGTACTATCAAATATGCTTTGCATCAGTATCATTCAGTTTTTGTATTTAAGAATACATATATTAGGCGGATGGTGCTGTCGGATGTTTCCCTTGCGTTTGGTTTACGGTTCGCAGCTACGGACCATGATGCCTGAACTGTAGAGTCGCTTATCCCGCTGTTTAGTTCATTGGGATCATTCAGGTGATAAAAACAAAATGGATGCATTAAATTTAAATTCAAGAATAGCTGTTATCATTATAAACATTATAATTCATGTTTAATAACCAGATACAAATAATAAAATGTCGCATGCGTGTGAGTATGCGAGAGCTAGAGAGAGTGACGCACGACATTTTTTAATTCAAAAAGAAAAAATTGAATCCTACGTTTTGTAGTTATAAACGTTCCTCTAGTTGCTTTAGGATATTGCAGTACAAACAGAAGTTCCTCTAATTGTTAATGGATATTACAGTACAAACAGATGTTTCCCTCTTTGCTACAGGATCTTACTGTAAAAACAGAGATTCCTTTACTTGCTACATAATGTTACTCTACAAACAGACATTCCTTCTTACTTGCTTCATCCAAACCTTTCTGAAAATTTTCTTATCGCTTCAGAACGTGATGTGTTATGACTAGCGTTTTAAGTTTTCCGAAGATATTTAATCATACTTAATGAAAATTCCAGTTGAAACATAATATTGCACGAGTGCTGTTTTAATGTTTGTACTTTAAGAGCATAATTGAAACAAATTTCTGTAATTTAGATCATTTGAAATATATATTTTCTTTCAAGATTAGAATGTTGTGTGTATAAAATGTAGATAAAATGAACACGATAACTGTAACATCCATGTGGTTATTTTGATGATCTTGATGCAATCACTTATTTAATATGTCTGCCCATAACGTAATAATAGCCTGTTTTTATAACAAAGTTACATAGCAATCTGTCTCGCAGAAGAATCGAACGAAGGATTTTCGCGTTCTAAGTTCGTGAAATTACCTTTGACCCGCACCTCCCGTTTATTCAAGTGACTGCATTATACACCTTCTCCAAGAATATTCATAACTCACTGTGCTTTGAGAATTTATTGATGTGTATTTTGCATAATAAATTACATATTTAGTTATTGTTGTGCCGTGTTTATTGGGTCGAGCATGACCGCTAATTTAGCGTGCTGGGCTGCTGATGCAAAGGTTCAAATGTTTGTCTCTTTGAAGTTCAGCTATTGGCACATTATAAAAATGATAGTCGATCTCGTAGCGGTGGGTGCTACTAACTGGTTGTCCTCTGTCTCCTTCGTAGACGCCTGTATCTTAGCTCTATGATTTTTTTTTACCTAGCCATTTCAAATATACTACCAAGACATGTTGAAGTCTGCACAACTTTACTCGAGAATTACCTGGTTAGTTGCCCCAATGTAGAAGCGATAGACTCGAAGGGAAGCTGCTAGTCAGTACTACTCACCGCCAATTCTTGGGTTGAATTGGCTGTAACATTATAGCGTTCCAACGGTTGAAGGTGCAAATATATTTTTCCCCCATTTATTCCAAGATAGTTAAGGTTTGAATTTTGACTACAGTAAAATTTAGCTCGATTTGTTCAATATTCTGTTGTATCTTAGAAGCATTAAATAGATGAAAACCTAAGAGATTTGTCACGTTAAGTCGGAAATATATTACTCTATTTTCCTCTGTAAATAGCCGAAACTTAACTGTAGCTGGTAATTAAAACAATTAATAGTACTGTTCTGTGATGATGTTTGTATTACAGTTTCTGTCATCACGCTTATTTCTCCACCCAGATGTCAGATGACGATAGACTGTCTCTTACTACTGCTGTTAGCGATGAAGAAGACGCCGAGACAAGAAACTCTCCATTTAGGGCTCGTTCGGGGACTGCCGCAGCCTCTTTCAACTGTACCGGTGCTGTTAGAAAAGCTGGGTAAGTTAAGCCCAACACGACAAAGTTAGATACAAAGTTTTGCCGAATTAGATTTAGCTAAATAGAAATCTTCATCTAAAACGGTGATGAATTAATCAATGTATTGCTATAGTTTATTTGATAATTTTTCCGTCACACTTAATTTTAATTTAATTAAATGCAAGGTTGATTTATTTTACTCACAGATCAAATGGTCGTTACAAAATTATCACCGTTTTACCACTAGTTTTCCAGGATGAAATGTCACAAGTAATGTTTCATAACTCGTATTCCAAATAATAGTTCAGCCGATGAGTTCTGTTAAGTAAAGACAAACTCTATGTTGGACATTTTTATTCGAACCCCTAATGGCCCAGTTAAAAATCACTTGTTAACAATTTTCGTTGTACTGATTTGATGTTTAAAAAGTCACATTACTGGCACGATATCTTTAATTATGATTATTACTGATAGCATATGTTTGAAGACTGTTTCCCTAAGCCTTTTAGATCTGGAAGGTAAGGTTTCAGAAGACCGTAAGTAGTTTAAAAAATTAGAGCTATTTTTAACTTGAAATGGCCAGTAGAACAGATCAAAATCAAAATTACAAGATTACGATAGTAAATTGAGTTAATTCAGTAATGTGTAAACTCGAGGGTCTTTGATTCACGTCATTGTCATAAAATCGTTGTTTGTTTGTTTTGTTTTGTAATTTCGCACAAAGCTACTCGAGGGCTATCTGTGCTAGCCGTCCTTAATTTAGCAGTGTAAGACTAGAGGGAAGGCAGCTAGTCATCACCACCCACCGCCAACTCTTGGGCTACTCTTTTACCAACGAATAGTGGGATTGACCGTCACATTATACACCCCCACGGCTGGGAGGGCGAGCATGTTTAGCGCGACGCGGGCGCGAACCCGCGACTCTCGGATTACGAGTGCACGCCTTAACGCGCTCGGCCATGCCAGGCCTCATAAAATCGTTGTGCACGCTTTGAAACAAATGGATGATCCATAAGAGTGTCAATGAAATCCGAATACTCTATTAGAGTAGTTGAAAAGATAGCGGTTGGTGCTGTTGACACTTACGTGTTATAATTTATCCTTAACAAGTTATATATTTCAATTTCAAATAGTCGGAAAATTTAATTTATAAATTAATTGAATGTACATGTGTATTAAATTTATGATATTTGCCAAAATTGATACACACAATTTTTCTTTCTTAACACAAACATAAATTTAACATACAAACAACAATACAATTTATAACAACGGTTATAACAATTAGTTATTACAAATAATGATTTATATACACACAATTTACAAACTCACTAACAATAGTCAATCTTCTACCTGGTCTGGAACTGAATATATTATCGACGATACAGGTCCACGATGAGAGATTTAATTTTAAGTTGATACTGTTACACTTTGCATAAGCTAGTTAGCTGTCTAATTCTTGATTGGCCTTATGCATACACGTTGACTTTTTACCAACGAAGATATTCAGTGTTGTAGAAATACTAACGCTCGAAGTTATTTCACTGAAGTCAAACAGTTTGTAACGTTCGAAATCTATAAACGTTCTGTAGTTTTTCTATTAATAAGCGTTTATGACAGTTATAGCTTCCGGAGTTTATCGCCTACTGACTGTAAGAACCAAACGTTATTACAGACTTTCTTCTCGCTTGTTGCGATGGCTACATTTTATACTTATTAGGCGATATTCTCGAAAATTCAGCTACTAATCGCTGGTATTTTACATACATACATTGTTCCTGGTTGATTCTTACGCTCAAGAATCTTCTACAGATTTAGAAAATGAGCGGGACTTTTGCAGTACCTATTTAGCAATATACATTGCATGCATTTCTAACTGAAACAAACATCGATATTAAAATAAATGTATAACGGTAAATCCGTTACTCGACTAACTTCTCTGGTGGCGTTATAATGTGACGGTCAGCCCCATTATTTATTTGGTAAAAGAGTAGCCCAGGAGTTGACGGTGGGTGGTAATAACTAGCTGCCTTCCATTTAGTCTTACACTGCTAAATTAGGGGCAGCCAGAGCAAATATCCTTCGTGTAGCTTTTCAAAACCAAAATTTCAGCCCAAAATTAGGGCTTGCTTAGAGCAGATAACCTTAGTATAGTTTTGTACAACTTATTTTTTACAGTGCTATAATAATCCCACATCGCATAGTATTAAAGTCCACCATGATCTAGAACTGAGGGAGAGTTTGGTTGAAATATTTATCCAAGCAACAAATAATTTAAAGTCTCCTCTTTACGTCCAGAAGTTTTCCCTCTTCCGTCAGAATATATGGACTCTTTTTACACGCTGAGACAGTGACGTCACTATGTCCAAGTCTTCTGATGGCTCAGTGTCAGCGATCCTTTAGATACAGGCTACAGAATATTAGGCCATGCTTTTGGAAATGTTCGTAAAATGTAAAAAAATAAACCAGAGAAAGTCAACATCCAACTTGATTCGTATCCCTCAGAGGTTTCAACAATAAAGTTGTGTATTTTTCCATGTTACGAAAAGTGGTGCGTGTCACTAATGGGATAATATACAATGGATGAACGTTACCTTGACGATTGGTTCTCCGATACCAGTCGTGTCAGAATGTGAACTATACTGGTATACCACACATTCCTTCTTGATTAATGAAACGTTAATCGAGAGTTGCTGTCAGAAATGGTTTGTTTTGTCTTCAGGACCACCTGAAACTTTAATATTTGATAGCTTATATCGCTAAAATTTGGAGTTCGATTCATGCTATTAGCACAACACATTGTACAGCTCTCTGTTTATTAACACTTATGAAGGACAATTGTACTAATAGATTCTGTCATTTAAAACTTCCTAGATTAATTTTTCATCTTCAGAATTCTTTATTTTTAGTTTATATTAAAACCTATTGTGCAAATCCTTGTGAAATTGTACAACTCATAAAATTTGCTCGTCGTTAAAGAAGAAAACTACTTGCTTTTAAACAGGTGGCAATTCGTGTACAAAATGTTAAGTAACATAAATTAGAAGAACTTTTTTTAAAAATCAAGGAAGACTCTAAATATGAAAATTCTTAACAAAAACAACCAATCGCACGAAGAGTATCATTAAATTGTTACGAAAGACAACAAATCACAGTGAGTATTCCATTGAGTATCTTAAGCATCTTTACCTTAAATGTAAATTTTTAATCTCAACTGTTCAAATACTAGATATGTTTAATAAATAACTGTTTCGCTCTGTGTAGGAAAAAAATGTTAGTGTTTATAGATACTGTAAAAATATATTTCATTCCTTTCTTCCAAATATTTGTGGATGGTCTTTGTTATCATCGTTTTCGGTTTGTGTTATTATAAAAATCTTGCTATGGACCTCATCATAACTTGAAATTAATAAATGACGATCCCTAGTGGCTCAGCGGTATGACTGCGGACTTACAATGTTAAAAACCGGGTTTTGTTACCCGTTGTGGGCAGAGCACAGATAGTTTATTGTGTAGCTTTGTATTTAATTTAAAAATAATAATAATAAATGACGAATTGCATAGTTATTCAATATCGTGTTCCAAAAGCCAAAATTCCTAACTTGCATGAATTAAGAAAAAAGGTATGATAGATACACGACACTAATAGTTTCGTATTTCCACAATTCGGTTTATATTCATTTCTCACTGTTTTTAACAGATTTCTTAGTGTGAAGAAGTGGCTCCTTAGAAAACACCGACAGGTGGAGCTAGCCAAGAAGCGGGGTTGGAAAGGGTATTGGGTTAGTTTAAAGGGTACCACTCTTTTATTTTATCCGTGTGATAACCGAGATGGTCGTGCAATTGACAGCACCCCTAAACATCTAATCATTGTGGATGGAGCTATCATGCAGCCTATTCCAGAACATCCTAAGCGAGATTACATATTTTGCCTGAGCACTGCTTTCGGTGATGCGTACCTCTTTCAGGTAAGGACACGAGATTTCGCCTCATTTCATACGTCACTCTAAGCATAGTTGTTTTTTTCTTACAGTACAATTAAATGTAAAATCATTAGTTTTTTTGTGGATTCTAGGTAAATGTGTAGAAATAACTGACATAGGTAAACTTGTTAACAAGTATGCTCCCTTTGGTCTCTTGCTGTGAATCTCATCAAATTATTGGTATAATAAAAAGAATCAATTTTTGTAAATTAGTTCCTTAAATATTCTTTAAATACAAAAACAAAACCTAAACTGATATTACAGTGTGTCCGGGAATTAAATTTACGTATTTTTTGATATACTCATTTTCCATTGAGAATGTAATATTAAAACTTTGTCGTTTAAAAAACGTTAAATGATTATTACAAACTGTCGCTGTTATTCATTTATTATTGCCTCTGAATTATGTGTTTTGTGCATATATAAACACATACTTTGTTGTTGTTACAGGCCCCATGTCAGGTAGAATTAGAGAATTGGATTAACAGCATTCATTGTGCTTGTGCAGCGGCTTTCGCAAGGCATCGCGGGAAAACTGGAACATTGCACCTTCTGCAAGAGGAAATCTTCCGCCTGGAAAAGGAAATCGAATCGGTAGATTTTTCCATCTGATACTGTGTTTAGGATTGGTAGAAATAGAGAACTTGCAGCCCCTTCGTTTCTGTGTTCCTTCAATTCTCTGGTGCAGTCTAGACAAACTATCTTTTACAACCCTTTTGAACCGCACATATTTTTTCTGTGGTTGAGAATACTTGTACGTCGAAGTGGAAAGACTTGACTCTCGTTGTGGTTGTGATTAGTTGTACGTCGAGTTAAGAAATGCCCCCCAGTGGCTCAGCGATATGTCTGTGGACTTACACGCTAAAATCCGGGTTTCGATACCCATGGTAGGCAGAGCACAGATAGCCCATTGTGTAGCTTTGTGCTTAATTCAAAACAACAACAACAACGAGTTAGAAAAGCTTGACTTTCATTGTGGGTGAGATTAATTATGTCTAAAGGTGAAAAGGCTTAACTTTCTTTGTGCTTTAGATTAATTGTGCTTCGAGTAGGTTGTGTGAACTTCTGTTATCTGAAAGTTTCTCCTGTATTTGAACATGAACAGTAATTTGAACAGTATCACATGAACAGTCATTTCTTTTTATCGCTGAACAAAATTCCCTTATTGGTTACGTTATTTAAGCTTCATTCCTGAACTATCATATGCCATGTTACTTGCCCCCCAGTGGCTCAGCGGTATGTCTGCGGACTTACACGCTAAAATCCGGGTTTCGATACCCGTGGTGGGCAGAGCACAGATAGCCCATTGTGTAGCTTTGTGCTTAATTCCAAAACAACCAACCAACCAGCCATGTTACTCAACCGAAATTCTGTTCTTATATTTATTTTGTAATCTTCTCTTTTAAAAATAGTTTATATGCAAATATAAAAAACAACAAATTATCTTACTCTTTTAAAAAAATGTTAAACACTGTCGATAGACTATTATCATTTTGTGATTTAAAGAGACCGAAACTCTTATAAGTTATTATTATTATTCATTATGTTATTTTTTCTATAAAGTACTTAAAGCGAACGACTGTTAATAAGTCTGATATAGATTTCCGATAAGTAAACTGAGTTTCATATGATTCACTAGCTTTACAATCATATACCTAGCATTCCAGCATGGACCTGAATTTTTTAAGAGCAAGGACAATCATTAGAGCTAAAGGTTTATTTTTCACCCTTTTAAACCTGTTGATTAGAGCTTATTACAGGTAGGTATAATTTACTGAAGTAAAGATATCTGTTTTTTGGAGATTCTACTGAGAGAACCAATAATGCAACTGAGAGCCATGCTCTATAGAAAGCTATTATCGCTATAAAAACTTTTGTTGTTATTATTGCTGTGTCATTTTGTTGTTATTGTTGCTGTTTGTTTCTTTTCTACACTGAACAACATACGTGTAAGAACTATAAAACTTTTCAAATGATTAAGAATGAATGCTGCATTGTTTGTAATGTAAGAAACCTCTTAAGTCGGCTGGTTTTACTATTTTTCCTACTTACAAAAGAAAAGATAAAAAGAACTTCTGTCACAATGTTGGAAGTGAAATTCGTGTACATGTAGAATTAAGCTTATTTTTTTATTCTGTTTCCTAAAATAATACTTGTTGCCTCACGTAATCTTCGGCTGAGAAGTTAATAATGAGTGGCTTAGTATAATGTTTTAGTATAAAAACTATGGAAACGTTCAATAAAAATCGCAAAATTTCGCCGATGTTAAAATCAGTTTGTAGAATCAAGAGTTTCTGAACTACATACTTAACATGTGATGAACAATAACCAATCAGTAACAAAAATAGTATTTTAAAAGGTAATTTCGTGAAAGAATAAACACAAATAGCTGGGACAGCGGTAAGTCTAGGTGCTTAAGATGCTAATATCATGGGCTCGATTTCCCTCGCTGAACACAGCAGATAGCCCGATGTGTGGCTTTGCTATAATAAAAACACACAAATGACTGCTTGAATAGTTGTTACTTTTTCTTAAATTTATTTATATAATGTTTAAAACACTTTAAAAATATGATCTGGTACGCCGCCATTTAAATGATTGAAAATAAAACAATGTGAGGTTTTAAATGACACCAGGTTCATGTGCGAACCACAAGTGAGAGGAATAATCAATGGACCCACAAGTCGGAGAACGAAGACAACTATCTTTTAATTCCACGTCGTTTTCACAATAGGAAACATTCAACTGCCAAATAATGAATAGAAATAATAAAATTTGCGATCGTCGTCCTTGGAGACCCTGAATATTCTTTGCTGCAACGTGCTCGATTGTAAGATAATCGGAAGTATTTTATCAACTGTTGAAAAAAGCAAATGGAAATTTGGCAGCGGAAATCTAAACATAAAGCCATTAAGAAATGATGAATGTATAGTTCAAATCTCAACATAAAACCAGTAAGAAATGATGAATGTATAGTTCAAATCTCAACATAAAACCAGTAAGAAATGATGAATGTATAGTTCAAATCTCAACATAAAACCAGTAAGAAATGATGAATGTATAGTTCAAATCTCAACATAAAACCAGTAAGAAATGATGAATGTATAGTTCAAATCTCAACATAAAACCAGTAAGAAATGATGAATGTATAGTTCAAATCTCAACATAAAACCAGTAAGAAATGATGAATGTATAGTTCAAATCTCAACATAAAACCAGTAAGAAATGATGAATGTATAGTTCAAATCTCAACATAAAACCAGTAAGAAATGATGAATGTATAGTTCAAATCTCAACATAAAACCAGTAAGAAATGACGAATGTATTGTTCAAATCTCAACATAAAACCAGTAAGAAATGACGAATGTATTGTTCAAATCTCAACATAAAACCAGTAAGAAATGATGAATGTATAGTTCAAATCTCAACATAAAACCAGTAAGAAATGATGAATGTATAGTTCAAATCTCAACATAAAACCAGTAAGAAATGATGAATGTATAGTTCAAATCTCAACATAAAACCAGTAAGAAATGACGAATGTATTGTTCAAATCTCAACATAAAATCAGTAAGAAATAATGAATGTATAGTTCAAACTAACTTGGTAAAGGAGTTTTAATATAAAAAGGATGAGTTAGAAAAGATTGTGAATCTTTTAAATAAGACAAAAAAGGAGGGAACAAAATGAAACTATGTGAAACAGAAAGACGTCTACTGTATGTTTAGCCTCGGCATAGTCGCTCATAGAACGGCTCTGAGTTTTTCAAGTACTAACTTTTAGTTCGCCGTTCCATCATCTGTTGACCAATTTGAGATCGAATTGCAGTTTTGAACTTGGGAAGTCAAACCCTTTCGAGTGATGTACATGACCATGACCAAGGTTTTATAGATTGATTTACTCTAATGCTGCGTCAAAGAATTTCAATGTGAGAGTAGGCTAACAGAGATCCTGATAAG
Organism: Carcinoscorpius rotundicauda; assembly: GCA_011833715.1. Lineage (NCBI taxonomy): Eukaryota > Metazoa > Arthropoda > Merostomata > Xiphosura > Limulidae > Carcinoscorpius > Carcinoscorpius rotundicauda. The sequence goes on along the minus strand of CM022391.1, from coordinate 116,074,280 downwards.
TAATAAAATCTAATCGGGTATACGTGCGTCCCACGCTTGGTATCGCTGGTGCAGAAAAATACAGCTGGTAAAAAAGAGAAAAAAAGTCTCGTAGGTTGATCTAGTCTAATCGTGCCTAAAATAATTTCAAGCTAGTTCTAATGGTTATAAAGTAGGGAAACCAAGTCTTAAAGACAAAATTAGTCGCATCACCTTAATTTCAAGTAGGTAGATATATTACTAACAACGAGCTTCACCACTAACTTTCGGAGTAGGCTTAGCAACACCTAAAAGACTAACTTTTATGTTTCTTAATATAGCAACTCTATAATAACAATGGAGTAATAAGCCCCTTATCATAACATTTGTAATTGCGTGAGCTGGGCGTACCAAGTTCATAGTTTACTGGACTGTTGCCTCAGAGACGCTCTTCGCACCTCAGGGTTGATTTCTTTTGGTTAGCGGGTTTCCGTCTAGTCTACTGGTTCAAAATCCCACGCATTCGATACTTGATAAGCATTCAAACTGCACTGTTGTCTCTCGACTCAATAGCATGCATTGCCTACTCCATTTTGTTCTTTTTTAATGGACATTTTAGTTGTGCATTATAAAATATAAGCTATGATGCAACGAAAATTTAGGGAAATCATGCGAGAAAGTTTGAGAAATAAAACCTAAAAACAGAAAATTTATCTATAAAATAACCAATGGTGTTCAACCCTAAAACTACCTTTGAGTGTCAACGGTATTTTACTTCATTCTGTTTTAAAATATTTTTGCGCTAAAATACGTTTAATGAAGAAATATTCTCAATGTTGCCCGTAATCCTACTAAATTGAATGATTTTTCTTATCAGTTCTTTATACTGGTTTGTGACAGTAGAAAGTAAAAAGTGACGTAATAAAGTTAATAAAGAGCATAAATATAGATTACACAAAGAGACGAAAAATGTAATGTAAGATATCGTTGTGTAATCAGACTTTGATCGAACTGTAAATACTAAGATGACTAACTTTTGCTTTTGCCTGACATGGGTCGTGCGTTCGAATCTCCGTCACGCTTAAGATGTTTGTCTTTTCAGTTTACTGCAATTGTTGTCATGAAGACTGAATAAGTAATGAACCATGTCTGGGGCTCGTGATGTCTGAATATTTTAATAACACAACAAAAACTCCTGTGAATAATGTTTTATTAATTTCAGTAGTTTCTTTTTTCACGAGTAAGATATATTAGAGCTTGTAAAAATATATTGTTTTTAGTTAATGGACTATCTTTGCCGTGCCCACAACGGGTGTCAAAACCCAATTTTAAGCATTGTAAACTTTTGATTAGCAAAATTAATTATAATTTACACAAATACACTTCTTTGCCAAATATAACCTGCAACTTCTAAGTTAATGATCATTATTGCTTTATCTTCTCTTGTCTCTCATATATTTATCTTCTACTGGTTATTATCCTCGCCATGCGAAGGTGTTGCAGTCGGTTCTGTTTTTACGTGTTTGTATCTCGAAAACTAATATCTCGATGTACATGAAAAGTGTACAGAAGCTATGAAGTCGGTATGGGACAATTCTCCCCAAGTTTGATTCAATTTTTGGGTCACTTTTGATCATTTTTGTAATAGGGGAGACAAGACATTTTCGTGATTTAGGGTTAACAAGTTTGTAAAGTGTGATTGTGCCACATTTCATGGACACGTTTAGGTTAATGATCCTCATCACATTACGACAAATGATCAGGACTGTTGATCATTGTGGATCTGTGAAGGAATTTTCTAAGTTTTCGAAGGTGAAATTTGTTGTTATCTACTATAACAAGCTAAGTTTGTGTTTGCACTCTTCAGTTATTTGTGCCTTAGACTTTTCCACATTTCTTGATCAATTAGTGCCAAACTTGACTCAGTGATATAAGATAATATGAGGAAGGTCGTAAAGTGGTGGGGGTTGGATTTCCATCTCCTATTTAAATAAATGTCAATATGTTTATGTATGTGTATCTGCTCGTTATACGTGTCCACATTTCTTGACATAGAGATACACACTGACATGAGGAAGGTTATGGGGGATATATCCTCCTAACTTCATATCTAATTTTGGAAAAACTACCAAATCAGCATAACTTGACATAGTGGTTCAGAATAATATTAGGAAGGTTATGAAGGGATTAACCTCTTCTAATTTCATATTGATAGAATTCTCGAAAAGAGTACATCTTTCTTTTCAGTATCGATACCTTCATGCATGTTTATTGCGCTTTTTAATGTTTATTGTGTTAACAAAACAAACAGAAATAATTTCCTATCCTTTGTTGCAAACAAGTTTTTATTCCACATCTCCAACTACTCGAGTTAGTTCAATATGTAGTCTCGAAATGAAGCGACGGGACGAGGGTATGGAATCTCTCTGTTTGATCTTGTTATTGCTTTATCATTCGTGGGGTGTAAATGGCAGGTAAACTGCCACCTTTTGTTAACAGCAGGTTGTCTCTTTTATTGAATTACAACAGTTGTATCATTTTTTTAATGGCTGATTTTCCCTTTCATTGAATTACGACATTGGCATTGTGTCATTTTTATTATCAGCTCCATAAAAATGGTAATACTGTATCATAATGTGTTTTACAACAAAGCATATAGCATCCTTTCTATGTTTCCATCCCGTTTAAAAACTAAAATTACACTTCATTTCTGACCACCGCTGCATGTAATATTATTTATAATATCTTAAAATATTCTTGTTTTATATATACCGTGATGTTTTGTGTCAACATTTATCGAAGAATCTTCCTTATAACTAATGAGTAATGATAATCCACGTATTTTACACCTGTCATCTTCTCTGTAACAGATGGGTAATGGTATCCCACGTATTTTACGATTGTCAACTCCTCAAAAACCAATCAGTCAATGAAACTTTCATATCTTTTAGGACGGAAAGATGAAACACATGGCAGAACTCCAGCTCACTGTAGTGGCCGATTCGGAAAGCAAGCAGACGTTAAACAACCAGATTACGCAATGTGAAGAGGACTTGGAAAGAATCCATTGTGAACAATTTCGACTTCGATGCTACATGTCGTCACTACAGAACGGAGAGTTGCCCAATCCGAAGGTAGGGTGTCTTTTAAAGATAAGTTTATAATATTCTTATTTGCTGAAAGTGATATTTCATTTATTTCTGATCAAATCGTGTAATAAAACCTACAAGAAAATATATGTTTTAGTCAAAAGTTTAGGGGTTTTTAAGTTTAACATGAACCTTTGGTATCCAAAAAGAAAGTTCGTTCCTGACTAGTATTCTCTGAAAGGTCGATTAATAATGTATGACGTAAGTTCTGTAGTGTTTGTCTTCCATACGAATTCTATGCCGTCTTGTTCATTCAACCATGTCCAGGTGGTTAAGGCATTCGACTTGTTATCTGAGGATTGCGGGTTCGAATCCCCATCGCGCCAAACATGCTCGGCCTTTCAGCCGTGGGGGCATAATAATGTGACTGTCAATCCAGCTGTTCGTTGGTAAAAAAGTAGTCACAAGAGTTGACGGTGGGTGGTGATGACTAACTGCCTTCCCTCTAGTCTTACACTGCTAAATTAGTGACGGCTAGCACAAATAGCCCTCGTGTAAGTTTGCACGAGATTCAAACCGAAACCAAATCATTCAACCATAAATAAATAATTATTTAAATGGATATGTTTGTATGTTAAGAACTTCAATTTACAATTTATTAGTATACGGAAAGTCGATACTTACTTAAAATAAATTTTAAAACAACTCGCACTGTGATTCTTTGTGATAATTATTACATCGAAGATGCATTGGAGCAAGTTTTATTGCACGTAGCGTGAAAGCGAGTGCGAACGAGATATGTTGGTTTGTCCGTTTATATCATAAATCTGAGGTTTAAAGGTGAATTTTACAGAAAAAAGAAAACTTTGCAGTCAAAAGAACTACTTATAATTAGTTTAAATTAATTTATAAAAAATATTTGCTAATAAATGAAACATAGAACTTGGTGCAAAAAGAGCCCTTTCCGAGCGGCAATCCGAACGTTTTAGTTTTTACGTTTGCCGCTAGGAAAAGTACTGTCACGTAATAGTTTCCAAACAAACCGCCAACGCCAGCGCGTTGAATGTAAATAAACCTGGCCAGTGCATACGGAGAAACAGAGGCGGAGTCTGTTTTGACTTTGTGTTCTGAACAGTGTCGGGTAGCACCATATCAATTTGAACCTACTCTGAACGAACCTAGAACAGTTACTTTTGACACAGATCTGACAAGTTCTAGTGATGAGAACAGTTCCACGAGCGTGAGTAGCAGAACTGTGAGTGATAAAGATAGCGCCCAGGCCAGTTGCGTGTTGGTCATACCTCCAGTGGAAGAATGGTAAACCTAAGTCATGACAACAAATATGGCCTGTATTATTTCATGTGCAATTTTAAGTATCTCGAAACCTTTCTGGTGTTTATAAATTATTAGTATTACTAACTGAGTTTTATTTGTGTATGCTTTGCCGACTATGGTAACTAATACTCGGCCATTCTACAATCATTGTACCGGGTAAATATTTATGACTCGTAACAAAATGAATTTCAATTATACGTCATAATTCTGTCTATGAAATTAAACTAGATATAGCAGTCTGAGTAGTTAACTTATCTTGAAATGTTAAATTTGAAAAATGGATTTCTTTACACTTTTCCATGTTTAAAAATGATACAAAAACATCTGAAGAATGATCTACCAGCTTTTAAACTTGGAATATACTCTATTTGGGATAGATTTGTCCACTGTCTACACTAGGAAATCAAGGTTTCACTGACTTTCAGGTGCCACAAATGCAAAACACGCTCATGAATGTGAAATGTGTATGTGTAGACACATTCTTCGAAAACTTCTACTTTTCAAATTACTCTATTATACTAGTTATTGTTTATTGCTTTATACTGCACACATACCTTTAAGTTTGTTCTTTTCGTGATGGCAAGGGATGGGTTCAGAGGGGTGGAACCTGTACTCTGCAAGTTGAGGTCAGTCCTCAGCTCTACACGAGGAAAGATGGTGGGGACGATCTTGGCTAATCTCGATGTTTTTTCAGTCTCAACCTGCCTTGGTTGAAACTCACGGAATCCAAAACGATGGGATCCGACACAAAACATGAGTGTTCATCTTGACAAAACTTTGTGAAGAAGTCCAGTTCTTCCTATTGATCATCCTCACCCACTGTCGCCACCTTGCTAGTTCCTTCTCCTTTGCCCGATGCCGAACCGTTTTTACAACCATAAGCAATGCAGTAAACCGTGTTATCATAAAACGAACATAAAGTGGCAATATCAAGACAAAAAATAGTATCACAAAGTATGTAATCCGAAAAACGCACCGATAAATTTAGATGAAACACCAACACTGAAAGGAACACAATGGTTGGTGTGCAATGAAGTGTGTTTGGCAACTATTACGTCACCAGTGTGTGACGTAATTTAGGTTCTGGTTTACAGGGTATAACTTAAGTTAATTTAAAGATATAGCTATAGTTGTTATATGCCCATAAGATATTAAGTCATTAAATTCACGCTTCCGCAAATGGTAGATTACGAAGTCATTTTCTGAATGTAACATATTAATGTAAACCATTTGTGTTTATATATATATATAAATATATAATATTACTTCTTAATCTAAACTTGTTGTTAGGCGCGCTATAACAATTGCCTTTAAGAGACATTGTTGAGAAACGGTAATTTTTCAAGTTATGTATAATTTTTTTTTCATGAGAAGCTGCTGTGATCGGTGTAAGTTAGAAGAATTAAACTGTCCCTCGGTCTATCAGGTGATCGTTAAAATTGTATCTTAACATATATCTTGTAAATATATTTTGTAAATATACTAGTTTCGATTACCAGAATAAATAACAGTTCATATTTTTCGGCACTTGTTTGCCCTCCCCCATTCTTTTCTGTCCAGCTTAAAATTCGGTAGGACATGTATATTATATTCACGTACACTTTGCTGTTGATTCAAAATATCGGAAAGTGACATATTTCTAAAAACTAAAAACTGAGTGGCTTATTGAATTTCTTGTTTTTGGTGTGTCTTTCTGTTATCGTTTCATTTTCGATTTGACGTTAGAGTTTCAAGTTAAAATACTTTATTTGAAACCAATAATTCATCAGCTATCACTAATAATGTACATTTCACTTTTAAGTGAAAATGTTTTATTTTGTCAAAAACTGAAGTCTGATGTTGACGGGTGAACACTAGCAAAACTTGAGTTTTCAACTTTCTTAAACAAACCAGTCGTGTAACCGAACAGAATATATTAAATCGTCTCGTAACATTTAGTTGTTAAAGGAAAGAAAAATAGTGTTGTCTGGGTATGGTATTGTTACTTTCTATTATCAAACGGTAATCTTATCAATGATTGTGAGGAATCCGTTTTTGAAATTTTTAAATTCATTTTAAATCTCTAGGAATCAGTTTTCTAGTTGCCTCAGTGGTTTTTGCGCATCATAAAAGAAACATAATTGCAAAAATAAGAATATAACAGCGTTATTTTTTTTTCTGCCTAGAATGAGTGCACGTAAGTGTGGGCTCTGTAGAGTTTACATCAATGTAGAAGAAAGTAATGTTATTTGTTCAGCTGGATGTGGCAAACTTTATCATTTGAAGTGTGCTGGTCTTAATGAGATTGATTTTGAATATCTTACTGTTAACAATCAGCCTTTTAAATGTAAATCATGTATCTCAAATCTCAAGCAAAATAGAAGTAGTGAGTCGCCATTGGGAAGAGTACATTCCGGATCTGAGGGTGAGAAGGTGAACTTGGATGGTCAACTGGAAGTAAATATTTCAACTCCAGACATGGATAAAATTAATAGTAAGTTGGGAGTTATTTTAAGTCAGTTGAAGGAATTGACTCCCGTTAAAGATGAGGTTATTGACTTAAAAAATTCAATAGAACATTTTTCAAGCTCTTTGGATGATGTCTTGAAAAGATTTGCTATTTTTGAAGATAAACTTTCTCAATTTGGTAAAGAAGTTAGTGCCTGTATGATGGAAAATAACCAATTGAAAAAAGAAAATGTTGATCTTAGAAGACAAATTTTTCTGGTTCAGCAGCAGATGTATCAAGCAGAACAGTACTCTTACAGTTCAAATGTGATTATTGATGGTATTCCTGAAGTCTCTAGTGAAGATTTGTATGCTATTGTGCAGAAGATTTCGGACAAACTGGAGGTTCCAGCTGCTAAACAGGATACTTCCAATGTTCATCGAATTGGAACTAAAACTGCTGCTAGTAAGAAGACAAGACCCATTGTTGTGAAATTTCTTCGGAAGCAAGTTAAGGCAGACCTTCTGTCCCAGAAGCGAAAGCACTTTCGTCAATTATCTACGAATAATGTGGGTATTTGTAATGAGTCATACCAAATATACTTGAATGACCATCTGTCTCCTTATTATAGTCAATTGTTTTGGAAGGCTCGTACTTTGAGAAAGACTAAACAGTTTAAGTATATTTGGACTTCTAATGGGGTGATCTATATGAGAAAGGATGATGGTGCTCGACCTATTGTAATTAGAGGGGAAAGTGACCTGAACTCCCTGTAATTCTGATGGCTTTGGATTTTGATTTTGATCCATCGATTGAGTTCATGGTGCAAAGTATTCCTGGGCCTGAAAAGTTGAATACACTAATTGGTAATTCTTCTTTTAATATTTTGCATTTGAATATACGAAGTGTTTTGAAAAATTTTGACCAATTGGTCGTGCATTTGCAAACTTATCAGGTTCCTATTCATGTTATTGTTCTTACTGAAGCCTGGCTTGCAAATGACAAGTTGTTACAGATTTCACTTCCTGGTTATGATATGCATGCCTCTAGTTGTCGTTTGAATAGAGCTAGTGGGATTGTTATTTTTACTCTTGCTGCTGTTAAAACTGTAACTGTTGCACCTGTTTATCTTACTTGTGATTCTTTTATTATTGAATGTAACTTGTCTTGTCAAACAAGCCTAGTTGTCATTGCTATATATAGATCACCTGCGTTTTCTGATGATTCCTTTCTTCTTCAATTTAATGATGAGCTAAATTTGTATAATGATAAAGATGTATTGTTATTGGGAGATTTTAATTTTGATTTGTTATCTTTAAGTCCTACTGATGCAACATCGGAGTATTTACATATTTTGTTCAGGCATAGATTGATACAGTTAGTGAATGTTCCTTCTCATGTTGACCTGAATTTTTCAACGTGTATTGATCATGTCATTGTTCCTTTTAATAGTCGTTATAATTTTCAAGTTTTTGTACTTAAAGCCAATGTTACTGACCATTTTCCATTGTTTGTTAGTTACTTTGTAAATTGTTTGGATTTGAATATTGATCAGCAGCCTTGTAAGGCTGTAATTAACAATACTCTGGCCTCGAACCTTGTAAGCAATCTGGACTTATCTTATTTGGATCTTGATCTATCTGTTGAATTTTCTTTTAATGTTTTTTTAAATTCTGTCTTGCATGTTATTGATGAATCTTCTACCTTAATTTCTTCTGTGAAAAAGACCAGAAAGTTGAAACCATGGATTACCACTGATTTAATTCAATTAATCAATAGACGTGATAAAATGGCCTATAAAGCTCGCAAAAATCCTTTAGATTTTTCTCTTCAGCGTTCATATAGGCGATTTCGAAATTTTGTCGTTGGTAAAATACGTAAACAAAAATTAAACTATTTCTCTTTTCAATTTTTAAATAAGAAAAATTTGAAAGATCAATGGTCTTTAGTAAACGAGATTACTGGGTTTAGAAATAAACCGTTTGTTTTCCCTTCCTGTACAAATCTGGCTAATACTTTTAATAATTATTTTGGAAATTGTTGTACTGTCTCTTCTTCAATTCTTGGCACCTCTTTTTTTCAGTGCCTCAGTGATCCTAATCCTTCTAGTTTTTTCTTGCTTCCACCTTGTTATAATGAGGTTTGTTCCTGCATTTTAGCTCTCAAACAGTGCAGTCCTGGTTGGGACAACATTAGATCTTCTTTTGTTAAACATAATTTGGATTTCTTTTGTTTTGTTTTGACTGCTTTAATTACAAATTCTTTTGCTCATGGACATGTTCCATCTATGCTTAAAATAGCCAGAGTAATACCTATTTTTAAGTCTGGTAATAAGGAAGATGTGGGAAACTATAGACCAATCTCTCTGTTGTCTACTTTCTCAAAAGTTTTTGAAGGCATTATGAAAATTCGTTTAATGTCCTTTTTAAATAAGTTTAAAATTTTACATCCTAACCAATTTGGATTTCAGTCGGGTAAAAGTACTGAACATGCAATCTCTAAGCTTTTAACTCTTGTAATTAACTCAATGAATGCTCATTATTGTCCTTTGGTTATTTTCTTTGATTTTAAAAAAGCTTTTGATTCAGTTTCTCATTTTGTTTTAATTAAAAAACTTGAAAATTATGGTATTAGAGGTACTGCTCTAAATTGGTTTACATCTTATTTGAAAAACAGAGAACAATTTGTTGATGTTAAAGGTTTAAGGTTTTCAAATATTGTTATTAAATGTGGGGTTCCACAAGGTTCTATTTTAGGCCCAATTTTATTTTTGATTTTTGTCAATGATGTTTTTAGTTTGCCTTTGAAGGGTACTTTGATTGGTTATGCTGATGACTTGGCTCTTGTTTTTTCAAATTCTGATTCCCAAAATTATAATGATGCTATACATGATCTTAAAATCCTTAAGAAGTGGTTTCAAACTAATTTATTGACTGTTAATATTAAAAAAACTGTGTGTATGAGATTTGGATTTTCAAAATGTAATATGCAACCTATTAAGTTTCATAATTTTTCTTGTTTGTTTGATAATTGTAGTTGTCCTGTTTTTAATTTTGTTGCTAAATATAAATACTTGGGAATTTTACTAGACAATCATTTAAGCTGGGCTCCTCATATTGTTACTGTAACTCAGAAATTGAGATATATTGGTATCATGCTGCAACCTTTAAGATTTATTTTACCTTTTAAGTTTTTGAAAACTATATATATTGGCCTTTATCAGTCTGTTTTACAATATGGTTTGATTTTTTGGGGTGGAGCTTATAAGTCTTACATTAACCGTTTACAAATTTTTCATAATCGATTTTTGCATATGCTTTTTATTAATGAAATTAATTTTTCTAATTTAAATATTTTTACTTTGCACAAGTTGTATTTATTTAAACTTGGTTGTTATGGTTTGAAATATATACGTGATTTTCTAATTGTTAATTTTGATTATAATACAAGAAGTTTTTGTCATGTTAAGTTTCGCATTCCTACAACTAAATACACTTTTATGTTTCATCAATTTTTGGTAATAGCTGCATATTTTTTAAATTACCTTCCCACTGATTTGTTTAAGGAATCTTGTTATGCCAAGCAGAAGTTATTGTTGAAAAATTGGTTATTTATTTCTGAGCAGCCTAACAATTTTGTTGTTTCTGATTTGATTGTTCGTTAGATTATTTTTTGTAAATATTTTTGTTTTTTCTTCTGATTTTGTATTTTTTGTTTTCTTGATTTATTTTATTTTGTTTTGTATTAACTTGTGTTTTATTTTATTTTGTTTTGTATTAACTTGTGTTTTATTTTATTTTGTTTTGTATTAACTTGTGTTTTATTTTATTTTTCAAGCCCATTTTGTAATGAATTGTTGAGCCTTACAGTAGAGTCCTTGAACTCAGTGTTTGGCTCTTTCGTTATTATATTCTGTATTTTAGTTAATTAATAAATTTATTTATTATTATTATATTATTATTATTGTTACGATATTTGCTCATTGGCAGTAAGAAAAGAAACTGAAATTCATTTATTATTTCGCAATATTCCAATTATTACACCTGGATTAACTGTATATATGTCACAAATATAAGTATTACATGATATTTTTGAATTTCATGCAAAGCTACACAAGGGCTATCTGCGCTAGTCGTCATTATTTTAGCAGTGTAAGACTAGATGAAAGGCAGCTAGTCACTACCACTCACCGCCAATTCTTGGTCAACTCTTTTACCAAACAAAAATGAGATTAACTGTAATGTTATAATAATTCCACAGCTGAAAGGACGAGCATGTTTGGTGTGACGGGGATTTGAACCCGTGACCCTCAGATTACGAGTCAAGTTCTATAACCACCTGGACATGCCGGACAGCTGAACTGCATGAGAATTCGTCCAGGAAGGGAAGCAGCAGTATAGAATTCCACCATTTTGTTCGGTAGCTTGACGGTAGCTGAGATCAATTGTCGAAATTTAATAGTTCCTTATGCTTCAGGATAGAGTAAAAATATCTGGACCGACTTGAACAGTGGGGTTTATTGCAGAAAGTGTTTGGAATGTTACATAACAGAATGTGTACATATACACTCGCCTCTGTTACTGCTCGTTCAATATGAGTTACAACAAAGGAAATGAGCATGGCCTAGTGGCTAGATTTCTGAACTGTGGATCCGAGGACACAAGGTTCGCGTTCCCTTACGCAGAAACAAACATCTCACTCCGTACTTTGTAATCGTGGATGCATTATCAGAGTAACAGTCAAATCACACTATTCAGTTAGCGCTTACTCAGGAGAGTTGGCATTATTTACTGGCTACGTTTCATTTGTTCCACTAGTACAGAATCTGTGCGATCTGTACAAATATCCGAAATAAACTGAAAATGAAAACATAGTTTTGTGAATTTAACATATAAAGATCAATTTACATTTGATGATTAAAACGACATATATATCTGTTGTTTCTTGTACTACCTGAAGGTCGGATAAAATACTGAGTTTTGTTAAGTTTATTTAATCTACAAGTAGATGAGTGCATGAGAGAGAATTATTAGACCCGCCACTCGAGGACAGGAACAAGGTTTTGAATCTTGTTCTCAGATATAATTTATATATTTCTATACGTGTAATGACCTACTGTTACTTCCAAAGAAAAGTTTGTACGCTATTGGCCCAGCATGGCCAGGTGGTGAGGGTGCTCAATTCGTAATCTGATGATTACGAGTTCGAATCCTCGTAACGTGAGGTAAATCCCACTATTCGTTGGTAAAAGAGCAGCCCAAAAGTTGACGGTGGATGATGATGACTAGCTACTTTTCCTCTAGCATTACACTGCTAAATTAGGGACGGCTAGTGCAGATAGCCCTTCTGTAACTTTGTTTGACATTCAAAATAAAAACAGACTGTCGAGAAGGTGAGTGACAGGAAAGATAACACATGTTGGTTTTATAGAACAGCATTAATCACGATTTATCTGGAAAATATGAAACTGTTAAAACACTGAATCACATTTATTATGTTTCATTAAATTCCATGAGCCCAAATGGTATGGAGAATTACAGAGATCATAAGTCAACTTTATATGTATCAACTGAGTTACACTCCCGTAGTTACATCTTTCTGTTACGTTTTCTTGTAATGATTTTAATGTTTATATTATTTTGAGCATGTTATATATGGTGGAAGATTTACGATTAGATTTACGGTTAAATTTTATTAACTTTTGCTTCATAGAACTTGCTAACTTATGTTTCCAAGACAACCAAAGCGACACTGAACAACTTAGGGGTGTTTACGGTTTCTTCCTTTCATGCTTACATATGCGCTCGGAGTCCATCACTCCTGACGAACCTCCTAGCTGGTAGAGGTGCCACCAAGCGGAGAGCTCGTGGACTATTATCAAGGTCAAACAGTGGAAGGTAATTAAAATCAACCTAGATTTACCATAATTCTTGGAATGATAGCATACAGTCACTACTTTTCGGTGTGTATATATTCTAAACTAACTTCCGTCATATTTAATTTATATGGTGGTGCTTTAAAATCAAAGGGATTAGCTTTCTTCGCAAAACTAGTTTAAAGAAAATTATCAATTTAAACACAAGAAAAAGCAGTTTAATCATGTGCAGATGGCGTTCCAGTATTTCAGTATGACGCCTTTACTCAAAGTTCTGTAACGAAATTATTCATGCTTCCGTCAAGTAAAGTTATAACAACTTTTACGATTTTATGTAGTAACTACAGACCACTGTTAACTGTCATTATGTTTTAAGAATTGAAGTCATGAAATAAAAATTAATGCATCAGCACTTCCTACAGGTAAACAATGAATTAAGTAGCATTACGTCCCAACAATTAGTGTCATAGACTAATAGTTAAAATTACCCGTCTTCAGTTCATCAAATCTCTTCAAGGTAGAAATTATAATTCAGTTCAGATATCATAATTTTGTAAACAGTATGTCGTTTAATCCCACTAATCAACTAGTTTCTTCACGGTAGGCGATCACTCAGCTTATCATTCTCAACACAGAGTAGCTTCGATCAACCCACAGATACTTCCATCAGCATCAAACTCCCGGATGGTGAGGTAAGCGTTAGTCAAAACTCATTTGATTGTGATTTTGCTGTATCTTTACAAGACTTTAATGGGCCTGCAGATCATCCTGTAAGCAGTATACACAAGGAGATTGGTAATAAAATACATCTCAGATAAGATAGTTTCTTAACGTACGTCTTCATGGAGGTTTCTGCACTAAACACATAATAAGATATTTTTTCATGTAAATTATAAAGACCTGAAGTTGCCGAATAATTGGCGGCATAGTCGTTGTTGTTGTTGTTGTTGTTTTTTGTGGTATATCCCTCAGACCACTTTGGCCAGAATATTAATTTAACGCTCTGCATAAACCGGGTTTCGATACCCATCACGAGCACAGCAAAAATAGCCGTAGTGTAGTTTTTCGTTTAAAAACAACCAAACCCAAACATTCTCTTCGCTTCTTTTATCAATCAAGTCATTCTATAAGTACAAACACGGCTATTTTCAACCCTAAATCTACATTTTTGTTTCCAGGCTTTTGTGGTATGTAAGTGTAACTTTTTTGTTTTTATATAGAATGTCAATGTTGGTGTTCGAAATAACATGACAGTTGAGGAAGTGCTCTGGAGTGCTTGTAGCAAGAAACAGCTTTCCCCGAATGACCACTTTCTTAGGGCAAAAAGGAGGAAGGACATGGAGGAATATTACGTTCCTTCAAGGCACGAGACAGTGGAAGGTCTAGTAAGTTGACCTTTATTGTTGTATGTGATAAGAAAATATACTATAAAGTCTAACAAGTTTACTGGTGTATGTTTGATAGGGGGTTATATTTAGTGGCGTATTTAAGAGGGGCTAGAAGGGGCTCAGCCTCAGGTCCCATGGTCTTAATAATGGCCCACTGATACTTTTATCCGCCGTTGGTTATACTATAATATCTAGTATGTTAACTGTTGGAAAAATGTTTGGAAAAATATTACGTAAGCCTTTATCTCATAACACATTTCTTTCTAAAAAACAAAGATTTACGAAGCTTACATCATAATTAAGGTTCTGAAATGTTTAGTCTTATGCTTAAAGTTTTATTTTAATGTGTTTCTCCAATAACTTTCAAAATTATTTGTGAGTTTATTGTTTTGTCAAGTGTCTAAAAACGCTTCCAACTATATCAATTATCACACCTGTAGATATGGCTTTTCCGCCGAGCTGTAAAGACCTAAGGGAAAATTGTTCCAAACTCTTTGATTAAATATGTTTTGAATACAAAGCTATTTCTGACACAGTTTCATAAACTTTAATATTGTATATGGTGTTCCTCTGTTCAAAGTTGTGATATCAATAGTCTTATGGAAGTGTTTAATTTATAGAAATTTTATTTTTTCTTGCTTTTATTGATAATGCGAACTTGTTTTTTTACTTGCTTTTCTTTCCATATATATATATGTGTGTGTGTGTTTATGTTGAGTCTCTTGTAATATTTAAAATTTCTTTTTGTATTCCTCGAAGCCACTAAATTTCGTTGAAAACCAAAGTTTAGTTCTTATTGCTTCCGCATGTAGAAATTAAATACATTTTTTGTTTGTTTTTGCTGTGCCGTATAATCACCTGATGACAATTTTTACCATTAATTAGATATGACTATCTGGGGAGAACTGTAGCAATAATATCTACTTAATTAGTTCATTGCTAAGTTCACCATGTTCCAAATGTTTGTTCATTTCTCAGCAAGGATATGAGGTCCTGGAGGTTTGTGTCAAAATTCTGTACCAGGTTGATCTGACCAGAACCACTCTGGACCAGTTGTTTGGGTTCAGCGTGGAGGCTGAACTAGTGGAGAATGCTGACCACCAGGACGAGCTGTGTGTCTACGTGAGCAGAGTAGAGGAAGGAAGTTTGGCTAGAGAACAAGGTAAGAACGCGTTTCACTCTTATTTCATATGTTCTGTTACGTCAACTGGAAAATATTTATAGGGAAGAACCAATAACAGTTAACAATGTTGCTAATACACCCAACAAATGTAACAACAGTGTATTCTTTCATGACAGTTAACAATGTTGCTGATACACCCAACAGAAATAAAATCTGTGTTCATTCGTAATAGTTTACAATGTTGCTAATACACCCAACAGAAATAGCAACCTATGTTCATTCGTGACAGTTTACAATGTTGCTAATACACCCAACAGAAATAACAACCTATGTTCATTCATGACAATAAATACTGCTGCTAATACACCCAACAGAACTGTTTATTTCTAGTTTACTAACGTTAATTTTTACTTATTTACGTATTTAACGGATTTCCGAAACCTTTAACCAACAAACTGAAATGTTTTCCAAAAATTATCGTAGGTCGAAGTAATGTTACGTACTGAAGTATACACAGTTGAAAATGAATATTTTACCTGCAATGATAGACAAATTCCACGTGACGTTTGTTTTCAACATAAAAACGAAATAAACAATACATTGTCATAAAATATAACGTAATATTAAAAACGTATAATCTCTATATACATGCGGGCCTGGCATGGCCAAGCGCGTAGGGCGTGCGACTCGTAATCCGAGGGTCGCGGGTTCGAGCCCGCGTCGCGCTAAACATGCTCGCCCTCCCAGCCGTGGGGGTGTATAATGTGACGGTCAATCCCATTATTCGTTGGTAAAAGAGTAGCCCGAGAGTTGGCGGTGGGTGGTGATGACTAGCTGCCTTCCATCTAGTCTTACACTGCTAAATTAGGAACGGCTAGCACAGATAGCCCTCGAGTAGCTTTGTGCGAAATTCCAAAACAAACAAACAAACTCTATATACATGCAATGACCGTAATTTTTAAGACAAAAACAAAACACATTAAAATTAAACAAAATACGTTGCATATTTTTAAAAAAAGATTCTAGGGTACAAGCTACAACATGGGATTATAAAATGTATCTCATGTTTAGGAGGTAACTGAAGAAGTAAGGGTACACCGTCTATGTACATATATATGCATGCTAAAATGAAAGTATGGTTACAAATATTTAATCATCCACCGTCCCTACAAAAACAATATATATATATATTAGACTTTAAAGAAAGTTAGTTTAACCTGTTTTCTTTTACTTCAACTATCAGAAAAAAACCAACCTCGCAAAATCCCCTAACAAATTGGATGTTTTGCTAGATTTATCACGAACAAGTGTCATGCCAACCACGAGAAATCATTTTTCTATTTATTTGTTTAATAAATGCCAATGTTTTTGTGAAGAAATTGATTATAACGTTCGCATTTCTCTGGAGTTAATGAAACCTGACGAATTGCATTGTGGTTAAAAACGTTAAAAATAGTACTGTAGATTAAAAATCGAAATTATTTATTCAAAGAGTTTTTTCACAACCATGAAATGTACAAAATGAAATTCGAAATATTAATACGTAGTACAATGTAATAAATTTGAAAGTGAAATCTTTCTTACACATGCTGATTTATATACGTCTCGTTAGGTTTAATGAGGAAGGATGAAATTATGGTCATCAATGGGGCCATAGTTAGTGACCTGGACATGATGTATATCGAAAGTGTCCTACAAGAAGAGACGTCACTCTGCATGATGATGAGATCTACCAGAACGGAACCGCCGGACCTCGCCAGTGTCATGCGCACTACGGATGACTACATCGAGTCACTCGTGTGTCCCCCGCCACCTAGCGACAGTGCTTTGAGTGAAGAGATGATTGGAAAGCTAATCGTTCCTTCTCCACTCTGGGGTAATGTTAGAAACTATTTATATATTTAATTTAAGGAAATTTGGTCATAGGTGTCGAAGGTGCACACTTACACCATAAACATCCTCCTTCTCTCAACTTCCGTAATCCCTAAAACCAAAAATCTTGTTTTTTAAATATGAATTTCGATACTTGTAAATAACATAGATTATAAAATAAAGTAAAGATAAGTTTACGTGTTTTCATTCTAAAAATTGGCACTGGTTACCATACTTTATCCAATACGGAATTCAATTTATCAGTGGCCAGCATGGTTTCACTAAGGGAAAATCTTGCCTTGCAAATATTTTGACATCCTTTAAAAATGGTACTGTTTATGTAAATGAGTATTTGGTGTATCTGGATTTTGAGAAAGCATTTGATAAGGTGCCATATAAAAGACTTGTAAAAAAGGAGATTGTTTCTATATACCATAAATTAGCAAACTGAATAGAAGAGTGGCAAGATGAAAGAAAGCAGAGGATTATTATAAAGAGTTAAGTCAAACTGGATTAATATTACAAGTCAAATACCTTAGGCTAAGTCTTTGGACCTTTGCTATCTTTTATTTACATCGATACCATAGATGAAGGAATAGTCAATAAGTTACTTAAATTTACAGATGATATCAAGGTCTTGGGTGTTGCTAGCTATGAAGAGAATGCTGCTGATTTACAAAAGGATTCAAATCATTTAGTTAGCTGAACAAATAAATGCCAGATAGGTTTTAATTATAATAAATGTAAGATAGTGCATGTGGGTTATCATACTTTTAATTATAAGCATAATCTGGATGTGAATAACTTTAACATGATATTATGAAAGAACTTTAATATTGTATCTACAGAAATATTGAGTACAAGTTTAAAGAGGTTATAGTTTATGATAAAGAGAAACTCTCTTGAAGTAAAAATGTAAAGTAAGAAAAGTAAAAAATCTCACTACAGCTGGAATGGTTATTAAAACTTTTATTAAAATAAAATAGAAAAAGTTGAAACGTTGTTCTCCACTTTATTTTAATAAAAATTTTAATACCCATACCAGCTGTCGTGAGATACAGGTTATAATTGCCTTGTTCAGGTCACTAGTTAGGCCAAATTTAAAGTACCGTGTTCATTCTTGGACTCCTTACCTTAGAAAAAATATTGAATTGTTGAAAAGGGTTCAGAGAATAATTACTAGACTGAGGCTCGGCATGGCCAGGTGGTTGAGGCATTCGACTCGTAATCCGAAGGTTGCGGGTTCGAATCCCCGTCACACCAAACATGCTCTCCCTTTCAGCCATTTGGGACATTATAATATGAATATCAATCCCACTATTCGTTGGAAAAAGAGCAGCCCAAGAGTTGGCAGTGGGTGGTGATGACTAGCTGCCTTTTCTTTAGTTTTACACTGCTAAATTAGGGACGGCTGGCGCAGATAGTCCTCGTGTAGCTTTGTGTAATCCGTACAAGTATATTTCTACAGATATTTTCTTCGTTCATTTTCAGTTCCAATATTGTGTTCATTCACACTAAATTCAACTAATTGTCATTCATATTTATCAATATTAGAAAAATAAAATGTGAAGCCAGTCTACCATTCCATTTATCACTGGTCACTCAACTATATATAATTATTGCTGCTTGAGACATTCTAACCTCATCTGTGATCACGAAAATTGTAAATAGAAAGAATAAGGCTAGGCTCCATACAGTCGGCTTTACATTTATTTATTTTTGTTCTTTTAAACAAAGTTTCGGCTCAATAATTCACAATAATAAATTATTAGCGTCAATGATGCATATTTATGAAATTCCTATATAAATATATGATCAATTTGTGAGTAAAATGCATCTCAAAATATCGTACAAACATTTGTTTGTTAAAATGCAATTGTCAGTAAATACCTTAGTATTTTTTATAAATTAAGCAACTAAATTTGGTAATTTATTGACTTTAAAAATATATTAAACATTTAGACTGACAGGAACCATTGAAAAAATCTCAAACTATTGCGTTGTCATTATAACAAAGCCCAGCATGGCCAGGTGGTTAGGGCGCTCGACTCATAATTTGAGGTCCCGGTTTCGAATCCTCGGTGCACCAAACATGCTCGCCCTCCCAGCCGTGGGGTTGTTATAATGTGTGCGGTCAATCCCACTATTCGTTGGTAAAAGAGTAATCCAATAATTGGCGGTGGATGGTGATGACTAGCTACCTTCCCTCTAGTCTTACACTACTAAATTAGACATGGTTAGCACAGATAGCCCTCGTGTGGCTTTGCGCGAAATTTAAAATCAAAACAAAGAAACAATAGAATGGTGCCTGAGATAGAGAGGTTGTTATTCAAAAAAGGGCTAAAATCTCTCAAATTGTTTTCTCTTGAAAAAAGAGAAGTTAGGGGAGGATCTGATTGAGGCTTTTTAACATTGTGAAGGGCATTAATAGTGTTGATGCATCATCTCTTGTTCGTATTTAACAGTGAGAACTGTATATCTATGAAGAATGCAAATATAAATTTTGGTTAAGTAGAAATCATCTTCAGCTGAGACGGTTATATTTTTCTTGGAAATTAGAATGGGTTTCCTTCAGGTGTAGAAGCAGTAAATTTAAGTGAGTTAAAGAAAAACCTTTACAACAATATGAATGAATATAGTTGTAAGGGCTGAATTTAATACTTTTTTATGTATATCTTTTTATTATTTCAATATAGCTTAGAATACGGAATAGCCGAGATTGACTAATTTAGCCTCTTCGTACTTTATTCAAATAGTTACAAATACTGGCTGATTTTTGGCTGAAGTGAAAAGGTTATGTGTGTGTCGTAATACTGAAACCAGGTTTAAACCTTGTTGATCACCACATAGAAAAACAAACAAACACAAGTCTCACTTTTTCTAGACACGTGTAATGATGGAGGTTATATTTACATTGCAAGTTTCAAATTATTAACGACATCTAAAGGTTTGGTTCCAATTGATATTTCGCTAGTTATAAACCAAGCACGTTTTTAGTTATTTGTTGTTGTTTTTAAATATTTGAAATTAATTCGAATTCTTCTCTAGAAGTAAATTTTAGATAATAACTAAAAGTACGTTTGTTTTTGAATTTCGCACAAAGGGCTATCTGTGCTAGCCGTCCCTAATTTAGCAGTGTAAGACTAGGAAGGCAGCTAGGCATTACCACCCACCGCCAACTCTTGGGCTACTCTTTTACCAACGAATAGTGGGATTGACCGTAACATTATACACCCCCACGGCTGGGAGAGCGAGCATGTTTAACGCGACGTGGGCGCGAACACGCGACCCTCAGATTACGAGTCGCACGCCTTAACGCGCTTGGCCATGCCAGGCATGACTAAAAGTAACTTTAAATTGTTGTTTTGAATTAAGCACAAAGCTACACACTGGGCTATCTGTTCTCTGCCCACCACAGGTATCGAAACCCGGATTTTAGCGTGTAAGTCCGTAGACATACCGCTGAGCCACTGGGGGGCAAGTAACATGGCATATGATAGTTCAGGAATGAAGCTTAAATAACGTAACCAATTAAATTATTTACGGCAATTCTGTTTAAGAAACTGACTAGAATTTTTCCGTGTCATAAATAAAAAATAATGAAGACATTGTAAGAATGTGTACCGCATCTGGTATCGACATTTTCGGATGTAATCCCAATAGTGTCTCACGAAATTTGATCAGCTTAGGAGATTTGAGCTAGCCCTAAAATCAGGGGAAAATATTTTTTCATAAGTATAAAGCTAATTAAAAAAAAGATTTATATTAATTTTAACCTATTATAATCAGTTTGGTTTGATTAAATCAACTATAAAGAAATATTAAGAACGTAGTTATTTATTTAAGTCAGGCTTAGCATTTTTAGTACAAGTTCGTTTCGTATGAAATGGCCGATTGTATAGGTAAAATTAAAACGCTATATTTATAACAAATACCAAATTCATTGATCAAAATATGCTCCGTTTGCTGCAACGCTTTTCTCCAAACGGGATGCTCATGAAAATATCCCATCTCTATATAAAATTCCGTTGTTTTGGAAACAATAAACCTTTCAAAAGCTTTGACTATAGTCTCCTGATTCCTAAATGTTTTGTTTCGGAAAATCAGCTTCAAGTGCCGGAAAAGGTGACAATGAGTTGGAAATAGATCAGGCAAACATGGTGGATACTCCAACATTTTATATTTCAATTCTTTCAACTTGGAAATAGTGATATGAGAGATATAGTGTTTGGCGTTATCTTGCAACAGAATCGGTCCATGTCTGTTGTTCACCAGTGATGGCTGTTTGATGGTTAATTTTCGATGTATTTTATTAGTTTGGTCAGTAAGAGAGTGCCGTAATTATTTCACCTGGTTGCAGAAAGGAGTAATGGACAAAGAAACACAAAAAATACAATTTTAATACAACTTAGCATGACAGACAAATGAAAAGCACAGCATTCATATCAATACAGAATAGAATTTAGTGTCAAATTTCTGTATCCAATTTATTCTAATCGCAGTCACTCTTCAACTAAGCGAAAGTTGACCATTTCATATAAAATGACCTAATGATAAATTGATACTAAACAGAACTGGGAAGCTTTAGTTTCTTGTTATTATGACTAGTTATAAAATTTGTTTGAAACAACCTTTTAATCAATATCTTGACAAGTACTCAGATTAAATGATCAGTGTAAACTCCTATTTAAAAAAAAAGACTATTAAACTTCCTACTGGTCTGTCTTAACTTGTTAAACCAAATTTTACTTAGAATAAACATATGCCTCTGTTTCAAACCTTTATTATAATTAACACCATTTTAAATCCGTTTCTTATCCTCTGAAAGTAATAGGAATCGTTTCTCATCTCTAGGATCTCAAGAACGATCTCCTGAAACTTCAGGTCGGCCCACTCCTTCTCCTGTGCCGAACCAAGAGAGCACTTCCTTATCTACTGAACAAATAGAGAGCCTTCTCCAAGTGATAGAAGATTCCTGTAAAAAGGTGAATAGCACAAAATTATTTTTAAAGAAAAGTTTTAGCAATCTAAAAATAGAAGAACTGTAAAAATAATGTATGTTGTTATATTGTGAAAATGGGCAATTGCCATTAACGAGCCGATAAATACTGTTAAGTAAGAGCTTTTATTGTGTTTATTCTCATAAAATCGATAAAGCAACTCGTGGCATGTGTGCTATTAGTTCTGATTGCTGCCACTATGGCGGCCCAAGACACTCTTGCTTGTTTGTGAGAAATTTGTTAATGTTGGCCAGTGATTTATCAAAACGTACTCTCTTTGTATGAAAACTGCGAGAAAGGGGTGAGGGTGCCACTTTTTTGTTGGAAAAATTTAATTGAAGTTTTGGAATTGTAAAAAAAAAAATAAAAGATCGGTGAAGTTAAAACTGAACGTAATTATTTGAAGGCCTAAAGATGGAATGTTCTTTAAAACTAGTGTTGCCTAGATGTGCGACAGTCGAAACTTTAAATGAAAACTGTTAAAATTTAAAACGCTTTAAAAAAAAAAAAAAAGGCAAGTGTTATGCGTGGTTTCTAATAGGCCTAAAGTAAAACTATAATATTTAGTCGTGTTAACAGTTATAACTTGTGTTTCTTGCTTTCTTTATAGGCCTCCTTTTTATCGTTTTGTTTTAGTACGAGAATTTCATGGAATGTATGTATATATAATTTCTCTTTCACAACTGGAAAATTCAGTTGAAATAGACCGGCAAAATCAGTTGTTTAAGTTTTACCAAAGAATGATAATTTGATATTAACGCAACAATGATGTTAAAGGCCTAGTGGCACCGGCGCCCCACATTGACAAACTTTCTCGCTGAATAACTATAGCCCACCCTGTCGTCCCAGACTGCAGAACAGGTGACGGAGTACTGCCGAACACCGTTGGAAAGGCGACGCTCGAGCCTAGAGGGCAGCACCGGCAGTAGCACTTCCTCTAACCTCCTGTTTGCCCACAGTCGACAAATGCCCGATGCTGAAAAGCTTCGAAAGGTTATAATGGAACTTATCGAAACTGAGAGGACCTATGTTCGGGTGAGTTTATCGTAACACATACGTTTGTCTCAGTGGCTTAAAAACGTTAAATCATTACAATTGAACATGATGATACGACATTGTTTTCATGGCAACCATGAAGATGGTTGGTGATGTTGAAGAAAGAAATAATAAACACTAGGCTCACAATAATATGATTATTGCATAATTTCTATTGGTGGATTAACAACTTTCAGGTCCTTTCAGTAATATTCCAAATCATATTCGGTTATCACAATGTTTCTCTCTTGTATATAACATTGGTGGTCATAAATAATTTGTTTTTCTGGCATTCTTAATAACGACCCTCCCTGCAAGTGAAAGGAACGATAAACTCTCTAGCATGTACATAATGCATAATATTTTTAACTTTAATATTACAGTTGTTTCAGAATATGCTATTTCTTTATTAATACAATTTTATAAATATAAAAATGTATGGTTTTTGAAATGTAGTTAAGCCTGATTAGAAAGCACAAAGAACATCATTAATTAACATATTAATTAAGATTTTATTGAACTTGGAGAAAAAAACAAGTAATAACTAATTGTTTCGTAAAGAAAGTGGAAATATTTTTATTCTGAACCATCAAAACAAAATATGTAAGAAAATCGAAGCCTAAAATCTTGTGTTGGAAGAAACACTGAATAAAACGAGTTTCATGAAATATCTAAAAGATAACATCAGAAGCGGAAGAAAAAACATTTTGTAACTGAGCATCATAATGTATTTCTGAAAACCAGAAATCATGTAAAAATTTTAAACAAATTGTCCGGTATTAAGTAGCACAGATCGTGCAAACACTTAGCTCTAATGATCTGATCGTTAAGATCGTCACTTCCGGATAATTCATGTCAGAAAACAGTAAATTAAATATAAAAAAAATCTGCGATATGAAACAGTAGAAAGATGACCATATTTAAATAAGTGGGTAAGATTTGAAGTTAAGAATTGCTTATTCGACTGAAAGAAGTATTTTCTGTGTATGTTAAACAAACCGACTTAGCATATTGGTTTATTAGTGGAAAACTGTTGTTCTGTAATACACCACAGGAACTGTTAAATGTTGGATGTTATACTTTAGGGCAATAGGAAGAAGTAAGGTCAGTCGAGTCATAGTCTGACCACATTTTTTCATGATATGTAGAGATACAACTAACGTATTAAAACTTGCTTCCTTTAATTTTCATTTTCTGTATGCAGTATTTGCATTTAAAGTGGCTCAAGATCCAATCTCGTAGCATTAACTTTTCAAATATTCTGGGGGACGTACCCCCAAACCCCTTTAGAAATGGTATAATTTGCATGTTGTATTGTGCTTTTTACACATAGTTTAACTGTGGCAAAGACCCGACCACTCCATAATTGATCCCCTCGGCAATATGCAGTTTCTCCAGAATAATCAACAGAAGCTACATAAACTCCACCTGGTGAACAAAAGAAACGTGAATTTTATATACAAAAACTGCTCGTTTGGGTTCAGAAAATATTTTAAATATTTAAAAATATTTAAAACGAGCAGTTTTTGCATATAAAATTCTCAACGAGTGGATTTCCCGACATCACTGAAAGGAAATGTGAATTACAGGATAAGAATCGGTTGATGAACAAAGAACCCACTTACTTTCAGTTGCTCTCAATTACCATAGAAAACAAGTCAGTCGTTGGATTAAACAAATTGCTTTTTGGTATTAGAGAAAAAAAGGTATTCTCAGTCGTTGTATGAAAAAAAAAGTATTTATTAATTATAGAGGAACAAATTACCTTCAGTAACAATACAAAAACAAGTCTTCAAGGGCTAATAGGGACCGAGAGATAGGCTCTTGAGATGGCCTGTCTTGGTGATTAGGTTGATGAAGTTGATAGTGGGTAATATTAACTAGATGCCTACTCGATATTCTATCACTTCTTAATCAGGGACGTCCAGCGCAGATAGCCCCCAGTCGCGTAAAGCAAATTGAACAAAGGCTTTGGTCATTCCAAAAACAACAAAATGCATCACGCTTTGTGCAAGCAGGCAATTTTAATTATTAAGAAATAAAAATGTTTTCAGTAATTTTTGAAAAATAAAGTAAAAAGAATACATTCACTAACTGCAAAAATAACATCGTTTCAACTAGTGTAGAAAGAATAAATATGATTTAAATAACTAATTTAAAAAAACAACATTTCTTTAATCATTGTGCAAAAAAAACTTTTAAGCCATTACAGAATTTTAAAAAATGATTTCAGTCATGCAGTTCCCCTCGGTGTGGATTCCTGTACGTGGGGGAGACCTCCCAGGGAAGGTTCTATTCTGTCTGGTTACCTTCTCTGGGATCTAAACATCCACCCACGTCTGTGCCGTGTGTGGCGACCCGTGAAGGGGAGGAGAGGATCCTGGTGGTTGAGGGGTCCAACCCTAACACACCACTTTGGCCTCGAATTCCTGTAGACGGGCAGCCTTTGGGTGGCCCCCCTTGGGTCAATCGGCTGGTCCACTTGGGCTAGAGTCAAACAAGTACCAGTATTGGAAGTTCTCAACGGGTGTTGTGGACATTGTGCCTGATGCTGGTGTTTGGGTATAGTGCTCACGAAACCCTGGCGTTGCTGCATTGTCCTTGCATGACTTTGTAGTGCGTCCCCTTATAGGGCTCCATGGTGGGTGGGGTCAGTGGGTACCGAAACTTTTCCTCTTTCCTATGGATCCTCCAAAAAATTTAAATAAAATTGTAAAAAACAGTCAGTGGGTAAGCGACCACGTCTTGAATACTCAGAACAGCAATCTTCAACATCAGTAACACACGTACCTCATTTTCTTATATTATATTCTCTTTCGGAAACACCTTTAGGGCAAATGTCCCGTTTTTTTATTCAAACAGGACTAGAGGGACTTGCTGGCTCTCCAAAGTCAGTAAAGAAGCTTCGATCTGGTGACATATTGGTTGAAACATCCACATCCCAACACAGTGAACTCCTCTTGAATTCAAAGGCAATTGGGGATATACCTATTAAGGTTACACCCCATGCTACTTTGAATTCTTCACGAGGAGTTATTGTTGAAAGGGATTTGAAGAACGTTCCCGAATCAGAGATTCTCGCTGATCTCTCCACTCAAGGGGTTTCTGCAGTGAGGCGCATCTCCACTCGCAAAGATGGAGTTACACTGCCAACAAATACCCTCGTTTTAACATTTACTTCACCATGTGCACCTGCCACCATCAAGGCTGGTTATCTCATTTGTAGGGTTCGGCCATAAATTCCAAACCCTCTTCGATGTTTCCAATGTCAGAGATTCGGCCACTCAAAGACATCTTGTCGTGGTTCCCTGACATGTGCTCGTTGTGGAGGCAAGGACCACGATGCCTATGACTGTGACATGAACCCACATTGTGTAAACTGCAATGGTTCTCACCCCTCTTACTTTCATTCTTGCCCAAAATGGTTGGAGGAAAAAGAGGTGCAGAGTTTGAAAACGACACATAACATTAGTTATCCTGAGGCTCGGAGATTGCTGTCCACAATTCCATCTCGGACATATGCTGCTGCACTTCATTCCATAACTACAGTGGGAGTGCAGACAGATCTCTCTGTGCCTCCAAGAGAATCGTTTTCAAAACAAATGAAAAGCCTTTTGACCTCCGTGGTTAAAAAAGTTGATGAATCAACTTCCGCACCCATCTCTGTTTCTCCCATACCTTCCAACAAACCTCAAGATCCATGTTCTTCAGTTTCAAATACAGACATTTCTTCTGATACATCATTTTCTCCCACCACAAGAGACAAAACAATTATTCGTTCCGTCCTCAGTCACTGGATTCCTCTTCCAATAACAAAAACCGGCCCACTCGACCGAGAGCAGGATCCATGGAGGTTGATAGACCTCCTCCGATTAAAGACCGTAAAGAAAAAAGACGTGGTCGTAAACCGAAGGGTTCTCCACTTCACCTACCCGTTCTTAAAAATAGCGACCTTGATACAATGGAACTGTCGAGGTTTACGTTCTAATGTGGATGATATCAAAACGCTGATTGCTTCCTACCATCCTGTTTGTCTTTCTTTACAAGAAACATTTCTCAAATCTGCTGATACAGTCTCCATTCGGCAGTTCTCTCTGTACAGAAATGACAAGTTGTGTGATGGTCGAGTACATGGAGGGGTGGTACTGTTGGTTGATCAACATGTGCCCACCCTGTCTCTGTCACTCAACACACCCTTGGAGGCCGTAGCCATCTGTGTTTCCTTGAGTCATACCATCACTGTTTGTTCTCTGTACCTGTCCTCTGGAGAGACATATGATCAATCAGAACTTGATGCTCTCGTTGCACAGTTGCCATCTCCATTTCTAATCCTGGGAGGGGTCGATCTGTTGAGCGGATGCTCTCTGATCACAATCTTTCTCTTTTCAATACTGGTTCTTACACTTACTCTCATGCACCTAGTCAGTTCTTTACCGCTATTGATCTTTCAGTTTGCTCCCCTTCATTATTCTCTCATTTTTTCATGGAGGGTTGACAGTAATCCACTAGACTGATCATTTTTCTGATCCTTTTGAGAGAGACTGGCCGTGGTCGATGTCCGGAACATCGCTAACACTCTAGGTGAAAGCTTTTGCCGGGTATCTAGCACTTCTGCTTGTTCCTCCACCTTCCTGGCCATCAAGACTCGGGCAGAGCGATCACCTCTTTTCTTTCGAACTGACTGTTTCTTCGACCATAATTGTCTCTTTACCCTGGTGGGAATAAAAATGGCCCTTCATCGGTCTGCCAGTACGTCTGTTGGACCTGATGATATTCATTATGACATGCTGCACCATCTATCTCCTGCTTCTTTTGATGTCCTTCTGATTGTCTTCAACCGGATCTGGCAGGAGGATGTTTTTCCTGATGCCTGGCGCAAGGCTATTATTTTACCTTTCTCTAAGCCAGGAAAAGATCCGAAGATTCCTTCAAACTATCGTCCAATTGCTTTGACGAGCTGTCTCTGTGAGAACTTAGAAAGGATGGTTAATGTTCGTCTTCTTTGGTTCCTTGAATCAAACAACCTCCTCTCACCCACCCAGTGTGAGTTCCGACGACAGTACTCCACCACAGACCACCTAATTCGTTTTGAAACAGCTATCAGAGAAGCCTTACTCAACCGCCAACATCTTCTATCAACATTCCTTGACATAGAGAAGGCTTATGACACAACATGGAGGTATAGCGTTTTGCGAGATCTCCATACATATGGGTTACGTGGCCATCTACCCATGTTTATTCAAAAAATTTTAATGGACATGAGATTCCAAGTCCGTGTAGGTTCGACACTTTCCCGTTCTTTTGTACAGGAACTTGGAGTCCCTCAAGGCTGTGTATTGAGTGTCACACTCTTCAGTATAAAGATAAATGCCATCACTGAACAACTCCCTCTCACTGTTGCAAATGGGCTGTATGTTGATGACTTTTACATCTCATGTCAGTCGTCAAACATGAGATATATTGAGCGGCAACTACAAACTGCCTTCAATCGTGTACGGAAGTGGACTCTGGCGAATGGCTTTAACTTCTCTCTCTCCAAAACTGTATGCATGCACTTTTGCCGTCGACGAGGTATTCACCCTGATCCTGAACTTCATATCGGTGAAGTTTTGCTGACAGTGGTCCCGGAGACCAAGTTCTTGGGCTTATCTCTGATCGTAAACTGACCTTTATACCACTTAAAGCAGCTTCGGGTCAAATGCACAAGAGCATTGAACATCCTCCATGTCCTCTCTTCTACCAGTTGGGGGCAGATCGCTGTTCAATGTTAAAGATATATCGTGCTCTTATTAGATCGAAACTCGACTCTGGACCAAGGTCTATGGCTCTGCCAGACCCTCGGCCTTAAAGGTGTTGGACCCCATTCATTACCAAGGACTTTGACTCTGCACTGGGGCTTTCCGTACCTCTCCAGTTCAAAGCATATACATTGAATCTCATGAACCTCCTCCACACCTTCGCCATTTGCAACTATCTTTACAATATACTTCGAAACTTCGTTCCTTACCAAAGCATCCCACCTGGGAATGTGTTTTCCTTCCTCGGTGGGCAGTACTTTTTCAAAACAGACGATCTGTCATTGCTCCGTTTGGCCTTCGCATCCGGGTGCAATTGGATGAATTGGGTCTGTCCTTGGATAACATTGCAGATTCCACAGGTCAGCCCATCCCAGCATGGCTTATTACAGCCCCCAAATGTGACCTTTCTTTCAGTCACCTGAAAAAGGCAGATACTCCAGATTGGAAGTACCGTCTTTTATTCAATGAATATCTTTCAAACAATCATTCAGTTCCCATTTATACAGACGGTTCCAAATCAGATAATTCAGTGGGCTCTGCTATGATTTGCTATGAGTCACTAGTTGCGCGCAGAATCTCCTCTACAGCTTCTGTGTTCACTGCTGAACTGTATGCCATATCTCTTGCCCTGGATCATATTGCAGCTGAGCAGTACTCCAACTCCACTATTTATACTGATTCGCTTAGTTCTATACTTGCCTTGGAATCGCTACACGTTAGCTCACATCCTATCCTCGCTGATATTCGAAACCGACTGGCCCATTTCTCATTAACAGCTACTTCAGTCCAGTTTTTCTGGATACCAGGCCATGTTGGTATTCGTGGGAACGAGCTTGCAGACATGGCAAATATGTCTGCTTCAGCACCATCGCCCCTATGCCTATTCCGTACATGGACTATGGTGTTGTCTTTAAGGCTCGGCTCCGTGCCAGCTGGCAGTCCACTTGGAATGAGCAACGCGATAACAAACTTTTTCAAATGAAATCCAGAATTGGAGTTTGGCCATCTAGCTTCCGTAAAGTTCGGAAGGAGGAAGTTGTTCTCACTAGGCTATGCATTGGTCACAG
Organism: Carcinoscorpius rotundicauda; assembly: GCA_011833715.1. Taxonomy (NCBI): domain Eukaryota; kingdom Metazoa; phylum Arthropoda; class Merostomata; order Xiphosura; family Limulidae; genus Carcinoscorpius; species Carcinoscorpius rotundicauda. The sequence continues at coordinate 116,044,312 of CM022391.1, read as the reverse complement.
TTTTTTAACTCATCATTTTCTTTTATCTGGAACTGATGCACCAATGTGTAGTTTGTGTAACACTTAAATTACTATCAGCCACGTTTTACTTTCTTGCCATCGTTACAATTCTCAACGATGGCAATATTTTAAACATATTTTTTCCCAGGGTCAGTCTGTAACATTGGACAGAGTTATTGGTGATGGTGACTCTGTCCAACTTGATAACGTTTTTAATTTTTATGGCCATTAATCTTTTTAATCTCATTTAAGTGTTGCATATTTATTCATGACAACTTTTTAATTGTGGCTCCTTTTTTTACAGTTTTATTTTCTCTCATTCAATGTGACATTGGACAATGGCCAGAACATTAAATAACTCGACACCAGGACTGGAAAGGCCAACTTCAGGTGACTAACGCTTCTGTTTGAACTGCTCGTTAGTCGTCCTGGCGAGTTGTTATTATACTTTTGCTGCATATCATTTCACACTTTTACAACTTTACTTTTTAGTACTGGCCATATTGACCCATAACCCGGAACCAGGACTGGAAAGACCAACTTCAGGTGACTGACGGTGGTTTTTATACTTAACTGTTAGTCTTCTTGGCGGGTTATGATCATTACCATTCTGCTACAGGTAGTCCTTTACAACTTTGTTGAGTGGATCTCGACATTGGTTTTTGCGCCATTTTCTGTTTTAATTGGTGTTTTGCTTTTATCTTCAATTGCCTTTACACATTTTACTCCCTTTACTTGACTTTTATCTTTTTACTGGACATTTGGCTACTCATTATTACGATTTTGCTGAGTGCATTTTAAAACTTTTATTCTTTTACATTTTGATAATAGCTGCCATGACACATAACCCGGAACCAGGACTGGAAAGGCCAACTTCAGGTGATTGACGGAGGTTCTTGAACTTACCTGTTAGTCTTCCTGGCGGGTTATGATCATTACCATTTTGCTTGAGTGAATACTTTATAACTTTGAAGACTGGATGTCACCATTGGTTTTTACACCATTTTCTGTTTTAATTGCTGTTTTGTTTTTACCTTCATTTACTTTTACAAATTTTACCCCATTTACTTGACTTTTCTCTTTTTACTGGACATTTGGCTACTCATTATTACGATTTTGCTGAGTGTCTTTTAAAACTTTTATTCTTTTACATTTTGATAATAGCTGCCATGACACATAACCTGGAACCAGGACTGGAAAGACCAACTTCAGGTGACTGACGATGGGTCTTGAACTTACCTGTTAGTCTTCCTGGCGGGTTATGATCATTACCTTTTTGCTAGAATAAATACCTTACAACTTCTTATACTCTTCCTTCTATCTTAACGTTGTAGACAAGGTGTCAACATTGGTTTTATACTTTTTTGTTTTACCTTCATTTTCATTTATGTCTTTTACTACATTTTTTTTTTTTTACATTTTTACCGGATGTCTAGCGCAGATAGCAGATAGTCTAGATAGCCTCGTTGCTTTGTGCCATAAAACACTAAATCAATCAATCAATCAAGTCATGCAGTTGAGATAGAATGTTTTCAGTCAATAAAAGAGTAGCTGTACAAATACTTTGAGTGGTGTATGAAAAACAATATTCTACCTATCAGTAAATAAGCGACAGGCAACATCGGATATACTGACAAGCCACGTAACGTGATTATTTTCGTGGATAAAGCTGAGAAAAGAACTCGCAATTTGGTTGAAGAATCAAAAGGATATGGCCAGATTAAAAGATGAAGAAAACTTTACGTTGTTTTATAGATGGAGAAAAAATTAAGTTTACTGAGTGAGCAGAAGTATGCTTACCGTGGATTGAACGACTTTGATAACGCTACAGTCTTTCTCGTAAAAGAGAAAATCGTAATGTGATGGCTAAACGGTATAAAGCTTATTACTTCTAGTGCTCTTGGTCCCCTTGGCGGAACACCATTAAAGTTGCAGAAATATAAAACTTTAAAGTAATTCCGACGGCCTAAACAAGTGTTGTCTCGACAGATAGCTTACCTTTAATTTTACACATTCGAGGACAGTCATTGTTAGTTGCCCATAATTGAAGTAAAAGGCAACACTTTAGCTTTTCTAATCTAACCACACTGAGATCGCAAATCAAGAAACTAAATACCTTACACTCAGCCTCTGAGCCGCATATAGCCCAAAAGATTTAAGAGAAGATATCACACAATAGTGGAAAATATAAATGATTAGAAACATTTCTACTAAAATTCTGTTGGGGAGCAATAAACGTTCCTTTCTAGATTGGTAATAAAGCCTCCGCAATTTTAAAATGTAACAGATCGTTTCATTATTTTCCAGTTGGGGAATGTACGTCACAAAAATAAGAGATAATAAAGATAAGTAAGTTTTACTAAATCCGTGATATTCATATATTTATATACCATTTTGTCCCTAATTAAGGTCCCCTCTCCAATTATTACCCCAATACCCGTATTTTAATCAAAGGTATAAGGAAAAATAAACAAGCATGGACACACACACTTAATAGAAATCAATAAATCGCATGTGAAAAAATAGCGCCCCCGTTTACAGCTTTCAGGTCCCCTGGGATGTAATTAGAGGCAATACCATGTTTACAGTTACGACAAAAAGTGTTCGTACACGTCCGTTCCGAGTAGGTTCTTATTCATAACTTAAAAGTAACACGACTAGGCTAACAGACGTATAGTATATTATAAATTTTATATTAATACACATCTACATAAATTTTTATGTAAATTAAACGAGAAATAAACTGTTTATAAACAAATAAAAAAATAGGAGGAGCGGAAAGTGTTCGTAAACATCTTGTTTAGTGTGGCGAATAAACTACATTATATCATTCCAAAACTAGACACTTGGTTCATAATTATTGGAATTTAGCCAACAAAAATATACTTTTGGCAATTTAGCGCCGTATCCGTCATTATCTGCTTGGTCATCATGGCGAACAGGAAACAACTGTCCAGTAATTTAAATAACCGAATTATTATAAAATACAAGTATCGTGTATCTCTTTCTGGTATTGCTACACAACTTAATGTGCCGAAATCTATTCTTCAAAGCATAATTGCCAAGTTTTAGCTTACAAGATCAACTGCTAACCTCCCTCGTTCCGGACGCCCCACCAAAATTTCAGAGAGAACCAAGAGGAAAGTTCTTAGAGAAGTTAATAGGAACCCTCTTTTAACACGTAATGACACTAGTAAGGGAAACTGGGGTTGAAGTAAGCACCTCTACAGTTACGAACATGTTACGCTCTTCTCGGTTCAAAGCATGCCGTCCCCGTAGAACTTCATATTTAAAGCCTGTTCATTTAAAAGCACGATTGAGGTATGCAAGAAAGCATGCAGATTAACCCCTTACCTATTGGAAGAGTATTCTTTGGCCAGACGACACTAAATTCGACCTTTTCAGCCACAATGATGTTCACTATATTTTCCGTAAGAAGGGTGAATGAAATCTTCCAAAGAACACCGCCCCTACAGTTAAACACGGAGGTAGCTCGATCATTCTCTGGGGTTCCTTCAACTCTTCTGGTGTAGGCAGCCTTCACCGCGTCAACGGAATCATGAAAAAAGAAGAGTACGTTGATGTATTAGACACTTATATCAAGAATGATACTCGGAAGTTGCGGCTTGAGTGTCGTTGGGTCTTCCAGCACGATAATGGCCTTAAGCACGCATCGAAATATGTGCAATCCTGGTTGCAGAAGAATCATATAAGCGTTCTGAAGTGGCCATCGCAGTCACCTGATCTCAACCCAATTTAAAAAGTTGGCATGAGTTGAAAACCAGAGTTCATCAGCGTCATCCGAAAAACTTGCAAGAGTTGGAGGCCTTTTGTAAAGAAGAATGGAATGAAATACCAGTCGAGTACTGTCAAACGATCATAGAGGGCTATGAGGCGAGACTGCGCCAAGTAATTTACCTGAAAGGCGACATAACTGACTATTAAAGTAGACGCACTTCTGCCCTCTCCTATGTTTGATTATTTGTTTATAAACAGTTTATATTTCGTTCAATTTACATAAAAATTTATGCAGATGTGTGTTAGTATAATATTTATAATATATTATACTTTCATTATCCTAATCGCGATACTTTTTAAGTTATGAGGAAAAACTACTCACGACCCAGGTGTACGAATACTTTGTCGTAACTGTGTATATATATATATATTTCAGATTAAAATTAATACTGATAAAGTTAAGTAAACAAACTCAAAAGTACGAATTGCGTTAAATTCAGCAAATTCAAACCTCTGATTAATTACATTAGTTTGTTATAACCTAAAAAACAAGCCGAAACAAAAATAAATTAAAAAATAATAAACAAAAATGTTGCACTAGAGTTCAAGCTAAAATGTGGGATTATAAAACGTACCCTAGGTTTTGGAGGTGACTGCCGAAGTAGGACCCACATTGAGGTGGGGATACACCGTCTATCATTCTTAACCAGTCTCGCATAAGAAGTAAAAGAGTAGCAATAGAAATAGAAGTTTGTTATAACTTGAAAAAAACATGTCAAAACAAAAATAAATCAAAATGCTGCACTAAGTGTAAACTAAGGAAATAAACTATAATGTGGGATTAGAAAATGTACCCTAGGTTTTGAAAGTAACTGAAGAAGTAGGTGGGGATACATCATCTATCAGTGTTAACCTCCATTCGCCTGTCTCGCATAAAGAAATAAAAGAGTAACAATATAGATATTAGGAGAGCGAGATGTGGGTGCTGAAGCCAACAACGCCCAACATCTATATCAACCTTCACTGCCTTCAGACGGTTGTGGGAAGATGACTGCTCTCTAAAGTAAAGAAGAAAAAAAAATTAATTGAAACATAAGAATATGGTACAACATTTTAGGGATAAGTAAGTAACCTCTTGAAGTTAGCATTCCAGTCCCCATTATGGTAGAAAAGCGTTAATTGATAGCCCAATAAACGAATTATACAAGAATGAAAGAGTCCGATTCAGTTATCTAAATAAACTAGTGTAGCACCCAACCACCACCCATTTTTTATGTCTACTATGACTATCGTTCTCTAAACAAGCCTTTATATGCGGTAAAGTGTACATCCTCATGAAGTAGTGCCAAGTTGATAAGTGACTTTATTCATAACTAAAAACTAGATTTATATCCCATATTATAGCTTGTAACCTGAGATAATTTTAATTAGTGCAGTGTTTTTTTGTTTATTATTTTTAATTTATTTTTGTTTCGGGTTATTTTTAGGATATATATATATATATTCAAAATTTGTCAAACAAATGTGCTTATAACAAATTTTCACACTAATCTACGGAGGTAACTGGACAATAACAAATGTAGAGCTTGTTTTTTTTTGGCAAAGTAGGTGTGTGCGTTTTTTAGTACAACGTACTTTTCTCCACATTGACGCCCTTTCTTTTAATTATTAGCCAGCAAGATAGTAACGCACCTTGCTCCTCCTTCCCATCAGTGTCTGCGATTGAATAAGTGATTTCATTTGGACCATGTGTCTCTCACTTGTTACTTTTTATCTGTTTCAAGTATAATGATCTGAAAAAAACTAATAAACTGATGATAGGTTTACACGTTAAGAAGTATATATTATTGATGTTTCAGAAACGTTATCAACAATCCCAGATTTTTTTTTACCAAATTAAATATATATAGTGTTAATTTTTCATTTAATTTTACACATCTACAGAGTATAGTTTTCGATACCATAAAGAATATTAAACACCATATGAATTTGGTTTGGTTCGAATTTCGCGCAAATCTATACGAGGCTATCTGCTATATCGCCGTCCCTAAATGAGCAGTGAAAAAACAAAGAAAAGGCGGCTAGTCATCACCACCAATCGCCAACTTTTGGGGTACTCTTTTTACCAACGAATAGTTTTACTGAACGTCAGGTTATAAATCTTCTGTGGCTGAAAGGACGAGCATTCAAACTCCACAGAGGCCCGTTTCTATTGAAACTGTCTTTGAATTCACTAATTAATGAAACGCCTAGTAGTACGCATAAAATTTGATTTCAGTGCAAATTATTCCATAAGAAAAACGACAAACTGATTAATTTTGTAAATGAATTACAGTAAAAATATGTAAATTAAACAGTGCGTTACAACGAAAAGTGAAATCGATAAATGTGTCAAGTGTAGCGTATTTGGTACACAATTCCAAATGTGTCATAAAGACATATTTATGTTTTATCAAATATTTAAGTGTAGGAAAGTGTCCTGTGAACACATTATTTTTCGTAACGTCTCTTATTTCCTACTACATTTATATCAGCTACACCTATTTTTGATCAAACAGTATTTTTCGTTTCATCACAGGATTTATAGGTTACTGTTTGTTGAGACAATTTATTTTTGGTTTAGTGTTTTTAATTCTCAAATTATATCAAAGACACAGGAGCACGAACTCGCGACACAGTATCACAAAGGAAATTATGTCAAAAGTGGACGGTCACCGCCCATTTCACTTGACTTGTTGTGAGACTCATTATATGATCAAGTCTCGAAATGATTGGTTAACTTAAAACTAAACAGAGCCTACTCTGTATGACAGCTTATAACGAATAGAATTTCGTTTTTTTTTTACCGAAGGCTTAATTAAATTTTAAGACTGCTTTAAACTGAAATGAATTTCTAATTATTATTTGTGAAATGTCTAAAGATAAACCGTTATGATACAGTAGCAACAACAGTTAATTGATCATAATTTTCAGTAGTTGATTATATTTCTGTTAAAACTGTTATGTATAACTTGATAAACGAGTATGTCAAGTCTACATCTTTTAGGTAATCTCACGTTATTAATATTACGCTTACGTTGGATTGAACGAAAGAAAATTGTTCCATTATTTGTGTGTTAAAACAAATTTTTTTCCGAGAAGTAACCAAACAGTTACACTCCTTTATTAACGTCGTGATAACATTTCAAGTTTCAGCAAATCTAAAAATAAAATGTTAGAGAATTAATTAAATCTCTGTCGGTTTTCTTGCCTTGTCTGTATCAAACTGTTTTTGATGTTAGTTTGAAAGTGTGTTTTAACTGTTTTTTGTTAACAACCGAAGCTTTTTTTTATTCAACTCCTATATGTGTTGGTGCAGCACATGAGAGACCTGGTAGCATGGTATGCGGATACCTTACAAAAGGTAATTTTCAATTTGTTTCATTTTCCACCCCACCCTTGTTGGGCTTTTTCAACTTATTCCCTGACGTTTCTTGTTTTGTTTATCCATTACATATTTTAAAGTTCCATATTATTGATTTGTGTACTTTCTCTGATTCCACACCAGGTTGTTGGTTTGTGTTCATTATTGCATGAGCAAATTGACATTTGTGTTGTAGCCATGACAATTGTATATACTTGTGTTTGTAGTTTTGTACTCTGCTTTGTTCGACGCAGTTACGTGTAATTTGTTTACACCATTTTTTTACTGCACAAATGTGCTGTATAAAATGTGTGTGTGTGAGAGAGAGAGAGTGAGAGAGAAATTGTTATATGTATTATTTATGAAATGTTGATACGTTTTGTGGTATGTTCCTTTTTCATTTAGGTCTAACTTACTGCCTTAACTGACATTTTACTACAGATTGCTCTAAAAATGCTCACTTAGTGTGAACGTATTTCAATCTTATAAACGCTGAATTTGTTACGTTATTTTTTCATGTTTTCAGGATCTCTCGACTTCCACACCTACAAGCCTAACAAGATAAACACTAGCAGGTTTCAAAATATCGATATAGTTCAAAAACTTCCTCGTTAAAGGATTGCTTTACTGGTTCTAGAAACCACTATTATAATTTTCTCTTATAAATGATTCTAACTAAAAATTATTCCTTGCTATTTGTTTGCTTTTAACAGAATTTGAGGTAAATCGAAATGAAATTGACATCGAAGAACACATCCTCTGAGAAGAGCTTAGTTGACTTATCCTTAGGCTTAGGGGTTAGAGCCATTCGCAATATGCGGGTGGCGGGTTCGAATCTACATCATCGAACATGTTCGCTTTTTCAGCCGTGGGTGCGTTATAATGTCACAGTCAATTCCACTATTCGTTGGTAAAAGAGTATCCTAAACGTTAGCGATGGGTGGTGTTGACTAGGTGTATTCTTTCTTGTCTTTCACTGCTAAATTACGGATAGCTATCGTGTTGTTATGCGCGAAATTCAAAACAAACCGAAACCTTTCGGGCCTGGCATGGCCAAGCGCGTAAGGCGTGCGACTCGTAATCCGAGGGTCGCGGGTTCGCGCCCGCGTCGCGCTAAACATGCTCGCCCTCCCCTCGTATAATGTGACGGTCAATCCCACTTTTCGTTGGTAAAAGAGTAGCCCAAGAGTTGGCGGTAGGTGGTGATGACTAGCTGCCTTCCCTCTAGTTTTACACTGCTAAATTAGGGACGGCTATCACAGATAGCCCTCGAGTAGCTTTGTGCGTAATTCCACAACAAACAAACAAACCCGAAACCTTTCTCCAGTTAATACAGACAATTGGTTTAGGTATAAATGATTAAGTCTCGTTGTTTGACGCTCCTTGATCATTAAAGGTTTCTTGGTCGTTAAGTCCATTTTAAATTAATACCATGTAATAACTTTTAATGAAATATAAAGAGAGATTGATTGCATTGTGTTAAAACGTGTTTGAATTGTTGCCATGTCCAGTCATTCTATGTTTGATGGTAATGCATACTGACAATAGTTGTGCAGCGTGGTTTATGCTGTAAAAGACACCTCGCAAGGTTGTATTGTCTTAAGCAAATCACTCTTCTCTGCATGCCAGCCCGGCATGGCCATATGGTTAGGGCGTTTAACTAGCAATCTAAGGATCACGAGTTCGAATTTTCGTCACACCAAATATGCTTGCTCTTTCAGTCGAGGCGTTATGATGTTACAGTCAATCCCATTATTCGTTGGTAAAAGAGTAGCCCAAGATATGCTAAATTAGAGACGTCTAGCCCTCGTGTAGCTTTGCACGAAATTCAACAAACTTCTCTGTATGCTTTCCATGAGTAATTTATGCTAGTAACCCTTTCAAAAATCCGTCCCCTCCTGGAACAGCAGTAAGTCTTCAGATTTACAACGCCGAAATCAGGGGTTCGATTCTCCTCGGTGGACACAGCAGATATCCCTATATGGCTTAGCTATAAGAAAAACGCCTATTCAACAGTCCAACTGTACAGAAATCTATAGGCACTGTATCCAAGAACTTCATATGTATGTCTTCATATGAAACAGCACAAATACTTGTTTCATTCTCTATCCACTTGAGGTACGCAACAGTTGACCAAATATATTATGGAACCATTTTGTGTCGCTTCTCCAGATGAAAATTTTTCTTGATTATTTTATGTACAATTTTCTGGGGACGTGGGCGGCTTTTTTCACTACCATTTTATCAAAGTTACAAGAGGGCCACACTTTGCTTACCACTAATTGAGTACTCTTCGTTTCAGGTCTCTTGCTGGGTGGTCTCAGTACACCAAGGTGACCTATAATCCTTAACTTAGTTTTTCAAGACCATTAGACACAAACGATATTTCCAACTTGAAAGTTCTAAATTCCAGATCTAAACACATCTTTATGATCTGAATGTATGCATATGTTGCGATCAAATTCCAGTGGGTAAAACGCTACCTACATATTGCCAAGCAGCACCAAAATATAGTTCCGATATCTTCTGCTACAATACGACTTTATATCGACCATGATTGACATGTAACTTGTCTGTTTGGTTACTCGAAATCATTTTAGTGTATCCCTAACTAGATAAAGTTCACTAATTCCACTCGATACTAGTAGAATCCTGTCATTCGGCTAACTAAATCTATGTTTTCTAGAAATACTTCATCTCACTACTATACTTAATGAATGTGTTTGAGTTCAGGGAAAAGCTATTAAGTTTTCCAAATACATACATCCAGAAAATGAGAAACGAGTTTAGAAACATATTCTATTTCTTAAGTCTGGAAAGGCCCCCCAGTGGCTCAGCGGTATGTCTGCGGACTTACACGCTAAAATCCGGGTTTCGATACCCGTAGTGGGCAGAGCACAGATAGCCCATTGTGTAGCTTTGTGCTTAATTCAAAACAACAAGTCTGGAAACGCGTAAGAGCCTTTGGTTTGTGTGTAAATAAGTTTAAGAATTTTCGCGCAAAGCTACACGAGGACACTTTGCACAGGAATGCCCCTAATTGTAAACTGATAGATTTGTGGAAAAGCAACTAGTCAACAATACTCACCAACAAATGTTCGACAACCTAAGAATGATTTGTGACAATTTTGATACATTATGCATACGATATATATATATCTTCAACGAACTGAAAATGATTTGGTCTTGGCCTGGTAGTTACAACATTCAGCTCGAAATCTGCAACTTGCGGGTTCGAATCCATTCACCGAACATGTATGGCCTTTCATTATAGAATGGTTTTAACGTAATGATCAATCCCATTATTTGTTGGTAAAAGAAACATTTAGCGCAAATTGGCCTTGTATAGCTATGTGCAAAGTTCAACAAACGAATTCGAATTCTCATCTCTACAGAGCCCGTATATTACTCAAACTGTCCTGTTGGCATGGCAACGGGCCAATTAGGTACCTTTTTTTTTCGTTGTTGTAGCAAACTTACCGTTACGTAATATACAAATACTAAGTCCTTTAGCATCGATTATTTTATTAAACTGCCATTGAATGTTACAACTAAAATATACTTAATTTTATACAAAACCTCGATTAGGGGGCATAAACATGAGAATTATACATGAGGAAGTGGCTCATCTGACGACCCGCCACTGCTTGGATTATTCCTATCTGGCTGAATAGTGAGGTTTGCCTATCATTCCTATGGCTCACTAAAAGGGAGAAAGGCGTTGTTGCGACAACGGGAAGGGAATCACGAACCCGAGAATATCCAATCCCAGTACGCTGCCTCCTAGGTCACGACCAACCCAGTTAGACATTTCAATCACTGTTACATTACTTTGGCATGGTTTCTTATAAAACTGTAATAAATGCATGTTATAAACATGCCCAATAGCTTTAATACTGAATGTTAAATTACTTATAAGTATCAAATTTTCCAGTACGTATATATTTCTTTATGTGTGTGTGAAAGAAAACTTTAATTTTTATAAGTTAATTTTTGGCATGAAACAATGCAGCCAGTTCATATCATACCCTTTCAATGTTATCGCGGATAAGATACATAGTTAAATCCTTTCCAACCACTGATCAACATTTCGCTATGGCTCTTCTGATATGCTCTGTTAGTAATAAGGAGAATTTAGTTTCTAGATAGAAAACATTTTTCGTGGTGATTATTAGTTATCGTGTGTTATCAATAATTATTCTTAGCTGTAGTTGAATTAGTTCATTTCACAACGCCCATCTTGGTCAGGACATTTTAGTACCTGCTTTTCTTCTAAACTGTTTTTCATTTTTCTATTTGCAGTCTTTGTTCATTGTTATTATGCCTCTTTTTTAAAGCTTTTTTTCTTTTGTATTACTAAGTTGGTTTTGTTCTTTACCAAGAATATCAGTTCAGTTTGAATATAGTAAAAAAATCATCTGTAATGTCTAGTCTAAAATCTCATGGAGTTTATATAAATTTATATACTCATGGTGGGTATAGCACAGAGCTCATTGTGTAGCTTTGTGCTTAATTACAAACAATCTTATTTAAATTAACTTAAAGTCGATTAATTAAATTATTGAATTCCAAAATCAAAACCACATGAATGATACGATTCGATTATTTCATCTGTTTACTTGTTTTAGCGCATAGCTACACAACAAGCTATCTGCGCTCTGTCTAGTCATAGGAACCGAGACCCGGATTTTAGCGTTGTAGGTCTATAAACGTAGCGCTGACCCCATGGAGAAGCACAAACACGTCGTAATGCTGAGTGCTTATGTTCATATCAGAAATTAATATTCTCAGAAATTTCAAATGTTTTAAAATGCTTTCATTTCCTAAATAAATTGTTTATAAAAAATATCATTAACATAAAAAAACTAAATATTTCCCAATAAATTTCATGCGCTAGAGAAGATTTAGGTACTGGAGAATACATTTGAAAGAAATTGTTACCGGACTACATCTGTCTAGGAAATGTTTGTCGACGTTTCGAGTTTCATATCAAAAGCGGGGCCCAATGAAAATCTCTGTCAGCTGTCCTGAAACTTCCAGATGCAATCCATTAACAATGCCTTTCAAATATAGATTTCATGGAGGGGTGGGAATTCTAAAACAGTATTGAATCCAATTACTTTGTTTATAATTAACTTTCCAGCTAACAGAAGGACAACAGTTGTTATGTATAGGAATCACACGAGCTTGTGTTCTTTGTTTGTTATATATATCAATATCTCTAACGAAACTGACCTTTCAATTTTTCCAGCATTTGAACAATCTTCTCGAACATTACCTCGAGCCTATGAAGAAAGAGTCGTTTATTTCCAATGCTGAAATCACTGCACTGTTTGGAAATATACAAGAAATCGTCCAGTTTCAGAGGGCGTTTTTACAAAGTTTGGAGGAGGCGATTGCTGCGGAACCCGAATTCAATAAATTTGAAAACCCCACTCAATTTAAGGTTTGTTTGTCGTCGGATTATCTTTGTTTTATGAACTTCGCATTCCACTTTCATAAACTTTCTGTTACACATTGTACGTTTGTTTCCTTAAAACATCTGTTACACATTGTACGTTTGTTTCCTTAAAACATCTGTTACACTGTACGTTTGTTTCCTAATCCTATGTTACACTATCTTTTCTAAACCCTCTATTGCACTGTATATATCCTTAAATAAATGTATCATTTATTTATGAAATTCTTCACTCATTCTATGAACGTTTTATACTATCGGAAAGCCTGCATGTTTGTCTTTTGTATAATCAGTAACTGCCTTATTTCATTTATACTGAAAGTTTGTAATTGTCACATGACAAGTCTTAATTGTGCTTATAATGAAAATCCATCAGCATTAAAAACTTGTTATTTAGAATGTGCACAGTAACATATCATACTAATAATGTTTCTTAATACAGAGCTGTGACGTTTAATCAGAAACTTGTAATAACGTTAACTGTTCCAAATAACATGATAAAAATACGTTTCAATCTGCAGAATGTGCTCTTTGCTATTGGGAACTCCTTCCTTCTCTACGCTGATCAGTTCAAGTTGTACAGCTCATTCTGTGCCAGTCATTCTAAAGCTCAGAAAGTTCTCCATCCGGGTAAGTCCTGTCGAATTATACCGACCGTTTCGTGCGCTCCTTAATCAAATTCACTGAAACTGCACAGTACCTGCCAAGTTTGTAAATTAATGGCATAGGTTGCGATACCACTAAAATTCCCTGTATTTTAAGCTTACGTGCATGATAAGAATAATTGTCAATCCCTTATCATATATGGTAAGTTGGTAGTATTATGTTAACAGACTGTTTTTCTTCTGTTAAAAGTTCAGAATGACCGACTACAGTTGTGCCATAAATACAATTATAGGTTAAACGTAATTGTTTCGAATGACCTGCTGTGAGTGGAGTGCTACACTTGTGTAATATTTTCGATGTGACCCTCTGTTGTGGTCCAATTTAGTGTTATGTAATTACCCCTTTTGTTTTGCCGTTCTGAAAATGTTTCGGCTACAATAAAACCTCGGTAGAAAATTATAACAAATGCGAAAATTTAAACGTGTTTATACGATTTAATCGAGAACTTCACTTGGTATAGTTTTTACACCAGAAACTTATCGCTAATTTTGTTTGTATTACATTGCATTAAGCCTAATTCTCTTTTACTCCATGATAGGCTCGTGAGAATTAAATACGCTACTCTGTCGTAAAATGTATTATCGTTTTATTTGACTGTTTTTAGGAGAAGGGAACACAGCATTGCTTGAATTCCTTCAGTCGCGCAATCCAAAAGGACAGCATAGCTTCTCTCTAGAGTCTTATCTTATCAAGCCTATTCAACGGATTCTCAAGTATCCGCTGCTGTTACAGCAACTTAAACATCTAACAGATCCTACATCAGAAGAACACCGCCATCTAACGGGTAAGTGGTGCACTAACATACCGATAGTTATAACCTTTTTGTTTTGCCATTGTTGTTAAGTTCTTTAAGTATTTTTAGCCTAATAACACACATAATAAAAATGAGTGTACAAATATTTTAATGTTTTCCTCACATTGGAAAACTGTTGGCTTTATAACTAGATGGATTATGGAATGCATTTATGGTGGAATGTTGTAGTTTTCACATCACAGCCTTACTTTGGAGCCTTTTATTCTGTGGGGCTATCTTAAGATGAACAGACATAGTGACATGAACTGTAATGACATTGCGAGACTCCAAAATCGTTTTAATATAACATCTACATATATCTGCCAACCCGCTGTAATAAAAGAGTGAGCTAATGAAGACTACTCATTATTAATGTGTGTTAATTAATTACTGGAAATATTTACATTGTAGGTTTATTACGTTTGTCAGGAAGTTATATTTTGGACATGATACGTTAGTAATATTATACTGTTAAAGTGGATATAGCTTCATATTATACATCGTCATGTTACTAATAATTAGTGAGAAACAAAAATTATCATATTCCAAGTTTTCAGACTGATAGACAGTGGCACAGTGCCCTCTTTCATTAGAAATTACAATATCTGAATAAAAAATTCGAAAGGTATCAGTTGTAAGTATGATATACTAACAGTACTACGATGTGTTTTTTAACACTACATTTTGTGTTCAGTCGTTTACGGTTTTCCTGAGAATATAAATGTATAATATTATTTCAACTATATATCTATTGCGACACATTTTGCTCAAAACCAAAGTGCACCAGGCCAACTGGAATACAACGAAAACAGTGGTGGCCAGAACCCTATTTACATTAGCCATTTATTACTATAAAAAAGCTTTGATAAGCTCACTAGCCAGCAGGAGGACGTTATAAATGTTTATGAAAGTATATCATAGTGTTGTGTATCTTGTTCAAGCAAGCACAGTTGAAACTTGCATAATATTAGGTGTTAAGAAACGTACTACTATGGTACTGCTGCGTACCGAGTTATACAAACAAAACCAGAGGGAATTTGTGTCATTTTTATTGTTTTAATTCCTCCTTTCTAGTATTTATTTGATGAACTTTTCTACAAAGTTATTCGAGACCCATCAGTGCTAGCCGTCCCTAACTCTGAAGTGGTAGACTGCGGAGAAACAGCTAGCAAACAACATCGATTGCCGACTCTGGAGCTACTCTGTACCATTGGGGAACGGGTTTCAATCCCTTGACCTGCAGATTGCTAGTCGATAGCCCTAACCACCAGGTCATGCCTTTCTTACAATCTATAACTTCAAAATTGGAAAATTGGGGAGTGTTAGTGCAGATACTTCATCTAGCTTACCCTATGTTTCAAGTAAACAAACAAATCTTACGGTAGTCTTGTACATTCAGTATTATAAGAAAAAACCTTCATCTTCAGGCCCAGCTAGGTGCTTCTACGTAAGCCTATGCTAGTTGGCGATTAGATGGTACAGAATTAGACCTGTAACTGTTCTGGTTAATTGATATGGAACATATAAAACTATTCATACAAGTAAAAATAGCGGTTGGTTCCTTCATAAAACCACCAATTTGGTTATTTTTGAAGACTTAATGGAAATTATCATCTCAGAAGATAATGCATCTTTGCAAGTTCTGAGAATTCCTCAAAAGGATCATTTACAAACTGAGGTGCACCTCCGAGTCCAATAAGGAGAAAAGGAACAAATATCCCTCTAAATTTTACACAATTTTTTCACACAAACCTTATACTTGTTTATAGGGGGAAGGCATTTTTAAATTTCTTAGAAGCTTTGAGACACAAACATTATTATAACCCCACTGAAGCAGAGGGGCTGCATATTGATTTGCCGCTGTTCGTGGATGGATATTGACCAAGTTTATACAACAGACAGCGCATAGAAAGTTCTGGTCGTGGGTCAAGGTCAAAGTAGGACGTGTTTTATAAACGTGATTTCAGTTATTTTAGCTGAGATATTTATTTGCATTAAATAAAAGTGGGATAAACTTGATGTAGAGGGACAAAAATACAACATAATAATGTATGTCTCAATGGGTAGGCCTGGCATGGCCAAGCGCGTAAGGCGTGCGACTCGTAATCCGAGGGTCGCGGGTTCGCGCCCACGTCGCGCTAAACATGATCGCCCTCCCAGCCGTGGGGGTGTATAATGTGACGGCCAATCCCACTATTCGTTGGTAAAAGAGTAGCCCAAGAGTTGGCGGTGGGTGGTGATGACTAGCTGCCTTGCTTCTAGTCTTACACTGCTAAATTAGGGACGGCTAGCACAGATAGCCCTCGAGTAGCTTTGTGCGAAATTTCAAAACAAACAAACAAACTCAATGGGTAGGTGCACATACAAAGTGTGATCAAAAAGTTTCAAGATTTTACTTTTATTCCGAAGAATAATATACATACATCAGTATTATATGCTTGGTTTGGTTTGAATTTTGCACATAACTATTCGAGGGCTATCTGCGCTAACCGCCCTGCAGTTAGCAGTGTAAGGCAGCTAGCTAGTCATCACCGCCCCCCACCAACTTTTGAGCTACTCTTTTTACCAACAAATAGTGGGATTGACCGTTACGTTATAACGCCCCCGCGACTGAAAGGGCGAGCATTTTTGGTATAATGGGGATTTGAACCCTCGACTCACAGATTACGAGTCGCGTGCCTTAACCACCTGGCCATGCCGGGCCAGTATTATATGCTATCCCCTTCAAAATAATATTCCTTAGCGGATACCCACTTGTTCCAACGTTCCTCCCATTTTCTGAAGCAATGCTGGAAGTCTTCAACTGTTATGCGACTAAGTTTTGCTTTCACACTATTATGGATGGTTGGAATGTCATCAAATTTCTTTGCTTTCAATTTAATTTTGATTTTGGGGAACAGAAAAAAATCGCCCGGGGCAATACCGAGAGTATACGGGGGGATGTTTTTTTCTGACAAAAATTTTTGAACAGACACAGCAGTGTGTGCAGGCACGTTATCATGATGAAGAAACGTGAACATTCTCATACAGCTCGCTGCGGTTTCTTCTTAATTTCTCCCTCAAGCGAAATAAGACATCTTTATAAAGGCCTGGTTAAATGACTGGCCTCTTCGAATTTTTTCTTTCATCTTAGCGACCGTTTCATCAGTGGACAATGTCGAAGGTCGCCCAGAACGCGGGTTATCTTTGACCGATTCCTGGCCATCCTGGAAGCGTTTTATCCACTGATAAAGGACAACCTTACTGTCATCACCAAAAGCAGTTTAACATTTCGAGGATTTCTGTTCCTCCTTTACCATTCTTCACATAAAACTTGATGCAAAGACATTGTTTTTTTCTGTTCATTTTTATTACGACAGGGGCAAGAGATTCACCTGTCTTTGAATGTGTTTTTCACAACATATGTATAAGGTCTGGAGAAATCGCTTGTTCGTGGGGTAGATCACTAGTTGTGCTTTGTACGCACCTCTGTACTGGCATCTGTAACAGAAGTCTTAGAACTTTTTGATCAGACATCGTATATAAAAAGATGTATTACTTTTGTATGTATGTATGCGAACACATACAACATATATAATTTTTTCACACTCGTATGTGGTTTTAATGTCTCAATCACACACACAAAGTTAGTTCTAACTATATCGTACGTTTATCAAAGTGCTTATTTGATTGAATGGTCAATGGAGAGATCAGTTGTACAGCCTTTCCATTTAGAGTTTACTTTACTTAAGTTATTGTATATTCAGGTTACCTCAAGTGGGAAAAGGCACATTATCGTTATTATATGGCAGCACTCATCCATACTTTGGAACTAAAAGTTGTTTACCGAAGAAATAGCCCTAACTCGCGTTGGCTGTTGATTCGCCTCTGGTAGTTAAATGTATAGGGCTCGCAATTATTCCGCGCGCGTTTAAAGCAGCCACAATCAAAGGGTTAAATACACTGGATGCTGTACGTTTTTAAAGATAGATTGTGATAAGCCAAACAGAGCAGACTGTAAGGACTTTTTTATGGATTATTTTCTCTATAGTTAGAAATCGACAAAATGTCTGAGATTTTAAAATTTGAACCTACAACTCTGCTTTCCGAACATTAATATAGCTAACTTAATTTTAATTTCATCTGTTGACGCGAACGAAATGTTGTCATCCTTAAATCTGGATTTTACTGACCGACGTTTAAACGTCGAATCTTGTCGATAATAGTATTCGTAGCAGGTCTAAGTAAGTATATTTCTTTTTCTAGAAGCATTAAAAGGTATGGAAAGAGTTGCTGAACACATCAATGAAATGCAGCGAATCCATGAAGAATACGGAGCTATATTTGACCATCTACATCGACAACATCTTCGATCTTCAAAACAGGTACTCCACCTTATCAACATGTGTAACACATGAAGGTGTTTAGTTAATGCAGTGAGTTATGATGAATTGTATATCTGTTCAAGAATAAACACGTTTTAATTAATCAAAATTATTCAAGTGTGTACGTAAATATTAATAAATGTGTAGGATGAAAATAGACAGCGAAGGCTGAGGGCACGTGCCCCTGCCCATTTTCATCCGATAGTAAAGTGTTCCTTTTAATAAGGAATAAACTCGTGTATAATTATTAGACAAAGAATTTATTTCAGTTTTGAATTTAATGGCCGTAGATAACATAGTAAAATGGGTGCCCCCCTCCAAAAAAAAAGTTCTGCCACGTATGACTTTGAAGTCGTAATATTGAATTATAATGTCATAGAAAACGAGCTGTTCCCCATTTATTAACAGATATAATGGTTGAAAATACTTTCCATTAAGGTATGTACCGTAAAGTCCGGCGTATAAGACCCTCCCTTAAATTATAAAGTAAAAACTAGGATTTAGCATATCCTTGCCGTATAAGACCCCTCATTTAAAATATACGTACTGAAAGATGAAAAAATCTATTGGTAGGTGTTTATTCGAAAGAAAAATATTTTGCGTATAAATATAATAAAATACATTAAAAGTAATAAAAAGACTAACTTGGTAACAAAATATATTCGTCAAAACAACAAAAAGTTTAAAATTAAAAATTTCATTCATGAAATGCACACGCTTTGCCAAGGCACACATGTCATAATATCCCGTGACTTTAGAATTGACGTATAGCGCCAAATTCCTAATAAAAATATATACTTTTACACAATACCCTTTTTTAAACAAATTAAATAATTTTATGCTACATTTTAATTTAATTTAGATTGTTTTATTGAATTATGATTTTCTTTGGGGCTAAATTTTGGTTATTGAAAAGGGGTCTTATACGCCGGACTTTACGGTATATATAAAATGTAACGAATTCTTTATAATACACCTCAGAAAGGCGTGACATAATGCGATATGTTCAGGTCTAAGATGAACACTAACGTGAATAGTTGATTACGGTTTTAACTTCTGTAATTTACTGTATAACTTGTTTCATTATTATTGTGATAAAATTGTACAGTTAGAAATTGTAGAGAGTTGTTTATTGCAAGTAGTGCATAAACTGTATAGTTATAACTTGTAGTGGACAGTTTCTGTATTGTTTTTAAAGTCCTTTACAAGATCAGGGTTTTTTATAACTTATCATGATTACACTTCAACTCTACTATCCGATGTAGAATGTGGACCTCAGTCCTGGAGAGCTTCTGTACTACGGAGGCGTGGAATGGATCAATATCTCGGAGTTTCTGGGTAAAATCAAGAAAGGACTGGAATTACATGCCATGTGCTTCGTCTTCAAGACGGCGGTCGTTTTCCTTTGCAAGGAAAGGATAAGACAGAAGAAGAAACTGATGGTAAGCTAACCTGGTCGTCATTATTTACAGTGTCTTACAAGAGATTACGAAAACATGCAACTAACAAAACCCCTTATTTGTTACCACGTATAAAATATAACTAGTGTACCATCATTGTTTGTTCTTCCATTGATTTGTTGTTTCTCTTCGGCTTTTCGAAAAAAAATAACATTGCTGCAGTTTAAAACATAAAATTCAGTTATGATAAACAGGATATTTCTTTAATAACAAACCTTTATATAGGAATCAATGGCATTGTTCTTTAATCTCGAATAATTTGGACACTGTTATATACTTCTACTTTTAATAAATTTAAATAAAACAGTTTATACTGAGGGAAAGGAGTGATTATATTAAAATTTATATCTGAAAAAAGCATGATTAGTGTATGAGTTGTATCAAATTTTTTTAAGCCTATTCGATCAGGTGTGTGTAAAGACAAATTTCTTGGTGTTTTACGTACCTTATAAGGTCCCAGAACCTCTGTTACTATTTCATTAATAAAGATTTTTATGCTTTTTTATTTAAATCTCGTACATTATGTAATCAGTATGGCCAGCCCCAGAATTCCTTCATGTGTCATACTAACCAACCCTGAATGTATCACGTGTACAATCAATCTCAGATTTCTATCTCCTAGCTTCTGGCCAATTCGACAGCCATATTTGCAGTTCAAATCATCATAGTGTTATGATAATACACGTTATTTGACTATGGAATTACCGGTGCATGTCATTAAAACGAAGAACTATAATCTTCTAGAATATGGCACTGTTTAGTGTATTGTGTCAGAAAGGTCAAATAATATTGTAGAAACATAGCAGTCAAACGACTATCACAATATAACTTCTAATATGACGAAGCTTATTTATATCGTGAACTAACTGAAAATCGATAACCTAGAAGTACTAGCGACTTAATTTATTACGGATGTGTGAAAAGTTGCGAGAACTATTTCTTATTTTGACCGCTTGTAGTTAGCAATGACAACTGTTTTAGTTATCACTTTAAAGACGATTTAATCCAGGTATTACATAAATTATATAACTATAACGTGTTACCTTTTACTTTCTTGGAAGTCAAATCCTGCACTGATCCCAAAACAAATTGTTCTTGTCGAATAAAAAGAACTAATAACATTATATATATATAGCATTTCTAAACATGTTTTAAATTTAACAGGGAAGCTCTAGCAAGGCAAGTGCTCCTGAGGTAGAGATTATTCGTTATCAAGTGTTAATCCCCGTGACCGAGGTCCAAGTAAGAGCTAGTGGAATTAAAGATGGCGAATCTCATTTCCTGTGGGAGCTTATCCACTTGAAATCCCAGATACAAAGACGTTCAGAAAAAGTATACCAGCTCTCAAACAGGTAGGACAAAAATAGTTATTTTACAATTATTGCAGTTACCACTCTTACACACGTTTTATATTACCTTATTCTTAGGAGAGGGATTAAACAGCATGTTCCGTATTTCCCTGAAATGAAGTCTCAGGCAACCTAGAGGAGTCATCTATTTTAACCACTCGCACTAAATTACAGTAGTGTGCTGTTTGTCACTCCATCAGTAGACACTATAATGGCGTCACCTAAGGGGCCCTTAATGTTGCAATCTGTACTGTCATGACGTCATTAAAACAAGAAGAATTATTTATACTATTCGCCCCCTATGGTACCTCTCATATTTCCTTGTATTGCCTTTTACCGTATTAAGTGTAACAAAATATGCACCAAAAAACACACAGAAACGGTGAAATTACTCATTTCTTATGTAAAATACATATGGCCCACATCAGTAGAAAATGGCAGCAGTTGGAGTATTGATTGTATTTTTGTTCATATATTATTTGGAACCTTCTAATAAACAAGATGATGAACTCCCAAGCCATTTGCAAGATTATTAAAAATATCATCAACATACTTTGTTCTTAACGACTATTACGATTTATTCCAGTAAGTGTGTTTGACATACTGTATATTTTATAGGTTGATGACGCAAACACCGAAGGTGTATAATCTTTTTTCTAAACTTACTGTGTGTTTTTTGCTGTTTGCGTATATGGTCGATCTTATACCAACTGGTAAAAATACCCAGTAATGTTAGTTGACCAGATAATGATAGATTTTCAGTAAGTGACCAGATCTTGAGTGGCTTCTAACTATTCATCCCAACTAACAAACTAATATCATGACTAAATCAGAATATAGTATTTGTGTTTGTTAGTCAATACTGATCGAGAGTTTGAAGTAGTGTGAGAAAAAGTTCTAGAAATTTACTTTAGTGTTTATTTTCACTCGGGTAGTTAAATTAGGGTAAATTTATTTAGGTGTAATTATGATTGTTTCTTTCAGCACATGTGATTTCCGGAATGCTTTTCTTCGAACAATCAGACAGATAATTCGAGAAAGTGTGAGGAACATGACAGTACCAGCCAATAAACAGGGACCCCGAGAAAAGCCTGCAGTCCCCCGTAAACCTCCCGATTTGCAAGCCATAAGCAGAACTCTCAACAAAAAGGGCGTGAAAACACATCAGCGTCATTCTGCAAGTGTTATAAATAACGAGTACGAAATTTACGACAACGTAGACCAAAATTTCCGAACCAGGAGTAAAACGGTAATGGACGGTGAAGTTCCTACTAGCGCCGTTAGGGATATCTCGGAGTCACGAGGGCAATCTCCAGTGCCTGTATCCGATAAGTCGGATAAATCCGAGAAATCAGAGCGATCTCAGGGAGGTATAAACGGAAAACCAAATCTTGGAACTTCGAAAGGCCTAAGTCTCAGTACCACTTCTACACTCTCTAACTCCAGTACATGTAGTTCGTCAGCCAAACTTATCATTTCCAGCAATCCACCAACTAACTACCAGCCTCCACCATTAGAACCAGTCGGGTCGCCAGTTTGGAAGCCTAGAGAAAATTCTATTGACAAATCGGCGACCCTTCCCCTGCCTACAAAAGGAAAGAACGTGGAAATCAAAGATCAGTATTTCGTGTAATGCTAGTGTTTGGGTTAATCCTTCCCTTTGGACTATCAGTGCTGAAATAAATAAGCTTTCGATTCGACGGAAAGACTGGTCCCGTGTATGGTATAGAAGGAGCATATCGGGCGCCACGGAACATAGTGGGGAAACAGAAAAATAAAAGTCAGTAGCGCATATCTTAAGCTACTTACTGAGATGTTTAGTACCAACTTGGAAATCTAGCCGATAAAAACAATTTATTTCATCGACTTTATTGACGTGAAAGACTATTTCTTTGACAGGTACTGTTCCTTACCATTTTCTCTGGCAGTAAATAACCCAATATTCATGGACACGGTGCTATCAGGACTTTGGAAATAAAACTAAGTCTTGCATTAGTAAACAGTACGCAAAATAGAGCAGTAAAGAGCATGTGAAAACGGCTTATCCTTTTCTATATTACCTGGTGTGTGTATAAAGTTTGAGGATTCTTTTTTTCGTTGTTTTTTTTTGTTTGTTTTTTTATAATATGGTGACTATCTTCTGAATTCCACTCAAGTCCCTGGAGGTAAAAACCTATACTGTGAGGTTTTCTTCTTTATCTTGGATTTTTTTTCTTGCAGTGTTAATTTTTTTTTCTTACAAATCATCTACTATGATCATATACATTTAAGCTTCTCGAAATGTTACGTAACATACTTGCGTATGGGAATAGAAATCGTTAAGCCTAAAATGCTAGGAAATCAGTTTATATAAACAAAAAGTGCTCAAAGTATGTACTATGTAATGAAAATATTTCCTCATGAGAGATTAGTCAAATTATAATTTCAATTAATGCCCTAAAGCTATTCCTTTTAAAATTTAAACGTTTCCAATAGGTAGTAGCTGTACTGTTAGTTTTGATTTCATGTAGAATATGTTAAAAAATAACGTTATTTTATGAACAGTAAACAAAATAGAACAATTATATCATAAGGATATATTAATTGAATATACGGAAAAAATGTATAATGTCAAAAAATAGTCTAATTCATTCTCATAAATATCAGCAGTTTTAAAAATCTCATTTCACGTGTTAATAATTTATTTATACTCTGCAACAAAAATGTCGGTTAGTTGCATTTTATTGCAACAGAAATAGTTGTTTTTACGTCTTCTACTCCATGCATTAATAATATTCTTTTAAAAGAAAATAATTCTCTCATGGGGAAATACGACAATGAAAGAAACTAATAAGGTTGGTGTTAGGTCTAAAACGTAGTTGATCAGTAAGTACTTCTTTAGTGAGAAAAATTTTGTCAAAACATTATGTTATTATAGTTTATATACATAGTTTTTTAAATCTATTTTCATTCACTACTACATTGTACTGAAAATTGGTTTACTATGAACGCTACTCTCTATGCTTAGCATTAACACGTGTTCGAACCACAACTGATTTTCTTGGGTAGTTCAAAAAGTTTTAAGTTCAACTGCAGCTTATTTATTGTGTTTTCGTAGGTTTTCACTTTAAATGTAACTTTGTATCTTTAACAGTTACATAGGCTCTGAATGACATCTTGCTAATGAGTTCATAGAAAAAGCCATAGTTTGACTCATGTACTGTTCAAAGAATTCTTGCATATATCTAAACCCGCGCTCTTAACAATTCTTGTGTAAATCTTGATAAACATTTATTTAGTTTAATTTCTTTTCTTTTTTTCATGTTCATACCAAAATTACGTTATTTGTTTCACTGGATCTCGCCAAAGGGCCTGCTTCTACACATGAAAGTTGAGTTACACACTAACCACTTCCACCTAGATATTCCTCCAACTACAACTGTAACAACCCTTCTTAATTTCACAAACACGCCATATGTTCCCTCTGTAGTTAAATGTAGGTTCTAACTACAGCAATTCGCTTATTACGAATTACCCACTTGTCGCGTTTTAGAAGTTGATTTACAGTTTTACGTGCTCATAATAAT
This sequence comes from Carcinoscorpius rotundicauda, assembly GCA_011833715.1. Lineage (NCBI taxonomy): Eukaryota > Metazoa > Arthropoda > Merostomata > Xiphosura > Limulidae > Carcinoscorpius > Carcinoscorpius rotundicauda. The sequence goes on along the minus strand of CM022391.1, from coordinate 116,019,515 downwards.
GAGGGTTAGCTCTAATGCCATATCACATGTGACTATAATTTCATCGTACTGTTTATTTTACTGAAATGTTAATCAAGTTTGAGAGACATTTTCAGTCTTCAATAGCCCTGCCGGACAAAGAAAAAAATAAGGGGGGATTAAAATAAAACTTTTATTCCCAGGAATATCTCAATTCTACAGCTGCCGAAGACGGGAAAATATAATCGAATCTGAGCATCACGGACAGATCTTTAAAAAATGCGTCTACTAATACTATTACTATGACAACTGTCACACTTCCTCTACGGGTGAGTCTAACTAGCCTAGGCTTTTCACTGAGTTTGACGTGGGGAAATTTTCTGAAGCCGTGCGTAATTTTAGGGGCTATGTTTCCAATATATTTAAAGAAAGTTCTGGAATATACATATCTGTTTAGTATAGTTTTTTGATTCATGACAATTCCCTTAGCGTAACGTGAAGTTTCTCATAAGATCCATTACTTGTTCAATTAGTATCGGCTGCAGTTTTAGCATGAACGGGTCGGAGTTCCAGATTTCAAACAGCCGTTTTTCGTGCACACACACACACACACACACACACATATATATATATATATAGTCGTAGGGACAGGTTTTAGATTTTCTAGATTTTGGAACGCTGCGTTTCCCATGTGTACCGATGGGCTCAGAACAAGAATTTTAAACTATTTTCCTTTGTCAAATCTATTGAACTAAGTTTAGCTCGTTCGCTCTAGGTTAGCATTCCACCCCTACGATATCTTACTGATACCGACTGAATAGAAAATATGTGGATAATTCTGTAGCAATGGAAATTACTGCGTAAATTTGCGAGGAGATTTTGATCCGTCTTCATGCAAAGAATGAACATGTTTTTAATGAAATTAAAATTGTTTTTCGGTTACTTAAGCAGCAAAGATCTAGCGACCCAACACTAAATCGTTCTTCCATCTCCTTGATAATAATTATAATAATTTTAGCGCATGCGCACAATGTATGGTTTCTAAATAAATTTAAACGTGAACAATATTTAGTTACACGACCGTAAACCTATTTATTTGTTGAAAATCCTTAGCCATTTATGGCGATGTGAACAAGCAAATCATTCCTCTTTTGAATTATGAAAATTAAGGTTCTATCCATGCATTCTACGCTGGGCAGATAACTCATTATGTAGCTTTATTGTTGCTAAAAAAACAAAGAACATAAACCCCTCAATTCTCTCCTTTGATTTTGAATTTTGAATATACAACGTGTTTCGCAGGAGAAAAAAAAAAAGTGTTGGACCGCCAGCTGTTGTTTATAAATATCAATGTTTCTTCATGTTATTAATTAAACGGAGGACATTAAGTCACACTTTTGTAAAATTATTTCTTCGGTTCTAAGACCGAAATTTTAAAAATGCAGATATCCGTCTCTCCTACTGCACTATTACACGTTATCAATTCAAAACTAACCAAATTAAATAATGTTCTTCCAGTTTTATTTTTCATTGACAGTGCAAATGATACGAAAGCTCAACTTAAATAGACAAAGCTTCTCTTGTTCAGAAGGAATTCCAGAATTTTACTGTCTTTTTCTGCTATCATTTTCGTGAATTTTATTTATTGTATCTGCATTATAAGAACGGTTAGCTAACTTCAAAATCAAGCATAAAAAGTAATACAGTTATATTTAACAATCTTATTGAAATAGATTGCTGATTCAAATTTCCCAGTGATTGTGACGTCATCTAATAAATATTATAATAAAATTTATTCTTCAAGCTAATTTCAGTAATCACGTGACTAACACATTGAAAATACAAGTTTGTGCCAACCTGTACATGGCTTCTACGTTTTACTTTTTATGACCAATGTATATACAGTAAACTCTCGTTGTAACGAAGTCGTAGGGACCAAAGAGAATTGTTCGTTACAAAAGAAGTTCGTTAAAAAGGATTTTTTTTTCATTCACTAGCCAAGTCTGGTAATGGTAGGCCCTATAACTGACGGCTGTTGCAGTACCGGTAATTGGATTAAAGACTCAGAAGTCACACGTGTGTAAACACTTAAAACACATTTAATGAAATCCAAAAGGACAATTAACAGCACTTGTAAAAAAACATGTCAAAAAATAACATTCATAATATAGACATATGTAATTATAATGTACAGGATACAAACACCAGCAAGAACGTCTAACTGGCAGTGTTGTTGATGTCCACTGGTTTGTTTGCTCTGGTTCTACACTACCAGACTCACCACAGATCGTACGAAATTAATTGTCGTGTCTTTTTTGAATCAGGTTAACCCCCCATCACTCATGCAAAAGTCAGTGATTCCCATTTGATCAGCAGGTTTTTTTGCCTTTGCTTCCATAACAGGCCCAGAGATAGGAACATTCTCTGATCTAGCATTTTTGAACCACGGAACCAATGCCGCTTCTAGGTCAGAATGATTTGCAGTTCGCATACGTTTTCTATTGGGACAAAAGTTGTCTCGAGAAGACAATATGGCCTCTTTATTTTTCAACCATGTTGACAAAGTGTTCAGAGGCACATCAAATGCTTTTGCTATTTCTGTTTTAACTTTTTTTTCAACTTCTTCTATTGCTGCAATTTTAGTTTCTATCGATACAAGTTTGCGCTTCGCCATGATCAATGATTAATGATCTGTTTAATTTGACTGTGATTAGCCTTTTATAGGCCACAGCATGCAGGCTGCCCAGGCATAATCTACTCAAGCCATAATCTGAAAATTTTATATCTAAGCTAATTTTTGCTGGGAGGGCGGGTGAGTTGGGGCGGGCAGGGGTTTAAAGTGTTATTGACCATAATTGTTGTAAAAACATTTCTAGGCTAATCCACTACCCCATCTGCAGTCCGCTATTTCTCAAGTGTAAGAATTTGATGGTGGCACCACACATTGTTGCGCGGAGACTGACTAATTGCACTTGCTAGCGGCGTAGCGGGTGGTCGGCAGCAGGCAGCGGTGATAATTAATTTAGGGAAGAAGAGAAAAATAAATATCTTTGTACCTGGTTTGATACAAAGGATGTAATATTGATGCTTTTCTCACCCTAGGGACTATAATTATACATCGTTACAAGCCGACACTTCGATACAAGGGGCTTTTGTTACTATGTATTTATATGGACAGTTGGCCGGACCAGTCAACAACTTCGATACAAGTGATATATTCGGTTCTAGCGACTTCGAAACAATGAGAGTTTACTGTATTTACATTTACTTAACTATTCTCAAGGTATCACACAAATATTAAATTAATATACCTGTCAGAAGGGGGCTTTCACAATTAAAATTGTTACAAGACAGTGGACAAAATCGAACTCTTAAAAATGAGGCCTGATATATAATAACATGCAATTGTTCAAAATCAAGGGTTAAACAACTTGGTTTTTTTGTTGTTGTTGTTGTTTTTAATTATTAAAAATAAATACTGCTTGTTCAAAGGCTGCGAGTATGCGTAACTCCGTGTGTTCAGCCATCATTATTAAATTGATTTTTCACTGTGGAGCATGCGCCCCTTTAAACCAACATCAAACGAAGCTATGGTTCGTGCCCTTCAGCCATAATGCAACCATTAAATAGTCTTCTTGACACAAGATTTTAAAAAAGTACCGAAATATGTCTGGCAATAAATTTCGTTGGAAAAGGGGGAGTGCCTTTATGAAACTAGTTAGTAATGTTTCATCACTAAATTTTGCAAGTACAAATCATATTCAACAGAGAAGCAAGAAAAGATAAACTATTTTTTTTTAACGAATTCCGGTATGGTGTCATAATTTCTGTGTCAGTTGGGAAGTTAAAAATATCATATTAGCCGAGGTCTATAGTTTAAAAAACGAAGTTGAAACTCGTACCTTATCATTTTCTTATCAACAGGTTTGTGAATGTTTTCTTTGTTCGATGATGATCAAAATGTTATGGGTAACGAAACTAATGGAAAACGTGCCTCCAGTTTTGGTCCCCCACCCCCGTAGCAAAAATGCTCCTTCGAGTAGCGAATACACTTCTTAAAATAGCATTTTCAACTTTTAATTCAAAGACCACGATAAACAAAAAATTAAAATTTATTCCGCTGCCAACATTAAGCATAATGTCGTTAGATGTTCCAAATCAAAAATGAAAACGGGTCGATACGAAAACAAAACAAACATGCACTTTAAGTGCCCATGTGAGCTGAAATACTTCAAGTCTAAAATTTTGTGATTACTGGGAAACTATATTGCTTTAAAATTTAAATTATTTTTCAATAAAACAACTGCTAACGCGATTGAAATTGTTTTGTTTGAAATAATTTAATTAAAAGGCTTGCGGGTTTTAAATATGTAGATCTGTTTTATTATTATTTATTTTAATGAGAGTCGCACTAAGAAACTTTTATTCGCTACTCTGATTTGATTAGTGTTGAATTTGATTCAGAATCACTGTCGCATGTCACGTGTGTTTCGATTCCTTTGTTTTGTGGCATTTCTTCCCTTCTATCATCTTGTCAACAACTCCTCTCCCCTTTCTAGTTTGTTTCAGAAGTAGCTCCATAAAAATCGTAATACGGTAGGAAACTCAAATGTAAAGTTTTATGTATCTAATATTAGTGTTATTTACATTTAAAATATGTCGTGTTCAATTATAGCCCTTTATCTAATAACATTAAAAATGTAAGTAATTCTAAAGCATTCCCAGGAATAGTTTACTTATTGTAAATAAATATTATGCATATATAAATTTGGCCCTGTGCCAAACATGCTGTAAAGTTGAAGATGTTGTATGGGTATGTGTACGACTTAGTGTCGAAACAAAATCTTCAAATGGACGATGAAATAAACAAATCAATAATACAGAGGCCGAATTTCGTACTTTTGTTTGTTTTTACCGACAAGGTAAAATAAATTCCAAGTAATGTCAAAACAGTGTTTTTACTAATCTTCCTTTATGTGATTCAAGAATCGACTAATTTTTATTTCAATGCCATAAAAGAATGCCCATTCAGCTCCACTACTACAGAAGTCAGTTAACAAATTTGTTTTCACAATAACCGAAACTTTTTTTCAAAATGCTTTAACGTTACTGTGTTATTTCGTTCAAAATTAACCTGTATTTCCAAACTAACAAATACAAAATGGAGTTGATTCACTTCCTTTCGTTACAAATCTGATTAACTATCAATTTCCAGGTGGAGTTATGGCGTTCCACTCCTAATATGAGGTTTGTGGGTTCGAATCCCTGTCGCACCAAACATGCTCGCCTTTCAGCCGTGGGGGCGTTACAATGTTACGATCAATCCCACTATTCGTTGGTAAGAATTGGCGATGGGTGGTGATGACTAGCTGCCTTCCCCCTACTCTTACATTGCTAAATTAGGGACATCTAGCACAAATAGCCCTCATGTAGCTAAGCGCGAAATTCAAAAACAATTTCCAAGCAGGCTGCTACAGCACTATAAACAGCAATTCTCTAAAAGCCTCGTGGTACTGAGGCATGCGAAATTATTGTAGGGTGGTATCATTCATATATTCGCCAAAATTTTACTTTAGTTGAAGTATACCTAGAAGACGAATAATCGTTTATATACGGTCTATATAGATCATACACAGAGAAATTAGAATAATTCTTATTTTCAAAGTAACATAGCCGTAAGGGGTAAATTAAAACTCTTCAGAAACAACGTAGGTGTAATTTCACAGAAGACATCCCCCCTATTCCCTTTGTAATATAACAGTCTCAAGATACAGAAACTACCTTCTTCCCCCGAAAAAAATAAACCAAAGTTATGCTACTGAGATCATGTATGATAAACATAATATGAAAAACACTAATTATCAAAGAGCTATTTACAATGCTCTTTAATTCTTTATACAGAAAATATAAACCAGCCCTCTGTATTAAGAAGAGAAAGTTTTCGATTTGTTTTGAATTTCGCGCATAGGTACACGAGGGGGTACCTGTGATCGCCATTCCTTATATTACAGTGACATACTAAATAGAAGACAGTTAGTTAAAATCTCCATCATCAGCGGTTGGGCTATTTTTTTTACCAACTGACAGTGAGAGTGTTCGTAACATACAACATTCCAAAGCCCATACATGTTCACTAAATGGATCTGACCCCGCGATCCACAGACTGCGAGTTGGGTGTTTTAACTACCAAGCTTTGTATTTAAGATCTCAATATATGTGTAATTTCACAGAATATATGCCCTTTTCCCTAAAATCAGCATTTGAAACCAAAGGTATGCCATGGAATATTCTTCACATAAAAATATAATTTACGTACGAGTTTTTAGATAACGTATTTTATTTTTAAATAAAAGCGTTTGTTTTCGTCAATTCTGAAAACGTATTACACTACTTAAGTTTTCAAATAAAAAGCGTTCTTGTTTTTCTCATAACTGTGCTCACGTAGCAGACGTGAAATAATTCCTAGTTTTTTAAACAAATCTATTAAGTATCGTAAAGGCATCTTTCACACCTTAGTCTTGGAACTGGGCTCTAAACACAGAAAGTACTTGTAGACAAGCTCTCTCTAATGGTGTTAAGTTACACGTAAATTTACCAGTCATTGTAATATTGTAGAAGTTAACATTATTTGAATTTTTTTTATATAATGACGATAAACGACTTGAAACTTTTTCCAAATAGTTACTGTTATGTGTATTGTGTAACAAGCTCTCGACTGGGTGAAAATCAAAGTTTGCAACGGTTACGGAAATTGTGTGGTTAGGCTACCATCATACAATATTCGAATTAGCAACTCTCCAAGGAAATAGATGAAAAACAGTGTTTAAAAAGATTATAGGCCTAATACAAACGTCTTAAGTATAATCATGGTTCACTAATTAAAAAATTAAAAAGTGATCACACGGTTTTCTTAAATATGATTTTTTTTTTCGATACGAAATTTTCTAACCTTTTTGATATCTCGACTTAGAACTGTTGGAAGTGAACTACACTGCAACATTTTTGTGCCTGTAAGAATATTATTCTATATCTTACCCCACGAATGATGAAAGTTCTTACCAAAAATTGCAGAGAAAGTGATATCAATGGCTAATATGTCAGTTTCGTTCACAGATTTAAGTACATGAAAAAAAACACTAATTACGTGAAAGTTCTATATCACATTAAATCTTCCTCGTGATTTCCCAAATGTGACTAGTAATTGTAATTATTTTTCGACACAAGAAACTATCGCGAATTTCCACTGTCGAGAAAAATTTACAACAAAGATAAACTCAAAATTCTGATTGAACTACACGTAGTGGACGCGTAATAACAATTGACGATTAAACAACTTCATGAACCCCAAATAGCACTCGACTAGTTCAGCGAGGAATAGGTGTCGCTTGAATAATGGATAACAATAAACAAAATTCAAAAAAACAAAAAACTCCAGCATGTGTTTATATATATATAAATATACACCTGCCACACTTCTACCGATGTATCTCAAAACTCTGAAGAATCGCATCATCAAAATCAATTACGTAATGTGTAATTTCGTCAGTGCAGTTGCAGCTAAATAGGTTTTAAATGTAAATCCATCCAAACGATTAGGCTAAAGAAAATAAATAGTGAAATTACATATAACTTGTTTCAAAATTGTTTTACTTTTATCTGTGTAAGTTTTTGAATACACTTTATTAAAATTAACACTTAAAAATATTCTCATTTAGATGCGAACGTATTTTAACTAAAAAGTCACACGAATTTCATACATTTTCCATTACTTTCCTCAAGTGTTAATATATTTTGACTTTTTTAAATGGCAATTTTGCTGAACAATTTATTAACGTGTGTTTTCCACATTCCCATGTTTTTTTCTACTCAAAAAACAATTTCAGTACACATTCTATCCGCGTTTCGATTAATTTATGCAGTTCTTGTATATATATATATATATATATTACTCTCAATTAAAAGGATTTCCGTATGTTTTAATGTTTCCGTCACTTCTATGTACTTTTTCACGTTGCCTTCAGGTTTGCACTTAAAAAAGACAACTTCAAAATATTTTAACGTCATGACCTTAATATTTAACCTAATGATGACACACTTACTTAAAAGCAGCAAAATGACAAAGATGAAGGCGAACTTTTAATAGACATTTGTTTCTGAAATATTACCCAACTGTAGCTTATGTCAAGCACTTTCAAAATGGATATATAATTATTATTTAACCATAACTACACTAATTAGTGATGACGAGAAAACCCACTTGTAGAGAAAAACGTATATGCAAAAACGGCTGGTTTGTGTAGAAAAAATTATGTAGAGGAGCGAACGTTTCGATAAATTAGACAAAATAAAACAATATTTCATCAACATCAATAAGTTTCCTCCACAAACCATGGAAAACATTATACGCACACACCTAGACAGAAAGCAAAATCAACCAACAAAAGTAAATATATCTCACGAATCAAAAAATCACGAAACCATATACTGTTGTATACCATATATTCCTGACATCAGCAAACAAATAACCAACATTTGGCAAAAACTAGTAACAAAATATAACATTCCAGTTAATACTAAATTTATTCAAAAACCAGGCACAAAACTGAGGTCTATACTATGTAAGAACTACACTGACAAACACCACACCAACATTATTTATAAAATACAATGTGATAACTGCCACGACTTCCATATTGGAGAAACAAGTAGAAAAATGGAAACTAGATTAAAAGAACATAAAAAGTCACCTTCATACGTTTTCGAACACTGCAAGTCAAATGAACACAACATAACCATAGAAAACACTAAAATACTAAATAAAGAAACAAACATAAACAAACGCAAAATTAAAGAAGCCTTACTTATACAACTTAAACCCAAAATAAACCAATATAAAGGAACGCCATTACACCTATATTAATATTATATATTCAAACATCTAACACCGCCCTCTATATTCCGATACTCAGTTACACAACCCCTTACAAACATGTGGTCAGCTTCTGGTAAGTTACCTTTCTTTCTTTCTTTGTGAACCTGACAATAACCAAAAAAGGTCGAAACCTAAACCAGCCGTTCTTGCATATTTTTCATAACTACACTACTATATAATATGAAATGAAACAACTTTATTAGACTCAATATTTACTCTTATCCACAAGCCATCAACACATTTTCCCCCAAAAGATGTCGCTGTTTACAGTACTTTTAAGACAGCTAAGCTAAAAACTTATCTTCGAAAATACTGATGATTGTACCTAAATAATCTTTATTTAGGTTTTACATACAGATCTAAACAATAAATTCCACATTCTTCTTTATTTTACTTTTTGCTTACAGAAAACGTATTGCCTTCACAAGCTTCCGAAAAACATTTAGAAATGCACTACGGTAAAAGAAGAAAATATTTTTAGGGTGGCTTCTTACACTCTCAAAATATAACATTTCAAAAGAAGACTTAAAAAAAGTGTAATTATACACATACACTCAGCATATATAATTAGTGTATAGTTCCTCTGAACTAACTTCTAAAATTGTAGGATACAAATTCACCAAACTTCTTATAAATCATTGGAATCAAGCCCTCTTATACAACATGCCTACATCTAATATGTACAACTGGCTACAATATAAAAACACTGAACTTAAACATCAGAAACTACGATTTACTTTAAAATAAGTAAAACAAACAATAAAATAGATTACAAAATAATAAGACATTGATCTTCCATTTAAAGTATTCACTTCGTTTCTACAAGTTTTTTTAGAAAGAAAATACTGAAGTGCCTACTTTCCTGTAAACCATACAGTAAAAAAAGTTTGTTTTTCTCAACTTGTGAACTAACTTCGGAGACAAACTAGTTTTATTAGAAGTTTTTCTACTCTGGGACCTGAACAAATATGGTACAGCTTCAGGTTTTGATGAAAGGAAAACGTTTTCAAAATACATTTATAATTATTGTTTTTCTACATATTACAATACTTTCTGCACTGAAACAACACTAATGTTATACAAATTACTATGAGCATGAAAGTAGAAACTGACTTGAGTAATTACTGGGCATTTCTCACCAACCTAAACTAAATACAAATGAACCAAAAATACATTATCCATTAATTTATTAGATATTCAACAATACTTTAATACTGAAGAATTAATTAAAACATTTCCAGAGTAGATGTAAAACAGGGATACATTTCAATGTTGATACTACATCAGTCATCACTGAGGATATAGTCCATGGTGACAAAAATAAAATGCTGTTAATATACGATATCCCTGATGCGACAAGTTTATAAAGACAAGGACTAGAAACATTTAGAAACATGAAGTATTCGTTGATCAATATTACAAGATTTCGTATGTATTTTATTGTCTGTAAGAAACTGCCCCAATAATAACAACAACAGAGCATGAACTAGGACAACATAACAATCACACATCGCATGTAGTGTCAGATTCTAACGGACCGAACAGCTGATTATTAGCATATGAAACAGAAACCATCAGTAGCATTGAATAAAGAAATTACAGTTCAAAGTAATTTTTGCAAGCATGATCCTTAGAATAGATTCTATAGAACAAATTAAATATAATAAAAATAAGTATTTTGATAAATAAAAAACGTTATGCAATAGACTAATAAGTCATGTACATTAGATCCAACTGTGACGCTACTTAAAGAACAAGGCGTACCGAATCTTTAAGATAACTGTTAGAGGTGTGACTGTATTTAAATTTAGAAATAGACTCTTACAGAAACTGGACAGGAAAAATAACTAACAAATTCACCAGCAGAACTATTCACAACTTATTTCTAACTAAGGAGTGACATGAAGTTTGTGCATGCATATTTTAAAACGTACACATTTATCAAAGAAGTCGTGCATTCACAAAGACTATACAATAACTTGGTTATACTAGAATCTACTGTACTTATAAAGATAAGAAAAAAATCAATATAAAAAACAACTTAGTAGGTAAAGGAAAATACAATAATCTGTATTCATGGATTTCTTTAAAAAAATTATCCAAGTGAAACCATTAATCAGGCCTAAAATGTACTTATCGAAGTAAAAACCTCAATTGTCCAGTAAATTCTGCTAACAATCGGTCAACTTAATGATAGATACCTATTTCTTGAATATCTTATAAAATTTTGTTTATTGTTCTGTTTGCACTTTGGTAATGTAGGAACACACATATCATTTAATACCTTCTGGTCAACCCAAAATACACGTGTTGCATATTCAGCAAGATCTTTCCGTAATCTTTATCAGGAAAGATTTCTGTTACAACGCAAATGCCAATATTTAACAAAAAAAAATAAATTTCATTAATATTTTCTGATGCGCCATAGTTATATACACGTTTTAATATTGGGAGACTTAAGTAACTGAACAGTCTGTATAAAATGAAATGTTTACATGTATCGCCATGTGTCGTAACATATACATCGTCACATGGCAATCTGGTTACTCATGTGTTTAACCAACCAGATTTGTACAGTTTAATATATTTAAGTGTGGCACACACATGTAACAGTGTCATTACTTATGTATTATTTACCCACCAGATTTGTACAGTTTAATATATTTACATGTGAGGCACAGACATGTAACAGTGTGATTATTAATGCATTTACCCACAAATTTGTACAGTTCAATATATTTAAGTATGTGGTGCAAACACATAACAGTGTAATTATTGATGTGTTTACTCATCATATTTGTACAGTTTAATATATTTATTGTACACAGATGTAAACGTCTAGTTATTCATTAATTTGCCTTCCATATACCTAAAGATCTTCAAGGTTCACAAACTTACACTTACATACTCTTTTGTTCAGCTAACAAACTAATAAATACAACTCATATATACACACACACACACACACACACATTCTAAAATGAATGAAATTAGAATACTAGCACCTCAAATATTAAAATTAAATTTTAATCTCATAGCAGGTTAAAAATGAGAGACAAATTACCAGTAAATACTCAAATAACGGTAAACAGGAACAATAATATACGAGTCTCAACATGTTTAAAACAGTTCACGTAAACCAAGTACTTCACTTAAAGTAACAATGCAGTGGTTACAATACTGTCAGAACTAGTTTATGATCTTAAAAATAGTACTCTTAAATTAAAACATACACAAATTCAAATGATCATTGCAGTGCATCAGAAGTCAACACAACACCCCCTTTCCTACTTTTTGTGGTATTCATTGTGATACTCCAAGGTAATCTTATCAAATTACAGTTCATGTTCAATACGTTAAGAAAAATACTCATTTGGTTTTCGTTCTTACATTATAAACTTTAATGTATGACAATCTGGTACAAAACATACATCACTTCTACTGCCACAGGCAAAATTAACTGGGACTTAAAATGCCATTTTTTGAAATATTAGATTACTTTTTTCATCATCTTTTGATTCTCAATGCAGTAAACAGCAGTTCAGTCTTTTACACTATTAGACCATCAACAAGGTTTGAAATGCATTAAGGTTTTTCACTACTCGTAATGTTTCCAAGCAATCAAGAATGTGGTATTGCATCGTGTAGTACATGGGCCTAATACATTGATTAAAATTTCAGGCATTACACTGTATATTATGATAAATAACACAACATAACTTTGAATCTTCTGACAAGAAAAAATACAAGTTAACTTTTTTCATGTTACTTTGGAAAAGAAAAAAAAAAATGAAACAAAATCTTTTTAAACCTCTTAGTTTAAAAATCTCAAAGAACATTTAAAACTTTAATGTTACAGTTTAGTTACATAATTTAAAATTATGTACACACCTTAATATTTTACTTCTCTTCATAAAAACAGAATAAATATTTTTGGAAACTCCATTTCATTAGAACAAGATTTTTTTTCTGTTACAATAAAAGAGAAATCACTCAAGAAGCAACAGAGTACCAGATAATTGTCACCACTTTTAACAGTTTACAACCACTGAAAGTAACACTGAAACAAGTATATACATTCAAATATTTTCAAATCACTGGAAGGTTTCTTATCTTTTTCAATACCTTAAACTACAGCTCAAATCATATGTAAAAATTACAACAAAAGAGACAAGTTCAGAACTACAAGGTCAGGTGGATTAGGTCTCCAATCGAATCACCTGCTACGCTCCATTATTCAACAGTAGTCATTCAATAATACAAAGCCACAATCAAAGGTTATTTCCATTAAAACATACAGAAACTAATTATTTTTATTTACAGTCTTAATGTTATTGGCATAAAGATAAAGTTATGCTAAGGAAAATAGCATTACTATTTTTTTACAGGTTTGACAACACACAAACCAAATTTTGTCTATAATGATCACTTTATAGTCACATCATCATCACTAGTAAAACCCAAAATTTATATTAAACGATAAAACTTTCTACAATGACTAAGTTAAAAAAAAACAGTTTCACAAATATTTCATTATTGGATTCCAGTCTTTTAGAAAAGCTACAAACAAATTAAGCAGATTCAAGTGAATGATTCATCACTACACAGTTTACAACATTTAATTACCACTTCAACCTTATGAGAGTTTCACTTTTAATAGGAAAAACTGCCAGCCAACAAAAGAAGACTCTGAACTAGACAATTCATAAATCAAACACATCAAAACTAGAGTACATACTACAACAATATGTATAGTTCACACATATACAAAGTAGAAAAACCTGACAAATGAAAACGTTCAACACCAATAAAAAGCAGAGGCTACTTCAACTTCTAACTATAAGTTAGCATATTTAAGGGTCATAATGCACAAGTAGATCAATATACACCATTCTTTAAACACTGTCATCTCTTCCTTATGATTTAGTAAACCTAAGTACACAAGCTAAATAAAAATACTATGTTGCACGGTTGATATACTTCACATTTTCCAAAAGTTAGCAAAAATACAAGTCATTAAACAAAATACCACTTTCAGCAATTATCCAATCAAAATTTGTCACTTGAACATTCTTTTCAGCAGCCAGTATGCTAAATATATTTGGTCTCAGTTATCACACACACACACACACACACAGGATGTTTCACAGCTAGCAAATATAAACATTAAGACTTAAGCTCTGTAATTGTACATTTTTCTAGAGCCAGCAATCATTCTTCTAGTCTTTAAACTGTTTCATACCATGATCATTTTGTATGTTCTTTTATATAATTTTGTATTAATTGTTATACATTAAAAAAAAAATTAACCGGGACAAGAAAATTGTTTTCTACCTCTTTCTTTAAAATTTATCCACACATCTTTTAAGATTCTTGTACAATAAAAATACATATAAATCAACCATTAAAAACCAGCTCACAAGCTTTCCCACATTTTCTTTTATTGTTTGAAATAATTCATGCAATGCATAAGATTTCCATTATTATAAAAAAACAAATGGACTATAACAACACATCATATTACGAAGTTCAAAACTCCATTTTCTTAAGATATGATCACTAAAATTTAAGGTGACTTGTAAAAAATAAGAATATTTGGCACTTACCAACCCACCAGTGAGGATTTAACAATCTGTATGAATCCCATAATCAAAAAAATTGCATTTGTGCACACACAGTAAAAGGACTACTGTGAATTACACCAACATGAGCTCAACATTCTCTTGGAAACCCTGAAATCTGACAGTAGCCATACTTCTCAATCCCTTACAGTGAACAACTTACCTCCCCCCCCCAAAAAAAAACAACACACAGAGACACTAATTATACACTAAACACTATCATTTACTTCACAAAGGACAGGAAAGTGTGAAGATAATTAATATGAAAAATTACATTCTGACACAAAATGTACACACAAAGTTTCTCTGTCTTCATAAATATAAATCATATTATATCTATTGGTAAAAAGACATTATTCAACAGTTTCAGTCTAACATTTCAGTCCCCAGTGAAACTGTGTATATGAAAATAAATATACACAGCTTTTATTACCTTAAACTGTATTTAGAATGTTTACATCTAAAAAGAAGTATATACTGTTTTAATTAGTTATCTCTTTCAGCTACTTGTTATATTTTTTAAAAAATTACTTCCAAAATTTGGCCAAATCAGCACCTAAATAAACTTTATCAGGTTAGATGTCCATATTTATTACACTACAAAGAAGCTAGTGAGTCTGAGACCTAAGTACCATGCAGAAAAGTACTTCAGTCTATTGCCTAACAAGTGTATTCCAATAAAAGTCAGCATACAGGATTACACAAGTCTTTGATAGACTAACTGACAAAACTAGCATAACTAACAAAGAAAATACTTAATCACAGGTGTTAAAAAGTAGCAGTTGTATCCAAAAAGTAAAACATCAAAACATATTAAAAAACATAAGAATAAAGACTATACTACAGGAATTGTAAACACAGTGAGTGTTCCTAGTAAAAAAACTAATCTTTTGTTTACTTAACTGTGGAAGAAATTCAAGCAGTATAATACAGAAACAAGCATGAAAGCTAACTATAAAGCTTTCAATGCCAAGTCAGCAAATTTCACAACACAGAAATCATATCATGTCCTGAATTTTACAGTATAAAAGGAAAAATGAAAAAGACTACAGTTATAAACACCATATAAGAAAAAAATAACCCTCTATAGATTTAATTAAAAATACATATCTGATAACAGAAGAAGCAAGCTACAGCTGCTACATCACACAGAGATTAGGGCCATATCTGTGCTTTCCCCAGAAAAGAGCAACAAACGAAAAACCTCACAGTCTGCTGTGTTAACTTGGCTTCACATTAAAAATGACAGGTTTGTTAAGTAAACAATTACATTAACAGCAAACAGTTGTAAACACAAAAATATATTTCAAATATTAATTATAATAATGCTTCCTAAATGATCAATTACATAAGCATGCACAGACCATTTGTTCCTATATTATGCACATAAACAGTTAAATAAAACACACACACTCAAACTGAGTATCTAAACTTTAACTCACAAATTCTAATTACTTGCATGACTTTAAGTTTAATAATTTTATTTATTAAGATATTTCACAGACATCTGTAGCTAGTAAACTAAGACAGTGGTTCATATCTAATCACAAGTACTAACAACCATGAATATAATCTTTTGCTAACAACACTTGTCCATTCCAGAAAGAAACACTGTTTTCTTATTTAATACAAGGGCTGAAATGTGAACCAACCACTATAAGTGAAGCCTTCACAAAATAAATTAACGTTCTTCAAGAAAACATTATGCCTGTTGTATTAACCATCACTTGAATCTTTACTGAGCCAAAACAAAGTTATTATGTTAACCATCACTCGAGTCTTCACCAACCTGAGTCAATCTGTTATATTAACCATCACATTATTCTTCACCAAGCCAAAAGACAATGTTATATTAATCACCACTTGAGTCTTCACCAAGCTAAAAGACAATGTACTTTAACCATCACATTATTCTTCACCAACCCAAAAGATAATGTACTTTAACCATCATATTATTCTTCTCCAACCCAAAAGACAATCAGTTATACTGACCACCACTTGAGTCTTCAACAAGCCAAAAGACAACCTGTTGTGTTAACCATCACTTGAGTGTTCACCAATCCAAAAGATAATGTTAATTTAACCATCACTTGGATCTTCACCAAGCCAATAGACAATCTACAATTAGTTTTAAGCCTTCATCAAGCCAAAAGACAATCTGTTATGTTAACCATCATTTGAATCTTCAATCTTTACACTAAGAAGAAAGAAAATTTGACAAATTACTATGATGAGAATTTTCACTGTGCAGAAATACAATTCATAACTAGGACTGAAATTTTCATTTAACTAATTAATGAAACAATCATTAAATATTCCAATTAATATTTCTTAGAACAAAAGGTTCCTTTAACCCATTATCTAAAGCATTAATAAAAAAAACATAAAGGTGACGTAATGATTCATTGAAGCCATATTTTCAACCTATTTGTTTGAATAATATCCTATTATCAGCTTCTCAAAACAACTTGCATTTCAGTGTTTGCTAATCACTTGTACTGAGTTGACACAAACAAAAAAACAACTAAGAATTCAAACAGAATAAACCTGATAAAAATAAGAATACTTTAATCCCACTAGATTAACTGATAACAACAGGAAAATATTTTCAATGACAGAACTTACAATTTATATGTTCCAATCAGACTATTTTTGTGCAATAGAAAGAAATATAAAATGGAAGGAATAAAACAAGTCCTTTCATTCATTCATTCAACAATGATTTCATCCTACATTCACCCATGTAAAAAATTTAGAAACAGTATTGAATGATACTATAAGAGTCGCAGAGTATAAACAAGTTCATCTTTATACAAAAAAGTCAATTGATACAAACAGAAGGAATAAAAAAAAAGTCCTTTCACTCATTCAACAGTGATTTCATCCTATATTCACTTGTATACAAAGTTCAGAAACATGTTAGTGGTTAATGATACTAAGTGAAACACAAAGAATGAACAAATTAATCTTTATACAAAAAAGTCAGTTGATACAGAGTACACAGGTTTTTTAATAGGAATTATATAATAGCATATTCTATACTATGAACACTAATAAAAAGTCAGTAACTTTAATCACAATACAGTAGAACCCTGTTAGAGCAAACCTCAATATAAAGATATTTCAGATATAACTAAGCAAAGGTTTGGGTCCCAAAGTTATTATTGCTGCAGCCGTTAGTTTTGACAGTTTTCAATTAAGATTTTGTAGTAATTAAATAATTTTTTCTTTACATTAATTGTTCTTGTTGCATTTGTTGGATAACTGCCCAGTGCATCCTCCTGCAGAAAACCTTATTAGCCACTGAATGTGAAAGATGTCTACCATCTTGAAGGTATACCTGGAATCCCAACTCTCCACATTGCATGAAACAACAGGTGAATGGGCTTGGTTCAACTTTTCTGCATGATACCCTTTATGACAATAAAGACTTTGTTTTTGAATTTTTCATGGAATAAACATGTTTTGGACAAGTACACGCAAAGCCAAAATCAAGTGAAGATAATAATGACAATATACTAACCCCACTCTCCCAAGTTCAATGAAGCAACAGAACATGACAAAGCTCGTCTTCAATGGCTTTAAAGCCAAGATGTTGATAGCATACACATCCTACAGCTAAAAACCATACTAGACTTTGTTTGCAATCAAAATGATACAATCAGCATTAGATGATTTTTGGAAAGAAAATAAACAATGAATTTGGAAACACTTCACATGTTATCATGGTTTGTTTTTATTCATCTTTTTTTTTATTGGATGAAAGTTTTCTGTGCTTGATTTCTATTCTTTAAAATTAAGCCCATTAAATGTTAGCAATGTTCAACATTTTATTTTCATTCACCAAGTGTTCATTCAAGCTAAACAATGTTGTAATCATTTTAACTGTGTCAACAATGCAATTAATATATATGTATAGTCATGTGCTAATTTTGATTTACCATATAACAATATAAGGGATATACAAATAACCATTTGTGAGTACTCCGAAATAATGTGATAAATTTTCGTGGATCTCAACTATCACATTACAGTCCACAAAAAAAGTATATAGCCACATTTTAAATTACTACAATATTTACCAATTAGATGATGAGATAGTAAGAACATAAGCCAATAAAAATTTGACACTTGTTTTTCTATGACTGTAGTTTTTGTCATCAAAATAAATTTTATACCTTCTGTATCATTCATTAATTTCCACCCTCATATGAAGAATGAGTTAAAAAAATATAAAGTAAATTCCCATATGGTACTGTATTTTTATTTTTGATCTGATTTCCCTCATTAAATATGCTTATGTGCTTCATTCATGACTTATCCTATCTTAATTTATGCTGTATTTTACTTTTTAGGGAGGTCTAGCCATGCCAAGAGGTAAAAAAACTGACAAAAGATGAGAAATGTCAAATAAAAGCACTTAAAAGCACAGGAAAGGGTAACAGAAAGATTGCTGGCCAATTAAATTAATCTCCTGGTGTTATTAATGCATTTTTGAGTGATATGAAATCATATGGGACGAACAAAAGATCTGGTAGACCATCAAAGGTCGGCAGAAGAACCAAAAAGTGCATTATCAAAGAAGCATCCTCAGAGAAATATATGGCCAGGCAGATCAAAGACAATGTGAATGTTGATGTTTCTGTTAGAAGAGTCCAGCAAATCCTTCAGAATGATCCAGAATTGAACTACATCAAACGAGACAGTACCCCGCCCTTCTCCAAAAGTCACATGTTGAAGCGATTGGAATATATGACCAAGAACATCAGTTTGGGAGACAAATGGAAGTCAGTTATCTTTTCAGACGAGAAAAAATGGAACCTAGATGGATTGCAGACATATTTGTAGTGAAAAGGTGTGTCAAGGCAGCACTATACAAGAAGACTTTTGGTGGAAAATCCATCATGATATGGGGTGCATTCTCATATGTTGGAAAGAGCAAGTTGGTGTTTCTGAGAGGGGAACCATAATTCCAAGGACTGCATTTATACATTATCTGAATATCTGTTACCATTTGCACACCTGCATCAAGGAACTGTGTTCATATTTTAGCAAGACAATGCATCTATATATTATTCCAAGGAAACTAATGGTTGGTTTCAAGAATGGAATGTTGACGTTATTGGACTTAAATCCAATTGAAAATGTTTAGGGGTGGATGTCCCAGCAAGTTTTTGCAAATGGAAAGCAATATGAAGATGTTGAACCTCTCAAAAAGGCCACTTTGAAGGCATGGGATGAAACTGATGTGACTTACCTTCAAAAACTAACTGAAAGTATGCAAAAAAGGTGTCTTAAGGTTATTATTAAGAAAGGCAAGAAGATTAACTACTAAGTTTGTCAAAAATGCATTTTTGTTTGCATTATTCACATAGTGGTTATATATATCTAAGTGCTTGTATGTGTGTATCTTCTTAGCTGCATATCTTATAGCTTAGTTTGTGCACCTGAAATCCCTTTGGTAAATACAAAATATAAAGTATTAAGATTTTATTGGCTGAAATTATTTTTTTCAACCAATCAAAGCACAAGATATATTTGGGAAAATATTGTGGTCACATACTTTTTTTGCCCACTGTATAACAGGGTTCTACTGCAATTATAATTTCTAATCTCTCTCACAGCATTCAGTATAAGAAAAAATTAGAAGATTCATAGGTACTGCCTTCACATCTGTACAAAGAATGTTTTCAAAAAAGCAGCAGATGTGGAGAGTGCACAATATATGACAAATCTCTAATATATCAGGTGATACTGGAAGAAAAAAAACCTTTACAAGAAGATTTTATTATTACAGTTCATCACTACATGGATACCTATAAAACTTCATAACAATCACATAAAGCCAAAAATTAGTTTGTTAAAATATAGATCCATCTTGGAAGATAAAACTGATTTAAATCACAAAATACAAAAACAATGTTGGTATAATTGTGTTTTGCTCATGTATACAGAAAAGTTTTTACATGCTAACATAAAATCACTTGTTATCAATATTACTGACATTATCAAGCTCTGAATCGATATTTTAACCTAACATAAACAGAAAATTTCCAATACAAGTCCTACTAATTATAAAACATTTCTTTAGATTGTTTTCTATCTTTTGAAATTTTAGGAGTATTATATATATGAACAAAACCTCTGCAGTCTTTAACAGACAAACATCTAAGAGATGATAATCAACACTTACCTCTTTACTATCAATATTGAAACAGAAAGCTTTAGTAGAACACTTAATGATTTTTCTAACCCATGGAAAACACAGTACTTTTTACGTTATAATGGTAATAAAAGAAATAACCCAGAATATCAAGCCAAACTGGAATGTTAATAAGGCTAAAAAAATATACATACATTAAAATATTGATACAACAGTTTCCTAACATATGTTCATATAAGAAAAACAATTGTATCTCATGAAAATTTTTTTTCTTTCCGACTAAACTTAAAGCAGTTTAAGGAATGGTAGTAATGCATTTTCACCAGACTGATCACTGAAGTTACATCACATGAATTTCAAGCAATTCAACTGTTTTAGATGTGATTATATCTAGGTAATGCTGATGAAAAAGGCAAGACACGAGAGTTACTTTAGAAGTTCATACCCTTAAAGGCCGAACAAAACTAGATTGTAATAACTACATTTTAAGTTAAAATTTTTATGCTGACTGATGCAATTCCTATATTTTCTATCATTACATTCAACTCTTGTTTTGATTTTTTAAACAAAGTTACACGAAAGAAGAAAGCCTTTCTACACAGCACCGTAATACATTAGAGCTTTGTTATTTCCACTTAAATCCACCATATACTATAGGATTATTGGGAAAAATGTATAGATCTTTATTTTTTGTGAAACTCTCCAACTAGTTTTGATCCTCCAGAACAGCAAAACAGAAGGTGGTATTGCTGTTCCTTCTATATGATAATATATTACTGTCCTATGAAATGGAATACTACCTCCCATCAGATCATACTTCCACTTACACACATCTTGAGAGATATTAATAAAATATACTACTTCTTTAGGCTTAAGTTCAATGTGTACCTACATACACTATGATGAGATGTGGGTACACAAAAACAGTATCTGTTTCCAATACCTCCTGGAACTTCTTAAGAAGTTTGCTCTATCCAAGACCAAATTTCCCTGGAATTAAAGAATATCAAAGAAAACTTCATACACTTCCAAATAACAGTTTTAAAAAAAAATTTCACTATTTGTATTTAGTAACTAGATAAAAGAGAAATAACAAAAATTTATTTGTAGAGAAACTTGTTATCCCAACTGCTTTAGGATGCACACTGACCAGAAAAGTGGTTTATATGAAAGTACAAGTTATATTATGTTCAAATTAAGATATCATACTTAAAGCAGTTTAAGGTATGGTAGTAATGAAATAACTAGATTAATGTTATTATTGGGGTATGTACTTCAGTCTTGGGATATCAACTATTTTGACTTACATCAATGATGCAGATGAAGGAATGATCAATGAAATATTTAAATTTGCTGATGATATTAAGGTTTTAGATGTTACTGGCTGCTTGGAGAATGATACTGGTTCAACAACAAAACTTTGTATTATTTGGGATGAATAAATGCAAGAAAACACATGTGGAGGTTATCATAATTTTAAATTTAACAGTGTTACAGAAAGAGAAACATTTTGGTGTAATGGTTGATCAGTATCTTGATCCATCCAAGAAATGTGCTGTTTCTCATGGCAGAGTAAATAGGATTTTAGGCTGTAACCACAGAAATACCAAATACAAGTCTAAAGAGCTTATAATGACATTGTATAGGTCACTGGTTGAGCCACATTTGAAGTACTGTGTTCAGTCTTGGTTGCTTTACTTAGGAAGGATGCTGAATTATTGGAATGGGTTTAGAAAAAATCCACAAGAATGATACCTGGGATGTAAAGCTTTCTCCTTCTAAGCTTCCAGTGTTTTCTATTTTAGTCCTGTGTAGTTCAATTTTTAAAAGGTTTCAATCTAATTGGCCAAAAAAATACAACTTTATTTAATGCAAGTTAACAGAAAATAGAAGTTTCATAAGTGGCTTTGGGTTTCCACACATTGTATAAGCATGTGACAACTATTCCTACAAAATAAAATTACCTCTGCTAACAAAAGGAAATTAATTGCCAAACAACAAACTTAAACAACAACAATATCAATATACACATTCTTCCAGTGTGGAACTTTCAGCTACACATTCCCAAGTTAAATTGCTACTTTGAAAGTATATTATGTCAAGAAAATGTCATAATATTATTTTCTCTTTCTATATGCATGTGTCTACTAACTTTAATTTTAGGTGATAACTTTAGTTTGAAAGATTACACATAAAGAGGTAAAAAGGGTAAAAAAGCTGACAATGGGAATTTCTTACAGATAACCAGATGATATAGAAGAAACTTCACAGTGAGATTAAAGAGTTCAGCTTTTAATGTGATAATTATTGGTGATTTTAATTTCAGGCACACAGACTCAAAAATGCCAGAGTCAAACCATGATGGCAAAAGGTTTTTGGAAACTGTTTTGAATGACTATCATCTCCAATTCCTCAAGGAACCTACTCAGAACAATGCAATTTTATATTTATTGTAAACTTTTAAGATAGAAATGAAAGAGAGGGTAATAACTGGAGAATGTCTAGGTGCAAGTGATCACTGCTGTATTAGGTTCAATCTTTTGCTGCATATGGAGATAAGGAATAATGATATTTTGGTTATAAATTTCAAAACAGCAAATTTTTAAGGGATGCACCAAGAATTATCCATTGTGAATTGGACAGCTCAGTTATTTGGAGACACTGATCAGATGTGGAATATTTTTAAATATATTTATATTTAATATTCATAATAGAAAAGGTTAGCTGCAAGTGAAAACAAAATAGGCTCACAAAAGATCCAAGACAAAATTTGAGAAATGTATTATAAATTTAAATTGACTGGGATGATAGGAGACTTAGAAGACTATAGACCAAACAGAATATCAGCACATCAAAAAGATATTTAAAAAATGGAAAAAAGTTGGCTGAAAATGTAAAAACAGGAAGAATTTCTTTAAATACATTAGGAGTAAACAAAATAGTAGGACAGTGATAGGACCCTAAAGGGATGATAAGGGAAAGCTTGTATTTGATAATTATGAAATGACTGGGTTGCTGTATTTAGCATTTCCTTCAGTTTTTACTTGTGAAAACTTAGGCAGTATCTCTCACCTTGAACTGTTCACAAATGGAGACAGAGTCAGACAAGATCACTGCATTAATTTTGAGCTTGTTAAGAAAAAACAAGAAAATTTAAAATATGTTAGATATTCCTGGGCTAGATAATATTTATCCAAGACCCTAAAGGAGCTTAAAGATTAAAGATGTGAGATATGTGAGTACTGTAAGTTAATAATGTAACTCCTCTTCTTTTAAGGTAAGTAATAAAAATTATCCAAGTAACTATAGGCCTACTAGTTTTACACCTTTGGAAAGACCAATAAAAGATGGTTTGCAAAATAATTTAATAAAGTTTAAAATTTTATTGGACAGTCAACATAGTTTCAATAAGGGAAAATCTTGTCATACAAATCTTGAAATCCTTTGAAACAATTACTGCTTATGTAGATTAGGGTAAAGGTGTAAATTTGGACTGATTAAATTTTCTAAAATCAAAACAAAACTAACAAGATAGCACATAAAAGACTTGTAAAATATATACACACACATAAACACAGGTTGTAAACATAGAAATACTAAATATAAGTCTAAATTTGTTATTATGTCATTGTATAGGTCACTGGTTAAGCAACATTTGGAGTACTGTGTTCAGTCTTGATGTATATGTTAACTAATTGAAGTAACTGGATGGAAGAAAGCAGAGGATTGTTATAAATGTTACAAGACAAAAAATGTTATAATTTCATTGTACAGATCACTGGTTAAGCCACATTTGGTATACTGTGTTCAATTTTGGGCTCCTTACCTTAGAAAGGGTTATTAGAATGGTGCCTGAAAATGGAGAGGTTGTCATATGAGGAGAGACTGAAATCTCTCAAACTGTTTTCTCTGAAAAAAAAAAAACAGCCAGAAGTTTCTGACTCATGTTTTAAGATTGTAAACAGAACTGATAATGTTAATGCATCATTCTTTTCATATTTAACAATGAGAATAAGAGGACTAGGAGATATAAATATATTATTTTTCTAACAGGGTGGTTGGCCTTTGGAAGGAGTTTCCTTCAGATGTAAAAAAACATTTTTTTACATCTAGTAGAAAAGAGTAACACAGTGTGTATGTGTTTGTGTGCCTGTCAAGATAAACAAAAAATATGCACAAATAAATAATTTCAGTCTTTGAAGTTACAGCTGCTTTACCATATACACTCTTGTGCAAATTAATTGAAACAAATGGTCATTTTACAATATTTTCAGCATGGCAGCCAGTGTAGGCTTACTGGATCCACTGATTTCCTTTAAGTCAGTTTTTCACATAGACGGCATCATTAGCTGTGTTTTATAGTACGGTTGATCTATTTTTGGGATATATGACGAAATGTTGAGGAATATTATGTCATTCACAATTGTATTACAAGGGCAAGGAGGTCAGTCAAAAAACAACTTACCAACTCAATGAAAAAATATGATATCAATGGGGTCTGAAATACAAGAACTGGACACAAGAACAATGGAAGAAGGTGTTATTCAGTGACAAGATTAATTTTTTCGTACAAGGTCAAAGAAGCCTGCATGTTTGCAGATCTCCAGGTGAGAGACTTCGAGAATTTCAGATCAACTAGTTCATAAAACATCCCTTGAAGATGATGTTTTGGGGCTTTTTCAGCTACTACGGCATCAAAAGATTACATATCATAGACAGTATGATGCAAGGACCATGGTACATCAAAGTTTTGCAGAGAAGAGCCATTCCAGAATTGAAAAAGAGATTTCCAGATGGATCTGGCATTTTTCAGCAAGATCTGGCTCCTTGCCACACATCAAAACTTGTGAAGAATTTTATGACTACAACATGAATAAAGGCACTGGACTGACCTGGAAACTCTCTGGACTTAAATCCTGTTGAAAATCTTTGGGAAATTTGTAAAGACTTTGGAGAAAAGACTGTAATATAAAAGATAAGCTCATTGAGGTCATAATTAAGGTGTGGTACCATGATCCAAAAATTAGTAAAGATTGCAGTCAACTTGTGGACTCGATGCCAAAGCAGATTAATGACCTTCTGTAAAATAAAGGCGTCATATCATGTATTAATTTTTGGATTCTCAGAAATAAAACAAAAAATTGAAAAAAATCGTTATTTTCTGTCTTGTTTCAATTAATTTGCACAAGGGTGTACAGCATTATAATACAAATTGATTTTAACACTGAATATAACTAAGACTGATCTGTATTTACAAAAGCTAACAAAATATTGTTTCATGAGAATTACTATTTAACTTTCTTGTTACCTGTAACACATTATTACATACATCTTATGTTCTACACAGTAACAAAAAAAGGCACAAAATAGTCTTAACTATTTTCTATATTTCTCAGACAAAGGAATACGATATAATTTATGAAAGGCAACTCATAATGCCCGTTTTGGTTTATACTTTTGATGATTGTTTGTTATGATGCAATTATATCAAACACCAATATTTTCAGATCTGATACTCTTTTTCTCAAACTCAGTCAGAACACTCATTTTTTAAGATATGCAATACAAGTTGTACCTTATAAAAATTAATAACTTCCTTTTAAATATTACTTCTCTGTGCATGGAATAATTTTGCATGGCATTGACCTTCCACAGACAACTGCCTGATGGCTGCAACATAAGACCACAATTTTTGGGCTAAATATTGAATAACAACCTGTCTGTGACAGCTTTTCTTCATATCAATAATATAATTTACAGACACACATGAATACAGTGTATACAGTATTGAACAATGATGTCACATAATCAGAAAATGCTTCATGTTCAACTTCAAGTCAAACTCCTTGATACATAGATGAAGATTTTGGTTCATAAACTTTAATGCCCCAAAAGGTAACTAGGGGTGATCAAAAATTGTTTTTTGTCTTTACTCCACTTGTGGTACTAAAGTCTCTTTAGTGAATGTCAGAGTTTCAGCTTATGGTCTAAACGTTAAAAAACTTGATTAGATTTACTAGCGGGTTGAGAAGATAAATTAATGGGTTGCTAAGTGACAAACTTAACTAATCTTTGCTGTAGGCATAACTAATGAAATGCCTCAATGCATCCAGAAAAACTGTGAATGTTTCAAGTTGAAAATTTGGAAATCACTGCTTGTTCAGAATTTTGCACAAACCTACATGAGGACTACCTGCATTGGCGATCCCTAATTTAGCAGTGAAAAACTAGAGAGAAAGCAGGTAGTCATCACCTTCCACTGCCAATGCTTGGCCTACTCTTTTACCAATAAGGAACAAGAATGACCCCATGGTTAAATGAACAAATATGTTTGTTGGAAATGGAATTCAAGCCGAAAACCCTCAGATTGCATGTCAAGTACCCTAACCATCTAGCCATGCCAGACCCCTTGTGAAGATGTGAAGTATTGATGTCAAAATGTGATGTGTATGTTGAGGTAGACCAAAGCTATGACAAAAGCAACAAACGAAACAAAATGTGGAAATTACAGAATTTTTAGTCAACTTAAAATGGTTTTAGTGCAACATATTACATATGACATTATATTGTATTTATGGTGGATAACTTTATTAGGTATTGGTATTTAATTCAGATAATAAAATTTGTGGAATGGCCCCTCTTCAGTACTGAGATCAAAGAATCCAAGTTTCAAAATGAAATTTTGGTTTAGGATCGGGATGTTTAGTTAAGACATGTAGCTTCCTATGTTTGATTCTTTGTTTGAAATTACAGTGTTCTGTATAGATATACTATGGATTTTTTGAGTTGCACTGATGGTAAATACGAGATGTTTTTTTCATTATGTTTAGTGAACTTAACTTCCAGTTTCTTTGATTTAGAATTCTGGACCTTTATTAAAAGTTATTCTATCAACTGATATTAAACCTGTGCACTAAGAAAGTAGCAATGAAATGCTTCTTGGTATAATAACTGCTAGACTTGTGAATGTTAAAAAATTGTTACATTAAATATGTAAAACAAAGACATACAATTTATAAAATAAATACTGTCTGTAATATATCTCAACCTTTATGAAAATGTGATTGATGAATAAATCATTTTACATGAAACACAAACAAAAATTCAAATTATCCTTAATGAACTGATAACCATCATAACTATCAATATGCACTGTACCAATTTACTACATTATCTGACTTCCTATCAGTACATAAATCATTACACTCAATTCATGGGAAAAGTAGCTGGCACAGCTCAACCCGGTCATTCACAATCTGGTAATCAATCCTTCGAATAACAACTTCATGTCAGAAAACATTTTTTTATCATGGCAAATAGGTCAGACCTACCTAACAGGTACTGCTGTAGTTTAATCTGAAACAAACACATTATAATGATGCATTCGAGGAATGTTGGGGGGAAGTGAAGATCAAAGAATTTATCTTCACTCAAATAAAACAATTTCAAAATCTTTACACAGTGGAAAATTCACCTCATTAAAGAAGTTGGTTGGTTGGGTTTGGTGTTTTATGACACAAAGCAACTAGGATATCTGCACCAAACATTGAATAAAAAGTTAAAACTAAAGTGAAATTATTAAAATTCATAAAGGGAAATTAAGGTAAAGCAAGTTTAATTTTTGAATTGCAAACATTAATAGTATTAAAACCAATTTTAACATCTACTCCACAGTAGTAAAAGAAAAACTACAGTAATACAAATTGTAAGGGACTTTAAGTATTATCATAACTCACCAGGATGACTAACAGGTAAGTTAAAAAAACAGTTGAGTTATTTAACATTACGGCTGTTTTCAAAAAAGTAAAGTAATACAAGTTTTAAAAGACTTGTAGCAAAAATTTAACTATGACAACTCTCCAGGATGACAAACGAGTAGATCAAACAGCAGCGAAAGTCACCCAAAGTTGGCCTTTCCGGTCCTGGTTTCGAGTTATCTTATGTCACAGCCATTTTCTAATTTCAAATCAAACTGGATGGACTTTGATTTTTAAAAAGGAATCACATTAAAAAAGGTCTAATGTATAAATTAAAAAAACTTAAATATTAAAAAGATTAATGGCCTTTGAAAAACTAAAAACATTTCAAAGGTGGACAGTATCACCATCACCAATAACCTTAGAAGAAAATATTTTCAAAATGATGCTGTAGTTGAGAGTCATAACAACAGCAAAACAGTAAAATGTGCTTATTGTGTTACATAGACAATACATTGGTACATTAGTCCCTGATAAAAACAAATGAGGTGAAAAACCTTGACCAATTCATACTCTAGTTAGAACAACCTCCTCTTTCCAATCCTTACGGAAGTAAAACAGGCAAAGTCCAATAGAGAGTATTATTTGGAAAAGTTTGTTTCCTCATTGCTCACTCCAAGTCAACTGCCAACTGGCACGGAGCCAAGCATTTAATACAGGACCATAGTACATGAAGTTGCAGTTTCAGTGAGCTCAATCCAACAAATACCAACATGGTCTAGTTTCCAAAAAACCTGGACATAAGTAAATACTAAAGAGAAATAACATGAAGCAATTCCAGGGCCAGTAAAGAACTAATAGAGTCAGTATAAATAGTGCAATTTGAGTACTGCTTAGTTTCTTTGTGATCGATAGCAAGAGAAATAGAGTACATTTCAGGAGTGAACACAGAAACTGTAGAAAAGATTCTACAACCACCAAACCACAATAAACTATGGCAAAGCACACACAGTCACCTGATTTCAAACCATCATTATAAATAGAAATGGAAGGATGATTCGAAAGATGTTCAGCAAATAATAGACAGTATTTCCAATTGGGAATGACTACTTTACTCAGATGACTTAAAAACAAGTCACATTTGGGGATTGTAATAAGCCATGGTGGGATGGGCTGATCAGTGGATACAGCAATGTTATCCAAGGACAAACCCAATTCACCCAACTGCACCTGGATACAAAGCCAAAAGAAGCAATGACAGATCATTTGTTTTGAAAAGGCATAGCCAATGAGAAAGGAAACCACAACACCAGGTGGTATGCGTTGGTAAGAAACGAAGTTTCAAAGCATAAAAGACAGTTACAAACAGCGAAGGTACAAAGAAGGTTCATGAGACTCTGTGTATAAGCTCTGAACTGGGTAAGTGGAGAAAGCCCCAGTGCAGAGCTGAAGTCCCTAATGGTGAACGAGGTCCAGCATCTTTAAGGCCGAGGTGTTGGCAGAGCCATAGACCAGCGATCCACAGTCAAGTTTTTATCTAATAAGAGCATGATATAGCTGCTTGATGTGTGATATAAAGGTAAGCCCAAGAACTTTGTCCCAGGGACCACAGGGAGTACATCACCTGTACAAAGCTGTTGTAGGAATTCATGCTGGGTGGGCTAGAGGAACCAAACAAGACAAGCATTAACTAACCTCTCTACGGTCTCACAGAGACAACTCATCAAAGCAATCAAAAGAGAAGTAGGAGATAGATGGGATAGCATTTCATGGTGTACATCATCAGGTCCAACCAACTGTCAGACTAATGAAGGGTCAGTTTGAGTTCCACCAATATAAAAAGATGATAATTGTCATCGAGACAATCAGCTTGAAAGAAAACACGTGATCACTCAGCCCGAGTCTTGATGCTTAAAAAAGTGCAGAAAGAAGCAGAAGTGCTAGATACTTGAAAAAGCTTTCAGTGAAAGATGGCTAGTTTGCTTCATCTAGCTTCCACTGTAGCAAGCAGGTCTTGGGTTATTGTTAACCCTCCATGAAAAGTGGGAGAATAGTGAAGGGAAACAAACTAAGAGATCAACAGCAGTAAAGGACTGACTAGATGCATGAAAAAAGTACAAGAACCACTATTGAAAAGAGAAAGGTTGTGATCAGAGAGCATATGATCTATGGAGCAGCCCCTACCATCAATATCAGCACTTCCCCAGAGGGGATGATATCCATTGAAGTCCCCCAGGATTAAAAAGGGAGACAGCAACTGTTCAATAAGAACATCAAGGTCTGATTGATCATAGGTCTCTCAAGGTGACAGGTAGAGAGAATAAACAGTGATTGTACGAGCCAAGGAAATGTGGATGGCTACAGCCCCCAAGGGTGTAACTGGTAGCAAAGACACAGTGGACACATGCTGATCAACCACCAGTCCTACCCTTCCACGCACTTGTCCATCACACAGCCTGTCATTTCTGTACAAAGAAAACTGCTGAAGGGTGACTGTATCAGCAGATTTCAAAAATATTTCCTGGAAGAAAAGACATACAGGATGGTAGAAAACAATCAATGATTCGATACCATCCAGATTTGAACGTAAACCTTAATAGTTCCAATGTATCAAGGTGGCCATTTTTATTTGTGTGTAGAGCTTTTCTGTTTACAACCACATCTTTTTCTTTATTGTCTTTATTCAAGGGAGGTCTAATGACCACCATGGAACCTGCCATGGGTCAATTGGGCAAGTCTTTGTTGTTGGAAGAGGATTCCAGCAACTAAGGACATGAACAAATTATTGTTTTGCATCTTGTGGTGGGAGAAGATGTACCCAAAATAATGCCCATACCTGGAACCAAAGGAAGAGGATCTTGGGGTTTGTTGGAATGTATGTTTGCAACAAAGATGGGTGCTAAAGTTTATTCATCAGCCTTTTTAACCATGGAGGTCAAAAGACTTTATTTGGTTTCAGAATGATTCTTGGAGGCACAAAGAGATCCCTCTGCACTCTCGCTGTGGTAGTGAAACAAAGTGCACCAGCATATGTCCGAGATGAAGTGGTGGACAGCAACATTCGAACCTCAGGGTAAGTAATATTTTGAATCCTTTCAAATGTTGCATCTCTTTTTCTTCCAACCATTTAGAGTGAAAACAAAAATGGGACAGGTGAGAGCCATTGCAACTGATGCAATGAGGGTCCATTTCAAACTCATAAACTTTGTAGTCCTTGCCACTACAATGAGCACACATCAAGAAACCATGACATAATGTCTTCGAGTGACCAAACCACTGACACTGGAAACATCAGAGGGTTTGGAATGTTTTGTCGTATTTTGCAATTAAGATAGCCTGCCTTGATGGTAGCAGATGAATGCAGTGATGTAAATGCCAAAAAGAGGATACTGGTCAGCATCATAATTCAATCTTTGTGAGTAGAGACAAGCCTCACTGCAGAAACTCTCTTTGGGTGAGAAACCAGTGAAAATCTCTGACTCAGGATGTTCTTCAAATCCCTCTCAACAATAACTCCTCATGATGAATTCAAAGTACCATGAGGTATAACCTCCAAAGGTACATACCCAATTGCCTTTGAATGCAAGAGGAGTTCACTGTGTTTATATGTGGATGTTTCCACCAATATGTCACCAGATTGAAGCTTCTTTACAGACCTTTGAGAATGAGCAGGTCCCTCTAGTCTCTTCTAAATGAAAAAGGGAGACATTTGCCTTAAAGGTTTGTCTGAAAGAGAATTTCGTATAAAAAAATGAGTTACAGGTGTTTCAGAGATTGAAGATTGCTGCTCAGAATCTTGAAGATGTGGTCATTTACCAATGGATTGTTTTTCATTACTTTATTTAAGCTTTCATTTGGAGGATCCATAATTAAAAAAGAATATTTCAGTGCCCACTGACCCCACCCACCAAGGAGCCCTACAATGCCAAACAAGGACAATGCAGCAATGCCAGGGTTTCATGAGCACTTTACCCAAACACCAGCATGTCTACAACACCTGTTGAGAACATCCAACAATGGTACTTTGTTAACCCTAGCCCAAGTGGACCAGTCGACTGGCCACTCCAAGGCCACCCACCTGTTTACAAGAATTTAAGGCCACAGTGGTGTTTTAGGGTTGGACCACTCACTCAACCACTAGGATCCTCTCCTCCCCTTCATGAGTCACCATGCACTGCAAACATGTGGGTGGATGTTTAGATCCCAGAGGAGGTAAACTGAAAGAAAAGAACTTTCCCTGAGAGGTCCCTTCACCACATACAGGAATCCACACTGATGGGCATCAAAGAAAAAATTCCATTATTCATGATAATAATAAAAGTCCTTAATAACATCAAGTTGATCCTTCCTTGTTTAATGGATTGCTTTTACATCAAACTAAAGTGACTTGGAACTGCAGTGGATGTGAGCAAGTACTAGCCAAGTACAAAGTACAGTGATTTACAAGACAATTCCATAATAATGGACTTTCTTCAAGTACCATCAACTTCATGTACTTATTTAACTCATTGTGGTGTTAGGTTCACAACCATGCAATTATAATTCATGTATTTTCATAGAATATTACTTTAGAGATGTTTCTAAATTAACTCTTTATAGTCTATGTAGATTTAGTAATTCAGTGCAAAGCAGTTTCTATATATCATGTATTTAAATACAAAAGAAAAAAGTACTTGTTCTCACAAAAATTTAAAAAATTAAAGTACAAAACTAAAAAATTTTGTCTAACATCAAAAATGATAAACTTCAATCGCTAAATAAACCAAACCATTTTTTTTTGCAATTTTCCAAAAGAACATACCTATATTTTAACTCTTTAAACCCATAATTTTTGCAAGTTCTGTCAGAATTAATTTTAAGACCTCCTAACAATTGTCAGCGTATCTTAAAAAAGTTAAATTTTCTAAATTTTGTACATATGATAGCAGGGTTTGGATTAATTTTCAGCCTTAGAGTTTGTTTGTTTGTTGAATTTCGCACAAAGCTACTCAAGGACTATCTGTGCTAGCCATCCCTAATTTATCACTGTAAGACGAGAGGGAAGGCAGCTAGTCATTACCACCCATCACCAACTGTTGGGCTACTCTTTTATCAATGAATAGTGGGATGAGTGTCACAATATAATGCCCCCATGGCTGAAAGGGCTAGCATGTTTGGCACGATAGAGATGTGAACCCACGACCCTCAGATTACGAGTCACATATCTTAACATGCTTGGCCATGCTGGGCCCCAGCAAAGAGACACAAGTGTTATAGAATGCTGACACCATACAATGAGTAAATCACGATTTTCGGCCAGATACTTGTGGCATCAACTCAGGTCGTGAAAAGTTAAAAGAAGCTACTTTCTACTAATTAATGTAACTGTTTTGTAATTGTCCCAACACAGTTTGCACATTTAATCAATTTAAACATGATAATACTTACCCATTCTTTACAGGAAATATATTTGTAATTTCAGATAACGACTTTTGGCAACATCAACATTCCATAAAAGTAGTAAATGACGAGTGTCAACATGTTCTCATGCATTAAAAATGTTTCACAGAAAAATAAATTGTGTTCCAGTGTTTTCTATGGTTTCTATGATTGAAAATAGAACTTGTTTACTCACCTTTGTTTCATAAGCCCTTTCTCAACACTCTGTCTCATCGTTCCAGATATCACTGTCATACTCACTCTCTGACTCTGACTCGGAATCAGAAAACTCAATGGCAACACGTCTTGCCAAAATTGATGCTACATCATGAAGTGGAGCAGCTTTCTCCACTTCTTTTTGCTTGATGTCTTCCACCCTCCGCAGCTTAATTCCTGAGAAGAAAAAAAAAAATCAGTAAATATTGTTTAGATGTACATTACAACTTAAAAGGCTTTTATTTCCTATTACAAGTTCTTGTGGAGTAAAAATTATCTCTATGGACTAAATATAACAATGTTTTAGGACAATGTGGGACCTTCTAGTTCATTTTAGGTGTCCCATCCTCTTAACTAATCTAAATCAATTTTTTAAAAATCTTAAAGCTGGTACTAAGTTCACTTCCTACACAACCTTGATAGAAAAATACAACTGTCTTAACTGAAGACAACTCATGTTGGTACTTGTGTCCCTTAGTCCTACTGTTCTCACTTGGAACAACGGACCTCTCATTATATGGTATCAATTAACAACTTCTTAGCAATTCTGGCAGAAGTTATGAAAAGTTGAAAATCACTAGTTACGAAAAATTTACAAAAGAATCCTGTTTTCTACCAATCTAGGCTTAACATTTCAAAAAGCTTAAATTAGTGCTTGTTAAAAAACAAAATGAAAATTCAAGATACCGGGAATTTTATCCTGAATTAAGTAACTGGCATCCAAACACATTTTAAATGTTCCCATGAAACAGCTTAACTGACAAATTTTAAGAGTTAGCACAAAAAAGCCAATATAACAAAACACTAAATATTAAGTGATAAATTTGGACTTAAGTTGGTTACTTTTCTATCTTCCAGCAGCTTCTCTTGGAAAACAAAAAGGTAGTTAATAAATCAGTTCAATGACAACTCATTACCTGACCTACTTGGTTTCATCTTTGTCATGTAAAATTGTGAAGGTAGAATGAAAAAAAAAATATGTTGGAAGCTTAATTTTTTTTAATTATTATTATTATTACTATTTATACTCCTTGAAGAGGAGGGTTCCGACCTGGTATACAAAGTTGTAAAGGACTTTCTGTAGCATAACTGTAATAGTCATAACTTGTCAAGAAGACTAATAGGTAAGTACAAATACCACCGTCAGTCACCTGACATTGGCCTTTCCAGTCCTGATTCAGAGTTATTTGACATTATGGCCATTTTCAAAATGGAAAGTAATAAAAAAGTTTAAAAGACATGTAGCAAAATTATAATAATAATTTGCCAGGATGACAAAGGAGTAGTTCAAACAGCAGCGTTAGTCACCTGAAGTTGAGCTTTCCAGTCGTGGTTTCGAGTTATTTGACATTATGGCCATTTTCGAAAAAAAAAAGAAATAAAAAATGTTTTAAAAAACATGTTGCAAAAGTATAATAAAAACACCCCAGGATGACTAGCGGGTAGTTCAAACAGCAGCGTTAGTGACATGATGTTGGCCTTTCCAGTTCTTGTTTTGAGTTATTTTATGTAACGGCCATTTTCTAATTTCAAATCAAACTATATGGACTTTGATTCTTAAAAAGGAATCACATTAAAAAAGCTCTAATGTATAAATTAAAAAACTTAAAGAGCATTAAAAAGAATAATGACCTTTAAAAAACTAAAAACATTACCAAGCTGGACAGTGTCACCATCACCAATAACACTAACTTTATGAACAAACCTTGGGACAGAACATGTTTAAAATGGTGCCATTTTTGAGAGTTGTAAAGACAACAATAAAGTAAAACGTGGCTTATTGTGACCCAAGTGTTACAAAAACTACACACTGGTACACCAGTTCCAGATAAAAGAAAATGATGAGTTAAAAAACTGTGACCAATGCGTAGTCTAGTTAGAACAACTTCCTCTTTCTTATCCTTATGAAAGCAACATGGCCAAAGTCAAATAAAGAGTTTCATTTGAAAAAGCTTGTTTTCGCACTGCTCACTCCAAGTTGACTGCCAGCTAGCACAGAGCTGAACCTTGAGTACAGGACTATAGTCCATGTATGGAACAAGCACAGCAGTGATAGTACCAGAACAGATAGATTTTGTGCAGTGTCAGCAGGTTCATTCCTTCAATTGCCAATGTGGCCTGGTACCCAGAAAAACGGGATAGAACTAGATGTTAAAAAGAAATAGGCCAGTCAGTTTTGAATATTGGTGAGAACAGCGTGTGAAGCAACATGAAGTTATTCCAGGGCCAGTTGGAACAAAGTGAGTTGGTGTAAATAGTGCAGTTTGAGTACTGCTTAGCTTCTATGTGATCCAGGACAATTGAAATAGCACACAGTTCAGCAGTGAACACACAAGCTGTAAAGGGCATTTTACGTGCAGCCACTGAACTGCAACAAGCCATGGCAGAACCTACATAATCACCTGATTTCGAACTGTCTGTATAAATAGAAATGGAATGGTTCAAAAAATTTTCAACAAATAGCAGACAGCATTTCCAATCAAGAGTAAGTGTCTTCTTCAGATGACTGAAAGATAGGTCACATTTGGGGACTGTAAGAAGCCATAGTGGGATGGGCTGACCAGTGGATACAATATTGTTATAAAAGGACAGACCCAATTCATCCAACTGCACCTGGATATGAAGGCCAAAAGGAACCAAGGCAGATCATTTGTTCTGAAAATGCATGGTCCACCACGAGGAAGGAAAACATAACCCAAGTGGGATAATTTGGTAAGAAATGAAGTGTGGAAAACCCCAATGCAGAGGCAAAGTCCTTAATGATGAATGGGGTCCAGCATCTTTAAAGCCAGGGACTCTGGCAGAGCCATAGATGAGTGATCCATAGTCAAGTTTTGATTGAATAAGAGCACGATATATCTTTAGCACTGAACATTAATCCACTCCCAAAGTGGCAGAAGAGAGGACACAGAGGATATTCAGTGCTCTTGTACATTTGAACCGCAGCTGCTTGATGTGTGGTATAAAGGTCAGCTTACGGTCAAAGATAAGCCCCAAGAACTTTGTCTCAGAGACCACAACTTCACTGATATAGAGTTCAGGATCAGGGTGAATACCCTGTTGGTGGCAAAAGTGCATGCAAACAGTTTTAAAGAGAGAGAAGTGAACGCTGTTTGCTGTGGTGCACTTCAATAAACAAATAAGGGCAGTGTGTAGCTGCTGCTCAACATACCACATGTTCGACAACTGATATGAGAGGGAGTTGTTCAGTGATGGCATTAATTTTTATAGTGAAAAGTGAGACACTAAAAACACAGCCCTGAGGGACTCCGTTCCTCTAGAAAAGAACATGAAATTGTCGAACCCACACAAATTTGAAATCTTCTGCCTATTAAAAACTTAATAAAAATGAGCAAATGGCCACTTAACCCATATATATGGAGGTCTCCTAAACTGCCATACCTCCATCTTGTGTCATAAGCCTTCTCAATGTCAAAAAATACTCATAAAAGATATTGTCATTTGAGAAAAGTTTCTCCGACTGAAGTTTCAAGTCGAATGTAGTGGTCCACGGTGGAGCACTGTCATTGGAACCCACATTGGGTGGGTGAAAGGGGGTTGTTTGATTGAAGGAACCAAACAAGACAAACATCAAACATCCTCTCAAAGATCTTACAGAAATGGTTCATAAAAGCAATTGGACGATAGTTTGAAGGAATCTTGGAATTCTTCCCAGGCTTAGAGAAAAACAGGACAACAGCCTGGCACCAGGCACGAGGAAAAACATTCTTCTGCCAAATCTGGTTAAAAATAATCAGAAAAACAGCAAGAGGAGATAGACAACTCAGTATGTCATGGTGTATATCACAAGGTTCAACCAATGTACTGCCAGACTGCTGAAGGGCCATTTGAGTTCCACCAGTATAAAGGGACAATTATAATCATAGAGACAATCAGCTTGAAAGATAAGAGGTGATCATTCTGCTGAGTCTTGATGTTTAAGAAAGTGGAAAAAGAAGCAGAAATGCTACATACCCAGCAAAACCTTTCATCGAGCGTATCGGCAATATTCCAGGTATCAGCTACTTCCTGGTCATCAGAGAACAAGATCAAGAGGGGGGACAAAATTATACTTCCCACTGACCTTTCAAATCTTGTCCTATATGACTTTGGAACTGGTGGTAGAAGATATACTGTTTGTGAACTTAATCCAAGATTCCTTCTGACTTTGGCATCTTATTCATCGAGCATGTACATGGGCCTGCTGGAAAGTAATGTGGTTCAAGAATGTGCAATATCTAAAGAAAGTATCCGAGGCTCATTTTTGAGCCTTCCAGGCCATGTGGCAGGCAAGATTCCACCACAGACGAAAATATAGTGGAAAACGTGTCAAGGTTTCAGGAATACATTGAGCAGCTGCTTGTATAATACAGTCAGTTACTGCTGCCACACACCCTTGACACTCACCTTGATAAATTCAAGGAGAACATGGGAGCATACTCACAGGAGCAAGGCAGGTGCTTCCACCAAGATATACTGGACTTTGAATACTACTGCCAAGAAAAGTATAAAGAAAACATGATGGGAGACTATATTTGGGGGCTGATACATGAAACTGATTTACATTACAGTCACAAATCTCAAAAAACTACTCCCTTCTGTACACTTTTGAATAACTGTTGTATAAATACGATTCATATGTTGTTTTATTCAGACCTTATGTAAAAGAAAATGTGCAAATTCGCCCATTTTTACACAGAAAATAGGTTAATTTCTAAA
Organism: Carcinoscorpius rotundicauda; assembly: GCA_011833715.1. Lineage (NCBI taxonomy): Eukaryota > Metazoa > Arthropoda > Merostomata > Xiphosura > Limulidae > Carcinoscorpius > Carcinoscorpius rotundicauda. Next base: position 115,980,791 of record CM022391.1, on the reverse strand, counting down.
TTTCATTATCCAGGTCACAAAAGCAAAGTTTGAAGGAAATAATAGCCTTTGTCTGCACTTTTAAAACATAAGCAATAAAGAAATAACACATACTATCCAGGAACAAAATAGGAACATTACTATTAACATCACACACACACACACACACACACATCCAACCAGGACTTGTCAGCTATCACAGCCATTTCAACAAACACATTTTGCTTGATTGACATGTGCTTTGCCATATTTTTTACACCACACTCTTTAGCATTAACCATTTTTAATGCTGAAGAATAAAGTAAACTGTTCAAGAACACTTCAGTTTATTGGTCTTTTGAAATCTGCTCTAAACAGTAGCATTTCAAAAACTGATGATTCAGAGTTGGTAAGACAGCATGTGACAACGGATAGTTTAAAATATTTAACAGTGAGAATATTTTTTGTATGTTTAGAATCTTTAACATTGAAAAACAGTAACTTTTTTTAAAAGAACTTCAAAAAGTATATTATTGTTAGGTGATGACGGTTTATTCATATTTGTTGGTGTAATTTTCATGTAATCTACTTCCAGTTTCTTTCTAATAGTCAAAATTATGCTATTTTAACTGAATAAAACTGTGCACTAATTCAGCTTTGGTCCTGATCTTAGAAATTCAGAATTTAATAATGTACTGAATAACCACCTAGGTTTTGTCACTTAAGCCTACTAAAAACATAATAAGAAATTAAATAACACAGTTCAGGAATCAAATGTCCAGTACAGCCACAGCAGTGCTATTACAAGGGATTTTCATACTGCAGCGCAATCAAGTTTTTCTCCAACATACATAAAAGCTTGTGTGTGTCACACCATGATTTATTTCTGGAAACAGTGGCAGTCAGAAAAGACAAAATGCATTTATCCAGATAGAACAGTTTGATTATTGTATATCCACCACTACTGTTTTAGTGAGAGGGGTGCAATGGGGCCATGAAACCTTATCAGTGTAGTAAGTGTTGGTATAAGCCTAAAGTAGTATGGGATCACTTAACCCAGATTCAAGTGTATAAAACTTATGAAAGAAAAATATCAATTCAATTTTAAACTCTGGGTTAAGCCATTTATTATATCACCATCATTTTTAATTAAAAAAACCTCTTTCATCAGCAGAGAAACTAAATTAAGATTTTGTTGTTGTTGTTGTCGTCATCTATCCATTTCATTTTATACTTTCATTACCTCGGCTAACAATATTATTAGGTTATAATTTTGTTGCTAGGTAACATGAAATAAAAACTATTGTTGGAATGTAATCTTAATAAAACTCCCTGGCTTTTCTATATATTAGAAGTTATTTAACTGACTGTTATTAATAATTATTCTATGAATATTCTGCAAACTCATTTCAAGATTAATCACAACTCTGACTGGCTCACAAAGGAATTTACCAATGTTTGACAGATCTGACTATACTTTTATGCCTCTTTTGTTGATCAAGCTTGATCTTGCAAAATTTATTTCAGCTAGCTATGAAATGTAACGTTAGGGTATACTATCGGGTGGCTGTAGTGGTACTTGCCACATCATTTCTTACAGGCCATATGCTAATAACATACAATAAACAGAATCCCTGGATAAACCATTATATTTGAAGAACTTGTACATTTGTTTCTTAGTCAGAGTGGCATTTATACTAGTTATGTCAAGAGTTTTTGTGTGTGATACTGTATTACTGGTGACTTAACACCATAATGAGTGATACTAGATCACAAGTATTTTGTCTCACACAAGTTACTAGGGAAAAAATGTCCACCCCTGGTTTAGGAACTGATTTGTGAGATAAGTACACTATATAATTTATAACAGTCTGGAGATACTGCAATGTAAAGGAGGAAAATGTATGCTATACTATACATTCTACAGTAGACTAGGGATATTTCAACTTAAAGGAGTAATAGGTAAGTAATATTAACACGAGAAATAGGTTCATATAACTGGAAAGCAGGTACGAATGAGTATGAAAGAAAATGCAGACTTCTATATTGTTTTTAAAATGTAAAGACATTCTTTCATGAGGTGAACTATTTTCACTGGAAAGGATTTTTTTATTTTTCGTGTGTGTCTACCTTTTCAAATGCAGCCACCAACAGATGTAATATATACAAAAACTTGTATGGCACTTAATCTGTTTTTAAATTTTAAGTACATACCTTTTACAGTCAGTAACTGTTCAGGCAAATTGGAAACAGTATTACATTAGTAACAACAAAAGCCTTTTTCCTCAAACACTAACATATTAACTATTAAGAAATTTAAAGATAGTGTGATATTATTATTAGCTGATTTAAGAAAAAAGTTGGTCAGTTATGTAACTTGTGTTGACAAAGAAAAAACTGACAGCAGACAAATATTACAGTTTACAGTGTTTTAAAACCATTTTGTACTCTTCTAAAATGATTAATATAGTATTAAATATTACAATACGATAAATAATAATACAAAACACTTACACAACACTTTACTGAGAATATAGGTTCTTTCTTATGAATTGAGAAAATTTTACAGCATCAAATAGCCTGAATACAAGTACAAAACACTACCAAAAACTGAATGTTTTTATCATTTATTCAGATATAACAAAAGGGCATTTTATATTGCAAATGCACTTTACATTGAACAGTTATATAACAAATATACTGCATCATCTATAACATGTAGTTTGTTTGGGGACATTGCATTAAAAGAAGTAATAAATATTCTATACCACACAATTTATAATGGTATTTTTTAGTTACATGTGTACAAGAAACTCTTAAAAAAAAAAAAAAAAGCAGCAGAATCAGATATAACAAAGCATTAACTACGACATAGCCACAAAATCATTTCTATACACTACCAATAAAAAAAAATTCAACTTTAATTACAACGTTTCTTATATAATAAAGTTTCAGATGGAATCACATGCCAAATCTGAAGTTGCATCAAAAAGAAGTAAACAAGAAAAAGAAATTCTCATGTAATTAATCAGTTTTCAACCTACCTTCCCTAATAGCAGCCAGAAGGTCACTTCTAGCATCTGACTGTGCTGTAGGAGCCAGTTTGGGTTTAACATCCTTTGTTTCAATGACTTTACTGTTGCTAGAAGCTGTGCTAGTTGACTCAGATGACAATGATACCATTTCTGAAATCCTGTTTGCTAGAGATAAAACATCTCCATTCATTATAGGTCCATCAGGAAGAATTTCAAGTGGTGGGAGTGGAGGAGGGGGTGGTGGTAAACTATCTCCTCCATTTAAGACTGGGGGTGGTGGAGGAAGAGGGGAAGGAGCTGTTTGATCCTCAACCATGTGAGGTGTTGGGGTTGGTGGGGGAGGAGGAAGGTCGAGATGTTCTAGTGTTCCTGGCTGGATTTCAGGAGTAGGTGTGTGCTCACGACTGTGTGCTTGAGAATTTGATAAGTGATTCATCAGCTGAAGGTGATGAGTGGGAGTACTGTGCCATGACCCTCCAGACTGAATATTATTGTGTGTTGGTGAATGAGGTGCAGATCCCCCAGGTCCTTGATTCTGTAACACCTTCTGAACCATGTAGTTTGATGGCCCACCATTAGTTAGTATACCTTCTGGTGGGGGAGGGGGAGGGGGAAGGTTCTCCCTGGAATGGCTAGAAGCCCTATACCTTCCAGCACCACTAGATGGTGTACCTCCTTCAGAGATGGTTGGTGTGGACGTACCACTAGAACTTAAAGAACCACACACTGGTGGAGCAGGAGGTGGTTGAGATGGCCTCATAGTGCTAACACGATTGGCTTGTCTTGTTGGTGTACCACCAACCGAATTTCCAAGATAGTCTGGGGACATTACACTGTAAGGAGGTGGAGAAACATATTGTTGTCGAGGTGACTGAGGATTTTCTGTATATGCTGGAGGTGGTGCGGGGTAACGATGTGTAGGACTACCCTGTTCTTTACCAGATACATAAGCATGTATTTCCAAACTACTAGGTCTCAAAGGACACCCTTGATCAACACCCTCATGAGGCATGCTTGATTGTCTTGTTACTAAACTGGTATAATGAATCTGGGAGTAGTTAGCAGTTTTGTCAATAAATTCATGAGCTGTTGCTAACTGGCGAAACTTCTCCCTTGTGTTGTGAGGCTGCCGAACCTTTTTGTGCCTTTTTCCTTCTGGACGAGGTCGATGCGGCTATTATAAAAAGCAAATTAAACTACAATTTTCTAATCCTTCCCCTTTTTTTTTAATGACTAATATGTGATAAAAACTACAATCAAGTCCAAAAACAAAGAGAACAAAAATTAATTTGAAGCCTTAATACTTCAAAAAAACAAACTAAACACAAACAGTCGCAAATTTCAATTCAGAAGTATTAACACTTATATTACTTGCCTCAATTCCATCCTTCCCATGAGCTTGCTAGGAAATTTAACAAATAATACATTTTAGTGCTTATATTAAGAATACATTTTACTTTGATAAACTTAACATTGAACACATGTCGCTGTATACATGTTGTACCAATGAAAAATCTACAGTCTTCAGAAATACAACAAATGTAAGGAACAAAGTTACTAATTTAAAAATTACTACTCAAAGCATAAAAAGAACCCACTAAAAATGATTACATAAATCAATAAACAGCCGTGAGTGCTGTCTTTGGCTTTGTTTAAACACAATGCTGCAGCATGTTTTGAATAATATTAAACACAACTGGTGCACAGTATTGAGACTAATATTTACCCTCACTTGTACACCTTTAAGAAGTTATGTTGTGGAACACCTAGATCCAGGTGAACCACAGCACAAAGTTACCTTTTAGTAAGCTCTGGATTGAAATTCCAAAAACCAATTGCTCAATAACTTCTATTAGGGTTTAGTATACAATGTGAACAACATAAACATATGTATTCTTGAGCAAATAAGTTGACAAATCAAAAAATTACAAAATGACATTGTTCCTCAGTCAGTATTAAACCATTCGTTGTACAAACAGTGCATCAAAATAAATGACAAATTTTATTATGCTTCTATACTGAAAGTCATTATTCACAGTACTGCTAAATTAAACTCAAAGAAAGTGTACACTGCAGGTCACATGGGGTCCAACCAAACTCCAACACAAATGTATCCTTAATAGTAGACTATGGATTGAAAACCCTACAGGCAGGTTACTTACAACAATAATCAAACATGGTTTCTATAAAATATGACATTATAAGCAGTTATCACAGAAAACGTGTAGAGGAATTAGATGCAAATACATGCTTATCACAATGTTAAGTAAACAGATCAAATGATACTGTACCACTTTGATGTGTTACTCTCAAACAGCTTATACTGTGAAAGTAGTTGGGGTTTCACGTGGACCCAGGTGTGCTAATGAGGATATTTAAACTATCAACAAACATAATGCTGTTCTTTATTCTGAATATTAAACATAATGGTACACAACATGTGTACCAACATTAAAAACATGCTAAGGTACCTGTCCACTTTCTAGGTTATGAACTTCAAAAAAATGTGGGGATGGATGCTCTTATAAATCCTAACTTTCATGCAATATATTTATAATGTATTATTACAGTATACATTACTACCTCACAAAATGTTTTGTATAAGCTTTAGTTACTCAAAATATATATATACTTAAAATATGGTATACACTGTTTGATGGTCAGAGTGACTTTATAGTGGTCAACATAGTAGCAATGAAGGTACTTTCTGTTACCAGCTTTCAATACCAAGCTTCTGGTATCTTTCCATAATGTTTCACATGATTATTTAATAGATGTTCATTGGCTGTAGAAGTCCTACAGGCCAAAGTGTAAAGGTAGAAAGTGGGGGTAACTTAAGAAACAGTTCTTCATACCAGCAGTTGGAGTAAAAACTTTATGTATTAACTCTCTTGCCCCAGTTACCTTTTACTAGAAACTATACAAAATTTTAATGTCTCACATTCAAAATTTTAATAAACTACTTTTTATTTATGCTATACCTGTGTACTATAGCATAAAATCTTAGCTAATAACCATATTCCATATTTTAACCCTGTACAAGTTTTAAAGCACTTATTTCTACAAGGTAATATTTTTAAAAATCCCAAATTTCTCCTTGTAACACATCTATTTTATCCATTACCCCTCCAAAAAGTATAAAATTAAATGTAAATCATTCACTATAAAGTAATGATTTCTCAGACAAACCATACTTTCAGTCTTCAATACTGCTCTATTACAGGGGTATCAAACAGGAAATCAAACCCCTCCTACTGCACCCACCTGCCACATCCTTTCTTTAAGGATTTATGAATGGTCTCTTATGTTTAATTATATAGTATCTATAGCCAATACGCTGTGTTCTGAATTGGATGGATTTTTAATGGCTGTTGTCACAAACCCAGAAAAAATTTATTGTTAGAGAAAACTGTCTACTTTTTGCATGTTATTAGTTTATGTTCCTTGGTGCATTATTTATTTCATTACAAGAATTCTCAACAGCTGATAGGAAAAAAAAAAGAAGACTGGTAAGTGTTTTTCGTGTTAATTCTTTATTTATGTATTATAAAATTAACTAACATGCAAAAACAGATATCTTTTTAGGTTAGCTATGAATAGATTAGGTAAAATAAATCATAAAAACATTTCATGAACTGTGCAAGCAGCTCGTAGTAACTCATAGGTAATGTAATGCAATAGCATTACATGAACAGAACATGCCCCAAGTGAATTATAATTTACTATGGCAGACAGTAGTTAGACTTGGTTCAAAATGCAATAAATAACAATTATAAGTAGATGTATACTGTTATAAACTTAAAGCTACTTAGGATAAAAGAATATAGCTTAGTGTTACAACTTGAAGTCATTCTAGAAAGAAAATAAGATAATTTAGATTTCTTTTTCTTTTTAGTGGTTACAAGTTCAGTCAAATTGACAAATCCTATTTGAGATATGTTAGATAAAATAACAAAATATAAAATTTTACTTAAAAAAACATTTAAAATGTACTTAGGAGGTTTTAGAAATTACACAAAGGAAAATAAAAGATTTTTTTAGATGACTGAAAGTATTTTCAATTTTGATGTAAAAATTACTTTGCATATAAACTATTCAAAACAAATACTCAATATATTCATGGACAAATCTTTTAGTGTATTAAAAATAATTCACAAAAAATTTTTGCATGTGAAAGACTGCCAAATTTTGAAAAATATACACACTATATTGAAGGTTAGAATTATTACATCTATAAAAACTTTAAACAAGTACAAAGAAGTCAAGGTAAAAAAAAAACTGACCAAGCTGTGTTGAGAGAGTTAATTATCTGATACAGTATAAGGACATGGTACCACCTATGAATACTGTTAATGTGAACTTACATCAAAGGTAATAAATGATTGATATGAACAACATAACCTTTGCTTAAGGTTGGCCCACTAACCTAGGAGTAGTTAGGAAATGGACAGACACCAACATTTTTGTTCTTATAATATGTATAGATAATGTTTCATTAGATTTAAACAAATACTAAACTATATTTAGACTAATATTAAACATTAATTATATAAATGTAAATATGAACAATAAACTTTTGGAACCAAGAAAATGGTGACTAAAATTCAAATTCAAGTTACTGCTCAATTTTAAACTTTAAAACAAACAAAATGAAATTTTTACATCACATGGCCTATTACTGATTAATTATCCAAATGCTGTGGAAAAAAGTTTGTTTGTTTTTGCATTACAAACTATTATCTGCAAATCAATTGTACAACTGCTAGTCTTTGATTTCACACATCTTTCAATTCAACCTTTTTTATAAGCTATACCAATTAGAAAATAGGTAATACCATCAGAATGTAAGGAAGACACCTGTTCTGACTTATCATGATGATTACAGTATCACACCTGCAGCATGTCATAAACTAACTACGACACCCAAAATGTTGTACAAAAATTACAAGTGCTTTGATCATAGACCTAATGAACAAGTTCATGCCTGAACTTTTATGATACTTAAATAAGTTACTTGTATCCTTTAATCTTCAAACCTTAAAGACCTGTAGGCTTAAATCTACATTACATAATGCTAAACACAATGAACACTTTACATCTATAATTATTTGACAGCTGCACCTTTTTGCCTTTATCCAGCATGATTCTTTCTGTGTCTTTTAACATTTCTTGCCTCCACAAGTCAAAGAAGTAATTGGGATCAGTGTAGAACTTCAAACCATCTTTACCATCCTCCCTGAAAACATCAGTACTCTCAAAATCCATAAGCAATATAATTAAAAAAAACAAAAAAACTGTATTGATACACAGTAGTCTATAAACAGTTTCAATGGTATCAGAACACAGTAGCCTACAAATCATTTAATTATGCACAATGGAGTGCAACAAGTTACTCTAAATTATAAATGATGGCTAACAGCCTAAACTTTAAGGTAATTTGTACTCTAAATTATGTTGACACACTGACAAAATAGAGGATTTGTCATTTACTACTTTGCACTGAGGCTTCTTAATGTATGGAAATAACTCAAAAATATAATGATAAAGTAAATATTTTATGATCCAGGAAGAAATTCCATGATATGACAGCATGCTTCACTGACAATGTGTTTTGAAAAATACAAAAAGATTTTCACACTCAAGCTACAGATGAAAATACCTGCTATTATTTGAAGGTTACACTGACCACACATATGCAGGTTTGGTAAGTGTTTCAAGTACAAGGATATATTCTCAAATGTGAAGTAGAGAGAAATTTTTTTATTTATAGCTGTGAAGTAAATCCAAATTTCCCAGTCAGTGAGTGTAAATAATTATTTGGATACATCTGAACAATGCAGAAAAAGGGTTAAGTAAAAATAATAGCTAATGAATATTCATAACATAATTTTAAAAGAGTAAAGAACCATTAATTCCAAATTTAAAATGTTTATCTGATGTATCATTTAATATTTGGTTCTATGGCTTTAGCACAGTTTTACTGAAAGTGATCAGGCCCAGCCGTTTACTACAGCCAGGCCTCTCTTTACACAAGTGTAAACCAAAACTTTCACAGGTAATAAGTATTAGCTTCAGTTTTTTAAATGCTTACAATTATCTGCTAATTTCAAAGCATTATAATTATCTATCAATTTCAAAACAACAGTTAAAAATAAAATATGTTTAACACATGTTTGAGAAAGTATATTATACTAATATTATAATGGGTGAGCAAGCAATGATGTACAAGCACAATGATTTATTTATGGTGGAAAATATTACTGCATGTTCTGTCAAAACAAATAGTATGTTACACCATAAATAGCTTACTTCATTATGCTTATAAATCATTGCTTTACAACTTATTATTTAGCACATGTTGACATTATCAGCCAGTAAACAACCAGTGGCAGCACCAGTGGAGGCTCGAGTCTTCTCCAAATGAGCCAAGCCCCCTCAGACCCCCCCCCCAATATTGTTACCTGCATATATTCATAAAATATGGAAAACACAATCATCTATGTTGCTCAACAATTAACATCAAAGAAACATAGATCTATAGAACTCAACATCTTCATTAAGATGAAAGATAGTTAGCCTGATAGTGACCTTACTTTTCCTCAAAATGTATTAACTTCATGTGGGATAATTCATTTCTGCTATGTAAACTATGTCTTTATGTTATATTTCTTTTGATTTGTAGCTTTACTCTTAATGGTATATTAAATGTTCAATCTAAGCTAATCTTGATTTTCTTTATTATTATGTATTACCTTGGGTGGAATTTAGGTAAGCTTCCTCTTTTACCTATGCACATATTTTCATAAACAGATTATTTCTAATTTGTAATAATGAATTATTATTCAGAGTATGAGTTTCCAATGAAAACTGCATTGAAAATGCAGTTCAAAATAGCACACCTTTCTGAAATGTACCTTGATATTTACATTATTATAATTTACCATCTATACTTCATATTGATGACATTTTGGGAAGCCCCTCCACAGTTTACCTCAGCCTCGCAATGAAAATATCCTGGCACCACCACTGTAACAGTAGTTTCAACTCATGTCAAAACTAAATTTCATACAGATTAAAGATAGTTTTAAACATTTTTTTGTCATTACACTAACATGAACAGATATAACATCAGAACTCTTAAAAAAGTATACCTGATGTTCTAATCATACATGTGATATGGAAACACCAAGATGTTCTAAATTCTGGCATTTATCTTCAATGAGTTCAGTTGTTTCTACTTAATTGAGGGCAATAAAAATTCACTGAGCCAGTAATAAAGATATTTATCCATATTATTTAAATAATTTTAATATCAACTGTAGCACCCAACCACTTTCACATTATTTGTATTAAAATGCAAAAACAGCTGTAAAACAAAATGTTTTCAAATTGTGGACAATGACAAGTCCAGTCAACTCTTATTTTAATCTTCAAAATGTTATCCACTGCATAAAGTTCTGATTTTTTTTTGATTTTTTTTTTATTTAGGAAATCCTAGCCAAGAAGTTATAACCAGACTTCATAATTGCAAATAGACTTACTTTATAATTTTTTGTCAAAGATCTTCTTTGGTGTATCAGTGGGAAATGAAAATTATTCAAGAATGTAAATGGAAAAGTATATACCATGAAAAATTATAGCTATTGTGTCCATTCACAAGAAAGTTTCTGTTACAGTCTTAAGAATGTTATTTTTCATTAATAAAAGTCCTGGAAATAAAGACTGACTTACCTATATGGGTTTAGTTTACTCAAAGGAGGTGGTCGGGCACATTTGTCATAAGTTTCTTTCATGGCCAGAGGAATGGTATCACGTGCCACTACCTCTTGATCATATGTTACACTACTTTTAAAAGCTTTTCTCAGATGAATGTTTTGGAGAGACACTGGAAAGAAATCTTTCCTTTTAATACAATGAAGAAAAACTTTTTCATATCAAACTTCAACTTGACATTAAATTAATTTGAATCCTCTTTGTACTTTAAGTCATTACTTAATCATGAATATAAAAAAACAAACTTTGGGAGCAATTCTACAATATACTTATTAAATGCAAGCTTATTTATGATAATTAAGCTCCCAGGGTTATTTTCTTCTATTTTAATTCATTTCTCAATCTTGCAAACACTCAGGGTCATAGCCGGAGCAAGCGAAGCAGACACAAAGCCATGCTAGGGGAGTCTGGGTGCATGTCCCTCAGGAAATTTTTTAATAAAAATATGAAAGAAAAGGCTGAAATATACATTCCGAGACCACCTTTTTGGCAAATTTCATAGTGGCACACTGAGGTGTTTGTCTTATTTTTTAATCATAAATAAATATATAGGCCTATATATATATATATATATATATATATATATATATATATATATATATACACACACACACACACACACACACGATATATAACTTAAAGTTATCAGGTCCAGCAAAGTAGGCCTACAGTCCTGTCATCAACATATAAAATAGAGTCACTCAGGAGAGTGTAAAATATATGTATAGTGTCTATAATCTGTATTCAAATATCATGTGCAGTGGGTGGCACCATGGCACTAACCTAGTACCATTGGTGCCATCTATAGATGGTGCCAAAGATACTGTGAATGTTGTGTTGACAAACAGAAGTTGAGATAAACAAGCATTCACTATGTCAAGCCTGAAAAAGCAAAAGACACTGCATGGGTTGTTTAAACCCATTCATGAGGCTGAACCTGATCAATATGCTGCAGCCAATCAGGTTCAATCGGAATTCTCAATTGAATTATCAGAGTCATTAACGTGACCTTCTACTAGTGTTGCTTCTACCATCTCAGGTCCAGTCTGGGACACTCGAAATTACATATTTGATGATATCAGCATTGGTAAACAGGTACGTCGAATCCTCATTAAATTAATTTTGTATTAAAAATCATACAAACACTGTGATGAGTTTTAGACTGAATATTCATTGTTGTTTGTGATTTTAGGTCTACAGCCACAGGATGTTAAGCCTGCTCTGTGAAGTATTGCTTTAAGCCTTTCTCTTCGAGGTTATTGTACTCTCATAACAAAGTTTCCTATGTGCAAAATGACTTAATTAGAACTATATTTTTGTCACTTTTAGATAAATGCTAAAACCAAAAAAATGCCTCCTTGAGAATGCCCGTAAGCCAGGGAGTGATTATGTTTTCCCCCAGTGTGGTCCAAGAAAGCTGCATTTTCAGCATCATTGGCTTTCACAGTGGAGATAGCAACTCTGCAGTCAACATGCAAAAGGTGCTTTTTGCAAGTACTGCTGTCTTTCTACTCCTGATGGTGCTGGTGTTGAAAGCCAAAAATTGGGACAACTAGTGAAATTTCCATACACAAACTGGAAGAAGGCTGTTGAAGACTTCAAGGCACATGAATTGAAACAGTACCACCAAGACAGCAAAGAAAAAGCTAACAATTTTCTACAGGTTGTAAACACAAGTTCATCTGTGCACTTGCAATTTGATGCAGCTTAAAACCAAGAAATTGAACAGAACTGGCAATACTTAATGACTATTATTGATACTGTAATGCTGTGTGGGAGACAGAGATTAGCTTTGAGGGGAAAATATGATTCTGGTGCAATGTTTGTTGGTGAAACTGATGATGAGCCGATCAACAATGATGGGAATTTTCGGGCAATTTTGTGCTACAGGGCAAAGGGTGATGTCAAGCTTTCAGCAAGCCTTAAGAGTACAAAGAGGAATGCTACTTATCCGAGTCCTCAAATTCAAAATGAAATCATCAATGCCTGTAATACTCATATTCTTGATGCTTTGTTCAACCAGGGTTAAAGCTGCAAAGTGTTTCTCAATATTAGCTGATGAAACAACAGATATTTCAGGCATTGAACAGTTTTCCCTGTATGTTAGATATTTGCATGCCAATGAAAACTCTGTTGCAATGAGAGAAGATTTTGTGCAATTTATACCTGTTTATGATGTGACAGGCAGAAACTTGGCTAATGTTATCATAACCAATCTGACAAAATATGGTATTGACATGGCTTACCTGCAAGGACAAGGGTATGACGGTGCTGCCTCCATGAGTGGGAAATTTAATAGTGTCCAGAGACACATAACTGATAAATTCCCACTTGCACCCGATATAAACTGCAGTGCTCATTCCCTAAACTTGGCAATTTCTGTTGCTTGTAAAGAAGTTCCTGTGCAAAATTGCATGGGAGTAATTTCTAGCATTGAAAACTTTCTCAATACACCCAAACAAAAGCACGTTTTGGCTCTTTCGGTGGATAATAAAGCACCTGAATCAAAAAAAATTTTGAAAGGTCTCTGCCCCACCTAGTGGGTTGAGAAGCATGATTTCTGTCATTGTCTTTCTAGAATTAATTCACGCAGTTGCAAATGCCTTTGAGACCATATCAGGTTAACAAGACAGAGATTCTGCCACACAAGCCAATCAATTGTTGTGTTCTATAACAAAGCCAGAATTCATCATCACTCTACTTACCATTGCTAAATTGTTTTCCTTTAGTCTACCTCTGTGCAACTTACTGCAGCAACAGAACATTGATTTATGTGCTGCGATGCATCATGCAGAAATAGTGGAAGATTTAATCCGTTCACTACTCAGAAATAATACTGTGAATGAATTTAACATTTTCTGTAAGGCTCAAACTCTGTGTAGTGACCTTCAAATTGACATCATAATGCCAAGGCAGGCTAAAAGACATACATACTGTGCTAACCCACAAACCACTAGCCCTGAGGATTACTTTCATGTTGTTGTATTTATACCATTTGTTGATCACTTTCTTTCACAAATATATGACCGTCTGTCCAGTCACAAAACTCTTCTTACAAACTTCATGTGTCTACTACCATTAGGATCTATCACAGAACAGTCACAACCTGCAGCACAACAATGTGACCAAATTTAAGAGTTGGTCAATATACACAAGGCTGACAGCACTTCACTAGCTGCAGTAGATGAACTTAGGGTTTGGTACAAATCACTTGCAAACAACAGACCAAAAATGTCATAGATACATATGCAATGTGCAATGCAGAAATGTTCCCAGTCATTTCTAGACTGTTGAAAGTATTTGCCACTCTGCCTATGTCAATGAGCTCAGTGGAGCATTTGTTTTCAACTCTCAGAAGACTCAAAACGTATTTGAGAAATACCACCACTGAAGATATTTAATTTAATATCACTATGATATTAAAGTTGAATCAAACTGTGTTGTAGATGTCCTGGCAAGAACTAACAGGTTTTGAGCCTTTCACAGATATTCAATTGTATTTCTCTAGTTCTGACAAAACTTGTGGTGTTAAAAGATTGTTCAATCAGAAATTTGCATTTGACCATTTGTTGTGTGTGAAATTATCTGCCATGCAATCATGGATCTTTATGAAACTTCACAGGTGGCAACTGAACTTGTCTAAAACATTTGGGTCTGGTGAGGGAGTTAACCTTCACCCCCACCCCCTTGGCTATGCCCCTGCAAGCACTCAAAAATACAATTGTCTAAACCAATTTTTTTACAACATTTTCAACACCACAAACTGGGTTGCTGTCTCCTTAAACTGTCACAAACCACTAAAAGATAAGTGTGGCCAAAAGCATTTATGATTTACACATGAATATTCTGTCAGTTTTTGTGAAATCCCATTCACAGGCAAGGTGGTTATGGCATACCATCACTGGCTGAAAGACAAGACAGTTATGAAAGGCCACCACCAGTTCACAAGTAAGGTGGTTATGACAGACCATCATCAGTTGGGAGGCTGGTGGTTATGACATACCATCACTGGATGACAGGCAAGATGGTTATGATAGACCAACCATCAATTGACAAACAAGGTGGTTATGACAGACCATCATCAGTTGACAGGAAAAGTGGTTGTGACAGACCATCACCAGTTGGCAGGCTGGTGGTGGAGAAATACCAATCTGAGTCAGCTACACCTAACTTGTAATTCTGTAACTGAAAAAATATTTTTCTTGAAATTAAACAACATGTAATTCCTCAGTAGCTACGGCACTTGAAATTCCCTCAGACAAGATCAGAATAAATTAAAATGAGACCTTTTTCTTTTTATCGATGTACCTTTGTGTACCATCAATACCAACCACAGGAAGCACGTATATCCAATTCAATTTTAATACTCATCAGGATTTCTACAAACCTATCCTCAAATTGAAATCCTTTTTGGCAGGATTAGAATAACTTACTGGGTGTGGGGAATCAATGAAATCTGAATCCAAGCCTGTAGTTTTATTTCAAATCTGTCAAGAGATGAAGGAACTATAAGCTAAAAGTCTGTGCTTTGAGAAGAAAAATCAGAGCTATTCTATGAGTCATTATGCTACAGCTAAAAAAAAAATTTCAGAACTCTATATAAATTAATTGTACACAATGCAAAAAATTACCAATGAGATGAAAACAAATATTTCTTAAAATATTATGTGGTGTGTAACAAAGGTATTCATTATAAAAAGTATACACTATAAAGATATCCTCAAATATTATACTTATATCTGGTGGTAAAAATAGTTTCATATTTTGATGGCAAGAATGCACCTTTTTTTTTTTTTTTTTTAGAAGTGTTTCATTTTAAGAAATATTTCTGTTTTGATCTCATTCTTATTTGTATTAATTTTTTGAACTGTGTGCAATTAATTTATAGAGTTCTGATTTTCCTTTTTAAGTGTTTACATAACATGCATAATTCTCAACAATAAACATCTGCTTGTGTACACATCATACAGAGTTTAACCTAACTTTTTGACAGATGGTGAAAATTTAAAACTTAGGTGGTAACTTTACCTTCCTCAACAGTGGAGTCTAACTGAGTCACTTTCACAGCTAGTTTATCAATTCGTGCTTGCAAGTCAATGGAACGTTCTACTAATAGAGTTGCTTCTTTAAAAAGAGTACCAAACATGTCATCAGCATGTTTGGATAAAGACGACAGCTCCCGTATAATGTTGGACAAGGAGCCATTGGTAACCCACTCCAATTCATTCTGTACACGTATAGCTACAGCAGGCAAACCCTTTTCTTGGAAGTTGAGGGTTCCACAACTAACATGGACAGGTTCTATAAGACGCTGCAGTAGTGGCATCTTTCTAGCCCTTCTGAACATTAAAAAAATATACATAGATCAGTTGAACCAAACAAAACAAACTTAAATTTAAAATAATGCAACCACAAGTTGCATTTTAATGGATAAAAATATTTACACTTAAACAATTTCCTAAATGAATTTTTTAAAGTAACAACTGACAACTAAAGTAACAACAAAAATATAGAGCTGATAAAATTGATGTTCACAAATAATATTTGTTTACGTATAAAGTTTTAAAAAAATCAAATGGTACAATTTCGAAAAATTAACAATTACAATCATTCATAAAAATATGGTGAACCTGTTTATTTGTTGTCAAGTACAAAGCAAGACTGAGTTATCTATGCTGTGCCCACTATAAATATCAAAATGATTTTCAGTGTTACAAGCTTTCCAACTTACAAATGAGCCACCACTAAGAAGGAAGGGAGGGAGTGAGCAAATAAATCAATAAATTCCTACACAGATGGTCCATGATGAATTATCTAAGGAACCATATATGGAACAACCTTCTTATTATTTGAACTTCACTGTTTATGAGTTGATATTAAATGTACCAGTTTAGTAATACTCATTGTGTTTGTTAATATTATTCTAATGCATTTTAGCACAGTTTTACAAATATATATGTAAAAACGTTTTGACCTTCTTTGGTCAGAGTCAGGTCCACAAAAAAAGAAAGTAACTGACCAATAGTTGACCACATGTTTGAAAGGGGTTGTGTAACTGAAAGTAGGAATGTGGAGGGTATGCTTAGATGTTTGAATTGTTTTTAAATATAGGTATAAAGGTGTTCCTTCGTATTGGTTTATTTTGGGTTTTAAGTTGTTGTATAAGTAAGGCTTCTTTCACTTTGCATTTATGTTTGTTTCTTTATTTAGTATTTGGGTGTTTTCTATGGTTATAATTCATTTATTAGATTTGCAGTGTTCAAAAACGTGCGAAGATGACTGTGTTCTTTGGATCTGGTTTCCATTTTTCTACTTGTTTCTTCAATATAGAAGTCATGGCAGTTATCACATTATACTTTACAAATAATATTGGTGTGGTGTTTGTCAGTATAGTCTTTACAAAGTATAGACCTTAGTTTTGTGCTTCGTTTTTGAATAAATTTGTTATTAACTGGAATGTCATATTTTGTTACTAGTTTTTGCCAAATGTTGGTTATTTGTCTCCTGATGTCAGGAATATATGGTACGCAGCAGTATATGGTTTTGTGATTTTTAATTTGTGGTATATACAGTAGATCCTGGTTTGGACCACCCGGTGTTTCCAACCATATTTCTGCCAACGGACGGCTTTCAATGTTATTTTCCCTGTAGTGACCAACCACCCGCTGGACGCGACCAAAGACCGCCCGTGTGTGATCAAAAACCGGTCGTTTGGTCACTTAAATGCTGGTCTTAACGGTCATTTCATAATACCTCGTGTCTGATAATTGACAGTTTTGTCCAATGTACTGATGTAAAATATTGGTAAACAAACAAAACCACACCACATGCCAGCTTTTCATTGATAATTGCTGAACATTAGTAGATTAGTAGACCAAATCATACCAAAAATGATCAGTTCGGTTAAGGTATAAATAGGAGGCATATATTTATTAAAAATCAGTTTCAATTTGATTCTTTTGCTCTACACCTATTCAAAACGTCTTTATCTTCATTCTGAAGTCATGGCTGATTGTCGAAAACGCAAAGTGCTTTCACTAGAAAATTGTGTGAAAGTTGTAAAGTTGTTTGAAGGCAGCAAAAGCTGCAGAAAAATTGCAGAATCCATGAACGTTGGAAAGACACAAATACAGAGCGTAGTAAATGACAAAGAAAAATAATGTCACTGTGGCAAAATGGTGCTAACAGTGGCCAAAAATATCAGAAAGCACAGAAAACAGTCTACACGGAGCTGAACGAAAGAGTGTGGGACTGGTTTTGTGCCGCACGTGCCAAAAACCACCCTGTTACTGGCGTAGCCTTGAAGGAATATGCACTGAATGAATCCGGATGACTTCACTGCCTCCAATGGTTTTTGTTTTTGTTTTTGTTTTTTGCTAATAAAAAAAATATAAGAAACAAATGAATAGCCTTATTTTTTTTGTTAACTTCAAAATATGTACAAATAAAAAAAAACATGCAAAAAAATGGGCTCCTGCAATAACAGACCACCTGCTGTTTAAGACCACTATTGCTCTGCAGAAGGGGTGGTCTTAAACACCAGGACCTACTGTATTTACTTTTGTTTGTTAATTTTGCTTTTTGTCTCTGTGTGTGCAAAAAGATTTTCTATGGTTTGTGCAGGAAACTTATTGATAAAGTATTATTTTATTTTGTCTAATTCATCATTAATTTTATCTGGTGAGCACAGTTTTATGGTTCAACATAAATTTTCTAAGCCCATACGAGCCGTTTTTACACATTTTTTCTACAATTGGGTTTTCTCGTCATCACAGATTAAGGTTTACAAATGTTTTGAAATGACTGAAACAGTTTTAGTATGTCAAGGATCTAACATTGATTATCCCTTTGTCTGTTTGGCTTCAGTAAACTTAAATGTCATAAGTATAATAAAATATGATATCAAACTGGAGTATGCCAATCATACAGAGATATCAAGACAAAAACAAATTGATGCTGTTACAGGAAGTTAGGCCTCTAGAACCCTAAAGTAATAAATAAGAAAAAGACATAACAGCCATATATATATATAGAAACTTCATTACAAAAAAGAAAAATGTTACTAACCCAAAATTGAAATAAACTACTGCTACTGCTATTAGTGGTCCTGTTACATCTTAAAAATGGCACTGTTAATTATTTTGAAAAATCTATGGAAAAGATGGAAGTACATTGGGTTAAGTTGATGATACAGATAATACTATAAACTGTAAATTTTGCACAAAATATCAAAATAAAGTATTTTAAAAATTACAGATATTCAAAAGCTACATAACACAAAGAACTACAACACAAACACAAACTTTATTTGAGAAAGGAAGGAAATTCTCTAGAGGAAACAGCAAGAAAACCTTTGTGTTCTAAAATGTGGTGATAATGGTAGCTATAATTATGTCTACAAATGGGGAAGACAAACTTAGGAAAAATGAAACTGAAATTTGTGTATTTTTTGTGTAAAACAATAACTTCCCTGACAAGATACAAAAAGCTGTTGAAACAACACAGGCTGATAAAAAAAAAAGGTATGACTGACAGTGGATTCACCAATTATACTGGAACTAGCTTGAAAAGAAAAAAAAAGAACAACTAAACTAAGTTTCATATTTTGAGCAATGGTTCCAAACATGTTTTAGTAGTAAAAAATTTTAGATCTGACTATATAAGTGAAACTAAATTTTTTAAGGGTAAACAATTTGGCTTCCCAGTTGATATATTCAACTACAACTTACATTGTTCAACAATCTCAAGTACTGCACCATTCCTCTTACAGTGCTCTTTACTGTAAGGCTAATAAGGCTAATATAGTTTAATACTACAATATCTTCTTCATTTGCATTTCTAAAATTATGTACCTTGTTCACCTTAATTTCAGAATAACAGAATTTCCTGATAAAACTCTTGTAACCCTCCAAGGAGTCACTTTCATAGGATTTCCTAATCACTACACATTACTTGAATTGTAACAAAGCAAGCATTTAGCAAGTGTTACCACAAGCTATGTGAACAGTAAAAGACAAAATTATTAGATATACAAGTTATGTGGACCTCTAAAAGAAGTAAGTGATGAGACATACCAAATAGTCCAAAAGGACACAAAAGTTAAGCAAGTTATGAATGGTCTAATAAGGAATAAACAGAAAGAAATAAGACAGAAGTGTAGTCTACTCCCTGAGCTGCTGAAGTCAAAGCAAGTTAGCATTGTTCCTGGGAGAAGAAAAGATAAATGCAATGAAAAAGAGTGCAACAAATAACTAGGGAAAAGACATCAGAATAACAGTAATTACAAAGAAGAGGAACGTAGAGAAAGACAGTACAAAAAATAGGAAGTTAATAGCTCCATTAGGGTATGCACAAGATCATAGTATACTTTTTAATGTCTCAGTAAGGCAAGAAGGAAGGAGGAAGACAATGAAACAAAACAGAATAGAAAGGACAGAGGAAGATACATATCTTGGTACTGTGAAAGGAGAAAGACCACCCAATAATTACAAAAGATTTGAGACCAAAAATTCATTGATGAACAGTTGGGTAAAAAAAGTAGTGTACAAAGTTACTGCAATTTGTTGCAGAAAGACCAATGACAAAATACCTATCACAAATACAAATAAAGTGGAATGATAACAAAAATAATGCCACATGAGCAAAAGTTCACACCAATATAATTATGGTTCAGTCAAATTTCATGCATGAAGAAGGGAAGTGTGAGAATGTGATGCAAAAAAGGGGGCAATGGGGGAAAAAAGGGAGGGATTTAAATATAAAACACACCAAGGCTAAAGCAGTCACAAACAGTCCCAAAAATAAGGCCCAAGAAGGAAAGTGGTGTTTAAATCAATAAACCAGAAAAGGAGACAATAGGGGAAGAGATAAAACCACAACTGGTTCAAAAACTGACAGTCAGAGCCTAAAGATGAGGAATATATGATCACAGTGAGGGAACCCAAAGTCGTAAACAGTGAAAAAAAATCACCCAAGACAGACAGACAGTACTTTTGAATATTGGAATGCTGGACAATAGAACTCTTGTCCAGCATTCCAATATTCAAAAGTACTGTCTCATCACAAAATATGCCTAAATCATTGGCATTTTCTACAGGAACTACATCTAATCAACTTTCTCTTATTACTTTAGTCCCTCCACAGTAATGTTAAATAATATATAATCTGATCTTCTCACAGGTACTTAATTTTACCTAAAGTTATTTTTAAACATGAAACTGGATGCTGTAATAACATATAATGACTGGAAAGAACTACGTAATAATAAAATCACATAAGAAACAAATCATGCAAGACACACTGGAGCTGTACAAAAATGTGAGTTTGTCTCCATTCTTTGCAAATTACAATATACCAATTCTAAAATATTTTTCAGTTTAAAGTTGTTTAAATATATTTACAATTACTATTGTGACTTAAGTTTTGAAATTTTGTATGTAGATATGCCTTCAACACCTTAAAAGTGCTGTCTTGTCCAGATGGTGTGATACATAGAAGTGAATTAAATTTATTCAGATACACAATTCCTCAGAAAATTATGATATTGACTTTTAATGACAATTATTTCAGTTCACTAAATTTAATAAATTTGTTTGATATAAGAAAGTTACATCACATCCTAAGAAATATCAGAATTGAAGGAATTATGCTAGCATACACAAAACGTTACTGCCTACCTATGGTGTTTAACAATTTTTAAAAACCAAACATATTAGTATTATTGCTAGTATACATTGACAGTTATTAATTAATTGGCCTTGTACTCCATACAGTGGAAACAAATGATTAATCAAATTACATCTGTTTGATACCTCAATTTTTTTCAGTTACAACAGACTTTGGAATAAAATTGTAAAAAAACATTCTATCTTTAAAAAGAGATGATTAAAAAGTATCTTATTACAATACACCTAAGAAGAAATAATATTAATATTCTTAAACAACGACCTGAAGTGTGAACTATATGATACCACACATGCTTCATTGTAAGAATTATATTGAAATTATTTGAAAAAAATGTCAAAGTTTTGTCAATTTAAAATGTGTTATCTAACACCTTTATAACATGTTTTTTTAAACTGGACCATTACCTTGTTTTGTCACTTTATTACATTTTGCTACAGTAGCCATACATATGTTACTTTGCTCTTTACTGCATACCTATACTTTCTAATATTCAAACCTCTCAGAAAGTGTAGTTACAAAAGAAAACACAAAACAATGCTAATAGCCCATGTGGATTGTTTGACACTAAGTACTGTTTATATGCATTTCCCACTTTATTAAATATCATAATTTTTGGCATACATTTTATAATACCTTTGTAGCTACTGTAGACTTACAAAGAACTCACAGATTTCAGACAATTCACTTTGAAGGTGGTAATTAAAAATTCACTTAGAGATATTGCTGCCAACAATGTTTTGACCTTAAAACAAAACTTTTCAAAGTATTCTAACTGAACAAACTGTCATGTTAGTCAATCAAGACCCACAAATTTTTAGAAATAAGTAAACATAATTCTCAGTGCAAAAACTTTTGTCCAGTTTTTTTTCTTCTTCTTTCTTTTTTTTTCCAATCATGAGAGTTTAAATTATATTTTAAAACAACGGTCAACTTGTTGGACAAACAAGATACATACATTACCAACCAATCATGGCTGAAATAATCAAAATAACATTAAGAACCAATATATTTTTGACACATCCTAATGGAGAAGAACAGATGAAAATGAACATAAAATATCAAAATATTATGCACTGTATGTAATACCTGCATTCATCTTGTTTGTTAAACCTTTCTTTTTAATATATGGACTAAGATATTACTTAGCAAATTTAGGCCTAAACTGATAGTGATTTCAATATAATGGAAATGTGATAAGTGAATCAGCAGAAACAGATCTATAACTCAATTTATTCAATCAAGCAGAAAGGTGTAAAACATTCTAACAAATATACAGATTTTGAGACACCTTAACATCTTCATAAAATGACTAGGCTATGCATATAGTGATTAACAAATATATTTGGTTTAAATTTCAACACATTTTACAAATATTTTATTAATTAGAAAAAATGAAGGGTCCTGAGCTCAAATATATTTAGTTCAGCAACACATACAATTTCCTGAAAATAGGACTTCAAGTTTCTACAATGATACAACAACAAAATTTAGTTTATTACTGATTAAGTACTATTCTATTAGAAGTTACAGCTCACAAAAATTTAAATTATTGTTAAGAACAAGTACAATTTTCCAATCACTTTCTAAACCTTGTTTATTTGAGAATGATTGTAACAGATCTAAACATCACTTCTATTCTAAAAATGTTCTTATTTATTGTAAAAACTGTAATCTGTAATAAAAATAACAAATTATCCAACAATCTCAACACCTTAAGTTTTAGAATAAGTGATTAGAAAAGACAATTACATTTATAACAAAATCTACCACTTCCTACTTAATTATTTAACAACAGTAAATGTAAGGTAACACTGCATGGATTGAAAAACAAAAAATATATGAAAGTTTCAATAAATCCTTACACTGCCCTATAACAATCAAATATGAAGCAAGTTACTAATATGAAAACACTTCACAATAACCCCACCTATCAAATCATAAAACTGAGTAAAGTCCAACTCTGATTGAATGTAAGTAGAGTGCTGTACAAAATTATTCTGAAAAATATCATGCACATTACCTTACAAACAGCTACTTCTAGGAGTAGCAGGTACTTTACAGTTTGTGTATTAAATATACAATGAGATATATTAGCTTAGACTTCACCTCTATGTGGCTGTCAACTATTTCTTGTGAAAATACAAAAACCTAAAAACACTACTGTCAGTGTTTGGTAGACCCTTAAACATTTTATGGAAAAAGAAAATTCTAGGGGAAAAATTAAACACTGTATAATAACAGATGATATATCTCTTGAAGTAGAAACAAGTCTACTGTACAAGTAAGTTTCTGGTTTAAAAAACTGAAAGAAAATTATTTTGCTTGGAAATTACTCTATCATAACTGTTGATATCTCAATGTATCACAAACATTTCCATGCACTAATAAGCTGTCCATTTCCACACTGCCTCTGAAAAACATATCGGTAAATATTCTTAGTTACAACATGTCACAGTACAAGTAGCAAAATATCTATTTCCTGTTTCCATATATGCACTGGCATCCTACATTTACATGTACATCTACACAACATTACAAGTCAGTCAGAAGATTATCAGTAGAATGATGTAAAACACTATAATTCACAAGGTAAAACAAGATTACCTCAATCTGTCATACTACTTATAAAATGCCCTCCACTTAAAAACTTTTGAAGACTTCGTGTTTACAAAAACCAAATGAATTATAACTTGCATGAATCCAAATATAAGCAATCCAAACCTTAACATATCTCTCAAAGTGTAAATGTGTGCTGTACTAAAAATACTACAACAAAATATATTACCACAGTAATATTCAATCTACATACAAAGTTCATGAACACCACTGGTACCTTCTTTCCAATATTATTCAAATCCCCCTAAGTTCTAGAAACCAGATCTCAGGCTTTTATATACACACACACACCCATAATACAATTAACAAAAGAATACTCTCCCACTCCAAAAAAAATATTCTGTTAAATTTACCTAAAACAAAATACTCTCAAAGCACCAAGTCAGTTTCTTTTAGCAGCCCTCACATTCTACTCTTCACAGTTACAGTTTAATACACAGTTACCTACAAAACATTATTTTGTGATGAACAAAAAATGGACACTATGCAAGTTCACCAGCAACAGCATATAAATAAACAAAAATGTTAAACATCACTTTTTAATTCACTAAGATTCTACATAATGAATATATCTGTAAAAAAAATTTAAAAACAATTTCTTAAAAACTATTATGTATGCAAAGCCCAATGAAGAGAAAATTTTAATATCTAATAAAACAGTATAAAACTAAAAGCTCTCACTTCAAATATTAAATTTGTTAAATGTGCATTTTTAGTAGAAATCTTAAAATATTCAGTGCAGTTCCCCAAACTTTTTCCCTCTAGGGAACAGCAAGAATTGCAAAATAAAAGAATGACACTAATTCTGACAGTCACAGTCAAGCAAGAACAAATGTCTGAAACTCAACAAATTCCTGATTCATACAAAACTATTGACTTTGTATTTGAACATCACAAATATACAATTTGAAGCAATGCTTCATTCAACATACCACAATACAGAAAAATCAATATTGAATTACATTCTTTTACTAATTACTTTTAAATTATGAAATTCACCATATAATATAATTTTGAATCATAATTTATAATTTAATACCATAAAACAGAAGTTCAATAAAATTTTAAACACAATTCAACAAACATGATGACTATGGCCTTTGATCCATGATCCTATAAACCATATTTAATGGTTTTTAATGATTCAAGCTTTATTTATGACTGTTCACATTTCATGCAGTCAAGAAATACCACTCCCACGAGCTAGCTAGCAATATAATTAAACAACAATAATCAGTAAATATTGCAGCTGAATAGCATTTATAGTAAAATGTGTTTTAGTCATACAATAATACCTCAACATTACAGACACCCTTCCAATTGCAACCAAATGTCCTCTGTGACAAGATACCTTTAATATCAAAAATGAGCAATGCAAAGCTGGATTCCATATTGGCCATAATAAAATCCTAAATTTTAATGCCTCCATTCTATTTGGTGTATGCAAGTAGTGTACATTAGTGTATATTATATAGACAACTTTATAAACAAAACTAGTTGCATACACTGCAACAGATGTGTGTGTTTATAGCACAAATGATCACCAATATTCACCATTTAAAAAAGGAATTGACATCAGTGTTCACCTATTAAGCTTCTTAGTAAGAATCAAACACTTAGTGAATTGATTTACCCCCACCCAATAAAATTACAAAAAAGTTTAGAGTCTTACATGTACATTGAAATTCCATTACAAATCAATGAAAGAAGAAATTTTAATGTTAAATGTTACATGATGAAGGCAAAAAGAGAAAAAATGACTTTGGAAATGAGATTCCAAACATGGACCATTAAATAATAAGACTAGTGTGCTCTATCCATCATGTTATCCAAGACTACAAGCCATCAATGTTCAGATGTTTGGTTTGTCAATGATACAAGAATTGAGTCCTAGCCCCAGGATCATTTCTCACTTATTAGCTTTGTCATGTAATATTTACTATTAAAATTCTTTTTTTTTTTATTGATAACTAATGTAATTTAAACATGAAAGACATTTCACAGAATATGACTGATCAAATACTACGAGACTATGGCTTAATTATTCCAAATATTAACCTGACATTTGGGTAATATTTATTCAGATTTTAAAGAACCATAATGCCATTAAATCACTGAAATGTTGTATAAACTAAAGGCATTTAGGCTATATCATCATGCATCAAACTTTCACTTAAGTACAACTACCAACACATCCAAATGTCTCCAACAGTCTAATACCATAGCACAGAGATTGACAACATTTATCAAATATCAATATTAAAAAGTTCAGACCATCTTGACACACCCCTACTATTTCTAAATTTAGGATATAATTTTACGGCATGAATAGTAAGATTATCTAGTTAGTAGTTTATAATAATAGGTTAAGATAGTATTTTAACACTATACTATCATAATAGTTGTAAATTATACATCAATAATATTTTAATTCAATTAAAATTCAATTTTTATTTTAATCTCCATCAAAAATATTTAAAACATCAATGATTAAAAGAATCACATTAACATTTGTAAGAAAATTTAATTACAAAATAGACTGTACTCCTGTACTCTAAAATTTCAATTTCTTCAAATCTTTTCTTTTCTTGTTGTGTCTTCCAATACCTATTCCAAAATCTAACTACTTTGTTTAAAAATAATGTTCCAAATTTAGAGACAACTTCTGCACTGCAAAACTTTAAATCTATATCATCTAGTCTTATACACATATCAGTGAACATAAAATAATTGCAACAATCTTATGTGTTCTATTTTTCATTTTCAAAACTTCAATCAAATCCCATCTCACCCTATCCTTTTTAAGATAAAATCATTTTAAAACCTTAACCTCTCTTAATCTGACAAACCCTCAATCCTAGAAACCATTCTACACCTTCTCTGAACCCTTTCCAACAACTCACTGTCCTTGAAGAAAAAGTTCATGAATGAATTCAACAATCAAAATAAGACCTCTTCAGAGATATGTTCAAAGAAATAACATCCTATGACAGATATTCAAAATAACTCTTGATGAAACCCCAAATCCTATTTTCTTTTCACAAAACACAACCTGGTAAACTTATGAGCCCAATAAATAAAACCATCAAGATTCTTTTCTTAAATAGCACAACTGAATTGATTTGTAACAAAGTGATAATTATAACTGAATTAATGCACATGCATTACCTTACATTTAACATAATTAAATGCCATCTCACATTTACTTGCCTACTTTGCCAAATAACAGCATATCCTGACCACTAACTACACCTAACTTTTATATCATAAAACCTAAACAACTTGTTGACCATTCTCTGATCAATAATGCTATTGTAAAAATTCCAGCACAAGTCCATAAGGTACCATACTTACACCCCCAATCCAGTTTAACTGAACTCCATTTATAACAATCCTTTGTTTCATCCCTAATTTTTAATCCACTAAACTAATTTGTTTCTCACAGTAACTTATAATAAGGTTATTTGCAGAAATTCTACCAAAAATACGGGTACATCAAATCCACATCTTTACCCTTATCAAAATGAGCAATGACGTGTTCAAGAAAGATCTAAAACTTAGATTTATGAGACATACAAGGTTCTTCCTAAGCGCAACCATGTTGGCTGTACAATAAAGTTATGTAATATTTATTACCCATTAATAATTGTAACTTTTAATTAATGCATTACAAACAGTAAATTAATATTAATATAGTAGCTGACTAAATAATAATTATGTTTACTTCTGGCAGTATTACCTACTGAGATTTATGTACTACAAATAGATATAACAGAAAACGCCATAAGCCTATCTTGAGCTAATACTTCTGTGTTTACTGTCAGTATAACAACAACGTGAATGCCATTTTATTGAACTCACCAATTTGCGCGAAAACGAATACCATTCTTCATTTCTATTTAATATCCAGCATTACACAGCTGAAAAATAAAACGGATTTTTTTGTAACAATAACTTCTCTTATATTTCAATGCAGAAAACAGAGCAAAACTACAACCAGAAAAACTTTAATCCACCCATTCTATCTTTTACAAAATGGAGATAAAAGTAACGCGATGTAATTATTTAAACGAGATTATACGTGACTCTAAAGTCTCATCTTGTGGAACTTCTCACCATTCTGCCTCTTTAAAAAAAAATGTATTGAGTATCTTTACAAGACCATATTTCAAAACCATAACTATTTGAAAGTTTTAATTACATTAGCAAATATGTTTCAAGTTATTACACATTACAGAAACGTGTAAACAAACACATTTTTATTTTTCCAATTCTTAACGAAAATACTGTATGATAACAAAATAAATGTTGATAATTGAAGAAAAGCTCAATGTTCTTATTTTACAAACTGATGATTTTATTTGCCTTTTTTATAATTGTTTTGCGCTCGTTTTTGGTACGTACAACTCAGGGTTAAATTATACTATAAAATATTACTATTGTAATAACATATCTTCTTTTTCAAAGTTCCAGCTTATATTACTTTTGAAATATGTAAGAACATGCCATGTTTCCAAATAGCACTACAGAAAACATAGTTAGGATGCATATTTTATGTTTATTTACAATGTCTGCGTGCGTGTGTGTGTGTGTGTGTTTACTGATAACAAAGTCACATCGGGCTATCTACTGAGTCCACTGAGGGGAATTGAACCCTTGATTTTAGCGTTGTAAATCTATAGACTTACCGGTGTAAAAATGGATTGTACTAGAAATGATGAAGTTACAAAGTTAAATAAACGATCATTGTCATTATGTAAACTACTAATGCTTTTTCTCACATTTTTACATGCCTCTGCTACTGAACCCGAAAGAGAGAAATTAATAGGAACGTGAGGAAAATGTTTGTGGTTTTCTTGGTTTTTATCGTAAAATTTAGATAACGTGCTTTCAATGCTTTTTCAAACTTTTATGCTCAAAGCATATTTTTTAAGTCGTTATCGTACTTCATTCATGGCATGTACATTAACACCAACATATATGTGTGTTATGTGTTTCGCGCATGTTTGGAATTAATGTTGTTACCCAGGACGATTCGTGAAGTTTTGTTCTGAAATATACAAGAATTTTGTAAACTATCGTAAAATGTGAGTATAAAATATTTGTATTGCTGTAATTCTTAATCATTTACAAAAACATTCTAAAAATTTACCTGATAATATGATAGGAACTAGAACTGTAATACTTGACAAACCCTTGTAATCGTTCACCGTTTCTCTTAACTCTTGAGAGCTATTTATATGAATATACATTTTTTCAGTTGATAGCCTGACCTCTACAGTTAAAAATCTAAATATTATTTAATTCATAATTACAAGGTAATTTATGATTTGGATATTTTTATAAATAGAAACAATATTTGGTTAGTATTCAGGAACTTTTGTTACAAGCAGTAAATCATCTTTCGGTGGGTCAAAGGTACATTTCAGAGCTTGTAATTCTAGAATTCGTGGTTCGATGTCGGCAACGTCCACATGGGGCAGACTGGCCCATTTCGACACTAGACAATTGCCCTATGGGCCTGTGCCTTTGATACATTCTCAGAGACTGTTTTTTATTGCCAGTTCACTATGGTGCTTTACACTAAAACAAACAAAACAGTAACCTGTAGTCCCAACTCTGGTACAACATGCACAGAAAATGAACCAATACACTTAGTAGTCGCTGTTTAAATCACAATAAACTTCTTTGGCTTTCAGAAATACCTTTAAATTCATGGGTGTCGCCAACATTTTCTTTGTATTTTCAGTGGGAATGTTTTTTATATTCTTGACGCATCTTTCTTAAATACGTCTCTACGTATAAGAATTATTATTTCAGAACAACTAAGTAGTTTTCAATTCTTTATTTAAAGGGAGTTCTTTTGTTTAAAGCGGAAGCTTCAGCCATTAGCCCCAATGGTTTAGCGGCACGGTTGCAGACTTAAGACGCTAAAATTTGGGGTTTTCATACCCGTGGTGGCAGAACACAGATAGTCCATTGTCCAGTTTTGTGCTAGTTGAGGTATATTGTACAATACACAATATTTTCATATTTACAGTTCATGTTAGCATTATCTTCGCAGGTTTTCTTTTTTTAAAATCGGTTTCTTTCCCAGATTGTAGACATTTATTCATGTTGTATTGTTTGTCGTTCTTTATCCTCGTAAACTTTCACATATTAAACATTTTTTTCAATATATTTTCTCTGCCTTAGACTACGTATTAAAATTTTTCTCGTTTATAAGATTCTTGGGATTTTGTCTTTGTTTTAATATCCCAAACTTGTGCTTATTACGTTAAATATGTCGAAATAACTTGAATTTTGTTTGGTCCTAAGAGAGTTCTCTCTCTTTGTCCATTTTCAACGGTATTCTATTGTTTTCTCTAATCCTAATAACAGCATGTTCCAGGCTTTAGTAATAACTGTATTTTTGCTTCTACGTATTTAAACGCAAAGCTACCCAATGGACTCCCTGTGCTAGCGAACCTAACCGTCCAGAGTATACAAATGCCCAAAAAATGATAAGAGAGAGAGTTCTCGGTGCTCTGCCCCCCCACGGATATGGAAACCGAGTTTCTAGCTGTTTGAGTCCGCAGACATACTGCTGTGCCACTGGGTAGCAATACCTACATTTATTACGTTTGTAGAATAAAATTGATTTAGTAAAAATATTCTGAATCTTCCAGTCTCTTTTTATTTCGTCTCATGAAAAGACACAGTTGTACCTTTCTAAATGAGATGGACAGCATAATTAAAAGTGCAAATACAAATAAACATCAGTGTTTTTATATTAGATGCCAATAGAATTCTGTTCAAATAATATTCAGGCAAATTTTGAAAATACACTGGATATCTCTACTCACTAACTAATTATAAGTAAATCCATTTTAAGTAATTTATTATATAACATAGTAATACTGTCATTTTTATTCAGTCTTAAGCACGTATAGAAGTAGCTGAAATAATGAATATATGGATAAACTCGCTTTCTGAAACGTATTTATCTGACTCGGTACACATGAAAATATGCAGGATTTGCCAGGGCCAGAATTTAAATTTATAGAATGTGTTTCTCTTGTCACTGTGATGTAAAAGGTTACAGTATTTGCCCATTCATATTACTCTGAAAAGCATTATCCGTGTCTACTGAGTATGTTTAAATACGTTACGGCTGTGTTAAGAATTTAAATTTTACTGTTAACCCACAAGTAGATACTGCGTCTCGTGAACTTAACTTTTATTTAAGACCAAAAAGGATTCACCTATAAACTAAAGCAGAAGTCAGTCTCTCCGAGATACAGAACCTGTTTGACCTTCCATGGTAACCTCAAGATTGCGAATAAAGTGGTTTCTAGAACCAGTCGTCATGGTAATGAGACACTGTGATGTCCTGACTGAGCTAGTCTCTATAGGGCTTTAAGGAGGTTACCGACTAGAAATACCAAGCTGCATTGCTGGCTGGCTGGACTCACCAGAGGTATAATGGATGGAAATGTGGACAAAGGTTGCCAAAAAGAACTGTAATATGACTAGATGGAGTTGAAACTGTCTCACTGGAATCTGAAATTTCTTGAAAGAAACCTAATCTGAAAATTTGGGCTGCTGGTGGCCTGGAAAACCAAAATAATGCCGGAATGTAAGATAATATGTGTTAAGCCATGACGAATAGTCATTCCAATCTGAGTTGAGACAGAAGCATTTCTGTGAACGCTGGTGCTCCGAAGTACCAAGAAGAATTAGTGCTTTTGTTGTTACAAAATGATAAAAGCTATAACATGAACATTTTCGAAATGTGGACCTTTCTTTTCCTTCATTTCCCCAATAAGTTATTGAGCTTACGTGTTTTTATGACATCATTAATGCTTTTTTGTTGTTAATGTCCCAGCTGCTTGACATTCAAGAAGTTGGGAAATAATATATATATCCACTGTTACTGCCAAATATTAATGCTCTAAAACCAGATACTTAAATAACATTTAGGGGTAAGTCAGGAAAGTCTGGGTTACTTCCAGAAGTATTTGAGGCACAGACTCTGACGTTTAATTCAAATGGCTGAGCACCCACTGCTGCAAAACACAATAATGTTTTGCAAAGATTTAAAATCTGTGAACTAGATGATCCACGAGACTGAGTTCACAAGAACTTTACCATTTGAGAGAATGATCTGTGACGCCTTCCTGGAAAGGCACAGTTCAATAGCTACTTGCCGATAAGTACGTCGAAAGACTCTCAAATAAGTTTCCAGGAAAGAGTGGAGTTAATAATAGTGACTGAAACGTGATTAGAAAAGGTAATATCTTCTCCATCCCAAACTTCGACCATCAGTTCCTCTGACATAAGTACTATCAAATGATGCAGAGCAGCTGCACTGGTTAAAGTGGAATAGTATCAAGGCCCCAGTACCATGACAGTACTACTACTGCAACTTAGGGTTTCTTGAATAATGGCTATTCTGTCACTGAAAATATGTTTATTTTCAGAAACCAAAGTAAAAAGGTCAAAAACATGTTGTTGGCTATTGCTGCTCTGGCTTGTTTAAATTAGTGTGCTGGATTTGTTTTAATTATCAAACTGAGTGAACGTAACAGAGTGCTTGAGCTTACAAGTCGAGTTAGCCGTTCAAGTCATCCTAAGTACTGTGACTTCATCACATGCCTTTTATTTTCCTTATTTGACCTCGTATTTTATCTCTAATCTGCATGAATGTAACAGTGATTTTAAGAATAACCAGTCATAATACTACTTTATTTTGTTGCAATTATATTTTTTGTTGGTTTGTAATAAAGCAAAGCCACGCTGGACTATCTGCTGTGTCAATCGCAGGGAATCGAACCCACGATTTTTACGCTGTTATGTCTGTAATCTAGCCACTGTCCTACCATGAGGCATTTAAATTGGTAACAGACAATTTCAGTTTAAATGTTGTCTTACAGTTTTCAGCCTTTCTGTAGCAGAAATACTCAGTGCTTATGAAACTGTTGATCATGCAGAGCATTGCTAGCTACCGAAACGATTTGGGGCCTATACCCCAAGAGGCAGTTACTTCTATAAATAGCTAAAACATAACTGCAATGCAATATACTATTATTTGCATAAGGAAGATTTTGAAAGCTGTGAAATATGTCTAGGGCACAATCCCTAGCAAAGATCCATCAGGTTTTGATAACAAAGGTAGAACAAGGCTCACAGTCAAATTTTTCTTCTCCATGCGATCTGTAAATCTGGAACAGCAAGCAACTATACAACGATAAGAGATCTGAAGTGTATGTAAATTAAAACAGCGGTAGCCTGTAGCTACTTGATGTTAGGCCAGGGAGAAGAGTTTCACCAAAGACTGGCACATCCATTGGTGCTAAGGAGACATTTATTCACCAAACGCAAGTCCACTCTGTGGTGACAAACTAGGTCAATTTTATACCTATCTTACTTGCCGAATTTCTAATCTATGAGAAGCTGACTTAACATCTTCAATTTGGAGTTTAGTTGTAAAAAACGATGTTCTTAACAAATCATTAATTTGATTTGTCTATCCTAATTAGCCAGCTAAACCCGCCTTACTGAAAGAGAACTTCCCGTCACAAATAAATTGTAAGTTTGAGTATCCCAAAGTCAAAGGAGCTATCTCAGATCTACTAGAGATCACAATGGTCCTCGATGTCTTTGACTTACAACTCAGTGGTATTTTGATCATCAAAGTTATCATTCAACACTGTGCAAGAAATGAACTGACAATGTCCTACAACGTTCAAACCCTCTTTTGCTATGCTATATATTACATTGCAATTATGCTTTAACTATTTTGAGTAGTAAACTCAATTAGTTTCCAAACCACATTAAAATTACATCATCTATCACATTTTCCAACCAGCCAAAGGGTCTACGTGTGGTATCTCGTAATCCTATGTTAAATATATTACAAAGTCACAGTCGATGTACTCAGCATTTGTCACGATTAATGTCGCCCAGTTGGCTACTGCTCTAGCTACCACGCAACCCTCACTGAAAACGATACAATAGTAGTTATTTTAATTCAACCAAAACTTGGAACTGCTTTTGTAATAGATTGGGGCAAGGGTCTTTATACTGAAGATAATCAATAAAGCACAAAAGAAAATACTTATCGAAGACAACATGCAAAAATCAGTAGTTACTGCATTAATTAATGATGACTCATAAATCCTTGGCCTAGTTAAATGTACTCTCCCAAAGAATGTCGGTGGAAGGAACTAAACATCAACAGTCCGAGATATAACATGAACACTGAAATGAGTAAAAAGAGAAATTTCTATCTAATTTTTTGAAATGTAAAAATGAAAATATGTGTTATTGTTAGAAATCACTAATTTATGAAAGATACATTTAATTACAACTTTTCTATATTTTTTTTCATTTTTTTCAGCAGCACGAATATAGTATGAACAACTTCAATTTGAGTAATGGATTGGTTGTAAAAGCAGGTCTGAAATATAACATGTATGATCCTGGACTCTAGTTAACACTTGTATGAGAATAACTCCTCAAAAAATTTAAGAAAAAATTAAAACATCGGCTTTATGAGTTTCAAACTGAGTTGCTAACATTAAAAGTTTTAGACCACACAATTTCCTTTTTTCTTGGCCCAGTGAAATCTTGTTTATAGTATACATAATCTAAGGAGTATTATAAATTTCAGTGTCTGTATTTAGTTTCCTAGATCCAGATGCACTTTGTTGGGTAGTCTAAAGTTATAATTATTAAAGACCATGTTTAGTTTCAAACATTCAGGATTAGCTCTCATTTTTTATAAAGTACTTAAAGTGTGTTCAGCTGCATCTCAACTTGAACTTTGGCTCCCTTAGGAATATGCTCAGGTTTAAGAACCTAACTATAGCTCCTTCAGTTTTGTTTGTTGTTAAGCATAAAGCTACACAGTGAGTTCTCTGTGCTATGCCCATCCAACCTAGGGGCTGAAACTCAGATCTTAATAATACAAGCTTTCAAATTTACCTCTGAGCCACAAGGGAGAAACTTTTTCGTAGACTATTTTTTGCCTAAAATATATAACAATCCAAATTTAAACAAGTGTATGTGTACTTAATGTATAAATATGAACAAAAGTGTAAGAACAAGAATAAATATACTTAGTGTAAAATGAACTTCAAATAAGTGGAGGTCAATGTACCTTTTGAATGTTAACTTACATGTTTGACTATAAACTTTTACATCTTCATAAAATCATAAATGTAAAATTGTGTAAGAGTATGGAATTATTTGTTTTAAATGTGAAATTAGAGAAATAGGTAAAATATAAAAGAAAAACAATTTGATAGTTTGCTAGCTTGTTTCAGAATTTTCATGTAAAGCAAAACAATAGACTGTGTGCAGAGTGTTATCTAATGTTGATCTGATAGAATAAGAGAAGGCAGCTAGTCAATGCCACCTGCCAATTGGAGCTTACCACCACTCTTACAGTGCCCACAGCCCCAAAGTGTAAGGTTAATTTTTGTAGAAATGGGCAAGATCTCTTCGAATCATGGTATGAGCAAGCTAACCACACCCACCACTGATATGAACTTAAAACTCAAATTCTGTTTAATAAATGTAAGAAGTAATTTTTTTATTCTTTGCACAATTTGTAGTATTAAAATAAACTGATTATTTTTCAAGCTTTAAAACATTGAAGTGCAAAATTAGAAAATAAAGTGGTTCAGATTCCTTTCACTCTAGTTACTATTGTTCTCAGAAATTTACATATCCTATCACTTGAACTTTCTCATATAAATTATTGCTGTGTGCTGGAATTTATTACTATGTAATAGTAAGTAATGAGTTTCTACTGGGATGACAGATGATATATTGAAGATACAGCATCACTTACTTTTGTAGTAAGAATGACCATAAATGATATAGGCAACACATGAACAATGAAATGAATGCAATATAATTTTGTGTATATAATGCTATGGTGTGTTAGCCTGGAACATATCTTTAGATACAGACTGATCTATAGCTATTCTTGATGAATAGAAACCTATTTGAGATAAAACCTATTTGAGATAAAAATCTATCTCAGAATGGCTGGAATGGGTAATAACACTTATTGATAAGGAGAGAACAACGTTTTGACCTTCCTAGGTCATTTTCAGGTTAAGAAAGAGAAAATCTTAAAGTGACCATTGCTGAAAACGTCTTAGGGATGAGAGTATAAACGGGTACAGGATTGTAGGGGGCATTGCAGGTGGATGTTAGGTTAAAAATTAGTACAGGTATAAAGGTGTTTCTTTATATTGGTTTAATTTTAGTTTTAGTTGCTGTATAAGTAGGGCTTCTTTGATTTTGCATTTGTCTATAGTTGTTTTATAGTTGTACAGTTACAGCGGTACCTTGGTTCTTGAACTTAATCCATTCCAGAAGGCTGTTTGAAAACCAAATAAATTTTCCCCATAAGAAATACTGTAAATTAAATTAATCCATTACAGACCTCCAAAAATCATGCATTATAAAGCATTTTAAGTAAAAAATATTGCTTATTTATACCTGTATTATTATACCTATATTATGCATAAAATCAACCACAAAAACTATAAACACAATAAAAAAAACAAATGAAAATTTAACTGCACTTTACCTGTGCTGAGAAGAGCTGATGGCACAAGTGAAAGGTGATGAGGAATACGGAAAGTTTAATAAAAAAAAGTCAGGTAACTCTCCTTCTGGGGTTCTTTCTCTTTTTTGTCTCTTTGCACCACTACAACCTGCTTGAGACTCACTGGACCTATTTTCTCACTAAAAACGTGTCAAGTGAGGTTTGTTTCTGCCTGCATTTTAAAATATTTCTCAAGTAAGACATGGCATTGTCATTGAAAAGGTTTATGCTGCAGTTTGCTACAGCTTTGTCAGAGTGAAATTTTTCCACAAAACTTAGTAACTCTCCCCATTTTCCACACATTTCCTTGAATAGTGAACTAGGAACATTCTCCCTTCTCTCCTCCTCATCTGAAGACACTTTCTCAATTGCCTTCTGTTTGTGCTCCTTCTGAAGGTCTTGGAGTTCTTCTGTGATGAGCTCAGTGTTGTGGTCTTCCACCAACTCCTTCACATCATCACCACTCACATTCAAGCCCATACACTTGCCTAGTGAGACAATATCCTCAACAAGAGGCTCAGCCTCAAAGCCTTCAAAGTCTCTATCTGCTACTGATTCTGGTTACAGTTTCTTTCAGGCTGAGTTCATGGTCCTCAAAGACAGTACCCTCCAGGCTTAGTCTATGATCCTCAAGCAATGGAAGATATTAAAGTGAATTTTCCAGAACTCTGTGAGGGGTGACTCTGTGTTAGAGGTCACTTCAAAGCACCTTTGAAACAGTGCTTTGGTGTAGAGTTTCTTAAAGTTTGATATGACCTACTGGTCCATGGGCTGAATGAGAGAAGTTGTGTTAGAGGGCAAGAACTTCACCATAATGAAACTGTACTCCTCCAAGCCTGGTGAGTGAGCACAAGCATTGTTCATCACAAGGAGGGGTTTGAGTGGCAACTTTTTTTCCATGAGATAATTCTTTACACTTGGGGCAAACACTTCATGGACCCACTCCATAAAAAATTGCATGGTCACCTATGCTTTACTATTAGCTCTCCACGTAACACTTAATTTATTTTTCAGGACATTATTTTTCTTAAAAACCCTTGGGTTCTCAGAATGATACACAAGCAAAGGCTTAAGTTTAAGTCACCACTTGCATTACTACATAACAATAGAGTTAACCTGTCCTTCATTGGCTTGTGTCCTAGCAGTGACTTCTCCTCCTTGATGACATAGGTTTTCTTTGGTATTTTTTTCCAAAAGAGGCCTCTCTCATCACAGTTGAACATTTGTTGGGGAATAAAACCCTCAGCTTCTACATAGTCCTTAAATTCCCTAACAAATTTATCAGCAGCATCTTTGTTAGAACTGGCACCCTCCCCATGTCTCACCACACTATGTATGCCACTTCTCTTCCTAAATTTTTCAAACCACCCCATACCAGCCTTAAAGGCATCACTTCTATCAGCATTCATTCCAGGGGCATTTTTCAGGAGGTCAGCCATGCAACTGCTTTGCTTTCTCACAAATGATGGTCTCAGAAATGCTATCACCAGCTGTTTTTCGTTTACCTAAATCAACAACAGTTTTTCTACCTGTTCAATTGTTTGTGATCTTTCTTTCATAAGAACTGTCTCTCCTTTTGCAACATCAGCTCCTTTGATGACCTCTTTATTTTTCAGTATGGTGCAGACTGTAGACTTTGCCACATCAAACTGGGTAGCAAGGTCAGACATGTGAACACCACTCTCATACTTCACTATGAGATCTCTTTTCACCTCTATTGTGGCTCTAACAACTTTTCTTTTTGGTTTGCTACTTTCATTATCCTTTTTTGACTCCATGGTGACTTATTTAATCAGAATATTAAGAAAAACAACAAAAAGGAAGAAAAAACAAGAACATTCACAGCAGATTTTAGCGGGGTTGTGGACTGAGCAACAGGTGTGGGTAAAATGTTTTAGGCAAGCTTGGCATGAGCCAAAAATGGTCGAAGGGTCATTCAGGTCATCAGTTGGGTTATTTTGGAGGTTCGGGCCACGACAGCTTGGTTCAATAACCGAGTGTATGTTTGACAATCAAGACGTTTTATTCTAAAACAAAATGTTCAAAAACCGATTTATTTGAGAAAGAAGTCATTTGAGAACCAAGGTACCACTGTATCTGCATGTTTTCTATGGTTGTGTTTATTTAATTTGCAATGTTCAAGAATGTGTGAAAGCGTTTTTTTTGTGTTCTTTGAATCTAGTTTTAATTTTTCTGCTTGTTTCTTCAATACAGAAGTTGTGGCAATTGTTGCATTATATTTTATAAATTATGTTGGTGTTATGTTTGTTAGTGTAGTTTTTACATGATATGGACTTCAGTTTTTTTTATCTGGTTTTTGAATAAATTTAGTGTTTACTGGAACGTTGTGTTTTGTTAAGTTTTTTCAAAATGTTGGTAATTTTTTTTGCTGATGTTGGGAACATATGGTACACAGCAGTACAAGGTTTTGTAGTTTGTTATATCTTGAGGTTTACTGTTGTTTGTTTATTGTTGGTCTAGGAGCGTGTGTATAATTTCTTCCACAGAGTTTTGAGGAAATTTATTGATGTTAATAAAAAGTTTTTTATTTTGTTAATTTCATCGTTAATTTTATCAGGCAAGCAGAATTTTGTAGCTGTATTTATTTGGTTTCTTAAAATGTTCAGTTTTAGTTTTGTTTTATGTGCTGAGTCCCAGGGAATGTATAATCCAGTGTGGGTGATTTTTCTGTGGTTTTTCCGTTTTGAATTGTGTATCAGTTCTTGTGATCTAGAGGTTGAGAAATTCTGGTTGATTAGTTTTTCTTGTTCACAGATGAACTGAATGATGGAAATGTATAGAGTTAACGTAAAAGTTAAAAGCTGAAAAAACTAAGTGTTTGTTCTGTAGATGTGAATCCAGCTAATGTATCATCAACATATCTATACCAGTATAGTGGTGGGCGTAAGGCTGAATTGATCGCTTGAGGTTCAATCTGTGTCTTTTTTGATACACATTTAGTTTTTCATCCACATTAACTCCATACACCCCAACATTAAGTTCACCTGTAAACACAAGGAAATTAACCAAATAACATTTCTCAACCTCAATACAAGAATTAACACAGAATTGAAAACAAAAATCCACAGAAAAATCACCCATACTAGATTTTACATTTCCTGGCACTCAGCACATGAAACAAAACAAAAACTCGACATATTAAAAAACCAAATAAACACAGCCACAAAACTATGTTCATCTGATAAAATTAATGATAAAATCAACAAAATAAAACAACATTTTATCAACAAATTTCCTCAAAAAAAACTATGGAAAAATTTATATGCACACATCTAGACCAATAACAAACAAACAGTAAATCACAAGATACAACAAACTACAAAACCTTATACTGCTGCATACCATATGTTCCTGACATCAGTGCAAAAATAATAAACATATGGAAAAAACTTATAACAAAACACAACATTCTAGTAAACACCAAATTTATTCAAAAATCGGGTACAAAACTAAAGTCTTTACTATGTAAAAACTACACTGACAAACATAACACCAACTTCATTTATAAAATACAGTGCAACAACTGCTATGACTTCTATATTAGAGAAACAAGCACAAAAATGGAAATAAGATTCAAAGAACAGAAAAAAAACACTTTCACACGTTTTTGAATGTTGCAAATGAAATAGACACAACATGACCATAAAAAATTCCCAGATACTGAGTAGCAAAACAAATATAAACAAATGCAAAATCAAAGAAGCCCTACTTATACAGCAACTAAAACCAAAATTAAACCAATGTCAAGGAACATCTTTATACCTATACAAATCAGTAACCAGACATCCAACTGCAATGCCCTTACAATCCTGTGCCTGTTTATTCACTCTACCCTAAGACGTGTGCCTGGCAACAGTTGCTTGAAAACTCTTTCTTAACCTACAGATGGCCTAGGAAGGCTGAAAAATTGTTCTCTCCTTATCAATAAGTGTTAATAATCATACCAGCCATTCTGAAATACAAATCTATAGCAAGATGAACCATTAAACTAACCTACAGTCAGGTCAAGTAAAGATGGTGTCTTTGATTGTCTTCTTATTTCTCATTGATTTCATCAAGAAGACTGCTTTTTTCATGTTGGTCACGTTATATTTGGTCACTTTATTCAATCTCAGCCAAAGTTTAAAAACTCAGATAAGCTCAGTAGTACATTTCCTGTTCAACCTCATCTTACTTGTTACCTGAAAGATAACCAAGTTCACTTGAAAATACCACAAAACTAAAAATTAAAAAATAAAACCAACAATTTTATTTTTCTTCTGGTATATTTAAAACATAAGACAGATGTACTTTTCTCTCTGTAATAGCCAGCTTTGTTTATTTATTTATTAAAGGGTTTTATTTCCATGATCCATATTAAAGAGCATTTTCTGTACATTTGAACACTTTAGTTCAGCACTAATGTGCTTAGCCCTGTACTTTACTTCTTCAGTGAATAACTTATTTGTTTTGTTAAAAGGGACCATCTTGTAATTTGTTTTCATATAATGGACAAAAGATGTCTTTCATTCCCCATAACTGTCACAATGTATTATGGTTGTTTGAGCAAGGAGATTATTTCTTCTTTTTCAAATTTGAGACATTACACCTGTTAAACCTTCAATGCAGATGACAACTGATATTTGTTCATCCTGAAGTTTACTATTTCACACGTGTTTAGTTCTGTTTAAATTTCTGTACAACCGTCAGCAATACACATAAAACAGTGAGAATGTCTCTTTACTATTTCCTATTGTGCTTTATATTAAAAAAATGTATTTCATAACCCTGCATTTGTGCCTTAAAATACATAGATAAGCATTTGGATCTTAGCACTGTAATAATTATGAAACTAGACAAAGTATTCTTGAGGACTTTAAATAAAACATTTTATTTGACAACCCTACCATCACATTGCCTGTTAAAAAGTAATAACAGTTCAGTCATGGTGGCTCGATGTTTAAAACATTAAAAAAAAAGGCAGAACAGTTGCAATCATTTTGATAATTTGCAGTAGAAGTGAAAATGTTATTTGTATATATATCCACTAAGTTAGTAGCTAATACCTTCCTATTGAAGTTTCTCCATTACAACATCTTTGCACAGGCTTTAAATATACATGTATCCATATATTTATCTATCTACATATTTCTTAAGATATATAATTTGAAAAGAAGTAAATGAAGGTCAGCAACCAACATTGTAAGTTTACACATAGCAACAAAAAAATAGAATTTTAAACAAAATTAAAAACATCAAGGCTCCTTTGGTTTAATCTTATTCTACAAAACTAATATTTTAACAGACAGATGGATACATAGATCTTAAACCTAGCAATCCTTCTGACACGTAACCTATTTATAACATTAAGCAACAAACAATGAACTGTTTAACACTAGATAAAGTATAAATAAAAAAAAAGTTGGACAGGTTTTAAAGAAGTGTATTAAAAAGTAGGTAAGAAAGTGAGCCTTAAATCTTTATGTTTGGCTTTTCTCCATGTGGCTGTAACAATTAAAACTGGTTAAATTGCAAAGGCTCAAGATTTCTTGATCAGTGGAAAGCTTCTATCTGATCATTTAAATTTGAACATTTCCCATGTCACTTGTATACTGGTTGTAATACAAACATATTTCTGATCTTGTTGGAAGTTTTTACTACATTTTCATAGCAATAAAAATATCTTTTTTTTTTTCAGAGGATCTTTCCATTGTCTCAAAAGTGTTTTCAGTTAAGTTTTGAATTATATCAACATTCCACAAAGAGAATATTTATCATTATGTTTATTCTGGAAGATCATTTAACCTCAACCAAGTACCAAGTTTGTATCCTTCTATAAACACACAAACCTGCATTCTTAAAATGTTAGTTTTCACTGGAGTAACAGACAAAAATAATTAGTTAAAAGTATCCTATAAAACATGAATTTACCTGTAGACAAACAACTGGGGAAGTTTTTATATAAAATATATAAATAATAGCATAAAAATATTTGTAGCCTAAGTGAGAGAGAAATGTTCATTTACAAAGGCTGAAGTGTTTTACCTAAGTGGAACTCAAAAAGATATTTTTTCCCTTTTATAGTGAAATAACACTTCTAGTAGTGAACATCAACAAGTGGCCTTTGCACACCGAGGATGAAAAGGAAAACTAAACTATTTATACATATATAGACATAAATATCTGAATAAAATGTATTTATTTTGCAAAATTTCAGCTGATAGAATTAACAAAGTAGTAAATTTAATATGATGGCATTATACAGAAAAATAAAACAACCTTTCAGTGGAGTAATAAAAAACATTTAAAATCTGGATTAATTTTGCATGGGCTTTAATTATCCGTGTTAAGAGATAGATTGCATTTTTTTCCCCCAAATTTAAGCTTTTTATTCAAGAATACTTGAAGTGTAGTTTTCTGTATGATTGAAAGTGAAATATGTTCTTGTACTATGTTTTGTAATAAAAAATCACTTTCAGAACCCTATTTTCCAGTTAAAATGTTCAATAAAGAAGTTTTAAACACTGTGAATACATATACACACACACACACATACACACACATATATAATTACAGGAACTGTAGAACAATAAGGAACAAAATGACTAGACAAACTTTTACTTTGGTGATGTTTTATTGTATAGCTTTGATATCTTGTTGCACACAAAAAAGCAATCTGGTATCAAATTTCTGTGCTATGCATAGTAACTAAAGATGAAACAATATCACTCTGCTTTTTATATAGAATATATTAGTTAATAGTGCCCTCTGCAACTCTTATATTTTCCACAGATCTCTTTGGTGGTTGCTCATCACATACTTATGCCAACAGTATGCACTGTAAATCTAGCATCTGACGACTTTCATTGTCACAGTCACACGAGTATCTGCATGGTTATTATTTATTTAGTCATCTTTCTTTGATATATTAAAACCTAACATACTCTGTTTTCTAATCTTTAGCATATAGAAAATGTTATGTCGTACATATATATCATGAATATATTCATGTACCCCTTTATTAAGTACCAGTAATTTTGTCTTTATATCTAATGGTCACTATGCATTATTTGCTTAACTACTTTGAGACTTGTTAAACTTGTACATGACTTGGCCAAGAATAAACACCTTTGTGTTTTATTTTTAAAATGTCAGAAGTAATTTATCATTATCTAATACTGATACTATTTCTTACTTTGTCTTTATTACAGTCTCTTCTTTCTTCTATGGTCATGTTCTACCTGACAGTCAGTAAAACAACTTTGCAATGAAATAAACACATTTTCTACATCAGTATCTAATGTTGAATGTCTTGTTACTTAAATATACTGTTTGTGTTTACCAGCTTTGTATGCCATCTTTTCATGTACATTCAAACTGATTATGAGAAACAACAAAGTTTGATGACAATGTTCTGTTACGAGGGTTTCACACAGTCTAAAGAAAAACTGCTTCAAAAAACTAAAAGAATTATTGTAAAAGAATTATGATGAAATTCTCAACAATACACACAAGTCAAAATAAAATATTTATAGTATCAAATTGTGTGTGTGTGTGTGTGTGTTTAAAAACCTGAAAAGGCCAATCCAGCAAAATGAAACAGATGCAACATTGATCAAAAATGGACACACCAATTTGAACTAACAACAAACATAAAAAAAAGCTGAACCTATTTAACCTTTGACACGAAAGTTTTTCTCTATTGACAAATCTTCAAGCTTTCAAACTCCAAACAC
This sequence comes from Carcinoscorpius rotundicauda, assembly GCA_011833715.1. Taxonomy (NCBI): domain Eukaryota; kingdom Metazoa; phylum Arthropoda; class Merostomata; order Xiphosura; family Limulidae; genus Carcinoscorpius; species Carcinoscorpius rotundicauda. Next base: position 115,936,380 of record CM022391.1, on the reverse strand, counting down.
TGTAATTACGTTTTTTTGTTTGTTTGTTTTTTCATGTAGACTGATGAATATTTAGTAGTATAATTTTTGTCCTGGTATGTTAGCATTTCAAAACCACTAGTTCTAAAATTAGTACTTACTTATTGCAAGAAACAAGTCAAGAGCTGCATGAATACTTCTGTATGAAGCCCTGTACATATACCCGTGTCCTTGTTCTTTACTTATGTTATTGTTTCTTAAGCTGTTCTAAGTAACTATTTTATAAACTTTAAATCTGCATTACATAACAAATATTTTACTTTGCATGACTTCTGAAGTTTTTAAGCTAAAGAAACTCTAGAGATGCCCGTAGATCTTGGCTTAGTATCCATAACAGCATGACAGTAACGACTATGATACCCCTCTGGGACCTAGAAAATATACAAGGAATATATATTTAAAAAAATTAACTGATGACTTGAATTGTTAAAAAATATAAATCAATGAACTTTTGGAAGAAATGTTAGAATAAACAAAAAACAATGCCTTTTTTGTTGTTCTTGTTCTCAATTTAAAGACCAACTTTCACTTGAATCAGAAAATGTAGCTGTCAATTTTAAGTTGTATGTTATTTAAAAACCATCATGTGACCAGTTGAAGCATGGTTCAGTTAAGATCAAGATTACTAGACATTTAACATCATGCACAATCCTCAATTTCATGTTGTTGCTGACTAGAAAAACAAAACCAAAACTCCAGGGACTATGAAGCAGACACACACACATAAAGAAAACCTGAGTTGTTTATGATTTAAAATTGGAAAAGAAGTTAAAATTGCAAGGGCTGAATTTTCTAGTAAGAGAAAAAAACACTTTGCTTACTTTTCCATTTTGTTGCTTTTTTAAACTTCCTTCAGAAGAGGTATTCTGATTACATACACTATTTGAGAGAGAACTGTTGTTTAAGATGCAAGTGTCTTTACCATCTACATCTTCAATGACTTTGTCTTTCCCTAATTTGAACTGACACGTACCATCCTTTCCAGTGACTATATTTGATTGCAAATTCTGTTCAACAGAGAATGATGACAATAATTTCTCTCCATTAACAGAATCACCATTCAGATGTGTCTTCTGAAAAGGCTCTCTGGTAATCTCTTGAAACATTATGCAAGTTTCATCTGTTAACTCTGAAAGAACATAATAAACCATAATATGAATTTGTACTTTAATAGATACTGTAATAAAAGCTTGCCTTTATTTTTTAGTTTAAACTGTCTAAATAATTTATTTATAATAAATATAGCTTTTTATTATATTTGACGTTTATTGCAAAGTTACTTATGTTATCTGATGCCATCCATAGAGACGAGAGGGAATGCAGCAACAACTTATAAAACACCAACCACACTATAAGTTTGATTGTCAGTCTAATAATACACTGTAAACTGTAGAAAATGTTTTATGTTATTGCATAGATTCAAATCTAGCTCTAAGATCCAGAACTTTACCACTAGACAAAATACTGCTTTGAAAGTTAACTAAATTAAAAACTAAGACTATAACAAAGGACATACATTTTTAGTTACTAATATTTAGTCATAAATCTTTAATATGACAATAAAACTATTTCTCACCTGAAACAGTTTTGAGAGCTCCTTCAGGTTGACTTGGGTTTAAACCCTGGAAAAATCTTATGTTCTTACTGGCAGGAGATACTGGGCTAGAATCACTGCTTGATGATACAGAGCTGTAAAGACCTGTTACAATACCACGTTATTTTATGTTTTGCTCATTCTAAACAAATGTATTAAGAGAAAAAACAAATATCTACTCATACTTGAAAATCCTTATTGATATACACTTGTGCTCTATTTCTAATATAATCAAAATTTAAAATCATATTCATGTTAAAACCAGAGCACCATTAAATCACACATCATTTAAGTTTTGAAAAAATTCAGTTTGAAAGCTGCTTTATTCACATTCCCAAATCAATATCCTAAAACTTCTGATCCTCTTGGCAACTGAGAATAAGAAATCCTATACCAAGATATTACCTTCTTCCTCAGTTGGTGAAAGAGAATATATTGTATGTTGGCATTTAACTTGTTGAAATGGAAACCATGTGTAACGTATGGCACTTAATAAAAGTATTAAAAAATTTATAAATATATTAACTTTTTGTATTTATATTAAGAATTCTTCCTTAACTAATGTTTCATGCACATCTCATTCTTTACCCAATATCTTAACACTTTTAAAATATATTTTATTGCCATGTTTTTAATTTGTTCAACTGCATTTTTTCTTTGATCTTGCTTTAAGATTTCTACTTGTTTCAACAATACCTTCTACTAGTTTCAACAGATTTTCAATTTTCATTGTGTATTTAATACAAAGATTTATTACTGCAGTATTCATTATTGTAAGTTTTTGGTAAACCTGGTTTAAGTCTAAGGAATTTTGTTACAATATTTATATAAAATTTTTTGTTTGTTCTATATTCTTATGAGCAGTTTTTCTCTGTTTAAAGAGTGTGCAATAATTTATATTATTTTATTAATTTTTTACTTCCTCACTTTTATCATCTTGCATATTTTGTGGTACCATTTTTGTCTTATTTCTCCAAGTAATCTACCTGTGAAATTTAATATAAAACTATTTAAACTTTTATATCAAGTAAAAATATAATTCATGTTCTGTTCCTTTAAGTGAACAGAAGCAGAAAGCAATGCTGTATATGTTTCTTAACATTCCTGTTTTTCTACTGATATCACATGCCAATTGTTACTTGTTATATGTTCTGTTGCATGTGCTCTCCAAGTACATTTATGTTGAACATGCCATCAAATCATTGTATATTTAAATTTAGGAAATTCTGTGACTTTCCTCATCTTTTAATTCGTGAATTTTTTATGTTAGGATGGATAAAGTTACTGTGTTTAACAAAGAAATTTCACTCATCTTGGTAATTAAAACTACATAAAATGTCATCAACAAATCTTTACCACCTGAAGAATAAGTTTGCTATAGTGTAATAGAAGACTTCCCATGTTAAGTTCACTTTTGTCAATACAAACCAAATATCATATACACTTCACCATTATAAGAGGCCTAATGGTATTTCTTTGCTTTGCTGACCTAAGCTGTGCTCTTTTCAATTTCACCTTTAATAAAAATGAAAAAAATATTTAACATACATTTCTATTTATCTATATGTAACCAAGCAGGATTTATAATTCTGTTGAACTAAGATCTGTTTGTGATGTTCTGAAAACACGTAGGTCCAAGAAGTCTTGATAAAAATGAAATCCTATAATCTAACACTGCTTTCAAAAGGTGGACATTTCTTCTTCAGGGGCAAACTGGAAGTGGTTGTGTGATTGAACAAGTGATATATGCTCAGAGAGAGTGTTTAGTGACATCATGGAGGTCATCCAGTTTTACGGGATTGTTTATTTATCTGTGTACTGTTGTGAGTGTCTCATTTCTGGTGCAATGTAGCCAATGGTGAGAATGTGTGTGAAAAAGTGTCAGTGATATTTTTTGAAATGGCTAAATGTATGTATATTTTTAAACAAATATCCTTAGGTGTTTAAGTAAAATAAACAAAAATAACACCTGGAGAGTGACTGAAAAAGATATAACATACTAATCAATTTAAAAAATCAGCTCTGATATTTCATAAAAAAAATAAGTGAAAAATAGTTATTTTTCTTTTTCTGACAGAGATGAAACTAATGACCAGAGATCACAGATTCCAAAAAGTTGAACAGTGTTTAGCTTGGCAATCCAACATGCTTCTTTTTTTTCTCTATCTCCTTTAGTTTTGAATCCTGTTTCAATGCCAGTGAGAGTAGCATCATTAATGGAGTGACAGTGTTGAGCAACAGAGATCTTTTTCAGCGTAAATAGAAGATTAATGGTTGTCAAAACATTCTTTTAGAGTTGTTTGTGTATATCGTACATACTGATGATTGCATTTTTTACACTGTGTAAGATAAATGGTATTTTTTGTTTCACAAGTAATTTCTTTAGATATTTTAAAATTTCTTTGATTGTGCTTGTCAGAAAACGAATCAGTGGTTTTTATGAATTTGCACATTTGACAACAGGCTTTAATGCATAAACAACAACCATTTTGGAGTGGGATGTAATTTATTTCAGGAAATATCTATTTAAGATGACTCTCAAGCTGTGGTAGACAAAAATGTTTTTTTAGAATTTGTAAAATGTTTCTGAGTTTAAACTGATAGGTAATAACAAGATAAATTATATATGAAAGTTTAGTATTACTCCGATTCAGGATGTTTTTATGACGAGTGTTGTTAGCCTTCTCAGTTTGTTTGTCGATTTCAGTATCTTTATACCCTCTTTGTAACATAGTTTATTTTAAATCCTTAGTGTGGTTTTGTAGTTTGTTTCATCTGAGCATATTTTCTTTATTCTAAGAGCTAGACAGTAAATAATGTTTCATTTAGTGTAAAAAGGGTGACCAGCTTTTATAGTGAAGATACTATGGTCTGTGTGTAGGTTATTTGTACAAGTCAGTTTGTAAAATTATGTCTTTTAGAAAAATTTTGATGTCAATGAAGTTAATTTGCATGGGCAAATAATCAAAAGTAAATCTGATTGTTTTGTAAAAGGGGTTTGCAAGTGATAAATTCTTTAAGTGATTCAAGATAGGCTGTCCAAATGAAAAATATGTCATTTGTGTCACGTTTCCATATGTGGAGTTTTATACAGCTGAGTTGTAAAAGCTAGTTTTTAATATAACCCATAAAAATGTTGGCATAATTGAAAGCCATTTTGGTGCCCATTGCACCAATCACAAACTGCAGCAACTACTATATTCATTGCCCTGAAAATACTTCTGTACAAATATATATTATGCGAATGCAATCATGAAATAACCAACAATGATTTTCAAGCATAATGAAAATTATTTTGTGTAGTGTGTTCTCTACTTAAAATAATTTTCATCATGATGATAAATTATAGTTTGTTAATTTACTACTGTTCCAAAGATAAATACACTAAACGTTTTTATGCTATACTTATATATGCACAAAACTTTAAATCCATAAGAATTCTAAATATCCACATCTTCTGCACAATGTAGTAATTTGGTTTTATTAAGTAAGAAGATCTAGCAAATTTTTGCAATATATATTTCTACAGTTAAATGGTTTTGTAATATAGACAAACCACTGATACAGAATATATTCTTGAGATGAAGATGTTTAGTGTCTGATACATGCACTAGGTGTAGATGAAAAGACCTACTGAATCTTGAACCACAGTTGCTCCGACTACCAACACTCTCCACTGAACTCCCAGGTTGAATTAAGTCATCTGACTGATCTGGATTGGCTTGCCTGTTCTGCTACAATGCAATTTATTTTATTGTGTTATACATAAAACCACATCATATAGCTTTCTTGAAATGTTAAAACTTGTAAAGTACAAACATTTTACTACACATAAATGAACATTGCAGCCAAATAAACTCTTCTTGAAGAATAAACTATGTTTAAAGTTAGAGCTAATATTTATAACATAATGATATATCTGCACTTATTTGATGTCTTTTTAAGTTATATTTTATTATCTACAATTAAAGATTTCCATAATTATATTAAACTGAATACATTAAAACTCATTATAAATTAAATGAAAGATGAGAGTTTGATTAGGATAAAATACTTCACACTATGTAACCTGCTGTGTCTTGTTCAACATGTGCAGCTGAGAAAATAAAGAAAAGTATGTCCTTCATCATAAAACATTAAATATTTTTAATCATGTATATAGCTGAAAAAAGAGGGTTAAGTCTATCCAACATTATAGCAGATTAGATATTATTTAACACACTCAGTTATGATAACAAGATAAAATATTTTACACCATCTAATAATATTAAAAACATACATACAGTTCAGAAAATGAGATTAAGCATGCCCAAATTTACAACATGTGAAGCATTGTTAAATGAATATGAGGTTATGTATGTCCACAATTATTGCACATTATGTAACTAATCAGACTTTTTTTTCTCACCATAAACTATTTTAAAATCTGTATTCTCCAAACAACTGTTACTTCAGTTATAAAGTCAAACACTACAGTATTTGAAATTTGGAAAAAACTTACCACATCTGCACTGTACCCAGAACTGGTGGACAAAACCTCTTCACTAGTGCTTTGGCTATGTAACTGGTTGATGACAAGAAATCCCACAATTTAATAACAAGTTAAGAAGGACCATACAGGGCATTAAGAAAAGACTGTTTTGTATCACATGAATTCCACCCTCACTTCGAATAAGATTCATCACAACACACTTGTCATTAAAATAAATTTCTAACACACTTTTTTAATAAGAATTTCATGAGCAACATCATCTAAAGATGCCCATAACTAAGGTTATTTGAAACAAATCTTTTTAAAATATCATCATCTGAAGATAACTACAAATACAGGTAATATGAAAAAAACCTATTTTCATAGTTAATACAGTTGTATTATGTTTGTTCAGTTTCACAGTTAATATGGTTGTGTGAACATGATCTCTCTTAAACACTATGTTAGTTCAGTTACACAGCCAGTATAATTGTATAAATGTGTCCAAAATACTCTTCAAATATGTTTCCTTCCAGTTTTTGATCTGTATAACTTCTGAAATAACAAAACTCATAAGCCATATAAGGTAATTAGTTCCTTAGTATATTTATACAAGAAGTAATTGTACATTCTACATCAAAAGTTAAAAATACAATTAAACTAAAGAAAAATTTAAAAATTATACAAGATACAAATGATAGATAACATTGCCTTTTTAGTAAATTATATAAAACACAAATAAGAAATTGAAACTAATTGTGACAATGAAGTATAATATTAAAACTTACTATTGGACTTCCTGGCTGTCTGGGTTGATCATTTTTACCCTGATCTGAAACTGGGGAAGATGCATAATCTGCTAAAGATTCCATCTTGACTGTTGCTGAATGCTGTCCATTAGCTTGCTGATCAGCACCAGTGAAATTCTGAGGACAGCAAGAACTACAACAGGAAGTGTTGCTGAAATGGCTACTATAGGAGCCACTAGATGGCTTGGACAGAGCAGTGCAAATATGAGCAGAGGTGTAATAACATTTATTCATCTGTACATTTTCACAAACCCTATTGCTTGTTACTGACACTGAATGTAAACCAGTAGACGAATCTGGTGGCCACTCTGGACTAGAATCAACCTTCAAGCTACACATAATATTACCACACTTTCCATCACAAATGCCATCATCTTTAGCTGAGTAATTACTTGTGCATTTATTTTCTTGAACAATTTGCTCAGGATGTAATTTTTCATTTGATACAGAGGTCTGTGGAATCCTAACTGAACAGTCATATTGACCAACTGGTTGATAAATGGTTGTAGACAATGTCACATCTTGAAACAGAGCAGAACACACTCTGCAGGACTGTCGAGAGTGAACAGGCTTGCTGCCAGAAATTTTAAACAGTTCACTATCAATATCAAGTTCATCTGGAGGTTCATAGTATATGTGCGTTCCAGGAAAGGTCTTACTGCGGAAACCATTTACATCTGGAAGATACTCAAAATCATTGATACCTTGCAAGACACATAATGTCAGTTATGATCAGAATATTTACTGTTTTAATACAGAAATCATTTTTATTTGAAATAATATATAAAATTGATAGCACATAGTATAACCATGACAAGTGTGGTCTGATGAGACCCATCTTGAAGATATATAAAATAATTTGTACCTAACATTAACTAAAAGTTTGTTTCTTCTTTTAATTTAGGTTAATTTTTTATGGCTTAGAGGTTCTATGTTGCATGTATAAAGCTTCAAAATTCAATATTAAAGGGCTAAATACTGTTGCAATAAAATTACAAACTGTTGTTAAATGTCAAGAAAGACCCTTAAAAAATATAATAAAACAAATAAATAAGGTTTCTTTGCATTTCCTTTAAATTACTCTATAAAAAGTGATATTTTTTATTAAATATTTAACTGATCTTTTTTTTTAAGGATTATAACAGCCAGAGAGAGTGTTTATGGAGGTTGGGGAGCCCCTGCCCACTTGGCAACTATCAAGGAACTCCCAAAATTCTAATTAGAAATATTAGTACATTTACAAAATTATCTAATGTTAAACATTTTAAAGAACAGATGTATATTTCCTTCTATGTCTACAAAGGTATTTCACTAACTGACAAGCGACATGTTAAATTATCATATCACTCAGAATCCACAATTTATCTACTTGCCCACACCCAAACAATAAGACCCCAAAATAAAATCTTTTTCTTCATACCAACTATCATTGTGAAATATAATATGTACAGTTATGTGGTAAATTTAATGCAGTAATTGAGAAAACTTGCAAGAAATCAAAATATTGGTATCTTGTACAAAAACCCACCTCTACACACTGCTATAACTTTAGGGCTGTCCTTTCTGCTACCATGAGATGAAAACATTATTCCTTTCTCAGAGTCAGTGACACCCTAGAATTCAAACCTGTCATTAATATTTCTTTCTGGAAGACAAACAGCTTTCCTTGTTTTTCTTACTTCACTAATCAAAACTAAATAGATTGATTACACTATGTAACAAAATGTTTACTTTTTCTTGTTCCTGGGCAGAAAGCATTATTTCCCAATTGCTTATGCCTAAAGTAAATGGAAAAGACCCATTTTGCTCTTCAAACTTTGCTATTGTTATTGGAGACTTCAAAATGGTGTCATTCCTGATGGATCTGCAAGGAGGCTTTACCAAGTTTCCCTGTTATCTTTGTTTTTAGAACAGCAGGGACACCACAGTGCACTAAAACAGGAAGCAGTGGTCATAACGGACTAAGTTCTCTGTGGGAAGGCATAATGTCAAGTGTGAGCCACTAGTGGACCTCCAGAAGGTGTTGTTCCCACCACTGCACATAAAATTGGGTCCTATGAAACAATTTGTCACAGCTCTTGATAAGGAATCTGCAGCTTTCAAGTACCTTCGAGACTTCTTCCCTAAATTGCATGAGGCAAAGGTCAAATCTGGTTCTTTGTTGGAGCACAAATAAAGAAGATCCTGGAGTGCACAGAATTCCCCAAGAACCTCAGTAGGAAGAAAAAAAAACCTTGGGGCATCTTTGTTGCAGTGGTTCAAGGCTTTTTAGGCAATCACAAGGCCAAAAATTATGTGGAACTGGTTGAGGCTCTGGTGAAGAACTATGGCAAAATGGGCTGCAGGACTGCAGACTTGAAAGTCCATATCCTAGACGTTCATCTTAATAAATTTAAGGAGAACGTGGGAGCATACCCAGAGAAGCAAGGCAAGCACTTCCACCAAGATATACTGAACTTTAAACACTGCTACCAAGGAGCATGTAATGAAAAAATGATGGGAGATAATATTTGGGGGCTGATACATGAAAGTGATTAACATTGCAGTCATAAATCTCAAAAAACTACACACTTCTAAACATTTTTGTTCATTTTTGTATAACTTTAGTAAAAATATCTGTAAATCTTGATTCATACTTTGTTTTATTCAGACCTTAAGTAAATGAAAATGTGCAAATTTACCTGTTTTTACATGGAAAATAGGTTAATTTCTGAATTTCATTATCCAGGTCACAAAAGCAAATTTTGAAGGAAATAATGGCCATTTTCTGTACTTTTACAACATAAGCAATTAAGAAATAACACATACTATCCAGGAACAAAATTTGTGTTACATAGCATTATGGTACACTGAAGAATTGAGGATATTAGTATCTGAAATCCTGTTCTGAAATAAATTACAAAATAAGAAAAGTGGTCATTTTATCTCAAGCTAACAGTTGTTAACCTTCAAATTGGAGACTTCAATTTTTTTTATACCTTTCACTCTCCATATATTACATTGTACTGTGTAAATTGATACCTTCTCCTGTTACAAGGTTCAGAGTAGATCAAACACATTAAAATTCTTCACTCTGTATATAAAATATACAGAAAATTCTCAAGTAAGTTTAAAACCTATGGTGAATTTTTTAATTTTTTTTTATGGGTCTTCTGTGTTATAGAACCCATACTCAAAATCTTGTTGTATAAATAGTTTAGAAAACTGTTCAAAAACTTGTAGGCCCTATAAATAATTCTAAAATTAAAAATTATATCACAATATAGTGTCTTTAAACAACCACTCAGGTAAAGGCCAGAAAAAACAAAGACAGTGTTTATATTAGCTATAAGTTACACTAAAAATTATCAACCAGAATTACATTGTACAGGGGCTATAACTAGCTCATTATCAAAACACTCTTGGACCAACAATAAGAAGCTCACTACATAAACACTCTTGGACCAACAATAAGAAGCTCACTACATAAACACTCTTGGACCAACAATAAGAAGCTCACTACATAAACACTCTTGGACCAACAATAAGAAGCTCACTACATAAACACTCTTGGACCAACAATAAGAAGCTCACTACATAAACACTCTTGGACCAACAATAAGAAGCTCACTACATAAACACTCTTGGACCAACAATAAGAAGCTCACTTCGTAAACACTCTTGGACCAACAATAAAAAGCTCGCTACGTAAACACTCTTGGACCAACAACAATTAGCTCATTGCGTAAACACTCTTGGACCAACAACAATTAGCTCATTGCATAAACACTCTTGGACCAACAACAATTAGCTTATTGCATAAACATTCTTCAACCAACAATACACAGATCACAACTTTCACATTCCTTGACTGACAATAATTAGCTCATTATTTAAACAATCTTAGACCAACAATAAGTAGCTTATTAGTTAAATACTCTTGAACTAACAATAATTAGCTCATTGCTTGGACCAACCATACATACCTAATTAGTTAAATACTCTTGGTTCACTGGTTTGTTTGTTGTTTTATAGTGCAGAGCAACTAGGCTATCTGCCCCAAACATCCAGTAAAAAGGTAAAATTAAAGTAAAATTATTAAAATTCATAAAAGGAAATTAATGTAAAACAAAGTTGAATTTTTGAATAAAAAACATAAATAGCATTGAATCCAATTTTTACATCTAGTTTACAGCAGTAAGGGAAAACTACAGTAACACAAGTTGTAAAGCACTTTCTGTTGGATAACTGTAATTATCATAACTTGCCAGGGAGACAAACAGGTAAAGTTCAATAACCACCATTAGTCACCTGAAATTGGCCTAACATTAGGGATAAACCTAGGAATAGACATGTTTACAATAGTGCTATTGTTGAGAGTCATAATGACTGCAAGACAGTAAAATGTGACTTATTGTGACCTGAGTGTTACACAGACAACAAAATGGTGCATCAGTCTCACATAAAAAAATGATGAGTTAAAAACTGACCAATGCGTAGTCTAGTTAGAACAACTGCCCCTTTCCAATCCTTAAGGAAGCAAGGCAGCCAAAGTTTAATAGAGAGTTTCATTTGGAAAAGCTTATTTTCACATTGCTCACTCCAAGTCAACTGCCAACTGGCATAAAGCCAAACCTTGAATTCATGACCATAGTCCATGTATGGAACAGGCACAACAATGATAGTGCCAAAGTAAACAGATTTAGCTGAGGTGTCAGCAAGCTTGTTCCCGCAAATACCAACATAGCTTGATATCCAGAAAAACTGAATAGAAGTAAATGTTAAAGATAAATGGGCCAATTGGTTTTGAATATCTATGAGAACATGGTGTGAAGCAATTCCAGGACCAATAGAAAAATAAGCAAGTTAGTACAAATAGTGCAATTTGAGTAATACTTAGTTTCTATATGATCCAGGGCAAAAGAAATAGCATACAGTTCGGCAGTGAACACAGAAGCTGTGGAGGGGATTTTGCACACAACCACCAAACCATAACAAATCAGAGCAGAGCTCACACAGTCACCTGATTTTGAACCATCTGTATAAATGGGAGTGAAGGGATGCTTCAAAAGATGTCTGGCAAATAAAAAATGGTACTTCTAATTGGGAGTATCACTTTTCTCAGATGACTTAAAGAAAGGTCACATTTAAGGATTGTAATAAGCCATGGTGTTATGGACTCACCAGTGGATACAGCAATGTTATCCAAATACAAACCCAATTCTTTCAACTGCGGCTGGATACGAAGCCCAAAAGGAGCAATGGAAGATTGTCTGTTCTGAAAATGCCTAGCCCACCAAGGAAGGAAAACACAACCCCAGGCGGGATGCTTTGGTAAAAAACGAAATTTTGAAGCATATAATAAAGACAGTTGCAAACAGTGGAAGTGCAAAGAAGGTTCATGAGACTCTGTGTATAAACTCTGAATTGGAGAAGTGCAGAAATCCCCAGAGCAGAGCCAAAGTCCTGGCAGAATTATAGACCAGTGATCCACAATCTAGTTTTTATGAAATAAGAGCATTATATATATTTAGCATTGATCTGCCCCCCAAAGTGGTGGAAGAGAGGACAAGGGTGATGTTCAGTGCTCTTGTGCATATGACCCATAATTGCCTAATGTGTGGTATAAAAGTCAGCTTACGGTCAAAGATAAGCCCCAAGAACTTTGTCTAAGAGGCCACAGGCAGCACAATTTCACCAACATGGAAGTCAGGATCAGGGTGAATTCCCTATTGATGGCAAAAGTGCATGCAAACGGTTTTAGAGAGAGAGAAGTTAAAGCCATTTACTGTGGTCCACTTCAGTAAACAATTGAGGGCAGTCTGTAACTGCTGCTCAAGAAACCTCATAAAATTTGAAAGTCATTGACACAGAGCCTGTTTGCAACAGAAAGAGGAAGTTGTTCAGTGATGCCATTAACCTATATACTGAAAAGTGTAACACTCAAAACACAGCCCTGAGGGACTCCAAGTTCCTGTAGAAAAGAATGGGAAAGTGTTGAACCCACACGTAATCGGAATCACCTGTTCATCAAAATAGTTTTAATAAAAATGGGCAAATGGAGGTCCCACAAAATGCATACTCCATATTGTAACATAAGCCTTCTCAATGTCAAAGAATATTGATACAAGATGTTGTCCTTTGAGAAAGGCTTCTCTGACTAACGTTTAAATTCAAATCAGGTGGTCCATGCTAGAGCACTGTCGTTGGAACCCATGAGAGGTGGGTGAAAGGTGGTCCTTTGATTAGAAGAACCAAGCAAGACAAGTACTAACAATTCTCTCTAAAATCTTACAATTACAGCTCATCAAAGCAACTGGACAATAGTTTGAAGGAATCTTGGGATCCCTCCCAGGCTTGGAAAAAGGTAGGACAACAGCCTGGCACTAGGCATCAGGAAAACATTCTCCTGCCAGATCCAGTTAAAAACAATCAAAAGAACAGCAAGAGAAGCAAGAGATTGATGGCACAGTATTTCACAGTGTACATCATAGAGACAATCAGCCCAAAAGGGAAGAAGTGATCTCTCTCCTCAAGTCTTAATGGCTAAGAAGATGGAGGAAAAAGCAGAAGTGCTAGATAACTAGCAAAAACTTTCACCAGAAGTAATGACTATGCTCCTGGTATCAGCTACGTTCTAGCCATCAGAGAACAAGATTGAGAGAGGGACAGAATTATACTACCACTGACAATTCAAATTTTGTCTCATATGACTTTGGAACTGGTGGTAGAAGATATGCTGGTTGTGAACTTAATCCAAGAGTCCATCTGGCTTTGGTATCTCACCCACTGACCGAGCATGTGCATGGACCTGCTGGAAAGAGATTTGGTGCAAGAGTGTGGGTTACCTAGGAAAAATATCCCAGACCCATTTTTGAGCCTTCTGTGCCATGTGGCAGGCAGGATTCCATAGACGAGGATATCATAAAAAAATGTGTGGAGGTTTCAGGAATTTATTGAGCAGCTGCCTGAATAATACAGTCAGTTACTGCTGCCACAAAGTCGTCTATTGATGGCTCACAGATGATGGTAAAGTCAAGTTCTGCGATAGCAGTGGAAGTGGACCAGTCTGCATGATCCAGCTTCCACCGGGGCATGCAGATTGGGTGGCATCAACCACGGCCAGCCTCTCTCAAAAGTATAGGAAAATGATCAATGCCTTGTGGATTATTGTCAACCCTCCATGAAAAATGGGAGAATAATGAAGGGGAGCAAACTGAGAGATCAATAGCAGTAAAGGATTGACTAGGTGCATGAAAATAAGTTGTAGAACCACTGTTGGAAAGAGAAGGGTTCTGATCAGAGAGAATATGCTCTATGGAGTGACCCCTCCCATTAATATCAGCTCTTCCACAGAGGGGATGATGTCCATTAAAGTCCCTCAGGATTAAAAAGGGAGATGGCAGCTGTTCAATGAGAGCATCAAAGTCTGAGTGATCACAGGTCTCTCAAGATGACAGGTAGAGAGAATAAACAGTGGTGGTACAACCCAAGGAAACATGGATGGCTAAGGCCTCCAGGGTTTGTCAGGTGCCAAAGACAAGGTTCGCACATGCTGATCAACCAACAGTGCCACCTCTCCATGCACTCACCCATTACACAGGCTGTCATTTCTGTACAAAGAAAACTGCTGAAAGGTGACTGTATTGGCAGGTTTCAGAAATATTTCCTGTAAGAAAAGACATACAGGATGGTAGGAAACAATCAGTGATTTGATACCATCCAAATTAGAACGTAAACCTCAATAGTTCCAATATATCATGTTGGCCATTTTCATTTGTGTGTAGAGCTTTTCTGTTTTTGACCTCGTCTTTTTCTTTGTTGTCTTTGTTTAAGAGAAATCTATCAACCTATATGGATCCTGCCATGGATCAATTGGGCAGGTCTTTGTTGTTGGAAAAGGATTCCAGCAACTGAGGACATGAACAAATGATCATTTTGCATCTTGTCGGTGGAAGAATTTGTACCCAAAGAAATGCCTATACCCAAAACCAAAGGAAGTTTGATCTTGGGGTTTGCTGGAATGTATGTGAGGGACAGAGAGCAGTGTTCATTCACCAACTTTTCAAACAATGGAGGTCAAAAGACTTTTCGTTTGGTTTGAGAACAATTCTTTTCTAGGCAGAGAGAGATCCGTCTGCACTCCCACTGTAATAGTGGAACAAAGTGCAGCAGCATATGTCTGAGATGAAGTAATGGACAGCAACTTTTGACCCTCAGGGCAAGTAATATTTTGTATAATTTTCAAATGCTGCACCTCATTTTCTTCCAACTGTTTAGGGCAAGAATAAAAGTAGGATGGGTAACAGCAATTGCAATTCACTGAATGAGGGTCTGTTTCACACTCATAGGCATCATGGTCCTTGCCACCACAATGAGCACACATCAAGGAACCACAATAGGATTTCGTTTAATGACACTGGAAACATCCAAGAATTTTTGAAACATATGGCCATAGCTTGCAGTTAAAATAATCTGCCTTGATGGTAACAAATGGATGCAGTGATGTAAATGTTAGAATGAGGACACTGTTCAGCATCATAATTCCATCTTTGCTAGTGGAGATACGGCTCACTGAAGAAACTCTTTGGTGGAGAAACCAGTGAGAATATCTGACTCGAGCATGTTCTTCAAATCCCTCTTAACAATAACTCCTTGTGATGAATTCAAAGTAGCATGAGGTGTGACCTCACTAGGTATATCCCCAATTGCTTTTGAATTCAAGAGGAATTCACTGTGTTGATATGTGGATGTTTCCACCAATATGTCACCAGATGGAAGCTTCTTTACTAACTTTGGAGACCCATCAAGTTCCTCTAGTCCCTTCTGAAAAAAAAGGGGGACATTTGCCCTAAAGGTTTGTATGAAAGAGAATGTAGTATCAGAAAATGAGGTACAGGTGTTACAGATGCTGAAGATTGCTGCTCAAAATCTTCAAGATGTGGTCATTTACCTATGGACTGTTTTTTTCATTATTTTATTTAAGTTTTTATTTGGAGACTAATGAGATGACCCACTACAATGCCAAACAAGGACACTGCAGCAATGCCTGGGTTTTGTGAGCACTATACATAAACACAAGCATCAGATACAATATCCACAACACCTGTTGAGAACATCCAACACTGGTATTGGTCAACCCCAGCCCAAATGGACCAGCCAATTGACCCAAGGGGGACCCACCCCAAGGCTGCCCATCTACAGGAACTCAAGGACAAAGTGGTGTGTTAGGGTTGCACCCTTCTACCACCAGGATCCTCTCTTATCCTTTACAGATCACCATGCATGTCAAACATGTGGATAGATGTTTAGATCCAAGAGGAGATAAACTGCAAGAAAAAAAACCTTCCCTGGGAGATCCCCTTACGATGTACAAGAATCTACACCAAGGGGAAATACTCTTGGACCAACAATACAAGTAGCTCATTAGTTAAATACTCTTGCTTAAATTATCTCATTGCTTAAACACTTTTGGACTAAGAGTAAGTATCTCATTACTTAAACACTCTTGAACCAGCAATAATTAGTTCACTGCTAAAACACTCTTGGGCCAACAATAATTATCTAATTGGTTAAACACTCTTGGACTAGCAATAAGTAACTCATTACTTAAACACTCCTGGATCAATAATAATTAGCTCACTGCTTAAAAACATTTGGAATAACAATATGTAACTCATCACTTAAACATGCAAGCTCAGAATCAATTCCAGCAATACATCAAAGTAACAAAATAATATATAGGAGAAAACTATATATTCTTCAAAAGTCCATACCAACTTCAAAGAGTAACTAGATAAAGGTCCAAACATGGTACACAAAGTTCTTATTTTAAGAAAAACAAAAATACATGCTCTTTAAGAATATGTTTAGTAGAAGATATCTTTAACTACCTTTCAGATAAACTACTGAAAAGAAAATGTTCACCTTCAAAACAAAAATGCAAATCAAATACCTCATTTCAGAATAAACAAGTTGTACCAGACCAAAAATAAAAACATACTTTCTGAACAGCATGCTCAATTGTCATGTAACCATCTTGAATCATTCTCATCAGGTGTAAGGAACCTTCTTTTCCAATCCACAGATCTCCTGACTGGGACTGAGGTAGAGAGCACAGAGCTGTATCAACAGAAACAATTAAAATAACTTAAAATTCACCTTAACCTCAACAAACTTCCTCATTTTTCATCTTGTGTCAAGGTAAGATATCTATTTCATGAATGAAATAACCTATTCTTATCTTGCAATGGACTTAAGACTTTCAAAAGCACTAGTAGCACTTTGTTTTGATGTTGTTTGCTGAATAACCAATATGCTCCTCTTTGATCCTTAGCCTTTCTGGTCAAATTGATCAACTTAAGAAAGCTGAAACAAATATACTCAGCTACAACTCTTTAACATACATCTTACAATACTCAGTGTGGGTTGGTTTGTGCTGAAATGTTATTTGCTTCAAACAAATTAGTTCTAAACTAATATGACTTTAAAATGGAATAAAACAAAAATGTGAAGTGTTAGTACAGATTGGAAAATAAAAAAAATAATTTTAAGAAAGTAGACATAAATAAATACTGAAATATTCTGTTATAAAAATTTGTTTTTTTAAAACAGTTAAAACTTGTCTACAAATATTGAGAATTATCTTAGATGAAATGCTTATTAAATGAATTTGAAAATCATTTAAAGAAAATGACCAAAGCCTACCTAATGTCTAAAGCAAAATTTGGTTTGTGATAAAGTGAAATCATCAAATCAAAATACACAGAACATGCACGTTATGTAATAAAACAATCATGTAGTAAAAACATGTTTATTAAACATAAAAAAACTGTCAATTGCAAACTTTATTATCTTGAACCCTCTTCCAATGTAAAACTGTTTAAAATCATGCATTTTAAAATTATCTGGCATGAACATGATTAACAGTTTAAATTTGACACAATCAATTCCAGTGGATAATTATTTGTGAAACACCTGGCTTATAACATCCTTTAATAATAAGAATTCTAATAATTTTACAATTATTTGATTAGACTGTTGCTAAAGAGCCTTAGACTTATTAACTAAAACTGTGTTACTGCATTTCAACTCCTTCATTTAACATTACAGCTGACTTTGTTACCTTTACGAAGCTTAAACTTCTTACAAAAGTATTATTATTTGTGTTAGACTGAAACTAATTAGTCTTCTTCCGTCACTTTATATTTTACTGAAATAATAAAAATTATGCAGAAAAAATCACAAACATAAACTATTTATTAATACTTTCTATCTATATCACAGTACTGTGCATTTTGATGTATCACAAAATTACCCTATCTGATCTAATAGTTTATTGTGTAATAAATCTCAAGTTAATGCATTTTCAACCTGACTGAATTCATAATGAGAAAAGTTGTGATGTAGTAATTTACACTTTCAATAAAGCAAATACACAGCAGATGAGTTGTTTGTTTTTCACCATCCAAGTTTATAGGTAGTCCAAGCAATAGTTATTTATTTATCTCTCCAAGTCTTACGGATAATACACATGATAATTAATTACACACTAAGATTTATGGATAATTTATGTGATACTTTCTCTAAAGCCAATCTTATAACCGAACACTGAAATAAGTTAATACTATTACCAACTACAACATATTTCTAGTAACCAGGTTTCAGGTTTAAAATTTCCTTATCTAAATTAAGTACTCTGTAAAAAATATAACATAATAAAACAAATTACTTTTTAATTATTTAGTCATTATTTTTTCATGTTTATTATCAGATTTATTGCCCTCATTTATATAATCCTTGTATTATCATAACCTAACCATACAATAAACCTCATTTTAAATTAGTGCATTTATCTAACGTTTTTCAGTTTACAATCATACTCCTAGTATGATTATAGATTTCACATTAATTCCTTGTTTAAGTAATAATTCTGTTTTACTACTTTCCTTTTAAGAGGTATCCATTAAGTTATCAAATATAAATATTATGTACTTCAAATGTTTTATGTAATCATATCTCAGGGGTGAAAATAAAATGTTATACATTAATAGCTGTTTTTGAAACTGTTGTTTGTTTTTTATAACAGATCATAATTCATAATATCTACTTTCAGATGGCTGTCAAAAAAATTTAAATTACTATTTCTTGGTTTTAAACTAACATCACACTAATTATCTCCTAAACAAAGATCATGCTTGTCCATCTGATTCTTCACATTTAACAAATAAATAGCATTCACACAGATCTGGATGTTATATCTTTATGGCCCTGATGAACTCTGATATATTTCAAATATCACCATACACTTTACTCATTAAAACCTACACTGGCACCAATCGGGCACTCTTCATATGAGAAGTTACCTTAAATTTGGTTCCTGTGAGGAAGATGGTGTTGATCAGCTTGTTTTTATAAACCAATCTTTTCAATATATTTTATTTACAGTTTGAGAACTTTAAAAAGACAATAACAATATTTTATTCATTTGCTTGAACAGCATTCATATGTAACTGGGAGAAAAGTTTAATTAAAGAATTTTTAAGGTGAACATTTGAATTTTTTTTTAACTGTTCCACAGAGAAAAATATTAAATTTCCGACTAACATCTAACTAGCAAATTCTGTAATGCATCAGCAATACTTACAGTACAAATTTGTAAAATATCAAGTAAAAAACACTGAAGATATATTGCCCTGGATTACAAGAAGAACTGGTTAGATTTTTTGGGCTTGCAAACTTTAACTCACTTGGGTTTTAATCTCACAATAGAAGCATAGCATTTCTTTCAAATTCATAAATATGATTCTAGCATGAAATATTTGTGCCAAAATAATATCCATATATACATAAACACACACACACCAGCCATTTGTATGAGGCAATGCTCAAACTCCAATGATCAGATGTCTCTGTTCAAGCATAGAACCTAGATTCCATTTAAAAACATTTGGCCACATATTTTATATCAGATCCTTTAGTAAGGAACAGAACTTTTAACCTTAAAAACTCCATGCAACACATTACTTCCTTTAATTGTATTTTGTTTTTGAACAAAATATGAATTACTGCAACATGATATTTCAGAAATATAGTATTATTGTTTATGATGTTTACAAAATAGCAAAGCAACATTAGAAACAGTAATTCACAAAATAGTATTAAAAAAAGTATTTCCAGTAACAATGCAAAAATCAACACAAATTTAAAGATAATTTTAATTAATTTAAAGCTGCAAAATACAGTAGTTTAAACTTTCTTATGAGTTTGATTACCATTAAAGAATTTTTAAATAATTATACAAGCAAACCTTTAACTAAACTTAGTTCTATGTCATTTCATATTGAAAACATTTTTGAGTTTGAATAACATAGATTAATTGTAATCACAAGCTGTGCTTGATTGTTTCAGATATAACTGTGAACAAAAAAACTAAGTAAAATGTTTTGCGTCACTGAAGAATAAAAATGGAATGCAAATAATGCATATAATGTTGCATAAGCATTACTTTCACAGTGGAAAGCCAGACAGTATGAACATCATGCCATTTTATGATTTAAAATGGAATGCGCAGAATGTATATAACATAATAGAAATATTACCTTCATTGTGATGTTTTGATGAGGACCAGAAATTGTGGACTTTAGATATAGTTTTTCCAGGAAATCTTCTACCTTTATCCCTGTCCTTCTTTGGCCCTAAGCTTCTAAACAATTTTCCTAAACCTCCTTTCTTCTTTTGATCATTACCATCCTTTCCATTTTTGGTGTCTAAGATAAAATATTGGAAGTTTTAAAATTTCAACTAGAACTTTTTTTAAAATTGGTTTGAAAACCACAACCCCAACTATCAACTATGTGCTTATTTTATGACATATAAAGTTTGAGATCATTATTGTAACAGCAAAACTATGGAAGCATTTATCCTTCAGATAAGCACTTGGTGTTACACTAACCATGATACTTCTATTCATTTTCTTTCTATTCAATTACTGAAATAAAACTAACTTACTGTTGTAATCCACTTTTTTGGTATTAACTTAAATCATATCAAGCCATATGTTCTTCTTATCAATGTCCATACATTGGGTTGTTGATAAAATATTAGGTAATGATGCTTGATAGTCAATTATGTATATAGCAAAATGCTTAAAGTATTCCTGTAGCAGGTTGGGTATGTATTATTTTAATTCAATACACATATAACTTTCTAATTTTGACTTTCATAAACAGAAGCCACTGTCTTCCTTTAACTTTGTTTTTCAAACAAATAAAAACAAAGTTAGATCCTCTATTTATAGCCAGGTGGACTACTTCTGTTTGTAAACATTTTTTGGTTAAAATATTACTAAGTAGTTGTTTGATAACTTTATTACTTTGTTTTATATTAGCATTTCAGCTTTCTTCTAATAAACATAAAACCATAAAAAAATTTCAGTTTACTTATAAAAATGTTAAATGTAATAATTACAGGTTTAATTTGAATTTAATTAAACTGAATAAATCAGTACATTCAACCCTAACAACTTAATTTATTACTTACCATAAGAGTGATTTTTTATACACAAAAACTATGAATCAGAACAATCCCCGACTAGCTAATCAACGAAATACTCAATACATTAATATTCATCCTTTATTATCAGATCTGTGAACCAGAACAATCCCCAACTAGCTTATCAATGAAACACTTACCACATTAATATTCATCCTTTATTATCAGATCTGTGAACCAGAACAATCCACAACTAGCTTATCAATGAAACACTCACCACATTAATATTCATCCTTTATTATCAGATCTGTGAACCAGAACAATCCACAACTAGCTTATCAATGAAACACTTACCACATTAATATTCATCCTTTATTATCAGATCTGTGAACCAGAACAATCCCCAACTAGCTAATCAGTGAAACACTCACCACATTAATATTCATCCTTTATTATCAGATCAATCCCTGACTAATATTCATCCTTTATTATAAAATTTGTGAATCAGAACTTTTCCTGACTGACTAATAAAAACACTCACCACATTAATATTTATCCTTCATTATCAGATCTGTGAACCAGAACAATCCCTGATTAGTGACCCTATGAGGTTTACCATGCAAAAGTTATTCTTCGAAACATTAAGTGAACTGCAAAAGACATAAAGCACTACTTCTACCACTTATTCAAAATTGTTAATGAGCTTAATTACTTTTTCATGCTAGAACAAAGACATTTTTAATTAATGAAATACTTAACTTTACCAATTTCATAATTTTGAAGAACCTAAATTCTAAGTTTCATTACAATAACCCCATTAAATTGAAGCCACAATTAATCAACCTCTTAAATTACTTATTTTTTATGCAGAGCTGCTTGACTTTATTTACACTTGTGATATCATATCAAGTCTCCTAATAAGATAGAACCCAGTTCTAACTACAACAGATGTCATGTTACTGCCCTTTGAAAAATGTCAAAACAAGGTAACTTGCCTGGCCAAGTGAATTATTTAGTCAAGCATGATTTTCACAGTTGCAAAAGGGCAAAGTATGGCAACCCAACTGGAACAATATTTAATAGTAATCATATGACCTTATTAATAGCCACCTGGAGAATCTGACCAAACAAGTCAAATTACTAACCATTTCCTGAAAGAGGAGATGGTTCATAGAAAAACCTTGAACGTGGACTAAGGCATCTGAAATACAAGAAGAAATACATATTATATCTACAAAGTAAATTGATAGAAGACTTAAACAAATAAGATTTTAGGATATATATAGAGATATCTCAAATACAAACACAAATAGGTCACAAGTCACTGGTTAGGCCAAACTTGGTGTAGTGTTCAGGACTTTTAATTATTGGAAAGGGTTCAGAGAGGGATGGAAAGGTTTTTATGAAAGAATAAGTTAAGATCATTGAGATAGAATAATCTGATTAAGATGTTTAAAATTTACAATGTTGATGCATCATATTTTTTTTCATACTTAAAAGTGAGAATGGTAAGGGCTAAGGAACACTAATAAATTTTGGTATGAGCCACTTTCAACTAAAACAATTATATTTTTCTAACAGGGTAAAAGGAATTGCCTTCCTTTATGGTAGATACAGTTAATTTAAAAGGGTTTTAGGTAAGGCTTAATAAACACTTGAGTGATAAGGACTGGCTTTGGATTGTTTAGTTTTTAGTTAAACTTATCTCTTTCAATGCAGCTAGGATGTATAATTCTCAGTGCACTGGAAAATATATGTCCAGACCCCAATATCCTTAAATTGGCTTGAAGAAACAGTCATAAAATAGCTATAATACACTGCTGTACAAAATTTTAAGGCCAATGAACATAAAAAAAAAATATGCATCTTGTGTTGACAGACTCAACCACTTATTTGAGTAGATCTTTGAAAGGTAAAAATAAGAAAAGGGAAAATAAAAATAAAAAAAAATTTTAGCATTTAATAGGGAAAATGTGAACACTATGAAATCAGCCTAAATACTAGCTGCTCAAAAGTTTAAGACTTAAATGAAGCGTTGATAGGTAAACACGTAGTAAAATTTAGTCATTTATGTTCAAGCATTAGCGTTGTCAACATCTCCCACTGACATCTATGTTACATTGGGTAAAAACATGGCAAAGACTAAAAAGTTGACAGGGTTTGAACGTGGCAGAACTGTCAAGCTGTAAAAGCAAGTTTTCTCTCAACATGCCATTGCTGGTAAAATTGAGCATAGTAAAACAGCTGTTGCAAATTTCTTAAAAGACCCTGAAGGATACAGAATGAAAATTTCAAGTAGTCAGCCCAAGAAAATTTTTCCGGCATTGAGCAGGAGGATTCAACGGGTTGTTCAGCAAGACACCAGACAATCGTTAAACCAGGTTAAGGCCCTTACAAACACAGAATGCAGCTCAAGAACAATAAGACGGTATCTACAAGAGAAAGGCTTTAAAAACCGTAAACGTCTTCAAAGGCCACGCCTCCTTCCACACCACAAAACAGCTCGGTTAAACTTTGCTGAAAAACACCAAACATAGGACATAGAAAAGTGGAAGAAGGTTTTATTCTCTGATGAGAAAAAAATTCAACCTAAATGGTCCAGATAGCTTCCAACATTACTGGCATGATAGGGATATCCCACTGAAGACATTTTCTACACGACACAGTGGAGAAAGTTCCATCATGATCTGGGATGCTTTCTTCTTCCATGGAACAATGGAGCTTCAGGTTATACAGGAGCATCAAAGAGCAGCTGGCTACATTAACATGTTGGAGAGAGAGCATCCTTTTTGACTGAAGACCCTTGCTTGTGTGGAAATGACTGGATCTTTCAGTAGGACATCGATACAATCCACAATGCCTGCAGGACAAAGGACTTTTTCATGACAAATAACTGAATCCCACTAAAAATGTCTGGGGGTGGATAACAAGGGAAGTCTATAGAAATGAACGTCAATTCCAAACAGTGCGTGATCTTCATGAAGCCATCTGCACCACATGGAACAACATTCCAGCCAGCCTTCTACAAACGCTTATATCGACCATGCCAAAGCAAATGTTTGAAGTTATTCTCAATGATGGCCGTGCAACTCGCTACTGACACCTCTTGTTAGGCATTTCCTACCCTGTTTAAGACTTCTTTTTGGTATGGTCTTGAACTTTTGACCAGCTAGTATTTAGGCTAATCTCACAGTGTTCACATTTTCCCTATTAAATGCTAATTTTTTTTTTCCATTTTCTTATTTTCATTTTTCAAAGCTCTACTCAAATAAGTGGTTGAGTACGACAACGCAAAATGCATATTTTTTCTTCGTGTTCATTGGCCTAAAATTTTGACCAACAGTGTATTTACAATATACATGTTATGTAAATTCATGTTGTTTCATGTACTTACATCGGTCACTGAAATGTAAGAGTGGACTTAGAATTTTATGCCTTATTACTAGTAATCTTGAGAGCTACAGTGGCAGACATCCCTTTTTTACTTTCTAACTAAAATGATATAGTTTTAATATATTTGTCATATGCGACACTAGATGGCAATAATGTCGCTTCCAATATCTTTAAAATGTTTTCAAAATTATTTTCGAGCTCTACAGTAATACTTTTATTTTCACAAACTTTTAAACGTACAACTTCATAAAAGCTAGCACTTCAACATGAGATCATGACACTAATTCAAAATTTTCTATCTATATTATTGATAAATCACAAACACAAAAAGTAAAACCTTTTAACCATTACTTCCTACAGTGTAAGTACTGTTCTTATACATATAATAGTAATCTCTCACTATTTTGCTACAATACAATATTTTGTTATAATGCTTGGAAAATGGCTTATTTTAATGTATTTAAACAACAGAACTATTATTACACACATACTGTTGAATAACAATGTGATAAATAACAAAAGAAATACGTTACTATTTTATTAAATAGAACATGTTATTAGCAGGAATTAGATTTCACGTAGATAAATCACTTGAAGAAGATACATCAGATATGATCGCCACAGTGAAGGAAAACTTGGAGAATTTTCAAATACAAACTTTAAAATCAAAAAAAAAAAAAAAACATACTTGATTGTCCAGAAATAGTATTTTTAAGAAATCGATTTCGCTGGTAATATCGACGAGAAGTCACATAGATATACTCCAAGTTACAAATTGGAAGACCCAAGCTAATCACAAGATAAAGTACGACGATAACACATATGACGAGCGTTTTCATCTTTCTACTACTGGAAATATGTCCGATTATAATATAAATGCTGACTTATTACATAGATACTGAAACTGTAACAAATTCAGACGTTCAACTTTTGTGACTTGTCATATTAAGTAAGGGCTATAAACAAATTACCTGGTATCGTTTTACCCGAAGGTTTGAATTTTAAAGAAAAAAGTATGCGCTGTAAGCTTACAATTCAGTGAAATTAAGTTTTATAATTATCAGCTCTATATGTGATTCAGTTTTGTTACAAAATTGTTCTGTGTATTTTAAAGATATAATTACTAGTCAGTTTTATCGGCCTATATACTCACCTTTTTCTGCTACCGAGTCCACCACTACCACGCTTTCATTAACGGCAATTACAAAGTTCCTGATAAACCCAATAAGAATATAATTTGTGCCCCCTTACGATTTTTTAAACACGGTACACATGGCGAAGAATTATTTGGTGAGGCGGGGGAAAGCGAAAGAGAGCCTAAGTAGATTTCACTTTACGCAAGAGTTATTTCATGTAAATCTAAAGCAAAGTTGCAACATCAGACTGACAGAATATTCAAGCTCTTCGTCCTATCAAATTCCTGGCTATAGGTACCACACACGATTAAAGAAAGCGAATGAATTCGAATCAAACTGGAAAACAAGACTGCACGATCGTGTATAACAATTATACAGGTCAAGTTAACTATTCGGTAGGGATCTCACAAACTAAAGATAATTCCTTGTGTAATTTCTTTTTAAACAATGACTTCCAGTCAGAATAAGCTATGCACTGAGATCAAAACTAAAAATCAAATTAGCCATCATTACAGATAATTAACCCTTAAACGGTGGCCATAATCGACTTATGCTGCTACCTACAACATTCCCGCTATTTAAAAGTTAAATATATAAACTAAAATGCATTGTTAAAGAGCTGAATACCTTTGCTCTTAACAACACAACACTGTTACTTAAAATTGGTCATTTGCTGTTAAATTTGAAGTCTTAGAATGTGTTACAAAGTATAAACTACTGATGAAAAATAATGAAAAACACTTGGGCTTAATCTTTTACTAACAAATAGCGGAATTGATCGTACTTTATAACGCCACCACGGCTGAAATGGCAAGCATGTCTGGTGTGACGGAATGTCGAACCCGCGACCCTCAGATTACAAGTTAGGCGCTCTAACTTCCTAGGCATGCAGGTCCTCCAATTCAAAACCATGGACTACTTAAAGGTAATTCGGGACAGTGTGGCATACCTTAATTAATTATTTAATAATAACGATAGTGTGAAGGACAGGAAACACAATTATCTAAAATAATTTAGGTTCTGTTTCTGGTGTAGTTTTAAATTGTATACTGCAATCCAGACGATACAAAAATGATTTTTTTTTTTTACGTGCCTACCTTTCTGGTGACGTAGCTGCGTTAATCATCTTCTCTTCTGGACCTTCGTACGTTCCATATACATTTTCATATTCTAGATCACTCAAGCAGCTGGACGGCTACATTTTGTTCACAAAGGTAGAAAATTTGCAATTATAACTCGAGCTTTGTGTCAGTTAACTAGAACTAGCATAAAAAACAAAACACAGTAAATACGATCGAGTTAACAGTCACAAACAATGTATCAATTGTGTAACTAAATAAATCTGGAAACCGAATGAAACCTTTAAGTCACCTTTATCACTTTAACCACATTAAGGCAGGTTATTCTCTTGTTTTTGTTTCGTTGTTTCTTATTAATGGGCGTCTGTACTGTACCCACAGTGAGCATCGGACCCCAACCTTAAACCCTCAGACCTATAGCTAAGGTACTGGGAAGCGGGCGTAGATAATACATTTCATTTTAAAAATGCAATAGAGAGACATATACTTGAATTTTACTTCGATATTTTTTTGAGTAACTTTCAAATTTCAGTCCCCACTACATCCATCCTGTAACAGATCATTAATTTGTTCGTTTTTAATTTCATACAAGAGGGCTATCTATGTTATCTGTTCTTAATTTTGAGTTGATAGACTAAAGGGAAGACATCCAGACAATATAACCCAACAGTTGAATTATTCTTTAATAATTAATAGATCATCTCATCGTAGCGCCTCAATAGCTGTAAGGAGGAGCACGTTAGGTAACAGGATCCGAAATTAAGTGCCTTAAGCTCCAGACCACACCACGACCAAACATCTGTCTACCTACAATCCGTAAAATAATACTCAAGTTGTCTGATGGAACTTGGTTTGAAATCATCAAATACAATTAACAATTATTTATTTATTTCGTAACTTGTGTCATGAAAGCATGTCTAAATGCACTGTAACATTAGCCTGACCTCATCTAGGCCATATATAATTAGAACCAGGTTAAAACATTAAATAACAGAAGGGATACTCACCGAGTACTTTCCTGGCCTGAAACACTGGTGATGCGTATTAATAGAGGAACCCACGTTATCCAACTAAGAAATAAAAATTAGTAGCTATATTAAAAATATCATAATAAAACATTCATTTTTAAACTGATCTATATATAAAACTCAAAATCTCTCGCTTATTTGTTTGCTTACTTCTCTGTGCGCCGCAATTAGTGCGCAACTCACACTTCTCACGAAAAGGTGCGCAAAACGACAATTTTCAATCATATAAGCACCTACTGTCTGCTTGTCTAACCAGAAAATGTATCATTAACATGTACATTACACGAATAAATTCTATGCAGATTAGACATTTTTGGTAAATTTGAATTAAAATTTAATTTAATTTTCAAATGCTATTAGAAACAAGGGATAATATCTCCGTCTAAATTCTCCATTTGAACACACATTTATGATTTGCTTCGGAAAAGGGCCTTTAACGTTTCATTCCAGAAAGTGATTACTTTCGAGCGGCATCACACGACCCGCGACCGTCACACAATGTCAAATGTACATGTGATATATATATTCGTTCCACCAAGACTCTGTAGTGTAGTGTATCACGTTTATTTTGTTGTTTTTTTATGTAGACTAAACGCAACAGAAAGACACAGATAACAGCTTATAGAATTTATTACAATAAACTATTATATATGTAACAGATATAACATAAATTATATAATAACAATGACAGATATTCAGTTTAAAATTAATTACAATACAAAATGGTACTGGCCTGTGTCCAGTATAATGATTCAGAATGAAAGTCCAAAAGTCTAGATCAGAAATCCAAAATTCCAGTCTAGGGTGTGAATTTGGTCCCACGAAGAAATTCCGAAGTTTGCTCCCATCTCCCCAAAACAGTCTTATACGTGTTGACTTTCAGTATAACCACTAATTCGTAAAGAATCTTAAAGATTGACGAAATAAAATCACAGATTCTGTAGATCTAGCTCTAGTCACAAATCCAAGTTGAATAAACACACAGCAAACGTTGAAAATTTCTCGAACAAAGACAATATCTCTTGAATCGAAATAAAAGCGAATGACTGACTCTTCTCATTTCTTTCTCGCGTCTCCGTCTGTTTTTATACCAGAAGGCCTACTGTTTTCTCGAACAATCGCGTAATTTTCACAGAATACCAGAGTAATCTGCACATGTCTGTCTTTTTGCACGAGACTCGTCGTCTAGACACTAGGCCGACATACAAATTATTTGTAAACATATGATTGATCTACCTAATTCTAGAAATTTCTAAATGTTATTTTAAATGAATAACAACATATTTTATTGATTTAAACTTCGAAACAATAATATAAATATGGAAATATAAATAACAGATATGGAAATCTAAACACAACACGACATGGTTGTCGTTTACATAACATTTACATAACAAGTGCCACACCATTAAACTGAAAATGAATGTGAACCACAAAGCAAAAACTTGACTACAGATTTTAGATATGTCAGGTACACATTAAAGTGCATATTTCACGAATACTATACATATTAACAATGTTTCCAAAATGTGGTATTTCCTGTTGAATAATGTCCAATTAATTTGTAAAATGTCAATGTTCATATTATCTAGTAGAAATTATGTATATTAACTAAACAATGTGGAAAATTCTTTTATACTATTATATTATACATATTATCCAATGGCATTACTTATTGTGCATAACACATCCAAGTAATACGGAAATTCGCAAAATTACACACACTTACCAAAACGTGTTCACAGTATCGTGAAATGAATTTGTAAGTAAATCATTCTAAGTTTATTTGTGCGTTTCGTACTTTTGTCACAGCTGGTTCGATCTTTAATAAAATTCACTAACTAGTCACGAAGATGTTTTACACACGTGGAGTGAAAATCGAAATATACCAAGAACGAAATTACGAATAAATCAAACTACACAGGACCAATGGTGGATTTATCCTCACTACAAAGAACTAATGGCGGACTTCATTCTCACTGCAAACAACTACTGGTGGACTTTACTTTCGCAGAAAGAAACCCAAAGAAAAACATTTGAAAATTTTGACTACAAGATTCAAAAGTTTCGCAATACATTTACTCCATCTTTCAAAACATTGTAAATAAAGTGTTTGGTCATCCATCTTTATCTTTATTATTGTACTTTAATTTCCTCATTAGGAAACAATTGTGTTCAACTCTTGCAACTAAATGGCCTTGGGGAGATACTGTTCCAAAGAAAAAAAAACACTTAGGTAAAACAATGAACAACGATCGTAAGAAATATTAAATATTGCCCACTTTTTAATTACTATTGTACCAAGAAATATACAAAGCCACGAAAAACTTGTATTTTATTCGGGCTGATAAACAAGGCAGCTTAATTTAAGGCAGATTTTTTTTTTTTTTTTTTTTTTGCTACCTCTGTGTGATCGCTTCAAAAATGAAGCCTTCATATTAGTCATGTAATTGATTACGAGATTAGACACATGATCGCTCAGTACTCTTAATAAGCATCTCGATCTCGTGCGGCAGGTTGTCTCCCCCACATTCCAAAATGAAATAAAAACATCAAATTTTTGTTGCCTGTTTAGTTCCATGTTTGTTAGACTTGCCACTCTAGGCCTACACTATCGAATAGATAAAATTAATCTCAGCTGATATCTTCTGTTTTTGTTAAGACGTCATTTCTGTTAGGATTTCCTTCGTTTATTTTAGATTTACAGTCGTATCGTTCGCCGGAAATCGAAACCCTGGATTTCGGCTTTGTAAGTGCATGAACTTACCACTGTCCTTACTGACACGGAATTTGAATGAATATATTACACAAAAGACGAATACACACGGGCTTGTAGTTACAGATTTCCTGGTATTAATATAATAAATATTTGCTTGTAAAAAGTGTCCGTGAATTGTGGAGTATCCATAAGCTAAGAAATACATCAAACAAAGTAATAACACACTGGTTTACTCACTTGAACTAATGTTTTCAAATCTAAAGCATACCGACAATTAAAATATACAAATTTGTCTGTGTTAAATGACTTGTCGTAGTCACAAGATAAAGAATTATTATAATTTAGGAATATTTTCCTCGATCATAATGATAACTATAATCTTTAATGAAAATGGATTTTTTTCATTCAAAAATGAGCAAGTTATTTGTTTACTATGTGTGGGTATTTTCATGTAACAAAGCCACATCGAGCTATCTGCTAAGTCCACCGAAGGGAATCGAATCCCTGATTTTAGCATCGTTAATCCGTAGACTTACCGCTGTACCAGCGAGGGCCATTCGTTTGTTGAAGACATGAGTAGTTTTTTCTCACAATATATAATTCAGTGTTTGAACAATTACAGGCAGTGTTAGAGTTGGGAGATGGAGGAGTCCATCCATAATAATTTCTTTTTGAGGTCACCATTTTGCATATTCCTATTTGCATTATTATTTGCCTTAAACAGTAGTTTTGGAAGGTTTGAATTATGTTATTTTATATTTGTGTTAAATAACTCTATACCATCAACTCACTATATGCTGTAGCCGTTTATCTCTGGTTACAAGTCAACCTATACTATATTTCAAGATCTACTGATGCTAATAACTAAGGCACATTTCTTCTTATTTTTTTCAAACTCCATTGGTCCCAAAAGAAACTTCGAGTGTGCAAGTGTGTGTCTTTTCAAGGTTCGCATTTCCACTAAAGAGAGAGACCGGAAAAAGACAGCTGCCTATTTCGAAGAAGTTGAAATTTTCAAGTCGACATTGACGTGTACGGCTTTTATCACAACCAAAGGAAATCTATCACAAACAGCACTAAAAATATCAATGTCTCTTCAATAGTGTATTTCATGTTCCTTTATCCTGCTCGTCACGTAACAGGTCTGTCATAACTGTAGTCACCATACACTACTTAAAACAACTTTAAAGTATTGATTCTTTGTTTCTATAATAATGCTTAATCAGAAAGCTCCTATTTAGTGATACCGGTACCTTTGTAATATGACAGAATAAAACAAAAGACTTAACTGTTAGAAGGATCAAATATAGCACAAATTATGTAGTTTATAATAACAAAGTGCCGCTTGAAAATATATTTAAAATGAAAATAACATGCACGGTTTAAAACCCTGATACCCCAATTAGTTTCGTTGTTTTAAACTATAATAGGGCCCAGCATGGCCAAGCGTGTTAAGGCGTACGACTCGTAATCTGAGGGTCGCGGGTTCGCATCCCTGTTGCGCCAAATATGCTCGTCCTTTCAGCCGTGGGGGCATTATAATGTTACGGTCAATCCCACTATTCGTTGGTAAAAGAGTTGGCGGTGGGTGATGATGACTAGCTGCCTTCCCTCTAGTCTTACACCACTAAATTAGGGACGGCTAGCACAAATAGCCCTCGAGTAGCTTTGTACGAAATTCAAAAACAAACAAACAAAACAACAAACTATAATATTTTAACAAGTAAAACTGTGTCCACCACAGCTGTATTTAATCTATTCTGCAGATGATAATAAAGTAAAGTATACATTTAAAACTAACGTCTCTTAAAATAAATTACTCGTCTTATGACTAAAAAATTTTACCAGATGCATACCGAAACTCGTTTTTATTACAAAATTTATTCAGTAAAATATCCGTCAGAACAATCATCACAAGTTTTAATATTATTCAAAATACAAACAGATTTATAAGCACATGAAATACTTTTTTTTAATCACATAAATAAAGAATTGAGAATTTAAACACATGCAAAGAAGGATCCTAAAAAAAGTACGAAAAAACAAGGCTGGTGATATTGCAGAAATTATTTGCTCAAACTACAATTCCCTGTTTTGTCTCCATGCTGTTGTTTAGACTTACATTTGGTCCAGTCAAAATACAAACTGGTAGTTTGAGTAAATAACGTTTACAGTATCTTGAGCCTTGCTTGTTACTTTTTTTTTTTCAATTCCTATTTGCATGTTTTAAAATTACCAGTTTATTCATTTTTCTTATTTCCTGGAATTTGTAATGATAATAAATATAGAGCAAGTAGCTAGCTGAAACGGTTCATGATGATTTACTGTAGCTATTGATTATTTGATCACATCAATTCGAGATGCAAAATATTAAGCTCCAGCTGGAGATTTGTTTGATTATATAGTGAGCAATTATAATTTCAGTGAATCTACATTATCTAGAAACATTATGTATAGCAGTAGACAAATAAATGCCTTGACTAAGAGATAATCCCCACTAAACGTGTGTAAACTTTTACCAACAAGAAATCAATCTTTTTAAATGAAACATACAATTAAAACATTGCTTTAGATAAACCTTCGTGTCTTTAAATTAATCATTATATGAATGAATGTAATAAAATTTAATATCATGTGTACTGACTGTACGGTGTACAAAATGTTTATATGTCACGGTCATTTAATGTTCACCTTTTACCGGCTAGTAATTCTCGTTTCACCCTGTACATAAGCTTTCGAAATGAACATCAAATATGTGTAAGGAAGCTAACTTCAAGGGGTAATAACAAAATCATTTACACTAGAATTATGTGTTGTTTTTTTTAGGTTATGCAAAATATAGAAGAAATATATCGAATTTTCAATACCCTCAAATCCTTCGCAGTCACTTATTTAGCAATCACAAAAAATTTGGATGTAATATACCAAACTGTTTTTGATGTAGGATTGCCAAAGATTAATAATAATTACAAAATGGCCCATTTTGAGAGGATTTTTTCCATTGCAAGTCTAATATGTGTGTTTTTATATGTTTACAGCTTTAGCAGTCAATAGTACACGTTTAAAAGTATTGTTTGAATTTAATATTTGCTGTTTAAAGTGCTTTTTAACCGAACGTTCTGTTAGAGTTTGTGCAATTCCTTGATATCCTCATTGTGAGTCACTATTGCAGTTCATGATTATTAAATCTAAACCTTAAATAAACATCAAGGTTAAACTTTTAGGAAGACAAGGTGAAATGTCAAGAATAGTGATGATGGTTAAAGCAAAAATATTTAAAGTCAGTATCATATCGTATATCCATCATTATAGCATTCAGTTTACAATCTGAAAATAGTTTGATACAACTACGTATAACAGGATATGAAGTTTACCGGAAGTGGAGGTACGTCGATGACGACACGACGTCGCCTGAGCTCTTCCAAGCGTTCGACAACATCCTGGTAATGAGTTCGTAGTTCTTCCGAGTACCGCTTGGCGAGTGTTTCCAACTCACCGCGTGACCCATCCTGTAACGGAAAACAGCGAGCATAGTTAAGACGTGACGCTAAAATATTAGCTCACAATGAAGCTATTCACGAATTCAGTATATTTGTCACACACTTATTTGAAATATGTGTGAAAACGTCGATACGCTAATTTACAATTTCACATATGCGCGATCATTTAAAATCGTGTCTCGTGCTCAGACCGCGGCATCAGCTGTCGCAGAACTTAGAAGGTCAATGGCGCAAAAAATCAACACGATGATGAAACATGAACCGAGATGCATGTTTAAGGTAGAAGATCAATATATATATTGCCCAGCAATAACTTTTAATAATAAAAATATCTAAAAAATCACAACAAAAATTCTTTTTAACTGCTTATTTCATGATTGAAATTAAGACAACGTCCTTAATTTTTAATTCCTTCAAATTAAACTGTAAGATAGAATTAAATTTATTCCATCTGTTCGTAAACGCGCTTAACTGCTTGGCTTAGTAATTTTTAAATCTATTTACAACTTGCGTCTGAGAATTACTCCGGTCTTAAGATAAGTCTGTACTGTTAAAAACAAAATATTTACTAACTAGAAGATAAAATACTTTTCCTTTTTTTTACTTTAAGACGAGATTGAAAATTTCCAAAACATTTATACTAATTAATTTAAACTGCATTGTATCATCAGTTGGGAACGTCGCTGACAACGTCTTCAAAATGTCTATTTATTATGTCTAATAATTGGTGGCTTTACGCCTGCTTTGTAGCTGGAGTCAAGACTGCTTACGACTCAACAATTCGATTGAGTATTGATCGTAGGCCAAATTCAAACTATTCTCTTTAAAAGCTGTTGTAATGTAAAAACTTAAACGAATTACATACATATATGTACATTAGTTCAATTTCAAATCAACTTTGCTCCCTGTGTTATTAAATATTTAGGATGAGGATCTAAAAATAAACACAAAATCGAGTTATACCCGTTTCGGAAAATTCAATCCCTTATAAGTAAATCAAAATAATACGACTAGACTTCATATGATGGTGTGTATATGTATGGTATCTTGAAATGTCCTTCACTGTCATAGTATTCTTGTATTTACAAAATAATTTCAAGAATATGAAAGATTGATACTAAAAATTTATTACTGTATATTATTCAGTCAGAAATGCTTCATAAAATAAAAAATAAATACATAAAACCGAAACCCATTCAATCATTCCATCTCCTCTTTGGCATCGAGTTTTAACAGTTTCGGATAATTCCCAAAACAACTCGACAACAATAAGACTATAGTTGTTTGCTTTTTGTATGAATTACAACAAAATTTGGAAATAAATGTCTGTCTCCCTTCAATTAGTTTTAAGAGAAACATCAATAACCATTCTTATTCACGTGAAAAATCACTAATTTACAGAAGACACTAGTGAAGAGATTCACATTAATAGCCCTCTTAATTGTGGTTAAAGTATTCTGTAACCGACAACAAACAGAGTTGTCATTTTTTTTCTTTTCTTTTTCTAAATAAAATTTAATTGGAAAGATTATTATTCATCTGTTAATGCATTTATAAAATGTTTCAGTTCAAATCCTCAAGAAATAAAGTACTGTGATACAACTTACGTCATCAACTGTCCAATTTTATCTTTTTTCAAATGAATCCAATATAATTTTAAACCAATCACTGTCTAATATGGGCTAAAATATGCGCCGATTTAATCAACATTCCACGTACCAGGGTTAGATTAATAAATCCTTAAATAAAAATAAATCGAAAGTAAAACAGCAAGATATAAGAAACATTAGTGCTCGTTTTACAAAATTATATACTTTTACATGTATTTGTCTCTTTCAAAGCTTTATAAATTCACAAAGAGAACTGAAGGTTTTTGCCATTTTGAAGCCAAGCGTGGGTATCGAAAAATGTTTCTCTATGTATGCCTTAAAAAGCGAAAATATTTAGTGAAGATTAGTAAATATATTTACAGCGACATACATGTTCAGGCAGTCTGTTACACTATAAAACTGTCTGAAAAAAACAGAAAACAAGCAGTCTAGTCTGGAAGAGATTTCTTCATTAACTGTTTTCGATAACTATTCACGGTCAGTACTTGGTGTTTAGGTCGTTGAAAGCCTTTAAGGGTCGGTCTGATATATTTTCGTCCTCTTCTTCTTTATAACTACTACGAAGATTAACTAATATTCTTTCAAATTATTCGGGAATCGCAGCGGGGTCAGTGTGATATCACTCTCCTACAAAAACCATTAAAAGTTATCCGTTGTCCACCTCAGAAATAACTAATTTTTGCTTATCACTGTATATATATTTACTGCGACTGGTTTGTGATTGTAAGTTGTAGCTTTCACTAAATATTTTCACTTGTTCAGACATTTATAGAAGGAATATTGTCTACCACCTCCGCTTTAAAATGGCAACCCTTCAAGCTCTGTAACAGTAATCTTTTTCCGACCTTAATTTAATGTTTGTCTTTGCAAGTTAAACTCCTGATGAAAACCTGTAAACTAAGCCTTCCCAAGGGAAACTTCCACCTGTAATTACCTTTGTTCAAGACTTCTTCGTAAATATTTAATATTTTTCTTTTTTCATCCATTGGTGAACTTTTGGCAAAGATGTTAATTTGTTTGAAATTTTTGTCTACATATCAAGCCATTTTTTTCGTTATAACCTACATTTTTTTATTAATTCACTATGAACACCAGGTCGTAATATCATCCCCACCCAAGCAGTACACGTATTAGCAGTACGCCTTGAGTTAGACAGATATGACCAAAACGTCGCTTCAAACAATTTACTTTTTTTCTATTATTCGTCTCTTAGTTGTTGTTTTTTCTACTTATTAAATTCAAACACACATACACCAACAACTATGAAGGTATTTCAATAATGTTTAATGGTTGTTCAATGAAAATTATGGTAATCGTTTGTTTTTTTTAATTTCACTCGAGGGCTATCTGCGTTAGCCGTCCCTAATTTAGCAGTTTGAGACTAGAGGGAAGACAGCTAGTCATCACCACCCACCACAAACTCTTGGGCTACTCTTTTACCAACGAATAGTGGGATTGACCGGCTGAAAGAGTGAGCATGTTTGATGTGTCGGAGATTCGAACCCATGACCCTCGGATTACGAGGGCCATGCCGGGTCTAGTTATGATAATATTACAGTCTATATGGGAGACAATATCCACATTTAATAGTAAATATTTGTTACATATGATACTGGATATCTTTTAAGTAGGCCTCTACGTTTGCAAATACACGTCTCAAAGTATATTTTACTGTTTTAATTCCATTGCAGCTTGTATATTTTTTTATCTATCATATACCCCACCAAGTGGCTCATCGGTAAGTCTGAGGGCTTATAACGATAAAAATTGGATTTCGATACCCGAGGTGGGCACAATATTTATATATAGAAATCACATTGTGTAGCTTTATGCTTCACGACAAAGCCATATGGGTACATTAATATTTTATGAGCTATTTATTTGACTTTATATATTTTGTGCGGTTATCATATTAGTTTTACACCCTTTCTTGCTTCCCTTCGGTGGACACAGGAGATAGCCAGGTGTGTTTTTTTTATATAAAAACCACACATACACTGAAATAAAAATAACACATTTTCACGACTCCAAATAACAAACTTTGCAGTATACACTAAAAGAAACTAAGAGTAATTAAAATAGCAACTGGATTTATGCGAATTAAATATTTCGAGAACTTAATAAGTTTAACTGTATCACCCACATAAAGAAAAACAATAATGTTATTATAACTTTTTATTTGCACAGGGAGCGTGTGCGTGAAAGAAAACACTATTCCCGTGAGCACTACGAAACGTTACGGCTAGCGAACGGTGAAGTCTCATTGCCGGTACATACTTAAATCTTTGATTGAATAACTGAAACAGCGTACACGGTTCCCATGGTAACCTAAATTACACATTTCCGCCCACTTTGGTCTCACCGTTACTCTTAATAAAGTATTTAAGTATGCTCGTACATGTAAAGAGAAAAGAATGTAATTCTGGAACTGAAGGAAAGACGCATTTCACGTTTTATTTCTTCGAAACTATAATTTTTAAGAATTTTTGTGTCTTCCTGGAAGACACTACGCTAATATTACGATAAGAAAAATTCCGAAAAATAAAAGGTTACACAAAGAAATAGGTCGTAACAACATTTTTGCTAAACTAAAAGGCTTAATATTTCAACATGAGCCATGCTGCAGGACATGTGCAGAAATAGAAGAAACTGCATTTTTTCACCCACATGTTCAAATATATTTCGAATCGTAAACTTGAAATAAACTGTTGTTTGTTTAAAGCTAGGCACTAAGTTACACAATGTGCTCTGTCCACAACGGATATCGAAACCCGATTTCTGGCGTTATAAGGGTCTCCACACATACCGCTATGCTGAAATAGACCAGCATTTTTTTATCCTTGTTTTATCTGTAGTGAAAATTCATAAAGTATCTTTAAATCAACAGTTTTCGTCACCCTAAGTATATTACAGGATTCGTAGATTCTGTAAAGTTTTCATATACAAATTTATAATTTATATCACCATGTTAATATTAATTAAGAAACTAATGGTTGTGTATGAAATTAAATAATCATGCAAAGTTTACGAACAGCTAAACATGCACGCCCACCGTCAGAGGTAAAAAATTAAAATTGCACTGCAGGGAATAGTTTGGTAATGACTTTAATGGATATTGAAAACAAATTCTCGATTCAAAATATCATGATCCGAATGTTCACGTTTCTAGTAATTTGCGGACATTAGCTTTTATACTCTAGGAACAGTTGAAAGTAATTCAGTTTTGTGTCACAAAGTGTTATGATCTGTATTCACATGACACTGAGAACGGGCGCAGAAACCTTTTATTTTCAACATCACTCTTTCACTCTTACTCTTGAACTTAAGAAATCTGAGCCTTCACCAAGGTAAACTTCTACCTGTAACTGCGTTTGTTCAAGCTGAAATTTCAATGGATAAACTTCTTGGTCAATATTTAATATTCTACTTTTTCATCCATTAGTGAATTTTTGGCGAAGATGTTGGTTTGTTTGAAATTGTGTCTACATATCATGCCATTTTTCTTTGCAATAACCGACATTGTTTAATAATTTACTATCAACACCAGGTTGTAATATCATCCCCAATCCAAGCTGAACACGTATTAGCAGTACGTACGTGTACAGTTATGTCCAAATCGTCGCTTTAAGTAATTTACTTTTTTTCCTATTATTCGTCTCTCAGTTTTGTTTTGTTTTCTACTTATTAAATTCAAGCACACATGCAACAAAAATTAAGGTATTTCAATAAGGTTTAATGATTGTTCAATAGACGTTGTGATAATATTACAATTTATATGAGAAACAATATCCACGTTTAATAGCAAATATGTATTACATATGATACTGCATATCTTTTAAGTTGGCCACTACGTTTGCAAATACACGTATTAAAATCTTTCTCGTATCTCGTGCACGGTAATAATTTTAACTTTATACATTTTCCCAAATTTGCTATATAAATGTATACATAATTATTTCGTGTTTGTCATTTATGTGTGTGTGTCCACAATGTTTATGTAAGTTTAACATCTGATAGAAGAGGACGTAAAAATACAATCTCCCTAAATGTGCTAATATGCCAGTATAACTTTTTACAGAAAACATGTTTACGAACATAGAATATGTAAAGGACTTATCTGACCCTTTGAACAGAATAACAGGATTTATTCTTCCTTTACACAACGCCTTCACAGCTCAAAATACGAAGTTTGTTCCGTAGCATAACGTCGAGAACCTTGTTCCCTCGGTACGCAACCCTGCACTCGAATCACTGAGATACAACCGGTCTTCTCTAGAGAGTTGCGTTAATAACAAAACAAATATAGCAGTATCTGTGGATTCATAACATTTTATTCCGATCGATACAACTAATTTAGAGTTCTACTTGTTGCCTATGTTATTCTAGTTCAAGAAGAAAACAATAATAAAAAAAACCTGTACTTAAAACACGCAGAAACAAAAAGGGACGGTAATGTACAGTATCCTTTACCCAGTATTTTGTCTAGCCGCCATCAAAGACATATGCCTAAAATTTCGGCACTAATGAGCTGGGACTAGAAGCACCTGGAATGTGCCACAAGCTGGCAACTATTTAAGAAAACGATTAAGTGTCAAGATAAGATTCCGTTCTACTGACGATTACTTTGGAAAGTAATCGATTTCTGTTTCCTTAAAAACCGCCCTCGAAGAAATAGACGACAAAGTAAAATTGTCAGTTGTTTCTCAGAAAAGTAAACAATTGTCCAAACTTCAATGCTTTTCGTCACTTTTTCTTTGTTCTGTTAGTAAATGTCTCAAAAAAAAATCATCGTTTCTTTCCAGTCATTACAGCATCTGTTGTACTGTAACTTTTTACAATATTTTATGGATGTCTATCAAAAACCAAACTCAAACTGGTTGTCATTTCACAGTTTATTAATGTCGTTTTTTTAATACTCGAATAAATAATCCCACTTTTTTTTACTGTTCACAATCTTTTCTACAAACACAAGTTTAAAATATGCTAATTTATTTGTTTTTATTCTTCTTGCCATATCACTGCAGGACGTGCCAATTTTACTTTCATTTTTGATATATGTCAATTTCATGGCAAAACGAATATGGCCATGATGCTACAGGTTTTTGTCGCTATAAACAAAAGAACCCACATTTCCGACAAACCAACAAATAAATAAGTAAGCCAAAACATATGTTTACAAACTTCTTCTGCTTGTGGAAAATAAACATAATCGTTATCACACCAAACTTTCGCCTATGTCACATGTGAAAAGTCAATTTTGAATACATTCAATACCACCAGAGTACGGTGTCACGTCAAAACGAAAAATAACTTTATTTGTTCATCAAATCCTTTAAAACTTTAATTATGAGAGCAATATCTGAGAGACAAAAACGTTTACAAAACCAAGTTGACTGTAGTTTCTTTTTTTACCACATGTTCCTCTTAATTTATACACTGCTGCTGGAAATCAGAGGTGGGAGGTACAAAACATAGATGTGAAATGCTATATTTTTACAGAGGTATGTAAAAATATGAGATCTTTTGCCCCTCCTTCCACATAAATGTTAAGTATAAACGCTGTATTTGTATATTTGTTCGTTCACATCTTTCATAATAATTTTAACTCCCAGCTCATTTTTTTCTGATAAAACATTCTTACAAAATTTCAAAATCACTAAACAAATCCTCAGGTAGAAAATGAAATTTCCAACCTCAAATGCACGTGAACTAAACTGTCAGGTCAGAGAACCCATAGATTCAAGTATAGTTGTATTTAATTCTGAGCTACTGACCGTAGGTAAAATAGGCGTTAAGCTAATAGCAATCGCGCCAAAAAAGTTCTGTCAGGCTCTTTGAATTGAATAGCGGGATTGGTTTTCGGTTTACTTTCATTATGTGCCCACAGCTGAAAAGTGTGGACCGTGCTGAATAGCGTAACTTCCAGAACCTAAGACCTTATGATTCAAAGTCCGACACCCTAGACGATAAGTCACGCCGTATCTCTCAAGTTGGACACACCTGAAATCGCTATTTTAGTATTCGGTCACGATTTTGTATGGCTACCAAATTATTTACAATATTTAAACGTCTGTGACGTTCTATGATCACGTACATTACTAGCTTATTTTAGCTACATTGATATTGTGTATGTATATAAGTTATTACGATTATTTAGCATTTTCAACCTAAACGGCTAATTATACAACATGTTAGCTGAAAGGGCACTTCTAAGGTTCAGAGAACCATCCTAAATTTAGAAATGCTGGTCAGATAGAAACCAACCAGGTGACAACATATACCTGGTTGTGCTATTAACTCGAACGTTGAGCCTTCAGTATGCAGCTCCGCACGTTGCTATACCAAGAACTAGGTCCTAGCCCTACAAGCAACTTGATACATAAATATTTTAGGTTAGAAAAACACGCTTAAAAATACAAGATCTGTTGTTTTTTCTAGGGTTAAGGAAAAAGTGAGAAACAACTAACTAGTATTATTATATTAGGGCCCTAATTCACTAAAGAATCATCACTGACTTAAACTCAACAAAATCAATCAAGACTTCACCTGAGCGTAAAAACTCAGTTTTAGACCACACAGATAAATGATACAACCATGGTAATATTGTTTAGGAGACACTGGTTAGTGTGCGAGTTAAAGCAAACATTTTTGGATAAGTATTTCACACTAAATTTATTATATGTAAGTGTCTTCTTTAATACACCACTGAAAAACTGAGATTTGGAAAATCATTTGACATACTTTGTTGAAAACAGGCAAAGGCAATTAGTAACAATTGTAAATTTGCAAAGGTTTATTTACGAAAAAATAAAAACATGACATAAGAATTAATTACTAGTTGACTCACACGAAGTGAGAAAGGTTCTGCAGTCTGTTATTTGTTAAAATATCTATCTATCTACTGGTCTAGATTATCACCAAAATAACATACAAAATAAATAACAAACGTTTTAAAACAAAGATTTGTGAAATATAAAATATTAAAGAACCAAATAACTCTGAAAAAAAATACATTATTCTGCACAGTAAAAAAAGTATAACAATTTTATAACCACTTCAATAAGATATATATATATATATCTTATTGAAGTGGTTATAAAATTATATATATATATATATACACACACACACGCGCGTATTTCGATAAATAATATTTTCTGGGGTGCTTTCTCTCTCTTCTTCTCTATGTATGTGATTTTGTGTTTTAAAAAAGAAAAACAAACAAACAAACGCATAATCGAAACCAAAAATGAAAAATACGTTGAAAATGTATAAAGAAACAGTGGTGAAGATACACTTGTGGCAGTATAGATACAGCAAAATTCAAAACAGTTTATGGATCGATAACTTATTTAAAAGAGAATTCACTGAACTTGTAGAGCACTATCTTAAGATAAAAGATTCCGAGATAATCTTACTGTTTGAAAAAATAGGGTCAGAGATTAAGTAGACAACGAAAGACGTTACACACCCACTGTTTTATTCTTGAGAAAATGTTAAAACTTAGCCATTAGAGTCATTTGTATTATGCCTAGACCAAAAGTACATAAATGAGAATTAAAACATAACGTAATAAAGGAAACAAAGAAAATATAGCCTTTTCAAGTCTCTAAGGCCCGGCATGGCCAGGTGGGTTAAGGCGTTCGACTCGTAATCTGAGGGTCGCGGGTTCGAATCCCGGTCGCATCAAACATGCTCGCCCTTTCAGCCGTGTGACTAGCTGCCTTCCCTTCAGTCTTACACTGTTAAATTAGGGGCGGATAGCGCAGATAGCCCTCGAGTAGCTTTGCGCGAAATTCTAAATACAAAAATACATACAAGCCTCTAAAATGTTTCACTAACATATCTATTTGTGACTGTGACATGTTACCATGGCTGGCATTTCTTTGTACTTCCAAAATTTGAATACATTAGAACGATTTTATTTATTTATTATTTTACATTCTCTGCCTCGACCAATCTTCGACGTGCATAATTCGTATTCAAAGTTGCTCTCTTGTAATATACACAAATGGCGAGAAACTACAGCTTCAATGTTGTTGTTTTTTTTTAAATACAATTCACTTAATGATTGTAAATAATATACACCACTTCTGTCGCTTCACTTGTCATTCTTCATTATTAAATAATCTAAAACATCAAAAGAATGAAACATTAAGATCTGGTTTCAGTTATTAGAACAGTTAAGGCTTAGTTTTTAGAATATTTCTACACAAAAATATCAGTAGTAATCAAAGTAATAATAACGTTCTTTCCACACTTAACAATGTTTTTATATTATTCTTTCTAACATGCGAGCCATATTCTGAAAATGTTTATAGATTGTAGTAAACCTTATTT
Source organism: Carcinoscorpius rotundicauda (assembly GCA_011833715.1). Taxonomy (NCBI): domain Eukaryota; kingdom Metazoa; phylum Arthropoda; class Merostomata; order Xiphosura; family Limulidae; genus Carcinoscorpius; species Carcinoscorpius rotundicauda. The sequence goes on along the minus strand of CM022391.1, from coordinate 115,892,211 downwards.
TTAATATCTTAATATAAATTGTTGCTAGCGGGTGCATCATCAAGGTCTAGTAAATTCGACCACGACCTGAAAGCTTACATTAGTTACAAACACAAATAAGCAATTAATTAGTATCAAAGTGACAGTCCGTCAGTATTAAAGTATTTAATGATCATTTATAGAATTCTGTAAACAAAAAATAAGTATTAGAAACGAGATTTATTATATCTATTCTGATATTCTTTCGTGATGACGAGAAACACTTAAAAATAAAATAACCTTCTTAGGTCATTTTCAGGTCAAAACGTTGTTCTCTACTTTATTTTAATAAAAGTTTAAATACCCATACCAGCCGTAGTGAGATAAATTCTGATTCTCAGTTAATAATTTACGTGTCGTGTTTATCGATTGAAACTTAATAGCAATGTATCTCTGTTTAAAGTAAAACATTATATTTGTTGAAGTCAGGCCCATGTTTTGTCATGTTGTTTATGTTGAAAAGTTTATTTATGAAATTAGGCCTATAACTTGAACGTGAAAATGGCTATAACAAAAACTAGAGAGAAATAAATCACCACAGTGGCAACTGAAGTTAATATTTTATCTACCCTAATATTAAAACTATATACAGGAATTATAAAAAAATATGCCTAAATTTTGGTTATGTCTTCAACCTCGTGTTATGATTCGATGAGGTGATGTATTAAAAAATAAATAAATAAATTTTCTGTCAAATAAATATATATTCAGAGGAGAGACGAATGAACTGACAAACGAAAAACCCAGTCTTCTAGTTTATTCCTTCTCACGACTATAACGCTCTTACGTAGAATTCACGAACGAGTGAAAAAACATTAACTAATCTGAACATGTAGCAGATGTTACATGTGCGAGAAAAAAAATCGCTGTTTATTTTCAAGTAAATATATATACGGTATTCTGTAAAAATAAATTATCATTTAAAACAAATATGAAAGACTTGTATATAATAGTTACGAATTTCGCGATTCAGTTTTAATATACCAATATTTATTTACGGTTTTGGAACGAGCACTTGATGTTAGAAATATTACAACTTTATTTTTGTTTTGTTTTAATATCGTTATGTTTGGTTACATTATGTTTCATATATTCTAGCAAGGATGGGAAAGAAACAATTATCAGCTCACGACAAAACACCTAAAACTTAAAACGTATTGCGAAATATTACACCCTGGCTAGGTTTATATCACACGAAAAACAAAGTATAAAAAGGAAGTAAACTCTCGAAAATATTAAATGAAAAGTACCCTCACAAAACATTAAGACAAATATATTCAAATCTATTCCAACGTACACGAAGTCAAGAAGAAAAAGGCTAGAAAGACACTGTTTTAGAGGCGAATGTCGTCAATAGTTTCGCATATGTGATGGATATATAGGAGCGATTTATCACACCAAACAACAACACAGAAAAAGCATTAACAATTAAGGGGTTGTTCTTTTGTTCACACGTACAAAAAAAATGCCTGTTATTAAAATATCACAAACATTATGAAAAACGGTGAATTAAATACTGTTATTTCTTACTTCATTTTCAAAAAGTAATATCAACTTAGTTCAAGACGTAACATTAAAATATAGGTTTAATATAATGCACATTTAATTTTGTTGTTGTTGTTTTGCCGTTATTACTCTATAAAGGCGTCGTGTAAGAAATTAGCTATTTTTAGGCACTTACGCAACGAAACGACATTGGCACAATCTAACGACCAAACTTATAGAACTCATCCGCGTTGCTAAAATTGTTAGAGACGACCGCGTTGCTGATATACATAACAAAATCTGTCCAAAATATTGCAAAAACAACACCCTCAAGTCGAAACTTCCGTTATTACATGCTAACTTCATCAAATTAAAAATAAAAAGTTCGTTTCAATGTTCACCAATTCTTGTTTGAAAACACTAAACCTCAGTAAGAACGTTATAGACACCATTGGTTTCGGAATAATTGGAACATGATTGATTATAGTATTTTGTAGAAATGGTTTGTTTTACTTGTTTAAAATTAAGCACAAAGTGACACAATGGACTATCTGTGTTTCGCCAACCACTGGTATCAAAACTTGGTTTCTACCAGTGAGGGGCCTGTAGAAATGGTGGAAAATGTCACCATCAGGGTATCAGAATAAAAAGTGTACCAGCGGGTCCAAACTCCATCAAGTAAATACGATTCTAGATGATCCAATGGTTAATTTCTAACGAGTACTACTATGTACAACAAAATAAACGCTTATTTGAAGGGCAGTTAAATAATACTAGCTAATGAAATTAAATGATTATTCGCTTCTTTCGGTTGAGCATGTCGGTCCCTTACCCAGAGGGTTACTTTTGAAGCTGGCCACCCGAGTGTAAAACACCTAAACCAAAATGTAAACCTTGGGCCTAGGAAACCTCGAGTGGCTGACCCCATATCAAAATAACATTAAGATCGTATGGAAAAGAACAAAATTATGTAACACATGTTAAGTCTAAGTAATGATTTTATAGGCCGTTTCTACTCAAAATTTTGAAATATGACTAAGCCTAACCCATTACATAACTACATCGATCCAAGGATATTAGTCTTATACATCGAAAAACTGATTTAAAAAACGGGAAAAGGGGCTATATTATAAAAAATAAAATAAATGAGTTTCAAAACAAACAACAACATAAAGTTACAGAATTTTTTAAGGAGATAATATTGCTTTTTAGTGTAAAGCTACACAATGGAATATCTATGTTTTATCCACAGAGATAAATCGAACCAGGGTACTACAAAAAATGAAAGAAACGAAGGTGAACATTAAAATTATTATCCAAAACTTTTCTGCTTCGGAAAGAGGAAACTAGGAAAACATATTATTGCACATTGTAAAATTTCAACCTGTTCAGTTTATTCATTATTTTCAATAGTCTAACAAAAGAATTAATCACGGTTAAAATTCCAGGACTTTTACCTTAAGTTGAAATAAAATTATTTAATCACACCCAAGGAATTTACAAAGAAACGTTTAGTAAGCCTAAATAATAGTTACAAATTGTTTGTTTTTGAATTTCGCACAAAACTACTCGAGGGCTATCTGTGCTAGCTGTCCCTAATTTAGCAGTGCAAAACTAAAGGGAAGGCAGCTAGTCATCATCACCCACCGCCAACTCTTGGGCTACTCTTTTATCAACGAATAGTGGGATTGATCGTACATTATAACGTCCCCACGGCTGGGAGGGCGAGCATGTTTGGCGCGACGCGGGCGCGAACCTGCGACCCTCGGATTACGAGGCCAACAGTTACAAATATAACAATTATTGTGTTCTTACGGGTTTTAAATCAGTCAGCTCTTTAACAATGCCTATTGAAAACAATGCAAGTTTATTTAAATATTGACCAGCAAAAGTTTAAGGGAGACGTAAAAATTTACAGCAGATAGGTTTTTGTTTCTTTTCTTTCTTTCTTTTAGAATATTTTCTTAAGATTAAAATGTAAATTCAAGTTCACAAAAGGATTACAGTCTCTGATAGAGAAAAAGTGCACTAAGCAAATGCAAATAATATTTAATACTCGGACATTAAATATATTTTTCTTTTTCGATTATCTCCAAAGATATTTATAAAGTTTATTTGAAATGTTGTTTAAAGTTACGGTGATTTATTTTTAAACTCTCACAACTAAACCAAAACTTGCAATCATCCGACGAGGTTACACTGAGTAAATAAGAATAAAAAGGGAAGATGTTTTACTTATACGTCGTTTTTACCCAATTTATGAAAGCTCAACGGATGACTGATCTTTTTTCTCAAAGGATCAGGCATAAAGCTTCTTTCTCACGAGTGTCATTAAAAAAAAAAAAAAAGACTGCAGCAGCCAACTAGTCTTGCTTGTTTAATACATCCTTTTAACAAAATCCTCGAGATAAAACTTTTAAGATTTGAAAAATCGAATGTTCTTTGATATCAAAGCAAATATACGATTCATATAATGACTTAATCTTATGCCACTTTGTGTGACCAATTGTTTACAAATCATGTAGTTGAAGTCTAAAAAATTGTCACAAAATAATGGAATAAAAGGGCATAATACTAAATCCTGAATTGTCTCATTAACGAATGCTTATCAAAGAAAAACACGATTTATACTAATTAACTACAATTTACGAACATTTATTCTTTTTTGTATGTGTGCGGATATTTTCATGCTAATATTGAGAATTGCAAGAAAGTAAGCGATTAAAGAAATGCAACCTTTATAATTCTCTAAAGTAAGAATAAAATAATATCTACGTTTACAAGTAGTTCTGTACACTTTGAATATATATATATGTTAGGCCTAACAGTACTTGAAAAGAAAATAGCTTTAAGTGAAAGTTTGAAACAGTCACTTTGATGGAACACTACAAATTAATAAGCAATATCGTCAATGAAAACGACTTTTCTATCACAAAATAATCGACACGATAAAGAATTGGCTTGATTTGTTCTTCCTTAGAAAGTTAATTTTCCGTTACAGTTTTAAAAAAAACACCATCCGTTGTCGACAACTGGTCGCGTCCTCTGTCTGATGACTAAGTGTGTTTTCTGACCTTTGGTGATCGTGATTAATACTGATGCAGAGAAGCCATCGTATAGTATGTTTCTTCATATCGCTATTGACATTACATCCTTTTTTTAACCCATTTTCATGTGTGTAACTAATTTAGATTTGAAGAATCTTAAAGTGATAAGACAAGGAAGCATTAAAATTCACGTTTGCTAAGAAATTTTGTTGAAAACTTATTGGTGAAAATGAATTATTTTACATTCAATACAGAAAAAGTACACGAAGAAAAATTTCAGTGAAGGCGTCAAGTAATATAATCATGGTTGAAAATGTTATCTTTGGAAAATAAACGTCAAACTGCATAGACGAGCTTTAATTGTTTGCTATGTTTAAGAATCTCTTATTTTACATCGTAACTAGTGAACTACGCTTTAAAATTAGTAATATAACCTTCAAAAAGTTTCCTTCATACTAATAACGCTGGTGGCGATTTTATTAAGCTCTTTTATATAAAATCCACATTATCAAATCCAAACCCTGAAGTAAATACAGCATCGATTACTATTATTTTTAAATTTTTTAGGTTCATAAACTTGGCTTTACTAAGTGAAAACTAATAGCCTATTTGATAAAATTCATAATCCAAAGTTCAAAATGACACATGAATGTATTATTCACAAAAAATATAGCTCATGTTGGTGTACAAGCAAAATAATCTATCCACTAACTGAGTTACATTAACCACAAAAAAACATTTTGTTCAAGTTAATTAAACATCGACTCTGTATAATCAAATATTCAATTCCCCGATGTTTTATGAATACTGTTAATCATATTAAAATTTGTTTATTTTTATAACTATTTCATAACTGATGCAAGATGTAAAGAAACCAACATTTCATATTACCACACTAATTATAAATACAATACGATCAGTGTGGCTACCACTGAATTTGCTGAGCCTTAAAATAAATAGAATGAATTTGAATTTTGACATTTCATTCATATAAACATGCAAAAAACATTGTTCAATTAAATATATTAAACAAAGGATATCTGTAGACCTTTTTCTACAGACGAAACCCCAGTTCCGCATGGTTTTAAACAACACGTTTATAGTAAAAAACTTAAATTAAATTTTTACTGGCAACTCTTTGTAGTACAATTTTATAATGTACATTTCTTATAGCGAATAATTCTAAGCACATATTTGTCCAGGCAGCCATGTGGGATTTTATACGTACAGTATTTATTTAACAAAACACGATGATAACAACGTCAGGTTTCTAAGGATGAATACTTGGTTTTACTAAACAATAAAAAATGGAAATAAATGAGACTAATTTTCGTCATTTCTGTGCGAGACTCATCAAGTGAACTCGTCATATCCTTTTCGGACTTTATACGTCAGTGTACACAATTATCTTAAAACTCCCAGGTACACTCAACTCATTGACTGCTTAACGGGTTTGGGAATAGTAGCTACGATCTCAGAGAATTTCGTCATTTATTTCGATCATATGATTCCTGGTCTAAATATATTTTTTTTAAATTAACTTTTAAATTTCCTATGGCTTTACAAAGTCAAGTTAAATTGAGTAAATACAACATGCAGGTAAACTAAACGACTCGTGCAACAAAAAGATTAGCTTAACTAACAAAAATCTATACAAAATTAGAAGTTTGACTATCGTTACACAAACCGAAGCATCCGTCTTTAAGTGCACTTTATACTTTTATTTTTAGAAAACAAAGTTCATCGTTAAACGTTATTTTCTTACAAACACATATAGCAGTCGATGAGTTGAACTTGAAACCTCACAAAATAAAGAATAAGCAAAAACAAAAGTTTGAATTTTATTTTGTCTTTAAAAATATATCACGGTCAGTACACATCTCAGCCAGTCTGAAGAACGTTGGTATTCATAGAAAGGTCTCATCAGTTTGACTGACACTGTTACATCCTTATTTAGATTCACTTTTAAGTTCTTATAATAGTTCGGTATTCGTTGAGCGAGTTCTTCAAAACTATGTGTAAACGATAATTAAAATAATAATAATGTAATGTTCCCTCAGCAACACGTTTAGCTATCAATCTAATAATCAGCATTCTTACACTCGTTGCAATAGCAGCACAAGACACGTTTCGTGTTAGATTACGTAAAAACATACGGGTATAAATACAGCATAACATATCGCAATTATGTGATATAATAAAAATAATAACATCCACGTTTTCACAAATAAGGTAACACAATATTCTATGTTAAACATTTAAAAATCGACATATTACGCTAAAACAAGCAAACTACAAAACTTGTACGCACACAGGTTAAATTGGAGTTTATTTAATTACTCCCAACAAGCACTTTTTGTTTAATTCTTTCGAACTGACTCTTAAAAACAACTTAAAATGCAGCACTCGTCTGCACTAAAAATGTATACTTTGACTTGAATCCATACTTTAATTTTATCCCCCTCCAAGTCACCTCAGTAATAAGTTTGGGGGGCGAATAATGATAGTTTTCAGTGATGTCGAGAAACCCACTTGTTGAGAATTTTATATGCAAAAACGGCTCGTATGGGTTGAGAAAATATTTTACATAGAAGAGCGAACAACGTTTCGACCTTCTTCGGTCATCGTCAGCTCCACAAAGAAAGAAGTAACTGACCGGAAGCTGACCACATGTTTGGAAGGGGTTGTGTAACTGAGTGTCGCGATATAAAGGGCGGGGTTAGATGTTTGAATATATAATTTTATCCATAATATTAATATAGGTATAATGGCGTTCCTTTATATTGGTTTATTTTGGGTTTAAGTTGTTGTATAAGTAAGGCTTCTTTAATTTTGCCTTTGTTTATGTTTGTTTCTTTATTTACTATCTGAGTGTTTTCTATGGTTATGTTGTGTCCATTTGACTTGCAGTGTTCGAAAACGTGTGAAGGTGACTTTTTATGTTCTTTGAATCTGGTTTCCATTTTTCTACTTGTTTCTCCAATATAGAAGTCGTGGCAGTTACCACATTGTATTTTATAAATAATGTTGGTGTGGTGTTTGTCAGTGTAGTTCTGACATAGAACTTTGTGCCTGGTTTTTGAATAAATTTAGTATTAACTGGAATGTCATATTTTGTTACTAGTTTTTGCCAAATGTTGGTTATTTGTTTGCTGATGTCAGGAATATATGGTTTCGTGATTTTTTGATTCGTGAGATATATTTACTTTTGTTGGTTGATTTTGCTTTCTGTCTAGGTGTGTGCGTATAATGTTTTCTACGGTTTGTGGAGGAAACTTATTGATGTTGATGAAGTATTGTTTTATTTTGTCTAATTCATCGTTAATTTTATCTGGTGAGCATAGTTTTATGGCTGTGTTTATCTGGTTTCTTAGTATGTTGAGTTTTTGTTTTGTTTCATGTGCTGAGTCCCAAGGAATGTATAGTCCAGCATGGGTGATTTTTTCGGTGGATTTCTGTTTTGAATTGTGTGTCGGTTCTTATAATTTTGAGGTTAAGAAATGATATTTGATTGCTTTCTTCCTGTTCACATGTGAAGTTAATGTTGGGATGTATAGAGTTAATGTGAGTGAAAAAATTAAGTATGTGTTCTGTAGATTTGAATCCCGCAACCGTGTCATCTACATATCTGTACCAGTATAGTAGTGGATGTAATGCTGTATTAATTGCTTGTGTTTCAATTTGTGTCATAAAAATATTGGCTAGAACTGGTGATACTGGGTTGCCCATGCTTAGGCCATTTGTTTGTGTATAGTTTTGGTTATTGAACATGAAGTTTGTCTTTATTGTGGTGAATTCTATGAGGGTTGCTAACTGGTTACTGGGAATGTCTATAATTGGGTTAGGGTCTCGGATATAGAGTTCTAAGGCTATCTTGCTGGCTTCTGTTGTTGAAACTTCCGTAAAGAGGGATATAACATCGAAACTGGCCATTAAGGCTTTATGATTAAGTTGATTTAGATTAGACTTGAAATTAAAAGAGTCTTTGATGAATGAGCTGGCTGATGTTGCATATTTGGAGAATGCCCATGCTATGTATATTTACAAAGATTGTAATTAAACGATTCATATGTTGACATTATTGGTCGTAATGGACAATCTGGTTTATGAGGTTTGGGGATACCGTATATTTGCGGTGTGAGTGAGTCGGTTTTACGTAGGTAGGAATAAAGTGTTTGTGAAATTGTGTTGGCTTTTTTCATTTGCAGCAGTAATTTATTCAGTTGCGTCTCGTGTGTCTTTGTTGGGTTTTATGTGTATTGGTTTAAATTTGTTCGTGTCTGATAGGATGTTATTCATTTTTTGAATGTATTCATTCGTGTTCATTGTTACTATAGCGTCACCTTTATCTGCTTTTAGAATTTTTATGTTTCTGTCTTGTTTTAGGTTTTTAATGGAATTAATGTCTCTTTTTTAAGGTTGTTTTTTAGTTTTCTGTTTTGTGAAATTATGTTGATGGTTTTGTAAGAAAATTCTTTGAAAAATTGTTTGAGATGTTGTTTTTAGGTGTTTCTGGAAAATATAAATTTGTAATTTTACCTGGGAAGTTTGGCGGTTGGATGTCAATAAAATTATCTAAGTTGTCTTCTTTCTGTTGGTTGTTTTTAGTTTTTTCCTTGTTTTTGTTTTCTGTAGAAAGTATCACAAGTCTCCTGGCTAGATCTTCGAAACATGTTTTGATTTCTATGGTTGGAATATACCTAGGCATTATTGCGAAGTTATTGGTTTCGTTAATTAAAGAGAGATTTATCAAGATATATTTTGACATAACTCTGAATGGCCCGGCATGGCTAAGCGTGTTAAGGCGTGCGACTCCTAATCTGAGGAGCGCGGGTTCGCATCCCCGTCGTGCCAAACATGCTCGTCCTTTCAACCGTGGAAGCGGTCAATCCCACTATTCGTTGGTAAAATAGTAGCCCAAGAGTTGGCGGTGGGTGGTGATGACTTACACTACTAAATTAGGGATGGCTAGCACAGATAGCCCTCGAGTAGCTTTGTGAGAAATTCAAACAAACATAATTCTGAATTTTACTGAAGCAGAATCTATCTAAAGAAATATACGGGACATACATGTAAACTTTCAGTGAAAATTGTCTTTATTTCTGACACAAAACAACTGAGCACGTATTAAGTTAGCACAAACTAGAAGACAGCGTTCGTTGCTGGAAACATATTGCAAGTTTTATGCATGTTTCTGAAGTTGTTGAAAAATTTGTAGGTCTTCCTGAATCTTTTAGTTTGTACTAGTCTGAGAAAGCACCACGTAATACATTTAACACCATAACACCATCCTTTCTCAGGGTAGTTGCCCAGCGCTACCATATAATTGGTCACTCACATTGAAAAATTAAAGAAATTACAACATCGAAATATCACCCTGAACTACTGTTAGAAAAAACTGTTGTTTACTTTAATCCACCAGGGATATCTATTTATGCATAATTCGAGTAAAATTAACTTGAATAGTTAGCTATTTTCAATCAACATGTTATTTAGAAATTATAAATACTTATAATAAACGAATCTTTTGTTTTTTTTAAATTGCATACTAAAGTAAGGAGATAATAAACATATGATATGTCTAAATATTGTACTTTCTAATTGTGCAAACATTTATTTACTTATGTATTACGGCTTAACAAATATTTAATTTTACCAAAAACAAAGTTATAATTATAAAAAATAGTATGGTTTGTTTATTTTTTAATTTTGCGCAAAGCTACACAAGGGCAATCTCTACTAGCCATTCCTGATTTAGCAGTGTAAGACTAGTGGGAAGGCAGCTAGTCATCACCACCCGCCGCCAACTCTTGGGCTACTCTTTTTACGAACGAATAGTGGGATTGACCGTTACATTATAACGCCTCTGTTATGTAAATATCATGTAAATGTTATGTAAACGACAACCATGTCGAGAGTGTTTTGTAAATGTTATGTAAACGACAACCATGTCATGTCGTGTTTAAATTCCCATATATATTATATTTCCATATTTATATTATTTTTTCAAAGTTTAACATTTTAGAATTAATTAAAATTCATTTAGAATTATTTATTTAGAAACTTCTAGAACTAGGAAGATTGATCACTTGTATTGGCCTGGTGTTTGTACTGTGGAATTCTGGGAAGTTACGCGATTAGTATATAAACAGACGGCGATGCGAGGGAAAGAGTCACCCGTTTTTTTACTCGGGTCAAGAAGTGAGTCATTTGTCTTTTACTCGGGTCGAGAAGTTGGTTTCGTTTGAGAAAGTTTAAACGTTTCCCGTGTGATTATTCAAATTGAATTTGTGAATAGAGCTAGATCAACTAAAACGGTGAATTTATTTTATTCCGTTAATCTTTACAATTCAGTCGGATTACGGATTATACCGAAAGTCAATACGAATTGGACTGTGAATTTTTTTTTTGAAAATACCCATTCAAACTTCGAATTCCCTGCCGAGATTGGAACTTTGGATTTCGGATTTGGACACTCATTCTGGATCATATTATTAAGCACAAGCCAGTACCTTTTTGTATTATAGGTGGTTTTGAAGGTTGAAACTGGATATCTGTTATTGCTATTGGATAATTTATTTTGTGTCTATCACATAAGTAGATCATTGTAATAAATTATACAAGCTGCTATCTGTGTCTTTCTGTTGCATTCAGTCCAAAAAAAAAAAACGTAACAGCTCCCACCGCTGAAAGGACGATAATATTTGGTGCGACGGGGATTTGAACCCTCAACCCTCACATTACGAGTCTGGTGCTTTAAGTACCTAGCCATGCTATTCCAAATAGTATGAAGTAAGACAAAGTGTAACCATCAGAAAACATTACATTTTCCAAAAGCGAGAACTGTTTTACAGCATGTTACTTTGTTTTATTTATAATTGATAATTACTTTAATTAGTTAATTCTCGATTTAAAATATGTCGAAAAGGGTTCAGTAGTATTTCATGCCATAAGCCCTCTAGTCTTACACTGCGAAATTAATCATGGCAATAAGGACTGAACACAAATATGAAGTGGATTCAGTAATACGTCAGGTACCAAAATTACTGTGATCTTATTCTTTTGCAATTTTTATTGAAGTTTATTTCCACGTACACGCGATGTGACAGTTGCTTGAGCATTTAACGATACAAATGTCAAGAGCTAACGAATGTTTGATAGAAATTCACTCCTCTACAGATCATTTTGTTATTCTACTTATACTTTAGGCTAGAGGTTCTCAAACTATGGTTAAAAGCACCACTGGTGGTACGAGGAGCTGACAGTTGTAGCACGCGTAAAGCCTGATTAATGTCAGAAATGTAAAATACATGACAAGTCGAATTTCAGCTTCCCGTACACACACGCTACTATACCACACTTCTGTCTGCAATGACTTACTTGTGTTAACTTCATTCTTTCAACTTCAAAGTCTCTTTAACAGTGTTTTGACTGAAAGTTGGAAAGCGGTACTATCACTAACGGGCTCGGCATAGCCAGGTAGTTTAGGCACTTAACTCGCAATCCGAGATTCGCGGGTTTGAATCCCCATCACACCAAACATGCTCGCCCTTTCAGCCGTTGATGTGTTATATTGTTTCAATCAATCCCACTATTCGTTGGTAATAAAATAGCCCAAGAGTTGGCGGTGGGTGATGATGACTAGCAGTCACGTAGCTAAGGGGGGGCAAGGGAGTGCATCTGTCCCCGGGCGCAGCATCGGGGGTGGGGAGCGCCAAATTGATGTTACATACTTAGGAATGATATTTCAAAATTAAATGTTTTCCCATCTTAACCAATTAATGTACAATGTTCAATATATGGGAGTTACAACGTCACGTGTTACCACAACTTGGTTGTGATTTGGTCACGTTATACCATAACGCTGTCTGAACGTTGCCAAAACGTCAGATTGCAACGTCACTTCCTGACGAATAATGAACGTTGCTGTGTAACGTTGCCACAACGTCATAATTGGTCTTTTTTTTTTTATTATTAAGTACAGATGTACCCCCTTAAACAGGAATTTCTCTTGAAGTTACATAATTACATCCAAAGCATTATATCAAACTATTTCTTTTACTTTATGTTAACTTTTCAGGTTACTATTTTCAAAGTAATGTTTTAAGTTTTTGCAGTGTTATATTTGACTATTATTTTAGTATAAAATAATTCTGCATTAATTTATTTATATACATTATTGTTTCTGATTCTGTCCTTCTCTGTTATTCAATTATATCTTCAAATTACAATTGTTGCCTCAATTATTTCACTTTTTTCATCTCCTTCATACCCAAAAAATACGTCATAAAATGCAGGTTTTCATGTTCTAAAACTCATAAATTTCTGAGAAAGTATGACGAACCTCCATGTGGCTTACATTTTGTCACAAAGGGCCGCTAAAAACTGACTTTCCCCGGGCGCTAAAAACCCTAGCTACGCCTCTGACGACTAGCTGCCTTCCCTATAGTCTTATAGCTTTGAGCGACATTCAAACCAAACCTATTATTATCTCGCAATTAATGGATAAATGTTATTGCCATAACTTATTTTTTGACTAGTTATTGCGATACTTCCGTACTTAAACAAAAACTGTACGTAAACTTCACAATTTTGACAATCACTGTTTATGGCTGTTATAATATATACTTCAGAAAATAAAGAAAACTGTGAGTAATTAAGCACGTTACAAACTAAAAGTTTCAGTTTGAAAAACTATATTGTGTTATAAACATCTAGCACCGCCCTCTACATTCCGACACTCAGTTACACAGCACCTCACAAACATGTGGTCAGCTTTCGGTCAGTTACCTCTCTCTTTCTTTGTGAACCTGATGTTGTTCATTCATTTACGTAAAAAATTTTCTCAACCCAAATGAGCCGTTTTACATATATAGTTCTTACAACACATTTATTGGTTCCCGCAGGCTATCACTCCATGAGGTATATTTTGGAAATGGAAAGAAATTGTATGGGTATTATCATGAAGAAATGATTAATTTACAAGTAATGATCAGAAAAGCAAAAATACAGCTAGCTTGATGTCATCCAAAACGGATATACAGAGCCAACGCCGGAAGCCATTGACATCATGTACGGAAGTGGGCTTATAGCCACCGTCCTCTAGTGACATTGGTACATGCCTGAGCGTGTACTTATGGTATTTAAAGCAAAGCGAGTGCCGCAAAGAAGTGGAAATTTATCAAATGGTCCACATAACTAGGTACAAAGGTAAGTTTTAAAATATAAATCAACAATAGGACAAAATCATCCTACTACATCATATGACCCCTATAACAATGACGTCCCATTACATTCGAGAAGTAAGGCTCTAACTCTCTCCGAATAATATTTTACAACTGTAATACAGGTTTTTAAATACCTCTACGACGTAGTGTTTTTTATAACTTAGTTTAGCTTTACAACAACAGCATATAATTTTAATAAGTTATTTAGGTCTCTGTTTTTGTACAAATTGCTCCCCAGTGGCACAGCGGTTTGTCTACGGACTCTACGGACAACACTAGAAACCGGGTTTCGATACGCGTGGCGGGCAGAGAACAAATAACCCTTTGTGCAGTTTTGTATTTAATTCAAAAGCAATCAAACAGTACAATTCTTGCGAGTTTCAGATTTTACAATATCGATATGATGTTACAACAGTGTAAAAGTAAGCTTTGTAGATCTAAAAATCAAATGGTTATTCGTCACAGTTGGAACACTAAGAATTAAACTACATCTACACTGTATGACGAAGAATATTCACTTTTATCTGTGATATCCGTATCAATCTCATTTTCTCACAAGAGGCACGTTTGTCATCCGGGAATCACGTAACGTGTGCGTAGGTAGGCCTGTGGAAATGACCTGTGTTGACCCTCGCACCCCACCCGTATTCATGTTACGTACGTTAGTGAGCACACTAAAATGTAGCAAAAATGAAATAAAACCACGTTTCTGACAGCTTCGTGTAATATCTTGATAGGGTATATAATGTCCTCTAATTATTGACCCATAATAAACATCCCTTCAAATGTTTTCACAGGTGGACTTTTCTCGTGGCTCTATGTGAAGAAGGGGATTTGGGACAATTTCGCCATCTACACACGACCCTGCACGAGTTACCATTTGTCGTCAATGTTCAAAGTACTTTCCGTCAAAGGTGAGACTTATGTTGTTGTTGTTGTTGTTTTGGAATTAAGCACAAAGCTACACAATGGGCTATCTGTGCTCTGCCCACCACGGGTATCGATACCCGGATTTTAGCGTGTAAGTCCACAGACATACCGCTGAGCCACTGGAGGGCTGAGACTGTTAACAACGGTCAACACAAGAATATCAAATTCAAGAATCAACCGGAGTGATAAAAATAATAATTAAAAACTAGAATTACCTTTCTGTTACATTTATGAAAATACGGTAGTAAAAATGGTTTCTCTAAATCCCTTACTTCAGTAAGTCTAGACTCTAGACTGTACACACACACACACAAAGTTTTTGTGAAATATATTTTGGTACGTAATCTCTAGATGAAAATATCAAAATAATTTCAATTTCACTCTCACACACAAACCACCAACTCGCAGAGAAAATGTTTTCAATTAAAACTGTCAAACTTCAGAATTTATAAATGGTTTTGGTACATATACCTTCACGCTAGACATTCGAACTTTAACTGTAGTATCTACGACACAGCAAACGTATTAACTGGTACATATCATGTTAATTTATTAAAATACTTTCATAACGTAATCATAATTTCTAATTCAAATAAATATTCGGTACCGCCAAGAAAGTACACTGTCTTTTCA
The DNA here is from genome assembly GCA_011833715.1 of Carcinoscorpius rotundicauda. NCBI lineage: Eukaryota > Metazoa > Arthropoda > Merostomata > Xiphosura > Limulidae > Carcinoscorpius > Carcinoscorpius rotundicauda. Next base: position 115,876,871 of record CM022391.1, on the reverse strand, counting down.
GCAACTACATCAGTTAATTATATTTAACAAATACAGTACAAAGTAAACTTTAATTTCAAAACTCGATTTATTTATTTTTTTACGACAGTGTAGAGTGATATTAGCAAATCAACGCATAACATTTCTCTCCCAAACTCGAGCTCACCTAAATGAGCGTGGGTAATTAAGAGATATTTCCACTGAAGTACTTATGTACAGGCTCGAAAATCATGGAACTAAAAATTATTTTTAACGGGATAAACAGGAAAATTAAAATATTAAATCCAATTGCTAAATTAACTTAATTAAACAATCTAATAGATATTTAACATAAATTACTCTAAAAGAAATATCCACCCGTAAATTAATTTACAAACTCTATATAAAGTTACATATGACTGCATGTCAATAAAAAAAAGTAAAGAAAGGAGGTAACAATTCTTTGGGTTTGAAGGAAATTTTTTTCCTTATCAGCGAATATTTAGTTTGAAGTAAAAAGAAAATAAAACACGTGCATAGTTCACGTTTCAACTGCTCTATGTCATTAAAAGTGACTTTCATGATTCGATTCTCAGCTTTCTGTGCATCATTTACAGTGTAAAACACGTTCGAACGTTTTCAGTGTTTCACACTGTGTGACCTGTAAAGAGTCGTAAAAAAAACACATACAACGCTGCGACTAGTTTAAACCGACAATGCTGGTAAATACTTACAAAACAGATTCATAAGTAGACGCTGTCTTAAAAAAAGAAACACGGAGAAAGGGGTGGGGAGGAGAAAATTATAAAACACGTTATTTAATAACCATAAATAGTAGTAGTTCTTCTTGATTTACTAAGCCATTATCACAAATATTTTGTTTTAAAAAAGTGCTATTCAATGTAAAGTAACAAGGTGCTAAACTGTTATTCTAAACAACTCATGTAAATACGATAACATAATGTATCATTTTACACTAGGAAAGTTAAGGCAGGCGCGAGACCTTTAATCGTTTACTTCTAAAAGTTGCCAAGCCATAGCTGTTTTGGTTGCTTTTGGATGGTAAGTTATTTATCCTTATGCATTTGAATTTTCAGGGTTGACACTGGACTTATCGCACTCAAAAGCCAACGCTAAAGAGTTTTTACTTTCTTCGGAAATCCTTTTATTTCAGCACGTTCCCGCCAAAACCCAGAAAATATATTATGTGATAAACTTGTATTCAAGTTTCAGTGGCACATATTATACTGATTGTTATGTATATGTGTAAATATTTTGTAAACGACAACATGTCGTATTGTGTTTGAATTTTCATTTGTATTATTCATTTTTCCATATTGATATTATTGTTTCGAAGTTTAAACTAAAATATGTTATTTATTTAGGGTAACATTTTAGAACTTTCTCGAATTAAGTAGACCAATCACATGTTTGTAAATGAGTGCTGGTGACTTCCTGTCTAGATGTGTAGTCTCGTGCAAGAACGGATATGCGTGGATAGCTCTGGAGTTGTATGGAAATTGTAAGATTGTTCGAGAAATAGGCCTATCGGTATAAAAGACGGTGACAAGAGAGAGTTTCAGTCATCAATCATCAGTCATCAGTTTTTATTCGAAAAAAGAAGATAGATTCAGTCATTAGTTTTATTCGAAGAATAAGAGTGAGATTCGGGCATCAGTTTTAGTTATTTGAGAAAGATTAAGTGTTTGCTGTGAATATTCAACTTGGATTTGTGATTGAAGTTATATCCTCGGAAGCTGTGATTTTATTTCGTCAATCTCTACGATACATCTGAATTACTGCTTGTGCTGAAAGACGGCGAATTTATTGAACTGTGAACTGTTTCGGAATTACTTCGTGGGACCAAATTCACACCCTAGACTGGAATTTGAGACTTTAATTTTAGATCATTACATTAGATACAGGCCAGTACCGTTTTGTGTTGTGATTTATTTTGAAGTTTGAAACTAATATTATTTTGTTTTGTAATTAATTTCGAATGTTATAACTTAATATCTGTCACTATTATTATATAATTCATGTTATATCTGTTATATTTGTTAATAGTTTAGTGTAATAAATTATACAAGCTGTTATCTGAGTTTTTCTGTTGCGTTTAGTCTACGAAGAACATAAAACATTTAAAAAATACGTAACACTGATATTAACCGGCTTTCGTATGACTTTGATAAGTCCTTATTCCTGGATACAAGGACTTAACTTCTAACTAAAATAAGCCATTAATATAAATATTTTATTAAGCAACAACGCATAATTTAAAGCAACTGGATAATATATGTAATATCTAGTGATTCTGTATGTCAGATGAGAGGTGGCCGTTTCAAACAAGCTCCTTTATATACAGCATTTCAAAATGTCTTATTTAATTATCAATTCACCAAATGCCCCCTGGAGAAGCCACCTGTTTTAACCATTCGCAGTAGTGTTGTTTGCAAGTCAGTTAGCAGACACCAAAATGATGTCGCATAGGGACGCTTGTGACGTCAACAAAACGTGCGCATGCCACGAGTCACGAAAAGAATTATGCTCTATGTAGGCTTCGACACAGCATGACATATGAATTTCAAAAACAAAAAAAAATAATATATTTGTTACACTGAGTTTTGGTTTTGTTTACTCTCTAAACAGAACACTTTCGAAGATCTCACGGAGCCACACCTGGTATATTAAATACAGTGGTACCTAGAAATAATCAAGAAATCCCACAGCGAACCAAATAAAAAGATACTAAATTGGAAAAACGGAATCCTCTTCGATTTATGCAAGATTATATGATGTATCCTCTCTACCGTCCTTCTGCATTTCCGTTATTCAAACATCTCAAAAATGTGTCAGTTGCACAAACTGTTAGCACGAACTCTATGGTGAAGAGAGCGAGTTACAAATTGAAAAAATTCCTTTGAGAAACCTTGATGAAAATCTTCCAGTATATATTCAAACACGATGCTGGAAAAAATGACGTCACCAAATAAAACTGACTTTTATAAGTAGTATATCAATGTTAGTATATAATTAAAAGTTTCGTGTCTGCTAAAATATATGTTTAAACAAGCTATACACATACATGGTTTCAAACTGTAGTGTGCTTTCACATGTAATTTATTTGAAACTTTAAAACAATATTTAACCAAAAGTCTAGTTATTATTGTTTTGAAGGGTATAACAATAAAAAAGGGCAAATTTTTAAACATGTTACATATAACATGGTATTTATTATTAGAAGAAATTATTAGCTACTATACGTAGGTGTATCACTAACTGTTACCACATAAGTAACCATGGCCTTACTAAGCACATTTAACATCCCCGGTTCGTGTCGATAAAGTTGTTTACACTTTAAGGAACGTATTTTAATTCAAATTGGTGCTAGTATCTAATGCTCCCCCCCTCTCCTAAAAGCAGCTTTTACATCATAATCGTATTCTCTCGTATAAAATAAAAGTCAGCTAATCACTAAAAATAGAATGACTAAACATAAAGGTAAGAGAATAATTCAGCTTATATAATATCGTCATAAAATAAGATTTACAAGTATTGTTTTTCTCGCAATTTAAGAAATACTTATCGTCACAAAACATAATTTAAAACTAAGAACTTTAGTCCATGCTTTCAAAATCATTTAAACCAGTTTCTTGAGTGTAATCACAACAGCGTTATCGATATTCTACCTGTTTTTAAGATAATTTCCCTTGCTTTTACTGTAAAAGCTGTAATAATGTTTATAGTTAGTCAGTAAACACATAATGAAACTTTAGAAGACGAGGAAACCCACTTCTAGAGAAAATTATATATGTAAAAACGGCTGGTATGGATGAAGCATGCACTATGTAAAGAAGCGAATAACGTTTCGACCTTCTTCGGTTATCGTCAGGTTCACAAAGAAAGAAAGAGGTAACTGACCGATAGCTGACCACATGTTTGAAGTCGGTTGTGTAACTGAATGTAGGAATGTAGAGGGCGTACTTAGATGTTTGATTATATTTATTAATACAAGTATAAAAGTGTTCCTTTGTATTGGTTTATTTTGGGCTTGAGTTGTTGTATAAGTAAAGTTTCTTTAATTTTGCGTTTGGTTATGTTTGTTTCTTTACTTAGTATATGTTATGTTGTGTTTATTTGATTTGCAGTGTTCGAAAACGTGTGAGTGACTTTTTATGTTCTTTGAATCTGGTTTCCATTTTTCTACTTGTTTCTCCAATATAGAAGTTGTGGCAGTTATCATATTGTATTTTATAAATAATGTTGGCGTGGTGTTTGTCAGTGTAGTTTTTACATAGTATAGACCTTAGTTTTGTGTCTGGTTTTTGAATAAATTTGGTATTAAGTGGAATGTCATTTTGTTACCAGTTTTTGCCAAATGTTGGTTATTTGTCTGCCGATGTCGGGAATATATGGTATGCAGCACTATACGATTTCGAGATTTTTTTTAATTCGTGGAATATATTTACTTTTGTTGGTTGATTTTGCGTTCTATCTAGGTGTGTGCGTGTATAATGTTTTCTTCAGTTTGTGAAGGAAACTTATTTATGTTTATGAAGTATTGTTTTATTTTGTCTAATTCGTCGTTAATTTTATCTTGTGAGCATAGTTTTATGGCTGTGTTTATTTGGTTTCTTAGGATGTTGAGTTTTTGTTTTGTTTCATGTGCTAAGTCCCAAGGAATGTATAGTCCTGTATGAGTGGATTCCTGTTTTAAACTGTGTATCGGTTTTTGTAATTTTAAGGTTAAGAAATAATATTTGATTGCTTTCTTCCTGTTCAGATGTGAAGTTAATATTGGTATGAATAGAGTTAATGAGATTGAAAAAATTAAGTATGTGTTCTGTAGATGTGAATCCCGCACACGTTTTCGAACGGTGCAAATCAAATAAACACAACATAATCATAGAAAACACCCGAATACTAAATAAAGAAGCAAACATAAAAAAACGCAAAATTAAATAACTTATGCCCAAAATAAACCAATAGAAAGAAACAACTTTATGCCTATATTAATATATAATCCAACATCTAAGCACGCCCACTACAACCCTGTACTCAATTACATTACACAACCGCCTTCAATAATGTGGTCAGCTATCGGTTTGTTACCTCTTTCTTTCTTTGTGAACCTGATAATGACCGAAGAAGGTCAAAACATTGTTCGCTTGCTTTCTCTATCCATACCAGCGGTTTTTACATATATAATTTTGTTTTAAAATAATGTTGTTGTCGCACTGTTACCTTGAGCAAACACAATTAACTCTTACAAAAACTGCTAAATTTTAATACTAAAGAAAGCAAGTAAGAATAGCTAGTGTTAACATATCTTTTCTTGAAGTGAGATAATATTTTCGAAGCCCAAAATTTCTATAAATTCCAGCAAAGCACCGAATCAACATTGGTTAAAAAATGACACTTATTGTAGCATAGAGTCGATGAAAGAGAATTTCTAAAAAAAATACATTTATAAATGAGACAGCAATTGGAATTTGTTGAAATGTATGTCCTGTGTAGAAAACTGATGATCAAATGGTGTTTTTGTAACAATTGTATGCTTTTCAATTACACCAGACAAAGATGTTATAATCGCCATCTAATCTAACGATCAGTTCTTCAAATAGACTATCCATTTCAAAAACTTTTATCTGGACCTTAACTAGTCATTGCCTTTTATGCTACAAAAAGTAAGCAACCAAATGAAATTATCTGAGCGTCGGACATAATATGATAAAAACGAGGTCTTACGTATACACAAACGTCTTATTTTTTTTTATAACTTACCATACTACTTTGTTTATATAAATGTCTTAAGTCATATCAAACATATGTGTAGGACGAATTTATTACTTTTTTTTTTTAATCACACAATTCCTCACCAGATACCCTCACAAGAACATGAGGTAACGTGGTACGGGTACGTAGAATTTGAAAACTCCGTTGAAAAAGTATGACGCTAATTGCTGAAGGATGAGAGAAAATCGGGAATGAACGGTATTGCAATAGTGACACTTCTGGTAAGCTATGTGACCTAAGCTTTATTAGAATACTGGAAACAGTTTTTAAAGTTCGCCCTTCTAACAACATAGATACACAAAATATGTTGATGACGTGTTAAACTTGAAATGTAACAATCAGCGTGTATATACCATCACAAAGAGTCAGCATATTTTCGAGCTTGGTTTAAGTGTCCAATAAAAATTACGTACGTTGGTGTGAAGGAAATGATAGTACTTCTTCAGATAAGGTTATTCATTTACAACTATAGCAGCTATCCTTATCTCCGACTTTGTTTGGAATTTGAATATTAACATTTTCGGATTACAAAATCCCAGAATGAAATAGGATTAAAGACATCCACACACAAAATATGTTACTTACAATATCAACATCAGTGACACGTTAGCCTATAACCTGGGGTTTTTTCATTAACTCATTTGTTATTGACCTTTCGATTACGCAAATAATTTTCTATCCAGGGTGTATTATGGCATTTATTATAATGGCCACAATGTAACCTCATTCTGAAAGTTGCACAGTGGCCAATGATATTATTGGTCAGTGTGTGTCAGCTACCAGAATCGATCAACGTTCTTGATTTAGACAGCTTATGAAAGATGCACTTAAAGATAATGCTTTATATTGTTGTTATTATAAAACTGTAAAATGAAAGTGCGTGATTGTTTAAAATATTAAATAAAAATACAATTTTGGCTAGGGTGGCAGCGGGCGAGTTTTTTTTTGGTTTTTTTTTTTTAAATAAACCGGCAAGAAAGGTTATACAACAACATTTCTCTTAAAATATTACGAACGTTTGTTTAACTAAGAATGTAAAGGGCAACATTTCGGAGAAGTGTTGATGTGTAACAAATATATAACAGCACTAATTAAGGTACCGTATTTTCCGCCTAATAAGCCGAATTACTAGCCCTACATTTTGGACCTGATTTTTGGGGGTCGGCTTATTGGCCGATCACCAGCTTTGGACCAAAAATACCGAAGACTAAAATCGGCCCCAAAATCATACCTTTGATCTCACAGTTACGGCAGAGTTATTTCAGTTGAATAAACTTTATTTATTAATATAAAAAGGTCTATACGTTACGAATGACATGTATTCATAGAAATAACAAAATTCATAAAAAATAAACACTTTAATCTCAGAAATTTATTAAAATCCATCAAATTCATCATTTTCATCGTCAGAAGCACCAAATAATAGATTCCAATTCTCGGCAGAGACCTGGTCGTCTTACGGGTCATTCTCTGGTGTTATTAGCTGAGTGAGTGGAATGTTGTCTTCCTCGTCGTCGTCCAACCACAACATATCATCTTCCCTTCCATCCATTGCATTTGAGATGCTGCATTTTTAAATGACTTCTCTACAGTTTCGACACTAATATCGTCCCACGATTTCACGACCCACTCACAGACGGTAGCGAGTGATGCAGCGCGCATATTTCCGGCAGCAGTAAAACTTTGATTGCCGGAAACCATCCACTCATTCCAGCATTGACGGAGCCTGTCTTTAAAAAGTTTATTTAAACACACATCTAAGGGCTGTATCACAGATGTCAGCCCACCGGGAATAACTGCAATATCGGTATTGCATCTTTTGATCGCAGCTTTAACGTTTTCACACAAGTGGGACTTAAACATATCCCAAAAGAGCCGAGATCTAAATTTCATCAGTTCGCCAGGCCTCGGCTTATTGGGCGGTAATAAGCAAAAACCCCTCATTTTCAGAGCTGAAAATTGGCTTATTCGTCGATTCGGCTTATTAACCGGAAAATACGGTATATTTATTAAATCAAAGTAACTGTACGTCTTTTACACGCTTACACAAACGAATACTTATACCGGATGGGTGTGGTCAAACAGCTGAACATTATGAAAACAGTTGGGGTGTAATAAAGGGTTTTGACTGATAACAATGACGTAGGAGTTGATCCATGTGCAGTGACAAAACACCCGTCTTTTAATACTAGTGAATACACATTCATCCAACTGAGCATGCTCAATCATTCAAACCTGTATTTAATTACTACACCGAATCGGCGCTATTTTTAGGGGATTTTTTTCATGTGTTAAAAAAGGCGAATATACATACTTATCTGATAATCCATAAAGAGTAACGATAACCACCTCTGACACAAACTACCAAATAGAACATGAATAACGTTTTAACAAATATGCCGAAAGTAATGAATTTTTTTAAAAAAGAAGACTAACCTATGAATATTATCATTTTATTAATTCACTTTACTGCGGCAAAATCTGTAATGAAAATAGATGGCTATCATTGCTTGTCGCCATGACTTTGAAATAGTGATTTAATTGTGAACTTTAAACACAGGAAGGTGACATGGCAGTTCACATAGCATCATCACTTCAAATAGTAATTAAAAAGGAAACTTTAGTCAAAATTTTGAAACTCGGTTTAAAAATAACACTGGAACAAGAAGTTGGCATAGCATTTAATCATTACAACCTATGACGTTACATAAATCACAATATGTAACTAGCTGGAATAATGCTCAAGTTATTGGTGTTTATAATACAAAAGGTATTAATGAGACTCTGAATACTATGACAATTCTTCCTTGGAGCCAAAACGTTGAGAACAAAAGATCCTATCACAGCATTCATGGTATCATTGCTACCTTAGAATCCATTTGAAATAACACAACTGTAACTGGGAAAATTCAAGTTTACGATTTTCCTTTAATCTTGAGGGCAAACTTGGAAAACCGAAGTTCTAACATTTCTACACACATCGTACATCACCATTAAGATTTTGCGTATTGGATTTGCATAGATTATTTTCCTGTTAAAAATACTGGTATTAACCGATTTAAGACAGGCTTTATTTAATACTGGTCCTTGTGGTACAGCTACGGCAGTTTGAAAGGAAACTTGCTTAAGCTTTTTTTCTGTGTAAGTACAGAAAGAGTTCACTGTACAACTGGGCAAAAAAAAAGCATTTAATAAAAAAATTATTAAAAACGTTAGTTTGTTGAATACTGTTGCAGAATTTTATCACGTATTTTAATCTTTCATAACGGAAAACACAACTAAAACAAACGTGCTACACCACAAAGACTGTCGAAATGAAATTACCATTTCATGCACAAAAATAATTGCCATGATGCAATTGTACTTGGCTTACTGTATTTTTAAATACTACAATGTTTATTCCGTCTTTTATAGCCTTCTGGAAAAGTTACTTGATTTTGTTTTGAATTTCGCGTTAAGCTACACGAAGGCAATCTACACTAGCCGACCCTAATTTGGCAGTGAAAGACAAGAGGGAAGTCAGATATTCACCACTACCTATCACCAACTCTTGGGTTACTCTTTATCAACGAAGACTGGGATTAACCGTTAGATTATATTGTTCCCACAGCTGAAAAGGCAAGCATGTTCGGTGTGACAAGGAGTGGAACCCGCGACACTCAGATTGCGATTCAAGCGTCCTAAACAACAGGCCCTTTTCGAAAAGAAAAACGGAAAATAGTATTTCAACCACACCACGTCCACTGTACCTATCTACCGCTTTAAAACAGTTGTTATTTTGAGAGTAGCTTTACATATTCTGAACATTATTATGTCTGTCATATTTCAATCAGTTGTAGTTCGATCTGTATAAAAGCGTTCACATTTTGTACACGTAATAAGTTGGACAACAACGAATTCAAAATCACAAAGGCAGTTAGACAGAAAGGACCACAAGCAGGGACGTGACTAGCACTCTTTTACATTTATGTGTGGGGGAAGCTATAGTCCCTTCGGAAATGTGCCTTCGAAAATGTGAAAAATGCTCAATTGCTCTTAAGTAATTTTAAATAACTTACATGATAATTAATGCGGAGACTAATAATTTGTTAGCATATTTTTGGGGGTTTGGTGGTGAGAATTGTCATTTGGTATAGCTAAATCCACCCCATTGCCCTACAATATGTTACTGACCACGAGAAGAATCCAGCAGGCATGTCACATCTTTGGAATTAAACAGGAATTCCTCCTACAAATTCCTACATAAAAAAGGAACGTTATCCATTGTTAGAGTGCACATTTAATGATATAACACTGTTTACCCACAGGCCAACACAGTTAACGTAAAACAAAAAACCGTGTCTGAAGAAACCAACAAAGAACGAATAATGTTTTTAAAAATTTTATTAACTGGAAATCAGTAAAGCCGCAAAAGTGCTTGGAAGGCTTTCAATACTGAAAAACGGGATCCATGGAAGCCCAAAATTTGTCTTCACAAGCATGGAGAATAATCAGAAGTATTTCCATAAACACAACAACAATTTTTCAACTCTGTACAATGATTCCTACCAGTTGAACTACGTTTGGCTTCGAAAGAGTCGAAATCAAAATTGGGTGGCGATTTATAAACATACCTAAATACATCAGATATCAAGGTTGCCCAGATGGAGACTTATAGTGGATGGGTGTGGTAAAAGAAGAACTAAAGAAAATAAAATGGTAGAGGTGTAATAAGGGGCTTGGCTAAAAAAAATTAGAGTAAGAATTTGTGATGTCGAGAAAACCAACTTTTAGAGAAATATATATGTAAAAACGTCAGGAACTTGACGATGACCGAAGAAGGTCAAAACGTTGTTCGCTCCTCTACGTAAAATATTGCCCCCCAGTGGCTCAGCGGTATGTCTGCGGACTTGCACGCTAAAATCCGGGTTTCGATACCCGTGGTGGGCATAGCACAGATAGCCCATTGTGTAGCTTTGTGCTTAATTCAAAACAACAACAACGTAAAATATTTTCTAAACCCAAACAAGCCGTTTTTACATACATAGAGTAAGAATTGTTCCACGTGCACAAACAACACGCTGAAAAACCATATAATATTGAAAGTTTCATTCCAATTCTTCTTCGTGCTCCACTGTTCCACCACAACCTACTTATTTTGAGATTGTCTTTTGGAAATTGAGTTGTATCAAAGATGGTAGAAGGTCAAGGTCCTCTGAGAGCAAGAACTGAATGCGAACAACACAGAACCTATGCACACACTACTTTAAAACATTCGGCTTTGGACTTTAATGAATATAAATATTTATACAATATTTAACACATACATACGAGTTTATGTAGTGTGAAAAGATTATCCTTTGGGATTTTTTTTCGAGCATTAACCTAACGTCAATAAATGTTTATTGCTGTAATTGTTTGTCTGGGACTAATAAAGGGTTTAACTTTGTGGTTGTTTAAGATTGATAAAACGATTTGACTGGATGGTTGCTTAACTCTTATAAAAGGGTTGACTGGGTTATTGCTTAACCCTGAAAAAAAGGTTTAACTGAATGGTTGTTAAACGCTGATAAAAGTGCTGACTGGATGTTTGCTTAAGTCTAATAAAACTTTTTTCACGAAATCGCCACTGTAGATAAGCATTTTTTTTATCAGACATCATAACTCGTTTTATTCCCTCCCCATATTATTTTCTTCTGACTTTCATTTGTAAAATGAACTACAGTAGAAGTTCAAAATAAACAAAGCCCAAAAACAACATGGAAACATGATTAAAATCGAAACAGGAAACCTCCTCAAATGACAGTGTTTTAAGACATGTTTGTGTGTGCGAAGTGTCAACAAATCGATGAAGCTCTGAACCACTGAAGTTTACTTTCCTTAAATAACATTTTCTAGTCGCAATTATGTTACACGTAAATCAACAGCTTTTCTTTAAAGCTATTTAAATGAAAAAATAAAGAAAAAACTTTCTTCTAGACGATGGATTTAACCTTATTCATGCATAACATAACAATTCAAAAACTGCGTTTCATAGTACGTCACCATATACACTTATGGTGGTTTGTTTGTTTTGATTTCCGTGCAAAGCTATCTGCACTAGCTGTCCTTAATTTTTAGCAGTGAAAGACTTAGAGAGAAGGCAGCCCATCGCCAACTCTTGCATTACTCTATTACCAACGAATAGTGGGACTGATCGTTACATTATAACACCCTCACGGCTAAAAGGGCGAGCATGTTTAGCATGGCGGGGATTCGAACCCACGACCCTCGGATTATGAGTCGAGTGCCTTAACCACTAGGCCATTCTGGGCCTCGTTAGGGTGGTTCTTCAAGTGGTAGAAAGTTGATTATCTTTCCATACCGTTTGATAATATGGAGTTAGATTGGGGAAAAGAAAAGTAGAAGGCACTTGCCGCCTACAAAGCTGGTCATTTAAGGACTGAACGTGAATTTTGAATTTTTTATCAAACTCGGGACTCTTTGTCTGTCGGGATACCAAAATGGTTCGTTTAACTGTAAGACATATATCAAACTATATAAACTAAACTGTGAACAATGTATTTCAACGTGGGGAAGAAGTAACCTAAACATCCCACGTCCTCTCCTAAAATATATCTATAGGTTTATAACAAAAGTGATATTTTGTTGTTGTTGTAAATTTTACTTTGAAACAACTGGTAAACGAAATGAAACGGAAAAGACGATTTAGTTACTGATGGTCTCTTTTCCAGTTCCCTCTTCTTCATTTCATTATATACACAAGATAGAAGATGCATCTGGGCGTATCAAGAGCAGAGTACACATACTGTAATAACGTTCTGATTCACTTCTGACACATAAAATCACGGTCAAGAAACATCCTTGCATTTCTTTCAGATTAAGTTAAGGTTAACTTTTGAACTATCCCGTACAACCGTTACTTTAGTCCATGAGGGCACTCCCTTAAATATACATCAACCCGCTATACTGAGCTTTGACATAAGTGAAGGTCACTAGAAGTGATTGTCTTGTATTTTATATAAATGTGTGTGGGTGGGTATTTCATCATCTAACTAAGAAAACGTGGGCCATAGCTCTGTTGAACAGAACCATAATACATTCAGCATCTTAAAGTGCTAGGTGGAAAAACTTACTTGTAAATAGTTCCCCTTCTTCCCTTTGATGAAAGATTCTGATTAGCGCAACTTGTTGCCAAATAACCCATTTAGACGAAATGTAAAAATTCTGAAGTAATCCTGTTAGGTGTTGGTTTTTGAAGGCAGTGGTACAGCGTTATGTCTTCGGGCTTACAACGCTAAAAACAAAGTTTTGATACCCTTGGTGGGCAGAGCACAGATAGTCCATTGTGTAGCTTTGTGTTGGCATTACAAACAACTTATTGAACTGAACACTAAGAGTAAAAAAGGTTGACGCCACAGATATCAGGTTGGCTGTAGATGTGTTCAAAGCCTTAGAGATAAGAACAAACATTCACTACTTAGCTTGCTAAGTTCATTTGGACCAGTTTTCAAGACTAATTTCAAGTCAAATGATCCCCCACTATACCATCACCATGAAGTACAACCTGGGGAGGGAAAATGTCAACAGCAACTTTTTATTTATTATTAGTATACAATCACAAACCTTTATAGAAACAATACGTCAAGGTTTGTATGAATTTTTTGATGTCATAAACATGATTGCAGGAAGTATTTACCATTCATAATGTTATTTTTGAAAAACACGTACGTTCAAGAAGTCTTGACAGCAATGAATAAAAACCTTATAACACGAGTGCTTTCGAAAGATCCATCTTTCGACGACACATTTCTATGGGTTGAAAAGCTCAGTTCGAATTTCGTATTTGCGCCTGCATCATTCGGCACACATCTGTTGACATTGCAGTTAAAAACAGGTGGAGCACGTTGTGGAGGGGCATCAATTAAAATACTTTAATCTCATAAATGGTCCCCGGCTTGCAAAACTAAAGAAAATATCCACTGAAATTTGCCTCATGGCGTATATTGTGCTCCTTGCTGTACTAAGAATAAATTCTTCACAGGGCGTTTTATAAACGAAATTGACGAAAAAAAATTGCATTGTACCTACCTACTAGAATTAATATTTGTGGATGTACGATAGGTGGAGAAACTGCCACAGGGGCTTCTCAAAATTTGTATTCAAATTTTTGAATAACTAGATTGAAGAGAAGATGTTCTGAAACCGGAAAAAACTTTTTTCATAAAACAAATGTTTGATAATTTAAAACGTAATTACTATTGATTACTAACCCTAGAATCACAGGTCAGCGTTTTTCTAAATTATTTTACCTAATGAATTACTTGTGGGTCCATAACTTAACCGATTACACAGCCCCTAATATAAAAGTCAAACAAAAGCAATTAAGCTACAAAACAAATCAATATTACAGTTAACTATTCTTCAGTAGTATTTGGAGTTTATGTATTTTATACAAAATTTTCTCACGCAACTGTTTGGTCAGTTATTTACAATTGCTGTTTTAAACCAGCCGATGGCACTGCGGTATGTCTATGGACTTACAACGCTAGAGAGCGGGTTTCGATATCCGTGGTGGACAGAGCAGAAATAGTCCTTTGTGCAACTTTGTGCTCAATTACAACAAACACGCCTAGTAAAATTTATCCCCGTCACACCAAACATGCTCGCCTTTTCATCTGTGAAGTCGGCATAATATGGCAGTAAGTCCCACTATTCTTTGGTAAAAGAGTAGCCTAAGAGTTGGTGGTAAATTGAACTTTTAAAGCTGTAAAACCAGTGTTGATCAACGTACTCAGAGAATTCCTATTGTGAATTGATTTATTTAAATAATGAGCTTCTCGAATCGTTGGGACAGATGGAGTAACTTTCATAAATGCAACTAACTCCCGCTTTTTTTACGTCCAGGTAACACTTTGTTGTATTTTTCATATGATTGGACTCAGAGACACATCCTTGGAGCGTTATTTCATTGGCTTAATGACAGCTGTAGTATTTCCAAGAATTATAAGAGTTTCCTTTTTCTGGTATCCTTTGCGAGAAGTCCTTGTTTCATACAATATTCATTCACTGTTTATTGATGCTTAACTTTATTCTTATTTATATTGTACTTGTCTTCTACTCATTACACGAATTTTCCTGATCGTATCACGCGGTTTCTAGCAAGCATCTAAGTTAAAACATTGTAAACAAAACAGCAGAATACAATTATCACCACCTTATTCGGCGAACCTACATTCATAAGATTTAAAGTACATCATCATAATAACCTTATTTAGTAAAACACATGCACTGCATATACACGAATATAGACATCAAAACTCTGGCATGCACTATAATTCCCTCCAGAGAAGTCACCAAACTAAGAGATTTTTACAACCGCTAATGAAATTACGAGTTGATTGTGCATGCACAGTAAACAACTGGTACATCCTGCGAATTCGTCTCTACACGCTTTCAGATTAGTGTTTGTTAATTCGTATGCAGCCACACATGCGCTCCTCATGCTGTGTCGAGAGAAATCCAAAGAGCTCAGTCCAGTGTGTTCCAAGAAGTGGACCTCTGGAATAATAAATGAAAATGGGGGAAACTGTTGAAAGTAAAGGATTATAGTGTTAAAAGTATTTGCAATTGTGAGATTTACATTAAAATTTCGGTATTTTTCGTGTTTCAAAAGGTGAACGATACTGGCTGCAAAACAAATTGTCATTAGTAGAATTGTTTGCCCCCCACCCTGTTCTCACAATTATTTATAAGCATGGGCTATGTGTACCTTACGTAGTTAGTCAAAATAATAAAGTTTAATTAAAATCTGCTGTTCATAGCTCCAGTTACATAAAAATAAACTAAAAATATGACAATATGGTAGCAAAAACACATGTTAGGATCTAAGTGGTTTAAAATTAAATAACATAAAATTGTAGTGATATAAGATAAAGAACGTGGGTCTCTAGAGATATAATCTGCTGAACATGGGATTTTAAGGTATTAACTAGAGAATGTGATATTCTGGAAGTATTAACTAAACAACGTTGGATTCTGGAGAACGTGGGATTCTGAAGGTATTAACTAAACAAAGTGGGATTCTGTAGATATTAACTGAATAATGTGAGATTCTAGAAGTATCAATTAGAGAACGTGGAATTCTGTAAGTATTAAGTAAACAACGTGGTATCTGGAGATATTAAGTAAACAACGTGGTATCTGGAGATATTAAGTAAACAACGTGGTATCTGGAGATATTAAGTAAACAACGTGGTATTCAGGAGATATTAACTAAATAACGTGAGATTCTGGAGGTATCAATTAGAGAGCGTGGGATTCTACAAGTATTAAGTAAACAACGTGGTATTCTGGAGATATTAAGTAAACAACGTGGTATTCAGAAGATATTAACTAAATAACGTGAGATTCTGGAGGTATCAATTAGGAAGCATGGTATTCAGGAGATATTAACTAAACAATGTTGGATTGGGATTCTGTAGATATTAACTAAATAATGCGAGATTCTGTAGATATTAACTAAATAATGCGAGATTCTTGAAGTATTAACTAGAGAACGCGTGATTCTGAAAGTATTAACTAAACAAAATGGTAGTCTGGAGATATTAACTGGAAAACTAAAGAACAAGAATTCTGGAGGTGTTAACCACTGTAAATTTCTTTTCGTTTAAACTGAGATGTCTACCTGGCGTATTAGCTTCATTTGCCTAGCCTAGTATTTGCTAATTGTCTTTGGCAAAATAAAAGTTCGAATGTTTTGAATTTCGCGCAAACCTACACGAGAGCTATCTACGCTAGTCGTCCCTAATTTAGCAGTGTATTACAATACCTCCCACCGCCAACCTTCGGGCTACTCTTTTTACCAACGGATAATGGGATTTACCATAACATTATAACGCTTCATGGTCTGAAAGGGCCAGCATGTTTGGTGTGGCGTAGATTCGAACCAGCGACCCTTATATTACGAGTCGAGAATCCTAACCACCTGGCCATGCCGTGGCCTGGAAAATATCAGGAATCGAAAATTCAGTACTCTTAGTTGACTCTATTAAATTAACTAGTTCATGTTTGAATTACTGTCTGTTATAAAGACAAACCCTATTTAACTATACGATTTAACAGTTACATTTGTTTTTTTCCTGCTTAACCCAAGTAATATTTGTTATACAACATTAATATCTGTTACGTAACGACCACTTCAATATTAAATTTCTCTTAGCTCCCGGTACGCTAATACTTGCACATTTGCGACGAAATGTTAATCGTTACGCGGGTATGCCGTAATAACTGGCATATTACGGAACTTTATTTAGAAATGTATGGAGCGAAAACTTTGTTTGTTTAGAAAGGGTAACATTAACCTGAATAGGGTTGAATGCGAATTCAACCTACAGTTTATTTAATGTATAACTAAATAACCCTGCAGTCATATACAAAATAAAAGGACATTATCATTTTGAAATTGTTTAAACAAAGTGTTTAAAACTCATTTGATGATAATAAAATCAGTATTATGAGATTCATGATGCGACTGTTATCAAATATACTTTTCACTCGTCTTTAATGACATCAATCTAAAAAGTGCTCGGTCTTTAACAACGTTATATGTCGAGATTTGATTTCTTTTATCATCTGAACCACAAAAAAATTCCAAACAAATTTTCTTCTTACAAACTAGAGTAAACGAAGTAAATTAGTTGAATTAAGCAGCTTCTCTGTTGTACATACGAAACTGAAATGTCAACTATTCAAAAATGAATCGATTTTCTGTCGCAAGTTTCCATAGAAACATTAGACAACACGATGTGAACTGGTACAACTTAATTATTCAAACCTTTTGTCACAAAAAATGCAGACAGGGCAAAGAAATGATACTATATGAAATATACTTAACACCAACAGATATTCTAAATAATTCTAGACGTATCTTGTGCAAATTTGTAATAATCAATAAATCAACTGGAATACGTTACGTTTCTCCTGGAAACCGTACATAAATTATAATACGTTTATCTCTTGTTAGGGTATCAGGAGTATAAAATTTGTGTTTTTCTGATATTTTGTGAAATAAGCTCTTAAATGAATTTCTTATTAGTTTGAACAAGATACACCCAATAAACGCATCAATATAAAAAGCCACTGATGAACTGCTAAATAACACCATCTTCATGAAGCTGAATATTTTTTATCAAATCACGACTAGATCCACTAATAACTCTAAGTCTTTATTTTATTTTGATTGAGACTAGCTCAAGTTACAGCTAAACTTTATGAGCACAAAATCACAAACTTTGTCTCCTATCATAGTCAGTTACGTGACAACAAATAACCATGCAAAATGAGTTATAAAGCCAGAGCGCATGAGAAGTAAAATATACACACTGGAATCGCGTGCCATGAGCGCGCTATCGTGATCACGCGGTGATCAGTTTCTTTGCAGTTCAAGTTCTGTCACGCCTCTACTAGGATATTATCCTACACAACCCATGATATACGGGTCAGTTTTAATACCTCTTTAGATATAGTTTTCTGTAATAAATGAATATTTTTAAAATGTTAGATTATTTAAAAAAAGAATGAAATGAAAGAACAACTTGAGGACAATAAAGAAAGACCACCATAGGCGCGGCCAACTCTCGGTCCACACTCAGTTTCATTTGTTGGGAACTTCACCCCTTTTGTAATTCACCGGGAATATCAACTATTAGTAAAATAATGCTGGGAGAAGATGTAAAAATGTATGTCTAAATAATCCTGTCAGTTTTTATCAGGTGAGTTCTTCTATTAAATAACAAAACAATTGTTTTGTTTCAGGAGATTTATTACATATTAGACACCTTTAAGATTTTAATTCAGAGAGAAATTTCAAAAAGAGAAGATAAATCTCATACCGTTATATAATTACACAAGTTAAGTCTGATTGCAGGTTAATAAGCAGTGGTTCACATCTGATAAGATACATCTTTGTGTCACAAGGTGCCTCCTCACTGTATATTGTTCTTCTATCGTGCACTTATTTTTCTCCACCCTACTCCATCAATTTTCTCCTTAACAGCTATTCTGTTACTGTCATTACGTTCTATGATAAAATGCCGAATATCATCTTGGTTACTGTTTATTGTTCGCGAAACGAGAGCGCACAGAATGACGGAAGCAACTGACTGAGGTGTTGTACTTCCGGCGGCCTCCACGAATTCAAACGTTTTTAGCTTTTGTTGTCCTACGCTTACATGCTGACAAAAAAAGGTTTTGTCTTTTACTCTTGTAAAGTGTTACTCTGTTGTAATACATGAAGAACGTTATTTTTATCCGCGAGCTAAACGACTTAGCACAAGCAGGTAAAATATAAAACAGCGATACAGCAGTTGTAATTTGGAAGCTTACAATAATTCAACGATAGAAACATAAATATGGATATAGAATCACAGCTCATACATTAATGAAGTTACACTTTGCTTAACAGTGCACTACACTGAAAAATAAATATCATAAAATACAGTTTACGATGTATCCGTTCAAAACTCGGATCTTGTAAACCACCGTACCTACCACACCAATCACTGGTTGTTTGTTGTTGTTGTTTTGAATTAAGCACAAAGCTACACAATGGGCTATCTGTGCTCTGCCCACCACGAGTATCGAAACCCGGATTTTAGCGTGTAAGTCCGCAGACATACCGGTGAGCCACTGGGGGGCCCAATCGCTGGGTAATATTTTTATAACTAGGTGGTATTTTTATAGCTGAGCAATAAATAAAACAATTATCATTTCCACACAAATGATATGTTTAAGATTTAACCAATGAAAATTACAAAAAAAAGGGAGCAAATTTTAAATCTGAACCAATCAAAACACAAACTTAAGAAAAAATATTTGTTTTTCTTTAATGAAAATCTCGGGAGCATTTTAACAGAAGAGCAAAGCACTTTCGTTGATAACTGCGCTTACGAAGAAATACTTCAATAAAATCTACTCTGTGACGGTACCTCATTTTTAAACTCAAATTTCGATAAAATCCTTTTTCTCGTGTATGGTGAACATTATTAAATGTCAAGTATGAGTAAATTATTGTAGAATTGTCAGAATTTCAAGAAAAGGCAGCAGGCTCAAGAATAAAGAACCCTTCGCAGAAACTAACAGTTATACTTGTCCTAAGGGCGGGCACCGCTGCAAGTGATATTAATCTATCGCGAAACTTTTGAGTCAACCCGAAAAGTTCAGATATCTTAATAATATATTTAAAAGACAAGAAGGAAATTGAATATGAAAGCTCGAGTTTTATGAGACTTCATACAAGTTTTCAATGCTACTGACACAAATCAAATGTTTAAAAATTTAAATGACAATAAATACATTTCGTATAAATTTATATTACACAATGTCAACATTATTTACATATTATTCATCAGGTTTCCACATTTAATTTATGCCAGAACGCCTGAAGGCAAATTTTATGCCCTTAATAATTGACAAACACCACTAGTCACATGTTATCTTGCATCTACATCACAGCAAGTGAATCGACACACTGTAAAGTATATTGGTTGATGTCATTCTTCATTCTAATTTAATGTCCTATGAATTAGGGAATATCACGTGTGGTGCTAGTACCGTATCATTCTAACATCAATGCAACTTATCTCTTTGAAAGACTGTTTCCTAGCAAAGATACATGAAGCCTATCTCAGCTAGATGTCCCTAATTTTAAACTGATGAATTTGAGGTGAGTAAACTAGTCGACAACACCCACTGCTACTTCCTGAACTACTTTTATCAGGCTAAATAATGGGAATTTGTCACAACCTTTAAAAGACAGTTCTTATTTGGTTTGCAAATGATAAATCCTAAAATCTCTAGTCCAGTACACTAAATATCGAATTACTCAACAGATGGACCTCATGCGAAACTATGGTATAAACAGGCAGATTAAACGCAGCCATCCTTAATTTGGAACTGATCACGAGAAGAGCTACCATTCAGCAACATCCACTGCGTAAGCAGCTACTCTTAAATAAAAATGCAAAACATGTTCACACAGCTCGAACCACGGACATTCCGATCTGTAAGCCTGGTATGCTATCCTTTACACCACAGTCACGCTATGTAAAAGGAACGTGAACGCAAACTAGCGTGGCAGGGGTTTAGTTTAGAGAGTGAGAAATCAGAAGAGTTCTCTCTCCAACTGGGGTGTTCAGGAACTTTGTAGTTCCTCTTCGTCCCCTTACATGAGAATTTTTTTTAAAATATCCGTGGAATTTTTACTTTATTTCTAATATTTCAAAAATGGAGTGTGGTATTTGTGAGTGAGAGGAAGGACGGGAGACTGGACGAGAGCAGCGAAAGTGAAGTGAGCTGGACCTTGGCTCGAGGACGGAGTACACTGGCAGCTGGCGAATTGATTTTTAAAATTTACTGTGATTGATTTGATGCTGGGTAAACGGCCCTTTTCGGAATGAGGCTGGGACCTACAGGTCCGATGCCAGAGATTTGGCTGTGGGGGAAACGGGAGTACCCCGGGAAAACTCACTTTCACGGCCTGGGCGCCGAATAATCTACTCATACCGTGCCCAGAAGTAGCTGGGAAGAGAAAGAAAGAAAGAGAGAGAGAGGGGAAAAAAACAAAAATAAAAACTGATGAACTATGTTGGTGGTATACGAGGAAACTGTTAGCTACAATCTTGTAGATCAGGTGGTAACTTCGTTTTCAACTTGTTTACACACTTGAGGCCCATTGGTGCAATTGAAAAACGTGGTCTCGGTGATGGAACTACTAGTTGTTCTTCGGTGAGTTGTTCTTCGCTGGTCTGTGATGCTTTGTTTCTTCTCGAGATTTTGGTTTGGGTTTTCTGCGTGGAGGTAGTTTGTTTTTCAGTTTGTACTGTCGCGTCGATGGTTATCTTGGTAATGGTTTGAGTCTAGCTGGTTGTTGAATTCTGTGGATCTGGGATTGAAGTCTGGCATGCATTGTCCTTTTTCTTTCTTGAACTACTGGAACTTGGCGTGTTGCTAACAGTGGGAGTTGTCGTCATCTGGGTTGAGTTGTCTGAATCTATCTTCATGTTTCTTCTAATTATATCTGGACTCGGGTTTTTTTTTGGTAATTTCATGATGAAAGGTTTCCATTGGTTGTTTGCGATATCTGGGTGCTCTGTTTGAATCGTCATTGAGTGGTCGTCGATGTGGGCGTTCGGCTCTAAAATGAAATATATGATAATAACAGCCGTCAAGTAAAATACAGTCAGCACCATACTTCGACGTTGTCATTATCTTCATGAAGTGCATTGGATGGTTACTGTTCTAAGAAAAAAATTCGATGAACTGCGTATACCTTGGCTTGTATTTGGGGTTCTATGGTTTGTCTAATTTCTTCTGGTTGAATTGATGGGTCGACGCCCCTGAGGAATACAGAATAAAGATTGACTGGACTTTTAGTTGGGGAACAACTTACTTTAAATTCAGTGTTCCGTGGCTGGCACAGGTAAATTTGGTCTGCATTAGTGGCTGGTTGGATGAGGATTCCGCCCGGGCGTAAAATACGGGTCTTGGACGGTTCGATGGTTGCCCCAGGCGATCAGCGTGGCAACGATCGGCGTGAGGTTCGGCGGTAGGCCGTCGACAATTACCGGCGGCAGTAACGGCCTGACTGGCGAGGATGAACGTTTTGTTCTAAATAGCATGTTGACAGATATTACCACGTCTGACTTGCTCTGGACCGACCGTGTGTAAAAGGAACGAAAACAGCACGAGATCCCAAGATTCAGAGAAACCAATCAGATCACACAGTTCATTAACAGGTTGTAGATTAACGAAGTTATATAAGGAATTGGATCTTCCTTTTTTTTTAAATTAATGCTCAAATGAAATGGACACATATATACATAACATTATTTTAATTTTGTGATCAATAAAAATAAGGAAAATATTTAATTTTAAATGTTACTTTCAACTCATCAGTGTTAGGCCCAACACTTTAACCAAACAATGAATTGTAACTTAAAAAAAAGTTAAAATTTAGAGCCGGCAGAAACCTTTTATATGATGATATATCCGTCAGTCGCTGCGTGGAAACATCTACAGTTACTTAAGTTTGGCTATCCTCGTGCTGAATCGGAATAGGTTGAAACCATAAGAAACGATAAGTACTGCATACAAATATCTGAATAATCATATTTGCTTCGATGTTTCTCGCAAACTGGCTTCGCCTTCTACACCTACTGCTCTATGCTGTTAATAATATCAGGCAATTCCTCGAATACATTATTTTACAATTTCTCTCAAAACTGCTGGTTTGGAAGTAACAAAATATCTGGACAGTATATGCATATATTACAGTAATTATGTCCCTTAGGAACATTAAAAAAACGTGTAAATATTTAAAGTTTTAATTGGAAGCGTTGTAGTTTAACCGTCTAACACTTGTTCATAATTTCAAGCTCTGCCATTCTGGCACATTGCAACAGGCTATCAGCAACATTTCGTGCAGTTACTTTAAAAGGGATGCTGGGTAATTTCAACACGTGTCTACTTCTTTTTTCATTATTCCGTGAAAAACAGTAAATCATTTGATGGACTATATCAAATGCAAATTTTCACTTGATTTAAGAAACTTGTGCATGAAGAAGTAACTGCAGCAACATTTAAGTTTTTCACCATACACAGCAAATTAGGCGAAGACATAACAACCACTAGGTGGCAATACCTTTAAAAAGAAACATGTCGTTCTATGCTACAATTTAGGTAAAGCGCAATTTTAAAATGTTTAACGTTTCGAATACAGTTTGTGGTTCTATATATCTTCTGTTGTTATATTATTTTTTTAATAATGGTATTTCGTTAGATTAAATATTTTCTTATTTCTTATTCACAGTTCATGTTTTTACAATCCAATTGAAATTGATATTTTTGAGGCTAATGCTGCCATTACTTCCGTTAATACGCAGTTTCATTTTGTCTTTTAATAATTGGTCTCCTTTGTTACAGTTGCCATGGAACTCCGTTACGAGCTCACAACGGATAATCCATTCTTAAACCTACGTGCATAGTTTATACAACAGCAAACAGCAAAATAACTCTGTACTTTAACGCTGTTTTTTGTTGTTTTTGTAATTGTTGCAACTGTTTCTATCGTTGTTGATCATTCGATATATATACTAAAAAGTCTTGTCCACTTAACGAAAGCGTTTTATCACTTTAAAGTTGTTACATTCATTAGTAAGCTTAGCTCATTAAAACAAAGTCACTTACTTTGAAACTTTCTCGAACGTACAGTAAAAACTGGCTAACAAACTGACTAAGCAAATTCCTACTCAGCAAGTCAAGTATTTTTTTTAAGATTGCAATATATTTCTCTAATTTAAAAATTAGATATGTCAAAACTAGACATTTAAGATATCTCTGCCTATCACATTTCACAACTGAGTCAAACCAAAACTCCCCGTAGCAAACTATAAAATTTTTAGATGTGAATACTAAAAATAGCCTTCAACAATATATTTCTATTCCAGATTACTGAAACGGGTAAAATAAATAAAATAATCTAACAGCAATCAAATTATTCTAAGGATACTAGAAAGATTGCTGCTAATTAACCCACACTACCACTTCATGCGCCCGTGTTCATGCCCTTTCTGTGATCGACTACGACCCCTTTCTTCCTGCCACCAATTCAATATTTTTAAAACAAATTATCAATCCATAACTACAAAGACCGCCTTAAAATCACAGGAATTGTTGTTTTCAACATAATGAACTAACAAAGGACTCTAAGATATCGAGAAAAATAACATGTACACATGCCAAGATCTACGGTTAATACATGTACACATGCCAAGATCTACAGTTAATACATGGCACGTCAAAAAATTAATATCACACCCATTCTTTCTAAAAAGTGAGTCCTATACATGTGGCCACTAGACTGCCACCAAGAAGACTGTAAGGAAAAGTAACGTATTTTGTCTATAAAGCGTTGTCGCTACAATGTAACGTCTGCTATTGTTCGTCGCTAGAAAAATGGAAACCAGATTCAAAGAACATAAAAAGTCACCTTCACACGTTTTCAAACACTGTAAATCAAATAAACACAACATAACCATAGAAAACACTCAAATACTAAATAAAGAAACAAACATAAACAAACGCAAACAAAAACTCAACATACTAAGAAACCAGATAAACACAGCCATAAAACTATGCTCACCAGATAAAATTAACGATGCATTTGACAAAATAAAACAATACTTCATCAACATCAATAAGTTTCCTCCACAAACCATATAAAACATTATACGCACACACCTAGACAGAAAGCAAAATCAACCAACAAAAGTAAATATATCTCACGAATCAAAAAATCACGAAACCACATACTGCTGTATACCATATATTCCTGACATCAGCAAACAAATAACCAACATTTGGCAAAAACTAGTAACAAAATATAACATTCCAGTTAATACTAAATTTATTCAAAAACCAGGCACAAAACTAAGGTCTATACTATGTAAGAACTACACTAACAAACACCACACCAACATTATTTATAAAATACAATGTGATAACTGCCACGACTTCTATATTGGAGAAACAAGTAGAAAAATGGAAACCAGATTCAAAGAACATAAAAAGTCACTTTCACACGTTTTCGAACACTGCAAGTCAAATGGACACAGCATAACCATAGAAAACACTAAAATACTAAATAAAGAAACAAACATAAACAAACGCAAAATTAAAGAAGCCTTACTTATACAACAACTTAAACCCAAAATAAACCAATATAAAGGAACGCCATTATACCTATATTAATATCATGGATAAAATTATATATTCAAACATCTAACCCCACCCTCTACATTGCGACACTCAGTGACACAACCCCTTCCAAACATGTGGTCAGCTTCGGTCAGTTACCTCTTTCTTTGTGAAGCTGACGATGACCGAAGAAGGTCGAAACGTTGTTCGCTCTTCCATTTAAAATATTTTTTCAACCCAAACGAGCCGTTTTTGCATATAAAATTCTCAACAAGTGGGTTTCTCGACATCACTGATAGTCATGCGTTTTGTACAGCTTGTCACATCGGTTTTTCTGTAGCGCATGATGGGATAAACAATTGTTCCAGACACACAAAATCGGCATCTCACCAACAAAAGGCTGAGGCGAAGACAAAAACGATGCAGATAACGACATTTATGAGTAAGAATTCAGAATATGAAACCACAAATGCAGAAGTGATGTTCACGCAATTCACTATTGCTCATAATTTACCCCTAGCTGTAGCCGATCATGCAGAAAAATGTTCCCAGACTCTGATATAGCGAAAAAATATGGCTGTGCTAGAACCAAAACTTCAGCCATTGTACAAATGTTGGGTTGTGAAGATGACAAAATGATTTCAAGCATACTTATTAACAGTGTTTACAGTTTAGTCACAAATGGATCCACAGACATGGATGACTCAAACCTGTATCCAGTGGTTGTACGATATCTGTACGGACTCTGTCTACAATTATTACGCTCAGTTATTTGAAACATTTGGCATCTCTGCATACCTGTAAAGTTTAGCAGGTCAAAGACTGTCTAATGAAAGTATAGAGTAATTCACTAGGGTCCCTTCTTCCATTGTGTATCAACAGGTCTAAATAGCAGCAAAAGGCTAGGACCTCTTCTTCTCCTCTCTACCAACAGACCATTATAGAAGCGACAGGCTAGGACTCCTTGTTCCCCAGTGTGCTAACAGACCAATTTAGCAGCAGCAGTCTAGGGTCCCTTGTTCTCCTGTGTAACAACAGTTCCATATAGCAGCAGTGGGCTAGGGCCCTTTGTTCTCGTGTACCATCAATCCACATAACAGCAGCGGGCTAAGGCCCCTTGTTCCAAGTGTGCTAACAGTTCCATATAGCAGAAGCAGGCTAGAACTCCTTGTTCCCCAGCATACCAATAGCCCCATATAGCAACAGTGGGCTAAGGCCCCTTGTCACAAATATATTAACAGACCAATACAGAAGCAGTAAACTTGTACTCTTTGATTTCCCCTATACACTAACGGATCAGCAAAAGGACAGGATACCCAGTGTTACAGACCATCCTGAACTTTATGGCAGATTACGTCATAAACTAGTCACAAAGCCGCTTCAAAAGCAAATCCAATACAATAATTTAAACAAATTATCGTTTTCGAGGACCGTATTTTGTTTACATGCATGATATATATAGTCTGTTTGTGAAGTTAGTGAAATGTTTCGTGTTTTTTTT
This sequence comes from Carcinoscorpius rotundicauda, assembly GCA_011833715.1. NCBI lineage: Eukaryota > Metazoa > Arthropoda > Merostomata > Xiphosura > Limulidae > Carcinoscorpius > Carcinoscorpius rotundicauda. The sequence continues at coordinate 115,849,882 of CM022391.1, read as the reverse complement.
ATCCAGTAACAATCAATTACCTTTCTCTAAAGGGTAATCTAATTTACCAGTTATATCAAAAAATCGTGTAAAGCATATAAATCATTTGTGCTAAGTGCCTGGACAACATTTAACAACTGGAATATCAAAGAAATCTGCTGCCTGAAGTTTGGTGCTTCTTGAAACAAACACGAACTCTACTCCAGTCACCCTTAAAGCTGTGAAAAAATACAAACTCTTCACAAAAAATAAATAAATTACAACTAAAAGAACGCCACTGAGAATGCACGTATTTTGAATTCACAAGTTCTTGTGGCTAATATTCTATGCATTTTACATTTTTTCCCGACTTTTTTTTATCAAACAAGCATGATTTTTACATGCACACCATGCAAACACTTTTGTGTTTTATGAGTTAAAAAAAGTACAACCATCAAATTAGCCTTCAACATGTTAATCTAGTTTGTGTTTGTTTGTTTGTTTTGGAATTTCGCACAAAGCTACTCGAGGGCTATCTGTGCTAGCCGTCCCTAATTTTGCAGTGTAAGACTAGAGGGAAAGCAACTAGTCATCACCACCCACTGTCAACTCTTGGGCTACTCTTTTACCAACGAATAGTGGAATTGACCGTCACATTATACACCCCCATGGCTGAGAGGGCGAGCATGTTTAGCGCGACCCTCGGATTACGAGTGCACGCCTTAACGCGCTCGGCCATGCCAATCTAGTTTGTGACATAAAAAAAAAGTTAAGAACGCTACGAATAATTCTAATTTTTAGGCTTATGTTCTTATATGTTTTTCTTTCTTTTTTTGTATTAGAATTATTTCAAAATAACATCAAATGATTAATCATGATGTACAAACGAAACGACTGAATAGGAAAAATTATCACAGAAGAAATTTTCGTCTTTTATGGGGACTAAGTTTATCAATCAGAAAGTATTCCCTATAATTGGCCGCTAGTATTTCGTTCCGACAAATAAAAGCTGTTTTAATACTTGTAAGAGACAAATAAAGCCTTTGAGTTAGTTGAGGATCGATGTTCTTCTCTGGTAAAGACTTTAACTTAGAGCCACAAACAATTTTATGTATAAATAGTTTAATTTTCTTTTCTTTTTTTGTTCTGTTTCGAATGTTCGTGCAAAGCCACACAAAACGTATTTGAGCTAACCGTTCCTAACTTTGAAATGAAACACGAGAGAAAATGTCTGCCGCTAACACTTGGGCTATTTTAATCCAAAACTGAGACTTATCTGTCACTCCTCCAACGTACAAAGTACTGGGTGCAATTTTTTTGCGAAATGCTACTGTAATCGAATGGTGGGATTTGAATATCACTCTTAGCACTCATGAGCCCTATGTGCGGAGCTCGATTTTACAGAAGTGAGACGCGAGCCATTTATGGGTTCTACTTTCCACAATACATTAAGCCATGTTCAACCCCAGCCCCCCATATATATATATATATATAAAAGAGTTTAAAAAACTCAAAGGAGGTCCATACCTCATCAGTAATTCTACATATTATATTGCTCGAGATCAACCCCCAGTAGTGTAGCGGGATGTCCACACTATACCCGTGTTGTGCAGAACACAAATAACCAATTATGCAGCTTTGTGCTCAGCTGACTACAAACAAACAAAAGATCATTAATTTATGGCTATATTAATCATTCTTTACAGAATTGAAAACACACATTAACTGGTTCATAATATTTCAGTTTCCAAATACAATATTCTTCCACAAAAGTTACAAACTGAAGAGAAAATAAAATCAACAACCATTCTGTATTTCTTAATTTATTTGATTATTTTTATGTTCAACTGTAACAATTATTTATATAACCTTTTCCTTCTTAATATGATTATCCAATAAATATCTACTATAGAACAGTTTTCTACTTTTTTCCACATTGTACATTACAATATTTATTTAGAAAAAGCAAAATATTAGTTTATTAAACGCCCTCTGTAATTTAATATTGGCAGTTACCCAAGGAGGCTTAGAATGTTTAAATAAACTATTTTTCATATTCCAGTCTTCCTGTTTTTTACAATGTGAATAAAAGGTTAGACTTTTTTAAAACTATTTTAAAACAACTATTAAAACAGTTCTGGTTGGTATTAGGTTTACATGTAAATTCATATTTATATATAGTTTGTTGTTTTTTTTCATTTTCTGTGTTTCCCACAAGCCAAAAAATAAATGTTTTGAATCACAGTCAAAGTTGCAATACATAAAAGACAAAGTTTTTTCCACTAGTTTATAGGATATGCTTACTTTCCAAACGGTGTGGCATACCCCTCTGGCATCTGTTGGAATAGGCTTTTGGTGAGAGAAGCCAAAAATAACGACAGATGAAACAGAAAAGTTGGAGACGATGAAAACTAAGAAAACTATTACTTTCTTCTTATCGCTTCTACTTTTTGTTCTCACATGAACTCATTTCTTACAAGGATTTTTAGATTTAAAAACAGTTGTAAAAACAAATGAAGAAATTAATTATTTTACTGTCAACACTCGAGAAAATTATTTTAACATGAAAGAAAGCACATAGAAAACTTTAATAAAAACGTTACTATTTAAAGTTTGGAAAACATTTCTTTAAATAATAATTTACACTTTAATTAGAACATGAATAATTAACTTTTATTTTACTTATTTTTGAAAGTATTTTAAAATGTTGAACAAAACTGTATATATGAGAGATAGAAGTTTTTATTATTATTATTGTTTTATTTTTTTTAGCATTTGAACCAACTTTTCTTATGTTAAACCCACTTTAATTTACTCTTTTCAGAATATTGGTTAAGTTTGAATTTCGAGCAAAGTGATGCGCTAGTCTTCCCTGATTTAGCAGTGAAAAACAAGAGAGAAGGCAGACAGCCATCACCACCCACCGCCAATTCTTGGGGTACTATTTTACCAACGAATAGTGGAATTAAATGTGACATTATAAAGCCCTCATGGTTGAAAGGGCGAACATATTTGGTGGGACGGGGATTAAAACCCGCAGACCGCTAGTAAAGCGTCCTAACCACCCGGCCATACCAGATCCCTTTTTAACTCTTTAAATCTTGTTTATCTGTCAGAAACTAAAGTATAATTTATTTGGGATAAACATTTATTTAACTTATTATTAAAATTAAAGGTGGAAAAAAAAGAATGAAACAAATATTTATACGAAATATATCCATAGCAAGTGAAATTTAAATTGATAAATTACTATTAATAATGTATACAAATATATATTTACGCAAGCCTAAAATTATACTTCTTACTTTAATTTGAATTTATTTACTCATATATCGAGAAAGATCTACGATCAATAAAGAAATAATCACAAACTAGATATCTCATTGAAAAAATATGTATTTGTGTCTGTATCTATACGACAACAATGACTAATTGTTTCACAAAAACCTAAAATATTTGTAATTTACTGGCCCACACCATACAATAAGTTGTTTAACAATCACTACAGAGCTAATTTAGTGAAACACATTATATATTTTTTCTTCCGATGATATTTGGTTAAAGTTTTATTTACTTTATTTTATTTATAAAAGGAGTGCAAGGTTTTTAAAAAACACGTTTTTGTAAACTGTTCGTGTGTCTTTTACTTTGTGGGCCCGGCATGGCAAGGTGGTTAGAACGCTCGACTCATAATTTGAGAGTCACTGGTTCGAATCCTTGTCACATCAAACATGCTCGTCCTTTCAGCCATGGAGGCATTATAATGTAACGTTCAATCTCACTATTTGTTGGTAAAAGAGTAACCCAGGAGTTGGCGGTGTGTGATGATGACTAGCTGCCTTCCCTCTAATCTTACACCACTAAATTAGGGACGGCTAGCACAAATAGCCCTCGAGTAGCCATTACTTTGTTTCAGGGTACATGGTACAAACATGAGTCAGCAAAATCAAATAATCCAGCATGTTTCTGAAGTTGTCAAATCAGAAATATTCTCACGGATCATACAAATAGAAGAGTAGCACGGATTTTACACGACAATTCTGGCGAACATAATAACATTGTTTCCCAAGTGACTAGCTCAAATATCTTTCTTGTACCATGCACTATTCTACCAATCTTCTCTAAACTCTGAATCGGCCCATGATTCAATAAGTGTGTATACGTGTGTGTAAGTTTTGATAACAAGTTCTGGTGGTGCTATATTATTCGTAAATAAACGTAAATGCATAAACACACCTATACATACACTTTCTGTAACACGCAGCAACTTAAGTCTACTTTATGTCTAACACCTGCCTTCACGTATTTCTCCTCCAATTGATCTTACTTCCAACAAGAAGGGGTGAATATTTCTGTATTTTAATGACACTCCTCGCTTTTCAATCAATATGGTCTGAAAATTCACCGTGAGTTTTAGAAAATATATAGTTTGTGACGGTCTTGCTTTGGGAATAATAATCGATACCAAACTACTGATAGCAATTACGCACAAAATGACTGAAAGATAGGGATACACAAATAAACCGAGTACAAAGACGATATAAAATAATATGTTTTAAAGTTTTTGTTTGCCTTTATTTCTTCTACAATTAAAAATATTTTAGCGTAAAAATGCCACATTTTACCCCAAAGAAATAATCTTGCAATCCACTAATAATTCTCTTACTAATTTCCAAGTTTAAGAAAAACAATTTTCTGTTATTTAGGCACATGTAATCTCTCTCACCAACCCTTTTTTTTTTATTCCCTTATTGCTCGAGATGGATACCAGACGAAATTCCCTAAATATGTAATCAATACTGTTACATCATGAAAGCAAGGTTAAGTAACCAGGAATTACCAAGTTTAAACCTCGTACTGTATTCTATATACAACATTCAGGTACAGTCCTCAAAATTACCGATCCTATACAGCCTCCACTATAGTAATATTACCCCAACATGAGAAATCTCTGTTGCCATGACTACACGAATACTACTTTTAAGCAGTAGTTGAACATATACTGTAACCATACTTGCCTATAGCCTCAAACAGCTTTAAAGTTTTTATCAGATTAGAGCCATACGCTTGAGTTAAGAAGAAGCGTCATTAGCCGAAAATCGAAGGTTGAAGCTCATTAAACAAAAAAACCTAAATTCTTTGTTAAAAATTCAAGAGTGATATGCAACTGATCGTTTTTTAAATTATGAGTTTAAATGATAAAGATGTTAAAAAAACATTATGCATGTCAGAATTTTAAAATAGATGGACTTTTTTTTAAAAAAAACGTTTATATGAAGGTTGTGGTTATTACCATATCGCAAAACGAATTTTTGGAGGCGGGAGTGGATAACCAATTAATGAAGTCGTATAAAAGACCCTATCAAATAAATTCAAATGAGCTTTATTAGCAACATATTAAGTATTTTTTGATAATTATATGTGATAACGTTTACAAAACCAAACACACATACATACAATGAACGAAACGGGGTATTGCCACACGCATGCTGGCAAATTTTAGTAGATTTATGCTAACAACAGCGTACTCTATGTTCCTCAAGTAAAACAAAGTTTTATTTTAAGCATAACATAATGCATACAGAAGATTAAACCTGTTTATTCGCCATACTTCTGATATCAATGAAAACTTTGCGGAATAAAAACAAATCTTTCCAACTCCTAATTGTATTAGGAAGACAAAAAACCTACATACGTGTGTATCATTTTGTTTTTTTAAGGAAATCGAAGTCGTATGATAAATAACAAAATATGTGTACTAAAAACAAAGATTTATACCATTAAAAATCTAGTACAAGTATTATATTTTCATATTTTGTTTGTAGTTAAGCTCAAAACTGCACAATAGACTATCTGTGCCGTGCTCACTATAGTTATCTAAGCCCATTTTTTTCCGTTATACGTCAGCAGGCTTACCGTTGTGTCACCATGGGTTTAAAAAAGCAACTGAAACAGATAATACAGCCTTCATTTTGGATAAAAAATGGGAGTGATGAATTTTCGTCAAACTGGAAAAGGAAGGTCCACCTTTCGAAAGTGTTCGGATTAGAGGTTTTTGTTTATTCCTAATTAAGCACAAGGGACAATCTGTGCTCTGCCCACTATGGGTATCGAAACCTGAGTTCTAGCGTTGTAAGTTCACAGATATTTCGCTGTGCCACTGAAGGACGGTGTTACAGAGTATCATATTTTTAAGTTACATACATTTCTTAAGGCAACGCATTTTTCTAACATTGTGGAACAATTGTAATATACGAACATGCTGCTTAACAAAAAGTTGTTTTTAGGTCAGTAAATTTTATGAGCATAAGAACCCATACTAACAAGCTATGTGTGTCTGTGTGTGTGTGATGGGTACATCTCTTAAACAGTCACGTAATACTAATTCTACAAACTTATGTACGTATTTTGTTCTTTTGTTTCAGAGACTTATCTGTTCGTATCCAAGCTCCTAACCAACTGAAAAGCTCTCATTTTTCCAATTCGTGCTTTATCAACATAATACTTTATTTCACAAGCGACAACACTAAGCTGAAATACCTTATTCAGCAAGTTTCCTTCTTGTACATTTCTACTCGGTAAGAGCAATAAATAAATAACCATTAAAATTCGGATTTTTGTTTTCCCCTCACTATCTTGAGTTGCTAAAATCACATGCGTTTTGATAAATTATTTTCGTTAGAATGAAACACGAGAGTTTCGTTCGTTTGTAACAAAAATACCTAAAGTTTAGAAAGTCAATTTCATATGATCTTCTGTCAGTTCTGAGGCCTGGCATGGCCGAGCGCGTTAAGGCGTGCACTCGTAATCCGAGGGTCGCGGGTTCGCACCCGCGTCGCGCTAAAACATGCTCGCCCTCCTAGCCGTGGGGGTGTATAATGTTACGGTCAATCCCACTATTCGTTGGTAAAAGAGTAGCCCAAGAGTTGGCGGTGGGTGGTGATGACTAGCTGCCTTCCCTCTAGTCTTACACTGCAAAGTTAGGGACGGCTAGCATAGATAGCCCTCGAGTAGCTTTGTGCGAAATTCTAAAACAAACAAACTGTCAGTTCTCTCGAAAGCTGAAACACATGTTTACAACCTAATCTTGGATTTTCAATCGGTTTTGTAACATTAGCTATGAAAAGAACCACCAACCAGGAGAAAGTTAATAAAAAACTACAAGAAAGTCTTTAGAACAGATAAACTTTACTAATTCATCCCAAAAAAAGGAAGGTCTATCAGCTAAACACATGTGAGTTTCATTCACATTAGCACACTGAATCTCGTACATTTTCACGTTACACATTCGCGTGACCCTCCCTCAATGAAGTACCTCAGCAGTAAGTCTTATGTTTAAAAAAATACAGGGAGGTGAAAGGTCGTAATGGGTACAACATAGCCAGTCAATTATGTAGTTTTGCGTTTGACAACAAACAACCAAATCAAATTGAAAGGAAGCCTTTCAAAAACCAGTGATCAAATGTATATCAAGACTTGGCACTGAAGCAGTATCTCTTTAAAATAGAAGAAAAACGGACTTTTGGTACCCGTATTTGGTTAAAGGAAACAAAGTGTGATTATAAAACAACATTTAATGTTTTCGAGATCAAGTCATGTTGATTACGATTTCACTCTAATTTTATCATACTTTAAAAACTCGAATCTATCTATCTAGAAAGAAAACTATATAATCTACTTGTCATTCATGGTAACTCCAAAATCCAGTCTTGAATGACTGAACTTGTATTTGATGGAGAACCGTCTTCGTACACTCTTTTAAGATGCATCAAAATATCCAAGCATTAAAAGTTGGGGAAAAGTTTAAATACCGGTGTCAAAGTTCAAGAAACCTATGTCAACATAAAAAAGTAAAACGATCGAGTACTAAAAACAGAAGAGAAGTGAGGTTATTTTAAGATTTGTTTTCACGTATGTATGTAGCTTTGTTTTATTCTTATTAGAAGTCTTATAATGTAAGAACGTCGTTTCATCTGATATTCTGGGGTAATAAAGGCCTTTTACTCTGAGTGACTTTTTTTATATTACATCGCTTGTGTTCATGTGTGTATATATTATATATTCTCTTTTTGTTATTTTATGAATACAGGTAATATAAAACAAAAGTGTTTTCAATGTCAAAAATAAATAAATGTTTTTTGTTATTATTGCCATCCATAAAAATAAAAAACCTTAAGTATGCGAATAACATAAAATATGGAAATAAACCAATAAAAGAAAACACTGATAAAGTCAAGCGCAATAATAAAGTGGTTATTTAGAGTAATCTTTATCAGTGGCTTATCTAAAGGGTATTCCTGGTTAGCTGGGGTGATCCCTCCCCCATTCTTTTATTTTTCTTCTTGACAGTTGCATTCATTATCCTATAGTAATTCACTTCGTGTTTATAAACTTGTTTCTCCACGAACTCTTCTCAAAGTTCGGAACTATCTGGACTAGACTTAATAAATGCACTCGTGTTATTGCAGGAGTTGTCGTTGTCTATATGGTGTAGTCCCCTGAAGGAGTTTTTTTCGGACATGGATCCCCCCTGCAATAACTATAAAAGTAACTGTGAATAATGGAGAAACTTTATCGGTACATCATCGTTTTTGTGAACCATGAGGGACCTTTGAACCCTCCCTACAGCGAGTATTTTCTGCTAAAATTCTCAAATATTGGTCTCATGCTTAAATGATCATTTACAAAATTACATTAAAATACCACATTAAAACTAGTATTAATCTGGAAAATTGGAGGTGATAATTTCCTTCCAGTTACTACTTAATCACGCATCATCAGCATCTGCACAGAACCCGGACATATTCCATCATATTTGGATCCCTCAGGATAATTAAAGGAACGTCTCTGTTTTTCACCCCTAAGACGAAATTTATTTTACGCATTATATAACAGGTATATCAAGCATGAAAGCGCTTATAAAGTAGCATAAATTCCCCTATTTTGTCGTATTTACACTAATGTATCATTTATCCGCATTTTGCTCAAATAGGTTTCTTACTCATAGACACAGCGTTTAATCCCCTTAATTTGTATTTCTCCGATATTTTGATACGTCAAGAAGCTTGTATGAAGATTTTTTGTGTTAAATCTGAACACACAAACTGTATATTTGGCATTATGGTAAATAAAAGGTCTGGCATTTTTAGTAGATTCCACTTATTTCAAATATAATGCTGTTTAAACTAACATTATTCAAGTAGAATCATAAACTACAGTATCTTAGGCCCAGCATGTCCAGATGGTTAAGGCGCACGACTTGCAACCTGAAAGGGCGTTATATGTGATTGTCAATCCCACTATTAATTAGTAAAAGAGCAGCCCAAGAGTTGGCGATGAGTGGTGATGACTTGTTGCCTTCCCTCTAGTTTTACACCACTAAATTTGGAAGTATTAGTGCAGATAACTCTCTAGTAGCTATGCGCGAAATTCCAAAAAACAAACAAACAAAACAAACAGCATCTTAGAGTGATCAAAACGTTGAAATTACTTTACTCTTATCTGCGAAATAAGAAAACGTACTTTGTTATATGTTAGTTCACGACATGCTTCTCGGAACAAAGTATAAACATCCATCAATTTGTTTATAATGATTATATTAACCTGACATTTCTTTGAAAAAATCACATTTTATAAGTATTTAAATTAGTTATTATGAACTAATTCTAATAACATTTGGTCACGAAAATTTACAGTCATCCTTTCTACCTACTTTGTTAAAACATTCACAAATCATTTTCAAACTCAGAATTGCGTGTGTGTATGTGTTTTATTTTCCTTATCAATCAAGATTTGTGAAATTATGTACGAGTATACCCATTCATTTTCTACACTGTTAATATAATTTCAGCGTCAACAATTCACTCGATTCATATTAGGCCACATGAGGTCCTTTGGTAATTACGTTGTCTAAACTGAATGCCTAGTAATTAAATACACCCCCGGGTAATGAGGAAATTAACTTCCTTGAAACGATTAACAAAATTTGTATCAACATTAAGACTATTTACGGATTTAAAAAAAAAAAAACTTTTTTTAAACGTACTACTGTTCGCAATAATAATTAAACTTAATCTACTGATATTTATTTAATTATGCATGTATAGTGTTCAAGTTTTTAAAAAGTTAAAGTTCGTTAAAAACAACAATTCAAAATTACTGAACCCTAGAATCATCAATGGTACCAAACCCAAACAAAGTTGAACACATTTTTCACAATTTATTTAATTAATCCCACTAATTACTGTCGATATCCTCAGTTTACTTGCCTACGCAAGTTAATGTGTTTACTCTTACTTAGTCAGGTCTTTAGACTTTGCACTTACTGCTGTAAAGCACACAAACAAAGATTTTTCAAAAATATCCAATGTGTGTACTTCCAGCCTTACCGAACATTAAGTCAGTAATCAAAGGTTAAGAATGAAACGGTATTTCCAACACAGGACATAACAAACTGGACTATTCTATACTGAAAATATATCAGTTTTTAATTTAAACAAATATTTGAGTGAAAGAGAAGAAAAAAAAAATCAACGAGGCCTTAAAATATGACTCGTAATAGGTATTCGTGTTACTGTTAGGTTACTACATATTCTACTTCTGGTAGCAATACTAAAATCCTACTACTACAAATAAACTTATATGTATCTACAGCATAGGTTTAGCTAACATTTATGAGAACAATAAAATACAACGATTTTTAAAATATATCCATAATAATACATAATTAATTGGTATATTTTAAAAAATCGTAATAACACAGAATACATACACCATTTATAACACGAAATAATCTTTACTTTGTACTTTGAATGTTAAGTAGGAACCATACTGTATACTCCTGAACAATTAACATTATTTCCCCTTATTTAAATTAATGGTAACAAACACTTAGTTCTGAAATTTGGCTAAAAATTCGCTTTGCTGTAGAAATACTCTAATTTCTAATCGATATATCCTTATTCTAAGTTCTCTGGAGCTTAAACTACCTCTTTTAGCAAGTGATCTTTCAGTTTAATTGTTACTTTATTTTACAGCGTACACTTGTCAATGATGTGTAATTTTGTAGTCTTAATATAATCTCAAGAAGTTTGCATAACAATTTTTTTTCTACTTTTGAAGTTTAACGGTGATGAGGGAGGGAATCTAAACAACTATCTTGAACTAGGTACTGGAACTTCGGAGTTTATGGCTTTTCACACTGATATATTTTATTAAAAGTAAACTTACCATGTTGGAGTATGGTTGAGCACTAAGCCGAATCCCGTCTCTTATCAACTTGTCTCGTATCATCATTTTCAACTGCATTTTAGGAAGTTTAACAAATTCTGCTTTACCTTCTTCATATTCATCGGTCAATCTGCTGCATGATGGAACTTGTGCCGACATGAGCGCCATCCCGCCGCAGCAACCGTATCCGTAGCTACCGTTGCGCTTAGTCACATCGGTCATGCCCTTGCTAGCCGCTATTCTGGCTTTATCAACCGCGGTTGGAGACGTCTTGGACAAATAAGGGGAAGACCGATCCGGGCAACTACCCCCCTCAACAGGATGACCAAAAACAGAATATCTTTGTTCTTCTAGGGTAAAATAAACAGCTGCACCTCCCTGCTCCAAAAGCTTTCTCACAGCATGAAGAATTTGTTGTCGGTGTGTTCCATCTGTTACACCTATACCATCCAAGTCAGCTTCACCGATCTGTTTACAGATTTCTAGGTCGTCGTAGCCGTTATCTAGAAAGCTCTCTGCATATTGATTCAAATGAAAAGAACGCAGCCACTCTTCCACAATGTTTTCTTCAGCCATGTTGAACACTGCAATCCAAATTTTCCTGTTGCTTGTATATGAACAATTAAATAGCTCATAATAACCTTAGGTTAACCGCATGCTGACTATTTACTCGCCTCGAAACGCCGCGTCATAACACTTATTTCTCAGCACTAACTAGATGTTATAACTATCAAGCTTGCGAACTACAAAGACATGTACCTAATACGCATGCGTGAAACAAACGAATTGTATTCTATGTATACGTTGTTGAGTTGTGCACTTATTTAGAAAGTCTCGCTCAACGCTACGATCTACTTCACAGTGTTTAGAAAAGCGATACGCCAGGCAGTTAGCCAAGAGGGCTGTAAATTTTAGTTCAACACTGATTTGATATAAATTAAATGAAATATAATTCTAATTGAAGTATTGTTAAATGATTATATATATATATATCATTCCTGCCCACAATAGTTTACTCTGAAACTCTCTGTGAAACAAAAGATGATTTATAAAATCGTAATTTGATCATATTATTATAAGAAAAATGATCTTACAAAATTAACGATATTGCAATAAATTATTAACAAACATTATAAAAAGTGTATCGTTATACGTCTTAGCTCATTGTGAATAAAGTTTTCGACTTTTTTATATAAATTTATAAGTTTTTTATATTTCGAGTTTTTGCATGGTAATAACACGATAAAGTGTAAAATTGAGATAATTGGATTTCTTAATAATTAAAATTGCCAATAAATTTTAATTTTGTTACAATCATTAATGTTATACGACAACTTTATAAAATTAAAAATGACACAGAAACATCATTAAGGAAAACAATAGTCGTTTGGAGTTCTTATCTTCACAAGGTTAATTAAATCATGTGTCGTATTTAACTTTCTTTTACGATTATTATCATTAATTAACATTCTTAGCTTAAACAAGAGCCTAAATTCCACAAGTACCTTATTTGAAAGGCTGTCATAAATCATCTCATGCTAGCTATAAAACGAACTAAAAGTATTGCGTAATGCCTAAAAAATAATTCTTATCTTTTTAGCGCTATCTAGTATGAAATTCTTTATAATTATCAAAGCAATAATATTTAATTTTTACTAATAAATTAAACTTTCTGTTCTAGTAACATCTCTTTAAACAAAATGAGTACCTGAAAAATTTGTCAATATGAATATATAAAACATTATGCCTCCAGAAAAACTAATTCATATTTTAAAATAGACACTGTGATGTAAATTCCAGAAACAGCATTTAAAAAAATGAAAACAAGGTATAAGAATAAAATAGTATTTTCTTTTATGTATTCGAAATTACTTTCGTACCAGTTTTTGCTTTTAATTTGAGTAAGTCATGTGGCATCGAATCTGTTTTGCCAATTCAAAAATAATAACTATATTTATCCTAAAGTCTATAACTAAATATGTTATCATTAATTTCTAATGCAAGTTTTTACAGTGTGACAGTTTCAAGATATACTGCTGCTAATTAGCTGTCTTTCATAGTAATTTGGCATTCAAGATTTAATTGATGTTTTAATAAACACGACAGGGATTATTAATACTTTTAAAAAACCCTATCTGAAGCTAAGTTTCACACAAAAGGAACTAAAGAAAGTGAGAATATATTATTTACAGCTTCCACAAGTGTTAATGTGCATAGATATGGAACAGATGTTTTGACTGTAAGTCTTTAGCAAATTAATTCAAGAAATTTAATGCATGTTGAAATATAAGGATTGTTAAAAAATAAGCAAGCTACGACCTCATCCAACGAATGAAATGATTCATTCAAAACTTTTGTACCCTTACATTTGTTATCATAACTAACAGGTCAGCATTCTTTTCTATGAATTAATTCATTAGTATTAGTAAAATAAATGCTTGCCGAAACTCTAAGCTCTCTACTGCATTAAATAGTTAAGAGCATACTAATTCAGTGACATTTCATTCTCTTCAAAATATAATACCAGACTTTAGTATAAAATTAGCTAACATTAGTTATGATGGCTAAATGAAAACAACTAAGACACTTATGATATTTTTAGACTGTGACTAGTTTTATTCTTAAATAAATACTTAGTCTGGAACATATTTGGGGCGGTACTTGTATGTTGAAGAAATCCTTCTGGTGGGTCAGCATTGAATTTTCAGACTTACGAAGCTAAAATTCAGTTTTCAGTTTCCTCAAAAACAAACAAACAAGCACATTACAAGTCTATCGAAAGGCTATCAATTAATCAGACTGTCTGGCCAACAGATACCACTCACTAAATGATAAGGAAAAGTCAAAAGTAAATCGAAAGTGACACTGACCTAAATGTGATTTAACTAGCTCCAAAAATTCCGATTTGATTATAGTTAGTGCTGATTTTTATACCATATGTAAGTTATGTAAAAAATTCCAATGACGCATAATCACACAAACAAGGAGCAGTAAAAATAGTAGCTGGAGATATTGAAATTGTTTTTCAAATGTAAGCACTTCTTGAAAGATGATTGATTTCTACGTAACTTAATCGCTTCACAGGTTCTCCAGGTTTTAACATATATACTGTTACGACCCAATACAGATTCAATAATTAGCGTTTTTTCAAGTTTTTGCCATTACTTAATGGCAAAGTTAATAAAGCACTCCAAACGTTTCAAAGATATTTTCAACACAAACAATGCGTTTTATTTGACAAAGAAGTATAATAGGTTATTTTTCTCTATTTCTTTTTTGGAATTTGGGTATCATATGTACCCTGGAGTGTCAGGTGCTCTTTGACCTCATCCTCCTTGTTTTACTTGTATAGTCATACAGTGTTGGTTAGTGCCAGTTACTGCTTTAAGGTCAAAGTGAGCTGAATTACTTCGACTCTTTCAAGGGCATGTCCATGTATTGGTATACATACAGGGTGGTCGCTAGAAAAGCGGAAAATTTGAGGGTCAGATGAGATCATGAATAAAATGCGTGCTTACTCATTTCTATTTTGATTTGTTTTAGGTTCTATTTGATACCCACATCATGGAAGAAAACAGGAAACAGCTTTCAGACTTTTAAAGGCAAGTGATTATTCTTTTCAAAAGTGAAAATCCGACTTGGGGACTAACAAAATGTCTAGCTGTGTTACCAACTTTTTTTCAACGATTACAAGGCATCAGTTTAATAATATTGTTGCAACTTTGAAACGAGAAGGTCCTGAAACAGCTGGTACACGCCAAAAAGGAACTGGTCCAACGAAACGAATTTCGGACGAGGCACGTACCACAGTGAAAGATTTGGCTGTTTCACCTGTGCGACACGGTGCAATGAACAGACATCATTTCAGTCAAGGAGAAATCGCTCGACATCTCAATATATCGAAAACATCAGTGTTTGAAATTCTCAAAGAAAGTGAACTGAAACGCTATCGTCGAATAAAATGTAACCTCCTCAGTGAGCGACATCAGGAAATGCGCAAAAACAAGTCGCTTGCACTGATTAATCGCTTTGAACCAGAGTGTGCTTGAAAAAGAGTATGGTTTTCGGACGAAGCAAGGTTCTCATTGCGACCGCCTTTGAATACACAAAATGATCGCATTTCCCGAGAAGTGCGTGTAAAAACTGACATACCTGAGGAAGATCTACTTGTGGAATATGACAATTTGGAGCCATCTGTTCTTTGTTATGCTGCAGTTTCATGGTATGGCAAAACGGAGCTTCGATTTCTTGAAGGATATTATCAGAGTCCTGAAGGCAGGAAGAAAAAACAATAAACCAACAAGTTTATTGTGAAGAGATGTGTCCACAGATGTTCAGCGATATACGAAATGTAATGCACGACCAAATATGGACATGGCAGCAGGATGGTGCCAGGGCTCACACAGCAACGGCTTCAGTTCAATTTCTTCAGCAATCTACTCCTGATTTCATTAAACCGGAAGATTGGCCCTCGAAAAGTCCAAACTTAAATGTCATGGATTACTGCATTTAGAGCTTGTTATTAACAGAGCTTCAGAATTGTCGACGTGACATAAACTCTATTGATGATTTGAAAAAGAGCTTGGGAAGAGCTTGGAACAATATCTCACAAGTTACCCTTCAAAACGCTACACGAGCTTCGATTTCTAGGTTAAGACGCTGCTCTGAAGTGCACGGACGACATTTTAAGCATCTATGAGTGTAATATAACACATGCCTTTAAAAAACTTTGTAAAAGTTATTCTTTGTAAAAATAAATAGCTGTTTGACAAATTTTCCGCTTTTCTAGCGACAACCCTGTACATAGATATTATTTTGCGCTATTAGAAGGAAGTATAGTTTGATTGTGGCCTCTTTTTTCCCTCTCTCTATATTTTTTATTATTTTATTTTTATTTTTTCATTTATTTATTTTTCTGTTTAAAATATATGCTGATCGGGGAGGTATTTAGGACTATTTTCATCATGTATGAGGTACCTGTCTAGCTCGCATAATAATTTATTTTTTATCCAATTTTTATCAAATACGTCATTGTACTATGTAGGAGTCTATCTGGTATGGTTGGTATGTTTGAATATTTGTGTATAAATTTAGATGATGTGGTTTTAGGAACTCTATATGCTGTTGTGAGGAATGTGTTTTGTATTGTTTGTAGCCTGGTTTTAATTGTTTCGTCACTTACAGTTATCCATGATGGAGCTGCATAGTCGATTACTTTATAAAAGTTTTAGTATGTTGTCTGTTGGTTCTCCACTAATCTTGCCAGTTAGACTCCTAACATAGTTGGTTCTTCGCCAGACTTTACATTTAATTTCATTTAGATGTTTAATCCATTTTAATTTTGAGTCATATGTTAGACCTAGAAATTTTACCGATGTGGCAGTCTGAAGTAGTCTTCTATTCATATATATTTCAGGCTGTAGTTTTTTTTTTATTTTGTCAGCTCTGTAATACCAAAGCATTATTCCATTATTAATGATATTTTGTGTTTTTGCTGTATTCATTTTTATTCCATACTATTGACAGTATTTACTCATTCCATTTAGTTGAGGTTGTATGTTAGTGGCCAATATTGTTGGTGTTGTGGCACTTTTCCAGACTGCCACATCATTAGCGAACTGTGAGGAGAATCCGTGATTAAGATCCTTCAATGGCAAATTGCTTACATACATGATGAAGAGTATAGGGCTAACCACCCCTCCCTGAGGAACGCCAGCTTCTGGAGTACTCAGAAAAGATTTCCTCTACATTCATATGGAACCGTAAACCATTGTGCCATATGCACAACATCAAGAAATCAGGTGAGAATGCATTGTTTTTTTTTATTAAAGCTATCTATTATCTCTTCAGTTAGGCTTATTAAGTGTTCAGCTGTTTGTCTAAATTTTCTGAATTCATTTTGTTCTTCTGGTAAATTTGATGTTATCTCCAAGAATGTGGAGAGTCTATAACTGATTATTCTCTCAAGAATTTTGCCTACGCATCTGGTCAGGCTGATTGGTCGGTAGCTATTAGGTTTATTTGTTGGCTTTCCTTCCTTATGGAATATTAGTATATTAACAAGCTTCCTAGAAACTGGTATGTATCTTGAGGATAGTGATAAGTTAAAAAGTGCTTTTAGGTGGTCAAACAATTTCGGAGTGCCCTTTTTTAGGAGGATGGCTTGGATTTCATCTTCACCCAGAGATTTATTTTTTGTGTTTTTTATTGCTTCATGAAGTTTATGTATGGATATTTCTTTTGCTAAGATCGTGTTTTCATAGATTGTTATGCGTCTTATATTTGTCTCAGACATACTTGTGAGGAAAATTGGTTCAAATTGTTCTTTGTTATTTAGTATGTAATTTGTGACTTTATTGTAAAAATGAGCTTTCATATCTGAATCAGTGTGGGGTTAAAATGTATTCCGTACTTTGTCTTTGAAAGCTTCGACTTTTTCTTTATTTATGTATGCTATCGTATTATTGTGTTCAAGTTTAGGATATTTCTTTGCGCCTGTTTTCGTTGGTAAGTCGCTTAATGTGTGCCCAAAATCTTCACGTATCAGTTTTATCGTTTAATTTTAAGCAGAAATTATCCCGTTTATCATGTTTTTGTAGTTTTATTTGTGCTCTAATGTAATTCCTTATATTGTTTATCTCTTGTTATCATGAATTGTCTTACTAATTTGTTTCTGGGAGTGTGGTATTGTTTTCCTGTGATTTTTGTGTTTGTATTGAGGTGTTATTTTCTTGTGTAATATTACTTTGTTCTTACTGTTTTTGTGTTTTGTCTTTTTTTAACATTTGTGCACACATCGTTTTAGATGTTTTGCTAACTTCTGTTGTTATGTTTGTTGTGTACTTGTGTTTGGTTGTTTCTGTTCTGTCGTTGTTGTTCTAATCTGATATATAGATACGTTGTTTTATTTGTTTGTATTTGTCACATCCTATGTAATTTACTGTGTTGGTTTCTTCACAGTTACAGCATTTAGGTGTTTCTTGTTCCTTTTTGGATTGAGAAATATGGTGTTCCCCGCCACAGCCGCAGCACCTGGGTGTTGCTATCTTTGAAACCAAAGCATTATTCCATTATTAATGAGGTTTTGTGTGTTGTAGCTGTCATCTATGTCAATTCATATTAAATTTGTAGGTGCATTTTTTAAAAATTATTTGTTGTATATTTGTGTGTGGTGTATTTTGTTCATTCAGTGCGTGTATAATGGTGTCAGGGTTTATAGATTGACGCATCCCTCATACGACTGTGGATTCAGGCTGGGGCTTACTATCTGAAAGATGAATTTTGATTTTACCAGGTTTAAAAGCGTCTACCGCCCATTCTTTCAACAGATGTTATTTTGGATTTTTTGTTTTTGAATTTCGCACAAAACTACACGAGGGCTATCTGCGCTAGCCGTTCCTAATTTAGCAGTCTAAGACTAGAGGGAAACCAGCTAATCATCACCACCCCCCGCCAACTCTTGGGCTACTATTTTACCAACGAATAATGGGATTTGTCGTAATATTATAACGCTCCCACGGCTGAAAGGGCGAGCATGTTTGGTGCGACGGGAATTCGAACTCATGACCCTCAGATTATGAGTTGCATTCACTATGATTTGCTTCTGAGTTTTAAAGTTTTAAAGTGGAGTGTGTCATTTTACTCCCCTTTTATGTTGGCTGTGTTCTTGTGGAAACAAATTCAAAGGCAAATTTTCAAATTTCCTCAGTAATGAAAGTATTTAACTAACAAGAAGAATGAAGTTGTTGAATTATATCCTATCTTGTTTATTGCTAGCTTTATACTATTAATATTATTGTAGGGGCCTGGCATGGCATAGCGCGTTAAGGCGTGCGCTTCGTAATCTGAGGGGCGCGGGTTCGCCGTGGGAGCGATATAATGTGACGGTCAATCCCACTTTTCGTTGGTAAAAGAGTAGCCCAAGAGTTGGCGGTGGGTGGTGATAACTAGCTGCCTTTCCTCTAGTCTTACACTGCTAAATTAGGGACGGCTAGCACAGATAGCCCTCGAGTAGTTTTGTGCGAAATTCCAAAACAAACAAACAAAGCAAAGCTACATCGGGCTATCTGTTGAGTCCACCGATGCCTTGAAGGTGTTAATTTGTGATATTGTTCATTAGATAACAGAGAAAATATGTAAAATTACCTGTTTTTAAGACGCACTTGACCAGATCTATTCAAATATGATCTTAAATCCTAATTTTAACAATAGATTTCATAAATACCTAAACTTTTCACGATTTTAGTTACATTTACTCATAAAAAGTATTGTTCATTTGTAGTTTCTTAGATCTCTATGTTTCAGTTAGCCTACAAATTGACCAAACAATATTCTCTGCAATAATTTAACGAAAAATGAAGTTCAAAATAGTACAAAACAGTTTCACAAATTAATATTTAGTCAGCGTTACCTTAAATTTCAGTACTGTTTCACATCGACATACTTTTAATGGATTTGTGCAAATATTCCTGATGACTGACTGCCATTCTTTTTAAAGTACTTCAAAAAGTTCATCTTTTTGTTTAGCTTGCCATCTTCCTTTGATCGATTTAACTCAGACAATAAATTTTCAATCGGACTAATATGAGCTAATTGAACTGGCCATTCCACACCATCAATATTCTTATTTCTAAGATACCTTCTAACGACTCCACAATTGCAGAGAAACTTGTTTGTTCACTTTGTCGGCTAACTGTACTTCGAAGATTTAAAAATCCTTAGGAAAAGCTCTGGTATTATGGTTTCGTTAATTAAAGAGAGATTTATCAAGATATATTTTGACATAACTCTGAATGGCCCGGCATGGCTAAGCGTGTTAAGGCGTGCGACTCCTAATCTGAGGAGCGCGGGTTCGCATCCCCGTCGTGCCAAACATGCTCGTCCTTTCAACCGTGGAAGCGGTCAATCCCACTATTCGTTGGTAAAATAGTAGCCCAAGAGTTGGCGGTGGGTGGTGATGACTTACACTACTAAATTAGGGATGGCTAGCATAGATAGCCCTCGAGTAGCTTTGTGAGAAATTCAAACAAACATAATTCTGAATTTTACTGAAGCAGAATCTATCTAAAGAAATATACGGGACATACATGTAAACTTTCAGTGAAAATTGTCTTTATTTCTGACACAAAACAACTGAGCACGTATTAACTTAGCACAAACTAGAAGACAGCGTTCGTTGCTGGAAACATATTGCAAGTTTTATGCATGTTTCTGAAGTTGTTGAAAAATTTGTAGGTCTTCCTGAATCTTTTAGTTTGTACTAGTCTGAGAAAGCACCACGTAATACATTTAACACCATAACACCATCCTTTCTCAGGGTAGTTGCCCAGCGCTACCATATAATTGGTCACTCACATTGAAAAATAAAAGAAATTACAGCATCGAAATATCACCCTGAACTACTGTTAGAAAAAACTGTTGTTTACTTTAATCCACCAGGGATATCTATTTATGCATAATTCGAGTAAAATTAACTTGAATAGTTAGCTATTTTCAATCAACATGTTATTTAGAAATTATAAATACTTATAATAAACGAATCTTTTGTTTTTTTTAAATTGCATACTAAAGTAAGGAGATAATAAACATATGATATGTCTAAATATTGTACTTTCTAATTGTGCAAACATTTATTTACTTATGTATTACGGCTTAACAAATATTTAATTTTACCAAAAACAAAGTTATAATTATAAAAAATAGTATGGTTTGTTTATTTTTTAATTTTGCGCAAAGCTACACAAGGGCAATCTCTACTAGCCATTCCTGATTTAGCAGTGTAAGACTAGTGGGAAGGCAGCTAGTCATCACCACCCGCCGCCAACTCTTGGGCTACTCTTTTTACGAACGAATAGTGGGATTGACCGTTACATTATAACGCTCCCACCGCTGAAAGGACGATAATATTTGGTGCGACGGGGATTTGAACCCTCAACCCTCACATTACGAGTCTAGTGCTTTAACTACCTAGCCATGCTATTCCAAATAGTATGAAGTAAGACAAAGTGTAGCCATCAGAAGACATTACATTTCCCAAAAGCTAGAACTGTTTTACAGCATATTATTTTTGTTTTATTTATATTTGATAATTATTTTAATTAGTTAATTCTCGATTTGAAATATGTCGAAAAAGGTTCAGTAGTATTTCATGCCATAAGCATGCTGAAATATTGGTCTCAGCTTTTAATTTTATTTTACCAGTCACTTAAATTAGCTAGGCAACCCTTAAATCCAGGAATACTGTTCATTTAGTGAATTCAAGTTATATGTGACTTGTTAAATTATTATTACTGTTAAAGCAAGAAAAATAAGCAATCAACAATCAGTCGTTAACTTTGTGGGTTGAAACTTAAAATGTGAATATTCACGTATGTACAGTGTAATCTGTCAGGTCAAGGTCAAGTATAATATTAAAATATACAATTCGTGTGGCGAGTACGTTGACCTTCTCTTGAAACGTGGCTGATTGTATCTGATGAGGTTTGTGTATTGAAGTTTGCATATCAACAAACTATTAATTTTTAGTGTTAAAGTAAGTTTTTGAAAGAACTGTTGAGTATCATTCGATTTTAGGATATAAAACTTCGTAATATTATAATATTTTTACTTCTGTTATTGTAATCCTTTAGGTTTATTTCAACTTCAGATCCTGTTTCTGTTTTAGGCTTAACTTTGTTACCCAAAAGTGTATGAAGACGCGGAAATACACAGTATATGAGCAGACGTAGATACTAACGTTACGAGTTTAAGAATGATTTCGGAACTTGTAGTTTAAATACAAACAAATATATGTATATACACACAATCGATTTGGTTAAAGTCGGTGAATTAAACCAGGTCATTATCGTTATTAATGGAAAAATGAAAGTTATTGAAAAAGAAATTCGCGAATTGTTTTATTTGTTGTTGAAAGAAAGAAAAATGTGTAGTAAGATAATCCCATTTCTCAACTGCCCAAGACTGATAACGTGTACAGCAGGACCTTGTATGTCCATTGATATGAAGCGTAACTTTACTAATAATAGTAAAATTGAATATACAAAACACATGCACCAGTTTCATCGTAGATTCTATGGAACTCTTGGTTCATACACAACTAAGACTTCGGACTGGAACAGAGCGGTGTCAGATGCTGAAAAGATAGTCGGCTATCCGACATCTTACTTCAGTCTTCGTTGTCTTCTCAGTGATGAAATTTCTAACATAGCACTTCATCTTCGAAAACTAATTGGTACCAATCATCCAATATTGAAGACTGCAAAGTAAGTCTTTTTTTTAAATATTATAATTAACTTAATAATTAGTCAGAAAGTATTTAAATTTAATAGTCATATTTAGTTGACTTGCACTTTACCAGTAAAAATTGGAGCAACAAAAAAGTCAGTAATCATGTTTTACTGTAAAACTTTTTTTCTTCAAATGAACCTGGTGGGACAATATCTATCAACAGCTTACAGTTTTGAGATATATCACCTGTAATGTTTGTAAATGCTTTGTATTGCTAACTGTATTCATAATTAATTTAGAAACATTTTTGAATTTTATATCATAAAAAATTTGGGGCTAGGCATAATTTTGCAAACAATACTTTTCTGAGAAAGTGCTCATGAAAAGGGCACTTTTTGAAAAAAAAATGTTTTGAAAATATTTGACAATTGTCAGAAATGGTTCTACTTAATTTCTCATAATTTTTAAATAATACATTAGTTAGAAACTCAATTCACATATGTATAAATGTGTGTGTGTGTGTGTATAAAAAGAAAATCATCTTTAGAAGAAAAGATATTTATACAAGTTCTTGTATGAGTCCAGTTTTAAGCGTATATTGATTAACATACTTTTTTTGCCCACCTTCACATGTTCTAATTTAAAATGGCGTATATTCTCCTAAAATGAATTGCTTGTTCTTTAGGCGACTTATATACAATGGAAGAAACAACATGCAGACAAGAGGGCTGATTGTTTTGCTAGTTTCTAAAGCTGTGGGACATCATACGTCTTCAAGGGATTATCTGGAAGCCAGTAGGTCAGCTGGCATCTCTCAACGACAGCGTTCTCTTGCAGAGATCACAGAAATGATACACACAGCTCACCTGATTCATCGAGGAATGTTGAACTTATCGGAGAGTGCAGTTCCCGATTCCAACACTTTGAAAGATCTGCAGTTTGGAAACAAAATCTCCGTCCTCAGTGGAGACTATCTTCTTGCCAATGCCTGTAAAGGCTTAGCTGAGCTAAGAAATTGCATGGTAAGGTCTAGAAAATGTATCTTGAATATTTGTCTTTTTTGCTTCAACTGTAAGGAGAAACTAATTAAATGAGTTTAATGTTTCAGAAGTTCTCTTTAAATCATTTTAATAGAATCCTAACAATTATAAACCTTTATTTTAAGATATTTATTCTTTTGAAGTATACATCTTGAAAGATAGCAGAAGGTATACATCTTTATCAACAGTTTTCTGTTTCTTTTATAGAAATGACTTTAATACATAACATGTAGATTGCACACAGTTTGCCTCATACAAAACTGCATGTCATGATGTTTATGGATTAAAAAAAAAAAAAGATGGTGAGGAAAGAAACTTTGTTTAAAGTTGGAAGGTCATTATCTATGTATAATTGTGCCCTACAATAACATCTCTTCTCTAGGCAGTGGACTTGATATCAACAGCAATTGGTGATTTCATGCAAGCAGAATTTGTCGGGGAACATGACTCTGAAGGGAATGCTCTTCCTACAGCAGGCATGGGAATTGCTGAATGGGAACAGAGAAGCTTCTTGTGGGCTGGCAGTCTCATGGCCAACAGTTGTAAGGCTACCCTTGAACTAGCTGGTCATAACCAGGAAGTGCAGAAAAGAGGATATGAATTTGGGAAAACTATTGGCTTGGCTTGGCAGGTAAGAAGTGTTTTTACGCATAGAAATTGCATGATTTATGTTGGACATGGGAAATTCAAGATTTTTTAAAAAAAATTGCCTTGTAATATTAAGAATGTAGAACTTGTATACTATGAAAATATGGATTATAAGATTTTATGCAATACTAACTGGTATAACATAAACCAAAAGTAGTTTTAATAACATTTTGAATGTGTGTCACTAAACTCTTGTGTTGTGTTGTAAAGGATATCTGGGGCAAAACTCTCTATATTCCAGGTTACTGAGTGGTAAGAGAATATTATGCAGTACTCAAGTAGTCTTTCAGTTGAGCTTCGTTCATTGTACTGTGCATAGTTTGTTACCGACTGTTATATATTTTGCATTATTTATTATGTTCCAAATGTTATTCAAACCTTACAAACATGGCATCTGGAAGTTACAGAAAGGGATTTCAGTTTAAAATTCCTTAGTCTGAATGAAAAGGCAAGTTTTGTAATGGGTGTATGCAGGTGTATTTGTATGTAATATGCATGAGGAGCTTGTTATGAAAGCAAGCACATTTTATGGTATTAAGAAGAGAAGGAACAAGATTAAGGCACATGCTTTAAATTTAAAGTTCATATAAAACCCAAAACAGAATAAAGTATGATAAATATTCCAACTTCGATCAAGCAGTTTACAAATAGAAGCTTGCCTCTGGTGTTAACATATTGAAGGCTTTACAGCAAGTACTGGCTAGCTATTTCAACTTGTCACTGCTTAGTGAATTTAAAAGTTGCAGCATAGTCAGCACACACCTATCATTTCAGTGTTAAGCCCTTCAGAAAGCAGCTAAAGAAAGTTATGAAAGATTCTCAACTCCTCATGGCTCAGATATATAATGGAGATGAAACAAATCTCTTCTGGAAAGGTGTGCTTACCAACATACAAGACTGCTAGACACGAGTCTTGCATATCTAGTAGGAAGATCAGATTTCATCTCCATTCTCTACTGTGTGAATGGAGGTGACACCCACTGAATGGAACCAATGGTTATGGACAAGGAAGGGAAATCAAGGACACTCAAAAAGATTATGAACAGCTTACCAGTGATATACTGGGAGAATAAAACTGCTTGGTTTAATTGAGAGCTGTATCACCATTGGTTTTACAGCCATTTTGTACTTACTGTGATAAAGTACCAGACAGATTTCTTGCATATTGCGAGAGACAGTGTGAAGACTGTCCTTCTACTTAACACTGCCCCTGTTCATCTTCCTTTGGAAGAGCTTGAGGACCATGCTTATGCCTGATAACACCAGTGCCATAATTCAACCAATGGACAAGTAAGTAATTGAAGCTTGCAAAACTTTAAAAAATATAACAATCACAATGATTCAGTGATGTCAAGAAACCCACGTGTTGGGAATTTTATATGCAAAAACGGATCGTTTGGGTTGAGAAAATATTTTACATAGAAGAGCGAACAACGTTTCAACCTTCTTTGGTCATTGTCAGGTTCACAAAGAAAGAGGTAACTGACTGGAAGCTGGCCACATGTTTGGAAGGGGTTGTGTAACTGAGTGTCGCAATGTAGAGTGCAGTGTTAGATGTTTGAATATATAATTTTATCTATAATATTAATATAGGTATAATGGCATTTCTTTTGCATTTGTTTATTTTGGGTTTAAGTTGTTGTTTAAGTAAGGCTTCTTTAATTTTACGTTTGTTTATGTTTGTTTTTTTATTTAGTATTTGAGTGTTTTCTATGGTTATGTTGTGTTTATTTGACTTGCAGTGTTTGAAAACGTGTGAAGGTGACTTTTTCTGTTCTTTGAATCTTGTTTCCATTTTTCTACTTGTTTCTCCAATATAGAAGTCGTGGCAGTTATCACATTGTATTTTATAAATAATGTTGGTGTGGTGTTTGTCAGTGTAGTTCTTACATAGTATAGACCTTAGTTTTGTGCCTGGTTTTCGAATAAATTTGGTATTAACTGCAATGTCATTTTGTTACTAGTTTTTGCCAAATGTTGGTTATTTGTTTGCTGATATCAGGAATATATGATATACAGCAGTATATGGTTTCGTGAACAAACAAATATCATTTCTTAACCTCAAAATCATAAGAACCAACACACAATTCAAAACAGAAATTCATTGAAAAATCACCCATACTGGACTATACATTCCTTGGGACTCAGCACATGAAACAAAACAAAAACTCAACATACTAAGAAACCAGATAAACACAGCCACAAAACTATGCTCACCAGATAAAATTAACGATGCATTTGACAAAATAAAATAATACTTCATCAACATCAATAAGTTTCCTCCACAAACCATATAAAACATTATACGCACACACCTAGACAGAAAGCAAAATCAACCAACAAAAGTAAATATATCTCTTGAATCAAAAAAATCACGAAACCACATACTACTGTATACCATATATTCCTTACATCAGCAAACAAATAACCAATATTTGGCAAAAACTAGTAACAAAATATGATATTCCAGTTAATACTAAATTTATTCAAAAACCACGCACAAAACTGAGGTCTATACTATGAAAGAACTACACTGACAAACACCACACCAACATTATTTATAAAATACAATGTGATAACTACCACGACTTCTATATTGGAGAAACAAGTAGAAAAATGGAAACCAGATTCAAAGAACATAAAAAGTCACCTTCACACGTTTTCGAACACTGCAAGTCAAATGGACACAGCATAACCATAGAAAACACTAAAATACTAAATAAAGAAACAAACATAAACAAATGCAAAATTAAAGAAGCCTTACTTATACAACAACTTAAACCCAAAATAAACCAATATAAAGGAACACCATTATACCTATATTAATATTATGGATAAAATTATATATTCAAACATCTAACACTGCCCTCTACATTGCAACACTCAGTTACACACCACCTTTCAAACGTGTGGTCAGCTTCCGGTCAGTTACTTCTTTCTTTGTGAACCTGACGATGACCAAAGGTCGAAACGTCGTTCTCTCTTCTATGTAAAATATTTTCTCAACCCAAACGATCCGTTTTTGCATATATATATATATATATATATGAATAACAACATATTTTATTAGTTTAAACTTCGAAACAATAATATAAATATGGAAACATAGATAATAGAAATGAAAATCCAAACACAACACGACATGTTGTCGTTTACAAAATATTTACATGACATTTACATAACAAGTATCCAGATGCTACAGGCAGACCAATGGAAACTTCAATACTGGTGGAAGGAAGATTTCATCTGTGTTCTTTTAAAAGAGGTTTAAAAAGTCAGATATTTTCCCCTTTGTAATTGCTGTACTGGTGCTTGACAATATCTGCCCTAATATTTCTCAAGAAACACATGGTGCTGTTCCAAATCATAAATATATATATATATATATATATATATGTATATAAATAAATAAAAAAATCACAATGATTATTCAACTCAGTACAATAATGCATGAAACAAACTTCAAAGACTCTGAGGTTGAGGTAAACAGAGGAAGAGAGTGCTGGTAGTGTCTCTCAGAAAAGCCAAGTGATGTGATGAAGATTCTACTCCAAATCCCAAGTTATCAGATTTTTGGTTATACTTCAACAAGGTCTTGGAGGCATTTGAGAAATTACCTGATTTGGAACAGCACCATGTGTTTCTTGAGAAATATTAGGGCAGATATTGTCAAGCACCAGTACAGCAATTACAAAGGGGAAAATATCTGACTTTTTAAACCTCTTTTAAAAGAACACAGATGAAATCTTCCTTCCACCAGTATTGAAGTTTCCATTGGTCTGCCTGTAGCATCTGGATACTTGTTGTGGAAATGTCATGTAAATATTTTGTAAACGACAACATGTCGTGTTGTGTTTGGATTTTCATTTCTATTATCTATGTTTCCATATTTATATTATTGTTTCGAAGTTTAAACTAATAAAATATGTTGTTATTCATTTAGGGTAACATTTAGAATTTTCTTGAATTAAGTAGACCAATCATATGTTTGTAAATGAAGTGCTGGCGACTACGTGTCTAGGCTTGTAGTCTCGTACAAGAACGGACATTCGCGGATTGCTCTGGAGATCTGTAGAAAGTTCGCGGTTATTCGAGGGGTTTAGGCCTACAATATATAAACCGACGAAGATGCGAGAGACGAGAGATTCAGACATTAGTTTTATTCGAAGAAAAGAGGAGAGTCAGACATTAGTTTTATTTCTAAAGAAGAGAGTCAGTTATTTGAGAAATATTAAGTGTTTGCTGTGATTATTCAACTTGGATTTGTGACTGAAGTTAGATCTACGGAAGCTGTGATTTTACTTCGTCAATCTCTACGATTCATCCGAATTACTGCTTGTGCTGAGAGTCGGCGAATTTATTGAACTGTGAACTCTGTTTCTGAACTTCTTCATTTAAGCTTCGGAATCTCTTCGTGGGACCAAATTCACACCCTAGACTGGAATTTGAGACTTTCATTTTAGATCATTACATTAGATACAGGCCAGTACCGTTTTGTATTGTGATTAATTTTGAAGTTTGAAACTAGTATTATTTTGTTTTGTAATTAATTTTGAATGTTGTAACTTAATATCTGTCACTGTTATTATATAATTTATGTTATATCTGTTATATTTGTTAATAGTTTAGTGTAATAAATTATACAAGCTGTTATCTGCGTTTTTCTGTTGCGTTTAGTCTACGAAGAACATAAAACATAAAAAATGCGTAACAATACTCTTTTTCAGACTCCAATACCAGCAGTGCTAGTTTCCTTTTTGTTATCTCGGGATCGCCATGACAGTTAATATTTTCAGACAATGAATAATGCAAATAAATTAACCTTTAATTTCTAAATTTATAATTTAATGTACTCAGTAATCTTTAATTTTTAAGTGAATAAAATAAGCATTTATTTGCTGTTTAAATTACCACTCAAAATATATTTACCAACATACATTAAGTCCTTCTGCAAACACCTATGGCAACATGAGCTTGAATCATCATCTTTCTTGGCCTGTAGTGTTTTTAAGTGTTCAGTTATCATGTTATTTCATTTAATTTCAAACAACAATAGTCCATAGCAGTTGATTTGGGGTGGGAGTAACTTTAGAATTTTTTATACCATGGCATGACTTTAGCTCAATATGTTCTAAGTTATAGAGAGATTACTGTAATTAGATAAGTTTACCATCTCATAATATTTGGAGATCAGCTCCCCACTGTCATTTTTAAGAAGCTAAGTCCCAATCCTATCATTCTGCTTATCAATTCTATACCTAAACAATTCTTTATTGTTTAACTCTCTCAGTCAAACCTCTTTCATGTAAAGTTTTACCATCTAAACTTCCTTTTTAATCAGATCTCTTGATTTCCTATAGTTTCCCAGATCCTTATTATTTACAGTAAGTTTAAACTTCTTTAAAATATTATGTTTATCCTCAATATGTTATTATTTACCAAACTATACTGACTTATTCCACTCCATTTCCCCCTTTATTTTTTTTAGGGAATATGTATGCATATCAATTTTCTCCAAAATGATTCACACATGTTCAAGATCCCCTTCCAACTCTTTAGTTGAACCTACGGAAGCCAGATCATGTTTCATTCTGTCAATTTGTAATTGGAGTACATTTCTTCAATTCTATATGTAGTAAAATCCCAAACCTAATAATGCAATGGTCACTTGTATGTAAATGCTTACCAACCACACAACTGTTCACATCTGATACTAATATTAAATGTATCATAGCTTCCTCGCTTGTAGGTTCCATTACCAGTTGGTATATAAAAGTATCCCGAATAATTTCTAAAAACCTATAACCTCAATATCAAGCTCAATTTTCCTAGTAAGTGCCCCTGAAATTAAAATTTCTCATAATAATATATTTTTTTGGCTATCATTCTGATTTTATTCTACAGTTTCTCAGTAATTTCTACATTCTGACCTGATGGTTGATAACAAATCTGTTATAAGACTTTTCCTTTTATATCTACTAACACTAACCCAAGCTGACTAAACCTGATTGTTATTTTCTTTAATATGTTCTAACTCAACAGGATGCAATTAACTCGCATACAAAGCTACTGCTCTACCCCTTTTTTATACTCTATCTTTAGTAAATAATCTGTAGTCTGTTTATTTTAAAAATTTCTAGCATTAAAGTTGTTAATGTCAAAGCAAGTCTCTGTGATACCTATACTCCATCCAAATCCTCAGTTTCCAAAACTGCTTTGAACTCATCAATTTTATTTTGAATACTTCTAGCATTACAATAATTTAGAACTCTTTATCCTTAGGTGAGATATGGAGGCCTGTTGAATAATTTAGTCTCAAAATTCTCATTTTATCTTCTGAATAAGGTATCAAGTAAGATCCACAGCTTATAGTAACTCATTTTATTGAAATTATTTTAAGCTTAGCAACAGAAATTTTAGATGTATATCACATCATACAGGACACTAGGTCTTGGATAAAACTTATGGTTCAAAAGATTGTGTATTCTAATGTGGTTTCACATATTTTTTTATTTGTATATGGTGTTTACAATTTTTCTGGAAATTGCATGCCACTCTAATTGTAGGATTACATAGAATAATCCAGAGACAAATTTTTCATCCTTGCTTGAAGATTATTCTTGACTTGCATGGGATGTTCCAGACATCTTTAAACACAATAAAGTATTTGGAGAAAAACAGTTTTAGACATTGCAGTATGTGGAATTATCTAAAGTATTCGATGCACTGTATACCAGTAGAATTTTCTGTGTTTCCAGGGTATGTCTATCATACAGATAAAGGCAGTAGACCATTTGTCTTTCAGCAGTATGCTAATAATAGTCAATCTAGCTAGGGTCTGTAATAATATAGTGGTAACAGTCAATTAAACCTGGTGATTCCTAACCATTGGTCTACAGGGAGAGGTTCTACAAGATGATTGAAACAAAAATCTATTTAAAATATTGCACTTGGAGCATTTGAATTACAGCTTACTTTACAAGCTTTAAAAGTTATTACTGTATGAGGAACTCCATGAAGTCTTGGGATCGTCACTATCTGGTTTTTGATCAGAAAAAGGTTGGAAACCATTGATTTAGGCTGTCATGCTTCTTGTGATGAAGAGTTATTGACTGAGTACTGGTTGATAGTTTCTAAATATTGGCCAGAAGCAATATAAATTGGTACATCATGAAAAGTTAAATTTGTAAATATGTTTTTCAATTTGTGTCGCTAAAACAATGTGGTGCCTGCAGTACATGTTTTTAAACATCTTAACAATTGTTCTGAGATTTGACAT
Organism: Carcinoscorpius rotundicauda; assembly: GCA_011833715.1. Taxonomy (NCBI): domain Eukaryota; kingdom Metazoa; phylum Arthropoda; class Merostomata; order Xiphosura; family Limulidae; genus Carcinoscorpius; species Carcinoscorpius rotundicauda. Next base: position 115,818,502 of record CM022391.1, on the reverse strand, counting down.
TGAAAGGGGGCAAATTTTACAAATTCAAATAAACTTTAACACTGATTTATTATTTTATTTCAGACACATGCGGATCTTCAGCCTTTTACGGACACTTACAGACACCCTCCAGGTACTATATTTGACTTAACTTCTATCCCCGTATTACTTTGTTTGGAGAACGAACCAAATCTTCTCAACTATATCTGCAGTTGTGGGGCCTCCATAACTTCCTTAGACTTCAAGATGGTACTGAAAAAACTTGCTACTCTTACATGTTACTGACACTAAGTATTTTTGTGTGTACACATATCAGGATCATGAATAGAAAAATAGAGGTCTTTCTAACATGTAATTTTTGACACGAAAAATAAGGCTAATCATACCATGTGGGCTTCTAAGATGCAATGAATAGTTTACATCAGCTTTTAACAAACCTCTATGTTTTAAAACAAATTTAATAATGAAAGTTCCACCATTTTAAGTTCTTTAACATAGTTTTCTTGTTTTTCTTTTCATATGTAATACAACTGGGAGTCACCATAATCTGTAGTTCTTAGTTTACCATTACCAGCTACAAGTGTGATATACTTATTTATATATAGTAAGGAAAGGAATTACATTTTCATATACATCTGTATGTATAATACCAGTAAATAATAAAGTTTTCATACAACTTTGGTTTTCTTTAGCTCCATACTGCTGTTATCGAGAGTGGAGCTGTAGAAAAAGCTAAGAAACTTCTAAGTACCTACACTCAACGAGCCCAAGTCATCCTGGCTGAGTTCGGAAGTTCAGATGCTACATTGGCATTACTGAAGATTGTTCATGCTCTCGAAGAACAGTGACTGTTTGTTTACATATAGCTTGTTTTGTATCTCTGGCTTTATGTAATGCAGTCAAAGTTTTGGTGGTTAATACATTCATTAGGTAGGAATAGTTGGTATCTGGACAGTACTAAATTATGTAATAAGTACTTTAAAAAATCAGTATGCAATTCTGTTAACATGAAATATTTTTACCCTGTGACTTTTGTTGGATATTACAGTGGTCCATTGAGTTGAAATCCTAAATACAGTATATTGTTAACAGACTTGACCTTACAGTAAAACCTTTCCAGTCCATATCTCTACAGACTGTCATTGGTTATCTGGTGTTTGGTGGTTCATTTTTTTTGTGTAAACGTTCTTACTGAATGAGAATATTACTCCATATAATAGATGCCAGATTACATTTCTGGAGGTATTTTTTAACACTTTCTTCGATGTAATTTATCAAATTAAAGAAATATAGGATAATATAATTTTAAGTCGTTTGTTAACAGAGAAGATTATGGATTGTTTTTAACCTTATAATATGTACATAATGAGATAAGTGTGATATATTTTAATTTCACTTGTTACGAACTACATGTTTGCTGTCAGGGTTACTTTAGAGGTCAAAACCATTTTTCCCAAACAGTGTCTGGAAGGTAATGGAATAATTTTGAGATCTCCAAAACTTAAAGAATTTGAAATTGTGGAGAAGGTAATAAATTCAGAAAGAAAAGGAAAAATCAAGAAAAGAGAAACAGTGTTGTGGGTTTTTATTGCTGATGCTGCATTACCCTGGAACTGTTGTAAACTTCTCAAACATTAAAAATTAGTAAAGAATTAGGGGGATTATATCTAAGGGCATGAGATGTTCCTTCTAGAATATTTACTTCTAAATGATAAATTGTTTCACTGGGACAGAATTAATCGAAGTTTTTTAATTTACTAATCTCAAAGTTTAATTAAACAATTTTTTTAAATCAAAATGATTAAGGCTTAAAAGCACATGTAACTTAAATACTGTTAAGAGGTTTTGTGGAACTTAATACTAAAAAAATTGGTTTCTATTATATTAACCCATTTTAATTATTTATTAAAAGAGGCTTAAGATTTTTTTAGCAGCAAAAAAAATTGGTTTGTGGCACTAATTTTATTCTGCACTGCAAGCTGAGTGTAAAACTTGGAATAGATTTATTATTTTACAAGATTTTAGCACTATAATAGATACTTGAAAGACCGATAATGTGAAACTGCTCTTGTTTCAAGCAAAGTTATTTGCTGTGGAACAGTTTCTCAATCAATAGGTTGTGACCCAAAACTGGGACATCAGAATGTACGAAAGGGTCATGAACAGAACTTTAAGGTAGATAATAGTTTACACCTTTTTCAGTGTTTTTGTTTAGTAAGGCAGATCTTCCTTACAGGAGAAATATGTGCTAGTTTGCAGTTGGTAGCCAGTATTTACAGTTATGGTCCTGATGTAACAAAGTTGAGAACCCCTGATTTAGAATAAAATATCAATATTGCCAAATTGATAGGACTTTCCAAGCTGAATCCATAAATAGTGATCTATTAGTCAGAGGGGCCACTTTTTCCCATACTGTGACTTTGTAAAACCAACCATAGGGCTACATGTACTGTGAATACACACACTTTTTTAGTTAATTTCTTCTACCACTTTTTGTGACTTCCAAGATCACATATCAGGAAGTCATGAAAAACCAGATGAAAAAAGTCTGATGTTTTACTGTTCTTATATATATATATATATATATATAAACACATACACAGAATTCAGTAATTATACAAGAAATAGATAATCATGAAACTGTGGATCATAGAGGTAAAAGATCTCTGAATAACTTGCAGAATTTTTTTTCTTGCAAGTTAACCATAGCTTTCTTCAAAATAATCAATTTTAAATGTTCAGACATTGTTGTGCATTTCAAAGACATAAAATCACCTAGCTTGTGTGAAAATTTGCAATTGTAAATAATTATGTTTTAAGAGCAATTTGTCTGATAAATATAACTAACATGTTAACTGATTACTTGCATTATGTTACAAGTTTGCACTTTATTAACATAGTCATAATATATATTTCTCTCTACAAGTGGGTTTTCTTGTCATCACTGATAAAGTAATAATGTAATAATAGGTGAATTTTTTTTTTTACCATCCTTTAAGCTGGCATTTCAGGTGATAAGTAATTATCAATGAGTTAGTTACCAATATTAATTTATGCCTGTTTAGACATTTTCACAAGCTAATACTGTAATTATGTAAAATTAAGCTTAAATTTTGAAATTACTTTTGCAATGATTAATGGATTTCAGGTTTAACAGGATTTTCTGCACAATTTAAGTGAGAAATAAAATACATTCAAAATCTTATTTTGTTCATTTACTACATGAACAAAAAATTAAGTTTTGGGACAATTCAAGTAATGAGTTTGTGAAAATAGTCTATGAATACACATAAAAAAAACAAGTTCTCTACGACTTGCTACAGGTCTTCTCCATAACATTAGAGAAGCTTATTTCATATCTGTCTCTTATGAGTTGTCTTGTACATGTTTTCTTACTTCCCGATCTTTAAATAAATATTATAGTGACTGCCACATTTATTCCTAACGAGGATTTTGTATTGGATCAAATTTTTAAACTAATTAACATATATATCAGTTTGTTTTCAAGAAGTTTTTACTATATTATTGTTCTAACAAAATCTTTACTAAGCATGTCTATGAAATAAATTACTTTTTATGGGTAAAATTATATAGGTGTTTATTTTTTAAATAAAAATTTGGAAATCAATAAAACTAGCATGTAAATGTTTTTTTATATTGTTAGTTAACAGTATCATTTGTACACTTCTCGGAGCTGTGTGTGTATACATAAATTACTATAATTCACTTACCCAATTGATTTATCTACTCCACTACTCACACACCAACAAGTTTTGCAGTTGTAAACAAAAGAAAAATTTTCATTTTTAACACATGAATCACATAGTTCCCCAGTGATGTGTATTTGTCATAAATTCACCTTGCAGGTCAAATAAAGACAAACTCATATCAGTTATTGATCAAATTCCACACACAAAAGTAATGGATAAATGTATGGCTATTTAAGAAAAATTAAGCGTAATTTTAAGACGCCCAACAATTAATTTTTTTATTTGCTAGGTAACAGTTCACAAAAGTCACCCAAAATAACTTTTATTTATACATTAATTTTCATATATTCCAAGCAATAACATTGACTTGTAATTTAAGGATGAAAATTGCCAAATGCATGTTCCAAAGCTTGAGAACAAATTAATTCCCTGAATTCTGAAAAAAAGAAGTCTTCAGAAGACATTATATCTCAAATATTTTTACTGCATTGGTCTTTTTGTCTCTCAGATAGCACAACTTAAATAATTTTTTTTCTACCTAAATATACATGTTTTGTAGTTAAGCACAAAACTACACAATGGTCTCTGTGTTTTGCTTATTACAACTACTGGAACCCAGATTTTAGCATCAAGTCTACAGACTTACTGCTGAGCCAGAAAAAGGCATATGTTAACCATATTTAATGGAAAATTCAATCCAAAACTCCCATATATCCAATTTTAATACTTCTGAGGATTTGTTCACTTTAATTAATCTAAATTTCCAAATATAAGGTATCCAATCAAACAAACTAGTGAAAAAAAACTGGAAAATTTGTATAATTTTGGTACACGAATAGAGTAATATTTTTAATTTTATTGCTAAATCCCCCTCCCCAAATGAAATGCAAAAAAATGAAACTTGTATATCACTAAATTTCCACTAGTAATAGGAATTACATATATTGATCTGAGCTTTAGAAATGAAGTTGTCCTTTTATCTCAAAATCTTGTTGCATGTGGTTCTACTATGCATCACAGCTTGCAGAAGCAATCTCATGACATTTTATATCATTTGGCTCTTTTACTACAAAAAAAGATAATTTCTGTTGTTTTTTAATATCAAGTATGACAATTCAATAAATTGTTTTGGTAAAAATCATGCACCTGCTGTAAAATATGGCTGTTTTTCAGCATATTTTAAATTACCTACTCAAAAACACCACATTTTCTAATGAGATCAAATTTATTTGTCACCACTGCCAATATCATCAACTTTATGCTAAATATCTAATTTCTATGCACTTTCATAAAGCATAGTTTTAAATTTATGATTACCAGGAAAAAATATTAATGCTTTGAAGTCTGAACCAAAGACAAAATGAATGAATATTTAAAACATTGAAAATGGTGAAAGTGAAATGGAATATTTTTTGTTTTACATAATTTACCAAAGAATTTAATTTCCAGCATTTTGTCTTAACATTTTAAGTATGATTGCAACATCAGTTGGTTTTTGGAATTTCGCACAAAGCTACTCGAGGGCTATCTGTGCTAGCCGTTCCTAATTTAGCAGTGTAAGACTAGAGGGAAAGCAACTAGTCATCACCACCCACTGCCAACTCTTGGGCTACTCTTTTACCAACGAAAAGTGGGATTGATCGTCACATTATAATGCCCCCACGGGTGGGAGGGCGAGCATGTTTGGCGCGAACTTGTGACCCTCAGATCATGAAGAGCACGCCTTAACATGCTAGGCCTGGCCGGGCCCAGGAACATCAGTAACAGGTTAATGAAGTAGGGTATTCTGGTAATTTCTCTATATGGGACATAGAAGTTTGTTTGAAACATGCTATATCTTCTCCATTCTTATTTCCATTCCACTTCACACCAGAGACAGATTTATATTGTTCTGTATTATAACTTTTGAATATATAATATTGAACCTATACAATCACTACATTAAGATATAATGTTATAAGGTTTAAATTATTACAAACATATGCATGTGCCAATTCAACGCTAAGGTTAGCAAACAAACACTAGGCAGTATTCAGTACTTTTAACCTCAAAGAGGTGATAGAAAGATACTTTGGAATATTGTTGAGATATTACTAGTTTTCATATTTGGTGAATACAGATATGTAGAAAATTGTCAGGGTAACTCAAATGTTCACTCATCCATTGAAGAGGTGTGTCCATTGGAGGCTTTATACCATGGGTGATGACCTTCACATTGTTCATAATATCTGTACAAAAAAATATCAAGTTTTGCTTAAAGAGTATAAGGTAACAAATAATATAATCAGAATTAAGCAAAACAACTTGAAAAAAAGAAGGTTTTCTTGTAGCTCTACGAAAACAGATAAGAGTATAAGACTAGTGATGATAAAGGTCTAGAAGAATAGAATATGCAATATTCACACCTTAGCGCAACTTACACAATATTGTGAAACCTCTGAGCACATTTAATGAGTGTTGAGTTAGACATCAGTTTTAAGCATTCCCAACTGTTATTAGTGTTACGAGTCAAAACAGTTCACTAAAACATAAAAGCCTACATTTTTTGTTGTTCTTTACTTTGGAGGGCAGTCATCTTCCCACAACCATCTGATAGCAGTGAAAGTTGATGTTATAGGCTTTTGCACCCACATCTTGCTCTTGTAATATCTATTTCTATTGCTGCTCCTTTTTTTCTTTATGTAAGAGGGACAAACAGAGGTTAACACTGATAGATAGTGTATCTCCACCTTAGTGTGGTTCCTACTTCTTCAGTTACCTTCAAAACCTAGGGTACATTTTATAATCCCACATTATAGTTTGTATCCTGAAATCTTTTCAATCAGTGCATAATTTGTTTTTGTTTCAGCTTGTTTTTTTAAGTTATAACAAACTAATATAATTAGTCAGAGGTTTGGAAATGCTGTTTTTAATGCAGTCCTTCCTTGTAATTTTGTTTACTTTATCAAAATGTATGAATTTTCACTAAAATATGTGTGTGTGTGTATTTTTTTTCTAATACACCAAAGCCCAAACAAAAATCAAAAGGATCCTCAGGGTATGGGCTGTAATGTGTGATATAAAATTTACCCTACGTTTGGGAGGTGTCTGCGGAAGTACGACCCACACTACGGTGTGGATACACAATCTATCAGTCTTAACATCCATTTACCAGTCTCACATGAAGAAATACATAAAATTAAATAATAATAATAAATTAAAAATTAGGAGAGCAAGATGCGAATGCTATAGACAACAATATCCCACCTACATATACACACAAAATAGTTTCACTAGGTAACTTTTTTGTTTTGTTTTTACCTAGATGGGTTGAAATCATAGAATTGAAATTGCTGATATTAACTTTGCTGCATGGTTTTAATTGATAAGCTTCTTATTCTACCAGAAGTCTTAACTACTTGCCAGTTATTCTGAACTGTTAAAAAACTGTCAATTCTCAGAACCTAACCTTTGTCATGTCATTAAGAGGACACTGAATTTATTTTTGTTGAAAATAGCCATCACAAGAGAGGTCCTTGGTGAATGCCAAACTGATATCACTTTTTGTCTTGTTTGTTCTTTTGTTTCTATTGGTACACATTTTATATTTCTGATGAATCTCAAACTCTGAGCCTTCAGTAAAACATGCACTGATAATTAAACCAGCCAATGTTAATTCTCAAGACATAATCTAAGTTATGTCATTAATAAAATAGTTTTGTGATGTGTTCTATCATTGGGCAGGTTCGTTTAAATTATTTGATGAAAAATTGCAAGTTTCAGTCCACAAAACAATTACAAATTAATTAATTTTTTCTATTATGTTTGTTACAGACTATGTTCACTTTGATACAAGTTGTAGCTCATTTTCACAAATAATGTTTCAACAGAAATTTCTTGCTAATGGTATCTGCAGTTTGTGATGTCGAGAAACCCACTTGTTGAGAATTTTTATATGCAAAAACGGCTCTTCTGGGCCCAGAAAACACTTCAAATAGAAGAGCGAACAACGTTTCGACCTTCTTCGGTCATCGTCAGGTTCACAAAGAAAGGGTTACTGGCCGGAAGCTGACCACATGTTTGGAAGGGGTTGTATAACTGAGTGTTGCAATGTAGAGGGCGCAGTTTGAATATATAATTTTATCTATAATATTAATATAGGTATAATGGTGTTCCTTTATATTGGTTTATTTTGGGTTTAAGTTGTTGTATAAGTAAGGCTTCTTTAATTTTTCGTTTGTTTATGTTTGTTTCTTTATTTAGTATTTTAGTGTTTTCTATGGTTATGTTGTGTCCATTTGACTTGCAGTGTTCGAAAACGTGTGAAGGTGACTTTTTATGTTCTTTGAATCTGGTTTCCATTTTTCTACTTGTTTCTCCTATATAGAAGTCGTGGCAGTTATCACATTGTATTTTATAAATAATGTTGGTGTGGTGTTTGTCAGTGTAGTTCTTACATAGTATAGACCTTAGTTTTGTGCCTGGTTTTTGAATAAATATAGTGTTAACTGGAATGTTATATTTTGTTTGCTGATGTCAGGAATATATGGTATACAGCAGTATATGGTTTCGTGATTTTTTGATTCGTGAAATCCACCGAAAAATCACCCATACTGGACTATACATTCCTTGGGACTCAGCACATGAAACAAAACAAAAACTCAACATACTAAGAAACCAGATAAACACAGCCATAAAACTATGCTCACCAGATAAAATTAACGATGAATTAGATAAAATAAAACAACACTTCATCAACATTAATAAGTTTCCTCCACAAACCGTAGAAAACATTATACGCACACACCTAGACAGAAAGCAAAATCAACCAACAAAAGTAAATATATCTCACGAATCAAAAAATCACGAAACCATATACTGCTGTATACCATATATTCCTGACATCAGCAAACAAATAACCAACATTTGGCAAAAACTAGTAACAAAATATAACATTCCAGTTAACACTAAATTTATTGAAAAACCAGGCACAAAACTAAGGTCTATACTATGTAAGAACTACACTGACAAACACCACACCAACATTATTTATAAAATACAATGTGATAACTGCCACGACTTCTATATAGGAGAAACAAGTAGAAAAATGGAAACCAGATTCAAAGAACATAAAAAGTCACCTTCACACGTTTTCGAACACTGCAAGTCAAATGGACACAACATAACCATAGAAAACACTAAAATACTAAATAAAGAAACAAACATAAACAAACGAAAAATTAAAGAAGCCTTACTTATACAACAACTTAAACCCAAAATAAACCAATATAAAGGAACACCATTATACCTATATTAATATTATAGATAAAATTATATATTCAAACCGCGCCCTCTACATTGCAACACTCAGTTATACAACCCCTTCCAAACATGTGGTCAGCTTCCGGCCAGTAACCCTTTCTTTGTGAACCTGACGATGACCGAAGAGGGTCGAAACGTTGTTCGCTCTTCTATTTGAAGTGTTTTCTGGGCCCAGAAGAGCCGTTTTTGCATATAAAAAAGTATCTGCAGTTTGCCAAACTTACTCGGCTCTGATCAATAAACATATAACTAATGTAGAATAGATGTGATAACTCCCACTGTCTGATACCAAATACTTTTTGTTAACATCACTAACTGTTAATCTGTATTTGTAAAAAATATACCCTAATCTGAAGATGTTACAGAAAGTTTTCTATTATTACATCACCACAGTTCACAGCTACACCTAGCAAATAACTACATTATAATGTTGAAAGTACAGCTTGAGACAACAGTATATGGTTGATTAACAAGCACTAACACAAATTTCCAATAAAGCATTTTCTATGTGTTTGTTACTAACCATATCTCATTTGCATAATTAATTTTGTCAAGATCTTATAGCTGCAAATGATCATCACCAAGCAATTCCTTGGACTGAATGTTATCTGTCTTTATTTTTGTTTTATCCACTTTCATAATACTGATAAAATAACAAGTTAAAACAAATTATTGCTTAAGGTTGGTCATCAATAATTATTAAATAAAAAAAAATAGAAGTTTAGTCACCCTATGTTTTTATGTCATTTCAAGGTTATAATCTAGGTTGGATGGATCTCTTCAATTAGAACAGTAGCTACTATCCTTTAACAGACAGCAATAGAACTTGTTTCCATGTGAAATTTTTAGGTAGTTGGTCAGTACTTTACTAAAACTCAAGAAATTCCCAAAAATAAATATAATTTTACTCAAAAAACTCTCTTACCTTCTTTACTAAACTTGGGTAGAGACACATGGAGAAGGTCAAGTAATGTACTGTTTTCACCTTTCTCAGAAAGGGGTCGTACCAATCGCTGGATGTACGGTATGTCGGGCTGAGTTTGATAATAATTTATGGTTAAGAAATATTATAAGCTTTTCATTTAAGTGAATTTTAAACAGTGGTCAGGTTTCTTACTATGGAAAACATACATACAAATAAAAGTTAGTTCACTGTGATGGTTTCTTTTTTCATTTCCTTACAAGGATTCTTACAGATGCCCAACTGGCACATACTGAGCCCATTTTTGTGCTAAAAGATTAAGTTTTTCATATGTCAGGGACACTGAACATATCTGTGAAAACTGATGTTAATACATCCATAAATCCAAAACTCAACCACAAGAAACCAACATCCAACCACTTCTATGTTGGGGAAACAAGCAGAAAAATGGAAACTAGATTCAAAGAACACAGAAAACACCACACATTTTTTAACACTGCAAAACAAATAAACACAGCATACCCATAAAAAACTCCCAGATTCTAAGTAAGGATACAAATATAAAGAAACACTTTGATAGCTGTACCAGTTAATAATCTAACATCTAACTGTAACACCCCCTACAATCTTGTATCCATTTACATTCTCATCCCAAAGCCGTGCCTGCAGTGGTTAATTGCACACTCTTCGTTAGCCTAAGAAGGTCAAAACGTTGTTCTGTACTTTATTTTAATTAAATTTTAATACCCATACCATCCATCTTAAGAATACATATTTAAATCAGTATGGCCTCACTGTGTGGATGTTGTTTGTAAAATTGTAAGAGAGTGAAGTATACCTAGACAGGCAAAACTTGCCACAGAGGGTTGAAACCTGGGACAGAATCTTGAAAATAACATGCACACACACACATTATACCTAATATATATAATAAAAGAACAAGAGAAGATATAATAAAAGAAAGGAAACTTGCCCAGCAACAGTCACAACGAAATATGAAGAATGCCAACAGTTGGAAGTCAATCTGATGAGGAAGAAACAGCAACATGATGCAAATAATAAGAGATCTAAGTATGAGGAGCATTACATGTACCTAATTGATGAATTTCTTTCACAGGATGACAGAGATGAGATGCCAAGGAAAAAGTAAGGTACCTAACCTGATGGTAATACACTTGAAACTATTTGTCTGACCAATCTTGACTGTAAGCACTGTCGGCCAGTGCAGGTGGATGAGGTACCAGAGATTAAAATATAGATTACTTGGTATTTGGGACTGTGCCAAATGCATCCAGGAACAGAGTATCTCCCCCCCCCCCTATCAAATGCATTACCATTAGTAAAACTGAAGATTTAGAGAGCATTCTGTTAGATAAATTTAGTCCAAGCAGAAAAAGCAATCTGTGATAAGGTTGAAAGCACCTGATCTATGACATGCAAAGAAATGACTACTGATATGTGTAAGCACAGAAAAACAAATGAAGAAAATGATCCAATGACATACAGTGTGATGCTCCAGAATACTGATATGGTAAGAATGCTTGGTAAGAAACCACTGACTTGAAGCTATTTGCTGCTCAACCAACCATACTTAGCCACAAAGTGATGGATTCAGAAAGATACAAAATCTTGAGGTTAGTTGATTTAGTGTTTCATGGCACAAAACAGCTATCTGTGCCAAACGTTTGGTAAAAAGTAAAAGGAAATTAAGGTGAAACAAAAGAAAGTTTAAAAAACAAATAGCATAAAACCAATGTTTACATCTAGTCTACAATGTCAAGAGAAAAATTACAGTAATTCAAGTTGTAAAGGACATTCTGTAGCATGACTGTAATAATCATAACTCGCCAGGGAGAATAACAGGTAAGTACAAAAACCTGCATCAGTCACCTGAAGTTGGCCTTTCTAGTCCTGGTTTCGAGTTACTTATTATCACGGTCAGTTTCTATTTTCAAATTAAACACAGCCAAGCGTGTTAAGGTGTGTGACTCGTAATCTGAGGGTCGTGGGTTCGCATCTCTGTTGTGCAAAACATGCTCGCCCTTTCAGCCGTGGGGGCGTTATAATGTGATGGTCAATCCAACTATTTGTTGGTAAAAGAGTAGGCCAAATGTTGCCAATGGGTGGTGATGACTAGCTGTCTTCCTTCTAGTCTTACACTGCTACATTAAGGACGGCTAGCACAGACACAGATAGCCCTCGAGTAGTTTTGTGCGAAATTCAAAAACAAACAAACAATTTCTAACTGTTATTTGGAAAAGCTTTTTTTCGCGTTGCTCACTCCAAGTTGACTGCCAGCTGCCATGGAGCCGAGCCTTGAATACAGGACCACAGTCCATGTACGGAATACACACAGCAGTGAAAGCACCAGATAAAAAAAGACTTAGCTGTAGTGTCGGCAAGCTTGTTCCTACGAATACCAGCGTTGCCCGTTATTCAAAAAATTGGATAAAAGTAGATACCCAGTAAGTTTTAAATATCAGCAATAACAGCGTGTGAACCAATGTAAAGCAATTCCAGGGCCAGTAGAGAACTAAAAGAGTAAATATAAATCATGCATTTTGAGTACTGCTTAGCTTCTATGTGATCCAGGCCAAGAGAAACGGCATACAATTCAGCAGTGACACAGAAGCTGTAGAGGGGATTCTGCATGCAACGATCAAACCACAACAAACCATGGCAGAGCCTACACAGTCACCTGATTTCGAACCATCCATACAAATAGGAATGGAAGGATGGTTCAAAAGATGTTCAGCATATACCAGACAGTATTTTGAATCAGGAGTATCTACTTTTCTCAGATGACTTAAAGATAGGTCACAATTAGAGACTGTAAGAAGCCTTGGTGGTATGGACTGACCAGTGGATACAGCAATGTTATCCAAGGACAGACCCAATTCATCCAACTGCATCTGAATACGAAGGCTAAAAGGATCAATGGCAGACCATCTGATCTGAAAAGTATGACCCACTGAGGAAGGAAAACACAACCCCAGGTAAAGAACAAAGTTTCGAAGCATATAGTAAAGACAGTTGCAAATGATACAGGTTCAAAGAAGGTTCATGAGACTATGTATAAGCTCTGAACTGGGGAAGTGCAGAAAGTTCCAGTACAAAGCTGAAGTCCTTAATGACGAATAGGGTCCAGCATCTTTAAAGCTGGTGGTCTGGCAGAGCCACAGACCAGTGATTCATAGTCAAGTACTGATCGAATAGGAGGATGATATATCTTTAGCATAGAACATCAATCTGCTTCCCAAGTGGTAGTAAAAAGGACACAGAGGATGTTCAGGGCTCTTGTACATTTGACCCTTAGCTGCTTGAATGGTGGTATAAAGGTTAGCTTACAGTCAAAGATAAGCCCCAAGAACTTTTGTCTCAGAAACCACAGGCAGCACAACTTCACAGATACGGAGTTTGGGACCCGGGTGAATACCCTGTTGGTGGCAAAAGTGCAAGCAAACAGTTATAGAGAGAGAGAAGTTAAAGCCATCTGCTGTGGTCCACTTCAGTAAACAATTGAGGGAATTCTGTAGCTGCTGCTCATGTTCGATGACTGACAGGAGATGTGAAAGTTGTCAACATAGAGCCTGTTTGCAACAGTGAGAGGGAGTTGTTCAGTGATGGCATTAATTTTTATACTGAGAGACTCCAAGTTCTTGTAGAAAAGAAGGGGATACTGTCGAACCCACATGAACTTGGAATGGCCCGAGTTTTGACAGTTAAAAAGGTGGAATAAGAGGCAGAAGTGCTCGATACTTGGAAAAAGCTTTCATCTATAGTATCTGTGATGCTCTGGGTATCAGTTACTTCCTAGCTATCAGAGAGCAAGATCGAAAGGGGGACAGAGTGATATTGCCCACTGACCTTTCAAATCTTATCCCAAATGACTTTGGAACAGGTGGTAGAGATATGCTGGTTGTGAACTTAATCTAACATTCCTTCTGGCTTTGACGTCTAACCCATTGAGTATGTGCATGGGCCTGCTGGAAAGTAATGCAGTTAGAGAGTGTGGAATATCTACAGAAAGTATCCCAGGCTTGTTTCTTAGCCTTCCGTGCCATGTGGCAGACAGGATTCCACCATGGACAAGGTTATAGTGGAAAACGTGTCAATGTTTCAGGAATACATTGAGCAGCTGCTTGTATAATACAGTCAGTTACTGCTGCCACACACTTGTCTATTGATGGCTTACAGACAATGGCAGGATCAAGTACTGCAAGAGCAGTGAAAGAGAGCCATTTTGCCTGATCCAGCTTCCATTGAGGCATGCGGATGGGGTGGCATCAACCATGGCCAGTCTCTCTCAAAAGTATAGGAAAATTATTACTGCCTCGTGGATTATTGTCAACCCTCCATGAAAAATGGGAGAATAACAAAAGGGAGCAAACTGAGAGATCAATAGCAGGAAAAGACTGACTAAATGCATGGAAATAAGTAGAAGAACCACTATTGAAAATTGAAAGGTTGTGATTAGAAAGCATACACTCTACAGAGCAACCCCTCCTATCAATGTCAGAACTTTCCCAGAGGGGATACATCCATTAAAGTCCCCTAGAATGAAAAAAGGGAGACAGCAGATGTTCAATGAGAGCATCAAGGTCTGATTGATCATATGTCTCTCAAGGTGACATATAGAAAGAACAAACAGTGGTGGTATGACCCAAGGAAACATGGATGGCTACGGCCTCCAAGGGTGTGTTGAGTGACAAAGACAGGTGTGGGGCACATGCTGATCAACCAACAGTGCCACCCCTCCATGCACTTATCCATCACACAGCCTGTCATTTCTGTATAAAGAAAACTGCCAAAAGGTGACTGTATCAGCAGGTTTCAGAAATGTTTCCTGTAAGGAGAGACAAACAGGATGGTAGGAAGCAATAAATGATTTGATACCATCCAGATTAGAACGTAAACCTCAACAGTTCTATCGTATCAGGGTGGCCATTTTTATTTACATGTAGGCAAATTGAGTGGAGAACCCTTCTGTTTACAACTATGTCTTTTTACCTTATTGTCCTTATTTGAGGGAGGTCTGTTGACTTCCATTGATCCTGCCCTGGGTCGATTGGGTAGGTCTTTGCTGTTGGGATTCCAGAGACTGAGGATGTGAACAAATGATTGTGTTGCATCTTGGGGTGAGAGAGGAAGATGAATCCAAGGAAATGCCTGTACCTGGAACAAAAGGATGTGGATCTTGGGGTTTAGTGGAATGTATATAAGGGACAGAGATAGGTATTGAAGTTGACTCATCAACTTCTTTAACCCTGGAGGTCAAGAGACTTTCATTTATTTGGAGAATGATTCTTTAGGAGGCACAGAGAGATCTGTATGCACTCCCACAGTAGCTCTGGAACGAGGTGCAGCAGCATACGTTCAAGAGCAATTTTTGAGCCTCAAGATAGGTAATGTTATGAATAATTTTGAAGCATTGCACCTCTTTTTCTTCCAACCATTTAGGGCAAGAACAAAAGTAGGACAGGTAAGAGCCATTGTAAATGATGCAATGAGGGTCCGTTTCACACTCAAAAACTTTGTGGTCCTTGCCACTGCAACGAGCACAAGTCAAGGAACCACAACATGATGTCTTCGAGTGATTGAACCACTGATACTGAAAACATCAGAGAGGGTTTGGAATGTTTAGCTGCACCTTTCAATGAAGATAACCTGCCTTGATGGTGGCAGCTGGATGTGGTGACGTAAATGTCAGAATAAGGATATTGGTCAGCATCATAATTCCATTTTTGCAAGTGGATACATGTCTCACTGCAGAAATTCCTTGGGTGGAGAAACCAGCGAGAATCTCTGACTCAGGGATATTCTTCAAGTCCCTCTCAACAATAATTCTTCATGATGAATTCAAAGTAGCACAGTGTGTAAACTCAGTAGATACATCCCAAATTGCCTGCCTTTGAATACAAAAGGAGTTCACTGTGTTGAGATGTGGATGTTTCCACCAATATGTCACCAGACTGAAGCTTCTTTACTGACTTTGATGAGCCAACAAGTCCCTCTAGTCCCTTTTAAATGAAAAAGGGAGGCATTTGCTCTAAAGGTTTATCTAAAAGTATGTGCAATATAAGAAAATGAGGTACAACAGTTGGCACGGATGGTGAGGACTGCTGCTCAGAATCTTCAAGTCGTGGTCATTTACCCACAGACTGATTTTTCACTATTTATTAAGATTTTTAATTGGAGTATTCATAATAAAAAAAGGGAAATTTCAGTGCTCACTGACCCCATCCACCATGGAGCCCTTCGAGGGAATACATTACAATATCAAACAAGGACACTGTAGCAATGCCAGGGTTTCGTGAGCACTATAACCAAACACCAGCATGAGATATAATGTCAACAACACCTATGGACCTATGGACTTACCAAAGGGGGCCAATTTAATGTCACCCGTCTTCAGGAATTCAAGGCTAAAGTAGTGTGTAAGATAAGTATGTGGCAAACAAACCAGGGACGATACCACATCTCTCCCCAGAAGATCTCAACAACAGAAGAACTGTTTATGCAAAACAAGAGCCAAGGTCCACATACATGCAATGTGGACGTAATTAGACTGAATATATTCCCCCAAAAACTCTCAGGATCTCAGGAGACAAGGTAGATGATGGATAAGAACCATAAAATAAGACAAAGGGAAGAAACTCTGGCATAGGCCAAACAAACAGGATAATCAGGGTTCAGTCTGCCAAATGAGTAAAACAGATTCTACAAGCAGAAAACTGAGAATCAAGGAATGGAAAATCAGCCTGATGGTAGGCTAAAGGAAACTGATACAAAGCCTACAGAAGGCAAGGTATTCTAGAAATCTTAAGCAACTGAGATACAAAAGGTGCAGCATGAACCCCAAAACAAGAGAAAAAAGAAACACCAGACATTGAGAAAAGAATTATCATGTAAAAATGTAAGGAGAGGATTATGTGAAATTGAGGAGAGGGATAAAGCAGAACATCCCTGTGAACTTATTTTTTAAAATGCTGCAAGATCCAGTTGATCCTGCAGTTTGAACTTGGAAAGACATGGCAAATTCAGGTGGAGGAAAATGGTCATCCTGAACAGGTTTGGTTTATTCATGAGAAAAATGGGCAACATCAAGAGAAGAAGGTTGGTTCTAATAATGATATGAAGATTTAAAAACTTGAAGAAAACACTGAAACTGCTGAATGGGAAGTAATAGTTCGGTAGAATAGGTATGTGGTACCCCTATTGGCAATTGTTTGTCGCATGATGATTTCCCCATGAGAATCAGTTACTCCATGTGAATCAAGGGGTACATAAGAATGAAAAGCCTCTGGCATGCAAAAACATTTTTGCAAATAAGAGGGCAGCACTGAATAAGAATAGCTATTTATTGAGCAAATGTGTACTTTATTAGAAATAAGCGTTCTCAGGTTCAATGTCCTTGAGGTTTTTTTGCTTTATTGTAAAAATACTACAAAGTTACGAACTCACTGCAAAATTGTCTCAACTGTAAGAAGCAGCATTAAATTCGTTGAAATCTGTGTCCCTGGTAGGATCAATTACTTGTCAGAAGGTAGTTGCAATAGAATGTTTTTTTTGAAGATTAAAGTGGAACAGAAAGTATTGACTAGGATAGAAATAAAGCAATACTTTAATTGCAGATGTTGAAAAAGGAATCTATTTATGAGAAAGATTGATATAAGTAAATGCAAAAGTGATAAAAGAAATGAGAAAACTGCTAGTAAGACCTTGTTTGAAATGTTGGTGCCACATCATCTTTACCTTCATTATAGACTTCTTGTACAGGTTGACTTACCTCTACAGGACTGAACAATGCATTTCTTACTAACTTCTTGTATAGACTGACTTACCTCTACAGCACTGAATAATGTGTTTCTTACTGACTTCTTGTATAGACTGACTTACCTCAATGGCACTGAACAGTGTTTCTACCTGTTTTGATTCTTCTTGTCTTTAGGCAAGCACTTATCATTACAAATGAGACAGTTCATGCAGAGCTCAAAAGCTAAGCATTCAGGTTGTCCTTTTGTGAAGTGTTGGACCTCTGTGAGATCCCTAACATACAGAATTTTAAATTTTTAATTATCTTGGGACATGTCTTTGACATATAACTTCAGACACATTACTGTGAAATTTTATAGCAAGTCTGGGACGTTTTTCTAAATTTTTCTTCCAGTTCTATAAGAATGATGTGTTTGTGCTCAGTGTTGAATCTAACAATTTCTTTGCATCACTTCACCACTAGTATTAAGTGAACCAGCCTTTTGACCTTTAACGAAGCAGCTCAGTAGTATGTCTTATTGTAACAATAACAAGTATAGTTTATGTTAATTATATTCTGTATTAAGAGTAATACATCAGATGCTACATCAATAAATTTCATGCTATAAACTTTTATATCTTATCTTTGTAGTTGTTTTTTTAAGTCTTCTTGGTTGAACTTTCAAGAGGATACTTCAATAAACTAAACATTTACTTACTTTTTGAGGTAGCTTCAGTTTTTCTCATATCTTTCTCTCTTTCTAGTGTAAAATATTTATTTGAGTATCGATAATATTGTTTACACCAAAATCATGAACATAATATACTGAAGGGTTTGTTATAAAAAAAAATCTTATTAGTATACACATTTGTTTTACTTCCACTGAAAAAAATTATATGTATATATTATAATGAAGCAAATTTTCAATTCAATAAAACTAGTGATATATGAGAATCATCTGATGAAATAAAGAGAAAAATAAATAAGGAAGTTTTAGCAGTAACAGTGTTACAGGTAAATTAAACAAAACATTTAACTTAATAAAATAAAAAAAACTCAAATATTAAAGGGAAAAAATTACAACAACCTTATAAATGTAACATTTCTACTATGTTTCAGGTGCATTGATGTCCAATGAAAAGTTTAAATGTGTCATCAAGAAGTACATTATGGAAATATTAAGAAGAGAATAAATCACACACAACCACTTACACAAATAATCCAAATCTTTATTAGCAGTAAAAATAATATGTTGTTATTTTCACTGGCCAGTTTTCAATTGTGATGTAACTTTAGCTAGCTGTTACAATTGAGAGAAAAGAGGTCAAGGGCAAAAAAGAAGAATTGTGACTCAGAGCAGAAGTTAAAACATATTGTACATGTGGTCTACCTGAATCCAATGCTTTATACATCACTGGCTATTATAAACAGCATTTACATGGGAGAGAAACTCCTAACTCATGCTAATTTGTACACACATCTATGTCACTCACTAAGATGGGCCTGAACCCTCTCCAGGTGGATCAGACACAGAGCCAAAGTGATATAAGTTTCAAGTTGTTAGTATAAGCAATATACACTTGACTAAAAGAATTAATACATGTTCACAACTTTATATGTTTGGTTAACAGGAATGTTATACTACTTGAAGAACACCTGCACATTAAAATTTACCTGAACATATCTGATTAAATATGCATTATAATCTACTTATAAAAGGATGAAATTCATGACTACAGTCATTACAAATTAACTGATAGACCACTTGTGTCATCATTTCATACATCTAGACTGAATAAAGTAACCACAAACATAAAAACAAAATATAAGAGTGTAGAGCTTAATAATTATGTTTGTAACTTTGGTTCCAGGTTATCCAATTATTTAAAAAAATTATTTATTAAAATAATATATAATCTATTGCATAAGAAATGTAGTATTATAAATAACATTTATTTAACATGTGATAAAATATGTAAAATAGTGATTTTAGGAACAAAAATATTTTATTTGTTAATTAGGCACAAAGCTACACAAAAGACTATCTCTGCTCAGTTGACCACAAGTATCAAAACGCAGTTTTAGCATTACAAGTCTGTAAAACAACTACTGAGGGATAAAAATATCACCTACTTGGTAAAAACCCTAAAGAAAATAAAATTAGTGCCATATCACTTCTGTTGCAGTCCATTGCATATAAAGACATAAACATCTCCGACATTACAAATCTGTAAAAACACTAGTTTTAGGGCTTAAATAAATAGGGCCTACCTGATAAAGTCTGTAAGGAATATACTTGAATAGTTCATCGTAAGTGTGCTCCATTAACTTTCTGTTTATTGCCCAGAACTGATCAAACTTGTCTATACAATTATTAGAAATACGGTATTCTGTAATTTCTGAGAACTTCTTAACTCTAGAATAATACATACAGGGTTAATACAGACTTTACACAAGAATATTCCAGAATCAACATTCAAGTTTCTAGAACTTTTGAATCCTGTAATATTTAACTAATACACGTTATCATGTGTTTCACAAGGCATGAAATTCACAATAGATAACTTGAAATATTAATAAGCTTGTTTCCAGTATTCAAACATTTTTTTTGCTTGTTCTTCTTCTGATTTATTTCTTTCAACCAAGTTAATTACTTCATGAAGAATTTATAAATGAAACTGAAATTTGTAACCCCTATGGCTTAAAAAACATCCAAGTTTACAAAATTTTTGCTATTGAAATTTTTATATTGAACCTTCATGACATCTGAAGTTTCAAAGACCTGTATAAACTCTGTTTACAGTATATACTTACAATAAATTCAGTTCTTTATCCTTAACGAAAATGACAAACATTAAAACTAAGATCATAATTTCATTGTGCATATTTAACATTTTAATTTACTTTTTTACATTTTCTTGATAATTCATCTTACCCTAGTTGGATGGTTGGTTTATTTAGTGTTTTATGGCACAAAGCAACTAGGCTATTTCTGTCAAACATCCAATAAAAAATTAAAGGTAAATTTAGTAAAATTCATAAAAGGAAATTAAGGTAAAACAAAACAAAGTTGAAAAAACAAACATAAATAGCATAAAACCTATGTTAACATCTAGTTCACCCCAGAATTAAAAACTGAACATATACAGTGTTATATCAAAAACATCATGAAAAATAACTTAATACTCTCAAATTTCATTTCACACATTCCTGAACTTGGAACCAGTGATCATAGCACATGTACAAAAAGAACAAGAATAAGTAATACATTTATTAAACTTTTAAACCATCTGTTAGACTTAAAGCTTTATTTTTAACACAAAAATATTTATTCTTATAATTTCAAAATTAAAAAGACACAGATCGAAGTTTAATAAATAAATAAGAGCAAACAATAATCTTCCTTATTCAAAGAAGAAAAAAATGTACAAAAAATGCTGGTATTTTAGTACACCATAGCCTAACAAGAAAGCAAATTAATAGGACTTCCGAGTTATTACTCTGAACCGTTAAAAACACAGATGAGATTTTTCTAATGGAATTTTTTATATTTAGAAACTAATAATTTCAGGTGCAATTTAATTGAGGAAAAAGGTTAACAATCTTGATGGTTACAAAGTGGTACATGATCTGACATATGGAATTTCTAGCAATGACTGACCTTTCTGAACAGTTGACCTTAAAAGGTTAAAACATTGTTCTCTGCTTTATTTTGGTAAGTGTTAATATAATACCAGCTGTTCTCAAATATAATCCACTATTCTGAAACTTAACCAACATTTGGAGTTAATGAATAAACATTTGAATAATGATTTACCATATTTAAAACAACTAAAAGTACTATGGTTTGAATGATGAAATTTTTGAAGAATAGGTTCAACATTCTAACAAACATAGGTCATGACTATTATAAACAATGGAATTACTAAACCAACTCACCATTTTGAAGGCCTAACCACAGCTGGTTATGATCTTTTTTCTGCATGGCACTTACAACAATTCCTCTATGTTTTAGGGAATCAGCTTCTTTAACAGTTGCCATAAAGTGAGATTCAATAGCAGCTCGACTGGAGCAATGTACGAGTTCTTCTTCTGGAAAGTTCTGCAGAAAGAAATCATTGGTAAAAAAAAACTGAGTTAATGTTACACTAATAAATGCTAGTTCAACTACATTATCCAATTTTACGTTTACACGCTCATAAAAACAAGACTAAACTTCAAATATAACCATCAAAGACTAGTAATCGCAAGTCTTCATATCAACTGCTTCCAGCAGTGGCTTACACCAACTAAATAAGAGCTGTCTTGCAAGCATTTTACTGTTTGGCATCATTGCACTTATTAATTTTCTAAACCATTCACCCAAGTTCACTTAAATTTGTTCATTCAGTGAAAAAACATGTAAACTTCCACTAACAGCTATAAAAGTTATTAGCGAGTTAATTAAAATCCTTCAACTGAACTTATTTACATGTAGTTTCTTAACTAAGAGATATTTATTGAGCTTGTGCATCATTACTTATGAGTAACACTCATTGTATCTAAAGGAAATTAATTTTTCAGAACTAAGATTTATAACACTTAACTGAACTCAAATATCTTTAATCTTCAGATGTTTCCAATCTACAGAAAACATAGATAACTTGGATGTGTACATTTTCTAAAATAAATAGTTTAAAAACTCATATTCAATGATTAAGTTTGATCAAACTGCAACACGTATCACATCAGATGTATTGCCTAAAGTTTCATATGCATCCTAAACAGGGTTTGTTTTTGGATACAGACTCTCCTAGGGGTGGCTACAGAAGAAACTGGATACAAATAGGATTTTGATGAGTAAATTTGAAAATCTGTGAACAAGTTAGTAATGTTAACTCTACTCACAGTCAAAACAACTGGTTAATTATACTAATTTTTACTTATATTTAACCTTACCTTAAAATGAACTGTAAGGTTCCAGGGCAACTGTGATCCTAACCCATACAAGTCAAACAATAATCCAACTGGATAATGCCTGTAAAAAACTAAACACTGAAAAGAAACTGTTTGAACAACAAATGTTCTTATAAAATAATACACTAACAATTAAATAATATAAACAAACAAATATCTAAAATTTCTGAAGAAATACTAAATTATTTAATAATGTTTCTTTTTTTGTCATATGAAAATAAATTATTTCTTATTATCAGATGTTTTGATTGTCCATGCCCTACAAGGATATTAAATATTCATGTCTTATTTGCTCTTCAGTGCACAGTCTGCCTCCAATAGTTGAATTTGTGCATTTTAAACAGTATGCTCTCAACTATTCTGCATACATTTAAGGCAGCCACAGTCCTAGGGTTAAGAAATGCCCAAAATAGAAGTACAGAAAACATAAAAATTACTCTTTTTAAAATAAGCAAATTTTATGATTTCAGAGAGAAGAAAAGTACAAATAAAGATTAAACTATTTTTTTAAATTTAAAAATTCACTTTTATACTTTGAGAAAGGAAAAGGTCTTTATGGTTAATGATTTTACACAAGGTAACTTATAATCCGTGATGACGAGGAAACTCACAAGTGGAGTAAAATGTATGTAAAAATGGCTGGTATGGAAAGAGAAAACTATGTAAAGGAGTGAACAACATTTCGACGTTCTTTGGTCACCATCAGGTTCACATGGAAAGAAAGAGGTAACTGACCGATAGCTGACCACATGTTTGAAGTTGGTTGTGTAATTGAGTGTAGGAATGTAGAGGGCTTACTTAGATGTTTAATTACATATTAATATAGGTATAAAGGTGTTCCTTTCTATTGGTTTATTTTGGGCTTGAGTTCTTGTATAAGTAAGGCTTCTTTAATTTTGCATCTGTTAATGTTTGTTTCTTTATTTAGCATCTGGGTGACTTCTATATTATAGAAACAAGTTGAAAAATGGAAACCAGATTCAGAGAACATAAAAAGTCACCTTCACACATTTTTGAACACTGCAAGTCAAATGGACACAACATAACCATAGAAAACACTAAAATACTAAATAAAGAAACAAACATAAACAAACACAAAATTAAAGAAGCCTTACTTATACAACAACTCAAGCCCAAAATAAACCAATACAAAGGAACACCTTTATACCTATATCAATAAGTATATCCAACATCTGAGCATGCCCTCTATATTCCTACACTCAATAACACAACCACCTTCAAAGATGTCATCAGCTATTGGTTAGTTACCTCTTTCTTTCCTTGTAAACCTGATTATGACCGAATAAGGTCGAAAAGTTGTTCTGTCCTCTACATGGAGTTTTCTCTACCCATACCAGCCGTTTTTACACATATAAGGCAACTTACATTAATTATTTGTTACACCTTAATACAAATGTTTATCCAAATTTTTCATAAGAAATAAGAAGAATTGTTTTATTTAAGAGAATACAACTCTTGGAAAACAAATTGTTTCTAAGCCCATTTTAGTGTACTCATAACAAATGAAATAAATATTCTAAAAACTTTAGATTATAAATTTAAAATATTCTCTAAAGCACTGAAACTGACAGTTTCTGAGCTAAAAATAAAACTGAAAAGAAAAAACTGCAACAAAGCCTCTTTAATAAAGCTTATTGTCTGAAATAATGTAAAAAAAGAAATACTGGAAAGCCTAATCCAGTATTTGTTGTATCTCAGTTGGTTTGATGAGCCCTGGCTCTGGATATAGCAGGTAAAGTGTAGGTGACGTAACACATTCTCTTTTTATTTTCACTTAAGGGATCTTAAAACTGTTATGTTCAACTGACTAATCTCAATAAATCACTTGAAAATGATACGTATAACATACAAGAATGGTACAAGAATGCTCAATGGAGTGAAAACAAACTCCAGCCCAATCATGAAAATGTTCCACTCTATTTAAAACAAAAAATGCCACAAATACAAGTATTTTAAACTTTTAAAACTGTCTTTTCTTACTTGAACCACAGTGATTATTAAATAATATTCAGGAACCTGTTACACATGCTTCATTCTTCCATTAACTCACCTTTGCAATATGTATAACTATTATTCTTAAACTGACCATTTTAAAGGTTGACCATCATAGTCCAGCCACATTTCTGCTCCCTGTTCAGGTTCACTAATGTGTCGTGAGAAATGCCTCTGCACTTTATCAGTTACCAGGGGAAAATATGTCAACCTTGGAACCAATAACTGTAAAAATAATTTATTTTTAATAGAGGGAACATTTATAAATCAACAAAAAGACATTGCAGACAGTTTCCAAGTAAATAATTTAATGCTAAAATTGTGTCTTGGATATACAATAAAATTGTAAAATTAAACTTTAAAGAGTACTCTACCATTTTCACACCTAATTACATTACTATCACATTATGTTTTCTACACATTTATACATAAAGCATTTCTCTTATAATACTTCTGATAGCTTGTTAATGTTCTAAAGTAGGGAATTTCAACATCAGCTATAAAATTAATAATTTTCAATAACAGCAGATGTTGTCAAAACCATAACCTAATGACGAAAAATATTTACAGATACAGAGAATACGTCACAAAACACAGTACAAGCAGCTAAATAGCAACTAAAACTTATCAATGGGAAACAAAACAAACAAGACCCATGTGGAATCATACTTGCAAACTTTCATGAAGCTTTGAGAGCATTACAGGACATTCCAGATGGAAATGTAATCGATGCCAATTCCTACAATCAGTATTTGTATTTAAAGGTATTGAAATTTCCAGTCACAAGAGATTTCAAGATGCAAAGATGATGGGTTACAGCTTTAAGTGTATTTCTATCATGTTATATTTGTTGTACATTTACAACCCCACAATGTTTAACTTGTATGACAGTTACAGCCTTGAACCAATAGCCTACATAGCAAATCACAGGTCACACAACAAAATCTCAATACAGCCATCCTCCTTTTCCTTCACATGAAAAACAAGGATAATTATGTTCTCGGGAATGAAAATCTAAAAAAAAACAAAAACAAAAAAAACCTATGCTTTTAGATGAACAGAATAATTCTAAAAAAACATTTATAAATGCATTGTTCACAGATCAGACCTTATAGCTACATAGAAAAATTCCAAATTTTTTTCAGCTTTCATTATATATTAGAAAAAATTAATGTTATTCTAAAATATTTTTCGGTTAAAGATTGTAAAGTATATCAGATATAATAATTTTTAGTTATAGTTTGGAATTTGATAAGAAGGCCATTTTGGTTTCCAGATCCAGCAGTGAAGCTGTGACAATATATCATCGTCTTTAAAAGCTGTATCATTACAGCTTGTTACATAAAGTGACTTCTTTGTTTAATTTAGATAAACAGTCCAAAGACACATAAAAGAGCTATGCTTATAAAAACTTGTAGCCTAATGATATCTTATAGTTACAATCATAACTGAACCAGGTAAACATCAGTAGGTTTAGGTTTTGAACTTGGAAATAATTCTCTTGTAATAAGTGAATGGAATTTCTCTTCCTGGCTGTATTAGCATTAATCATCTCCATAGTCACAAGTCAAACTACACAAAAAAACAATAACAAAAGCAATACAAATATATACTTTTAAAATATAAGGGCTGTTGTCATTACATTTGAGAGCTAATAAGAAAAAAGAAAATTATATTAAAGATTTATTTGGTTACAATATCACAATTCAGAATGGGGACTGGGATAAAACTTGCATGAAAAAAAGCTGGTAAAAAATGTGTTTACTTTTACAGTTGTTTCAAAACATATTTCCAATGATAAGAGTACAGTGTAGCAATTAAATCATTAGGTAGTAAGATTTAAGAGTTGAACTCTGTTATTAGAATGTATTGGTTCAAACTTTAACATAAGCTATTATTATTCAACACCACCACCATGCAACAAAAAAACACCTTCTTATAACAATAAGAATATTTATAATATGTATGATTTGTAGTTTTGAAGTCTGCGCTATTTAATGTCTTGACAGACACATAATTCTGTTGCAATGGTGATGACTAACCAAACTTCTGGCACCATTTAAACAGTAAAGTCCTTTTCTGCGTGTACCAATAAGCACTTCCTGTAAAATATATTAAAAGAAACTTCATTATTCTAAAAACCTGGACATACAAATATATTAAACTACTTTCAGTCTCAGGCCCACATAACATTAGAGAAACAGCATGGAGCAAGTTCTACTTTTTTTTCATTCATTTCATCAAACAATCTGCCTTTGTCCAGTCCTGACTTTCTAAGCATTCATCAAGACTCCTTCCATTCCTCCTGCATCCAATTGTTCACCATCTAATCAAGCACTGTTTCTGTCATCAGTATTGTTGTCATTATATCATGTAGTACTTATTTTCTGCATTATAAAAACCTTAAGGACTTGCTTTTCAATCATTAACCAAATCTTCAGTTAGCTGTCACTTTGACATGGACATACGGTAGATAATACTTATGTAATACATTTGTGAACGAGGGTTTTTTTAGACTAACAAAGTATTTTATTCATTTTGTATAAAACCTGTATATTCGAACCACTACTTTTAGAACTTCAAAAAAACAAATTTGGTCAAAAAACCATTAACAGATGAAACATTTCTTATAATTATTTTTTAGCTTTTGTAGATAATTTAATGCCATGAAGCAGTTGCAAAATACTAATTGTTTTACATACTTTTTATAAATTTATCACAAAGTTTACTTCTTGAACCTACATAGAATGGTTCAGGATGTTGGACAGTGTTAACTTCTTCTACTGATAACCTAAAGCACACGGGTAGACGTCCATCCCATACTTCCCTCATTATTTCTCTGTCTTCAGCCATTGCGACTGCTGCCAAACACACACAACAGATTTAGTACTCCTAAAATATTTTAAAAAGAACAAAATACCCAAGTAATGTTTTGAAGATGTATGAATATGTTATGTTCATAAGTAAGACAAAAGAAGTGTGATAAAATATTTAATGCATATAGAAGTTTTACTTTCACATTAAGTAACCTATTCTTTTCATTAAAAATTTCTGAATAAAAACCTACAAGAAATGTGTTTTGTTATAGCCTGAGCAGAATGATATTTTCTGTTAAAGGAAAAATCAGAGTATAACAGCTACAGCAAACAAACTGAAACTTGCCATAACAGTACTGAATACATGACTGATTAAAAACAATACCTATGTTGAGCACTGTTTAGCTTCTGTATATAAACACAAGTTAGGACAACAGTTAGCAAAGTTGGACCATTCATAAAACTACCAAAAGAAAAATACAATAATCTGTATGATAAGCTATTCAATTGGACTACTGTAAAATAATACAATAAAAAAGAAGCTACATGGGAATGTTCATAATTGTATCTTTAAGGTCAACTAATATTATCTAAATCAGCAAACTTTGCCTGACTTTGTACTTTGAATTTTGGCTGTTTCTTTCATTGATTTCAATAACCAAAATGTTGTCTCCAAGAATGCTTATTTTGGATCAATTACTTGAAAATAAATTAAGAAACTGATTCCTACCTGGTTTTGGACAAAAGAATATTGGATAAACCCATTTTTAAATCCACATCTTTTACACCAAGAGAATACTGTACTAACCACATGAAGAAGGTTAACACACCAGAATTTGCTAACAAGATGTCTTTTCATGACTCAAAATACCATATCTTTCCAGTCTTACCTCAAATCTAATTTTGGTTGGATCGCTAGTAATTCATTAAGAATCCCATACTTCTTATATTTTCTTGTTCTGAAATCAAACCTGGTACTGCTCATGTGTCTACATAGTGCTCATTCAACTGTGTTAATCTAAAAAAAGCACCATTTTTAATAACTGAAACACGCAGGTAAGGACTTTCTTAACAGTAAACCTAATGTCTCAATAAAACAAGATGCACATAACAAGTGCTATTATTCTTGATGATGGAAAACCCACTTGAAGTGAAAATGTATCTCGAGATGGCTGGTAGGGTATTAGCATTTTTACTAATAAAGTAGAGAAGAATGTTTCGACCTTCCTAGGTCATCTTCAGGTTAACATACAAGTGCTATTATTACTGGAAATCATGCAAGAATATCATTTAAAAAAATTTAGTTAAAATGAGGGATTTATAGACCTTAATATTTTTAACTGGAATATAAAAACTCAAGGTGACTCAAAGTGTTTAAGTTGTTAAGGGCTAAAGGAAGCTGTCAATAACATAAACCTGTTTGAATGGTAAGGGTTTGAAGTAAAAATATAATTATTTGACACAAGCTTTTAAATCCCATACCTACCATTATTATTAACTTTGACAAAACTAAAATACAGATTTATAAACCTGTGAAGTGATTACCCTGTTAAACATAAGTGTGCTTTTATTTTATCTCAAACTTCTTTAATACCCTGATATAATACATAAATGATGTTATAATATTAATTGCCAAAACTGGTGAGAACAAAGAAATACGTGACTTTTAACAGTGAAAAAAATGACAAAAAACCTTACAATGTATTGTAAGTACTGAACAGTGTAAAAGTTATTCAGGGTGTTCAAAAAATCACTGTGCAGTTTTGTAATCATATACACATAAAAGTGCACAGTGACTTTCTGAACACCCTGTAGTTTGACACCACCCATTTATAAAAATGTTATTGTTTAATGCACTGTGTGCTGTTTTTATACTGTATTATCTTTTATAATACCGTATAAAAATGTTTAAATAAATCTTTTATTATTTATTACTAATATTATCCAATGAATGTTAAATCTGATAAGCAAGAATCTAACTTTGTTATTCGGTAACAATTAACAGCTTTTGTGTAAACAGACTGTATTAAGAGATGTTTTATACCATTTCTATTTTACATAACAAATCCACTGACCTTTCATTCTTTGACATGCTATTTCTACTAGTGTAGGTTTGATTATCTATGTTTAATTAAAAGTTAAACTAAATTCCGGGCCAAAGTTAGAAATTTAATTTTGTTATAAATCAATACATGTAATTATAATTAAAGCAAATTTGTCACTGTCCTGAAAATGAAATATTACTGAGTTAATATTAGTTATTCTAATATTTATAACATTAAACTTTTCTCAATGCAACGTCCTTAAGTTAAACACCTTAGCCTCAACATAAATTTATGCCTTTAACCACAATTATACAGTTAAAATAACTTTATTGTACCGATGGGATTACCAATATCAATATTTCACCCTATCAATTAAATGTAGTTAGTGACATCTAGTTATTCGACGGAATTGCACTGGTAATTCTACAATAACAAGATAATAACGCTTAAATAATATTTAGTGTCGTGAAAAGGCAATGAATTATATTTTTATAGTTTCGTTTTTAATTTACTTACTTATTAAGTATATTTTGTGTCAAGTTACAGCTTTTAGAGTGAGATTTGTTTCAAGTCCAAATACAACGTTTCGATTACTAGTGCGATCTTTCTCAAATACACAAAGATCACAACAGTGATCAAAACGCCGTACCTGTTAAAAATAAAAATCTTACTGTAAAAGCTATAACTTGTTGTAAAATTGTATTTTGTTTAATCTATAACGTAGCAAAAACATATTTCTTGTAAATTACTTTTACAACTGGGGAAAATCATTTTTAAGGGTTAAAATATATATATTACAATGGACCCAAGAACATTTTTTTCGTGGCTTTAATCCTTTAAGAAAAGCGTGAGTCAGCTCTTCTTTCTTCAGAGTTACGAAATTGTTTTGTAAAGTGGCCGAGTTGCAAGGGAACGTTAATGAAAAATTAGTTAGAAATGAAGTTACGAGCCGATTGTACCCATTCGATCCCCCTCCCAAATCTAGACCTAAATTTTAGATACGTTACTTCACTAGTAGCTACAGCCAAAATATACCGGACTTCGGAGAAAAACAGTTGTTAAATTTATATGCAAAAACGGCTCGTTTGGTTTCAGAAAATATTTTAAATAGAAGAGCGAACAACGTTTCGACCTTCTTCGGTCATCGTCAGGTTCACAAAGAAAGAGGAAACTGACCGGAAGCTGACCACATGTTTGGAAGGGGTTGTGTAACTGAGTGTCGCAATGTAGAGAGCGGGGTTAGATGTTTGAATGGCCCCCCAGTGGCTCAGCGGTATGTCTGCGGACTTACACGCTAAAATCCGGGTTCCGATACCCGTGGTGGGCAGAGCACAGATAGCCCATGGTGTAGCTTTGTGCTTAATTCAAAACAACAACAGATGTTTGAATATATAATTTTATCTATAATATTAATATAGGTATAATGGCGTTCCTTTATATTGGTTTATTTTGGGTTTAAGTTGTATAAGTAAGGCTTCTTTAATTTTGCGTTTGTTTATCTTTGTTTCTTTATCTAGTATTTGAGTGTTTTCTATGGTTATGTTGTGTCCATTTAACTTACAGTGTTCGAAAACGTGTGAAGGTGACTTTTTATGTTCTTTGAATCTGGTTTCCATTTTTCTACTTGTTTCTCCTATATAGAAGTTGTGGCAGTTATAACATTGTATTTTATAAATAATGTTGGTGTGGTGTTTGTCAGTGTAGTTCTTACATAGTATAGACCTTAGTTTTGTGCCTGGTTTTTGAATAAATTTAGTATTAACTGGAATGTTATATTTTGTTACTAGTTTTTGCCAAATGTTGGTTATTTGTTTGCTGATGTCAGGAATATATGGTATACAGCAGTATGTGGTTTCGTGATTTTTTGATTCGTGAGATATATTTACTTTTGTTGGTTGATTTTGCTTTCTGTCTAGGTGTGTGCGTATAATGTTTTCTACGGTTTGTGGAGGAAACTTATTGATGTTGATGAAGTATTGTTTTATTTTGTCTAATTCATCGTTAATTTTATCTGGTGAGCATAGTTTTATGGCTGTGTTTATCTGGTTTCTTAGTATGTTGG
This sequence comes from Carcinoscorpius rotundicauda, assembly GCA_011833715.1. Lineage (NCBI taxonomy): Eukaryota > Metazoa > Arthropoda > Merostomata > Xiphosura > Limulidae > Carcinoscorpius > Carcinoscorpius rotundicauda. The sequence goes on along the minus strand of CM022391.1, from coordinate 115,786,942 downwards.
GTTTTTGTTTTGTTTCATGTGCTGAGTCCCAAGGAACGTATAGTCCAGTATGGGTGATTTTTCGGTGGATTTCTGTTTTGAATTGTGTGTCGGTTCTTATAATTTTGAGGTTAAGAAATGATATTTAATTGCTTTCTTCCTGTTCACATGTGAAGTTAATGTTGGGATGTATAGAGTTAATGCGAGTGAAAAAATTAAGTATGTGTTCTGTAGATTTGTTTGAATAAGTTTCCTGGCCAAGCGCGTAAGGCGTGCGACTCGTAATCCGAGGGGCGCGGGTTCGCGGCCGCGTCGCGCTAAACATGCTCGCCCTCCCAACCGTGGGGGTGTATAATGTGACGGTCAATCCCACTATTCGTTGGTAAAAGAGTAGCCCAAGTGTTGGCGGTGGGTGGTGATAACTAGCTGCCTTCCCTCTAGTCTTACACTGCTAAATTAGGGACGGCTAGTAGAGATAGCCCTCGAGTAGCTTTGTGCGAAATTCCAAAACCACTCCTATACCTTTTTCCATTAGAAAAAGCTAATAAAATCTTTATCGCAGTGCGGCATACCTTTCGCTTAATACTTTGCGGTTGGATATCATAAATAGTTTTAACGATTTTTATTATTTGGAAAGTTTTTTTGGATTATTCAGCAAAGATAACAATTCCGTAAATTTCAATCCAATATAACTGAAGTGGTTTATTTCTTGAATCTCAAAAGGCCATAAGTAAGGTGAAGTTCAAGTAGTGATATTAGTTTTCTACATTCCAAGATGAATTGTAGGGAAGACTCCTAGTACATATTCTAACCAGTAAAACTATGCTATTACATTTTTTTAAACACAGAAGGAAGAAGGAAGGCCTAATAATTAGTATGTCAAAAATGGACTTTAAGGTCCAACATTTGTAACATGCTATTGAACCATTCCATACACACACAAAATACACTTAAATTTTTGGAATACAGGACGTTTAACGTATTTCGTTAAACAAGAGCTTGTGGAAGATGCCTTCCCTCCAACTTATCAGTTTAAAATTAGTGAGAGTTAACACATATCTCCCAAAGTAGGTTTCTCCAAATATATATGAAAACAAACTGGGAAACAATAACAAAAGAGGCAATTTTTCTTTGGGATACGGGTGCGAATTTTAAATAATTAAAATCTTAAAAAGCATTTGAAAAGGTTCCATATAAAAGTTTTTTTTTAAAAAATCTACCTCTCTAAAAGTGGTTCAATGAATATCTGATGAGTGAACAAAAAGCAGATTTCTTACAAATGAAATTCGATCAAACTTATTGTCACACATGACACCTAGCGCCTAATTGTTAGGACCTATATTTTTAATCTGCATCACTAACATAGATGAAGGAATGTACAATTAATTTGCTGACTATAAAGATTTTGGGTGCTGCTGTCTCCAAAGAGGATTATTTGGTAAATAAATGGCAGCTTTATTTCAATTATAATAAATGAAATGTAATGGATCTTGGATATTATAATTTGAAGTATGAGTGTAATTAAGATTGGAATAACCTGAACAGTGTTATAGAAGAAAAAGGTATTATTGGTGAACAGTCTCTTAAGTCATCCAGTGCTGGTGGCAAATCAAGTAGGATTTTAGGCTTTATCTACCATTGAATCTACTGAATAGAAAACTAAAAAGTTTATAATATCAATTATGCTTGTCACAACGCCTGGTACTGGGCCTATGATACATTATCTTATTACAAGTATAACAGTTACTATTCTTCTTATGTTTTTAAAATGTGTATACACTATATAACAAAGGTTATAATTGCATTGTATGGGTCATTGGTCAGGCCCCATTTGAAGTTTTGTGTTCAATCTTGAGTATATTACTTTAGAAATGATATTAAATTGTTGGAAAACATTCAGAAGGGGGTTACTAAGATGATACCCAGGAAAGATTGCCATACAGAGATTAAAGATCTCAAAAATAGTTTTCTCGAAAAACAAAAAAGTTAAGAGATATGATTAGGTTGTTTAATATTGTTACAAAAACAGGTATGTGAATGAATCAACTTCTTTCATATTCAATGACAAGAATAATAAGTATGTTGACATGAATGCTTTAGCTAAAAGCGCTTTATTTTTCTAACTATTGTTCACCTTAAGACTAATTATTGCATTAATTTCTGTCCACTTAACTCATTTTTATCATCTTGAACCCTATCGAAAATTGCAAAGTTTTGGATGACAATCTCACCTCACTAGTCATTCATTGCAATGAATTATATTGAAATAATGATGAAACAACTTCAAATAAAGGTGACATTTAGAACAAACTTTTATGTGCATATATAAAAATTATAACTTTGAGATCAAACAAAAGTGAAGTAAGCATAAATGAAAGTGGGAATAACATGTTATTTTGATCAAATTTAATTGGGTATTATTGCTAGTTGGATCTTTAGACAATTCCTGGAGGTAGGAAGGCCCATCACAAAATACTCAAAAGTATGATACTAGTGGGACAAGAGTATAAAAATCATCTTTCTTACATTTGGTACCTGGTGTTAAAATGAAATACTAAAAATATAGATTAGGAAATATACAATAATTAATGGTAAAGAGAATTGGTTATTTCCTACCCATTGCCTCCCTGTGATCAGTGATTTGTAATTAAATACGTTACCTATGACAGAACTCTTGAATAAATAAGAGCCTGGGCTGAATTCCTTCAGCAAACAAATAACTATGTAATAAATCAAATGAAAATAACCATTTCTTTCATTTTTTAACCACATCAAATCTATAAATTTAATAGACTCCAAGATTTTGTGAAGTTAGTACAGCAGGATTTTTGTAAATGGAAACACTGATCTTTACTTCAAAAAATTGCCAACTATTCAAATTTTTTGATGTAAAGGCTTAACGAGAATATATATATATATATTTTTTACACCACATTGAAGGTGCTAAACTTTATTTGTTTACAAAGTCCACTTCTCATGTGCTCTAAGCACTCTATTTGTTTGGATTCTAATCTCTCTGTGAATTTTTTTATTCTTTCTTCTCGCTCTTCCCACAAAAGTTGATTTTCTTTTGGGGGCATTTCTATTGACTGGCTCTGAAATGGATAGCTGTTACTACTTTCTTCTGCAACCATCAGCAAGAACTGCTCAATTTCCTCTTCATTTTGTACTTCAGTAACACATTTCTTTGCTTTCTAAAAAATTTAAATAACTTTTAGTATAAAACATGGCTGTACATAAATAACTAAAGTAAATATTAAATTCTGAATATCCAAAAAGGGTTAAAGTGAATTCACATGTAAAATATATAAAAGACAAAGAAAATTTATCTTGTGATGTTATAACAAAGGATAAAAATTGCCATCAAATGATAGTTCAGAGAAATTAATTTCATGCATGAATGGAAAATAATCCTCTAAAGTCAAACAATGAGGACATAATACTTGCCAGCCAAAGTACTTACAAAATCTTCATTTCTCAATAACATAAATTTCTTTCTATTAAACTAAAGTATCTCAAATGTTATTACTTGATATACAGTCCAAAGCTATTAAATACAAGAACATTAAAAAGAATGCATTCTTTGTTAAATTAATTTTGAAGTAAAAATGTATTTACACTTTGGCTAACTTAAGCATAAAAATTGTATAGTCTAATTTCAATAATCAAATCAAAAATGTTTGAATGTCTGCTCAACTACCCCTACAATTTGAAGTAAGATTACTTGAAGAGTATTAAACTGCAAATTAAAAAAAAATAGTTAAAAGAATAAAGTACAGACATTATACATCTTTCACATGTCCAAATTTATGCTTCATAATGTAGAGGCCTGATGTTTTGTAGCATAGTCCATAGGACCAAAATTATTCAACATGTCCCAGATAACAGCATAATTGTAAAGTTTGAAGCCATATATTTGAGAAAAACATTTATATGGAAAATGACTTTTGAGTAGCAGTTACTGTTCTCAGGATAGTTTATTCTTAAATTTTTGGAAGATCCTACTAACAATAGGCAAAACAGTAAATAAAAATACTTTTCTTTTTACAGCATACAATGTACATTAAATTTTTTTTCAAATTTAGTATAATGAGCAGATTTAGTTTTTATTAAACTATTGGTTCAGTGTCTGAAGTTGTAAGTCAAAACAATACTAAATTCAAATTCCACTAAGTAACTATTTGACACACATAAAGTAAAATAATTGTATAAAATTGGATAAACTGAATTTTGTTTCCATTTGTGATTATACTAATTACAGTTGTATGTGATTTCACATTTTATTTGAGATAACATTGTTATCAAAACTAAAAACTTTGGAAAGCGAAAGGTTTTTGATAGCACTTAAAGAAAAATTAAGAAGATGAAAAAATTTCTGTAGAATTGAATTCGTATGCATTCAATTATAATGGTGTATAATAAACTGTTCGTACATTTGGTTTGCATATAAATAATCACAAATAACTACAACATTAAGCATGACATTAAAACTTTCTGCTGTATAAAAATTACCTATTTGAGAAATATTTTTTATCATCAGAATTTTCACAAAATGTTAGTGATGTATCTGAAGAAAAAAGTACAATCAAGTGTACATTTTACTACTTGAAATGTGGTGGCATCACAAGGAGGCAGACATTGTATGATACAAACCACAAACTAAATCTAATAGTTCTACCAACTTATGCATTAAGTGCTAGACCCTATGTCATGGGAATGATAACAAGATTGCAACTTTAATTCACACTGATCACTATTTTGAAAACTAACAAACCTGTATAGCTTCATAGTTATGTTGATAGTATAAAACTGCAGTAAAAAAATGCCAAATGGAAAATTCTGGCCACAGGACATGAAGGAAAGCCAATACTGATAGCTCACTCTGCCATAGCAAAAAGTCACTAAGCCGCACCTCTCCTGATGTCCTTATAAGCAAATCTGGATCAGTAGAATGGCGAGTGAATAAGCATCGCTCCATGAGCTTTTCTGTAATGTCACTGTAAAACAGCACAAAGTTAAATTAGGGTTAGTGATATCATATAGTTAAAACTGTATAGGCAATAAAAATAACAAAATTAAATAATAGTTTGAACAATCACTGTGTTTTCTTCATATTTATTAAATGTTTATTTAAAGAAGACATTTTGAAATAGCTCTCTATCAGATATGCCTTTTTTGTAAACTGTAAGATCTGATAAAGATTGCTAATTTGAAACATTATTCTTTCCTTCTCTAAATAAAAACAAAATCTTGATGATTGTTCAACCGATTTAATTTTTTCTGAAACATCATACATCAAGTAAATAATGGTACTTAGTTAATGGTATTCACAACCAGATATCTTTAAAGTTTGCCCCAATCAAAGATTCATCATCAAAGCAAATGTTAACTCCTTACCTTGGTATTAGTAATTTATCTTTCACACCCTCCGCTAAAGCCTGGATTGCTGTACATATTTCCTGCCGACCAGTGTATGCCATACACAAATTCAAGTGTAATCTGTACAAGTAGAATAGGAAGAAAATTTTTAGAGCTAAAAATAACACAAATCAAAGTAATTATTCCTCTCATAATTCTTCTCATTATTTTAATTAGTAGCATAAATAATTCTTTTAATTACTAGTTATCAATATGGTCACATCAATCTGCTGCTTTTGATGTGATAAAACCATGTTTACAACTTAAACTTTTCAACTGCAAGATAAAGCTGCTATCCACTGCTCTGGACCTCACCAAAAATGACCTTTCTCAGGACTCCACTGAACGCAATGGCTGATGAATATCCAAAAGGAAGAACATCAATAAACTAGTACTTTATCACTTAAATAAAGGAAAAAAAGTGACTATATGATGCCAAATGAATTCTATTAAATTACAAATTTCTACTAGTACATACCTGTTCACATACACATATAACACACATTATTATTAAACATAGATGCCACAATAGCAGAATGATGGAAATTTGCAGTCTTCACATGATGAAAAAGAAAATTATGGCATCACTGCATGTAACTATGATCAATTGTATACACACAAGCCACAAAATTGTAAGCAACCTCTCAGCACTTTGGGAACACTGCTTATTCAAACTATTGGTCGTTTAAGTTCAGAGCTTTTGGTGAAAGTATTGTAAGTACCTTTAAATCTGAATGTAAGAAAAACTGTAAGTTGATAAGGAAATGTATTAAAGTTATTGTCATACTCTCACATTTATATGTTTTTACTTTATAGTTTGAATTTTTAAGACTAACATTCTCAGCAAGAGATGAATTATTTTTAAAATCCTTAAACCTGAGCCAACTGATGCCAGCATCCAACAAAAATCCAAATTTACCCATCAATCAATGATACCAAACATTTAGCACAAGGATTAAAACAAAATTAAGAAAACTGAAATTTTATAAAGATATGGTGATAGCTGTTAGGAAATCATGAAAGTAACATTAAGGGAATGAGCAAAAATATTTTATAAAGCAATGCACAAACACATAAAAGGCTTTGGTACAGGGACAAAAAACAAACTTATTTTGAGCTGTTGAAATATAGTAATTCATTTATTCACATTATCCTTGCATTAAAACTGTTTCTCTTGTATCAACATGTAAAGAGATCAGCAAAATTGTCATTGAAAGAGGCATTAATGCTCTTAAATGTCTCAAATTAACACTGAAGTTGAGATTTTTTAATTTAATAATTGTTATTATATCTTAAATCATTACAGCATTCACAGCATTAGCCTTTCAAATAAAACAACTGCTAAGCCAACAGCAAGAAAACCAACAGCCAAAATATTTTTCATGATCTAGTTATATAATAATAATTTTTTCTTCCTTCCTTCATTCAAAAAACAGATTTTAAAACTGCTTCCAAGAGCATGGTTCTCAAACCTCAGGCAAAATGAAATTCCCCTACTTTTCCCTGATTGTTTAATGTACACCCTTGTGCAAATTAATTGAAACAAGATGGAATATTACAATTGTTTTCAATTTTTTGCATTTTATTTCTAAGAATCCAAAAATTACTCACAAATTAATACATGATATGAATGCCTTTATTTTTCAGAAAGCCATTAATCTGCTTTGGCATCGAGTTCATGAGTTGATTGCAATCTTTCCTAATTTTTGGATCGTGGTACCACACCCCAATTATGGCCTCAATTAGCTTATCTTTCATAGTACAGTCTTTTACCTGAAGTCTTTCTTTACAAATTGCCCAAAGATTTTCAAAAAGATTTAAAGTCCAGAGAGTTTCCAGGCCAGTCCAGTACCTTTTTCTGTGTTGTAGTCAGAAAATTCTTCACAAGTTTTGATGTGTGGCAAGGAGCAAGATCTGACTGAAAAATGTCAGATCCATCTGGAAATCTTTTTTTCAATTCTGGAATGACTCTTCTCTGCAAAACTTTGATGTACTGTGGTCCTTGCATCATACTTTCTACGATATGTAAGCCTCCGATGCCATTGTAGCTGAAAAAGCCTCAAAACATTTTCTCCAAGGGATGTTTTATGAACTGATTGATGTGAGATTCTCAAAGTTTTTCACCTGGAGATCTGTGAACATGCAGACTTCTTTGACGATGTACGAAAAAATGAGTCTCGTCACTGAATAACACCTTCCTCCATTGTTCTTGCATCCAGTTGTTGTATTTCAGACCCCATTGATACTGTTTTTTCTTCATTGAGTTGGTAAGAAGTTGTTTTTTGTCTGGTCTCCTTGCCCTTCTAACATAATTTCGAATGACATAATATTCCTTAAAATTTTGTCAAAAACTCCAAAAATAGATCAACCATACTACAAAACACAGCTAATTATGCAGTCTGTATGAAAAACTGATTATTAAAGGAAATCAACGGGTCCAGCGAGCCTACACAGGCCACCATGCTGAAAATATTGTAAAATGATCATTTGTTTCAATTAATTACCACAAGGGTGTATGCTGTCAATGTATCATTACCTATATTAAAGTGTAAGCTACAAAATATTATCCATGTATTGTATTATAAAAAAAACAAGATGCATGTTAAGAAACACATTTCATCTAGAAAACTTTCAGTCACAACCACTCAACACAAACAATAAATGGCAGTTAGTTTATCTGTTTGTTAATGAGTGTAAACTGATTGCACTTTTTAATTTAAATCACAGGAAAAGCAAAAACAACACAACAGATTTTAACAATTGTGGATACCACCTTTCAATTTTTAACACATGGAACACTGTCATAAAATTACATATTCTTTAAAAAGTGCAAATATTTCTCAAAGCAATATTTTCTGAAGTGCATACATGCATAAAAATGTAAACTTTCATTTGTTAATCATACACTCCAGTAACCTCATGTTATCAATACTGCAAAACAACTGCACTGGTTAATATCTTTTATGAACCAAAGCATATTGTAATATTTTACTAATGCCTCCAAGCTGCATGTTAAGTTCATCTATATCAAAAGTATTGACATCTTTGAACAAAAGCAACCACATATTTTATCAACTGATCATATTATATTTTCAGGTTTACACAAGTTTCATTAATTTATGTGATAGACAATTTATACATACAAAAAAAAAGTTATGAGTTGTAACTACATTCACAAAATATTTGATATTAGGGATGATCATTCACCAAACAATTCTTTCTTTCTGAAGAACTTTTAGCAAAGCCAGTGAAACTCCATCCTGAATTTACTTTTGTTTGATTTGCTTGATAAATAATGTGACAGAAGTAGTAACCAGGTTAATAATATAAGCTCATAAAACTCTTGAATCTGGTACAATTATTTTCTGTCAAGTCTTCCCAAAAAATTCTACATCATAATAATAATAAATTATTATTATTACTACTGCTTCTACAACTCTATATCAAATATACACAACAGTTATGGTGTTCAGACATTTTACAGTTTAATATGTCCATTTTACTTGTATTTATTATTAAAATACAGTTCCTTGATGTCTCTTAAGCCAAAAATAAAATAAAGTTCACTGACTTTTCCCAATTTCCTAATCTCTGGAAACCATGCATAATAAACATTTATATATATCACTCATAGAATAAGCTTGTTGAATTTTTTTAGAATGTGCAATTTACCTGTTATTCTTTTGAGAGTAAAGTACAACTTCTGCCAATAGTTGTTGGATGTCTTCAGGGAGAAGTGACAAGTTTCCAAAAACTCTTATACAAACTCCATACTCATCAATCTTGTCTCTAAGTGTTCATGTGTTTAAAGAATATTCAGCAAAAATAATAATCACCTGGTAACATGCTTTATCCATTAAAATAATTCTAACTGTTCTGAGTTTTTCTAAGTGTGAAATTAAAAATTTATAATTAAAACATTAATTTAAATAAATACAAATTATTTTCAATATACAATTACAGTTTTATAAATAAGCATCAAATGAGAAACACTTTAATATCATGCTAAGAGATAGCCCATAAAAACAGTTTGATACTCCAACTAAGCATTTATACAATCTTTTGCAATAACAGCTTCTGATGGTAATTACAACTTTAGTTTCTTGATGACAAGAAACTCACTTGAAACAAAAAAGTATCTCAAAACAACTGGTATGGATGTTAACACTTTTATTGACAAGGAGTGAGCAATGTTTTGGCCTTCCTAGGTCATCTTCAGGTTGACAAAGACAGCTTGCAACTGACTGTTACCAGACATGTCTTATGGTCAAGAGTATAAATGGGTACAGAATAGTAGGGATTGCCACAGTTGGATGTTACATAACTGATTAGTATAGGTATAAAGGTGTTCCTTTACATCGATTTAATTTTGGTTTCAGTTGTGGTATAAGTAGGGCTTCTTTGATTTTGTGTTTGTTTTCCTACTCAGTATTTAGGAATTTTGTGGTTATTTTGTGTCTATTTCACTGTAGTAGTAGATGGTTGGTTGGTTGATTTAGTGTTTTATGGCACAAAGCAGTGAGGCTATCTGCACCAAACACATGGTAAAAAGTTAAAAGTAAATTTAGTAAAATTCATAAAAGGAAATTAAGGTAAAATAAAATAAGGTTTAAAAAACAAATAGCATAAAACCAATGTTTACATCTAGTCTACAATGTTACAAAAAATTCAATAATTTAAGTTGTAAATGACATTCTGTAGCATAACTCTAATTATCACAACTCACTAGAAAGACTGACATGTAAGTACAAAAACCATCTTCAGTCACTTAAAGTTTGCCTTTTCAGTCATGTTTCTGAGTTATTTGACGTTATGGCAATTTTCAAAAAGGAAAGTTATAAAAAGGTTTTAAAAAACATGGAGCAAAATTATAATAATAACTCACCAGGATGACTAATAGGTAGTTCAAATAGCAATGTTAGTCACTTGAAGTTGGCCTTCCCAGTCTTAGTTTGCAGTTATTTAACGTAAGAGCCAGTTTCTAATTTCAGATCGAACAAGATCAACTGTGATTTTTAAGAGGGAATCACATTAAAAAGTGTAAAAGTATATATTAAAAAACGTAAATGGCATTAAAAAGATTAATGGCCTTTAAAAACAAAAAACATACCATCACCATCACCAATAACACTGTCTAACATTATGGAGAAACCTTGGGACAGAACATGTTTAAAATGGTGCCATCATAAAGAGTCGTAACGACGGCAAGAAAGTAAAATGTGGCTTATTGTAATCTAAATGATAACACAAAATACACTCTGGTGCGTCAGTTCCAGATAATAGAAAACGAGGAGTTAAGAAACTGTGACCAATGCATAGTCAAGTTCGAACAACTTCTTCTTTCGGATCCTCGTGGAAGCAAAAGGGCCAAAATCCAAAATAGGGTTTTATTTGGAAAAGCGTGTTTTTGCTTTGCTCACTCCAAGTCGACTGCCAGCTGGCACAGAGCCGAGCATTGAATACAGGACCGTAGTCCATGTATGGAACAGGCACAGCAGTGATAGTGCCATAACAAATAGACTGAGGTGCAGTGTCAACAAGCTCGTTCCAGCGAATACCATTTGGGCCTGGTATCCAAAAAAACTTGAAAGAAGTATATGTTAAAGAGAAATGAGCCAGTTAGTTGAAAATAATAATCCAGGAATTCATACCATAAATCAACTTGCAAAACAGAAAAAAATATTTAAGAAAATCAACTCATAACAATATGTTTGTTTTATATATATGGAAATGCATATGTGTATTGCAAAATTCTCAGCTGTTTTCTAAATCTGTAGGACATTCTTGAGCGTAATACTAAAATACCAATAATGTTCGGCCAATTATACTTTCTAGAACCTAACCTTAAAGGTTGTTTTTAAAAACTGAAATACATGGAAAGAGAGTTTAACAATATTGCTGGTTTGATACAGTCAGAATACTATGTAACTCAGAAGCTATAACTGTGATGAACCCTTATTAATATAAAATCTATAGATATTTGACCAGGAACATTTATAGAATTTGAATATTACACACCATTTAACTTCAGTAAATTATCTTTGAATGTTAGTATTTCTATAAGGAAATTAGATATTGTTGGGTGGCATTAATCACAGCCAGTCCCTCTCAAAATTATAGGAAAGTGATCACTAACTCATGGATTATTGCCAACCTTCTATGAAAAATGGGAGAATAATGAAGGGGAGCAAATTGAGATATCAATAGCAGTAAACAAATGACTAGGTGTATGAAAATAAGTAGAAGAACTATTACTGAAAAGAGAAAGGTTGTAATCAGAACATAAGCCCTACAGAGTGACCCCTCGTATCAATATCAGCACATGCTCAGAAGGTGTGATGTCCATTAAAGTTCCCTAGAATTAAAAAGGGAGACGACAATTGTTCAATAAGAGCATTAAGGTCTGATTGATCATATGTCTCTCCAGGCAACAGGTAGAGAAAACAAACAGTGATCATATGACCCAAGGAAATACAGATGGCTAAGGCACATGCTGATCAACCAACAGTGCCACCTCTCCACGCACTCACCCATCACACAGCCTGTCATTTCTGTACAGAAAAAACTGCTGAAAGGTGACTGTATGAGACAGTTTCAAAATTTTTTCCTGCAAAGAAAGACATACAGGATGGTAGGAAGCAATCAGTGTTTTGATGTCATCCAGATTAGAATGTAAACCTCAACAGTTCCATTGTATCAAGGTGGCTATTTTTAATTATGCATAGGCAAACTTGGTGGAGAACCCTTCTGTTTACCTTACTGTCGTTATTCGAGGGAGGTCTATTGATCTCCATTGATCCTGCCCTAGGTCAATTGAGCAGGTCTTTGCCATTGGAAGTGGATTCCAGAGACTGAAGATGTAAACGAATGATTGTTTTGTATCCAAGGAAATGCTTGTAAGTGGAACCAAAGGATGTGGATCTTGAGGTTTGTTAGAATGTATGTTAGGGACAGAGATGGGTGTTGAAGTTTATTCATCAACTTTTTTTTAACCATGGAGGTCAAAAGGCTTTTCATTTGTTTTGAGAATGATTTTTTGGAGGCACAGAGAGATCTGTCTGCACTTCCATGGCAGTTGTGGAATGAATTGCAGTAGCACACATCCGAGATGAAGAGGTGTACAGCAACTTTCAAGCCTCAGGATAAGTAATGTTATAAACTGTTTTCAAATGCTGCACCTCTTTTTCTTCCAACCATTTAGGGCAAGAACAAAAGTAAGACGGGTGAGAGCCATTGCAATTGATGCATTGAAAGTGTTTTACACCTGGAGGCATCATGGTCTTTGCCACCACAAGCACACGTCAGAGAACCACAGCATGACGTCTTTGAGTGACAGAACCTCTGACATTGAAAACATCAGAAAGGGTTTGGAATGTACAGCCATTTGCTGCAAGTTAGATAACCTGCTTTGATGGTGGCAGGTAGATGTGGTGATGTATAGGTCAGAACAAAATTATTGGTCTGCATCGTAATTCCATCTTTGCGAGTGGAGATATGACTCGCTGCAGAAACTCGAGTGGAGAAATCAGTGGGAATCCCTCTCAACAATAATGCCAAGTGATGAATTCAAAGTAGCATGAGGTGTAACCTCAATAGGTATATTCCCAATTGCCTTTGTATTCAAGGGGAGTTCACTGTGTTGAGGTGTGATGTTTCTTCCAATTTGTCACCAGATTAAAGCTTCTTTACTGACTTCAGAGAGTCAGTCCCTCCAGCCCCTTCTGAATAAAAAAGGGGGACATTTTCCCCAAAGGTTTGTCTGAAAGAGAATGTAGTATAAGAAAATGAGGTACAGGTGTTACAGATATTGAAGATTGCTGCTCAAAATCTTCAAGATGTGGTCGTTTACCTATGGACCATTTTTTCACTATTTTAATTCAGTTTTTATTTGGAGGTTTCATAATAAAAAAAGAATTTCTGGTGCCCACTGACCCAACTCATCATGGAACCGTATATGGAGACAAACTACAATGCCAAACAAAGACACTGCAGCAATGCCAGGGTTTCTTGAGCACTGTATTCACACACAAGCATCAGATACAATGTCCACAACACTTGCTGAGAAATCTAACATTGGTACTTGGTTGACCCTAGCCCAAATGGATCACCCCAAGGTCACCCATCTACAGGAACTCAATGCCAAAGTGGCATGTTTTGGTTGGACCACTCAATCACCAGGATCCTCTCTTTCCATTCATGGGTCACCATGTACATCAAATATGTAGGTAGATGTTTAGATACTAGAGGAGGTAAACTAAAAAACAGATCCTGGGAGGTCCCTTCACCACGTACAGGAATACACACAGAGATGATCTGAAGATGACCTAGGAAGTTCAACATATTGTTCTTTCCTTATCAATAAAAGTGTTAATACCCATACCAGGCATTTTGAGATACAGCTTTAGTTTGTTTTTCAAGACAATAATTCTGAAGTTAAATGTACATATTCTGATAAGAAGCTCTTGTGAACATAGAATTTGGAATTCATTATTACAATAAAAAAAAAATATATCTTAAATTTCAACCACATTTCAAAAAGCAAAATAAACAACCGGCTTTTAATTCCGTACAGTTATCTTAATAGATACTAAGAACAGTGTACACTCTGAATTGATAGCCAAGAACAATGTACAACCTTCACAACAACAACTCACTTTTCTTCTAAAAGCTTACGAAACTTATCTCGAGCCAACTCCATCAGTCCATTAACCTCTTCCTCTGGCCGCTTGAAGTTCTCGATACTGAATGCATACAAAGTGACTTCTACAATTCCCAGGTCTAAGCACCAACCTAAAGTCTTGAAGAATATCAAAACTTTCAGTAATATTTAGGAAAATCTTCTAACATCCACGAAGTAGCAAAAGACGTCAAGTTCACTGCAACTGGGTTGACACAAACTTTGAAAAGTGTGGAAAAACTAAGATATAATGAAGAAATATTTGATAGTACAGTGTTTCAAAAATTGACTATGTTGTGGAAATCAAGAAAAATTCATATTACTTTTAAACATCAAAGAGCTTCGAGGTTTTATGTCAAGATATAAAAATGGTTTCTTATTAAGAAAATTGTATGTGTAATACTTCAAACTTAGGAAATGGAATTTCTCATATTTATAAGCAACAAACTATTTGAAAAACAAATTTCACAATCGATATCTATCTAAATAAATGTACTAACAGATTTAAACAAAAACTCCTTTTAAACACTTGCAAGACAAAAGTATTAAATAAGAATATACAACTAATAAAAAATTTATCAATATAACGAGAAAAAATTACTATTTTAATTAAATAATAGGAATTATTACTTCATATTTTTGCTCAAACATTTAAATAAGAAATTTCAAAAAGTAGAAGCTACTTTTTCTAAAATCTATATCTGACAGGATAGGGTTAATGGAACGAAAAAATGAAGCAAGTTAAAACTGATCAAAAACAAGTTTAAACATCAAATTAATATAGAGAGACAACATCCTTGATGATGAGAAACACACATGAAATTAAAATGGATTTCAAAACAAATTATCAATAAAAGTTTTAATTCCCATACAAAGCATTCTGAGATACATAAAGAGACAACAATTTCTGTGAAATGAATGCTTAAAACCAAAGAAATCTGGAAAAGTGAATGTTTGAAATACTTAGCTTTAATATTAAAATGAAGGTTTGTAAAATAAGAATGTCACATTCAAAATTCCTAAAAATAACTTCAGTATACTTATTTTGAAAATTCTTTTAATTTAACAAAGACAATTCTAAAGAAAATAAACTTAAAGGCAGCATATTTTTTTATTGTAGAAATAATTTCCATAAAATGAAAAACTATTTTTTTTTTTATTGAGAAGATAGCTTTAAAAGTCCTTACTTCTAAGTTGACAAAAAAAAAAGTATAAAGACCTTGTTACCTCAGCAAGTTTATTAAATCCACAGGCATGACCTTCTGTTTTCTCTAACCCCTGTTTCGAGGCGTATCGACGATTTCCATCCATGATCAACGCTACATGTTTTGGAATTGGACCAGCTTTTAACATGTGGATGCAAAAGATCTCTAACCAAGTTCTTTTGTTCTTTGGAAACCACAGCATTTTGGGAAAACTTGGATAAATACTTCCTAACACATAAAGAAAGCAATGGTAAGATACGAAGTTCTGAAATTTAAATTTCAGGATCAAGATAAAGTAAATAAAATCACAACAACTACAAATTATCCCTACATAATCATCCCCAAGACATGTGCCCAGCAATGTTCAGTTGCAAACTCTTTCTTTGTTAATCTGAAGATGACTGAGGAATGTTGAAATGTGTTCTCTACTTCATTAATAAAAGTGTTAATACACATACTAGCAGTTCTGAAATACAAACTTCAAAAGTATTCCACTAAAATCGTTACTGTTACTGTTCCAGTGAAATGCTCCTAAAAAGTATAAAGTGAAATACTGAAGAGGCCTATTAAAGAAAAACAACAATTTAGTGTTGTAAGATTATTTAATTCTGGTGTTAAAATGTCACATATTTATATATATCAATAAGCACTGTAAAAATTAAATAGTGTTTTAAAACATGTCATACATCTCTCATTCCGGATGTAATATTATAGACAGAATTACTCATATCTGCAAATCAGCCATGTAAAAGTGATTATCAAACTTATCTAAAGTTTGAATGAAATTCTCACATCAGAGAAACAAGTGTTGTGGAGAAAGTGTGTAAGAGATTTAGGTGTAATGCAACAAAATTACTATATAATATACTACAAGATCTATAGAGTTGCTGAAGTCATTGCAGTGATGATGATAATTAATTTACTTTAATCTGTAATTTAATAGCACAGCATAAAGGATATTATTTCACAGAAAGCTGGTTAGACATATTAATAAACTGTGTTCAGTTTTACACTTCCCACTTCATACTACACAATATATTAAGCAGGAAAAGCAGAGACACTGATACTTAACTGTTACGTATTTTTTAATGTTTTATGTTCTTTGTAGACTAAACGCAACAGAAAAACGCAGATAACAGCTTGTATAATTTATTACACTAAACTATTAACAAATATAACGGATATAACAAATTATATAATAACAGTAACAGATATTAAGTTACAACATTCAAAATTAAATACAAAACAAAATAATACTAGTTTCAAACTTCAAAATTAATCACAACACAAAACGGCACTGGCCTGTATCTAATGTAATGATCTAAAATGAAAGTCTCAAATTCCAGTCTAAGGTGTGAATTTGGTCCCACGAAGAGATTCCGAAGCTTAAATGAAGAAGTTCAGAAACAGAGTTCACAGTTCAATAAATTCGCCGACTCTCAGCACAAGCAGTAATTCGGATGAATCGTAGAGATTGACGAAGTAAAATCACAGCTTCCGTAGATCTAACTTCAGTCACAAATCCAAGTTGAATAATCACAGCAAACACTTAATATTTCTCAAATAACTGACTCTCTTCTTTAGAAATAGAACTAATGTCTGACTTTCCTCTTTTCTTCGAATAAAACTAATGTCTGAATCTATCTTCTTTTTTCAAATAAAAACTGACGACTGAATCTCTCTCGCGTCACCGTCTTTTATACCGATAGTCCTATTTCTCGAACAATCTCGCAATTTCCATACAACTCTAGAG
Organism: Carcinoscorpius rotundicauda; assembly: GCA_011833715.1. Lineage (NCBI taxonomy): Eukaryota > Metazoa > Arthropoda > Merostomata > Xiphosura > Limulidae > Carcinoscorpius > Carcinoscorpius rotundicauda. The sequence continues at coordinate 115,769,910 of CM022391.1, read as the reverse complement.
CAATCCGCGCGTGTCCGTTCTTGCACGAGACTACACGTCTAGACACGAAGTCACCAGCACTCATTTACAAACATATGATTGGTTTACTTAATTCAAGAAAATTCTAAATGTTACCCTAAATGAATAACAAAATATTAGTTTAAACTTCGAAACAATAATATCAATATGGAAAAATGAATAATAGAAATGAAAATTTAAACACAACACGACGTGTTGTCGTTAACAAAATATTTACACATATACATAACATTAACAAACCTTGCACTAAAAGTTTAATTATCTCCAGAATATACAGGCAGAACTATAGGCAGTGGCATTACTGCACAAGGTTAACTGAGGGGTAACACCTCCCACCCCTAATAAAATCACCCATTGAGTAAAATTCAGTCATAAAAAAAAAAGTAATTTCAGTTTTAAAATATACAAGACTGTTATTTTGTAACCCGAGGCACTGCACTGTCTCTTGGTAATACAAGACACTGCATTATTATCGGTTACACTTTTAAACTTTAAACCAAAAAAGTACTTTATTTGTTTTACTAAAACCATAATCATTTGACAAGAAAAAACATCTATTGTATTTCATTTAACCTATAAATGTGGTTTTACCAAGAGGTTCTTTAATATTTGCAACTGAGTATTTAGAAAATAGTCCCAGAATCAAGAAACAACCTCTATCTTTTACTGAATAATATTTTTTGTTGATTACAAAAAATTGATAAAAACTTTACAATATTTTTTCATACTTATAGTTTGAAACATTTTGTCATTGAGCCCACAGTATTGTTCTCAAGAAATAACACTTCAACAACAACTAAGCTTAAAAATGTACCTAATCATGTGGTATTTGGTTCACAAAGCAAAATATGAAACAATTTTGGGAAAAAGGAAACAAAAAACAGTTATTTATCCTGTTACACCCTTAGCTGTCTAGCTTCTCCCAACTTATCAAAAGTTTATTCTGTATTGATTTATTGGCAAAACATAATTAATATAGAACCATTAATTCTTCAGAATTTCCTAATCACTTTAGGTGAAGACAGAAAGAGACAAATATGATAAAACCAGTGAAAACATGAACTAAAGATTGGCCCTAAGTACCTACCCATCCATATGTTAGTATGTTATATTCAATAATACTAATGATGAGTTGAAGGTAGCTGTAACTGCAGCATTTGGAACAATAATTCCTGCTATGTTGAGGAGAATGTCTCACAAAACATGGCATTGCATAATAGTATGCAGTGAGAATGAGGGACAGCACACAGATACACTGGATACATAAGATATATGGATGGGTAGGGACTTACAAGCCACCCTGTATAACGCACAAGAGAGTTGAACAATTTAGTTATGGATATTGTGATTGGTTTGTTGGTGCTTTATGCCACAAAGCAGCTTGGCTATATAACAGGAAAAAGTTGAAATTAAAGTAAATTTATAAAAAATTCCTAAAAGGGAATTGAGATAAAACAAAACAAAGTTAAAACAAAATAGCATTAAAATCAACGTTTACATCCAGTCTCCAGCAGTAAGAAAAAAACTACAGTAATACAAGTTGTAAAGGACTTTCTGTAACATAATTGTAACTGTCATAACTCACCAGGAAGACAAATGACATTTCAAAGCACAGAGTAAAAACAGCTGCAAACAGTGGATGTGCAAAGAAGGTTCACAAGACTATGTATAAGCTCTGAACTAGTGAAGTGCAGATGAGCAAAAATTAGCAAATGGCAACGTAACCCATATACATGGAAGTCTCACAAAATGTCACACCTGCATGTATAAGGCTTCTCTAAGGATACTGATGCAAGATGTTATCACTTGAAATAGGCTTCTCTAATTGACATTTGAAATTAAATCAGATTGGTCCATGGTGTTGTTGGAACCAACAATTGGTGGACAAGAGAGGCTTGTTTGATTCGAGAGACCAAACAAGACAAGCATTAACTATCCTCTCTAAGGTCTTACACAGACAGCTCATAAAATCAATTGGGTGACAGTTTGAAGGAATCTTGAGATTCTTCCAAAGTTAAAAGAAAGGTAGGACAACAGCCTGGTACCATGAATTAGTAAAAGGGGACCAGTTTATTTGATCCAGCTTCCACTAGGACACACTAGTCGGGTGGCATCGACCATGTTCAGTCTCTCTCAAAATTACAGGAAAATGATCACTGTCTCATAAATTATTGTCAACCCTTCATGAAAAATCGGGAATAGTGAAGGGGAGCAAACTGAGAGATAAATAGCAGTAAACAAATGACTAGGTGCATGAAAGTAAGTAGAAGAACTAGTACTGAAAAGAGAAAGGTTGTAATCATAGCATAAGTGCTACAGAGTGACCCCTCCTATCAATATCAGAACTTCCCCAGAGGGGATGATGTCCATTAAAGTCCCCCAGGATTAAAAAGGGAGACAGCAAGTGTTCATTGAGAGCATCAAGGTCTGACTGATCATAAGTCTCTCCAAGCAATAGGTGGAGAGAGCAAATAGTGATGTTACGACCCAAGGAAACACAGATGGCTAAGGCCTCCAAGGGTGTCAGGTGGCAAAGACAGGGTTAGCACACGCTGATTAACCAACAGTGCTACCACTCACCCATCACAAAGCCTGTCATTTGTGTACAGAGAAAACTGCTGAAAGGTGACTGTATGAGACAGGTTTCAAATATTTTTCCTGTAAGGAAAGACATGCAAGATGGTAGGAAGAAATCAGTGTTTCGATGTCATCCAGATTAGAACGTAAACCTCGACAGTTTCATTGTATCGAGGTGGCTATTTTTAATTATGCATAGGCAAATTCGGTGGAGAACCCTTCTGTTTACAACTACATCTTTTTTTCCTTACTGTCCTTATTCGAGGGAGGTCTTCTGATCTCCATGGATCATGCCCTGGATCAATTGGGCAAGTATTTGCTGTTGACAGGGGACTGAGGACGTGAAGAAATGATTGTTTTGCATCTTGTGGTGAGAGAAGAAGATTTATCCAAGTAAATGCCTGTACCCGGAACAAAAGGATGTAGACCTTGGGGTTTGTTGGAATGTATGTAAGGGACAGAGTTGGGTGTTCAAGTTGATTCAACAACTTTTTTAACCATGAAAGTCCAAAAGCTTTTCATTTGTTTTGAGAACAATTGTTTTGGATGCACAAAGAGATCTGTCTGCCCTGGGTCAATTAGGTAGGTCTTTGCTGTTGAAAGAGGATTCCAAAAACTGAGGACATGAATGAATGATCATTTTGCATCTTGGGGTGGAAGAAGATGTATCCAAGGTAGTGCCTGTACCTGGAACCAAAGGAAGTGGATCTTGGGATTTGCTGGAATATATGTATGGAACAGAGATGGGTGTTGAAGTTGATTCATCAACTTTTTTAACCATGGAGGTCAAAAGACTTTTCATTTGATTTGAGAATGATTCTTTTGGATGCACAGAGATCTGTCTGCACTCCCACTGTAGAGGTGGAAAGAAATGCAACAGCATAATTCAAGATGAATCATTTTCAAATGCTGTACCTCTTTTTCTTCCAACCATTTAGGGCAAGAACGAAAATAGGATGGGAGAGAGCCATTGCAACTGAGACAATAAGAGTCCATTTCACACTCATAGGCATTGTGGTCCTTGCCACTGCAACAAGCACACCTCAAGGAACCATAACATAACATCTTGGAGTGTCAGCAGTTTGGTCACTCGAAGATGTCATGTTGTTTAGAATGTATGGCGGTACCCTGCAATTAAGATAACATGCCTTTATGATGGCAGGTAAACATGGTGATGTAAATGTTGGAACAAGGATATTGGTCAGTATCATAATTCCATCTCTGGGTGTGGATATATGCCTCACTGCAGAAACTCCTTATGTAAAGAAACCAGTGAGAATCTCCATCTTGGGGATGTTCTTCAAATCCATCTCAACAATAACTCCTTGTGATTGATTGATTGATTGATTTAGTGTTTTATGGCACAAAGCAACGAGGCTATCTGCGCCAAACAACCGGTAAAAATGTAGTAAAAGACATAAATGGAAATGAACGTAAAACAAAAAAAAAATATAAAACCAGTGTTGACACCTAGTCTACAAGGTTAAGATAGAAGGCAAAGTGTAAAAAGTTGTAAAGTAGGTATTCTATCAAAAAGGTATAATCATAACCCGCCAGGAAGACTAACAGGCAGGTACAAGACCCACCGTCAGTCACCTGAAGTTGGTCTTTCAGTCCTGGTTCTGGGTTATGTGTCATAGCAACTAGTATCAAAATGTAAAAGAATAGAAGTATTAAAAAAACACACAGCAAAAACGCAACAATGAGTAACCAAATGTTCAGTAAAAAGAGAAAAGTCACGTAAATGGAGTAAAATTTGTAAAGGAAAATGAAGGTAAAAACAAAACAGCAATTAAAACAGAAAATGGTGTAAAAACCAATGGTGACACCCAGTCTTCAAAGTTATAAACTATTTACTCTAGCATAATAATAATGATCATAACCCGCCAGGAAGACTAACGAACAAGTTCAAAAACCACCGTCAGTCACCTGAAGTTGGCCTTTCCAGTCCTGGTTCTGGGTTATGTGTCATAGTAGCTAATATCAAAATGTAATGGAATAAAAGTTTAAAAAGACACTCAGCAAAATCATAATAAAGAGTAGCCAAATGTCCAGTAAAAAGATAAAAGTCAAGTAAATGGAGTAAAATGTGTAAAGGTAATTGAAGATAAAAACAAAATGGCAATTAAAACAGGAAATGGTGCAAAAACCAATGACGACATCCCGTCAACAAAGTAGTAAAGGCCAACCTGTAGCAGAATGGGAATGATCATAACCCGCCAGGAAGACTAACAGGTAGTATATAAACCACTGTCAGCCACCTGAAGTTGGTCTTTCCGTCCTGGTTCCGGGTTATGAGTCAATATGGCCAGTACAAAAAGGTCGTAAAAGCATGAAATGATATGCAGCGAAAGTATAACAGTAACTCGCCAGGAAGACTAACGAGTAGTTCAAACAGAAGCGTTAGTCACCTGAAGTTGGCCTTTCCAGTCCTGGTGTCGAGTTATTTAATGTTCTGGCTATTGTTTAATGTCGCATTGAATGAGAGAGAATAAAACTTTAAAAAGGAGCCACAATTAAAAAGGTGTAATGAATAAATATACCACACTTAAAGAAGATTAAAAAGATTAATGGCCATTAAAAAATTAAAAACGTTATTAAGGTGGACATAGTCACCATCACCAATAACTCTGTCCAATGTTACAGATTGACGCTGGGAAAAAATATGTTTAAAGTATTGCCGTCATTGAGGATTGTAACGATGGCAAGAAAGTAAAACATGGCTGATAGTGATTTGAGTGTTACACAAACTACACATTGGTGCATCAGTTCCAGATAAAAGAAAATGATGAGTTAAAAAACTGTGACCAATGCGTAGCCTAGTGAGAACAACTTCTTCCCTCCGAACTTTACGGAAGCTAGATGGCCAAACTCCAATTTTGGGTTTAATTTGAAAAAGTTTATTGTCGCGTTGTTCACTCCAAGTGGACTGCCAACTGGCACGGAGCCGAGCTTTGAAGACAACACCATAGTCCATGTACGGAATAGGCATAGGGGTGATGGAGCTGAGGCATACATATTTAGCTGCCATGTCTGCAAGCTCGTTCCCATGAATACCAACATGGCCTGGTATCCAGAAAAACTGAATTGAAGTAGCTGCTAATGAGAAATGGGCCAGTCGGTTTCGAATATCTGCTAGAATAGGATGTGAGCTAATGTGAAGTGATTCCAAGGCAAGAATAGAACTAAGCGAGTCAGTATAAATAGTGCAGTTGGAGTACTGCTCAGCTGCAATATGATCAAGGGCAAGAGATATTGCATACAGTTCAGCAGTGAACACAGAAGCTGTAGAGGGGATTCTGTGTGCAACTACTGACCCACAGCAAACCATAGCAGAGCCCACTGAATTTCCTGATTTGGAACCATCTGTATAAATGGGAACTGAATGATTGTTTGAAAGATATTCATTGAATAAAAGACGGTACTTCCACTCTGGAGTATCCGCCTTTTTTAGGTGATTGAAAGAAAGGTCACACTTGGGGGCTGTAATAAGCCATGGTGGGATGCATCGATATGTGGAATCTGCAATGTTATCCAAGGACAGACCCAATTCATCCAATTGCGTCCAGATGCGAAGGCCAAACGGAGCAATGACAGATTGTCTGTTCTGAAAAAGTACTGCCCACCGAGGAAGGAAAACACATTCCCAGGTGGGATGCTTTGGTAAAGAACGAAGTTTCGAAGTATATTGTAAAGACAGTTGCAAACGACGAAGGTGTAGAGGAGGTTCATGAGATTCAATGTATATGCTTTGAACTGGAGAGGTACGGAAAGCTCCGGTGCAGAAGCGAAGACCTTGGTGATGAATGGGGTCCAGTATCTTTAAGGCCGAGGGTCTGGCAGAGCCATAGACCATTGATCCATAGTCAAGTTTCGATCTAATAAGAGCACGATATATCTTTAACATTGAACGGCGATCTGCCCCCCAACTGGTAGAAGAGAGGACACGGAGGATGTTCAGTGTTCTGGTGCATTTGACCCGAAGCTGCTTTAAGTGTGGTATAAAGGTCAATTTACGATCAAAGATAAGCCCCAAGAACTTTGTCTCTGGGACCACTGGCAGCAAAACTTCACCGATATGAAGTTCAGGATCAGGGTGAATACCTCGTCGGCGGCAAAAGTGCATGCATGCAGTTTTGGAAAGAGAGAAATTAAAGCCATTCGCAAGAGTCCACTTCTGTACACGATTGAGGGCAGTTTGTAGTTGCCGCTCAATATATCTCATGTTTGATGACTGACATGAGATGTGAAAGTCGTCAACATATAGCCCGTTCATAACGGTGAGAGGGAGTTGTTCAGTGATGGCATTTATCTTTATACTGAAAAGTGTGACACTCAATATACAGCCTTGAGGGACTCCAAGTTCCTGTACAAAAGAACGTGAAAGTGCCGAACCTACACGAACTTGGAATCTCCTGTCCATTAAAAATTTTTTAATAAACATGGGTAGATGGCCACGTAACCCATATGTATGGAGGTCTCGCAAAACGCCATACCTCCATGTTGTGTCGTAAGCCTTCTCTATGTCAAAGAATATCGATACAAGGTGTTGGCGGTTGAGAAAGGCCTCTCTGATAGATGTTTCAAGACGAATTAGGTGGTCTATGGTGGAGTGCTGTCGACGGAACCCACACTGGGTGGGTGAGAGGAGGTTGTTTGATTCAAGGAACCAAACGAGACGAGCATTAACCATCCTTTCTAAGGTCTTACAGAGACAGCTCGTCAGAGCAATTGGACGATAGTTTGAAGGAGTCTTTGGATCTTTCCCTGGCTTAGAGAAGGGTAAAATAATAGCCTGGCGCCAGGCATCAGGAAAAACATTCTCCTGCCAAATCCGGTTGAATATAGTCAGTAGGACATCAAGAGAATCAGGAGAGAGATGGTGTAGCATGTCATAATGAATATCATCAGGTCCAACAGATGTACTGGCAGACCGATGAAGGGACATTTTTAGTTCCACCAGGGTAAAGGGACTATTATAGTCAAAGAAACAGTCAGTTTGAAAGGAAAGAGGTGATCGTTCTGCCCGAGTCTTGATGGCCAGGAAGGTGGAGGAACAAGCAGAAGTGCTAGATACCCGGCAAAAGCTTTCACCTAGAGTGTTAGCGATGTTTCGGACATCAGTCACCTCCTGACCATCAGAGAGTAAGATCGAGAGGGGAACAGAAGTGTAGTGCCCATTAACCTTTCGAATCTTGTCCCATACGATCTTGGAACTGGTGATAGAAGATATGCTGGTTGTGAACTTAATCCAAGATTCCTTCTGGCTTTGACGTCTTACCCACCTAGCATGTGCTCGGGCCCGCTGGAAAGCAACCCGATTTGAAAGTGTGGGATATCTGCGAAAAGTGTCCCAGGCCCGTTTTTGAGCCTTCCGTGTTAAGTTGCAAGCAGAATTCCACCATGGACGAGGATATCGTGGGAAATGTGTCGAGGTTTTAGGAATACACTGAGCAGCTGCATGTATAATACAATCAGTTACCGCTGCAACACAGTTGTCTATTGATGGCTGATTTACGATGACAGGATCAAGTTCTGCGAGAGCAGTGAAAGTGGACCAGTCTGCCTGATCCAGCTTCCACCGGGGCACGCGGGTAGGGTGGCATCGACCACGGCCAGTCTCTCTCAAAATGATCGGAAAATGATCACTGCCTAGTGGATTACTGTCAACCCTCCATGAAAAATGGGAAAATAATGAAGGGGAGCAAACTGAGAGATCAATGGCAGTGAATGACTGACTTGGTGCATGAAAGTAAGTGGAAGAACCAGTATTGAAAAGAGAAAGATCGTGATCAGAGAGCATCTGCTCTACAGATCGACCCCTCCCATCAATAACAGCACTTCCCCAGAGGGGATGGTGTCCATTAAAATCCCCCAGGATTAGAAATGGAGATGGTAACTGTGCAATGAGAGCATCCAGGTCTGATTGATCATATGTCTCTCCAGGGAACAGGTACAGAGAACAAACAGTGATGGTACGACCCAAGGAAATACGGATGGCTACGGCCTCCAAGGGTGTATTGAGTGACAAAGACAGGGTAGGCACATGTTGATCAACCAAAAGTGCCACCCCTCCATGTACTCGACCATCACACAACTTGTCATTTCTGTACAGAGAAAACTGCCGAATGGAGACTGTATCAGCAGATTTGAGAAATGTTTCTTGTAGAGAAAGACAAACAGGATGGTAGGAAGCAATCAGCGTTTTGATATCATCCAGATTAGAACGTAAACCTCGACAGTTCCATTGTATCAAGGTGGCCATTTTTAAGGATGGGCAGGTGAAGTGGTTGGAGAACCCTTCGGTTTACGACCTCGTCTTTTGTCTTTACTGTCTTTCTTCGGAGGAGGTCTATCAACCTCCATGGATCCTGCTCTGGGTCGAGTGGGCAGGTTTTTGTTATTGGAAGAGGAGTCAAGCGACTGAGGACGCGGACGAGTAATTGTTTTGTTTATTGTGGTGGGAGAAAATGATGTATCAGAAGAAATGCCTGTATTTGAAACTGAAGGACATGGATCTTGAGGTTTGTTGGAAGTTATGGGAGGAACAGAGATGGGTGTGGAAGTCGATTCATCTACTGTTTTAACCACGGAGGGCAAAAGGCTTTTCATTTGGTTTGAAAACGATTCTTTTGGAGGCACAGAGAGATCTGTCTGCACTTCCACTGTAGTTGTGGAATGGAGTGCAGCAGCATATGTCTGAGATGGGATTGTGGACATCAATTTCCGAGCCTCAGGATAACTAATGTTATGTGTCGTTTTCAAACGCTGCACCTCTTTTTCCTCCAACCATTTTGGACAAGAATGAAAGTAAGAGGGGTGAGAACCATTGCAGTTGACGCAATGTGGGTTTATGTCACAATCATAGGCATCGTGGTCCTTGCCTCCACAACGAGCACATGTCAGGGAACCACGACAAGATGTCTTTGAGTGGCCAAATCTCTGACATTGAAAACATCGAAGAGGGTTTGGAATGTATGGCCGAACCCTGCAAATGAGATAACCTGCTTTGATGGTGGCGGGTGCTCGTGGTGAAGTGAATGTTGAAACAAGGGTATTTGTTGGCAGTGTAACTCCATCTTTGCGAGTGGAGATGCACCTCACTGCAGAAACTCCTTGGGTGGAAAGACGGGCGAGAATCTCCGATTCAGGAACATTCTTCAAATCCCTTTCAACAATAACTCCTCGTGAAGTATTCAAAGTAGCATGGGGTGTAACCTCGATAGGTATATTGCCAATTACCTTTGATTTCAAGAGGAGTTCACTGTGTTGGGATGTGGATGTTTCAACCAGTATGTCACCAGATCGAAGCTTCTTTACTGACTTTGGAGAGCCAGCAAGTCCCTCGACCCCCTTTTGAATAAAAAAAGGGGACATTTGCGCTAAAGATTTTTCTGAAAGAGAATGCAATATCAGAAAATGAGGTACGTGTGTTACTGAAGTTGGAGATTGCTGTTCTGAGTATTTGAGACGTGGTCGCTTACCCATTGACTGTTTTTTTACAATTTTAATTAAATTTTTTGAAGGATCCATAGGAAAGTGAAAAGTTTCGGTACTCACTGACCCCACCCACCATGGAGCCCTACAAGGGGACGCACTACAAAGTCATGCAAGGACAATGCAGCAACGCCAGGGTTTCGTGAGCACTATACCCAAACACCAGCATCAGGCACAATGTCCACAACACCCGTTGAGAACTTCCAACACTGGTACTTGGTTGGCTCTAGCCCAGGTGGACCAGCCGATTGACCCAAGGGGGGCCACCCAAGGGCCGCCCGTCTACAGGAATTCGAGGCCAAAGTGGTGTGTTAGGGTTGGACCCCTCAACCACTAGGATCCTCTCGTCCCCTTCACGGGTCGCCACGCACGGCAAACACGTGGGTGGATGTTTAGATCCCAGAGAAGGTAACCAGACAGAACAGAACCTTCCCTGGGAGGTCCCCTCACCACGTACAGGAATCCACTCTGAGGGGTACTCCTTGTGATGAATTCAAAGTATCATGGGGTGTAATCTCAATAGGTATATCCCTACTCCTCTTTGAATGTAAAAGGCGTTCACTGTGTTGAGATGTGGATGTTTCCACCAATATGTCACCAGATTGAAGCTTTTTTACTGACCTTTGAGAGCCAGCAAGTCCCTCTAGTCCCTTCTTAATGAAAAAAGGAAACATTTGCCCTAAAGATTTGGCTGAAAGAGAATGTAGTATAACAAAATGAGGTACATTTTGTAACAGGTGTTACAGATGTTGAAGATTGCTGCTCACATTATTCAATTAGTGGTCATTTACCTATGGACTGTTTTTTCACTATTTTATTCAAGTGTATCCATAATAAATAGAGATATTTCAGTGCCCACTGACTCTATCCACCATGAAGCCCTACGAGAGACACACTACAAAGTCAAATAAGGACACTGCAACAATGCCAGGATTTCGTAAGCACTATACCCAAACACCAGCATCAGATACAATGTCCACAACACCTGCTGAGAACATCCAACACTGGTACTTGGTTGGCTCTAGCCCTTGTGGACCAGCTGATTGACCCAAGGGGGCCACCCAAAGGCTGCCCGTCTACAGAAATTTGAGGCCAAAGTGGTGTGTTCGGGTTGGACCCCTCAACAACAAGGATCCTCTCCTCCCTTTCATGGGTCACCACACACAGCAAACACACAAGTAGATGTTAAGATACCAGAGGAGGTAAACTGAAAGAACAGAACCTTTCCTGGGAGGTCCCCTCACCACATACAGGAATCCATAAGATATTTTAAGTTGGTGGGTGAAAATTAATAAGATAATTACAGTCATCCAACTTGCATAAATGACTGCATGTGCTAAGGTTCATTAAATTTTTGCATATTTAGTGATGTCTTTTTCTTAAAAAAAAAAGATAGCATGGTTATGTTGCGTGGAAAACACAGATTTTAAGTATGGAAATAAATGTAAAATCAAAGAGGCCCTACTTATATGGCAATTAAAACCAAAATTTATCTACTGTAGAGGAACACCTTTAACTTATATAAATCAAAAACCTAACATCCACCTGCAACACCCTCTACAATCCCGCACCCATTTATACTCTTGTCCCTAAGAAGTGTCCATAAATGGTTACATTCAAACTACTTTTCTTAACCTGAAGAAAACTTAAGAAGGTAAAAATGTTGTTCTCATCTTATCATTAAAAGTGCTGAAACCATACCAGCCATTCAAGATACATTTTTATTTCAAGCAAGTTTCCCGTCATGAAGAGTAAGTTTCATCATTTGTTATTGTATGCCAGAATTTATAATGTTTTTTATAAAAGCTTGGAGGTTGTGAACTAGGATATTTTTCTCTAATACTTTTATCACTGTTCATTCAGTAAAGATTTATTACTTATTTGAAAAAAAACTGTAGCATATACTCCTATCCCAACTGTTTAGTACTTCTGACACTACTGAGCCCAGCATGGTCAAATTGTTAGGGCACTCAATTCATGATCTGAGGGGTCATGAGTTCAAATCTCGGATATAAAGTTAAGTTCCGAGACCCTAACCCAACTGTAGACATTCCCAGTAACCAGTTAGCAACCCTCATAGAATTCACTACCATAAAGACAAACTTCATGTTCAGCAACCAAAACTATATACAAACAAATAGCCTAAGCATGGGCAGCCCAGTATCACCAGTTCTAGCCAATATTTTTATGACACAAATTAAAACACAAGCAATTAATACAGCATTACATCCACCACTATACTGGTACAAATGTGTAGACGACACGGTTGCGGGATTCAAATCTACAGAACACATACTTAATTTTTTCAATCACATTAACTCTATATATCCCAACATTAACTTCACATGTGAACAGAAAGAAAGCAATCAAATATCATTTCTTAATCTCAAAATTACAAGAACCGACAGACAATTCAAAACCGAAATCCACTGAAAAATCACCCATACTGGACTATACATTCCTTGAGACTCAGCACATGAAACAAAACAAAAACTCAACATAGTAAGAAACCAGATAAACACAGCCATAAAACTATGCTCACTAGATAAAATTAACGATGAATTGGACAAAATAAAACAATACTTCATCAACATCAATAAGTTTCCTCCATAAACCGTAGAAAACATTATACGCAGACACCTAGGGAGAAAGCAAAATCAACCAACAAAAGTAAATAAATCTCACGAATCAAAAAATCACGAAACCACATACTGCTGTATACCATATATTCCTGATATCAGCAAACAAATAACCAACATTTGGCAAAAACTAGTAACAAAATAAAACATTCCAGTTAATACTAAATTTATTCAAAAACCAGGCACAAAACTAAGGTCTATACTATGTAAGAACTACACTGACAAACACCACACCAACATTATTTATAAAATACAATGTGATAACTGCCACGACTTCTATATAGGAGAAACAAGTAGAAAAATGGAAACCAGATTCAAAGAACATAAAAAGTCACCTTCACACGTTTTCGAACACTGTAAGTTAAATGGACACAACATAGCCATAGAAAACACTAAAATACTAAATAAAGAAACAAACATAAACAAACGCAAAATTAAAGAAGCCTTACTTATAGAACAACTTAAACCCAAAATAAACCAATATAAAGGAACGCCACTATACCTATATTCATATTATGGATAAAATTATATATTCAAACATCTAACCCCGCCCTCTACATTGCGACACTCAGTTACACAACCCTTTCCAAACATGTGGTCAGCTTCCAGTCAGTTACCTCTTTCTTTGTGAACCTGACGATGACCGAAAAAGGTCAAAACGTTGTTCACTCTTCTATGTAAAATATTTTCTCAACCCAAACGAGCCGTTTTTGGATATAAAAAAAACTTTGTATATCAATAACATAACAGACACTATTCATGAATTTCTATATTTCAGTAAAAAATATTTGTATATCAGTCTGCAATAAAAAACACAAAAAACTACCCAGTCTTTTGTTATGATGTACAGTTTGTTCAAAACTACAAAATTTCCATACAAATGCTAAAATGTATTGTTCACAAAGTAGGTTTTCCACACAATACTTTCAACACTGTTTATTTAGTTCCACAAGAAAGCATCATACTTGCTAGTATTTGCAGCATTAAACATTTAAAATTGTCACAACTGCATTTTTCTTTATACTTTAAAATTAAAAGAAGGAAGAATCTTTGTAGGTTAGAGAACCATCACCACTGCTTTTTACAAGGTATTACAAGTTTGAAAGAGGATGTCCAGCACCATGAACAATAATGAAACACAGAAGACAAGCCATTTGCATCTCCCCCTGGAAAGTAGTTGTAACCACTCCTTCTGGACAAGATGTAGTATCAGTCACATTCCTTATATTAAAATATTTTGACATGGTTATAAAAAAAAATAGTCCAAATGAGACTCCTGTAACACTAAGTTATTTATGCTGTGAATATTGGTAAAACCCATTCACTTCTCATATACAAGTTACATAGGTGGTGTTAACATTCTGACTGGTTACTCATCATTTATTCAGTGCAGTAATTCAATGATCTGTTCATACTTATTATACAATTATCAAAACATTGACACAATTCTCTAAATAGATTCATAATTCCTTTCTCCACAATGTCTGAGGTTTCCAAACATTTTGTTTGACGTTTTAGTTGAGCTTTTTTAAAAACAATTACTGATAAGCAAAGAGATAAAAGAAATTACCATACTTGTAACTGAAGACAATTTTTCCTTTCTATGAGTTATTCATAAAACACATGAAATTACTTCTACCATGTTATTTCAAAATCTACAATTTGTGAACTTTTGGACAAGACTGAGACCCAGTAAAACTGTATTTAAACTCATAAGTATATTCAGATTTCATGTATTGTTAGCTGTTTTGATTTAATTAGAAATTATATGTAAACAATGTTTTAGGCTACCATCCTATTCATTACATATCTCATGTCAGTAAACCAACAGTTGTAACTTTCATAATTATGTTTAATATTCAAATATGAATCATACTTGTAATTCTTTTGTACTGTTGAATTGGTATGTAAATTTAGAATTAACCTAAATATTTTAAACAGAAAAATTCTAAAATCTCTGCTGGATGCAGGTGGGTAAGTGTTCCATGAAGTTAATGGGACAGTCAACATTGCTCAAAGTTAACCTTATTTGCCACAAACATTATGGTATTTGATTGTAGGTGGATGGATAAAAAAAAATATTATTAATGAAGTTCTGCCAAACTGCACTTTTGTTACTGGTGGAATGCATCAATGATTCAGCTTTTTCTTATTTATATTAACGATTCTGATACTATATTAGTGGCATATGGGTGCATAGTGAATTTGCTTTTGAGATATTTTTTGGTATTCCTAGTTGTACTGAAGATAGCTGTGTATTACAAAATCAAATACTTAGCAAAATAAAATGTTTGTAAAAACTCAATTTCAGATTAAGATAATTACTGTAACAAGTTAAACCTTTGACTTAAGTCTTATAAAAAACAAGAAACCTTAAGTTTAAGAAGATTAATTTAAATAATATATTTACTAATTGTATTTTTAAATGCTTTCACACATTAAAACCTTAATTCTCTTTCCTCATACCTTTTACATTACCATCCCTTCCGAAATCTAAAGTTAAAATTTTTAATAACCTTTACTGAAGCTACGTCAACGCTTATTTTATCGAATAATCATTAATATTATTTCACTACACCCTCGCTAAACCAAAGAAACTGTGATTATTTCGTTTTAAGGCTAAGTCACATATGCATGATACTCACGCATGCTCAGAACATCTAAACAAGATTATACTTTTGTGTTAATGCGCTCTCCATTCTTTGTATGTTAAATAATTAATATTCATGCAATTATCAAATGAAACATTGTTTTGCAGATTAGTTTACGATCAATGATTCTAAATGTACCCATTTATTATTATTTACCCAGTACAAATTACACATGATATAAGGGCGCTTGGAACTAGTTTTTAGTATAGTCCAGTTGCAAGTACTGAGATCGCAATTTCGCCATGTATGTCGTTGGCTCAGTGCCTATTCATGAAGATTTTGCAGTAAGACTGACCGTGAGGTTTAGGCAAAGTACGATGAACTTTGGCTTATTTGAATGAAAGAGAAAACAGATAAAGTAAGGATTTATGAAAAGAAATGTCCGGGTTAACTAAGAAAACAAAGAAAACGTCATCTCTTGAAGCAGGTGGGCAAAATTCCTTGATATTGTGGAGGCTGTGCAGTTGACTCGAAATGCACTCGTTGTTTTGCCAATTGGTACACTCTCTGATTTGTTGATTTTTGTGTCTTTTTCAGAACTGTATTATCTAATCGCAAAATTTCTGAATACTGGACCATGCAGAAAAAGTGCAGAGGTAAGAGTAATTTCTTTAAGAGTTCAGTTTTCTTTATAAAGGTCGAACTGCATTGATATGATTTTTTTTTTTTATCTTTTACAGATTCTTCAGCAAGAGATCGAGGAGCACCAGGTAAGCGTTTGTCAGTCATAGACTCAGCCCTCTCTCTCTATCTCTCTGCTCTTTCCTCGTGGTTTCCACGTGGTCTCTCTTCAATTCAAAACATTGCCAGTAATCACGTGCTTAAGATAATATGACGTAGCTTCACGTAGTAGTTATGGTAGTTTTTGTATTTTTCAGTATTGAAAGTTAAATTTAAATGTTCTTTTTCTTAGCTTATGCCATGTCGTGTAGATTGGATGGGAAACTACCATCAAAGAAGTTTTGAAGATTTGGTGAGAGACTTAAATTATGTTTCAATATTATAATTGTTTTAAATATGAAACTGTTAAGTAACTTATTTTGTTGTATGGATTTTAACATTATGTATGGTAATTTTTATTTTTCTTGTTCAATATGTATTTGCAAAAAAACGTTTTGATGCGTTTTGTATTAAAAAGTTGAGTTAAAAGTTAAAAAAAAATTAAAAATTCGTTTATGCTTAACCTACTTTACAACTCAGTTGACGTATTTAGTGTAAACGTACAAATGTGAAATGTGACGTTATGAGTTCACTGGTTGGTTGGTTTATTTGAGCGTGCATGTTAGTCCTGCCATCTAACGGACTTTAATAACAACGCTTATGAAAAACAAAAAACTATTTAGTAAATAAGGTTTGAATGTATTAAGAATCCAATTACTTACTAATAATGAAAAGTTAATTTTATTCAAACTCTATTACACATATTGTCATAGTTTAGGATATACGTAAAAGGAAATTTTGTGTTATGAAATTTCATATAATCAGAGTGAAAGCTTAATTACAACTAAATAAAGTTATTACATCAGTTCTCCCAGTAACACTATCATAAAATTAACTTAATAAGTACTAAAAATTATTTAATAAATAATCGTACCCAATATAATATGTTTATGAGAGTAATGGTATATGCAAAAGCCAACTTTGGAAATACTGAAATGTCAACAGGAGATATTTTGAGTATTAGTTATTTGTAGATCACACAACTCTACAATATAATAATTTATAAATTGTATTAGGAAACAATAAAAATAAAAACGTGAACACCTGTTCAGGATATTATTTACACTTTATAAAGAGTGTAACTTGTCAGTCTCCACTGATGCTGATGAAAACACATTCAGTTACTCAGTGATGTCAAGAAAACCCACTTGTAAAGAAATATATATGCAAAAATGGCTTGTTTGGGTTGAGAAAATATTTTACATAGAAGAGTGAACAATGTTTCAACCTTCTTCGGTCATTGTCAGGTTCACAAAGCAAGAAAGAGGTAACTGATCAGAAGCTGACCACATGTTTGGAAGGGGCTGTGTAACTGAGTATTGGAATGTAGAGGGTGGTTTGAGTTACTTATCCACTATCAGGCAAAGATGTTTGTTGTCATTTTTGTTATTGAATAATTCCTATCTATAATAACTTTGTTACTAAATTTGTGATAATCCAAATGTATTACCTCACACTCACAATAATGGAAGATTTTTTGTCAAACTTGCCAATTAATTTAAGCCATTCTGTAATAATTCAAAATCTATGATAAAGTTGAAATACTTAGAAGGAGACAAACCTTACTACCCCTGTTTATATCATTACTGAACTTTTAGGCACTACTAGTAAGGCAAGTTGAGTTTGACTGGATACTATTAATAACGTTGTTTGCTTTCCCCAATCACCTTCATACACCCCAGTTTACTATACTTTCCCCAATTCCTAAAAGTATGATTTTCTTAATGTTATTGATCTGTTTGAAAGTAATAAATGGAAATTTCATGTTCTTAAATTTAAAATTTTGGTTAAACCTCAGATGTAAGAAAAATATACCTTTTAATAAATTTGTAATATTTTCAAACAAAATACACTGGCAAAAGTTTTTTTTACATTAGTCATTAGTAGTGTTATATTCAAAGGTTTAATCATGTTGCACCTTTTGTTTAAGTGTTAACATTGTTATAACACAAAAAATTATCTAGGAACAAAGCTATCCTCATATATCACATGACCATCTCCTGAAAGTATGTTCTCGACTTGGACCAGTGTTAGACAAAGAGGTACCATCCAGTGTTCCAGGTGTTCAAACCCTTTTAGGTGCTGGCAGACAGTCCTTGTTAAGGACAAAACAGAGTAAGCCACTTTTGTTTTTTGATTGAATTTTTGTATTTGCAATATTTTGTGAAAAATTACAAAGGAGAAATGTAAAATGTACCTTTAAGAGAATACTTTTTGAACCATGAGATTGAGAACTTTTTTAAACATTAACCTAATACTTGATAAATAACTTCATGCATGGAACAAACAGTAGAAGCAGGAAATAACACAATATGGGAGAGTCAAATATTTCATTTTGTACATTGGAAATCATGATTCTAAGAAATTAAGTGGTTTTTATTTTTTGTAACAAAATATGGCCATGTTTCTTTACAAGTAAAACTACTAACATCTTTTCACTATAATATATCAATAAATAATTTTGCTTCATTAATATAAACCTAAAAATTCTTGCATGCAGTGTTTTTGTAGTATTTTTAATTTTAATTTGTTTAAGTACCTAATTGTGAAATTTGTTCATTTCATTATTATTTATTGCTACTGCAAAACAAACTATGCTTCATGTGTTTTACTATCTATGATTATTTTAAAACACTGACATGTTAAAAGGACAAATGAACTAAATTATAGGCCTCAGGAGTGAACATGATTTTGAAAATATTTTAATTGGTAGAACATGTTTTCTTAATGTTTAGTAAAAAATATATCTCATTTAATTTTTTTATTAAATATTTTAATAAGCTTAAGCATACATTTTATATTTATCTGCCTTTCATTTTTGAGATTGTCAACTGATGCTGCTTTTGTGTTATTGTCAGTCTTACTTTTATTAAAAATTAAAAATTTTTATTTATGATATAACAAGTGGAACTGTGACTGAAATAAATCTCTTAAGTGAAGTATTGTTGGGATTATTTTGTTACTGTTACATGCACATATTTAAGTATTTTACACATTAGTCTTTTTTCTTACTGTATTTGTTTTTAAGATGCTTTAACAACAAGATGGAGAGTTTCAGAGATGACTGCTTTCCGTCATGGAAACCCATTTTTACCCCCTTCACATACACAATCATTATATCCTCCTAATATAGGTATGGGAAATTTGTTTTAAATAATTAAAGATATAACTTGTTTTTTATTCTGTGTTTAGTGGCTCACTTTTAACTTGCTAGTCTTTTCATACATCTTTGGAGTATAATTTTCATAAATATTTTGGCATTTTGAAGGTATATTTTTAAAATATTGAGTTTTTTCATAAATTGTTTAGAATATAAGTACAAATGATGTAATGGCATTCAGAATTTTATAATTATGGAAACACTACTCACCTCTCCACAAAAACATGAAGGTAATATCTGGTGCCAGTGCCAAAAATTTATGGGCAGCATACAAAAAGCTTTTGAATCCTACTCCCTTCTCTGTATGAATTATCTTGTAATGTACCAGTACGTGATTCAACTGACACTAAGTTATACCCTTTTGGTTGTTCGAAGGTGATGCATCCCCTATGCGCAATACAAAAATGACTAAGGGTTTAAGTATATATCCGAGACCTGACATTGTTGAATCAAATTTCTCCTTTTTCATTCCAGTTTTATTTGTGCTTTTCAGGTGAGATTCTTGCATATATCTCAACTTATAATATATTTTTTCTTCCTTTTCCTCCATCACCTGATTAATCAATTATTGCAAATACTTTGTCTGTTTCATGTTAACTCACAGTTACCATTGTGCTCCCTAAACTTAAGACTCATTTTCTGTGGCCTGTAGTTGGAATTTTACTTTTTAAAACTCTTCTTCTTTGAATCTCTTCTCCTATCTTGATGGTTTGATTCTGTTTTATCTTCGTTTTGGTTGTCTTTTGCTTACTTACCTTTGTAGTTATTGTACTCTTTCCACTTTCCTTCTGAGGCTCTGCATCATTACTATGAAACTTTTACTGGAAAAAAGTTGTCCCTTTGGTGTGCATTTCTGTATGTGGTGAGGGGACCTCCCAGGAAAGATTCTGTTCTTTCAGTTTACCTCCTTTGGGATATAAACATCCACCCAAGTTTGCCATGTGTGGCAACCCATGAAGGGGAGGAGAGAATCCTGGTGGTTAAAGGGTTCCAACCCTAACACACCACTTTGGCTTTGAATTCCTGTAGACGGGCAGCCTACATAGCTTCTCTACTTAGTTTTTTAACCCACACCAGCTGTTTTAACATACACATAGGTTTGTCTATTATGTATTCAGTCTTTTCTTTTGCTGTATTCAGCTGAAGAAATAATTTAAGTTATTTTTAGGCTGTTGTCACATACTTAGGAAGCAAATTAAATTACAATAACTACATAACATTGTTTGGTTGGTTATTCTGTGTTTTTAGGTGCATAATATAAGTGAAAAAAATTTAGTATACTTCTACCACTAACATAAAAAAATTTATGTTTCAAATTTCATCAAGTAACAGAACAAACAAAAAGTAAAAGGTAAGTAATATATTTTTGTGTTTAATGTATATTCTTTGTTCTTATAAAAGTAATTAAAATGTAGAAAGCTATAAATTTATTATGTTAGAGGAGGTAAAGTAATGAAAACAATAAAATGTCTTCGTGGGTTATGCCTACTAGCTGCTTCTGCATTATATCATTCAGTATGGTAATGTGAGCTATACGTTGGTTGAGTGATTTACAGCTTGTGTGCAAGAATATTATAATTAAAACAATAAAATTAAGTATAAACAGATGTAGACTGTTGCAAGCTTTAAGCTATGAAGGACACAGTTATAGTTTCCTGGTGCATTTTTACCCCTGTGGCACAACAGTATGTCTGCAGACTCGCACTGCTAGAAACTAGGTTTTGATACCTGTGATTTTCAGAGCACAGATAGCCCATTGTGTAATTTTGTGTTTCATTTCAAGCAAACAAACAAAACTGTTGCAATCTTCAGTTATTCTGGAAAGAAAAGGGTAATTTAGATTTATTTTATATTTTTATGGTGGTTACAAAGTTCTTAAAACTGACTGAGACATGGAGTTATGGAAGATAAAATTAACAGATAAGAAATAATTGTTTCGAAGGTTTCATAAGTACACAAATGAAATTTGAAGATTTTCAAATGAAGAAAATAATGTTTAATCTTAATTTGAAATTAATTTTTACACTCTCCATATTTCAGTTTTTTGTAACAATACTTGATTAGAAAATCCATATGTTTTTTTGTGTAGAAAGAACTTGCAATGTTCACTGAAGGTTTGCCAAATTTTGTGAAGATACTTAAAACATGTCAAAAGTTATAACGTGGAAACTCCAATGTTATTTGGTTATATTGACTGTCCCAAAATGGAGAGAAAGAAAGGCTCATTTTATGCTTTCTTTTATTAATGTTAAACACAACACAGTTAAGAAAAGGTCTCTGGTAGTTTTAAAATTTCAAGTTTACATGATATCTGATGGATGAAATAAAATGGTGTTGCTATTTACCAAAAATAATCACTAAAGCTTTAATTAACTAAACATATAGCTTACTGTAAAGTGAGTAATATTAATTAATAAATTTATTGGTGGAAAATATTATGGGAATTGTGTCGCTGTAACCATGTATACTATTACTTTTTCACATTGTTTAAAAAACAAATGATAGGGTATAAAAGCGGTTTCAGAAAATGTCTTGTGTAATGAATGCATTTTGTAACTTACATTTTACTAATTTGTTAAAAATTATGTATATATTTACTGTATCTGTACAAAGAACAAATATGTTATATTGGATTTAAAATGTAGTCCAGGGAAAGTTGGAACTTCAGTAATTGTAACAATGTGTCCACTGTTCTGGGGCTCTTACATTTGTTGCAAGGAGAGTATTTCATTGTTTCATTTGGTTTTGAGAAATATGATTCTATTTTGTTAATGGTTTTTCATTAAATTCTATAAAACTTGTGTATTTAAAAAAAATGTGGTTTAGGACATAAATTAAAACTGAAAAAATAGGATTTTTAGGAAAAATAACGGTTAATAAAGTACATAGTTACAGCTACTCTCAATTATGTGTTTGCTTTAACTTTTTATAGTTTATTCATTATGAGGTCAGTATTTGAATTATTTTATGTTAATATTTGTGTTTTGAGTTTTTTCCAACTTGTCCATGCTATTAAACTATACTTAGAAGTTAAGAAAGAAAATTATTTTAAATCTTTATACAGTATATGGACTTTATGCAAGAGAATCTAGTGGTCCAATGAAATGTGCACATCTTGTTACATCCAAAATGTATGTGAAACAACAGCTGTATCGTCGCATGCTGGGTCATTTGTCTTCCGTTTACTGTGTTCTCTTTGATAGAACAGGAAAATACATTTTTACAGTAAGTCTTATTGTGAATGACAAGCTAGTGATTTTTTTTCTTCTATTTCCACTAAAACTAAATTACAGAATTTTAGATCTGGATATGTGTTATTATTTGAAAAAATTTCTACCAAAAAGAAAGAAAAAAAAAAGCTTGAGACAGCATGGATAATTAACTAAATGGTGGGTAGGAATTTGTTAGATTGTATTTAATTACAAAAACTTGTATAAAATGTGAAAATTAGTTTCTATATGAACAACTAAATGTAAACATAGAAAATTATAGGCCATTTTAAAATACATAAGACCGGGCCGTAAGAAACAGTAAGGTCAGTCAAACGATGGCCGGACCACATTTTAATGACATGTATAGCTGCAACTTTCACATTAAAAATTGCTTCTTTTAATTCATTATATTATGTTGTGTGTATGCAGTGATTTTAGTCGAAATGGTTAAAAATTCAACCTCATAGCATTAAATTTTGAAACATTTGCTGAGGGAATGATCTGACCACTCAAACATTACTTCCTATAACAATGTAAGAAGTAGTGGACTTTTAGTACTTTTTTTTTAGGTGTAAGATTACATTGTTAAATAACAATTCCTTACATAATACCATAAAAAAATAGCATATAGCATATTTTAAGTGCAAAACAAATGTTATATTTCTTGTGATGATGAGAAACCCACTTGAAGTAAAAATGTATTTTCAAGATGGCTGGTATGGATATTAGCACTTCAATTAAAATAAAGTGCTAATACACATACCAGCCATCTTGAGAATACAAATGTTATATTTATAGAAGCAGTGAATAACAAATCAGTAGTTATTTTAGATTTGATTTTTAAAAAATATTAAATACTTATTACAAATCATTGAACAAGATTTTGATTTTTTTAAGATTGAATAATTTAATTTTATGGGATATTTTTGCTTCTATTTCCATAAAGCTAGATTTTGGTAATTGTTGTGGGTGTAGCGAACAACCTGTTATATTAGGTTAAACAAGTTCTGCAACTGTGCCATGTCTCAATAATGTTTGAAGATTTTCCATTGTTTATGCTGACACATCCTTATCTCTGATTTCAAAGTTCTTGTGTTATTTTACTGCATATTAGCTGCAATGAAAATTCACCTGGAATGTGTTTAGTACAGGAATATAAAACTGAGACTTTGTGTGCAATGTATTAATTTTTCTTTACATTATTTTATATAAGCTAGCTGGTCTGTGTATCATTGTACACTTCAATATGCACTGTAGAACAATTTTTTATTTCTGTTAATGGAATTTTTTGAAATATTATATTTTCTCACTTCACTTTTTTCATTAGTAATTCTTTGTAAATTTATGAATTAAAAAAACGACATGATACAATGAGTTATAAGTTTAAATAGTTGATGTTTTTGTGATTTTATTAATATATAAGCAAAGTACCTGTTCCAAATGACCGGAAAAGTTTATCGATTTCAGTTATTTCATGACTTCAAAAAGGTTGATTGTGTTACATTCTTGATTTCACTTAGAGCCAAAGTTCTGAGCTACTTATTATGCCCACCTCAAAGTGATTGTTGAGCATTTCAGTCATGCTAAGAGCTGCTCAACAATAAGATATGCTAAAGTTACATTTTTATTCTCTAAGCTGAATGACTTAATTTAATTCCTAATAGTTTAGTGTGGAATCTCCTTGCAAAATAAGATTGGGCATCAACATTATTCATGTCTCTTCTCCAGTTTGCAATGTATATATACATATAACATAGCAGACCAGAAGTATTATTTATCTTTATTATCAATGGTATTTCAGGATTTCACATCTTTACTTCAAATTAGACCATCTTGAAGAACAACTGAAACAGTTTGTGTAAATTATTTATAATAACGACTTGTTTACAAACAAACTTTGTATATTATACAGATCAATACAGGTGAAGCAAGTAAACTCAATAATAGTAAAACATATTTATTGAAATGTGCAACAGTAGAGATATGAAAGTTTGTAAAAAAATATAAGGAACAGTTTATGAAATAAAATCAATATTGTGAAAAAACGTTTACAAAATTGAATTACAATAGAAATTTTAAGTACTGTTATTCATATTAAATTAAAATTGTGAACCTTACTGACTGTTCTACTTTTTTTTGAAAAAAAAGTAACAAAACTTAAAAAAACAAGTTTTGGTTTTGCACTTTGCAACAGATGACTGTTTAATGTGAGGGTCCTACATAAAATTTTGCAAAAGAGAAGTACTGTGGAATAAGTTGATTCTCTTCTTCAGGGAGCAGATGATACACTTGTTAAAATCTGGAGTGCTTGGGATGGACGATTACTGTCATCTCTAAGAGGTCACTCTGCAGAAATCACTGACATGGCTGTCACATATGACAATAGTCTCCTAGCAGCCAGCAGTGTCGACAAAATCATCAGAGTCTGGTGTCTACGAACGACTGCTCCAGTTGTGGTACTTACTGGGCACACAGGAATGGTGACCTCTTTACAGGTAATGTAAGAGCAGAAAGTTCAGTGTTCTTATAATTTGAATCAGTGTGTATAAAAATGATGAAGCAGTGTTTTTTACTGAGTTATCTTTCGAAATAAAGCTGTGATAAATACTAAATAAATTTATAAATTGGGCTTTGTGGTTATTTTTAGTATCTTAAACAGTTTGTCTACTTGATTATTCAAAAGTAACATCAATGCCATAATCTTTGAATCTTATCATCAAGTCAGTAGACTATATTTAGGGATGGCCAAGGTACTCATTAGATATAATACAAACATGCATGCTAAAAAAGTCAACAATGACAGAGAAATCTGCTTTAAAATATGATTTTCACTCACTTTCATTTGTTTCTTTACCCAACAAGCCCAAAGACCAGATAAGTAACCATCACTAAGATATTAAACCAGAAAGTTACCAACTCACCAAATGGTTCATCTTTCTTCAGTCAAGATAGTATTATAGGTATTCTGTACCATTGACATCAATTTATATCTAAATTTACTTCTTGGCAATGAACAGTGTCATCACTCAGTTGTAATAGCTAATAGTGATTTAAAAAAATCATAATTCTATTGTAAATGATATTATCATTACCCCTTGAAGTTAGCTTTCTTAAGAATATCTGGTGTTCCTTGTTAAAGGTTAAATACTGGGTTGAAACAGGAATTACCAGCAAATAATAGATGGGCATTAGGTAGCTGTAACATAGAGAGTTCTCATTGCTTTGCACACTATATAATCACAATGTCTTTAGAGAGTGAACCCCTATATTATGTATGAAGTGAAGAAGTAGAAAAAAATCAATACACATAATGTTATTTTATTACACACATTCATAGATAACATTAATGTTCAGGCATAAAAATATTTTCACAGGATTTATGTACTGAGAAACCAAGCTCAGTCAATACATGTCTTAATTATTACAGACTCTTGCTTTGAGTTCAGTTGAATTGACCAACCTGATATCCATTTTGTACTCGTATTAAATTTTATTATTTAAATCCATGTAGGGATGGTAGTTGTCTAATCCTGTCATCTCTGTTTTGTTGTTGGTATTCTTTTTGGCCCTGCTATATACCTACATCACTTTATAGTGACAAATTGTTTTGTTTTTTGCATAAATATAGGCTCATTTAGATGAAAAAGAGATAACAGAAAACGTGTCTTACCTTGATCTTGTAACTGTAAGACAGTCTCAAAGAAGCTAAATTATTGTATGTTTAATAACATTCATTTTTGAACAAAAATGGAAGAACTATCTGTTTTACCACACCACATGCAAGTTGTTTTCACAAACCAAAACAATTATCTGTATTAATGGGATGGCTGTATTTTAATTTGGATTTAAGTGGCATGAATCATTGAGTTTTTGCAGTTGTATTTTGCTTGCCTGACCTCAAAACTCATACCAAAATAAAATATTATTAGCTGAATAGCTTATAAATCGCCAAAAATTATTGTATTTTAATTTCTTGAAAGATATTTCAAGCTTAAACTCATTGTGAAATCATAAAGCTTAGAACAAAAATGTTTTTATGGAATATGAAAACTATGTATGATATCAGTATAGAGTATTTAATTTTCAGTGTTTAAATGCTTGGCACAAATTTTCAAATTCTTTATATACCTTTTTGTTTTATTTTGTTACTGCAAAATGTCATCTTCTCTTTAAAATGAAAAGAAAACACTAAAATGTTTTGGCAATTTGTAATACATTAGTTTATTTATCAAACCTTATGCTACCATGTATGATTTTATCACTTGGTTTTGTTTTTAGGAGAAATACATCATTTTGTAACTGTATGGAATATTTTAAAATTTGTTAACATAGAGGCATTTTTTCAATTTCAATATTAGATGGTAGAGCTTCTGTATTAATATACAGTCTTCGAACTGCATATGAAGTGCATATTGTGAAAAATATATTTAACAAGAGATGTGTGGTTACTTCATTGAATTTGAAAGATATTTGCAAGTGTTGCCCTCTTAACAAGCAATGCAACTTGAATTAAAGATCATAAAAATTAAACCAAGAAGCTTAAACACACAACTTCTTCTTTCAGTGGAATATAAAGTAATGTAGTGATTTTTTGTAACTAAGCATTTATGGAAAGAATTTTTCTTAGCTGTTAAATAGAAAGCTAAAGATAAGCAACTGAAGCTAATACAAAAGTTATGTAAATACATGTCATTCTAAATCAACAAATTGTTGTATAAAATACTGACCAAGGGAGGTAAATACATTGTTGTTTACATAGAGTTTGGTAAGAGAAAGAAAAGTGTCAGTGGTAAAAGATGAAGATATGTTCAGTCCAGATAAATTGTTTTAAAGAAATTGTATGATTTCTTCATATTGACAAAAAATATGGAATGGCCATAGGAAATCCACTATTTCCAACACTGTGTTGCCCTCTCATGGAATATTTTGAAACCAAATTAGTGGCCTCTATAAATATAAACCTTTGAAAGTTTTCTTAGTTCTGATATGTTGGTGATATATTTTCTGTGTGGTCAAACAAAAGAAGTGATTTTGAAATTGTTTCAACCTTAACTGATATCACCCAACTATCAGATTTAAAGTTGAATGGTTAAAGGGATGATAAACTTCCTATCTATGTGTACTATAAACCAACAGACTGTTTAAGTGATGTTCACTTTTTTTCATGTCACCATAAACAGGTTAAACATCTATTATTTCTTCATATTTTTTCTTTGCACTTAGAGAATATGCCACTCTGCAATGCTTGAACACAAAATTAAAAATATCTTTTCTGTTTTTGAAGAACTACATTTTTAACATTTCTTTACAAATCTACATCTCAAAGCAATAAAAACCTTGTTCCATAAAATGAAAGAAAGATCACTCTGATAATATGAAACCACTTTATGTTGGCTATAACATTAACATTGAACTCCTTGAGAAAATATTAAGGAAGAATAACATTAGAAGTATGTACAAACACGTACATAATTATGTACATTAAAAATAACTTAACTTCAAACAGAAAAACATGCCAATCTTGTGAGAAAGGTTATGCAGGTGAAATTGGAAGAAGTGTTGACACGAGTTTTTGAACATAACAAAAGAAATAAAAAATGGAAATGAAAGCGATATCATTTTTTTTCATATGAGATATACTGACTATCAAACTGATTTGGAAATTGAAAAGAATTATGTATTAAACTGATCAAAAAGAAGAATCATTGAAAGTTACTTAATCAAAAACCTGCCTAATTTCAACATCTCTGAGGGCACATTGAACTTAAAAACTTCCTGACTGCCTGTGTCCTTAACAAGAATTCCAAAATGATTGATTGTGAAGATGTTCGTTTACCAGTTTTTCTCCTTCCAGAAGACAAAACAAGACTGAAGAGAATGTGTCAAAACTAGTGTTTCTGATATCAGACTTCTGACAGTTTGTTCTGTGTCCTGTGCCTTTTAAACTAATTGGTACATATAGTATTGTGTTCTTTTATTATATATATGTTTAAATCAACTACTCTTATCAGTACTGATGTTAAGAGAAATGTCTCATTGGCAGTGATATACAACAAATGATATTTACATTTTTTCAATGAAAACGTTTGTTTGATTATTATTACTTGTAACAAAACGAATAAAATGACATTAGGCAATTTAAACATATTGAGAATTTTAAGAGCAAGAAACAGGCCTGCTTACATTCTGTATGTGCTTCAAAGTGCCAGTGTGAAAATCTAACTTCAAGCGAGTGGCAATTGACCACTGTACTAACAAAAGAATCATCGAAACTCCATCTGACCATTGTTACTTTCAATTTCAATTTTGTTTCTTCCCCTTCATCAGGACGAACACTGAAATATGCAGTACGCTTTAAGAAGCAATGAAAAAAAATTATATATGGTATGAGAACTATCTATGGCTCAAACAAAATATTAACAACAATGTACAGAAACATAAATAATGCTGTAAGATAAAAGAATAAATGAAGAGATCTAAATAAAATGTTAAAATGAAGTATTCTTTAAAAATTGAGTTGAATTGTTTGTTTTTACTTAACTTAAAAAAAACATTAATAAATAAATATTTACTATGATAATGTAAGCTTTTTAGATTTTCAGCCAAGATTATAATTTTTTTCTTTAGTTTTGTCCTTATCCTAAAGGCAGCCTTCGCTACTTAATATCAACAGGGAATGATGGATGTGTGTGCTTTTGGCAATGGAACACAAAAACTAACATTTTCAAGTAAGAAATTAATTCTGACACTGAATAAATTATTTTTCAAGCATGTCCACATTTTTATTTCATTTTTGTTCCATTAAATGCCTGAAAATATTATATGTTAAAAATATTTTATTCAATGAACAAAATCTTAAAAAGTATGTCTTAAGAAATTATTTTGTAATATACAAATTATTTGAGAAACTTGTGTATATTTGTATAATATTTTGATTAATTTAAAATACTAGTTATTTAAGAAGCATTAATGAAAAAATGTTATGAATCTTTGCACAAGATGGCAGGTTTTGTAAGTAATAGTATTTTTAAAATTCTGTTTATCTTGTTCCTGTGGATACACATCGCATAAAAACTTTTTTTGAAACTGTACTTCATGAGAGTAATTAGAAATATATACTTCTTTTAACTAAATGCAAATGCATTTTGGCCAACTTTGTAGCCACAAATTATAACTCTGAATTTCCCAAGCGTATTTCAGAAATTTATACCCAGAAAATGATAATTTTCAATAAATTATTTTTAGAATAGATTTGTTTGTTAACTTACAAAACGAATAAAATGACATTAGGCAATTTAAACATATTGAGAATTTTAAGAGCAACTGTCTGACTTACGTGAGTAAAATGTGATTTTCATATTTCATTTGCATAACCCCAAAAGCCTCGTAAATGCATGTTGTAATTATTTTTGCTATTTTCTCTACCTTACTACAAATTACAGCAGAATTAATGTTTTTTTAAATGTCTCCAATTACCATGATAATTAATAACTCACCAGGTAGGATAATGAAGTAAACGGACAGGTTAAGTTGCATTTTGCACACCTAAACTGTGTATGTTACATGAAGAGTGATGATGATATATATTTTTTTTTCAATTAATGCTTCTTATCTAACTTAATAACTTTAATTTTTACATTTTGGTTACTTTAATTAAAACATATATAAAATTAAATGAAAAAATACTGAAAAAATCAAGAAATTTGAAATGTATCAGAGCTCTAGACTAGTTTGTACTTGAACAAAAATCATGCCTGCTTTCATAATCTAAATTTTCTTTCTAAGTTTGTTGCCCAAAAAATAATTCTTTAGGTATTGAAATTAAGAAATCAAATTGCAGGTACAGGAATCCCTCAATTTATGAACATTTAGTTTGCTTTTTTTATGATTTAATTAACTTTTATGGACATATTTTTTCAGTTTGCATTTACACTTTTCATTATAACATTTTCTTTTAAATGTTGCAAGAAAATTTTGTGGTCAAAAGATTTACCAGTAACTGTCATAATCTCTCCCTACTCTTGTTACCTTGATAAAAAAAGCAATACCATCTCTTGATGAATACAGTACTTATATTTTTTTAATTCTGTCATTGGAAATGTCTTTGTATTTCTGCTTTTTATTTTTTGTAAGATTATAAAGGAAGAAGATTTTACGATAATGTGGTCAAATATTTTGGGTCATAAATGAATTTTCTATTTTTTAACCT
Source organism: Carcinoscorpius rotundicauda (assembly GCA_011833715.1). Classification (NCBI taxonomy): domain Eukaryota; kingdom Metazoa; phylum Arthropoda; class Merostomata; order Xiphosura; family Limulidae; genus Carcinoscorpius; species Carcinoscorpius rotundicauda. Next base: position 115,739,227 of record CM022391.1, on the reverse strand, counting down.
TTAAAATAATGAGACAACTATTCTCAATTTACATTTTTTTCATTGTAAATTACATTCTCTAAGAACATATCCTACTCATAAATCAAGAGATGCCTGTAGCTTATAATTAAGATTTTTGTATTTTGAAACAAAATTTTATTAATGTGCATCGGTAATGAAGTTGTTTAATGGAGTTTGAATGCAACTCTAAAAGGTTGCAACATGCATACTTTGATCTTCAACTGTATTTTAATGGTTAAGGAAATTATAAATTATATTACAATTTATTTGAAATGTTTCATCTGTCTTTTTCAGCCCAAAACCTCTAAAGTTTACAGAACGAAACAGAGCTGGAGCTCAGATGATTTGTTCCTCTTTTAGCTCAGGTATTCTTCTTATGTGGTGTTTGTGTACATATTAATATAATGTTTTTCTGAAAGTAACGAAATTCATGTGCCATGGATTTTCCTTGAGAGGTTGTTATTTATTGGTAAAACAACCCATCTTTAATTGTAAAGTATCTTACAAAATGTGTAAATATTTATATATATGTTCCTTAGTCAGTTTATTTTTCATATTTAATTTTGAGTTTTAAATTCTCATGGTTTATTTTTTTCAGGAGGTATTTTCTTAGCAACTGGAAGCACAGACCACCATGTTCGAGTGTACAATATTTTGGGGAATGGTGAACCTGAGAAAATCATGGAATTAGAATATCATTCTGTAAGTATCAAAATACTAACTATGGCTCTGGTTAGTAAAGAATGTCCAAAAAGTTCAGAACTGCAGGATCTTCAAGGAATTTTACAGGATGTTTTCCAAATACTTGGAAAAAATATGGTTTACCAGAGATTTTTTCCTGCTTTGAAATGTCATTATAAAGAAATAAAGAAAAGATACAATGGTTCCAGAGTTTTTGGACAATTTGTTTTGCAGTAATTGTTTTTGAATTGGAAATACTTTGTGCCTCAAAATGTATAATGTTGCTTGTGACATGCTACCTTTTATATCCTCTCTTTGTTAGAATGTTTACTGTTCACAATATATTAGATTTTGTGAATAAAGTTCACAAATTCAATCTCATTTTTAATAAACAAGGATTTATCCAGTTTTAAGAGAAATTTGACAGTCTTCTAGATACCTCTTGTGGGATTAATAATTTTTCAGAATAACAATAATATTCAAAAATGAAGTATAATATTCTGCTCTTTAATTTCATAACCATTTTTTTTCAAAAATAATAATGAACCACTGTAGTATGCTAACTACCATTATTCTTCCATCAGTTTAAGACCATAATGTTGTTTATGCAAACTGTACAATAGTTTCCTGGACAGTTATATTGTGGTATTGATTTGCTTGCACCAGTTTTTAGTGATCAGTTTATCATATTGTTGCTTCTTTGCTAAAAATTCTGACTAGTTGTTTGAGTTTTACTTTAATTATTGCTTGTAGTTGCCTGCCTTATGTTCCATGGTGGACTGATGATAAGTTTACAGATTTAAAACACTGGACTCCAGGATTTTATTCTTTGATATGGATAGAGCACATGCAGACTTTGTATAGCTTTGTTCTAACACAAGAACAAGCCTGTTTGTTGTTTATAAATTTGTCTATCACATTTAATGTAGTTATTTATAATTTAAAAAATGTTTACTTTTTATTGTCATTCTTTTAACTTGTTTATTATTTTAACAAATATTATTTTTTACTGTACTATATATGCTATCCTAATGTTTCAATTCTAGTTAAACAGTAGCATACTGTAGTAATTTACTTTGAATGTTAAGCGACTTTAAAGGGACTGTTTTATGGATTTTCATTTGTCTGTACTGATGTCAAGTTTCCAAGGACAGGAAGTAAACAACCACTACTTATACTCTACTCTACTATTTAGTGCTATTTTCATTAACAGTGAAAATTATTTGTGGTTGTTTTTATTATTATGTATTTTTATTATAACTAATATTTTGCATTATTAGCTTAATTTTTATATTTAGAACTGACCTAAATGTCCTAAAGATATTACTTTGGATTACAGACAAAAATATCATTAATATTAAGATAACCAACTGAACAAACAACAGATTATAATAACCATAAATAAGAACAGTATGTTAACTTAGCTATAATCTTTATTGGGTGACATGCTTTGGTTATAAGATAATATTAATTTTTCATCACTATATCTCTCAAAGAGGAAGTTTCATCATAATTGTTTCTCATGAAAGCGCTCAGTTTTATTAATCTCTTGTCATGTTTATCAAAGATAAAAGTTTCAAACTTTACTTTTTTAAGAAAATGTATTTTATATGTTAATTTGTCTACAACAGAATTCCTCTGCCAGCAATACAGTGGTATGTCTGTAGACTTGTATTGTTAGAAACTGGGTTTTGATACCTGTGATGGGCAGAGCATGGATAACCTGATGTTCAGCTTTGTACTTAATTACAAATAAAGAAAATAAAGTGTGATAGAAATTACTAAAGATTTTTTTGGTGACTTTTATTATATTGTATTATGTAAGAAAGCTGCACTGAAAGCTGTTTGCTGTAAGTTATTTTTCGTTTGGAATGACCTTTTGTAATCAACTGTCTTTCAAGAATATTGTGAATTTGTCTCTTTCTTTCAGGATCGAGTAGACAGCTTGCAGTTTAGCCACACCGGTTGTAGGTTTATTACTGGTAGCAAAGATGGCACAGCCCTTGTATGGTGGTATGAACGACAGAAGTGGAACACCATTTGTTTGAAGATGACAACTAAACTTCCAGGGTAATTTGAAAACATTATTTTATTCACATAATACAAACTTTGGACTCTGGATATACCGTAGAACATAATAAGCAAATTGAGTTAAATTATAACAATACTTTTGTGCATTTAAAACAAAAAAAATAGATTATATTTACTAATGGCTATCATTGTATTGCTAGATGACATTAGTGCTAAAAAGTACTCATGGTAATATTGCTTTATCTAATGACTGAATGAAAGCTAAGATATTGAAAGTTAGCTTATTTTAAATCATTTGCTACAATAATCTATTCAAGTAGCAGTTGCCAAACATACCAACAACATTCATTGGCTGAATGAAAATATTGATTTAACTTATGTTATGAAAAGTGTATAAATCATTCAAGAAATTCTCATAAAAAAATTCAAAACATGGTTATTTTCTGGTAAAAAAAAATACAATTTTTAAAGAATACTTATTTTAACATTTATTTTTATTTAAATATTTTTCCTGGGAAAACTTTTTTGTTTATTCTTTTATCTTACAGCATTATTTATGTAGCTGTACATTTTTTTTTATTTGTTTGAACTATAGGTAGTTCCAATACTATGTATAAATATAATCTTTTGGAACGTTTTTCAGAGACTATAAAAAGGTATTGTATATTTCAGTGTTCCTCCTGATGAAGGGGAAGATACAAAATTGAAACTGAAAGTTACAATGGTTGGATGGAGTCTTGATGATTCTCTTGTTATTACAGCGGTCAATGACCACTCGCTTAAAGTCTGGGATGCCTACACCGGCACTTTGAGCCACGTACTGAATGTAAGCAGGCCCATTTCTTGCTTTTAAGATCATTAACATGTTTAAATTGTATGATACCATTTTTTTTTTCATTAGAGTTCAATCAAGGGTCCTTCAAACTCAGAATATTATACAGGTCAAAACTACAGCATTCTAACACCATGCAAGTGAGTGAAAAAAGGTAATAGATATACTAGTCTAATTATAAGTTTGTAACAAATATGTGGTATTTTGACATGGGGCTACTTTATATGTGTGTGTGTGTGTGTGTGTGTGTGTGTGTGTATATATAACACTAGATAAATAAAAATATCAATCATCTTCTAGTGTCATGAAGATGAAGTATTTGTCTTGGAAACACATCCTACAGATACAAGAATATTGCTGAGTGCAGGTCATGACGGTCGAATTGTTTTATGGGACATAATATCTGGGGTTATGATAAAAAGCTTTTTCAATACGGTAAGAATTATAAGTTTTCTACTTTGATAAAGCCGATTTTTTTTCATTTTTATTGTAAAATAACGTATTTTTAAAACTGAGTTAATTCTTTAATATTAGACTTGTTTTTTCAATTGTTAGCATCATTAATGTTTGTTTCAGAAAAACTTATTATTTCCCTTTAAAAAAAAGGAAGCATTTTTAAGCCTCTTTCTTTATGTACAACCATGAAAATTATAGCAAAATATTTGAGTAAACTTGTTGATGAACATTATAGCAGTCCAGCATTTAGAACAGGTGTGGTTCATTATATAGGCTCATGGTAATGTTGCAACATTCTGTAACTTCTCTGGAGTCATAACTGTTCTTCTAGATATTTGTTTTTTTAGTTATTTTGATATTTCAATAATTTGAAAACAAGGCCATTCTGACAGTAAGTAATTTTTATAATTTTCATTATTCTGCATAACTCTATCTCCTCTTTTTAATTTCAGATTGAAGGACAAGGTCACGGAGCTGTGTTTGACTGTAAGTTTTCCTCTGATGGATTTATGTTTGCATCTACAGACTCGCATGGTCATATTAGTATCTTTGGACTTGGTTCCAATGAGAGATACAAAAAGGTAGTTATTTTTTCATCATTGTTGACTTATCTATTTTTGTACTGTAATAATATTCACTTATCTTGAGATTAGTAAGTAGAGTGCTAATGATTTATCTCTTTTTTTTTTTCTTCAGAGTTACTCATTTTGATTTTAATAAATGTATTTTACAATATTAAACTTTGCAGTCAGAGTTTGTTAGCTTTAACATATTTCAAACTTAATACTAGATTTCCTGTTCATTTTTTTCCATAAAATTATTTGATATTTGTTTTGCAGAAATGTTTATATTCAAAACACATGTTAATCCTATTCCCTGCATTGTGCTGTACACTTCACAGCAGGATATCAGTTTATTTGTGTGTTTTTCCCATAGAATTTACCATCTATGTTATTTCTCTTTTTCTGATAAAATAATCTCCTCTTTCAAAATAGTACTGCCTTCTATTGGTGCAAATTTTCAATGCTTGCCATTAGCCTTTATTTCCTGCTTCTGCATATCCACTTGTAAATGATCATGCAACAGTCCTCCACCAACAGGAGAGTGCCACAACTCCTATTGTATACTTGGTGTGGATTCCTGTACGTGGTGAGGGGACCTTCCAGGGAAGGTTCCGTACATCCTCTGGGATCTAAACGTGTTTGCTATGGGTGGCAATTCGTGAAGGGGAGGCAAAGATCCTGGTGGTTGAGGGGTCCAATCTGAACACATCACTTTGACCTTGAATTCCTACAAACAGGCAGCCTTGGGGTAGCCTCCTTGGTTCAGTCGGCTAGTCCACTTGGGCTAGGGTCAACCAAGTACCAGTGTTGGAAATTTTCAACAGGTGTTGTGGACATTGTATCTGATGCTGGTGTTTGGGTATAGTTCTTGTGAAATCTTGGTGCTGCAGTATCCTTGTTTGACATTGTGATGTGTCCCCTTGTAGAGCTCCATGGTGGGTGGGGTCAGTGTGCTTTGAAATATTCCTTTTTTTTATGGATCCTCCAAATAAAAATTTAAATAAAGAAAACGACCATTTCTTGAAGTTTCTGAGCAGCAATCTTCAACATCTGTACCACCTGTTGTACCTCATTTTCTTATCCTACATGCTAGTTTGAATTCATCATGAAGAGTTATTGTTGAGAGGGATTTGAAGAACATCCCTGAGTCAGAGATCCCCACTGATTCCTCCACTTGAGGAGTTTCTGCAATGAGACGTATCTCCACTCGCAAAGATGGAATTACGATGCCAACCAATAACCTTCTTCTGACATTTACATCACCACATTTATCTGCCACCAGCAAGGCATGCTATCTTAATTGTAGGGTATGGCTGTTCATTCCAAACCCTTTTCAATGTTTCCAGTGTCAGAGGTTCAGTTACTCAAAGACGTCATGCTGTAGTTCTCTGACATGTGCTTGTTGTGGTGGCAAGGACCATGATACCTCTGAATGTGATACAGACCTTCATTGCGTCAATTGCAATGGCTTTCACCCATCCTACTTTCATTTTTGCACTAAATGGTTGGAAGAAAAATAGGTGCAGCATTTGAAAACAATTCATAACATTACCTATCCTGAGGGTTGAAAATTGCTGTCCACCTCTTCATCTTGAACGTATGCTACTGCACATCATTTTACAACTACAATGGGAGTGCAGACAGATCTCTCTGTGCCTCCAAAAGAATCATTCTCAAAACAAATGAAAAGCCTTTTGACCTCCATGGTTAAAAAAGTTGTTGAATCAACTTGAACACCCAACTCTGTCCCTTACATACATTCCAACAAACCCCAAGGTCTACATCCTTTTGTTCCGGGTACAGGCATTTACTTGGATAAATCTTCTTCTCCCACCACAAGATGCAAAACAATCATTTCTTCACGTCCTCAGTCCCCTGTCAACAGCAAAGACTTGCCCAATTGATCCAGGGCATGATCCATGGAGATCAGAAGACTTCCCTCGAATAAGGACAGTAAGGAAAAAAAGATGTAGTTGTAAACAGAAGGGTTCTCCACCGAATTTGCCTATGCATAATTAAAAATAGCCACCTCGATACAATGGAACTGTCGAGGTTTACGTTCTAATCTGGATGACATCGAAACACTGATTTCTTCCTGCCATCTTGCATGTCTTTCCTTACAGGAAAAATATTTGAAACCTGTCTCATACAGTCACCTTTTGGCAGTTTTCTCTGTACAGAAATGACAGGCTTTGTGATGGGTGAGTGGTAGCACTGTTGGTTAATCAGCGTGTGCTAACCCTGTCTTTGCCACCTGACACCCTTGGAGGCCTTAGCCATCTGTGTTTCCTTGGGTCGTACCATCACTGTTTGCTCTCTCCATCTATTGCTTGGAGAGACTTATGATCAGTCAGACCTTGATTCTCTTATTGAACAATTTTTGTCTCCCTTTTTAATCCTTGGGAACTTTAATGGACATCATTCCCTCTGGGGAAGTACTGATATTGATAGGAGGGGTCTCTCTGTAGAGTGTATGCTCTCTGATCACAACTTTTCGCTTTTCAATACCGACAACTTTTACATCTCGTGTCAGTCGTTGAACATGAGGTATGCTGAGTAGCAGCTACAGACTGCCCTTAATCATTTATTGAAGTTGACCACAGCAAACAGCTTTAATTTCCCTTTTGTTAAAACCATTTGCATGCACTTTTGCTGCCAACGGTGTATTCACCCTGATCCTGAACTCCATGTCTGTGAATTTGTGCTGCCAGTGGTCCTTGAAACAAAGTTCTTTGACCGTAAGCTGACCTTTGTACCACACATTAAGCAGCTAAAGGTCAAATGTACAAGAGCACTGAACATTCTCCGTGTCCTTTCTATCACCACTTTGGGAGCGGATTGATGTTCTATACTAAACATATATCGTGCTCGTATTAGATCGAAGCTTGACTATGGATTATTCTTCGATGGCTCTGCTAGACCCTTGGCTTTAACGATACTGGACCCCATTCATCATCAAGGACTTCTGCTCTGCACTAGGGATTTTTACTCTTTCCTGCGTCAGAACTTATACATAGTCTCGTGAAGAATTCTGCCGTTTACAACTGTCTTTACTATATGTTTCAAAACTTCATTGCTTACCAAAGCATCCCACCTGGGGTTGTGTTTTCCTTCCTCATTGGGCCGTACTTTTTCAGAACAGATAGTCTGCCATTACTCCTTTTGGCTTTCATATCCAGGTGCAGTTGGATGAATTGGGTTTGTTCTCGTATAGCATTACTGTATCCACTGGTGAGCCCATCCCATCATGCCTTATTACAGTCCCCAAATGTGACTTGTTATCAAGTCATCTGAGTAAAGTAGTCATTCCCAATTGGAAATACTGTCTATTATTTGCTGAACATCTTTTGAATTATCCTTCCATTTCTATTTATATTGATGGTTTGAAATCAGGTGACTGTGGGCTCTGCCATGGTTTGTTGCAGTTCAGTGGTTGTATGCAGAATCCTCTCTACAGCTTCTGTGTTCACTGGTGAACTTTATGCCATTTCTCTTGCCCTGGATTACATAGAAGCTAAGCAATACTCAAACTGCACTATTTATACTGACTCACTTAATCCTCTACTGGCCATGGAATTTTTTCACGTTAGTTCACACCCTGTTCTTGCCGATATTCAAAACTGACTGGCCCATTTCTTTTTAACATCTACTTCTATTCAGTTTTTCTGGATACCAGGCCACGATACGCAGGAACGAGCTCACAGACACCCCACCTGTATTCAAGGCTTGGCTCTGTGCCAGCTTGCAGTCGACTTGGAGTGAGCAACACAAAAATAAGATTTATAAATAAAATCCTTTATTTGACTTTGACCATCTTGCTACAGTAAGGATTGGAAAGAGGAAATTGTTCTAACTAGGCTATGCATTTGTCACAGTTTTTTAACTTATTTTCTTTTATCTTGGATTGATGCACCAATATGTTGTCTGTGTAATGCTCAGAACACAATACGCTACATTATACTTTCTTGCCGTTATTGTGACTCTCAGTGATGGTGGAAGAAATATAAAGGGGTCCCACAATATATGTTGTTGATTAATAGGATCCTTGGATGTCAAGTGGCTGAGGTCTGATAAACTGTAGTGGTAGTTTGACCTTATCCAGCACCAGTTGGATTCTTATATTGTACATTAGTTTTGTGGCAGGCAAAGGATCAGCCATTTCAATGGAAAGTAGAGGTACAGTGTATAAATAATTAAGAAAAGCTATTTTATGATTTGTGAGTTGGAAATACATTTTCAGTGAAGGAAAATGCTAACCTCTGTGACCCTTCAAAGTTATGCTCCCTTTGCACATAATGCATCCCAGTGGGATTATTTGATTTTAAAGGAATAAATCCTGGAATTTTTCAACATTATTTGCTTTGTTTCAGCAATTGTCTGTCCCTTTTTAGCTGTGATAAACTTGAAAAATAACAAAGAGAATCAACTGCACTTTCATGTTACAATATATTTCTCTCTCTGCTATCCAAATGAAATTGAGGTAGATGTATTCTAAACAAGTTTTAAATGCCAGATTTCTGTAAAGTGTGTACTACATACACATATACCAAGACAATTTAATTACATAACCGAGAGAAGTAGGCCTAAAAATGTTGCCCATACGACTATTTAGTGACACTAAAATATGTATGAAGGTGAAATTGTTGGGAAAAAAAAGAATTCCATCATAAAGTCATAAATAACTCAAACAGGTTGTAGTAACTATGAAATTGTGTTGCAAAAATTGCAACAATATAACAAGATTACCAGAAACTAAATAATCTACAAGGGAATAAATACTGATGTGACAATAATAGAATTAATTAATTAAATTAAGATTTACTTTAAATTGCTGTATGTGACCTAAATTTTTAGTGTCTTGCATTCAAAGTTTTATTAAACTACTTTTTGTTTATGTTATACCAGTTAATATAGTATAAAGTCTTAGGTAATAATCCATATCTTAATAGTATACAAGTTTAAGCTCTTAATTTTACAAAGCAAAATTTTTAAAAATCCCAAATTTCCTCTTATGTGATATGATATATTTTTTGAAGACGTTTTCTATTCACTACTTTATCTACCACCCTTTCAAAAAGTATTAAATTAAACACAAATTATTCACTGTAAAATTGTTACATCTCAAACAAACCATAATTTTTATCACCTTCAATTTTATTTGGTTACAGAACTATCAAATAGAAAGTCAGACCTCTCCTGTTACATCGTCTCTTTCAGGATTTGTTAATAGTCCTCTCTTATGTTTAATTAAAGTTACACCTATAACCACTAGAAAGTCAAGGTTTTCATCTGTCAACCAATATTTTATGACACTGAGTTCTGACTAGAAAATCATCAGTTTCACTAGAGGACAAACTTTGTTCCACTGGGAAAATTAACTAGCTTGGATGAATTTGTTATAGCTCTTTTTGTACAGTTAGAGAGCCAAAAAAGTTCTGATTGTTAGAGGAAATTGTCTGAAGTTTTCATGTAATTAGTCTATGTTCTTTGGTGCATTTTTTAATTATATAAAAATTATTATATTGAATACTGTGAGTGGTATGAAAAAATTAGGCTTAACTCTGTTTGACAACCAGAAGTGAGAAAAAAGATTTTATTAGAATTTTATTTTTTATCTTTCATGTTCATTCTTTATATGTAATTATAAAAGCAACTAAAATGTAAAAATAAGGATTTTTTTTTAGATTAGGTATGATAACATCAGTTAAAATAAATAATAATAATAACATAATAATATTTCTTGAGATATGCATGCAAGCAGCTTGTGGGTAATGTAATTCAAGGTGATTTACAAAATATGATGATGCAAATGGTTGATAGATATGGTTAAAAGGACAAGTAAAGGGTAATAAAACAATAAAATTTAATTATAAGAAGATGTATACTGTTACAAGCTTAGAGCTACTTAGGATAAAATAATGTAGTTTCATGTTACAATTTGAAGTTGTTCTAAAAAGAAAAAGAATTGTAATATACAAAATTTTACCAACTGACTGATTGCAAAATTTTGTAAAAATATACACACTGTATTGAAAGTTACAAGTATTAAATCAATAAAGACTTGAGTGCAAAGAGATCACATGGTTGTTCAAGTTGACTAAGCCTGCATTGATAGTTAATTTGGCAAATAATATAATAAAAGAATTTTTTAGTTTTAAATCATATTTATCATAATCTCTTAATTTGGATGCATCCAATTTGTTTTTTTCTTACATGAGGTAAGATGCATTTGTTTTACTCAAGTTATTTTAGATTGAGGACATGATTTAACTGATCAGTTGTAAGTGTAATTTGATAGTGCACACAATTTTTTGTAAAAAAAAAATATATATATCCTAAGGCACTTCTGTCACTCAAAGGATTGAAAAGAAAATGGTTCTATTGTGTGTGTGTTTTTTGTGATAAATTTACTGGGAAAGGTACCAGAGGAGCAGTTTTTTCACACGGATTATCGGCCACTGATTCGTGATGCCAACCAGCATGTCCTGGATGAACAGACACAATGTGCCCCCCACTTGATGCCACCACCCTTTCTTGTTGATATAGATGGGAATCCTTATCCACCTTACTTGCAGCGACTTGTTCCTGGAAGAGAAAATTGTAATGAGTCTCAACTCATTCCTTACATTGCTGTTTTAGCAGAAGGTAACTGTTGTTTCTTTTCCCTTTATTTGCTGAGATACATGAGAACATTTTAGTAGTCAATGTTTAAAATATTTTCTGGAATTTTCTTTCATATGTTTTCTGAGTTCTAATTGATATTCATGCTAAGATATTTCTTGGGTGTTTTTGTATAAATTCTTAGATTTTAAATTTATTAATTTTCTGTTATACAACTGTTGAAAATGCTTCATTAAATTTGTAAATCTCATTCTGAGACTAGCTTTTAGGAAAAAAAAGAAAAAGAATCTTGTTGTGACTTTTAACCCAATGCTTATTGTGTATTAACAGTATGATGTAGAAAATATAAAGTTATTAATGTTGTCTAGTTGGCATCAAAATTGATTAAAAGGATGATAAGGAAGATAGTGATAATATTTATGAATTATGACATGATCTGTGAGCTTTCTATTGAAAAAAAACAGGCTGTGTCAGTATGTCAGTAATGTGAAGAAGTTAATTAAAATATTTACAAACTTTTCAGTATGATGTTCTATGGTCTGAATTCTGCTTGAGGTATTTTTTTTTATGTAGAGTATGGAAATGATTAAATCTCTACAAAATTTAAATCAGTTTTGGTAAATAAAAAAAAATCTTGTACATGAAGCATGTACTTGTGTTTGTATTCACAATAATTGTAATTTTATTAAGTAATTTTTAAAGATCAGACAGTACATAGAAAGATGAACCTTTGTTTATTTGGTATTACCTTCCACTGTTTCCAAGGGCAAGCAGAAATTCTTGAACCAATACGACCAGTGGAAAGTGATCAACAGCGACGAACTATTGATGACATGATTGAAAGGCTTCAGCAACAGCAGAACAATCGTCGAGTGAATCTCCCAGGTATCCCTGGAGGAGCAGGAGCACGAGAAAATGATCGAAATGCCCAAGGCCCTCTGTCACCTCGTTTGTTAGTCCAAAGATCATTATCTGGTAGGCATTATGTACAGAAGTAAAATATTTAGTAATTCAAGTGTTATTTTTCATTGATTTTTTGTAGTCTCCCACCCCCATTATATAATTTTTTACATTTAAGAAAAAATTAAATATTACAATTAATGTACTAGTGATAATGCAGAAATGTTTTACTTGTCCTTTTTAGTTTATAATTTAATCATATCAATTTAGCTGTTTAAAAAATTGAACTAAACTTTTGCAAAAAATATAAGGAAACCTTTGATACTTAGAAAGCACTTATGCTCCCAAAAATAGGGATGTCACAATGAAAGAAACCTTATAAAATTTAATAGATTTTGAGTGTGTATAAACAACTGAAGCTTTGCATTTGTATCTGTCTAATAAAAGCAAACACTGTGTCATCAAACAAAGTATTCCACAAGTTCATGACTTGGATTCCCCCTCCCCCCAAAGAAGTTTATAGATATGGATTGCCAAATTTTAATACCTCTGTTTCTTTCCATTGCATAAGTAATTTAGTGAAATCTCCAAAAATTTTAAACATCTTAATCAGTCCATCACTAGCCATCCTTGTTGCTCTAACAAAATCTATATAAATAAATTATAAGGAGACATAGCATGTACCAGATTTCATTGGTTTAAAATCTGCCTCAGTTTGTTGACATTGGTGTTTGTGTTAAATATTTATTTTATAAATTTAAAATGGTTTCATTACTTTAAAATTAACTAGTTAATTTTTTATTTTATTTTTAATAGTTTTTTTGTTGTAATATTTCATCTGTGCAGCTTTGTAGATTTAATGATCATTATGAAATGTGTAATTCTGGTTTAATAACATTGCACTTTAATTTCTCTGTTGCAATTTTATAGTTGAGATTTTTATTTGCAAATCAGGTACAATAATTCAAAATATCTGTTCGACTGGAAGTTCAAATGTGAAATTGTACAGTTTGAAGAGTTAAGTTTTCAAAGTTATGACTATAGTAGGTTTTCAATTGTGTTTCATAGTGAGCATTTAATTATACGTTTTTTACTTGTTGGGGCTGTTTATAAAATCACATATGAAAGCAAAGTTATAGTTCATGAAACATCAGATTAGTTTTTAGTTAAGTTGTAAGAGCTTTGAAAAACTCTCTTTAAGAGTTGGGTTTGTATAGTTAATCATATTTGTAAATTGAATTATTTTCATCTATTTAACATATCAGTGTCTTCAAAACTAGATGTTGATATTATAATATATCTTCTTACCAACTTAATGACCTGAAAGAAAGAGCAATCATGCATATTATCTTTTTCATTTGTTCCAGAAATGCTGTTGTCTTGCGCATGTATGCCTTATTTTTGAGATTCTGCTAATACTATTGTTACGTTTTTTTTTTATGTTTTATGTTTTTCGTAGATTAAACGCAACAGAAAGACACAGATAACAGCTTGTATAATTTATTACAATAAGCTATTATATATATGACAGATATAACATAAATTATATAATAACAATGACAGATATTCAGTTACAACATTCAAAATTAATTACAACACAAAATAGTACTGGTTTCAACCTTCAAAGTTAATTACGATACAAAATGGTACTGGCCTGTGTCTAATATAATGATCTAGAATGAAAGTCCAAAAGTCCAGATCAGAAATCCAAAATTCTAGTCTAGGGTGATTATTTGGTCCCACGAAGAAATTTCGAAGTTTGAATGGAGAATGACGAAGTTCTTTTTATCATGTTTTCGACGAATGTCTCAAATTTGTTGTTTTCCAATTTGGTCCCCCCTTAATAGTTCCACACGTGTTGACCTTCAGTATAACTAGTAATTCGAACGAATCGTAGAGATTGGCGAAACAAAATCACAGTTTCTGTAGATCTAGCTCTAGTCACAAATCCAAGTTGAATAAACACACAGCAAACACTTAAACTTTCTCAAACGAATGACTGACTCTTCTTTTCTTCGAATAAAAACTATTGACTCCTCATTCTTTTCTTCGAATAAAAACTAATGACTCTCCTTTTCTTTGAATAAAAACTAGTGACTCTTCTTTTCTTCGAATAAAAACTAATGGCTCTTCTTATTTCTCGCATCTCCGTCTGTTTATATATTAGTAGGCCTAGGCTTCTCGAACAATCGCGTAACTTCTACAGAACTCCAGAGCAATACGCGCATGTCCGTTCTTGCACGAGACTTGTCGTCTAGACACTAGGCCGCCACATTTCATTTATAGTCAATTGATTGATCTACCTAATTCTAGAAATTTCTAAATCTTATTTTAAATGAATAACAACATATTTTATTGGTTTAAGCTTTGAAACAATAATATAAATATGGAAATATAAATAATAGAAATGAAAATTTGAACACAACACGACGTTGTCCTTTACAAAACATTTACATAACACTATTAAAAGATTAATTGATATTTCCTTTTTGTTCTTTTAATTCTGATAAGAAATATCTTAACTTTGCACAGGAATAATACATAATATTTATTGAACTTGTAAAAGATTAATTTAGCTACATCAAAATTAGATACAAAAAAAGCAAGAGTACTGTAAAAAAAGATGGTTATATTAGATAGATCAAACAAATATTCAACAACAGCAAAAAATTTTGAAACTAATTACAAGAGAAACTACATTCTACAAGTATCTGTTATATAAGTAAAAAAACATAAAATTTTATGTGAAAGTTGATCAGAAAAATTAAACCAGCTAGAATAATATATCAGTAATGAAAAAGAACAATTTCTGGCTAGTAGGCATGATAAATGTACTAGCACACCTGTTTGTTTCACTGCAATATGTAAATAATTACACTGGAAATACGTATATATCTGTTTGTGTGAGAGTGACTTCAACAATATGACAGAACTAAAACTTAATCTGTAACAAGGATACACGTTTATCAGTATTTTTTTATTCCTCCTTCTGCTGCATTACAGTAGCTCGATGTGGCTTTGATAAAAGAAAATCCACACACACACACACACATTACAATAATATCAAATCCTAATATTATATTAATTGAAAGGGAACTTAAAAGGCATTATATGTTATAACTATCAGTTAGAGCCTTCCAGTTTGTTAGAGTAGATTTGGATACATTCGAGATGTATGTGTGAGTGTAATACACATTTTTTCGATTGAATTCACACATGTGAAAGAAAATAAGACTTAACAGTTTACATATATCACTTTTGACAATCTTGATTACAATAGGTACATGAATCAATGACTTGCAACTGGAGCCAAGTTCAGTTTCATTAGAATCAGACAAGGTTGCAACAAATATACTTTGCAAACAATTCCAGTGAACTCAGCTAATTGTCTTGTATTGTTGTCCAGTTATGTTATCTCAGCATGGTCCAAACTGTTGTTTAATAGATTTATCTTATGTGTTCTGTTGACCATAAAAGGAACAAATAAATAAACAAAATTGTTCTTATCACTTTGGAATTATGGGTGCATGATAGGGGTGACAGTCAAATCTTTCTGTTAGGTTAAACAAAAGTTGTTGATCATTGGATAACAAATAGTTAGGAATTAGTATTTAATTGATTAATCATAAAACTATGACAAAAACATAAAATCCAGTTTTTCATTTAAAAAAATGTATAAAATATGTAACATCTTTTCTTAGAATGTTTGGGATCTGTATTCTGTAAATGAATTTAAAAGTTTTGAATATTACTACAAAAGATTTCTTTCTAATTATCCTAATTTTGAATGTGAGAAATAAATTGCATTTGTAACTCAGGACACAGCCGAGTTGGCATGAGACGTAACGGAGACATAGAGGGCGTTAGACAGTCCAGTGGTAATTGGCAGTCTCGTGGTCAGTTTTCTGGTGGTCCTTCATGGCTAAAGAAAGTAGTTGTGAAACCAATGTCTTTGCAACAAATTCTTCAGCACGAAAGAGTGAGGCAGGTTGCAGCTGATCACGAGTTGGCACATTTTAACCGTGAGAAAAGGAAAAAGCCAATACGTGATGTGCAAGAGGTATCTTGAGCTAATATATATAATTGTTACATTTGAAATCTACTTATGGAAATATTAACTGTTGTAAAGTTCATCGGTATTTCAAATACAGTTTAAGCTTTCCAGTAGTGTACAACAAATTAGACATCTACATCAATCTGTTGCATATAGATATTAACAATTTTTTCTCATTTCTTAAAATATTAACTTGTATGCTTCCATTTACTTATTGACATGAATTTTTAGCAACATATTTTTGTATAAGATATTTTGTTTTCCAGCAGTATTTGTTTCACGTTTAACACATTATATCTGTAAGGTCAAACTAATTTGCTTGATAACATAAAAAGAAAAGGAACTAGAACTATTAAAAGTAATTGGTGACTGATAAAAGTACCAAATCTAGTTGTTCTGGATTTAGTTTAATAATCAGGCTACATTTTTTTTTTTAATGGTGGTGTAACTTGTAGGTATTTATCTTCATTGTTTAACTTGCATTAGATTGATTGTGGTTTTTTGCTATTTTATTTGTCATTATTGGTTTATTTATATTAAACTTAATTGGAAGTTTGCTGCTATTTATTTACTCGTGCTGAACTAAATGTGGCATTTATCAGTGGTAGAAAACTTCTCAAGCCTTTCCTTACAGATCATGGGTCAAAGATCATGATGTTGTATTTGTTGACTTGCTTTCAAACATTATTTAAATTCTTAATTTAAACATAGATATTAAAGACACACCTAAATATTGATTTTCGTGTGTCATAGGGTTTTGTATGCAGCACGTTTTCAAATTAAATGTTTGCAATGTCAAAATACAAATTATATAGTCTTGTATGAATTATGAACTCAAATTACCAATATTGCAAAACTAGAATAAAATTAGAACCTTTCCTATTTTCTGAGATGTTGCTCATGCATTGAATCAAATAAAGTGGCCCTGCTGACCTCTTTCCATTTTTGGAAACAGTCCATTATACACACATACTTTTATATATGACATGAATAACCAGTCAGAATATCAGAATGTTCCCAAAGTGGTTTTCTCAAGTATTTTCAAATATAACATATCTTTCTTTTGAGACAAACAGTCATGCTGATAAGTTGAGTCTTTAACCTGTTTAAAATTTCATATTTTTTTTAGAACGAAATACAGCTTAGTTACTGAACATTGTAAATTATAAATAATGGAGCCCTATAATATCAATATACTAGTTTGATTTTTTAGTTATTCAAATGTATATATTAAACCTAAAAAAATGTTTTACATTCTGCACAAGTGAAATTTCTTGAGGCTTAGCAACCTACAAAAAGCAACAACTGAGTACAAAGGTCATAACTAGAAAGGATAATTGTTTCTTTTACAACTTTATTTGTTGTTCTCTGTTTTAAGAAAAATAAGTTTAAAATGTATTTGTAAATAGTAATAATGTAAATATAATGTGTTACAACTGAAATGTGACTTTAGTTTTCAAAATATTAATCAATTTAAACACGACCAAGGCATGTCACTTTGTAAGGGTCAGTTTTAAGTTCTTGGATATGGTACTGAGTGTATGTGTTGCATCATTGTGACTTTTGTGATGTCAGCTAGTGTTTGATAATTATCTGAAGGCTATAAAGATTTCACCTGTAAAATTTGAAAATTTTCTGATGTATAAAAATATTTTTACTCTTAAATGAAAATTGCTCTGCATGTTGTATAGTGACCATTCTGAAAGAAAAACATTTACATAAAAAGATATCTGACTGAAGTCTTAATACTTAATTCAAATATTTGATATTTTGTGTTTGGTGTTCATCAATAGCCTGCAAAATTTTGTGTATATGTTTACATTATTAAAAATCATAGCATAAATTACTCTCATGGATACTTCCATGGTTACTTCTGCATACAAAAAATTCTCAATCATTCTTCTAAAAAAGTCTTCCAGTGATATCACTTCTCCATACAATAGCTAATTATATGATACATGTAGAATGCATATTTTAATGCTTTTTGTAACACTAATTTTTGTTTACTTTTTCACATCTTTAGATACATTTTTCTGAAGTTGGAGTGGCAACACTAAATATTGTATCTTGGACAATTAGCTACTTTTATGTTCACAAATAATAGCAACATCATTAATTTCATAACATTGAAATTAAACTTTAAGAAAGGTTCACATAATGTTAATTACAATTTTTTTGTTCCCATTTTTTATTTTTGTACAGTTCTCATTTTATTCTTTAAATTGTAAACAGTTACATTTTAATTAGTTCTCATAACTTCTAGGAAGAAACTGAGAGTTTGAAGTTGAGACGGCAACGACGCAGTACTCGTAAGCAGCAACAGCAGCAGAACACAAGAACGAGATCAGTTAGGGAACTAACGAGGAACAATCGTTATGCTGAGGACTTTGAGGTAATTGAAACTTCTAACTACTGGAGTTCAGAATTAAAAGCTGTGTGAGTATTTCTCAAATTTTTGAAAAGAAGTGTATAATAACATTTCCTTTCGTATTGTAAAGCTTTGTACTTTACTTTTTATATGCAAAAACGGCTCATTTTGGTTGAAAAAATATTTCAAATAGAAGAGCGAACAACGTTTCAACCTTCTTTGGTCTTCGTCAGGTTCACAAAGAAAGAAGTAACTGACCGAAAGCTGACCACATGTTTGGAAGGGGTTGTGTAACTGAGTGTTGTAATGTAGAGGGTGGGATAAGATGTTTGAATATATAATTTTATCTATAATATTAATATAGGTATAATGGCGTTCCTTTATATTGGTTTATTTTGGGTTTAAGTTTTTGTATAAGTAAGGCTTCTTTAATTTTGCGTTTGTTTATGTTTGTTTCTTTATTTAGTATTTGAGTGTTTTCTATGGTTATGTTGTGTTTATTTGACTTGCAGTGTTCGAAAACGTGTGAAGGTGACTTTTTATGTTCTTTGAATCTGGTTTCCATTTTTCTACTTGTTTCTCCAATATAGAAGTTGTGGCAGTTATCACATTGTATTTTATAAATAATGTTGGTGTGGTGTTTGTCAGTGTAGTTTTTACATAGTATAGACCTCAGTTTTGTGCCTGGTTTTTGCCAAATGTTGGTTATTTGTTTGCTGATGTCAGGAATATATGGTATACAGCAATATATGGTTTCATGATTTTTTGATTCGTGAGATATATTTACTTTTGTTGGTTGATTTTGCTTTCTGTCTAGGTGTCTGCGTATAATGTTTTCTAAATCAACTAACAAAAGTAAATATATCTCACATATCAAAAAATCACGAAACCATATAGTGTTGTATACCATATATTCCTGAAATCAGCAATCAAATAATCAACATTTGGCAAAAACTAGTAACAAAATATAACATTCCAGTTAATACTAAATTTATTCAAAAAACAGGCACAAAACTGAGGTCTATACTATGTAAGAACTACACTGACAAACACCACACCAACATTATTTATAAAATACAATGTGATAACTGCCACAACTTCTATATTGGAGAAACAAGTAGAAAAATGGAAACCAGATTCAAAGAACATAAAAAGTCACCTTCACACGTTTTCGAACACTGCAAGTCAAATAAACACAACATAACCATAGAAAACACTCAAATACTAAATAAAGAAACAAACATAAACAAACGCAAAATTAAAGAAGCCTTACTTATACAACAACTTAAACCCAAAATAAACCAATATAAAGGAACGCCATTATACCTATATTAATATTATAGATAAAATTATATATTCAAACATCTAATCTCGCCCTCTACATTACGACAGTCAGTTACACAACCCCTTCCAAACATGTGGTCAGCTTCCGGTCAGTTACCTCTTTCTTTGTGAACCTGACGATGACCGAAGTAGGTCAAAATGTTGTTTGCTCTTCTATTTGAAATATTTTCTCAACCCAAATGAGCCGTTTTTGCATATAAAATTCTCAACAAGTGGGTTTCTCAACATCACTGTTTGTACTTTACTGCTTATGTCGCTCAAATTAGCTTTAAGATTGTCTGTCAGGGAATAACTAATTTAGGAAAAAATATTAGAATTTATGAAACATTACTCATTTGCTTCACTGGGAATAAGAATTGTAGGGGTCAAATGAAGAAAAGCTACTATCAATATGAACACTGAGAACAAGAGTTGTGAGAGTCAAAATTTAGGAGAATCCTTTTGGTTTCTTACATTGAGAACAAGAATTGTAGAGGTCAATTCAATAAAAAACAGTGACATTTAAAAGATATAAGAAATATGCCTAAAGTTTTAAGTGAGTTGTTTTTGAAGAAACTAAATATTGAAGGATTATAAGCATAAAAAGAAGTCCTGTTGGTAATCACACATATTGTCCCCTAAATATAGTCCTCAGTTTTTGTAATAGACACAGCAGTAGTTGTTATATGGAAACAGTTTTTATTTTATTTTTATTTTTTTATTATTTACCACAATCAATATTTAAATCACATAAGTGCCTGTCTTTAGAATCCAGAAGAAATAAGTATTAGTAGCTCTGATCCTTCAGAAAGTAGCGATGAAGATGGTAGAACCTGGACAGACAGTTCTAGTGGGGAGGCAGGAACGTAAGTTTTTTCAAAGAAAGACAAATTTTTCAGCTATATTTAGAATTTTTAATTTGTTAGTTTGAATCTATGAGTAATGTGGCTACTGAGCTTACTTTTTTTTAAATAAAAATTATCTTCATCACATACTATTTTATGTACAAGCTTTATATTAAGAGTGTTCAAACCATCATACTAATTAATGATGAAAAATTCTGTAGTTTTTTGTATGAAACTATACATTGTATTTATGCTTATTTGATATAATGATATGAGCTGTTATTTAAACAGATTTTCTTTAAAATCTACAATTTCAAGTTAGATAATTTTGTAGTCTGGCCTTTCACACTTTTTGTCAAAAAATATCCAAGATAAATTCTAAAAAAAAAAGCTATTTTAGAATTTTAATTAAATCATATTCTGAAATACAGTGTAAAATAAGACATCTGTAATTTATTGTAAATAAGTAAATAAAAAAATAGGAGGTGCCTAGAAGTCTTGAAGTAAAGAAAAGAAAGTACAGTATTTACACAGCATAAAATAAATACTCAAACAACCAAGCTAAACAGAATTGTAGCCAATACATTTAGTAGAAAAAAATTGTGGAATTGGTTGGAATTTTTTGTTGGGTTAGAAAATATATCTGCATCATGAATTATCTATCATGAGGTTATTGCTAATTATTTGAGTAACTATTTATTTTAGGGAATATCTATAAGAAAAATTATTTGTTATATTGGATTGATATTCACATATATTCATGAACATCTGTTTAGTTCTCTACAGGTTCAGATCGACATTGTGGTAGGGTATAGATTTTGGAGCTGGTAAACTGAACTCATTCTGAGCAATGCTGTTAAATATTTCCTGCACTTTAAGCTATTGGTACATTATAAAAGTAACAATCAGTCCCTTAATATCCTGCTAACTGGTTGCTTTCCCTCTGCCTAGTAATTTAAAATTGGGGATAATGGCAGGTTGCCTGTGTCTAACTTGCAATGTAACATAACAGAGAAACAAAGCTATTCAAAAATCTCTGCAGTATCTCCAATGGTTTTTTGAGATACTGGAATTTTGAGTACTGAACTTTAAATTTTCTTATGTTTTTAATGTGGAATTTTTATTCTGTCACCAATTAATGTGTAGAGACCAGTATAAATTTATTTTCAGTGAACAGGTATGGGAAAAATCCTGTTGTGGTTTGAGGTTGTTGTTTCTTTTATTATGTGAATAATGTGGAATTAGCTTTCTACAATATAAAAATTTCATTGTTTCATCAGTAGACAAAAAATTAGATGCCTATCTGCAAAAAACGTTTTCCAAAAATTTTGTAATTTTGAAATACATGCTTGTTACAATGTCACATATACAGGTTTTTATCTTAAAGATGTATACATATATTTATTTTAGAGATTCGCCTGAACACTCAGATTGGACTGCTGATGTTGGTGTAAGCTTAGACTCTTCAAGAAAAAAAACAAGAACACTGAGATATCAATCTAACGAGGAAGATGATGAAGGAGAGGAAGAAACACAAGCCAAAGAAGAAGAAGAAAGGAAAGATCGCAAGAGGAAACAGAACAAAAGAGTTAGTTCATTTTTCTTTGTGGAAACGTTGGGTTTAAAATATCAAGATTCCACTGTTTAATTATAATAGATTTACATTTTTCATTGAAAAATAAATAACATTTAATTTTTAAAAATCTAGAATGATTATTTTATATGTTTAGAGAAACAGAAAAATAAAAGAAGTGCCTGAGGAATATAAACCCCCGGAATGGCTCACAGATGTAATTCCCCATAAGACTCCATACGTTCCTCAAGTTGGAGATGAAGTGGTTTATTTTCGGCAGGGACATGAATTATACATTAAAGCTGTTAAAAAAGGAAAGATATATGATATCAGTTTAAAAAATCAGGCTTTCAAGAAACACAACTTGAGGGTAAGTGCTTAACATTTTTAAAAGACATATCTACCAAGTGCTAATTTTACTCAAGCCAGAAAAAATCTGAAGAGATTCTAGAAAATCTTGCTAAACTAAAACAAAAATAACTATGTATTCAACGTATACTTAAGTCATTACAAAAAAAGACATCAGCATATTTCTTCAAAGTACGCGACCATTTAATGGTCATCATGTGGGAGAATGCAAGCAATAGAAAGAAATGTTTAGAGAAAAATTTAAGTACATATTCTAAATTACTTTAAATCTAATAAAATTTAATCACTTTGAATCCTTTCATTTCTTCTAAAAGGAACAAGAACTTGTTCGTGTAGAAGACATTAAGTATGAAATACGCCCTCCACGTTTATGTCATCTACAGTTAGTCATGATTGATCCTGAAAATGGGGATCCTACAGGAGAAAGTTTTACTTTAAAATACCATGATATGGCTGATGTTATTGACTTTTTAGTTTTGCGTTATTATTACAATCAAGCAATGGAACGACACTGGAAGGCTGGTAGGCTCTATTGACAATTTATTTTTATATCTATATTTGTTTAAAATAACCTTAACATACAATGATTACATGTTGCATTACATCTTAGTTAAGGACAACAAGGGACTTGTTGTGATGGCTTTGATGGACCACTAAACTGAAAACACTCAAAGCTAACCCTTACTATTCACCCTCTTTATGCCACAGACTATCTTGTTCACATGCCTCACTAAAGAACTATGTTTTTCTTTTGCTTTTCTATCCATCCCATTAGTTTTCCTTCACCCTCTTGTTCCTGTTTTGCCCAAGCAAAAGACTGAAATATGCTATTTAATAGAACTTGCTCATTACAATTTAATCCACCATTTCCAGCCCCATCAGTATGAAATAAATGTTACAGTAAAGAAATGTGTTCATTGAGTTAACACACGTTTGGTGTTTTAATAAAAGGTATAAACTTTAGCACATTTCATTACAAGTACAGATGTGTCCACATAAAGTATGTTAAAAAAAAGTAACAAGTACACTAATTGTACAGAACAAGTGAAGTAATTTTCTCAAGAAGGAAAATTAAAAACACAAAATGATAATTTGAAAAATTCTTTTTGATACATACATGTACATATAGATCTAATATTTTGAACCATTTTTAATTTACATTTTATATTGGTAATATAACTTTTAAAGCTATTTTAACAGTCATCAAAGTTATATATATGTTTAAGTAGTATTGATTGAGTTAATAGTATTTTAGGGGTCCATAAAATAATCATCTCAGTAAAAAAAATCATGTTACTATTAGTATTCATTCAGAAATATTTTACCTTTTCTATGAATTTTTTAACACTGTTTTAAGCTTCTTTTTTTAAGTTAGTATATTTATATATAAAATTTATTTCTGTGATATTTGCATGTGATCAATGGACACATATTGAGGATTCTCTTCAAATTTTTGCTGTTTTGTTCCCACAGCCGATCGCTTTAGGTGTATCATAGATGATGCTTGGTGGCTTGGAAGCATTGACCATCAAGAACCTTTACAAGAGGAATATCCTGATTGCATGTTCCAGTGTTTTTTTGTAATGTGGGACAACCAAGAGATGGAAAGAATGAGCCCTTGGGATTTCGAGCCTTTAGATCTCAGTCGTAGGTTTTTTAGGTGTAAAATTCTAAAAATAAATTCTTATAACACTAGTATTGTTTCATTAAACTAAAATTTAGTGTGAACCCACTAACATTGTGGGTTAAACTGGAGAAACATAGTTATTACACAATGTAAGTTACCTTGGTTTCCAAATTTTGCAAACATATTATTATGTTGTGCTCTTATGCCAAAAACAGGATTATTAAGAAAATAGTTGCATGCTTTTCAGTTCCTTTTTTGGAGAGAATAATCAAAGTTGAAAAGAAAATAATGATTTTAGGTTTAACAGCAGGGAAAGTATTTAGATATATATCTCTGTAGGACTGTGAAGATATTCTCATATTTAAGTGCACCAGAATGTGAAGAAGAGTTACATTTTTCACGTTGGTCTGATCAGATTTGAAGATTAGTAACTTTATATTCTAAAATAATTCTACTTTCATTCTTTTGAAATGTTTTGACTTCCATAATTTAAGTATTGAAGGTTATAAAGACTGACAGAAAAAGTAAGTTACAAAATAGAGCATTTCAAGTTAAGAAATAAAGTTCAACTCTAATGAGTTAGAGCATTACTAAGATCAGATAATTAATCAGAATGCTTCATTTTACATCACACAATTAAAAATTTACTAAACCCATCAGTGGCTTGCACTTAAAATCAATTCTACATTTGAAATGTTTCAAAGGTGTCAGAATATGTAAGTTATTGTTGAGTTAAATCCATTTGATAGCTTTAATAAACTTTAAATTTTGTGAATATGTAACATTATATTTTAATTAATTATTTGATTTTAAATATTAAACAAGTATCAGTCATTTATGTGCATAATTCAATGAAATGTTTCTTAAGCATTTTTTATATATTGTTTTAAAGAAAATTAACTTTGAATTATCTTGTGAAGCAAAAGTGATTTGACAAATTTTATGAAAAGAACAAACAATTTTCATTGTAAATATTAACCGTACTATCATAAGGTTCCAAATTAAACTATATGGTTGTATTTAAGTTTTATTTTGATTTTTAAATTTACAGGATTACCTGATGAGCAAGGTGGCAGTATAGATGTTACTGATGAGGAGAGACTTGCCATGAAGTATGCTCCAAAACCAGGTGAGTGGCCGAAGTGTGGTCAAGACCAGGAGTGTGATCGGCTTGCAAGAGGACTGGAACAGGTTATTGAATTAGCTATAGCTGAACCATTCACAGTACCTGTGGACTTAAATCGCTACCCTGTCTATGCTCTTGTAGTTGAATATCCAATTGACCTGAGTACAATTAAAGCCAGATTGGAAAATCGTTTCTACAGGTATTAAATTATTATATCTGTTTCATAAATGAAGATTTTTATCAAAAACTAGTATTTTCAATATCATTAAGAAATTCTTGTTGAAAGGTACTGTGTTTTACATTTATTCTTATGGAGGTTAATTGTACTCTGTTATAAGAATGATGTTTCAGGTCCCTTGTTGTACAGGAAATTATTTTTTCTGTGATTAGTGATGCTCGTCTGATAACCATAATTGTACTATTGCTTAAAATTTCAATTTCCAACACAACAATGTTAGTCTTCAATCACTTTCTTCAGATTCTCCACAGTTTAAAGATTATGTTTAAGCAATCCAAAAGCAAAAACGTCCATTGGAACTGAATCTAGAGACTTGATCTAAATATGATTGAATGGGCTTGTTGTAATTGCAGTTTTGTTAGTCGTTTTTCTCTTGAGAAATTTCCATTTATTTGGAGATGTTATTGAAATCATGTGAGGATACATCAAATTCAAATCCATATTTATTATGTTTTTTGATGGAGAGTTTGCTTTCTGGATGAGGATATTGCTGTGGATTGGATTATAGAGAAACCTGTTGCTGTCTAAAATTCTTTGCTGTGGGAAATTTAGTACATCCAGATAGAATGCTGAAAACTTTTTTCTTCAAAATAATGTGTCTTCTGACTCTGTATTGTTCAATAATCTCAATAGATGAATTAATTATTTGCAGGATTACTGTGCTGAGAAATGGGTAAGAATTTACCATGAACAGTGGTGCTAATCACAATGTCATACTTCATATACATGAAACATATTTCAGTCATTCTTATAAATTAATACCATGTATATTTATATATGTGAAAAAGAGAATAATGTGAAATAGGTAAAATAGAGAAATTAGATTATTAGAAATAAATTATCATAAAAACTTTTATTTTTATTTCCTTCATGCTGTTTCAAACAAATTCTATTTCAAGCCAGACACAGTGAATTGGTTTAATGAGAAACTATAATTGTTTAAGTACCCAACAAACTTTCTCTATCAAGAAAGAATATGTTTCTTTGACTTTGAAAGTGCATCAAAGAAGTAAAAAATAAAAAGTTTTATTTTGTTTTTAAGGGTAATTTATCTCCAATAATCTTATTTTTAATATGTATATCTAAACATATTGGATGATAAAATCATGTTAATCATGCATATATAATTATTTGGTTTTTGAAATTTAATTTGAATTATAATTTTATTACTATTGTATATTTGTTCCTCTAGACGTTTGGAAGCTGTGAAGTTTGATGTAAAGTTTATTGAAAGGAATGCCAGGAAGTTCAATGAACCTAAAAGTCACATTGTAAAACAAGCTAACATTATCACAGAAGTTTTACTTCGCTTTATTGTGTAAGTATAAATTTACCAAGAAAGTATCTAGAGACAATAACAATGTGTAAATATTGCTTCAGTAAAATATTATAAACTAAGTAATTTAAATTTATGAACATTTGGTATAAAATACAGGTTTTTACATATTAAATCAGTTGTGGAAATCACAAATTAGTTGGATTAAGAGTGGTAAAACAACACTAAAAATGAAAGCTTTTAAACAGGTTTTTAATTGTTTTAGGTACAAACTCTTTCCAAACAGAAAAACTATCATTAATAATTATTTATGAAAATTTAGTGCTACTTACAGCAGCTTTACCTGTAGTTTTACTTCAGAATTTAAATTGAACATGCAGGATCTTTGACTTTTGATCAAAATACAAAAAATAATGCCACAGAATAAACAGTTGTTGCAAGGCAAACTGAAATATGTTGTCATGATCAAAAGATTGTTATGCACATTTTCACTAAACTTATTTAAAACTGATAAATAACTCTTAATTAAAATGTTATCGATACAAAACTAAACTTAATGGTTTTGTTAAAAACTGAACATTGTATTCATATACACAGATGTTCATAAAATCTAATTTTGCTTTAGCTTGATATTCTTTTTTTCTTTTGGAAGATGAACACTCATGATTAATGATTAGGCTTAATCTCATGTTCAGTTAATTTAAAATACCAGAAGAATCTCATTTTACAAATATGATCAATATTTAAGCAAACATCTTCCTAAAACTCTTTTCAATCTAATTCACAAAGTTTACAAGCTTACTCTTACCATGCTTTTTATTTGAGAATAAGTGCTTACTTTTATAAAAGCTCAACGTGCAGGATTATAATGCTAAAATTCAGGTTTTGGTACTTATGTTAACCAGAGTACAGATAGCCCATTGTGTAGGTTTGTACTTAACAACAAATAAACAAAACTGTACGTTCTGAAAGCTCCCGTTGTAGGAAATGATGCCTGAAACTTGTAAATATAAATTCTAAACATTATCAAATTAACATTTACATTGTAAAAAAAATACTTTGTCACTCACCATATTGAAAGCAAAAACTACACGAAAATACATTTGGTATACCACTGCAGAGCACAATAATAATTGACCAAACTAAAAACATGAATTAGGTATTATTTGTATATCGGAAAAAACAATTTTTTTTCACACTAATGTACTATTTATCATTTTTTGTGTTACTATTTTAAAATACAATTTCTTTAAAAATGGGCAAACTGAAAAGTTAAAAAGTTGATTTTTGTTTATCCATTTCTTTTAACTGTCGACTAGAGAGAAGGTAAGTGGCAAGCAGAACCCACAGACATTTTTTAACTTGAATTTTCTATTGTTGGAGGATAGTTCCATGTAATTAATTAATGGGGCTGTCAGTTATCTAATAAGCAAATACTACTAAACAACCAGCTCTGCTACAAATTATTATGGAAATAAAAATGACATTAATAGTAATATTTTAACCTTTTGTAAACCAAGTTAGTTTCCACCTTACTTATATGACCTTCAATGAAACTGATACCAGACTTATATAATACCTGAAAAACTATTATCTTTGCAACACTTTGTTTATAGAAAGTGAGGAATCAAAACATCTCAAACATGTCCACAGAGATGCATCATCTACAAGTTCTTTTAATTTTGCCCCTCAGTTTGGATTCCTGTACCTGGTGAGGGGACCTCTGAGGGAAGGTTCTGTTCTGTCTGGTTACCTTCTCTGGGATCTAAACATCCACCCACGTGTTTGCCGTGCGTGGCGACCCGTGAAGGGGACGAGAGGATCCTAGTGGTTGAGGGGTCCAACCCTAACACACCACTTTGGCCTCGAATTTCTGTAGACGGGCAGCCTTTGGGTGGCCCCCTTGGGTCAATCAGCTGGTCCACAAGGGCTAGAGCCAACCAAGTACCAGTGTTGGAAGTTCTCAACGGGTGTTGTGGACATTGTGCCTGATGATGGTGTTTGGGTATAGTGCTCACGAAACCCTGGCATTGCTGCATTGTCCTTGCATGACTTTGTAGTGCATCCTTTTGAAGGGCTCCATGGTGGGTGGGGTCAGTGGGTACAAAAACTTTTCCTCTTTCCTATGGATCCTCCAAAAAATTTAAATAAAATTGTAAAAAAACAGTCAGTGGGTAAGCGACCATGTCTTGAATACTCAGAAGAGCAATCTTCAACATCAGTAACATACGTACCTCATTTTCTTATATTGCATTCTCTTTCGGAAAAACCTTTAGGGCAAATGTCCCATTTTTTTTATTCAAAAGGGACTAGAGGGACTTGCTGGCTCTCCAAAGTCAGAAAAGAAGCTTCAATCTGGTGACATATTGGATGAAACATCCACATCCCAACACAGTGAACTCCTCTTGAATTCAAAGGCAGTTGGGGATATACCTATTAAGGTTACACCCCATGCTACTTTGAATTCTTCACGAGGAGTTATTGTTGAAAGGGATTTGAAGAACTTTCCCGAGTCAGAGATTCTTGTTGGTCTCTCCACTCAAGGGGTTTCTGCAGTGAGGTGCATCTCAACTCGCAAAGATGGAGTTACACTGCCAACAAATACCCTCGTTTTAACATTTACTTCACCACGTGCACCAGCCACCATCAAGGCAGGTTATCTCATTTGCAGGGTTCGGCCATACATTCCAAACCCTCTTCGATGTTTCCAATGTCAGAGATTCGGCCACTCAAAGACATCTTGTCGTGGTTCCCTGACATGTGCTCGTTGTGGAGGCAAGGACCACAATGCCTATGACTGTGACATGAACCCGCATTGTGTAAACTGCAATGGTTCTCATCCCTCTTACTTTCATTTTTGCCCAAAATGGTTGGAGGAAAAAGAGGTGCAGCGTTTGAAAACGACACATAACATTAGTTATCCTGAGGCTCGGAAATTGCTGTCCACAACTCCATCTCAGACATATGCTGCTGCACTTCATTCTACAACTGCAGTGGGAGTGCAGACAGATCTCTCTGTGCCTCCAAGAAAATCGTTTTCAAAACAAATGAAAAGCCTTTTGACCTCCGTGGTTAAAAACGTTGATGAATCGACTTCCACTCCCATACCTTCCAATAAACCTCAAGATCCACATCCTTCAGTTTCAAATACAGGCATTTCTTCTGATACATCGTTTTCTCCAACCATAAGAGACAAAACAATTATTCGTTCGCGTCCTCAGTCACTGGATTCCTCTTCCAATAACAAAAACCTGCTCACTCGACCCAGAGCAGGATCCATGGAGGTTGATAGACCTCCTCCGATTAAAGACAGTAAAGAAAAAAGACGTGGTTGTAAACCGAAGGGTTCTCCAGCCACTTCACCTACCCGTTCTTAAAAATGGCCACCTTGATACAATGGAACTGTCGAGGTTTACGTTCTAATATGGATGATATCAAAAGGCTGATTGCTTCCTACCATCCTGTTTGTCTTTCTTTACAAGAAACATTTCTCAAATCTGCTGATACAGTCTCCATTCGGCAGTTTTCTTTGTACAGAAATGACAGGTTGTTTGATGGTCGAGTACATGTAGGGGTGGCACTGCTAGTTGATCAACATGTGCCCACCCTGTCTTTGTCACTCAACACACCCTTGGAGGCTGTAGCCATCTGTGTTTCCTTGGGTCATACCATCACTGTTTGTTCTCTGTACCTGTCCCCAGGAGAGACATACAATCAATCAGAACTTGATGCTCTCATTGAACAGTTGCCATCTCCATTTCTAATCCTGGGGGATTTTAATGGACACCATCCCCTCTGGGGAAGTGCTATTATTGATGGGAGGGTCGATCTGTAGAGCGGATGCTCTCTGATCACAATCTTTCTATTTTCAATATTGGTTCTTCCACTAATTTTCATGCACCTAGTCAGTCCTTTACCACTATTGATCTCTGAGTTTGCTCCCCTTCATTATTCTCCCATTTTTCATGGAGGGTTGACAGTAATCCACTAGGCAGTGATCATTTTCCGATCATTTTGTGAGAGACTGGCCGTGGTTGATGCCCCGGTGGAAGCTGGATCAGGCAGACTGGTCTGCTTTCACTGCTCTTGCAGAACTTGATCCTGCCATAGTAAATCTTCCATCAATAGACGACTGTGTAACAGCGGTAATTGACTGTATTATACATGCAGCTGCTCAGTGTATTCCTAAACCCTTGACACGTTTTCCACAATATCCTCGTCCATGGTGGAATCCTTCTTCCCACTAAGCACGGAAGGCTCAAAAATGGGCCTGGGATACTTTTCGTAGATATCTCACACTTTCAAACCAGGTTGCTTTCCAACAGTCCCGTGCACATGCTAGGTGGGTAAGACGTCAAAGCCAGAAGGAATCTTGGATTAAGCTCACAACCAGCATATCTTCTACCACCAGTTCTAAGATCATATGGGACAGGATTTGAAAGGTTAATGGGCACTGCAATTCTGTCCCCCTCTCGATCTTATTCTCTGATGGTCAGGAGGTGACTGATGTCCGGAACATCGCTAACACTCTAGGTGAAAGCTTTTGCCAGGTATCTAGCACTTCTGCTTGTTTCTCCACCTTCCTGGCCATCATGACTCGGGCAGAGCGATCACCTCTTTCCTTTCAAACTGACTGTTTCTTTTACTATAATTGTCCCTTTACCGTGGTGGAACTAAAAATGCCCCTTCATCGGTCTGCCAGTACATCTGTTGGACCTGATGATATTCATTATGACATGCTGCACCATCTATCTCCTGCTTCTCTTGATGTTCTTCTGATTGTCTTCAACTGGATTTGGCAGGAGAATGCTTTTCCTGATGCCTGGCGCAACGCTATTATTTTACCTCTCTCTAAGCCAGGGAAAGATCCAAAGATTCCTTTAAACTATCATCCAATTGCTTTGACAAGCTGTCTCTGTAAGACCTTAGAAAGGATGGTTAATGCTTGTCTTGTTTGGTTCCTTGAATGAAACAACCTCCTCTCACCCACCCAGTGTGGGTTCTGTCGACAGCACTCCACCACAGACCACCTTATTCGTCTTGAAACATCTATCAGAGAAGCCTTTCTCAACCACCAACATCTTGTATCAATATTCTTTGACATAGAGAAGGCTTACGACACAACATGGAGGTATGGCGTTTTGCGAGACCTCCATACATATGGGTTACGTGGCCATCTACCCATGTTTATTAAAAAATTTTTAATGGACAGGAGATTCCAAGTTTGTGTGGGTTTGACACTTTCCCGTTCTTTTGTACAGGAACTTGGAGTTCCTCAAGGCTGTGTATTGAGTGTCACACTCTTCAGTATAAAGATAAATGCCATCACTGAACAACTCCCTCTCACTTTTGCGAATGGGCTGTATGTCAACGACTTTCACATCTCATGTCAGTCGTCAAACATGAGATATATTGAGCAGCAACAACAAACTGCCCTCAATCGTGTACGGAAGTGGACTCTGGCGAACATCTTTAATTTCTCTCTCTCCAAAACTGTATGCATGCACTTTTGCTGTCGACGAGATATTCACCCTGATCCTGAACTTCATATCAGTGAAGTTTTGCTGCCAGTGGTCCCGGAGACAAAGTTCTTGGGGCTTATCTTTGATCATCAACTGACCTTTATACCACACTTAAAGCAGCTTCGGGTCCAATGCACAGGAGCACTGAACATCCTCTGTGTCCTCTCTTCTACCAGTTGGGGGGCAGATTTCTGTTCAGTGTTGAAGATATATCGTGCTCTTATTAGATCGAAACTGGACTGTGGATCAATGGTCTATGGCTCTGCCAGACCCCCGGCCTTAAAGATGCTGGATCCCATTCATCACCAATGACTTTGACTTTGCACTGGGGCTTTCAGTACCTCTCCAGTTCAAAGCATATACATTGAATCTCATGAACGTTCTCTGCACCTTTGCCGTTTGCAACTGTTTTTACAATATACTTCGAAACTTCGTTTCTTACCAAAGCATCCCACCTGGGAATGTGTTTTCCTTCCTCGGTGGGCAGCAATTTTTCAGAACAGGTGATTTGTCATTGCTCCGTTTGGTCTTCGCATCCGGGCGCAATTGGATGAATTGGGTCTGTCCTTGGATAACATTGCAGATTCCACAGGTCGGCTTATCCCACCATGGCTTATTACAGCCCCCATATGTGACCTTTCTTTCAGTCACCTAAAAAAGGCAGATACTCCAGATTGGAAGTATCGTCTTTTATTCAATGAATATCTTTCAAACAATCATTCAGTTCCCATTTACACAGATGGTTTCAAATCAGGTAATTCAATGGGCTCTGCTATGGTTTGCTATGGGTCAGTAGTTGCTCGCAGAATCCCCTCTACAGCTTCTGTGTTCACTGCTGAACTGTATGCCATATTTCTTGCCCTGGATCATATTGCAGCTGAGCAGTACTCCAACTGCACTTTTTATTCTCATTCGCTTAGTCCTATACTTGCCTTGGAATTGCTACACGTTAGCTCACATCCTATTCTCGCTGATATTCGAAATCGACTGGCCCATTTCTCATTAGCAGCTACTTCAATCCAGTTTTTCTGGTTACCAGGCCATGTTGGTATTCGTGGGAACGAGCTTGCAGACATGGCAGCTAAATATGTCTGCTTCAGCACTGTCACCCCTATGCCTATTCCGTACATGGACTATGGTGTTGTCTTCAAGGCTCGAGTCCATGCCAGCTGACAGTCCACAACAAACTTTTTCAAATCAAACCCAAAATTGGAGTTTGGCCATCTAGCTTCCATAAAGTTCGGAAGGAGGAAGTTGTTCTTACTAGGCTACACATTGGTCACAGTTTTTTAACTCATCATTTTCTTTTATCTGGAACTGATGCACCAATGTGTAGTTTGTGTAACACTCAAATCACTATCAGCCACGTTTTACTTTCTTGCCATCTTTACAATTCTCAACGACGGCAATATTTTAAATGTATTTTTTCCCAAGGTCAGTCTGTAACATTGTGCAGAGTTATTGGTGATGGTGACTCTGTCCACCTTGATAACGTTTTTAATTTTTTATGGCCATCTATCTTTTTCATCTCATTTAAGTGTTGCATATTTATTCATTACACCTTTTTAATTGTGACTCCTTTTTTACAGTTTTAATTTCTCTCATTCAATTTGACATTGGACAATGGCCAGAACAATAAATAACTCCACACCAGGACTGGAAAGGCCAACTTCAGGTTACTAATACTACTGTTTGAACTACTGGTTAGTCGTCCTGGCGAGTTGTTATCATACTTGTGCCACATATCGTTTCACACTTTTAATACTTTACTTTTTAGTACTGGCCATATTGACTCATAACTCGGAACCAGGACTGGAAAGACCAACTTCAGGTGACTGACGGTGGTTTTTATTCTTACCTGTTAGTCTTCCTGGCGGGTTATGATCATTACCATTTTGCTACAGGTAGTTTTTTACATCTTTGTTGACTGGATGTCAACATTGGTTTTTGCACCATTTTCTGTTTTAATTGCCGTTTTACTTTTATCTTCAATTACTTTTACAAATTTTTCTCCATTTACTTGACTTTTATCTTTTTACTGAACATTTGGCTACTCATTATTTCGATTTTGTCAAGTGTCTTTTAAAACTTTTATTCTTTTACATTTTGATAATAGCTGCCATGATAACCCAGAACCAGGACTGGAAAGGCCAACTTCAGGTGATTGACAGAGGTTCTTGAACTTACCTGTTAGTCTTCCTGGCGGGTTATGATTATTACCATTTTGCTAGAGTAAATAGTTTATAACTTTGAAGACTGGATGTCACCATTGGTTTTTACACCATTTTTTGTTTTAATTGCTGTTTTGTTTTTACTTTCATTTACTTTTACAAATTTTACTCCATTTACTTGACTTCTCTCTTTTTACTGAACATTTGGCTACTCATTGTTGCGGTTTTGCTGGAAAGACCAACTTCAGGTGACTGACAGTGAGTCTTGAACTTACCTGTTAGTCTTTCTGGCAGGTTATGATCATTACCTTTTTGCTAGAGTAAATACCTTACAACTTCTTATACTCTGCCTTCTATCTTAACGTTGTAGACTAGGTGTCAACATTGGTTTTATACTTTTTTGTTTTACCTTCATTTCCATTTATGTCTTTTACTACATTTATTTTCTTTTTACTTTTTTACCGGATGTCTGGCGCAGATAGCCTCGCTGCTTTGTGCCATAAAACACTAAATCAATCAATCAATCAGTTTTAATTTTGACTTGAGTGAAGCACTGTTTTCTTCCTCTTTTTGTTTTTCAACTTAATCAACATCGTTTTTTGCTCCCTGATCCACCAGTTTGTTCATATTAGCTATGTTATTTTTTCCCAACCCTTTAGATCTAAACTGTATGCAAAATAAATGCATTCTAGAAGGTATAATTACAAACAGGAACCAAAACGTTTTTAATGCAAGACGTTGGATTGTGTCAATGCAGATTAGTGGTTAGAAGAGATTTATAATGATAAGGAAAGTACTTGGTCTGAGTAACATAGACTTGAAGTGGATTCAAATGGAAATGCACTCTAGGTGGTTAAATATTTTCTGTAAATTAAAAGTACTGTACTTTACTTTTCTATTTTCATACTATAAAATGAAACTCCTAGGATTAGAAAAAAATTATTAAAAAAAAAATTGACACCTCACTATCTCAAAAATCTGTATCTTCATGTTACAAGTTTACATTTATACCAGATAGAATGATATAATTCTGTGTTAATAAACTGAAGTATTTATAGCTTTATGTCCTGAAATTCTGAAGTTATTTACTAGAAACTTAAAAACGACTTTGTAAAACTCAACAAAAATATTGAATCCTGTTGGCCCTTTATTAAAGTCTGCTTTTGTACCTTTCAGAACCTCAGACTGTACTGATCCAATGTTATTGTATCAAGAAATAATGGAGGCACGACAGGCTCAGTCCCTTCTCTCAGAGAGTGATGATGATGATGTCAGAACCTCTGACACTGAAGATGAAGACAATGGAGAAGAAGACCAAAGTGCTGAAAAACAATATCGTGAAAAAGGAAGAAAAAGGGTGATATGATAATTTGAATTTAGAACAGGAAGATGTTTTAACCCTAATTTTATTTTAAGTCAAATGTTTTTAATTTCTTCAAGTTATTCCAATACAACATATTTAGATCCATAAAAAAACATTTCTTTACACTTTCTACATGAAAAATTTCATAAAAAGATAATTTTGGGTTATTTTCTGAAGGATTCTTAAATTGTGGCGTATATGTATATTGCCTTTGGTAAGCTTTTCATAATTATACAATCAACAAAGCAATTATATTGTATTAAGTAACAGTTATTACTTATGATGTAATATAATATTTTTCTGTTTACTATATTGAGAATGCCAATGCTGGTTAATACAGTTTCTAAAATACTTACTCCTATTCAAACCAGACTTTGGTATTATAAACTCCAAACACTTTTAGGAATTTTATTTCAGCTTCTATTAATAAAAATCACTACATAACACAGTAAAATCTGGCTTGAATATGTTTTTTATATTTTTATTTTTCATAGAGCCTAGATAATAAACCAAGTAAACGAAAGCTTCTACAGTTTCGAGAATGTACTTCTAGTACATGGATTAAACAGTGTCTTGATTTGTTAGAGCTTATATTTGAATGTGAAGACTCAACTCCTTTTAGGCAGCCAGTTGACCAATCTGAATATTCTGTGAGTTTATAGGTTTTTTTCAAAATATTAAAAAGCATCAACATTTCTTAAAATGTTTTGGGTTAAAAAAGCTTATCTATTTAAAAGCTTTTATTGTAAAGGAGGGTGGTTATGTCGTACTTTATCAGTTTTACTTTTCTGGTAAGGATCTGCCAATTGATGTAAAAAGGTGTATCACTTGTTTGAATCTCACAACATTTTTTTCTTGTACAATATCTTTTTGTTTTAGGACTACAGAGATATTATTGACAACCCCATGGATCTTAGCTCAGTTAAAAATAAGCTACAGACTGGAATTTACAGCAGTCCAGTGGAATTCTGCAAAGATACAAGACTTATCTTTCAAAATTCCAGGAATTACAATACTAATAAGCGATCAAAGGTACAGACTATATTCAAACAGTATTTGGGAATATTTATTAATACAAGCAAAAGTAGCATTGTCAACATTGACAAGCTTTATGTCACGTGCTAACAGGTTGCATCTTACTGGGAATTTTAAAAAGTCTCTTCACTAAATATATTTAAAAAAATTAAAGTTCAAGTAATGTGCCACACCTTTAATTTAAGGGATTACATATTATTTATTTTGTTGCAATTACGTGAGAAAGGGTAAAAAATGTTAAATTTTATTTTAATTGTTGTCTAATTGTAAATTTCTTAAAACCATAATTTTTTGCTTGCCAGCTGAAATTATTTTTGTAGTGTTCTGATAATTATCACCATACCTTATGATATTTTTGGTCTATTAATGAAACGTGAATAATAACATTTTTGATTAGATTCTGGCCAAGGAGACATAAATGTTGTTAGGTGTTGTTGCCATACAATAAGTAAATTTGGATTTTTACCCAGATACTGGTACCATCTCGTCAAATTTAATTACAATTGAAAGTAAAGAAGAGTATAATAATATGTAAATCACAACATATCTGCTTTATTCAGTGTTAATAAAGCCTTTAGTAATAGATAAATTACTCAAACATGCATTTTTGATCATTGTGAAATATGTTTTGTGCAGCCAGGTGATGCCTGTTTGAATATTTCAATAGATCTATGGAATGACAATTCGGTTATCAGCAATGTTCGAAGAGCACATCAGGGGAATTATCAGTGACTGGCGTTCAGCAGTGAAGTATGAGGAAAAGGTTCGGAACAATCAATATGTCAGTAATCGTAGAAAGCCATTACAGCTGTCGATTGCTGATTGGTCTCATCCACCAGGAGATCATCTTGGTTCAAGTCAGTGTCAACAAGAACGAACGAGTGTTGCAGCCAGCCATTCCCGCTGGGTTGCTGAAGGAGAAGCTAGTTCTTCAAATGGTGGAGAAGGAGGTAAATGTAAAGCTTTAACAGTTCGATCTCAATTAATGGAAAGAATGTAATGGAGACAATAGTAACTTTCTAAGTGTGTCTTGCATAATTTTTAGCATATAAAACATATTTGCTACCTAATTTTTATGCATTATGGTTGCTCTACTGTAAGTGAATTATTTGTTTTAGCTTGATTGCAGAAAATATATTTTTGATGATTGAAATTAATAGATAACTAAGCAATACAGTTTTATAGAAGTAAAAAATAAAAATATGCTAAGTTTAGGGACTTTTTATTTTGGTTTACCTTCTTTATTTCTCATGATTTTTTATTCTGTGTAATTTTTTGTTTTAGCTTCTAAGAAAAAAAAGGGATTTCAGATCCTAAAAGAGGGTGAGAAAAAGAAGTTAGGTGAAAGTAGTCAGATAAATTTTACTTCAAAACTAATAGAAGACAAGTCTACCTCTAAGAATTTTTTGGGTAAATAGAATTTTTTTTAAATCTGATTTTATAAAAAATTGTTGATCAAAACTTTTTTTCTAGACCTTCTAAGTACCCACGTGATTTTCTGATTCTTAGATCAGGTTACTGTTTATAGAGATAATTTGTGTTTAGGTTTTGCTTTATTATTTCTTTCTAACCATGGCTTGGTGGCTTAAAGAATGGCTCTGAGTTTTTTTTTCAAGAACAAGCTTGATGACAGTTTTGGACTCAGGAGGTTAAACTCATTTGATTGACATAATTGACCACATCCTAGGTCTCATAGGCTAATTTACTCTAATCCTGTCAAAAAAAAAACTTCTTTTTCCAGGATAATTCACTATGACATTATCATTAATCCACTGTTCTTTGTTCTCTTATTATAATTTTTTATTTGTCATCAAACTGAACTGTTCTTTTCTTATGTTTGGCTGTCACTGCTTGTGGTCAGCATGAGTTTCTTCCTTCCCTGGTGAATGTTTCTTGTACCTGTGTAGAGAGGACTCCAATCTCAAATTACTGCTTTTTTATTTGTGTGTATTATATTGCAGATGTATGTGTGGGTAGGTATTATTGAATTATTCATTTACACATACAGTGTAATTGCCAAGCTATCTGTGGGAAATTGTGTATTCAGGAAGAACTAACAAACATAGCTTACCTGTAATTTTAGATTTTGGCTTTTGTCTAGTCAGTTCATTTTAAAGAATTTCTTTTATTATTGTAATTGCTTCTATTAAATTTGTTTTGAGTTATGTGGTTTAACCCAGAGTTCTTAATATTACCATCTTGTAGACAAGAATTATAAAAATGTAAAATTTAGAAGTTTTAAAAATCGTTTCTTTTAACTCCATTTGTTAGTACAATTAGTGATTTTTAAAATTTTGTACATTTAACTTTTTAATTATTTTATATTAAGATAAAAGTGTAAGAATATTTCCAAGTTTTTTTTAGTTGTTTTCAAATGTAATAATCTTTATTAAACTTCTGTGAAGTTGGCATATCAAAAAGAAAATTAAAAATTCCTAAAATTCCCTTTTATAAAAAGTTGTTTTTACCAGCTAAAAGTATGTAATTTTTATTTAGGAAAACACATAAGTAATGGTGTTGTGAAGAAAAAACGATCTCTTCGTTCTTCAGTTGACACAAGCACAAGAGAAAGTCCTATTTCTTTGCCATTGTTTCACAAAAGGAATATTTCCTGTGATGCTTATGATAGTGATAACGATCAATCTGATGATGAAAATTTACCATCTTCCAGTGAAAAAATGGAAAGAAACAGAAATGTTTATGCACCACCAAATAATGACCATAGGTATCATAAGCAAGACACAAGCAACAAGTCTTTGAAAAATAGAAGCAGTCTAACTGATGAGGATCATAGAAATTCAAAGAGACTAAAACCAAGAAAAGTTAAAGTAAACAAATATGAAAGTTCCTATAATGAATATCAAAGTGACACATCAGATACTGAAAGTGAAAAAAAAACTAGTTCCTCAGCATCAAAACAAATGTTGTCAAGAAAAAGAAAACATTTCTCGGATTCCAAAACTAGTCAGGATGGCAATACATCTGAGGACAGAATTTCAAGAAGAGCAAAGAAGAAAGCAAACCTTCATCTTGATGAAGATTCTCAAAGTGATGAAGAAGAAAGGGTTGAAGAAATAACTTTGAAATTACCTGAAGGTTCACAAAAAAATATAAAGAATATCAATAAATATGTAAAACCAGAACATATGGATGAAATGACATCTTCAAAAGAAGAGAGTGAAGATGAACCAAGAAATAAAAATTATCAAAATAGAAAGAAGTTTAACAAAATTATACAGTCAGATGATAGTCTTTCTTCAGCAAAAAATTACAATGAGAATAAACAAGTCTTTAAAGATAAGTTAAGGGGTTCAAACTCTAAAAGATCTAATCCTGAATTAGCAAGATACAATGTGAGAATTCAAAGGAATGCAACACATTCCAAAACTACTTTTTCAGATGATTCTAATGATAATGATATAAGTGATAGTGAATTAACATCAGATAGTTCCAACTCCGGTGAAAATTCTACTGACTGTAGCTCAGATACTGAATCTGAATCTAGAACAAGTGAATCTCAAGAGTTGTCTAATATCAAAGGTTATTCTAGTACTAGAAGAAAAAGTGGTATTAGGCGTTCCTCACGGACTGCCACTCGTAACAGCACAAGAGCTACACGAAGTGCCTTAACCCCTAGCCAGTCTTTAGAAGCTCCTTCTAGACGGTCACGAAGGATACAGACACGCAACAAAAAAGTTCATTACCAAGAAGACTCTGAACAAGAGTATGAAAGTAGTCAAACCAATGAGAGCATTGACTCTCAGGTGCGAGAAGTCCTGTCAGTGAGTAGTCGTGGTCGTGTGCGCAAGCTTTCTCGTCATGCAAAGGCAATGGTTGCAGAATAAAACATGACTAAAAGAGTAAAAGCACTCTTCCTCTGTGATTGAACTAATATGTTTTATGATCATTCATTGTCATAAAGTTTTCTTTGTGTTCCACATGTGCCATTACAGATAAGTCATCCATGGATTGTTCCTTTACACAAGGAATAACATTTGTAATTTGATGTATAATTCTTATGAAATATGAAAAGAAAAACGTTGCATTCCTTCCAAGTTAAATATGTATGTAAACTATGATATAGATTTATGTTGAAATATGATTGATAGTCTTTCTCAGAGTGAGAGAGGTATTTGATTAAACATGTTAGGAAACTCAGAAATATCTTTTAGTAAAGAAAACAGTACTTTAAATGGCAGTTAGTAACAATTTTATAAACTTTGTATTTCATGGACATAATCTTTGTAACATAGCATCATTTGTTTTGATTCTTTGAATGAAACTTTTTAGTGTCTTCACAATTTTGTATTACGTATGTGGGGACCAAAGCAGTGAAGAATGTTGGTGGGACTAGTTTTGTATATTAATGTGAAGTACACCAAAAATTATGAGGTTTGGCTTCTTTTGCTAATCTTTTATTATTGTATTTGTTTTTTTATGAACTTCTCTTATAACTAAAAGATGAAAACAATCTTATGTTTAAATTTCTCATTGCTTATTGATATTTTAGTTATTTTCTTTAGGCTAATTACCATTGCCCAAACTAATTTAAAAATGCTCATGCTACTGCATTTGGTGTCCAATAAGGTTTGTTAGCATGATCAGTTTTCGAAACAAAATTCATAAGGATGTGAAACTGGTCTATGATGCAGTGTCATTTTAGTTTGTTCCTTTTTGTTTAAATCTTAGAAGAAACTTG
Source organism: Carcinoscorpius rotundicauda (assembly GCA_011833715.1). Lineage (NCBI taxonomy): Eukaryota > Metazoa > Arthropoda > Merostomata > Xiphosura > Limulidae > Carcinoscorpius > Carcinoscorpius rotundicauda. Next base: position 115,697,554 of record CM022391.1, on the reverse strand, counting down.
CTTATCATTTAACAAACAAACTTATAAACACTAGAAAACCACTAGTAATAAAAACAGATATGAAAAACTGAAAATATCACTAAACTAGAAAATTTTATCAGTATTGAAATATTTTAAATATATCTAATGTTGTTCTGAGAAATGTTAGCTGTAAAATAACTTTATAATGAAATATTACATGAAATCTCATTGAACACTAGTTTTTCTTCACTGTAATTAGTATTATTTTTGTTAATTCAGCAATGAAAACCTACCAAACAAATTACAAGTTCTACAACTAAATAGTTATTGAGACTTAGGATCTATTCTAGTCATTCTTGAGAGAAGCAAGTTTTATCTCAAAATACTACAGAGGGGTAGAAAGAAGAAAACCTTTGGTGCCATGACTATAGAATGTTATTTAAGTTTTCTGTTCATAGTGACATCACAAAAGTAATACAGCACCATTAACAAATGAAATTCATGATGTTAGAAAAACACACTGGATAAGAAAATCAAGGACAAAAAAATCATATAATTTGATCTTGTTTGAAAAGGAGATCTTTCTTCATCAAGGATATACTGGGAGTGACCATGTTATGTGAAATGTTAGAAAAGGTACAGAAAAATCATGGTAAACTATCGTGACAATCTAGAAATGTTGTAGATATGACTAATTTTGTTTGTGCTATTTGATAGGGTTCATGAAGATATAAAGAGGTTACAAAGGTTTTGTTTAAAAAAATAGTGAAAATGTTTTGAGGGAAATTACATTAGGTGTTTGTTAAGTAGGCTAACGACATAAAGGGAAGATCAGTTAGTAATAAAGTGTTTAGTAGAAGAAAAAAAATAGAAACAAGTGTAAAAAATTATCAGAAGTAAATAATTGAGTGTTAAGAAAAGGTATTAGTAAAAACTAATTAACACCACACATAAGAAACTAATTAACCATCAAAGATTGCTGATACCAAAGTCTAGGTTCATTCCACAAGAGTAAACAGTGTTAAAAGTTTTGATCCTGTAATCCTTTTTCATTTTTCTGTCAGCTTTAAATTTTATTAAACCAATTTTGAAACCTATAAGAATTGTGTCATTAAATGAAGTGTTGGGCAACAGTGGGTCTACTGCAGAAAGCATTTGTAAGTGATCTGTATGATACTCATCTTTCTTCATTTTTTTTTCTGGAGGTTAATGTTTTTTTAATGATAATAAAAATCTTACAATTTTAGGAAGAGAAAAGAGTTGTATTTTGTTACAACAGACAATAATGAAAAGCCTGGTTGCCCTTTGACTGTGTACTGACAGACAACTAAGAACAACAATCATCTTTACAGTTATCAACTTACACTATGTTCCATTGGAAATATTGTTTCTGTCATATTAGCTGTTGATTTGATAAAAATATATAGTACAGATATTTATGTTTAGAATTGAAGAAGCTAAAATGATATATTTGAAATCTACCTCCCATGCTAGAATTTATGTATTGTAAGTTTATCAAAAATGAATAAAAAATGGAAAAACATAATGACACAACCTTAATTATTTTTTAAAATAAACTTTTACTAGAAACTATAGCATAATAATCAATAGATTATATGAAAATCAGCATAATTCATAGCCACAGCAATTTATTGTTGTAGTCCTCTCTCTATTTGTAAATTTATCATAAATGGGGAGTAGTATCAAAGAACAAAAGCAATGTAGTAGAACTTGTGTTACTTCTATGAATAAAAATTATGCAAAAATTTCTTTAAATAGTTTACATCCCTTTTATTTCCATGAGGAAAAGACATTTCCTCATTATTACATGATTTAAAAATACCTGAATTTGCCATGAATGAAAGATGGAGATTTTGTATAATGGGACTTCCCTTAAAAAAAATGAAACAAATTGACTTTGTGGACTACATTCTTGTTGAAAAAGGATTATTTTAAACAAATGAACAATGTAGCTAAGTTTTTCTCAATTGTAATGACCTATGGTTATGAATTATTTTTGAACAATGGTTCCCAATATTTTTGAAAGCAGAAACAAGCAATATTGCATATGCAATTTTTGCAAACTAGAAATTAAAGGTTTTTGTATTAATCAAATTTACAAATTATGCAAATTTAATGATTTATTAAGTGATATTTTTTGGTATTTATAACTCCAATTTATAATACATTATGTGGTCAAGTAACTTTTAACGTCTTTTTTTTGTTTGACGGTCATTTTCATCATAATTTATTCATTGATGATGATAAACTTCATGAGTTTTGTTAATATACTACTTGTTTTGTACAGCAAAATGCCACAAATAAAATATTTGACTAAACATAATGAAAAATTGCTATTTTGAATGGCATAATAGCTTTTGAAAAGTTTTATAATAAAATTGTTTTTGTTTATCTTGAGTTCAAAGACTATAACCTATCTCAGTCTAGGACTCTTTAGACTGATGTTTTGACACTGAGATTCAGGCTCACTTGTGTCCTATAGTTAATCTGAAAATATCCACAATACTGTATATTAAAGAAACATTTTGCTCTGGTATAAGTTAGGTTTGTTTCATGCCACTACCTTTTTTGTTTTTTTGGAAATTATCCCAGCTTTGTCCACAGAGATTTTGCTACACTTTGCACATTATGCAAAGAGGATAACAGTATCAATTTCCTTCACTGGCCAATTTAATGATACCTAGAATTTAAGAGTTTAACACTATCACAAATTTGCATGAGAACAATGAATAATGTAGTTAACACTAATTTTTATGTGAAAATCTGACATTTCCTGTTAAGTAAGAAGCTTTGGGTTAAACATAGTTCTGCTTGATTTTCCACATGAGTCTGTTAATGTAAAGACTTCTAAGACTAAAACTGCAGACTGATTAACAAGTTTGATAAAAGTGATAGACCTGTGTCAATTGCAGTTATGCACACTGTATTTTTGCTTTGTGATATCAAGATTGTTTTACACTTCATATCATCTGTTCATTCTTTTGGGTTAAAATGCAGTAATTCAGTCAACTCCAGAATTATTCTTCAAAAATCACCCTTTATACATCACAACTACCTGACTCTCAGTTAATCTGAGAAAACTACAAAATAGGTAGTAACAAGAAATTTTAATGCTGTGCCCAAGTAATTTACTGTGAATTTTCTTGTTTTTGCTGAAATTTGTATTACCTATTACTTGATTTTATACTTCTGAAAGAATGGTTTGTTGTTAAAGTAGAAGTGTATGTGACCAAGAGGAACAGTTTGATTCTGGAAAAAGAGGTTGGGTGAGATAACTGAGTCCAGAAAAATCCCTTTTTGGTTATGAGATTTTTGCTGAAAATCTACAATTCTAACTTGGGAAACTGATTGATATTTGGTACACCCAGACTAATACATCAAATCCTGTCCATGAAGAACCATTTTGACATAAGGGAAATGAGAAAAACTAAAGTTTGCTAAGATGACTTGTTGCGTAGTGAGATAAGGTCTATATAATACTCTTAGGCTGTCATCAGCTAGAACACTAGTGTCCCAGGTCTGGTCAAGACCAGTCAAAATAAGAATACAAGTGCCTTTGACAAATAATTTCTACCAGTCCAAGCTATTACCTTAGCACATTGTATAGTGGGCAGCCATAGGTAAAGATCATGAACCATGGAAAGTTATCCTTCTGAAATAATATGTATCCTGTAATGAAAAAAAAACGTAGTTTTCAACAAAATATGCAGTTGCGTATGAGAAGTTGGCAACTTTTTAATCTGCTGCTCTAGACCAATGACTGATCAATCTCCCAAGATTCACAAAACCTGTAAATGTGTTAACCTGCACCATCAAATTCAGTGGCATTTTAGCCAGGCAAGGCTAAGAATATGAAAGAGGGAGGCTTTATCCAACACCAAAATTCCTTGTTACTGAAGATAAACAGACATTGCCTCCAATATTGAAAGGTGTGACAAAAGAAGGCTTGGACCATTTATTGAAGTGTTTGTGGCAGGTACCACTTTAAAATTTCTGACCATAGATGCCATCAGACATCTCAATGAAGCTCAATAAGTAGTCTGTGACATAGTTGTAGTTGCTAACTCAACCTTATCAAAAAATGAGTGATGTGTTAATCTGAGACTCAAGGGAGAACCTGAAGTGCAGGTTTGGCTACTTATGTGGATGATTTACACCAGTTGTACAATAAGACACTTCCTGCAATGGTAGAAGAAGATAGAGGAAACATCTTTCATGGCTAATTTTGTTTAGGGAATTCACAAACAAACCATGAAATTTTACTGAGTGTGAGCAATAACCTCATTTTTAAAAACAAGCTCATAACAACATGAACTGTGACTATACAACTGCCCAATTTTGGCACCACATCTACTACATTGAGCAAGAGCATTACTGAAGGTAAACCAATCATCCACACATTTTGATATATGGTAATCATACTCTATGCCAGTGAATGGATGCAGCTACCCTAATGGTACAAGCAACAGCTTACTATAATAATGTCTCTTTTTGGACTCTACTGAGGCAGGAGAAGTGAAAATTCTGCTTTGCTCTTGGTCTGGCAAGCCACTAAAATATGAACTACTCATAATTTGATGTTAACCAACTAAAAGTACCTGAACTTTGAAAAACAGCAAAATGAACAATGAGTGATGAGCAATACAATCTTCATAAAATGATTGGGCACTTCCAGTAGTGTCTGTTAAGAAGAAGGAATGTACCCCAAGGTCCTTTAAAGTTCTCTCAAGAGTAGAATCACTATGAAAAGAGCAAGAAATGTGAACCAAGTATTCCAATTGTGGATGTTAGGTTATTTATTAATTGGTTTAGGTTTAAAGGTGTTCCTTTATTTTGGTTTTACTTGCTGTATAAGTAGGGCTTCTTAGATTTTGCATTTATCGATATTTGTTTCTCAACTTAGTATCTGGGTGTTTTCTATGGTTATGTTCTGTTTATTTGATTTTCAGTGTTCAAAAATGTGAAGGTTTTGTGTATATGTGTATTCTTTTAATCCAGTTTCCATTTTTCTGCTTGTTTCTCCAATATAAAAGTCATGGCAGTAGTTGCATTGTATTTTATAAATTATGTTGGTATTGTGTTTATCAGTGTAGTTTTTACATAGTATGGACTTTAGTTTTTCCTGGTTTTTGAATAAATTTGGTGTTTACTGGAATGTTGTGTTTTCTTATAAGCTTTTTCCAAGTGTTGATTTGTTTGTTTTTTTTGCTGATGTTGGGAATTTATGGTATGCAATAATGTAAGGTTTTGTAGTTTGTTGTATCTTGGGTTTTATTGTTGTTTTGTTGTACTAGATGCATGCATATAATTTTTTCCTTGGTTTTTTGAGGAAATTTGTTGATGTTGATGAAGTGTTGTTTTATTTTGTTTATTTCATCGGATGACCATAGTTTTATGGCTGTCTATTTGGTTTCTTAATGTGTTGAGTTTTGTTTTATTTCATGTGCTGAGTCCCAGGGAATGTATGATCCACTATGGCAATTTTTCTGTGAATTTCTGTTTTGAATTGTTTATAGGTTCAACTGATCTTGAGGTTAAGAAATGCTATTTAGTTAGTTTTTTCCTGTTCATAGGTGAACTTAATGTTGGTATGTATGGGGTTAATGTGGTTAAAAAAACCAACTAAGCATGTGTTCTGTAGATGTGAATCCAGCAGTTGTATCATCAATATACCTGTACTACTACAGTGGTGGGTGTAAAGCTGAATTGATCACTTGAGATTCAATCTGTGTCATAAAAATGTTGGCTAGAACTGTTGACATGGGATTCCCCAAACTTAGACCATTTATTTGAAGGTAGTTTCCATGGTAGTGAATTCAATAAGAGTTGCAAATTGGTTGCTGTCAGTGTGTATCAATGGGCTGGGATATTATAGAGTAGTATGAAGTGTTAAGTGAGTAGAAGACATAATAAAGAATACCAAGTGGATACTTATAAAGTTTGTTAATTCCATTAGAATTGATTGAAATGAGCATTTGCCATATGGGTGGGTAATAAAAGTAATAAACAGTCACATTATTTTGGCCCACAAAGCCATTGTGATAATGGGTAATGCTAGTTGCTATCCATTTGATTCACATGAGTTCCAGACATATATATATGTAAAAACAGATAGTATGGAGAGAGAAAGCTCTATGTAGAGGAGCGAACAATGTTTTGACCTTCCCCATTCATTGTCAGGTTCACAAATACTTTCTACAAAAAACAACCAACAGAAACGACAGCTTCGACAATTTTATTGGCATCCAACAACCAAACTTCCCAGAAAAAAATTAAAAATTTATATTTTCCAGAAACACCTAAAAACAACATCTTAAACGATCTTTTCATTTCCAACAAACCATCAACATAATTTCACAAAACAGAAAGCTGAGAAACAATCTTATAAGAAAATACATTCATTTCAATAAAAACCTAAAACGAGACAAAAGGAGATAAAGGAAACGCTATAGTGAAAATGAACATGAATGAATACATCCAAAAATTGAAGAACATCCTTTCAGACACAAATTTGAACCAATACACACAAATCCAACAAAGACACAAGAATCGCAACTAAACAAAGTACTACTAAAAATGAAAAAAGCCAACGCAATTTTAAAAACACTTTATTCCTACCTACGCAAGACCGACTCAGGCATACCACAAATATAAGGCATCCCCAAACCTCATAAACCAGATTGTCCACTGCGACCAACAATGTCCACATATGAATCGTTTAATTACAATCTTCGTGAACACATGGCGTGGGCATTCTCCTAATATGTAACATCATCTAGCTCATTCAAAGACTCTTTTAATTTCAAATCTAATTCTAATCAACTTAATCATAAAGCCTTAATGGCTGGTTTCGATGTCTTGTTTGTTTGTTTGTTTTGGAAATTCGCACAAAGCTACTCGAGGGCTATCTGTGCTAGCCGTCCCTAATTTTGCAGTGTAAGACTAGAGGGAAGGCAGCTAGTCATCACCACCCACCGCCAACTCTTGGGCTACTCTTTTACCAACGAATAGTGGGATTGAGCGTTACATTATAACGCCCCAACGGCTGGAAGGGCGAGCATGTTTGGCGCGACGCGGACGCGAACTCGCGACCCTCGGATTACGAGTGCACGACTTAACGCGCTCGGCCAGTTTCGATGTCATATCCCTCTTTACAGGAGTCCCAACCATTGAAGCCTGCAAGATAGCTTTAGAACTCTATATCCAAGAATCAGTGATGTTGAGAAACCCACTTCTAGAGAAATATATATGCAAAAACGGCCCGTATGGGTTGAGAAAATATTTTACATAGAAGAGCAAACAACGTTTTGACCTTTTTCGGTCATCGTCAGGTTCACCTCTACATTCCTACACACAATTACACAACCGACTTCAAACAAGTGGTTACCTCTTTCTTTCTTTATGAACCTGATGATGACCGAAGAAGGTTGTTCACTCCTCTACATGGAGCTTTCTCCATTCATATCAACCATTTTTTCGCATATATTTTTCTCTACAAGTGGGTTTTCTCGTCATCACGAGTTTCAGACTTAGTCTTTTCTTCCACAATTTCGTGAAAGATCTTTCATGTTAAAAATTACATTATATAATTTAAATTACTTAAAAGACAGAGGTGAAGAATTTTGTGAAATTAAATGTGGTAAATGCTTAATATTGCTCTTTTGTATCTTGAGGGTTAATGTTCACAGCATATTTTTGAGTGATGCAAGGTTTGCTTGTAAATATATAAGATTTTTTTTCTAATTTCTGTGCTAGCCATCCAAAATTTAGCAGTGTAAGATTAGAGGGAACGCAGCTAGTCATCACCACCCACCGCCAACTCTTGGGCTACTCTTTTCCAACGATTAGTGGGATTGACTGTTGCTTTATAATATCTCAGTTATTTTCCTTCATACGTATGTATGTGTGTATGTATATATACAGTATATTCAAAATAAAAATAAATGCAAAGATAGTTAAAATATGAGTTTTTGTTGAGCAACATCTTTGAAACAAGAATGTGTTAAACCAAGTTAAAAACATACTTTAAAAAATTTAGCCAAGTTTATAAAGAAAACATTAATTTGCTATGATCCAATCAATACTCTTTTTTGTTTTATATAGACTGTTTGTTTGTTTTGGAATTTCGCACAAAGCTACTCGAGGGCTATCTGTGCTAGCCGTCCTTAAATTAGTAGTGTAAGACTAGAGGGAAGGAAGCTAGTCATCACCACCCACCGCCAACTCTTGGGCTACTCTTTTACCAACGAATAGTGGGATTGACCGTAACATTATACACCCCCACGGCTGGGAGGGCGAGCATGTTTAGCGCGAAGCGGGCGAGACTGAACGCAACAGAAAGTCACAGATAACAGCTTGTATAATTTATTATAGTAAACTATTATATATGTAACAGATGTAACATAAATTATATATAAAAAATTACAGATATTAAGTTTAAACCTTCAAAATTAATCACAATACAAAACGGTACTGGCCTGTATCTAATATAATGATCTACAATGAAAGTCTCAAATTCCAGTCTAGGGTGTGAATTTGGTCCCATGAAGAAATTCCGAAGTTTAAATGAAGAAGTTCAGAAACAATCCACAGTTCAATAAATTCGACGAAGTTCTTTTCACGATGTTATCGACGAATGTCTCAAACTTGTCGCCTTCAATTTTTCCGATCTCCCCTGGCTAGTCCCGTACGTGTCGACCCTCAGCACAAACAGTAATTCGAATGAATCGTATAGATTGACGAAATAAAATCACAGCTTCTGTAGATCTAACTTCAGTCACAAATCCAAGTTGAATAAACACACAGCGAACGTTGAAAACTTCTCGAACAAAGACACTATTTCTTGAATTAAATATAAACTAATGGCTGACTCTTCTTCTTTTTTTTCTCCTCGCGTCACCGCCCTTTTATACTAGTAAGCCTACTTTTCTCGAACATTCACCGGAACTTTGACAGAGTAATCTGCGCATGTATGTTTCTGAACGAGACTCTACGTCTAGACGCTAGGCGCCAAACATTTCCATTTATAGTCATATATTTCATCTACCTAATTCTAGAAAATTCTAAATGTTATTTTAAATGAAGAACAACGTATTTTATTGTTTAAACTTTGAAACAGTAATATAAATATGGAAATATAAATAATAGAAATTAAAATTTAAACACAACACGACATGTTGTCGTTTACAAAACATTTACATGACAGTTACATAACACCATCTACCTGTGCTGAGGTGAGGCAGACTCCTGGTCATTATCTGATTCACTGACATAAAGTCAGTTTTATCTTTTTTGAAGTCGTGTGGCATTTTTTCTCAGAGTAATCAGTTAAGACTTAAGAAATGGAAGTTCAAAGGATGCTAAGGAGCATGTGTCTGTCTATCTCTCAAATCTTTAATTGAATTTACCTAACAAAAAAAAAGAGTCGAGTCATGTAGACTCCACAATAATACTCTGTAATAACCCAATGAAAAGTCAGTTACAAATCCAAAGAATAAAATTGCAAGTGAGTCTGTTGTAGCTGTGTTGCACTGGTGAGAAATTTAAGGGAATTGAAACCTACCTTGTAAGCCCTCTCTTACTATTCAGTATACATCCATGCAAGATGAAGTACAATAAAAACAAGTTATTTACTGTGGATTAACCTAAAATATTCAACTAAGAATAAAACAAAATTGGTTACAATAAAAGTACAATCTCACAAAAGTCCTAAATAAAAGGTAAGTAAAACATTTTCTGGAATATCAAAATCACTTCAGTTATATTAAATATCACAATTAAACTTACAATTCAAATAGTAAAATTTCGTTAACATTATTTAGATGGAGTAGAACATGGCTATTATACATCAACAGAAGTTTAAACCAGCTTTGTATATAAAGCACTATTTTGAACATTACCTTTGTGTACTTGTGTTGGAGTGGGGGATATTCAGGCCCATTACCCAACTCACTGAAAGAAAGGACAACTTTCCATTGCTATCTCCCCTAAAACTTTATTAACCTCTATTATGGATGGGCAATAAGTAAAGTTGTGTTTTGTTCAATGATATTTCATGTCTAAGTTATACCAAAAAATATAAAAAAGAAAGTACGAGCCATATGGTACCACTGTAGAATAATCAGATGAGGCAGAATTAACTTCAGAAAAGCACTGAATAATTCTGCTAAATATATAACAGAAGATTCACTTAAGATATTTACAGGGTAGTAATAAATCTCTTACTAAAGGGTCAATGTAAGATGAAGTAATGAAACTGAAAACAAATAGTAAGCAAAATGAATATTCATTATTTATGAGTAAACGTAAGCATGATTTGTATACTTTGTGTAACTTGCATAGAATCATCACCTTTTATAGATCACAGGAATGACTGCCAACAACTGAGTTCTATATAATGCCACTTGGATGATGTTCCAAGTCAGATTTATGAGAAGATAATCATGTTTCACACTATTTCATCGCAAATTTTTTTTAGTTTTCAAGTGTAATGGGCAACACACTATTGGATTAGTTGTTGCACATCATAAATAGTATTTATTTTAAAATTTAATGGCATTGTAAACAGTTCAGGAACTCGAGGAAATTTATATGTTAATAAGAATTGACTCAAAGGCTGTTTAATTGAAAAAATATTCAACATTTATTATACATCTTCAAAGTGTATCTTTGCACTAAACATTTCTAAACCATGTATATTTCATCACTTAGGGATTATACTTAATAACTTTCTTAGAAGACTCTACGAGCCTAACTTTTAATAAAAATTGTTTTTATAAATTTCCAAGTTTTTTTACGAAACTGCTTATTTTGGAATTTCGCACGAAGCTACTTGAGGGCTATCTGTGCTAGCCGTCCATAATTTAGCCCTTTTCGCTGGGATTGCGGGCACGACCCCACCACCCTCGAATCACGAGTCGCACGTCTTACGCGCTTGGCCATGCCAGGCCTACGAAAGTTAATAAAATGTCGTTAATATTTTTGAGAGATAAATATATAGTTGAATCTTTTCCAGAGAGTTGATACTTTTTTTTTTTGTATTCTCTGGACGAAAAGACTAATCTTGAGATTATATCTTGACTAATTACGTTCAAGAATATACAAAACAAACACAACTGTAATTATAACGGAAATAGAACTGATTTTTCTTGTGGGTTCACAAAGTCAAATTTATGCAACAAAGTGTTGTCATTACTGTCAACAGAATTGATGAGCTCCAGTAATCTGATTTGGTGGGTTTAATATTTGTATTTTTAGTTTAAAACCGTACTGCAGACTTACAGCTATATGTACTCCACCATGGTATATATTTGGACCTTGACAACTCTGCCTCATGGGATGTCTCCGTGCTAAGAATGACCATCGTTGCGATGGATCAATGGTATCTGGGTATTTTGCCCTGGAGGGTCAGGTTCACTTTGACCTCTTCCTCCAATGGGATGTCTGCAAGACTGAATCAGTCTCCTTCATAATCTGCCGCCGGTATCACAAGCAGAAGGAGACCTGAGCTAGCCACCGAGCAAGTCAGACGTGCCAATATGCTATTCAGAACGAAACGTTCATCCTCGCCAGTCAGGCCGTTAGTGCCGCCCGTAATCGTCGACGGCTTACCGCCGAACCTCACGCCGTACCAAGTCGCCACGTTGATCGCCCGAGCCAAGCCTGGGGCAACCATCGAACCGTCCAGGACCCGTATTTTACGCCGGGGAGGAATCCTCATCCAACCAGCTATTACTGCAGACCAAACCTACCTGTGCCAGCCATGGAACACTGAATTTAAAGTAAGTTGTTCCCCAACGAAAAGTCCAGTCAATCTTTATTCTGTATTCCTCAGGGGCGTCGACCCATCAATTCAACCAGAAGAAATTAGACAAACCATAGAACCCCAAATACAAGCCAAGGTAAACGCAGTTCATCGAATTTATTCTAAGAACAGTAATCATCCCACACACTTCATTAAGATAGTGACAACATCGAAGTACAGTGCCGACTGTATTTTACTAGATGGCTGCTATTATCATATATTTCATTTTAGAGCCGAACGGCCACATCGACGACCACTCAAGAATGGTTCAAACCAAGCACCCAGATACCGCAAACAACCAACGGAAATCTTCCAACAGGAAAATACCAAAATACCTCCGAGTCCAGACCGTATTAGAAGAAACACGAAGACGGATTCAGACAACCAGACTCAGAAGAAGACAACACCCATTGTTGGCAACACGCCAAGTTCCAGTAGTTCAAGAAAGAAAAGGGACAGTTCCTGCCAGACTTCAATCCCAGTTCCACAGAACTCAACAACCAGCCAGACTCAAACCATTACGAAGATAACCATCGACGCGACAGCACAAACTGAAAAACAATCTACCTCCACGCAGAAAACTCAAACCAAAATCTCGAGAAGAAACAAAGCATCACAGACCAGCGATGAACAACTCACCGAAGAACAGCCAGTAGTTCCACCACCAAGACCACGTTTCTCAGTTGCACCAATGGGCTTCAAGTGTGGAAACAAGTTCATGAAGAAGTTGCCACCCGATCTACAAGACTGCAGATAACAGTTTTCACGTACACCATCAACGTAGTTCATCAGTTTTTTTTGTTTTTTTTCTTTTTCTTTCCCAGCTACTTCCGGGCACGGTCTGGGTAGATTATTCGGCGCCCAGGCCGTGAAAGTGGGTTTTCTCGGGGTACTCCCGTTTTCCCCCACAGCAAAATCTCTGGCGTCGGACCTGTAGGTCCCAGCCTCATTCTGGAAAGGGCCGTTTACCCAGTCAAGGATATCTAATCAATTACAGTAAATTTTAAAAACCAATTCGCCAGCCGCCAGGGTTCTCCATCCTCGAGCCAAGGTCTGGCTCACTTCACTTTCGCTGCTTTCGTCCAGTTCTCTCGTCCTTCCTCTCACTCACAAATATTTTTGAAATGTTAAAAATAAAGTAAAAATTCCATGGATATTTTAAAACATTTCTCACGTACGGGTACGAAGAGGAACTACAAAGTTCCTGAACACCCCAGTTGGAGAGAGAACTCTTCTGATTTCTCTCTCTCTCTAAACTGAACCCCTGCCACGTTAGTTTAGTTTAGTTTAGTTTACAAGCAGAAGTCACCTCAATCACACTGTTTCAGGGCTCAGGGGACGTCAACAAAATCGCATTTATCTCTTTCATGACCTGAGTGAGAATTTTCTCGTTCAATATCCAAGAAGCCACCGTGGTAGTGACGTTTTTCAATATTTAACTACAGGGTAGGTATATAAAGATTTTAAATATAGCTGCTGACAGACTTTGCAGCTTTTATTAGAATTAAAAAATAAATGTAATAAGCAGTCTGAAATTGTGAAGAGAATAAAACATGTAAATTCATATATAAATGCTGAATGAATAAAGAAAGAATTATGTTTTTCATTTTCCAGAGAGGCATTTGCCCTCTTGACATCGCTGAGAACACCCACAAACTTGCGCATATTGTGAATAAAGAAGGAATTCAGAATAAATATCATAATGTTACTAAAATATATAGAAGCACATAACATACTTGTATCCCAAAATGGCTCGTATAGGTATTAACACGGGCCTGGCATGGCCAGGTGGATTAAGGCGTTCGACTCGTAATCTGATGGTTGCGGGTTCGAATCCCAATCGCATCAAACATGCTCGTCCTTTCAGCCGTGAGGGCGTTATTATTTTTAGGGCCAATCCCAGTATTTGTGAGTAAAAGAGTAGCCCAAGAGTTGGCGGTGAGTGGTGAGGACTAGTTGCCTTCTCTCTAGTCTTACACTGCTAAATTAGGGAAAGCCAGTGCAGATAGCCCTCGAGTAGCTTTGCGCGAAATTCAAAAACAAAAAACGAACAGATGTTAACACTTTTACTAATGAAGATGAAGATGACCTAGCAAGGTCGAAAAATTGTTTTCTGATTTATTAGTAAAAATGTACCCATACCAATCGTTCTGAGATACAATTTTACTTCAAGTGGGTTTCTCACCATCAAGAATTACATGGTAGATTTATATACACCACAGTCTGTTTGAAGCTAAGTACAAAGTTACACAATGGGCTATCTGCGCTCTGTCCACTATAGTTACCATTCTAAGTCCGAAGACATGCCGCTGTGCCTCTGGGAAGCCCACGTTCTTATACTATAATTGAATTGGTGTGACCACGTGGTTTGGGCACCCGACTTCTAATCGGGTCAAATCTCCATACCACCACACGTTTACCCTTTCAGCCGAGGGGGCATTATAATATTCGATTAATTCCACTACTCTTAAGTTAAAGAGTAACTCAAGAGTATGCGGTGTGTGGTGATGACTACCTGTCTTCCATCTGGTCTATATCTGGTAAATTAGAAACGGGTCGCTACCCGTGTAGCTTTGAGCGAAATTCCAAGCAAATCACAATTAGAAATAAATAAACATTTCAGTGATGTCGAGAAACCCATTTGTTGAGAATTTTATATGCAAAAACGGCTCTTTTGGGTTGAGAAAATATTTCAAATAGAAATTTTATTCAACAATGTAGAAAGGAACAACTAACCCCTAATTTTGTAAAGGTAAAACTTTCAAAAAAAATTAATAAATACACAAACATTATCCAAAATTTACAGAAAAAACTACTTAAAGCCATGTTAAACACAAAATACAAAGAACTGCATCACTTACAAAAACAAAAAATGAACCTAGACTATCAACGAGGATGCTGCATTAAACCAGAGATTTACAGACTTATAAAACGAAACATAAACCAAATCAATACTAAGAACGATAGAGACAAAAAGATCTGCCACAACAAAAAACTAAAAAAACTAAGACGTAAACAAGAGAAAAGACACCAAAACGACAAACCGCTGACTAACCTCATAATTAACAGATCCGACCGATAATTAAACACAGACGAGATACATCTACTTAACAAAGGACTCAACTTCGCTATAGCACCTAGGTACATTCCAACCATAGAAATCAAAACATGTTTAGAAGACCTAGCCAGGAGACTTGTGATACTTTCCACAGAAAACAAAAACAAGGAAAAAACCGAAAACAACGAACAGAAAGACGACAACTTAGATAATTTTATTGACATCCAACAGCCAAACTTCCCAGGTAAAATTACAAATTTATATTTTCCAGAAACACCTAAAAACAACATCCTAAACGATTTTTTCAAAGAATTTTCTTACAAAACCATCAACATAATTTCACAAAACAGAAAACTAAAAAACAACCTTACAACAAGATACATTAATTCCATTAAAAACCTAAAACAAGACAAAACATAAAAATTCTAAAAGCAGATAAAGGTAACGCTATAGTAATAATGAACACGAATGAATACATACAAAAAATGAATAACATCATATCAGACACGAACAAATTTAAACCAATACACACAAATCCAACAAAGACACATGAGACGCAACTAACCAAATTACTACTACAAATGAAAAAGCCAACACAATTTCACAAACACTTTATTCCTACCTACGTTAAACCGACTCACTCACACCGCAAATATACGGTATCCCCAAACCTCATAAACCAGATTGTCCATTACGACCAATAATGTCGACATATGAATCGTTTAATTACAATCTTTGTAAATATACATAGCATGGGCATTCTCCAAATATGCAACATCAGCCAGCTCATTCATCAAAGACTCTTTTAATTTCAAGTCTAATCTAAATCAACTTAATCATAAAGCCTTAATGGCCAGTTTCGATGTTATATCCCTCTTTACGGAAGTTTCAACAACAGAAGCCAGCAAGATAGCCTTAGAACTCTATATCCGAGACCCTAACCCAATTATAGACATTCCCAGTAACCAGTTAGCAACCCTCATAGAATTCACCACAATAAAGACAAACTTCATGTTCAATAACCAAAACTATACACAAACAAATGGCATAAGCATGGGCAACCCAGTATCACCAGTTCTAGCCAATATTTTTATGACACAAATTGAAACACAAGCAATTAATACAGCATTACATCCACTACTATACTGGTACAGATATGTAGATGACACGGTTGCGGGATTCAAATCTACAGAACACATACTTAATTTTTTCACTCACATTAACTCTATACATCCCAACATTAACTTCACATGTGAACAGGAAGAAAGCAATCAAATATCATTTCTTAACCTCAAAATTATAAGAACCGACACACAATTCAAAACAGAAATCCACCGAAAAAATCACCCATGCTGGACTATACATTCCTTGGGACTCAGCACATGAAACAAAACAAAAACTCAACATACTAAGAAACCAGATAAACACAGCCATAAAACTATGCTCACCAGATAAAATTAACGATGAATTAGACAAAATAAAACAATACTTCATCAACATCAATAAGTTTCCTCCACAAACCGTAGAAAACATTGTACGCACACACCTAGACAGAAAGCAAAATCAACCAACAAAAGTAAATATATCTCACGAATCAAAAAATCACGAAACCATATACTGCTGTATACCATATATTCCTGACATCAGCAAACAAATAACCAACATTTGGCAAAAACTAGTAACAAAATATAACATTCCAGTTAATACTAAATTTATTCAAAAACCAGGCACAAAACTAAGGTTTATACTATGTAAGAACTACACTGACAAACACTACACCAACATTATTTATAAAATACAATGTGATAACTGCCACAACTTCTATATTGGAGAAACAAGTAGAAAAATGGAAACCAGATTCAAAGAACATAAAAAGTCACCTTCACACGTTTTCGAACACTGCAAGTCAAATGGACACAACATAACCATAGGAAACACTAAAATACTAAATAAAGAAACAAACATAAACAAACGCAAAATTAAAGAAGCCTTACTTATACAACAACTTAAACCCAAAATAAACCAATATAAAGGAACGCCATTATACCTATATTAATATTATAGATAAAGTTATATATTCAAACATCTAACCCCGCCCTCTACATTGCGACACTCAGTTACACAACCCTTTCCAAACATGTGGTCAGCTTCCAGTCAGTTACCTCTTTCTTTGTGAACCTGACGATGAGGTCGAAACGTTGTTCGTTCTTCTATTTGAAATATTTTTTCAACCCAAAAGAGCCGTTTTTGCATATAAATAAACATTTGTTGTTTAAGATCATTATCTGATCGTTTCGTGCATTTACTATAATAAAAAAATACAATGCTGTAAAAAATAACAAGGTGAAAACATTCAGTAAAAAACAATATTTCTAAAATTCTGTATTTATTACATTTAATGTTGATGTGTGTGAGTTTGTTTTCGTACAGTAAAACCACTTCGGGCTATCTGCTGAGCGCACTGAAATGTTGAAGTAACCACTATCAGATTTTTAAATCCAAAGACCAAATGACAAGTATCATTTATAATTAGCTAACAATTTAAATGTGTAAGTTTTATTATTGTAAGAAATGTAGCTATATGGATAATTCACACATTTTTATTCGAATTAAATCTTCCTTAGTTATAGTTCTTCGTTCATTAAACATGTATGTGGTTATAAATATTAGAAGTATAGACAGATATTTACTCTTAAGCTATTATAAATTTATTACATTTTTATATATTCTGAGACATTTTTGAAAGCACTGTAAATACAAAGTAATAGATAATCATTTTGGCGGGAAAAGGTATGTGATATGAGCACTTGGTGTAGCACCTTGATGATATATTAATTGAAAGGTAGAACATATTATATTTAATATTGTTTATGATAACAAATTAGTGTTTTTTTTCGTATGATTAGTTTTATGGCATACTTTCGTTAGACTATTATTTATGCCAAGTACAGAAAATAAGGCTGAGAAATTATTGTTGTGATTCACGTGTGTCTAGTGTATTACTAATTTCGCAATAAGCCTTAATTATCTTAGTTATTTAATCCGACCTAATAAAAGGATTTAAATGAACGATAGATATTCTTTTGGAATATAACACTGAGTGTAAAATATAATAATTATTTTGTGTTGATATGACAAATTACTAAGGTAATATACTCATTTTTTTTAAATTGTTGCAATATTTAATGTAGAAAAAAGGCCTGTATTCCTGTTATGTAAGCCCCGTAGTATGTGTTCTCACGTTGTAGTAGTGCGGCATTCTTTCTTTAAAAGTTTGATAATTTATCTGGAAAATTTCAAAAAAGGTTAGAACTTTGGAATTTAAGTGTTAGTTTTCATAGGCAGTCATATTAAAATATATCTTAAACATATTTACATTTCAAAGGATATTAAAAGCCACAGCCGTCAATTAGTTTTAGATCGACAGTTATACTGCGTTAGTGTTACCACTTGGCCTTGTAAAGCTGCAAAGTTTGTCACTTTTATTAGGCTTAAAACTGAAACTGTTGTTTAATTTTAACGGTTAGATATATATATATATATAACAGTGTAAATTGTTTCCAATTCGGTTACTGCACCAATAAAATTATTATTTAAGTAGTTTGTATTAGTGTGGAGTTTGCATGTAATTTGGTACATTGGTTATGGTGAGGATTTTAACTTTGTTAGTGTTGATTTTTTTGACTTGTAAGGAAGTTTAAATATCAAGATAGGCAATGTAAAATATAGGAAGAAAATTTGATATGAAATTGAAATTCTATTCAGTTTTTTACAAAGGTCCACTGTGGTCAGGTGGTTAAGGCGCCTGACTCGTATCCAAGGGTCGCGGGTTCGAATCCTTGTCGCATCAAACTTGAGCACCCATTTAGCTGTGGGGGCGTTATAAAGTTACCGGCAAGTGTGCTGACAAGCTGTCTTCCACTCTTATACTGCTAGTGCAGATAGCCCTCATGCAACTAAAAAAACGCAAATGGCAAAAGTTTAAAATTTAGTGTAATGTGAACTCTTCCAAAAGTTTATGCAATTTTAGAGGTAAATATTTTAGTCTTAGTTTAATAAGTGAAAAAATAAGTGTAGTGGTTGAGCTTTGTACTTGTATGCAAAAAACATTAACATGGTGAGCTAGAACTTCCTTTGTCATCATAACTGGTGTGTATTTCATTCCAGTTGATACATAAAATATATATATGCACATAGAAATATATATTAAATGTGTACACTTTAAAAATAAAGATTGTGAATTGCAGAACATTTAATTTTGATACGGTATGTGAGATGTTTTTGAATAAATTTATTATACTGTTTATGCTATATTTATTAGAATAAGATTAAAAACATACATTCATTATATATATAAGGCCATCTCAGTGACACAGTGGTATGTCTGTGGACTTGCACACTAAAAACCGGGTGGGCATATCACAGATAGCTCATTGTGTAGCTTTGTGCTTAATTCTAAACAAAGTATATATAAGTACACAAAATCTTAATCAAATATATTTGAAGTAAGTGTCCAATTTCAACTATTTTGTTTTTTAATGAGCTTTCTTGTGTGGTTAAAAGATAATGCCAGTTTTTCTGCCTTTTAACAAAGCTCATTTTCCCCATTCATTTTTGCATACAATTTGATAGCATTAATATAACTTAACACTTGCGATGAAGTAGGAATTTTTATTTCCTCACTATCTTTTCTCTTTTGTTCATATTCTGAATCTCTCATACTATTATGATTTTGCAATTCTATTATACTTTAATTTCATCAGTTTATGTTAAAACATTATTCTATGGTTTTCTACTCCTGAAGATGAAAGGCAGAAGACTTTCAAAATGTTGTTCTCTTCACTTGCTTCTTCAAAACAGGTGCCCCCCAGTGGCTCAGAGGTATGTCTGCAGACTTATACGCTAAAATCCGGGTTTCGGTACCCATGGTGGGCAGAGCACAGATAGTCCATTGTATAGCTTTGTGCTTAATTCAAAACAACAACAACTTCAAAACAGGCAGTTGCCAACATTCACAAAACATTTTGCATTTGCAGAATTATCTGCATCAGTCAGAGTTTGGATTTCACTAGAATCGTCATAACAACTCTATGAAAAAAATTAGGGTATTCAGTAAATTTTCCCTAAATTATGGAAGTTAGGAATTTACTTTTTTCATGAGAATTATTTAAAGAATAGAATTTTGCACTTAAAAGATGTATATTTCTACAAATCACAAACCTAATTTAACTGCAAAAATAATGATGGCAGAAAAAAGAACAATATATTTAACCAACACTTACTGTAACAAAATGCCTGATAATTTATTGACATTCAAACAAATTATTAATTAAATAAGAAATTAATAAAACATTTTTTCTGCCTTACTCAGGTTCTTATTCTACTTTCTGATAGATAAGGTAGGTGAAAGTTTTCTGTCCACGTTATGCAGGTTCCACCACATAGATAGCCATTTTTAAGAGAAGTCTTAATGCTGCACATTTTTATATCTGGAGTATGAGGTCCACATTGGTTACAAGCAACACTTTTAGATCTTGCCTGTTGCTTTAACATTTGTTTTATTATACATATTTCTGTAATATGCATATTTATATATGTATATATAGCACTGAGTAGTTTGTTATTTTTGAAACTGGTGTGTTCAGTGTGTGTGATTTTTGGTGTTTTGTTTTAAGTATATCTGAAACAGCCTATCCTAGTTTCAAGGTGTATTATCTCCAGTGCCTATCAGATTATGTAGAGTATTATTATGGGACTTCTGCATCAGAATTGCTCTAAGGTGTACAGATAATACTGGATAGGAAGTAATCAAAGATTATATCCTAATTTTCCAATTATAATAGATGTTTCTGACCAACAATTTGTAAGAGTTGGGGTGTGTATGATATAAAGTGACAAATCTAAATGTTTTATCTTTTAACAGCAAATCCAACTATTTTTCAAAATGTGTTGTTAACAGTAATGCATTCTTACTCTTAATGTTGTGTTTTGATGTTATATCTTATTATCTCTGTATCTATGGTGTAGTTTGGAATTTTTTTTTATTTTTTTTTTTGTGTATCTTTAAATATGGTTTTGGAAGTAAACAAAATGAGTTAAACTGATTCAGAAGTTTTGCCAAAAACAATTTGTGATTTTGAATATTAAACTGCCATGTTTAATATAAAAACTACAAACTTTCAAATTCTGAGTCCAAACTAGTGATGTTTAATAGTTGCTTCATATCTTAAGTCTGCCTTTTAAGCAAAAACCTTTGTATCCCGGGTATTGTCCTATTGATACTCCTTAGTCTAAACAAAGGAAGCCTAACAAAGTACAATAAAAATATGACATTTCCTGTAAATACAATGAAAATTGCCCTGTCACAAACAACAATCTAAACTCCAAGATATTTTGAAATTTATTGGCACTGAATGGAAACTGGTAGGGTTTTCAGGCTAGGTAGTAACAGCCAGGCTTAATGTACTCTTGTTGTTAAGCTTTTCTTTATATTGCTCTAGAAAGCTACAAGCCTCGTCAGAATGAATGTTGCTGAAAGCGCTGTATTCCCTAATTTTTAACTTCACATTCAACTGTTGAAATATAACTTTTTGTTCATAAATATATCAACATAATTTCAAATAAAACATAAGTGATTTTATGCATAAATAAATTGCTGATGCAACAATTTATGTAAATACTAAATACAAGTAAAAAAATTATACCTCTAACAGTATTAATTGTGTTATTGTGTAGGGTAATTTCTCGGAATTTCAACAAACAGAATGGCTGAAGGTGACACAGCTCTGCTGAATGATCAAGATATGATGGAAGAAAAGATGGAAGACGTTGAACCAATGGAGTATTCTGGAGAATGTTCTACAGAGAATGGAGCAGAATTTAAGGGAGAACATACAGAAGATTATCAAAAACTTTTAGATTATGGCTTAAATGAAAAAGTTGCAACTAAACTAGATGAAATTTTTGTATCTGGTAAGATATATTTTTATATATCCGAACTAATTTTTAATTCTCTATTAAGGAAATAGTTGTACTGAAATAGGCTCCTATTAAGAGTATCTTGTACTTCATAAAACTAGAAAGGAATAGATGGGTCAGGATTTCAACAAATTTTGTTTTTAAGAAAAAGATAGAAGAAAGAACAAAGACTGTGCATTCCTCTAGACACTAAAATATATAAATATATTTAAGTGCATGAAATAATGAAAATGTATAATATTTTATTAAGTTAATTATTGTCATAGTTACATGTAAGTGAAACTTGGATGACCTTACTTAAAAATCTTATATTTTTTTTGTCATGACAAAGTACTATTATTTAAGGTCATGAAGAATTATTACTCATATCAGTTGTAGGACTTTGTTGACAGAATATCTTTGTGCATATGTAGGAAAGTTGGCCTATGCAGACTTAGATGAGCGTGCCCTAGATGCACTTAAAGAATTTCCTGTTGATGGGGCACTAAATGTATTGAAGCAGTTCCTCGATAGTAGTTTAGAACATGTGTCTAATAAAAGTGCTTACTTGTGTGGTGTAATGAAATCATACAGACAAAAGAGTAAATTGGGTGGAATTTCATCTTCAACAGCAGCTACAACAAAAGGTCCAGATGAAGATAAAATCAAAGTGAGTAAGGTCACATCCAGTGATGCATTTCTTATTTAACTTCTAAAATATCATACATTTTCTTGCCATAAACCAGTATTAAATTTGGTATCTTATTTATTTAGAATTATGTTACATTTCAGCACTTTTCCATTTTGGTATTTAAAATTTCATAAAAACTTGCGTATGAAAACGTAGTTTATTTTATTCCACTAACATAATGCTAGGTCAGTCGTAGAATTCTGGTGTGACTTTAAAAGCAATAAAATGTGTTTTGGGTTGAAAGGCTTATTGACTTAGAGTCTTTGGTCATTTTTATTGTGCAGAATTTAATTTACCTATCTTATTTTCTTCAAATTTGTATTAATAAAAGTTGACTTTAGTTTTGTTTTCATGTTTTGCCTACTCAGATAGTTAAAATATCCATGTAGTTTTAGTACCAGTTTTAACTTCAAAGGGAAACGTTTGATCAATTCTGAATGTGCACTTCATCACATGATGTGGTGGTAGTCCAAACTTTTAAGAAAGGTTATTTTTTTCTTTCCTTATGAAGGTTTCAGATTGCTCAGCAGATTATAGCCACGTACTGTAGTTATTGAAAAGCCAAAATATCAAGTCTGCCTCTTTTTGATTTACTAAGATATCACTTGTTTGTCCCCCACAAGACAAGCTTCTCCCATATCCTCTGTCATTTAAAAAAAAGTCTGTAATTTTCTCTGTGATGTTGCTGTTAGAAGTGCATATAACCAACAGGCAGTTACCTTTTTTGTTCATAAGGAAGGCTTGATATATTTAAAGTAAAGAAATTGCTCTTAACAGCATTAGTTTTCAATCTAAATAGATGATATTAGAAAACTGATTCATTTATAGTAATTTTGACATTTCTTGTAATGTTTCGTTAATTATTTTTGTATAGCCAACAATGAAACAATACTTGTTGATCCATGTTCATGAGTGAGTGAAAAGATCTCAGTGCTAATGTAAATGTTAAATTTCTTGTTTTTATATGTTTTTATTTCTTCTTTTATATATATATTTTAATGATAGTAATTAAAATGTATAGATCACAAAGTTATGAGGTAGGTAAGAAAAATTAATAAAAAATTCTTGATATCTCTTTCTCTTGGATGAACATACACAAGCTACCAACTTGAGATATTATTTGTTAATTTACATAAAGTTCTCACTGAGTAATTTATTGATATATTATGCTTGTCAGACATGGATAAAAAAATAAAATTAAAGTTTAGAAGCTTGAACTGTTAGAATAAAAGTAATTGTTTATTGAAATTAGCCATAATTACAGAAAAATAAAATGGAATTATTTGATATTTGTCAGCTTTTAAATCACTACAGTCAGTGTTAAGGAAGAGGTTACAAGTCCATAGCAAGGAATGGGGTGCTTTGGACTTGATAGAATTATGATAGATCATTTGTTTTGGAATTTCGCACACAAAGCTACTCGAGGGCTATCTGTGCTAGCCATCCCTAATTTAGCAGTGTAATACTAGAGGGAAGGCAGCTAGTCATCACCACCCACTGCCAACTCTTGGGCTACTCTTTTACCAACGAAAAGTGGGATTGACCGTCACTTTATAATGCCCCCACGGCTGGGAGGGCGAGCATGTTTGGTGTGACTCGGGCACAAACCCATGACCATCAGATTACAAAGTGCACGCCTTAACGCGCTAGGCCATGCCAGGCCTAATAGGTCATTTTGCAGTGGAAAATATACCACAAGGTTATTATCAAGATAAACTGCTGTTAAAAAAATCATGAATGAGGATGGTACTATAGACAAATGGTGTTGCGTGTTTTCAAATTGATTTAACATAAAGTACACAATCTAATTATAAGAATTGTCAAATGAGAATGAATGGTGGTGGTGATGGGTTCTGATAACTGACTGCTTTGATTAAGGTCAATCATTTTACAGTTAGAAACTTTTGTTGTTATTAGATTCTTGTTTGATTTCTTTATATAACGTTTTACAAATTCATGTTTAATTTTTCATCTATGCTTGTATAGAGACACACAGTCAACAGGTAGCTAACAATTTTACATTCATGGTGCATTTCACAAGAATAACACGTTATGTAATTCATAAGTTTTTGTCTACTTTACAAGCTCAGTTGTAGTAGGCATGATATTAGATTGATGATGTATTAAAATAATGTGATGTAAACAACAATAGGTGTTGATGTGTTTTGCAGGCTATCTTAGACAGAACAGGATACACGCTAGATGTAACAACAGGACAAAGGAAATATGGGGGTCCTCCACCAGACTGGGATGGGTCTCCACCAGGATTTGGTTGCGAAGTAAGTCTAATATTGTTCACTTTTATTTTTACTAAAGTTTGTAAAAAATTTTTCCCAGCACTGATTAAAAATATACTTGTCAAATCTTAGGGCCTATTTGTATTAGATTCATAGATTTACATAATCACATTTTTATTATAAAATTTCTTTCAAGACAACATCTAAAAATTTGGTTAGCAATTTTCTCTTTTGGAATTTTTCTTGAAACATGTTTTAAGTATGGTAATATTTGTAAATGCACAGTATAATACAATCAGGCAAGAAAGGGTTAAATGGTTATATTACTTCAGACATTATTTAATAAATAAATTTAGTTTTTTGTTTGTTTGTTTTAGAGTTTTCCTTTATTTTAACTAATAGTTGTTTTATTCTCTCATACTTACAGTTGTGTTGTTCTTCTGGTAGATATTTGTAGGGAAAATTCCCAAGGACTTTTTTGAAGATGAACTAATCCTTCTATTTGAAAAATGTGGAAAGATCTGGGACCTGAGGCTTATGATGGACCCACTGAGTGGTCAGAACAGAGGATATGCATTTATAACATTCTGTAACAAAGAAGGAGCACATAATGCTGTAAAAGAGGTAACACTTGTACCTTGTGTAACACAGAATGATCTTATGTGTAGAATATAAGATTTATATTTTGATTTAATGGATAGCTTTTATGACAAGGACTGAAAATTGCTTGAATTTTTACAGCTGACAAACTCAACGCACGAGTACACTCACAGTATTGTTTAAAAATACAACAAATAGACATGACATCTGTAATATTAAATCGTATAGTTATTTGAAAATACGTTATTTTGTTTAAAATTTATATTTATATTGTTATTGAAATGTAAAAAAACTAAATGTGCATCAAATTTGATGTAGATGTTTGATAATAGGTCTGTCACTGAGCTTGTAGAAAATTATTAGATAAAGGTATTTAGATATTAGATAAAGATTATTAGATATAGGTAAAAGTATTAATTGTAATGAATGGGAATTAGTTTCGAATTTTGTAACAAATTTTTTTAAAGTTATTTTCAGATTTTTGTTTAATTGTAAGAAATGTCAAACAGGCTATTAAAATATCTAGTAGCAATCTGTCTGAAAAAGTTTTTCATTGGTTTAATCATCCAAGTAAAAAGAGGTATTAAAGATTCTACACCTGTTGAATCTGTTTACCTTTTTAATTTTAATTTCTCCATGTGCTCACTGTAAGTAGTTTTAAACCAAAAATGATTTAAGTTTTACAAGACTTTGCAATCATTTTTATATATTTCCATGTAAAGTTTTAAACAATTAATCTTACAATAAGCTTAAAAGCAGAGAAGTAATTTTTTTCTTTAAAATCAAAATCAAGAATCACTTGTTTGATATTATTTAGGAAGGAGTATTAAATCAAGCATTTAAATACTACAGTTGAGAAAAGAAAATGGCTCACTCTACAAATAATCTGTACTCTTTTGAGGAGGATACAGTTACAGGATATTCTTGCTCAGTTTATGGTAGTGTCACATCAACTTCTTTGTGACAAGATGTATCTTTCTGTGGAAATTAAAGCACTGCTGATATGTTTTTCACAAAAACCTATTATAATTGTCTTAAATTTGAAACTTCAAAACGTACTAGTAAGAAAGATTCCTGGGAGTAACACTTTTCAAGTAATACTACTAAATCAAATCAGGATATTACTAATAAGTCTTACTTTACCTTCCTAATATTTTAAAATGCCATTGGTTTTAAAGTGTGTGTGCAATGACTGTTGTATTTTATATTAATAAACTTGCCATCAAAATGTAGTTAATCACATTTTAATAGTATGCACATTTTTAGTTCTTTCTGTTGTAAGGTTTTATTTAAAACATCCACAATGATTACTTCCAGTGCCAACTGAAACGTGTAGTGAGCTTATTATTGTTTTGATTCATACATGAATCTTTTTTGTAAAGATGTAAAATAAAATTGGTTTGAAGTATATTTGTGAGATATAAAAGCCATCATTAAGTTTAGTTACAATACACATCGTCTGCTTTCTATCTAAAGTTATTTTTTTTTGCATGACTATTTCCGTAATTACTGGAAAACAGCCATAATCACTGTCATCCCCAAGTTTTCGTCTAACCTGTCTGATCCTTCAAACTATAGACCTTTTAGTCTCATCAACACCCTAGGCAAATTATTAGAGAAAATCATCATCAATAGACTTACAGTTTTGCTGAAACTAAAAACCTCTTATCAGATATTCAGAACTTCTGGCAAAAATGTCAAACTGCTGACCACCATCTCAGACTCACTGAATCCCTATTCCAAGCCTTTAAGTGAAACCAGGTTGCTGTGGGTGTATTCCTCGATATCAGGCAAGTTTTTAGTTCTGTGCGGCATAACGCTGTTCTTTATAAGCTCTTCTTCATAAACATTCTGAATAGCTTTATCTGGTGGATAGCTAGCTTTCTAAATAACTGCTTCTCCAGAGTTAAAGCTAATAATAAACTCTCTCACTTGTTCCCTCTACTAGCTGGAGTTCTCCAAGGCTCCATGCTTAGCCCCTTATTATAGATTCTCTTTGTAAATGACATTCCTTTTCTCGCCATTACTCATACTCGTGGTTCACACTACGTTGATGACGTAGCAGTTTGGAGTATCTCTACTAACCCTGTTACAGCTTCTTATCATGTACAGACTGCCATCAGAGTCATCACACACTGATGTGACAAATAGCAGATAGCATTAAACCCACAAAAATCACAAGTGATTTTATTTTATAGCTGCTTTAAAAAGAGAAAAAAAAAACGCGGAAGGTGCAAAACAAAATTCATGATACTGTGGTCCCCTTCTCCAAATATGTTAAATTTCTAGGTATTCATTTTAATTCTAAACTAACCTGGTCATTGCATCATGTATTAGTCACTGCACTTCCTTCCTTTGAGGTGCAAAGTGTTAAGTCAGAACATCTACCATGATTTTTAGTTGTTTTTTTAGTTATGATACACCTGGCAGGCCAAAATACTGAGTATGCTAGGATGGAAGATGTGGTTTTGTAGAAAATATGAATGTGTAAACTGAGAATTAATGTTATAATGAACTGAGACACAAGAAGATAGCTAATGTCAGTATTTTAAGATATTTGAATGATGCATAGTTATGTTTTCAATACATGATGAATCCCTTTAATATTATTTTGGATTCAGTGTGTGTATGCAAGGTCAGACCTGTATATTCATTCTTTATGAGAAAATTAAGAGGTTACAAAGCCACTGTTACCAAGTGTTCCAGCTGTTAAGTATGCCACAAACTGTAATATATCATGTGGCTGTTAATATAGAAAAATACTGTACAACTAATGGCATATTTTTTAGAGTATTCTAAACAGTTGAAAGCTAGCTCTACTTTTTAAAGTTCTATACATGTGTGAGTGCATTCTCAACTAAATACAGGTTAAATTTTTGGATTTTATTACTTTTATTTTAGAAATGTCTTTGTAAAATTTGTTTTAATGAAGACGTATTTTTTATTTAAAAAATTAAACATGCTGATATTGTTGTTATTTACTGTTGAATAAAATGTGCCAAATTTAAAACCAAATTCATCTGATCTACTGAACTTATAACCTCATTTTTTTACATTCATTTTGTGTTATGGATTGAATACTGTTACAGAGATGTACAGAAAGTGTACCAGCAACAGGACTAAGTGTGTTGTTGATTTAACAGTATGGGAACCATTGTAGTTACAGACATATTGACTAAAAATTTGACCTTTAACTTTCTAAATATCAGTCTGGCTTTTCTTCATGTGATGACATTTTAAGAGTTATATTAAAAATTATTTCAACAACATTTTTATTGTACATCAGCAAAATCAGCATCAGAGTATAGTTTGCAGTTCATATGTTTATTTTATAGAAATTTGTTTGAAAAGAAAATATTTAAAAATATTTTAGATTAAAATTTCTTTATATCTGAATTTGAAATTTCTCATTTAGTTTGTATAGCTTCAATATTATAGAAACTACGGTGTCTGATTTATCATAGACATAATTTATAAACAATTACAAGTTCAACATGTAACTTCTACCAGTATTGTTGGAAAGGGCTGTAGCAATATTGCTACAAAACATGGAGAGCTGTTGGTACACCAGCTAATAACTGTTGTCAGGGAAGGAATGACTCAACTTCAAAGACTGATACATAAACCATTGGCATCTTTTTTTTTTATTCCAAAAAGTAATGAGTAACACATATCCAAATTTATTAAATTAAAAGATGCACACTTTTGTCAAAAGAACAGAGATCTAACACCTGTAGGTTAAAGATGATGTCATCAAACCTAATAAAGAAAAAAACTGTTATGTGATAGAGCTAAGTAATTACTCAGAATCTGTGGGTAAGTAATTATTTTGTTCAGTTTTTGTTAACTTGAAAGTTATTTGCTCTGATTCATTGGGTTTCCTCTTGCTTTGTAGAAAGATGTTTTTACATAATTTTATTTGATTAGGATTTCATATATTGATTTAATAATCAAATATTTTTACCTGAAGGTTATTGGCTCTGATTCAGTGGGTCTCCTCTTTCTGTGTGGAAAGACGTGTTTTCAGATAATTATGTTTGATTAGAATTTCACATATTGATTTAACAACCAATTCTTTTCAATTTTCACATCTTATAGAAGTTAGAAATGCTATGTAAAAATGACAGTATCTTGACCACGTCATATTTCTCTAAATGAATTTGTGATATTCTTCTTCTGCAGGAGCTGTGAGAGCAGTCCAGAAATTGAAAATTTGTGTTGGTTTATTTTGCCAGGTTGATGGGAAATAGTAGTCTTTGGCAAGTTTTTTTTTTAATCAATTTCAGCTGAATAATAATAATAAAATCAAATAGAGCAAGACCCTGAAAATAAATATAATCAGTTCCAAATTTTCACCATTTTGTGTGTAACATCACAAAGAGTCAAGAGTAAAGATGAAATTGTTGGAGAAGTTGATAACTACTAGGTATGGAAAGTATTGAACCTGAATATCTAATATTTAAAATACCGTATGTTCATTGCATCTAAAGTTTACAGGTTATCAGTAAAATGCCCTGATGGTGCATTTTTCAGCTGCACTGCATCCAAAAAAATGTTCTGCCTTTAAGATAACAATTCCCTGAATTTGAATGATTGGCTTGCAACTTCTTGTGTGTTTGCTTTACAGCTGGATAATTACGAAATTAGAAAGGGAAAATTCATTGGTGTGACGATTTCAATTAACAACAACCGGTTATTTGTGGGAAATATTCCAAAGAACCGAGGAAAAGACGAATTATTTGAGGAATTTACCAAACATGCACGTAAGTTGAAATTTCAATTGACATTTTGCCCCTTTTGTTACTCCTGATTTCTATTGGGCACCTGCCAAAGTTGAATCAAAATTTTAGATTTGGATCACAGCGTCTGATAAAGTGTTGTTAAAATTGGTGAAGAATCTAAATTTGATGGAACAGATGTAAATTGATAGCTTGCGTTCCTTTGATACTCAGGCATACGCTTAAATGATTAGAGATGTTTATATTATCTGCTGGTCAGTCAATGCCCAAAGGGTGGGACATTTGTTAAAGCCCTGCTAGGGTCTTTTTTTCTTTTTTTTTACGAATTTTTCTTTTATTTTTTACTGTTTTATAGCTGGCTTGACTGAAGTGATTATCTACAGCTCACCAGATGACAAAAAGAAAAATCGAGGATTTTGTTTTTTAGAATATGATTCTCATAAGGCTGCATCTCTAGCCAAGAGAAGGTTTAGCACAGGACGGATAAAAGTGTGGGGATGTGACATCATTGTTGACTGGGCTGACCCTCAGGAAGAACCAGATGAAGACACTATGAAGAAGGTATAAAAAGGTTTATTAATGTTACCATGAGTATCAGTTCAAGTTTGTTTTAGTATTTTGTTTTTTTTTCTGCTCAAGCACCATTCTTATTGTTATGTAAATGTTGTGTAATTGTTTTGTAAACGACAACATCTCGTGTTGTGTTTAAATTTTCATTTCTATTATTTATATTTCCATATTTATATTATTGTTTCTGAAGTTTAAACTAATAAAATATGTTGTTATTCATTTAATTTAACATTTAGAATTTTCTAGAATTAAGTAGACCAATCATATGTATGTAAATGAAATGTTGGCGGCCTCGTGTCTAGACGTTGAGTCTTGTGCAAGAACGGACATGCGTGGATTGCTCTGGAGTTCTATGGAAGTTTCGCGATTGTTCGAGTAGTAGGCCTACTGGTAATAAAAGACGGTGACACGAGAAGAAGGAAAGTCAGACATTAGTTTTATTCAAAAGAAGAGAGTCAGTCATTTGAGAAAGTTTAAGTGTTTGCTGTGATTTGTGACTGAAGTTAGACCTACAGAAGCTGTGATTTTATTTCGTCAATCTCTACGATTCTTTCAAATTAGTAGTTATACTGAAAGTCAATACGTGTGGAACTATTTACGGGAAATGGGAAAAATTGAGGGCGACAAGTTTGTGACGTTCATTGGAGGCAACGTGAAAAGAACTTTGTCGAATTTATTGAACTGTGAATTGTTTCTGAACTTCTTCATTTAAACTTTGGAATTTCTTCGTGGGACCAAATTTACATTCTAGACTGGAATTTGAGACTTTCATTTTAGATCATTATATTAGATACAGACCAGTACCATTTTGTATTGTGATTAATTTTGAAGGTTGAAACTAGTACTATTTTGTTTTGTAACTAATTTTGAAGGTTTAAACTTAATATCTGTCATTGTTATTATATAATTTATGTTATATCTGTTACATATATATATATATATATATTTAGTTTAGTGTAATAAATTATACAAGTTGTTATCTGGGTTTTTTTGTTGCGTTTAGTCTACGAAAAAAACGTAACACTTATATAATTTCAAACTTGTTATCCCCATCCACCAGGTTATTTTAAATGCACGACACAAAGTTTTAGTATCATACATTTAATATTTTATTAAACTACTTTTTGTTTATGTTCTTCTGATCAGGATAGTGTAAAATCTTAGCTAATAATCCATATTTTGATGGTATACAACATTTAAGTTCTTAATTCTACATTTTCTCTGTGCACGTCATCATCCCTATTTTACCCACCACCTCTTGAAAAAGTACAAAAGTAAACGTAAATTACTTTCTTTAAAATCATTGCTCAGATAAACCACATTTATTAGTTTTCAACTTTGGTTATGTTTTATCAAACATAAAATCAGACCCTTCCTGCCTTACCCACCTGCAACAACCTCTCTTTCTTGCATTTAATTATATATTATCTGTGACCAATAGAAACTCCAGGTTTTCATTTATCAAATGAAATGTTGTATAATTTGTTCTGAATAGTTGACTATTGGTTTAACTCAAGATACGAACTGTGTTCCCATGAGAAAACTAACAACTACCTTTAATGAATTTGTAATGACTGTTGTCACAGAGTTAGAAACCCAGACAAAGTTTAAGAGATAAGAAAAGTTTTAGACTTTTTGCATGCTATTAGTTTATAGTGTTTAGAGTATTACTGAATTATATAAAAATTATTTGCAACACTATGAGTGATATAAAATAATTGTGTAACTCTGTAAAATAAGTACAAAGAGGTAAATTTGTATAGAGTGACCTTGTGTTAAAAAGAGTTAAAAATAATCGTCTGCCACAAAAAAGTATTCATATTAATAATTTAATAGTACACTAAGCTTTACTCTGTCAATAGATCTGTAAAAGATAAGGTTTGGTGAATGTTGTCATTTTACAGTTTTATAATTCACATTCAAAATGTAAACCATTTTACTTTATGATAAAATCTCAGCTTCCTTTGATTTTTGTGTTCTTCATGCCAGTATTTTCTGTGGTATTGCTGTTGCATCATGTGACTGTTTTTTGTGCCTACTTTTTAATTTTTATCTCATTATTCATTAATATTTTGAAGCTCTCAAATGATTATGGTTATTATTTTTTACTCTCCAGGTTAAAGTGCTTTATTCAAGAAATTTGACTACAACAGTAACTGAAGAAAAATTAAAAGAATTATTTGAAGGTTATGGAAGAGTGGATAGAGTGAAAAAGATTAAAGACTATGCATTCATTCATTTTGAAGATCGTGAATGTGCCATCAGAGCAATGGATGCATTGAATGGGAAGGATGTTGATGGAGCTGCTATTGAGATTTCTTTAGCAAAACCACCTTCAGACAAGAAGAAAAAAGAAGAAGTATTAAGAAACAGAGAAAGAAGGATGATGACTATGATGCAACAAAGAGCAATGTAAGTATATTGTGTTGGCAATGTAGACTTGAATTTGAACTTTGGTCAGTTCTCTTTACAGTGCTATCTTTCATAGCTCCTCAGTTTTTCCGTAGGTTATCCTTTTGTCTTCAGTTCTTTTGTAGACAAGGGGGATTACAGAAGTATATTTATTGCATAAATTTTGTAAGGTATCATATGATAGTATAGGTTATAAGTCAGATTTTTCTCATTGAAATGTTTGTTCTGATGTTCTCTTTTACAAATCCAGCTACATCTTCATGGTAATGGTAATTTACATGCAATTTTTAAAATGGAAAGAAATCTATTTTTAAAATATAGAATTATAATTGTCAGTTTGAACTTCTCTATTCAAAGACTAAAATCTCTTTAAAAAGTTCTGTTTGCCACATCAACTTATTTTTTAATCATTTTTGCATTGTTACTTTTAAGCCGTAGGTACAGTTTGGCTCCTCTACATTATATTGGCAGCTTTATATCTTAATATAACATTATGACATTTTTGGAATATAAATCAATTTAACACAACTTTGTTTAGTTATCTCTTAAAATAATTCAGGTAATGTAATCTTTAGTAAAATGTTTGGGTTTGTATGGTTGTGACCTATTCAAAAAAGACAACCTAATTTCAGGAAGAACTGATTAATTTAGTATTTACTGATTTAATTCACCTGAAGAAATTTAACTGATATTTCCATAATGTATCATGCTGATTTGTATGAAAAGGAAAGCCTCATTTCAAAAATAGACAAAGGTTTAAATTAGTTCACTGAATTTGTTTCAGAGGAAGCTCCCTTACAACTTTTATGTATGAACTTCTCACATCTTTTCAAAGGGATAACCTAATTTCAGATATAAACAGGGCTGCTTATTTCAGGTCTCTCTGAATTGTTACCAGTTAAACTGAAAATATTGATGAATAAAAATTTATGCTGTCAAATTTGAGAAAATAAGTGTAAAATAAAACTTATGTAAATCAGGATATAACTACATACTCTGAACAAAAATTGTCGAAGTTATTTGGTATTTCATACTAGAATTTGTAGTACATATAAAACATAATACTTATATTTTGCTTATTTCTTGAACTTGGCTACTACTGTTTTAAATTTTTTAAAATTGCATTTCAAATACAGTTTAAAAATAGTATAATTATGTAACTGACTTTAAGTAAGGTACTGGGTTATGTTAAAATTACTTGCAAAACAACAATCAGTAATCTGATCTCAAATAAGATACAAAACGATTAGACTAGTTTTCACAGTTTCATTTCATTTAAAAAGATTTTTTTAAATTATATTTGAGTTAAATCTTACATGCATCAGCAAGGTACTGTAGTTCAGTGTAGCTCTCTGGAGAATGAATAGTTTTACAATTTCTAGACATTCACATAAAGTTACGCAGAGCCATCACCAGTTTTGAAGCAACACATTGTAGAGAGAAGCTAACCACCATTAACTCTTTGGAAATTCAAATGAAAGAGAGATTTGCCTGACAGAATTTTAAAACATATCCATAGCTTCAAAGCGTGGAGAGTAATGTTGCAGTTTAGATAGGCTAACTACTAGAATAGTATAATTACAACAGAATTCTGAAACAGATCTCAATTCATATAGTCAAACAATTGCTCTGTTTTTAATTTTTTGGTCCATACACTGCAATCCTGTTTAAGTCTTAGTTCCAAGCAGTACGCTACATCATGTTTGCCTTGCATATACATTTTCAATGAAATTTAGTCTTGTTTTTCCATCCAGTTTTACAATGCTATGCAGGATTTCTTATAGAGGATGTCTAACAAAAAGTTTACTCTCATAACAGTTCTATTATTTACAACTGATTGATGTATATTTACTGTTCAGGGAAATGGAAACAAATATATGTATATATAGTGAGTGAATATACAGATCACAGAAAGTGTGTATAAGTTCACAGTTTATAATTTTCAACAGCTGTTAAGATAATGGTTAATTACGGGTGAATTCTACCTATAAGGATGGACCTTCAACACACCATGCAGTTACTTGTCTTATTTTTGTACATAATACTTTATTAAGATTAATTTTAACTTTGATGCTCCTACAACAGAAAGAGGATGGTTTTAAATTCACCTTAATTTCAATCTTATCAGTGACTTACAAGCCTTATCTTTCAAATGATAAATATTGATGACCCATTTCTAAAGTTATATTTTTACCCAAAAATAAGGGGCTGATAGTTAGTTTTATGGATATAATTCTATGCTAAAGTTATATTTTTATTAGGAAATTAATATCTGTCAAATGCTTGAAAGAAGGCTAGAATCTCTATATAAACCTTTTTACTTTAAATCATAAAAACTTCTGCAACAGGTTATTACTAATTCTACTCAAAAGTTTAACAGTGTACTGTTTCTCTCTCTTTTTTTTTTCTTTTTTTTTTTTAACCAAGATAACACGGTCTAAATTTTCAAAGCAGTGTTAAGCCTAAAACATGCCTTTGGGTACTGTCTATTTCCTTTTTTTAATATTTAACTCTCTCAACATGGACTTGATAAATATGACTGACCAAATGATCTCTTTGTATTTATTTAAAGTTTTAGATTTAACACTTCTAAATTTCAACGAAGTGTGTATCTTCATAAAATTTGGCAGTCTTTCATTTAATGTTATAAGTCTTTCACATATAAAAAAATTATATCTTTTTAGCAGGAATTTTAACAAACTAAAATAAAGATTTTTCCATTAAGGGGAGGAGAGGATCCTGTTGGCTGAGGGGTCCAACCCTAACACACCACTTTGGCCTTGAATTCCTGTAGATGGGCAACCTGGAGGTGGCTCCCCATGGCCAGTTGGCTGGCCCATTTGGGCCAGGGTCAACCAAGTACCAGTGTTGGACATTTTCAGTGGGTGTTATGGACATTGTGTCTGATGCTGGTGTTTTGGTATAGTGCTCATGAAACCGTGATGTTGTTGCAGTGTCCTTATTTGGCATTGTAATACATCCCTTCATAGGGCTTCATGGTGAGTAGGGTCAGTGGGCACTAAAATGGCCTCTATTATGGATACCCCCATTCATGAAAAAAAACAACAGATTATCAGAAAACGACCATGCATGAATGACAACTGTTGTACAGTCACCATCACAGTCAGATTCTGTACCTCAGTTTCTAATTACACATTCCTTATCCAGGAAATCTTTGGAGCAGATGTCTCCCTTTTTTATTCAGAAAGAATTAGAGGGGCTTGTTGGCTCCCCCAAGTCAGTAAAGAAGTTGCACTCTGGAGATATTTTGGTGGAAACATCTTCACCACAGTATACCAAATTCCTCTTTGAAATCAAAGGCCAATGATGATATACCCAACAAGTAGTTATAGTTGAGAGGGATTGAAAGAACATTCCCAAGTTGGAGATACTTGCTTGTTTCTCCAGTGTGCTGAATCTCACTTCTCATTGATAGAATTATGATTCCTGATAATGTTCTGATATCAACATGTGCATCACCACATCCTCCTGTTACAGTTAAAGCAAGTTATCCGAATCATGAGATAAGGTCCTACGTTTCCAACTTTCTTGGATGTTTCCAGTGTCAGTGAATTGGTCACTTGAAGACATCATGTTATGGTTCTTTAACATGCTCACTGTGATGGCAAAGACCACAACACCTGTGAGTGCAAATTAGAACCACACTGTTAACTGCAGTGGTTCACACTCCTCTTACTGACTGAGTCCTTTTTTTTTTTTGCTATGAGTTTTGGGTGATTCCTCATGTCCATCCTCTTCTGCAGCTACAGGATGTAAAACAATTATTTGTTCACACCCTTAGTCCCTGGAATCTTTGTCCACAGACAGAGACCTGCCTACTCAACAGCATAATTTTATACATGTTTTTTACCATGGGTTCACCTTTAATGTTGGATGGTGTCATTGGCGATTGTGACACTGTCCACATCAGTTAAATTGTGTATTTCTGTTTAAGTTTTCAAGTCAAAAATTGGACTTTGTTTTGTTTTAATATGATTCCTGTTTATATATTTTAATAATTTTACTTTTATTTTTACTTTTTAACTGGTTATGTGGTGCAGATAGCTTAGTTGTGTTGTGCAAATAAATGCTAACCAGTCAACTCAGTTTGTTAAGCTATAATTGAGTGAAGTAAGTTCAAATTTAAATCGCTTTTTTGAAAGTCCTAATTTAACATTTCTCTGCATGTGAATATTTAACGCATTTGAATAGAAGGAACATTCTATTACTTAATGATGGATGTTGAAAAATATTTTTATTATTTCTGAAAAACGTTTTTTTTTTTCCAAAACTTCTATTTTTATTTTTTGTAGGATGATGGGAATTCCACCACCTTCTCGTGTCCGAAGTGGGAGAATGCTGCCTCCTGGACCCAGAAATTATGGTAGGTTGTCATTCCCATTTATCTTTGATTACTCTTTCATATGTTTGATGTGTTTTTGTTTTTATTAATAATGTATTAGTTTTGTACATTTTTCTGTTTTTCCCGGCATGTAACTTTTAGATGTAAAGTAGTTTTCCATATTCATGTTTTGTGTTTACCAGACTTGTTTCAACCCCCTTTGCTACATGCACCCACAAAAAAAAAATTATTATTACTTTTTGTCAGATTATGACTACGACTATTATGGGTACAGTGACTATTGTGGAGGGTATGCAGATCCTTATTACGATGATTATTATGGCCCTTATGATGACTATTATGAATATGACTATGGATATGTTCCTCTGCCACCACCACCACCACCAAGAGTACGAGGAGGACCAGATAGGGTGGGTTGCCAGAATAAATTGTTTTTGATTTGAATATAGAGTTAGTCTTATCTGCCCTCTTTTCTAATTTTTATCATATCCGAGCTTTAAGCTAGAAGCCGGGAAAAAACAGTTGGGTTATTATTTATTTTCCAAAGTAGAATATGTTCATTGGTAATGTGTCAA
This sequence comes from Carcinoscorpius rotundicauda, assembly GCA_011833715.1. Lineage (NCBI taxonomy): Eukaryota > Metazoa > Arthropoda > Merostomata > Xiphosura > Limulidae > Carcinoscorpius > Carcinoscorpius rotundicauda. Next base: position 115,659,567 of record CM022391.1, on the reverse strand, counting down.
GTCAGGTTGCTCGGATATGATAATTAAGTTTATAGTGCTAAAAAAAAATACTTAATTTCAGTTGGGAAACAGACTGAAAGGTTAATAGTATAGTTAATAAATCTAAGTAACTCAGAAAAGAGGGCAGTGTTAGAAATCGATGAAAAGTTTATTTGTTTTTTACCAAAACAGGATTTATTGATAGCCTTTTTAAGCTTCAGCAGATGGGTGGTTTTGTTTCTTTGTATATCAGCATTACAATCTCTATAAATTATTTATTAATTTTGTAGAAAAAAATGTTAGTACAGTTATTATAAAAATACAGATTCTTTTAAAAATAGTAATGAGAAAAATTAATTTACCGAAAGGTAATTTCAGATTCAGTACATGGGCCATTTGTGGATTATTACTGTAAAATGGATGTGTATATTATTTAGTACGTGTTTTTTAAGTAAACTTTGTGGTTCATGTTTTGTAGTTGAAAGTAATAATCTATCATTTCTTTAAAATGTGTGACAATAAGTATCATGTTTGACTCCTTTTTAGTGAAACTTGTGAAAGCCATTGATTATTTTCCTAAACATCTAATGTAAATTAAAGACTTAAGTTAATAGGATTGATGACATGGCCTAGTGATTAGCATTCTCAGACTATGAATATAAGGATTTATGGTTTGTGCTCAGTTGATGTAAAAATACATTGTACCTGAGGTCAAATCTTACTACTTTTTTAGACAATAGTGGATGTTGTTGACTAGTTGCCTTCTCTTTAATTTACTAATTCAGTGTTAAAGATGGCAAGCACAATAACCTTTTTATACCTTTTTACTAAAACTTGAAAATCAATATTTTGCATAAATTATTATGTTACTAGAGCAGCTTAAGTTTTAACTGATCTAAATAAAATTTTTCTAGTAATACCAGCAATAAAAAATTAAGAAATTTGAACCCTGGTGGGAAAAGATGTGAAATTTGGGACAAATCTATTCGAAATCTGACAGGCTTATTGCTTTTACTATGCTTGTGTGTTTTCTGTAACAAATAAAATAACTTAATAAAACAAATTGAAATTAGTTTGTTTTTGTTTTAAACAGTAACTGTATATTTTTCTTTTATTGAAGCTATGTACAAGGTACACTTAGAAAGGTTTTTCTTGTGTCCAACTACAAATATTTAATAATTTCTCCATCTTTCAGAGAAATATTTTGTATCTTTATAGTGCATGTGTACAATTTAAATTTCCATCTTTTACTAGAAATTTGTGTACAAGTTTTATGTAATAATTCAGACATCATGTAACCATGCAGAATTCTGGCTTTTAGTGTGCTATCCTTCCTCCAAACCAGGATTCATAATATCAGCACGTTCTATCCAATTTCTGCCCATTTACATACATCAGTTGTTATTTAAAGCTTATATCAAAATATGCAGACAAAACAAGTTGACTGTATATTGCAATGATACATATCTGTGAAATTTGGAAGGTTTCTTAGTGATTGCAAAAGGTGTTGTGTATGTTTTAGCACATGGATTGCTGCATTTTTGGTTATATAATTAACAACTTTCTCCTGTAAAAAACAATATAAGTGTACATACGATAAAGTGGTATCAGTTTAAACTGTCTTTACTTTTTAACTTTTTTACAAGGGCATTTTGTGTGCATGTCGGGAGGTTTTAGTGACTTACATTCAAAATTTGATTAACTAATTTGTTAAGCATGGTAAATAAATAAATTTGGCTGAAAAAGGTTGCTAATAATCCAAATGTTAACATTATATACATTTTAAGTTCTTAATTTTATAAGGCAATATTTAAATAAATAAAAAACACCTTAATTTACCCTTGTGTGAGAAGTGTGACATTTGCTTTCTATGTATACCTTTTTCTCTAATTTATTTACCACCCATCCAAGAAGTATAAAATTTAGCATAATTTTTATGAACTGCAATCTTATTTGGTTACAGAGCCATTAAATATAAAATCAGACCCTTTTTGTCACACACATCTATCACATCCTCTTTTTCACAAGTTGCCAATAGTTCTGATATTTTCACCAATAGAAAGTCAAACTTGTAATCTGTAAAGTTATGTGTTATGATATTGTTTTCACTATGGAAAATTGTTTGTTTTGCTTTCAATTCAAACTTTTTCCACAGAAAACACGTAGATGAACTTAGCTAAATTTTTAATAGCACTTGTAGCATAGTTAGATTGCTAGAAAACCAGAAAAATATTGTGATATTTATGCTTTTTGTATGTTGTTAATTTGTATTTTGTGGTGCATTATTTAATTAAATAAAAAATACTTTAAATCGGTAGAACCATTTATATAAAAAAGTAGGTTTATGTGTCATCAATAGTGGATGGCAAAAAAGGGGGGTAAGTGCTTTATTTCATGTGCATTCTGTATTTATTACTAAGTAACTAAAATGTAAAAAATAGAAACTTTTAGGTTAGATATGACTATATTAGGTAAAATAAAACTTTCATGATATATGCTTGCAAGTATTCTATACATTATATAATTTGGAAGGGTAACACGAGCTGCACAATTTCCAGTTGATTTACTGATTTTATGGTGAAAACATCAATTTAGATATGGTTTAAAAGCAAATATCAGTAAAAACAGTTGTATGCTGTCACAAGATTAAAGCTATTTAGAATAAACAAATGTAATTTCAGTTTCATGTTATAACTTATTATTCTGTAAAGTAAGAAGCATAATTCAGATTTTTTTGGTTATTAAAAAAGCTGGTCAGTTTCTGTGCATGTCATGAAATTTTAACCATTTTAATATAAATGTATTTTATTGAAATTAATATTATCAAGTACATCATAATTTAAGGTTTTATGTTATTAAATTTTATTCATTTATTTTAAAAAGAAACATCTAAAACATTAAATAGCCAATAGAGATTTTACACTTGAAGAAACCTCTGTATGTATGTATCTGTAGTAATGAAATAGAAATGAAGTTGAGTCCACTGTTCTCTTGAGGGGTACTTAGTGCTTGGCAAGTGTTTTGCTGTATATCTTTTAGTTTGCTAAACAGTTAGCTTATATTTATATCTTAATTAATTAATTATGTATATATATATATGTCTTAATTAGTTTATACATTAATTAATAATGTTTTGAAATACACATTTGAAAAGTTTATGGTTTTTATACATTTAACTTGTCAAAATGTCTAAGCATGATGGCATTACTTGTATGTCGAAACATAGGAGTTTTTAATTTGTGCATGAGAGTGGTTTATAACAACAGAGCACCAGGGGAACATGTTTGGCACTGTTGGCATAATATAAAAGACAGAGAATTGGAAAGGAAATTTAAAAATAAGCTACAGGTGAAAAGGGTTAAAGATGTGAAATTATGCATATAATAAAAAGATTAAAAACTGTTTCCATTTCTTAATTTTAAACATTTCATTGCACTCTGCATTGATAATAATATAACTGAGAAAATGGAAAAATCAAAATCACTATTTTATTTCTCTAAAACTACATAGACTTGGGACCATTCAAATCAAACTCAAAACTATTTCATTGACTACTTTCATATTTGTAAAAATCTTTCACAAGTGTTACATATGTGCTTATAAAAGAAGTAGATTGTAGTAATAGAATTAATTCACAAACATGAAATAAACAACTGTACAAAAACATTCATCACAGTTGAACTGCTTTTCTAATAATAATAAGATAATGATCTGCTATAAAATTAAGTTTACAAAATTAATGTACTTTACATAAACTTTGATATAATATTACCAGTATTTTAGTGTGATATATGGGAGTAATATATCAATTCAAAAATGTCCTGATTAACTGTAATTAGCACAGGATATAAATAACTTTTAGTCATAAAGATTTATGTATGCTGTATAGGCTAGCCATTGGAGTTTTGACTGATTCTATTAGTGTACACTGTATTAATTATGGAATAGAGGGTCAAAGGGAGCACACAAGCATCAACATGAGGACTTTACAGATAAAGAATTTGACTTTGAGACAAAATTTCACACAAAGCACTTAACTATTAAACAGTGGGAACATTGTAGATAGCAGTTCACCACAGACAAAAAATTGGAAAAAATATCTTTAACATAATATTTAACATTTTTATCATGAATTTTGAACAAAATATGAAATAAAATGAAAAGAAAAGCATAATAAAGATTTATTTATCACAACTTCAAATATTTTTAGGGTATGAAAATCATGAAAACATTCTCCAATGCATAGTGTTACTATACATTTTTTACACCAGGTAGTCACCATCTTTTGCTTCTTTTTTTATTATATGCATACATATGTGACCCTGTCTTTGTTCACTTTTTCTAGCTTTTGGGGATAGAATGCTTACTAAAAAGAGCAAAGAAAGTGCTTCTTTTCAGACAAGTCTGTTAGGAACAGTAAGGCTGTGTTTTCTTGGGAAAAGTCTTGTCACCCTTCCATACTGTTCCAATAATTGGTAAATTATCTCACAACTTAACTTCCTCAATAATGGCTAGATACATGTTATAATAATTAAAAATTGATTTATCAATTAGGTGGAAAAAAAAGAGCTTCTTGTACCACTTCACAATCAGTTTGTCTAATATGCAAGTCACTTTTGTCAACTAGCATCATGTTAATAGTGTAACCTAGAACTATATTGTGCTTGTTTATTAGTTGTTTAGTTTTGTAGTCGCCATTTCCTTTGTACTTCATTTCACCTTTATGTACTGTACTAAGTAAAGTAACAGGATGCTTGTTTTTGCATTGAAGTGCTAAAATATTCCCTTGCTTGTTGGTCTTTTTTTCATTTTTACAGAAGTGCAAATTTTGGCATGTTCTTCTGATTAGTTTTAACTGTTCCACAAAAATCAGTCTTATTTTCAAGGAAAAATTTGCATAATTCCAAATTTATATAATAATTATCAGAATGTAATATATGACTAGTCTTTCATCAGTTGCATGACAATTGATCCTGGAAATTCTAATCGGAGATCATTGGGGACATCTACATCACATGCAGAATATATAATCATATCTATTACAATTCCTACCTCAGTCACATAATACAAAGATCTTTATTCCAAATCTGCATTGTTTGCTTAGAATGTATTGCTTTAAAACAAAGCAGTTCTTGAAAAGAATCAAATATTTACTACTTTTTGAAATGGAGAAAAGATTCCTTAGATTTATTCACTATTCTAAGCACTTCTCAAACTTTCCATAATCATTTGCTTACATTCAGTTTTTCATTATTTGCAAAGTGCAAATTTATAAATCTTCCTGAATCAATCTCAAATAATGCATTTTGGAAAAATTAGGGTTCATATAAGGGGATCATTCTACCAAAAATCAACCAACATATACTTATTTACATGTGGCATAAACAGCACCAGAGCAAAAAACAAATGTACATTTCCTCAAAAGTTGGATCTTCACATTGCTTGCTTTGTGAAGTAGAGTGAGTGTTACTTTCACATTGTTAGGAATTCAAGGATTTGCAAAAGTTGTAATATCTGTGTTTTTCACACAGTATGAATTATTATACTTTGATCAAATATAGCAGTAAAAAAATTCATATTTTGTATATTGATCCATGAGCCTAAATTTATCTGAGTACAGCATCTCTATCATTAAAAGAATGAATAAATGAATCAAAATCATGACACATTATCCATTGGAAAACAGTGGATTCTGATTTACTATCTAAATCACGTTCAGAGCTTGAAACAATTGAATTTGACAGTAAAGAAATCTTAAAAGTTTTCTTCACTGGAATAATTCTCTTGTGCTAATACTTCAGTCTCACCTTTTGATGAAAAACGTTTTTGCTTCATTTCCTTAGCTGACTCACCCTTCCTTTTCTGCTCAATTACTTTCACTGAGAAAATGAATCTGGTGCAATGCTTTGATTGGGTACGGTCACTAAGATGTAAGGAGGTTGCCAGCCAATATTTTTAGCCTGTATCATCAATTGATGATAGCTGAGCTTGAGTGCAAAGCATGAAACCATGAATTGATTATGACTGCCAATTTGCAACCCTCATAGAATTCACCACGATAGACAAACTTCATGTTCAACAACAACAACTATATACAAACAAATGGCCTAAGCATGGGCAACCCAGTATCACCAGTTCTAGCCAATATTTTTATGACACAAGTTGAAACACAAGCAATTAACACAGCATTACATATCTGTACCAGTATATTGGTGGATGTAGATGACACAGTTGTGGGATTTACATTTACAGAACACACACTTAATTTTTTCAATCACATTAACTCTATACATCCCAACATCAACTTCACATGTGAACAAGAAGAAAGCAATCAAGTATCATTTCTTAACCTCAAAAGTACAAGAACCGAAACACAATTTAAAACGGAAATCCACCGAAAAATCACCCATACAGGACTATACATTCCTTGGAACTCGGCACATGAAACAAAACAAAAACTCAACATACTAAGAAACCAAATAAACACAGCCATAAAACTATGCTCACCAGATAAAATTAACGATGAATTAGACAAAATAAAACAATACTTCGTCAACATCAATAAATTTCCTCTACAAACCACAGAAAACATTATACGCACACACCTAGACAGAAAGCAAAATCAACCAACGAAAGTAAATATATCTCACGAATCAAAATATCATGAAACCATATACTACTGCATACCATATATTCCCGAAATTGGCAGACAACCAACATTTGGCAAAAACTAGTAACAAAATGACATTCCAGTTAATACCAAATTTATTCAAAAACCAGGCACAAAACTAAGGTCTATACTATGTAAAAACTACACTGACAAACACCACACCAACATTATTTATAAAATAAAATGTGATAACTGCCACGACTTCTATATTGGAGAAACAAGTAGAAAAATGGAAACCAGATTCAAAGAACATAAAAAGTCACCTTCAAACATTTTCGAACACTGCAAGTCATATAAACAATATAACCATAGAAAACACTCAAATACTAAATAAAGAAACAAACATAAACAAATGCAAAATTAAAGAAGCCTTACTTATTCAACCACTTAAACCCAAAATAAACCAATATAAAGGTTAGCCTTTATACCTATATTAAATATAATAAAATAAATAATATAAAATTATATATTCAAACATCTAACACAATCCTCTACACTCCAACACTCAGTTACACAACCCCTTCCAAACATGTGGTCAGTTACCTCTTTCTTTGTGAACCTGACGATGACTTCAGAAGGTCAAAACATTGTTCACTCTTCTGCGTAAAATATTTTTTCAATTCAGACGAGCCGTTTTTGCGTATATATTAATATACATTGCACTTCTTGATACATGTAATAGCTCAATACATGAAACATTTGAAATACTGCTATAGGTGTCGTGATGTCACTTATCAGAAAAGCAAACCAAAGTAAAAGGAACTGTTAAATTGGTTAAATATGCTATTAACCAGAGAGTTTGTACTGAATTAAACCTATGTGTGAGATGAGGGGCAAAATCAGGCATTTGCTATGAGGAAAAAGTATCTTATATACTGGCAAATACATTGTTAAAAGTTATAGAATGGAAACTAACAAGTATAAAAGGTTTACAAACTTGGTTAGAGCCTTAATAACATAGTTAATCTACAGACATCACTGCATTTACAGCAGTTAAGTCAAACTTTTAGCTGTCTCTCATTATATTCTTCACTTCCTGAGAATATCTTTGAAAAAATGTGAGTAAAATTTTGACCAGAAAACAAATGCCAGTGAAAAATTACAGCATATGTTGAAACACACACATACATCAATGAGTAGCTGCTGGTGATGTGATGCTAACTTTGGTAAGATTGTTTAGCCTTGTATCCTAATATTTCCTGTATTTATTAGTTTATTAAAGTTGTTTTAGTGATTCAGAGTATAGAATAATTGAGAAAAATCATTAAACTTTTGAAATATAAACTTCAGACTAGAACAACTATGGACAACTTCATATTAGTTTATAAGGCAAGAAAAAATTGTCAAATGCTACAGACACTGCTCTGCATAAGACCTGACCTGATTTCACTCTGTTTGGAAACAAATTGTGAATGCATATTTTCTGTGACAGTAATGACCTTAAGAGCAAAATCTGCTCCTATTTACATAGTTTTAGGAAAGTGTGTCATTTACTGGTAAATATGCTCTATGTTTATTGCCAGCAAGAAAAATGATTTTAAACAAAGTCTGTTGTTCAGTTGATAAAGCCTATTGTACATCAAGTAAGAGGAAACATGAAGTTTTAAATCATAGTTTAAGCAGTTTCCTTTGAAATAAAGGAATTAAACTTTAATAATATAAGACAGTTGTAATGTGTGATAACCTTTGTTTCATTTAAGTGATTTAATTAAATTTTGAATGTAACAATTTATGGCATGTGCAGAGAGGAATTTAAAAGGTCAAATAACATTCCAGTATTGATAACATAAAAGCTTATTATACATAATACATTCACTGTCTTAAAGAAGTCGTGTAAAGAGACATCATAGTAAGCTTATGCTGGGGTGAAACCTACTGTATAACTTGATAGTTTTAATCAATTTAATTAGTTGCAGCGGGAGACTGTCAAAGTAAATTTTTCAAGAAAATAACCAAACATGGGAATCAATAAAATTGATTTGTTAGCTTTATGCTGCATACAAAAGAAAAGAGAGAGAGAGATGTAGCCAGATTATGTTAAAGGAAAGATTTCTGATGTGAAAATTGGATTCTTATAAGGAAAAGAAGAAGCTAAATTGCATATAGAATTCAAGATGGAGATTAGCCTATTGTTTTATATGTTTATAATCTGGTCAGCTTTTCTTAGAGTATAATATTAAAAAAGTGCTTTTTTTTAAATACCTTAAAAAATTTATTGTATTTAAGTTTGAATAACAGACATGAAAATTCAGTTAAGACAACTTGTGCAAGAAATAAAATTATGAACAAAATATACAATAAAATTTGATTTGAGTAATAGCCACAACTGTGTGACTGTGTTTTGGCAGCTTTATTCTGCTATGTTTAGGAGTAAAACAGATGTGGCAAGCAAGAGACATGAGGAAACTGACTGAAAATTTTTATCATGTTTTGGTCTTTATTTCAAACATCAGATTCCACAAATATCAATTTTTTGTAATTGTGTATGTTAAGTTTTTTAATAAATGGAAAGTTAAAGTCATATGATTCTTCAAATGCAACTACAGTTGGGAAGAATAAAACTCAAAGTTAGCAGTAGCAGTGTGTTTTTTATTACTTTTTTGAAAATCAGTCTTACATGGAAATGGAGTACTAAACATAAAAAATTTCATCTGTGGTTTTAAATGAAGAGATAAAAAAGCCCAAAAATATAGAACTCAATGATATGTCTTTATTTGGGGGTGGGAATCATTAGTTACTTGGTCGCTTATAGTATACAAATCCAATAAATTGGTGTTATTGTAGAGTGTGAAGATATTATTACATTTAAAAAATATGTAAATCACAAAACAACAAAGTGTGTACCACTAACCTTTCAAAAATACCGAGTTTGTTTTATTTTTCTGACCTGGGTAGGTAGAATGATTTTATACAAGAACCACATTTCATAAAACTTTAGTTTGGAACTTTATTGATGTCTCATTGAAGTTTAAGATACACATTAGTTTAGTTCCTTGGAAAATGTAAGGTGAAAGTGCAGTAAAATTGTGTGAAGAGATGCTTTCTCTGTGATGTTGAGAACATTAATTTGCAGAGTGTAATGGAAATAAAATGGCTAAACACAATGTAATTATGGAACTGTCACTGATATTAAATTGTGTGAGTGTACCGGTTATTTTGTTGAGGTGATGACAGAATTGTTAAAGTACTTTATTGACATGATGTGCCCCTGCACCATTTATTTTTGTGGTACTCTTAACATGTTTTTTTGTTTTCCGAAAGTACCACTTAAATGCACCTGGTTTCGAGAGTTGTACATAATCATTAAAAAGAGAGTTACTTAAACTTTCATGAAAGTAAAAACAGTCTTAAATTCTGGCACTCTTACAGGTGCGTGGTGGAATGATGCCCCGTCGTCGTACCCCTGGTCTGGCTCTCCCTCGTGGCAGGACTCCAGTCCTCCCCCCCATGGCCCGAGGTCGAGGTACTCGTGGAGTGGGACGTGGGACAGCAGTTGGCCGAGGTCAGGTGACCAGTCATGGGGGAGGTCGTGGAAACCTGGCCAGTAAGCGCAAGTTTGATGGGGGCCATCAAAACCAGGGAGAATCTAAACGTCGCCAGCCAATTCCTCAACAACCTCTTGGTGCTGGAAATTACAACAGCTATGGTTATGGATCGTCGGGAGGAGATTCACCATGGTATCAAGATTCGTTTGGACAACAGTGGGGCTAACTTCAAATAGTAATCTAAATTTAAAGCTAGAGCAAATGCAGTACTGATAAGAAGACAGTGTTACCAGTGTGAGACTTCCTAGTTTTAAAAGGAACAAACTTTTGCCTACAGATCGTGCACTTGTCGGTATGCAAGTTCTTTTTTAGAGTCTATGTTCTCATCCTATGTTGTAACTTTTGTTAGTAGTAGTTGATGTCTGATGAGAAAACATTTTGGTTTTATTTTTATCACCGAAGGTTTCACTTCTCAACATCTCTCATATGAGCCCAGAATCCTTTTACAGAAATCAAGAATATTGCTATCCTTTTTGTGGTTGTAAAATTATTCCACATACAAATCTGTGTAAATTATTGTTCTCTGATAAACTTTTCTAATCAGATATTTCATTAAGATACCCAATTAAAACAGCTGTAATTTACAACAATTATCATGAATTTCATAAAAAAAAATTTTTTTTTAAACTAAATGCTTTGAAGGGAGTTTTCTAGTCTAGCATCTTCAGACATTATGTAAAATATGTATGTAAAAAGAGAAACTTTTACACTTGACTAATTGGAATAGTCTGGTTCTTGAGAAAGTGGCTGGTATTTGTTCATTGTTCCCTGAGGCTGATGGCATTAAAAAACCCCGTTTTGTCAGTCTGTGATGAAAGGTGTAACCTCTCAGATGTCTCAATAAATGTCTTTTAACACGTTTGTATGTTTCTTTCTTAAAATAACAAGGTGAAAAGTACAGTAAAAATTATTTGTAAAAGCAATTTTTCCTTGGTGTTTCTTGAGATAAATAACTGATTATTTGGTCGTGGTTTCTTTTCTTCTCCATAGTAAGGAAATGACCATTTATTTTGATACTACGAAGAAATAATTTTTTTAGGAATTTTATTTCACATGCTGACATGACTGTAAAAACCAGTTGTTGAAGAAGCTAATAATTCAAGAATGTAAACCTTGCTAATATGTTAACTCTGTTGCATCTGATGGCATAGCAAACTCAGATGCAGCAACATAACAGTGTATAGTTTTACCTCTCTCATTATGTGTGGATAATCTAATTAAAATTTTCAAGAACAGTTCATTGACAAATATGTGAATTAATTTCTCATAATAAAAGAGAAGTAATTGTCAGCCATGTAAATATTTTTTACCTTTGAATAATTTTATTTGTAAACTGCTTAACCCTAAAATGATCAACTTTTTAATTACAGGTGGCATTTTAAGAGTAATTTGTTTTTGCTTCATAAAATACCAGAGAACTACTATAAAATTTGAGTAAAATCACTGGTTTTTCTTGGAGTTTTTTTAAAAAAAACTTGAGGGACTTCAGCAGTAATTTGTGAGGTTCATTGCAGTATTTGTGATATTTCATTTTATATTTGTGTCTACCCTACATCAATGCAAACTCAATGATTAATGAAGTTGGGGACTCACAAGCAGTTTTGTACATTACTAATTTAGAAAAGTATGTTTACAAAGCCTTGAGGTACTTCATCTGTGTTTCTAGGGTTAAGTAGTGGGAGCAAATATTATTCTTATGTGTTTGTCGTTTTTTAAAAAGTAGGTATTACTAATTGTGGTATTAAAAAGCAACACATTAGTTATTCATAAATAGTATAAAAATTCCCCTTTTGTCATTTATTTGTCATAGCTACTCTTATCCTCAAATACAGTTTACTTCTGATAGCATTTTGACTAAACAGACAAAATGTTTGATCACCATATTTTGATTTTTACAACTTGTCTGTACAACGTTTGTACTGTTGTATATTCAGTAAAATGAAATTATTTTTTAAGTCCACAAAGGGTTTAACTTATTTTAAAATAGATTTGAAGTCATAAAATGGTTAAATTGCAACTTTTATCATGAAATGTCAAGTGCCAATGCTACATTTTGACAACATAGTTTGTTCAGATTGGGGATGTCCATGTACAAATTAGCACAGAAAAACAATGGAATATGAAAAAAACTTGAAGTAATGGGTCCATACACAAAAGGGATATGCACACTAATTCTTCTCAAAAGAATTTCATGCATCACAGCTAATGAGGGTTCTCTCTTGTATCTTTGTGAATATCCATACCCTTCAAGATAATTTGGTAATTGCTACCAAATAAAGCCATTCATTATCAGTAATATTAAAATTGAAAAATAAAACCTTTCACTAAATACCAATAATGGAGATACCAGCTTTAAAACTATTTACAAATTCTCGTGATTATATTCAGAGCTTGATCCCATCGTACTCTTTATGAAAACAGTTTCAGTCTGCATTGTAAGAATGTTTGTGGTGTACACTTTTTTTGCATTTGCTTTATTCGAGTATGAATAACAGGTGGTGAAAACATTACATTTCTCTATATAGGTCAGAGAAGTCCACAGAATTTCTATCTTCTTCCCAAAGTTCAAGAAATGGTTTATTGGTGAGGATAATGTGTTGAAAATTTATTTGTAGAAAGTACTATCAAAGTTGAATGGTAAAAATGTTTCTTATTTCCAGGTTCCAGACAGCATTAAAGATTGTGACAATATTGAATTTCATTATGATTAGTTAAAAGAAATGTGCAACAAAGAAAAGCCAGTAACCAAGTAGTGATTAATTATTATTATAATTTTATGTGTAATTTTCACTAACATTATTTTCAGACTGGACTGTATGAATTTTTTAACATAGTAAAAACCCTTTACTGGGAGACAAACATGGCAGGTTATTCAATGCCACAGATGCCAAAACAGTTCATTGCTAATAAACTTCACCTTCAATAAGATATTTTTAAAAGTGTGGTCGAAAGTTACAAGCAATTATATATTGTTAATTAACTACCTTTGCCCACGTAACTAATAATTCACAATAATAACTAACTATCACATTATTTTAATTTCAAATATTCAGAGCATCTTTCCAGAGAAAATGCAAACCTTAAAATATTTTAAGCAACTTAATGAAAAACAACATAACAATGAAGGGAGAAAAAAACATTTATCAATGAAGTGTTCGAGATTTTGACGACAGTTTCTTTTCTCTCCAAGATAAAATGAAGACAAATTATCTAACAAAAATATTTTTTCATTTGCTTCCTAATTTAATAATACCTATTAAGTAACATCTGATTGAGGAAATGGTTTTTAGTTGATTAATATTTAAGAAAAATTACCTGTATTATTAAGTGTACAACAGATGGCAACATATTATCAAAACTAACTACTGTAGTTAGACTGGTTTCAGCCATGACTGTTTCATCGTATTAGTATGGGATGCACATACATTATGACCCGCATAGGGTAGAAACTTCATGGAGAATGCCACCCTTATGTGAACATCAATTTTTCACAGGTGATTTACCAACCAACAGATTGATCAAATTAAGTATTTTAAGAATAACAGGGTAAATATCTATATTAGCAATGTGATTCTGTTAGTGTTCTCTATCACTTAAAACTTGTACAACCATGAAAAATACTGAAATATGTGCCTAATGTATAAATAACCTGGTTTTATAACATAAATAGAAATTTTACAGAAGAAATCAAAGTGTAACAATATCTCGCTGATAGTAGACAAAAACTATGTAATTCACGTAATTTTCAGTAAAAATTACAATGGATAATTTTACCTCAAACTGTAAAGTTGTGCAAATAAATAAATCGGTATATCCCTAAAATTTGAACTTAGATGTCTCGGACAGTTTTAAATATCAACCTATGCTTATGTTTTCTATTAGAGTTAAAAATAATCCTTGTCAAAAGAGAATACGTTAAAATCAAGTAATGTGAAATAATTTGTTTTTATTAATATTTTAATGCAGATGGCTATCTCTTTATTTGATCTGGAGAAAAAAAAGGATAGTACACATACTAAAAAATACTATTTTAATTCCTAATGAGATGTTTTTATATTTATATGTTATTCATCTCTCATTGGCAGGTTTTTCTGGAGTGAATAACGTAAAACCTTTCATATCATAATCTGAAGCACCAAAGACTATCTGGATTAACCCAATTTCACTGTTTTAACTACTGAAAATTAGCACCATTCTCGTCCTACAAGAATCAAGAGAATTATGGTAATAGTACACATCACTTTTATACAGGTACCATATTAAAATATTTTTGAAGGTGATTTTGATGGGCTATGACTTATGAATGCATAACAATTTAACCATGATAAATAATGGACAATCTTTTGTGCATTCTTGTACATTTTTGGAAATCCAAATTTTTCACAGCATTTTTTTTCATATGTAGGCCAAAAATAAAATGTATTTGTTTATAATTAAGTACAAAACTAGGCAATGGGCAATCTGTACTCAGCCCACCACAGGTATTAAAAACCTGGTTTCCAGTAATGAAAGTCAGTAGACATAATGCTTTACTACTGGGGGGCAACAGAATGTGACAAAGTTACAGTGCATTATTTCATATGTGACCTAATATTATTTACTGCAGAGAAAAATATAAATTTTCCTTTTAATCCTTACAGTTTAAACAGGAAAGCAGTTGTAAGCAAACAATAATGTTGGGGCACTAGGAACAAAGTTACCAGCTATATACTACATTATTTATAGTGTTGTTTTATTCATAGTTCAGAGAAATAAAACATTAAAATTGTCATAGAGAACCTCATTAGGCTAAGTCCTTGTTTAAATAACTTTATTGTATAATTATTGTAACACTGTATTCTGTTTAACTATATAAACAAATGTTTTACCCAAATGTCATTTTAAATTATTATGTTATATTTTTATATGCTTGGGCAAAAATAATAAGCCCATAATTTGAAATATTTTCTTATATTTGCATTTGCAGCCCACTATAATCTGTTAAGAAAAAAATAACACTTGGAGTTTTGTTTGTTTTTATAAGCAATCAAAAATTTGGTATACTGGGAATAAAACAATCACAATTTATATATCACAATGCTTATTTGTAATGTCACCATTATCTTTATAATACAAAGCTGGTTGGTTGGATAACTGTGTGTTACTCACTAAAGTGAATCTTTAAAATAATGCTTATATCTGAAACAAATCAACTGTGTGTAAAGGAACAGGTTTACATATTTACTTAATACTTTATCAATATTAAACAGAAATCTGCTCAAAGCAATACGTATTGAACATAGCAAAGAAAAACTAACACCTTCATTAAAGCAGATATTAAAACACTGTTAAACAATAAAAATATGGAGAATATATACTTATAAAACACAAACAATGAAGGACATTAGTTGGTAAGAGAGTTAACCAATCAATCTATTATTCTACATAGCTAAATCATGAACCAAATAAAATAAACCTAGCACTTACTGAATCAATACCATCACCTAGTGTTCTGCCTGATTTGTTTGTATGTAAAATTATGCATTAAAATATTTTCCATATAAAATTACAAAGAAAAAACTAATTAAGTTAGTAATGGGACTGCCTTTAGTAAGTGGCCGATTCAACCACAGCTGTTGTTAATAGTAGCATTTAATATTAGCTTCCCTAAGTTGGTTCTCAGCCACCAGTGAGCCTACTTACTAAGTACATACTAATAACCAACAAGTATTAGAGGTTTTCTTTTCCAACATCCTCTGATGTATAAAGTTATGTTATAAATATTACCACTTTTTTTCCCATGCAAACATACATTAAAAATGTTTTCTTACCAATTACATTATTCTGTTAACTCAGTCACTACTCTTTGTAAACAAAATAGTGAACAACAGAACAATTAAAAGATACTTTCCTCAATATTTTAAATTAGTTACAGATTGACATTTTAAATAGGAACCTATAATAAATACTGAAAGTGATGCCTATATTTTTTTTCCTGGGGGACAAAACTACGTAAGAAAATAAAAAAATAAAATTCTGTATGGCCTAAAATAACCTATGCTGCATCAAAGTTGTAATAAACAACTAAATTTCATCATGGATATATTTTAGTAGTTTATAAATTACTCCTATCACCAAAAATGTAAAAATATTACAACTTGTGTTTGTACTGTATCAAGAAACCTCTTGCTGTTCCCAATACTCTGTGGTTTGCATCTCAACAAGCCGTGAAATAGTGCGATCAAATGCAAAGATTTCTTCCTCACCACTGAAAATACTGGCTTTGCTACTTTCCTGAAAAAAGAGAGAGAGAGAGAGAGAGAGAGAGAGAGTGAAAACACTTAGATTCACTTCACCTTAATAATTTTGGTCATGACAAAATACACAAAGTAGTTATGATTATTAGCTACGTTTTCTGAAAAGACTTACCTAATCCTTCTGTTAGCTTGCCCAAGTTTCAACTATATTATCTGTTTGTGAAAACTAGTCCTTTTTGTCTGATAAATATTTAACTGATATTTCTCTTTCATTTATTGTTACTGTCCACAATTAATTATACATGTTATCTCAAACTTGTTTTTTTCTTTGTCTATTGCTGAGTTTTCACTTGCTTTAGGTTTAATCTTAAAATTATTAGTGATACCAATAATTACCACATCACAGCTTCTTTCACTTGACTAGTTATGTATAACTTCACTCAGTTGTTTAACTATTCCTATAAAAATAAAAAAATAAGTAATGCATGACAACTGTTCATCTTTAAATTGTCAACCCAAACTAAAGTTCGTGCAAATCAATATTTGCATGGAGAAAGAGTCACAAGCTTTTCTAACTTTCCAGTATGTTATCTGTTACATAAGCCCAAAGTGCAAACCTAATACAGCAACCTAATGTAAAACTTATTACAGCAGTAATAACATCAAATCAATGAATTTAAACCTAATATACCAACACAAGCCTCTTTTACTCCCACTACAAAAGTCCAAGTTATTCTGCTACTAGCATAAGAAGTATAATTATAATGCTAGATATTATTAAGCCAGTCTATGGTACAAATCACTTTATTTTGAAGTATGTAATTATTACTGCAACTTAGGCATGTACACCAGCTTCTGAAATACCATTATTTTTACATTTAAATATAAACTTTCCTTTGGTAATGTGAAATATACTAAAAAGGTAAAAGTAAATGTCACATTTTGCTACTGTTTGCGATTCCAATTATCAAACTAACACAACATACAAACAGTAGCTATACAAAATAAAGACATGAATAAAAATCAATATTTTGGCCAGAATGCCCTCCTTGAAGTGTAATATAGTATTTTTAAGGACATGCTTCTTCAAATATCAAGCTTACAATAAATGTATTTGTAAATGATAATTAATTACTCTGAGTCTTTAATTCCACAATGACATTTTACCTTAACATATTTCCATGATACAATTACTTTGTATTTTCTTCTGTGTAATTTGTTGCCATAAATATATTTTATCTTATCTTGTGAAGCAAAAATGGGTTTTCACTAAGAATACCATTACACTAGTAGTTCAATCAGTTGTGTGTTTCTCCCTACACGACTTACTGAAGACTGGCTAATGTCAAGATCGTCCATTAGTTTCCTATTTTCATCTTCAGTTATGTTAGTATCCTCCACCGCTGTAAAAAGCTTTTCTGGAGGAACATCAGCTGAACACAAGATTCTAACCTACGAGAGTGTCAATATTTCTAACATGAGGTACAATCTCTAAGTATCAATATTTCTAACATTAATGTAATATACAGTCTGCAAGTATCTTTATTTCTCACATTAACACACAACTCAAACAATGAGTATTGATATTTCCAACATTAACACAAGATTCAAACCTCAGGACATCATTTCTCTTATTAATATTATAATTGGACCCAGGTTTATCATTTCTCTAATTACTGCAATAAGTTTTTAGAGAATACAGTCCACAAGAAGTGCATGATGAAGAAATATTCAAGCAGGTGAGACAAGTGATACTATGTACCTATTAAACTACAAAATATTGTACCCAACAGATCAAGTTAAATACAATATACTCGTTAACCTTGTGGTCATAGAAGGTATCAATGAGTGTAATGAATCTTCGAGCCTGGGTTTTCTGTTTCAGGGCGAGTTGTGGTATGTTTCTGATGATAACTGTATGAAAAGCTTGACTCATAGCTAGGTAATCAACAGCACCTAAAGGCTAGACAAAGGAAAATACTGAGTTTAGTAACTTACATGATAAACAGGTTAGAATCACTTGAAAGAACACAAAATTGAAAATTATTGTGTACATGGAGAAGCAAATTTCAAGTGTACATATTATAAAAACTGTTGCATTCTTTAATGAAAAAAGAAAAAACAGAATAAAATATGGTTCCTCATTTTTAGGTGGGTAGGGAAACTGCACAAATTTTAGTTTAATACTGCATGTTCTATATAGTTCTGACAATACTTCTTGAATACTGCAAATAAATGACAAAATCACAACAAAACATAGAAAGATGTTTGTTTGTATAATAAAATATGAACTTTTTAAATTCTTTAATAAAATTTCAGCTGTTATTAAAATAACAAATAAAGGTTTAAATGTTTTTTCTAAATTGCACTTTTAAATGAAATACAAAACAGTAACAGAGAAGTGAATATTCAAACAAGGTTCATCTTAAAAACTGCTTTCCACTTAAACAGAATCTGAAAAAATACAGAAAATAAAGATACACCTTGATGGGTTGAAGTTATTATCACAGCATCTTTTTTTAAACTACACTTTTATATGATTTATGCACCAAATTGCTTGCAAGTCCTTAATTCTTGGACACAGGTTCTTAATATGGTCACAAAAACTGGAACAAAAACAATTTCTGACACACTAAATATTGTCGACGTTCACTACGTATTTTATGTTAAAGAAATGAACAACTTCCACCAACATTTTATAACTATTGTAACATGCAAAAACATAAAATTACACAATATGTAAACCCAACACATACAAGTTGGTAATATAAGGGTTATGATAAAAACAGAAAAATATCTATCACTTATAAAATTTAAAAAAAGTCATTTTAGTGATGCCTTTAAAAAAAAAAAAAAAAAGGAGAGAGAGAGAGAGAGACATTTTCTCTGAGGACATACTTACCCTGTTACAAAGTTCATCAAAGCTGCAATCAACAACCCGACCACATGTAATAGGAAATATAATATTCCTGCATTTTATCCTTAAGATCTTTCTTCGTACAACTAGAAAAAAAAAAAAAGTGAAAGATATTCATGTCCTTATAAACCTACATGAATTCCACTGAGGCCTAGTTATACAATATTTTAAAAAAGAGTTTCTATGAAGTTAAATTAGATTTAAAATTTAGCAATATTAGTTTGACAAGAACAGAGTGAGTTGAATATATGCAGAGAACTTTTACAGACTTCATACGAAACTAGAATAAGCCTAGTTCTGCTGGAACTATGAAATCTTTATTTCAAAGTTAGTTTGATTACTGAGATTCTAGTCTAAACAAATAACTAACAAAAACTCAGAGTTACATAAACACCACATTAAAGCATTAAATCTCACACAAGAACTTTATAAATATTATATAAAAACTGAAGTTAAGTTTAAAGTTCTGTTAAAATAGCATCAAAAATCAGTTATACAAATATCACATATAAAAATGTAAAATTCAAAGCTTTAACATAATTAATTCAAAGAAATTATATAGAATGTCACATGCAACAGTCAAGAAAAACCATAGGAGTTTTCTGTAACTATTTAATTATAAACAACTATTTTTCCCAAAACATACAAAAGAAACAAATTTTCAAGATACAAATTCCACATATTCGAAGGTAGGAAATGTATACAGTACTTGTTAAAACTAGTAAACTTGTTTCAAACACACTGAACTAAATATCTTATACTGCTTACATGATGCATTTAGACTGATGGTAATGTGTGTGTATAAAGCTGTAGATTTATGGCCTATTTAAAGAGAGAAGTATCAAAAAACAAACATACAGCACACTTAATTTTTGTTATACATAGAGGGCTACCTAACAATATTATAAATAAATTGTTAAATGGTTAAACTCACAGTCTGGAACAAAGAGAAGTAAATGAACAATTCATTTTATCTCAGAAGCTTCTTGTCAGAGTAATTATAAAAGCACTTACTATCATTTTCTTTGCTACACAAGATTTTGAAAATTGTGTTAAGAGAATCTTCTGCATCATCCTCGGACTTTCTGAAAGTAGAAATATCAAACTCATATGACATTAATACCTTTGTGAACCAATAAATATTACGTCACACATGCTAGTCCTTGCTGTGTTAAATAAAATGGTTAATCAAATTCTAAACAAAATTTGTTAACTATAGCAGATGTAATTTTGAAAAGAAAGTATGAAAGTTGATACACTCCCTATTTCTGTTATCTTTTGTTGAATCATATTTCTACTTCTTTGCAATATTTTGGAATTACCCTCTCAACCAAATGTCCACTAACTCTACTGAACCAATCCTCTTATCGGATAAGGAATACCAATTATAATTCAGAAATTACTAGTTGTATGTACATGAAATACTGTATTTTCTGCCTAATAAACCGAATTTCTGACCCTAAATTTTGGAGCAGATTTTTTTTTTTTTTTTGGGGGGGGGGGAATCGGCTTATTGGCCGATCACCAGCTTTGGACCAAAAGATACCGAAGACCAAAATCAGCCCCAAAATTATACCTCTGAAATAACTCTGCCGTAACTGTGAGATCAGTTGAATAAACTTTATTTATTAATGGAAAAAGGTTCATACAATATGCAATATGAATGACATGTATTCATAGAAATAAAATTCATAAAATACACACTTTAATCTCAGAAATTTATTAAAATACATCTACTTTCTTCCATTTATGGACCTGTTTTTCATTCACACAGTAATGGCGAGTGGCATTCATATTTGAGGTTTTTAAGGCTAGCTCTATTACTTTCAGTTTAAAAGCAGCATCATAACGCATTCTTTTTTTGCAAGTGTAGACATCTTTGGCTCTTGACGGTACAATGATAAACTCCCACTACATACCCCTGGTATTTATACACTGGGTTAGTGGTTTTAATTACTGAGTAAAAATTCTGGAATTCCATTGGTTACCTAATTACAGTGAGTGGAGCCAATAACGAATGACATTGATTCCATCTCTGTCTCAATACGACACGTTCTGCTTTACTACAGAATGCCAATGATCACACACAACATGCATACTGATGCTGAAACGAGACTAAGAAATCATTTTGAAGAAACTTGTCACTTCTTAAGCCTCGGCTTATTCGGCAATTCTGCTTATTAACCGGAAAATACGGTATGGTAGACTTGTATTAAAGTGTACGAGACAGTTGCACACAAAAAAATAACTAATATATCTGTCAATTGACACCAGTGTGAAAGATTGAGACAAGTCAAAGTAAAAGGGTTTGTTCATGTGATGAATAAGATGACTTTAGTTTTTGTACACTTTATGTATTGCATTTGCATAACCTCTAGAACAACTTAAATGTAAATGTACTATTTTATTCAGTATTCCTGTATAACATATCCCGCATTTATTTTCCTCTTTGTTGAACCATTGGTAAATGAGCAATGTATTGTAAAATGAATAGTTGACAACATCAAATCATAACACCACCATGGACTGTACACCTTGATCCTACCTGTGTATATAGGGTAAATATGTATACTCTTTCCTGACAAAATTTAAATACTTTTTAATGCTACTGTCCTTTATAAATACCATGTTGTAGGTAAAAACAGATTGTATATTGTTATCTCTACAAAACAGACTAAAATGTACTCAATACTTAGTACCAAAACAAACTCTTCTCAATGAAGTATATATGAAACTAAAATGTCTGAGTTTCATGCAAATAAGTATATGCTACCCATTCCTAATTTAGAAGCAATAAACTATGAGAAAAGCAGTTAGTCAATACTAACCACTTCTTATATTTTTTAAACTCTTTACATAGCTGAAAGGGTGAGCATGTAGGTGACATACTTTAACCATCAGCCTGGAACCTACAAGCTTAGGACATTAGCCACCAGACCATGACAGACCTCAGAATTTGTTTCCTTCACAAGATTCCATGATTTAACAACATTTTTCCAAAGCTCAGAAACAATTATAAAACACATTAACCTAAAAGGTCAAATTAATTAGAAAAAAGTTAATTACATAGATTACTAGTAGTTTCAACAAACATCAACTTAATTCTTTCCTTTTTTTTTTCAAGTTGAAAACATTTTCTACAACTGCAGACAAGAACTACTACTAAAACATCTTTATAACACACTGTTAATATATTCATTGACTGAGGCCTCAGAAAGGTGAATGAGTAATTCATTTTACCTCTTACCTATGGTCCTAAAATACAGTAATCAAATTACATATAATAAAAAAATTGTACTGTAACACAAATGTTTACAGAACTTTCCAGTACGTGCCCAATATATACTATGGATGAATATATATTCACAAACTCTAATGAGATAGATGTTTAAACAACTGGATATGAGACAGATTTCTACTTACAAGAAATACACTTTCTGCCTTACAGCTCTCCTTCGCCGATAGTCAAGCTCAGACTCAAGAGAAATGGTTTGACAATGATTCTAAAAACAAAGTTCACAGGACCATGTTCAATTTAAAAAAAAAAGTAAAAACTAAGATAATTATAAACGAATTAATCACTTGAAATTGGACATAAAGAATACAAACTTATATGAAAATGTGCACAAAGAATACAAAATTATTTTTAAAGTGATAAATCTAAAGGGAAGGCAGTTAGTCAGCACCACATCTCTAACTCTTAAGCTCATCTTATCATTTTAATGTCACCCTTATAATGCATGTACAGCCAGAAAGCTTGACTTGTTTTTGGTACAAATAACAAAACTTCAACACAATTTGGCATGCTAACTACTGGAGTATGCTTGCACAGATAACAGCATTAGCCACGAAATATATTTGTTGGTGACAACTAGCAAGTGTTCACATGAACAACTGTTAACTCGTTATTTTTCTATATATATATTACCCTTCACTCCACTCGTGACAGAATTTTCATGTAAACATTGAGAATTTGAATTAAATATTTGGTCAGGCTTGTTTTTGTTTAACTCAATTGATACTAAAAATTGAAGTTGCAAAGAGAGAACATAGGAATCCAGTCAGTTCAAGGGTGCAAAGAGAACACAATCAAGGGCGGTGAGTGAAGTACATAAAGAAGAAAGTAGACGAAATATCATTCAAATCCCCCCCATGGTCATATCCAAAGAGTAGCTGGGATCTATGAATCCAAATACCTCAAAATTAGTTGTGGAGGGAATTGGAGTACCACAGTTAAAATTGTTTAAAAACACTGGGAAGAATCAAACTCATGATATCCTGTTTACTATTATCTAGTCTGTTGACCATAGGTCTAAGTCTATGAAGCCTTGCATGCAAGTCTATTTGAGAGATAAATTCAAGTTATCCTAACTAGACAGAACATACTGTAAGCTTAACATTGCAGCATCCATAAGAGAAGAAAAGAATGTATCACTGAAGTTACCATTACCAGTAATATTACTCATATAAACTTGCATCACTAAACAAATGAGTCAATATGTCCTCTACTGCTTGTATAAACAAGTTTCCTAGCAAGCATTTAACACACCAACTTCTGTACTACATTGATTCAAATGTTCAATAATAATAATAAAAAATATTTCTTCATATGTAAAGTTCCAATAATTTAAGCATGCATGCCTGTTGAGATTAGGACCGAACAAATTAAAATACACTTTTTTTCTCCATTTGAATTATATGTTTACAAAACCAGATGTTCAACTATTTTCTATATAATAACTTTCCATCTTTTTCTTTTTAAATAATGGACATATAAAACAGTCAGTGGTTGGAAAGAGTGCATAGAAACGTTATTTTGTTTCTCTCCACCAATCATATTAATAACATCACAAACGTTAGAATCAATGGACAATCAGCATACAGCATTATTTGTCATGTTTTACTAGCAAAAATATTCACAAAAACATGGATATAAACTAAAAACCTTTTTGGATATTAACAGGGAAGTTAGTTACAAGTTAAATTCTTATGCTAAAGGCAAAGACATTTCTAACCTTCAGTATCTTGATAAATGGTACAAAGTTGCTTCGTTGTAAACCATTCTTGTACAGTTCTGAAAAATATATTAAGTTTCATTTAGAGTTCTAAATGAAAAAAAAATAAAAAATCACTTATCATCTTAACTAAAAAGTAAATACTACACCAGAAACATGAATAAAATAATGTTAGATGAACAGAGACAAGTATTAATAATGGTGTAATTATTCTGACCATTATTCTCATCTTTGTTAAGAGTTTTATTATTTTCATAATGTTTTGACCAGTTAATTCTCTGCCCGTCATTTGATGTGATATCAGATATTTTTGTATGCATCACAACCAAAAAGCTTTCTGTGAAATTAGTAATATTCAAACCACCAAACTCATGATCCTGAATACAGGCACTCTAACCATTTGGCATCTGGGATCATAGATATGGGGGCTTGAATCTTGATAATTCTACAAAAAAAAAAAAAAAAACTTTCTGGTTATGATGCATACAAAATTGTCTGACATAACATCTGTTGATGACTAGAGAATGCACTGGTTACAAGGTTAAGAAAACAATAATACACATAATAAAGACAAGAATAATAATATGAATAATTATATAATCAGTATTACTAACTCCTTGTCTCATTCATTCCACAATACTATATAGATGCAAACATTCAGGCTGGAAAAACTAAAGTGATTTTACCTTGAAAACCAGTCCTAATAAAGAAGACATTTGTTTAAATTAATTATTTAGTAGTAAAAAAAACTACAATTTTAAAAAAGCACATACACTCATAGGTTAGTATTTAAAAAAACCCAACAATTATTAGTTAGGAAATACATTTTAATATTAAAA
The DNA here is from genome assembly GCA_011833715.1 of Carcinoscorpius rotundicauda. NCBI lineage: Eukaryota > Metazoa > Arthropoda > Merostomata > Xiphosura > Limulidae > Carcinoscorpius > Carcinoscorpius rotundicauda. Next base: position 115,634,366 of record CM022391.1, on the reverse strand, counting down.
ACATAAGAAAATTAATCTTGCAACAAATAAACTATGTTTAGAGTATTTTCTGGTTAAATGACAGAGAAGATAAATTAGTATTAATGGGCAACAACATAGCATTTGGACCTAAATTACTCTTTAGAAAAAAACATTTTATTGATCATTTGGAGAAATATTTTTCTATAGAAATAAAAAACAATGTATACAAGATTCAGTCCATGTCCATGCATAAGAAAAAATAGAATTGATAAAATAAATACATTCTGCAGTGAGGCAAAGGTTTGATTTGTTTCGACTTTTGCAGAAAGCTACACAAAGATATTTGTGCTAGCCATTCCTAATTCAGCAGTAAAAGACAAGAGGAAAGGCATCACTACTAGCTGCCAACTGTTAAGCTACTCTATCAACAAATAGAGGGTTAGGCTGCAACATAACACATCCACCAGCTGAAAAGGTGAACACATTTGGTAGAATGGGGATTTGAACCTGCAATCTTCAGATCGAGTCAAGTGCCCTAACCAATTGGTTACATAGAAACCAAAAAGCAAATAGATTTTTAATATTATTTAAAGTATCAATTAAAACAAGAAATTATGTAGTTTACTGCTTGATTTTGTAACCACTTCATTATTCTTGTGAAAAATTATGGAGATGGAAGTATCGTTTTTTGAAGCTTGTTAATCCTTTTTTTGGTGTAATTTAAGCAAAATTTTGCATTATACTAATCATTTCCTTAGAATGAAATGATTAATTATTTGTTTTCTTATGCACAAGTTACACATAGGATTAGCTGTGCTCTGCCCATCATGTGTATCAAAAACCGCTTTCTAGGATTACAAGTCCGCAGACAAACATCTGTGCCACTAGTGAACAAGATTAATTAAAAGACAACATTTTATGCAAGAGAGGTTTTATGGACTACATACTGGTAAATTAAAAGAAAGCGTTAATAAGTAAAATGTATTCACTATTTTTACCTCTTGCCAAATATCAATAATCAATTTATAGTTTAATTCCTTAAAACAATAATTACATTACTGATTTAAGCCTTACTGTGAAAAAAATAAAATAAAATTCTGGAGAGAAGACATATCCCTTTGAACCCTCACACAAGACCATACATATTGAACCTAAATTAAAGAAACATTCACCTACCATCAGGACAACGGTTAGATGTAGCTAAAATTATCACACCGTTCTTGAACAGCTCAGTAAAAAGCCTTTTCAAAATCATGGCATCACCAATATCTGTTACCTAACAGTAGAAAATCTCTACTTTAAATAAAAAAAATAAAAAATGAATAATAAAAATAAAAACTTTGTGAAAATACTAACTGATTAGTTGTTTGAGCTTACTCATTCAGTTTCAATGTTAACACTATACATATCAAAAAGTATATTATTTTTCTTATAGTTTACTTAACTGTAAAGACAAATTTGCCAAAGACCATATAATGATTACAAATATAAATACTGGTTTAAATCATAAACAGATCCTTTTAATGGCTTATAAAAGAAGATATTATGACTGAATTCACAAAACAACAATCTTTTTTACTATGTGCTCATTATAATTTTTAGGAGTTTGTTTCAAAGATTATCTGGATATTTTCAAAACTTGCATTATTTAGTTACCATACATAAGGAGAATTGTTAATTTCATTATTTTACTGCATGGCGAGATTTGAAGAGGTTATAATAAGAGAAAATATCAAATTGTGTTAGACTTTCCGCAACAAACTTTTAAAATCCCCCCCAATGAAAACAAGATCCTAGTGACCTTCATTCTTTAACACAGTTACCTCTTTAACTAACCTGAAATTCATCCAAACATAAAAGCCATGCTTCTTCGCTGAGCGATTTGGCAACAGGAGGAATAGGATCATAACTGACTGATCGTTGCTGGATTTTCTCCCTTCCTATCATTTTGGATTTAAATTCATGAATACCTAATATGAAAAAAATATACCAAATATTCAAAGTTTCACCTGTTTTTATTGTTTCTATTACTTATGATTTCTGATTAAAATATAAAGCAAGATTCTCTCTCTCTCTTAGAATTTATACAACACATAATTTCTCTGAATTCATCTGTAACTCTATACACACACAATCTTGTGGTGTTTAAGGTGGGAAACTTACGTGCATGAACATCAAGCATGAATGAATGAAAGTGGACGCGTCTTTTGCTCTTTACTTCACAGTGGTCATGAAACATGTCCATTAACATTGTCTTCCCTCTACCTATCAGTAGACAAAACTGGATATGTACACACAAACACAGGATTTATTCTGCATAAGATTTGTAAGGCAACAGCTTTTCAAAAACTTTGAAGTATTAACAAGAGTTTATGCTAACAAGATTTGCCTTTCTATTACAGAAGGAAGTTGGTATTGAAATGAGTGTAAATATGCAAGTATTTAACAGCACTTTCTTCTCAATAATCCCTAATTTTTCAAATTACTGCACAGTCACAAAATTCTAAATCTTGTACAAGAATTGATTAAATGCAATACACAGATTCTGTGATTATCACTCTCTTATCACAACTAAAGCTATAAACATACCTACTGTTCCATATAAGTAAAGCCCTTTAGGTACCATATGCTGCTTGCCAGTTCCAAAGAACTAAAAGACAAAATCTTATTAAAATCAACAGTTTGAAGAAACATTTTAAAGTAATATTACAAAAGAAAAAGTGTGGAAATGCAACATTATGTTCAAAGCATTATCATTCTTTGAAAAACTGATTCACTACTTAATGCAATAAAATTTTAATTAAATATGAAAATCAAAAATATAAAAATTCCAAAACTTTGGTAATTTGGAACTAAAAATTTAGTAAAAGATTTTAGAATTTTAATTTAAAAGTATTCGAGTCATTTTTAAACATAACCTGAATCCCAAATATACAGCACGTAAAGAGGAGAGACTGAAATCTTTGAAACCATTTTCTCTTGATAAAAGAGTTAAGGGGTATCTAATCAAGATGTTTCAGATAAGATTATTATAGGGAATTGGTAAAAGCAGTGCAACATTTTTTCTTACTTAATGGTGAGAAAGAAAAGAATGTGGAAAACGAGTATAAAATTTGGAAGAATATAATTCATCTTCAGCTCAGACAATTTAATTTTTCTAACAGGGCAGTTGGCCATTTGGAATGAGTTGCCTTTAGATGTGGCAGATATAGTAAATTTAAAGGAAGAATTGATAGCTTCTTAAATAATAATGGTTGGCTTCAAGTTTGTTTTTTTATTTTTAAGTAAATGAGATAGCCTAGATGGTCTATTCAGTCCCTTGTTGTCCTTTTTATTTTTATGTTACATTAGTACAAAAACTAATTAAGAAACGAAAATTTGGGTGTTACAGTTATGTAATAAAGGTTTGCAGTTAAAACCTTTTATATTATTGTATATAATCATCAAAATTATTTGGAAATTACTTTTTGAAAAAATCCTAGTTTGGGAGGAGTGTAGTTTTTTATTTTAATGTTCAGTTCTTGCAAACATTTAACAATCTTTTCCTGATGTTCATCTGGAAGCAGCTGTCCAGTTTCTACCTTATGCTGATAAAGGGCCACCAGGTTACCTAAATGACAAATAAAGATGCAAAAGGAAAATGACCACAACACTTCTGGACAAAATATTACATTTACTAAAGGTTCCACTTTACAGCTTCTCTAAGAATGTTTTATGAAAACTTTAAAACTACACAATGATGTACAAAAACAATTCTATTTACCTCTATAGCTCAGTTGTTGGAAACTGACATTTCTGAACTTTACTAAAAACAATCTTCGTGCTTGGTGGTCAATAAAATATTATCACTACCTCCACTGCACTAAATTTACAAGATAATTTGACGAGAAATCAACTTCAAAGTGTGAAACATTCAGGACAGGCTTCAACTGCTAGTTTTATTTTTACAACAGTGCAATTGACTTACAGAAATAGCTAACCTTTGCAACAGTGGAGGACAGTTCTACATTCCAGATTAACCTTACAAGCATAGGGGGAGTTCAAAGTATGCAAGTCATGACCTTCAGCCATAAAACACATTTTGAATGCTTGCTGATTAAATAATATTTGGTAGCAGAGAAGGGTAAATACCAGATAAGACATATAGTGGTACTGAAAAAATACTGAAGATATATATTTTGGAGATTCTCCAGATTGTAAAATTACAGTACATAAACTATATAACAAACAATAGTATTTTTAGCCTTCACATGAACATAGTCTTACCAGAGTCTGAATCAGACTGGTACAAACACACTTCGGTACAAATACTTTTGTAACTCCAAGTTATGTACAACACATGTTCCACTAAAATCTTTTTATATTCTACATAGATATTAAATTATAGTCAACATTTCTTCTTCAAAATAGAGTCAGTCCAAGGGACTGAGCGTGTGCATATTTGGTTAAGAAAGGGATCGATTATTTTATAAGAAACAAAGACCAGATTTAAATTTATATTTTTCTGAAAAATATTTATATAAAGACAACCTTACTTGACAAAACAGTCTCTCAGTCATTGTCTGTATGTTAAGTAATAATGTATATTTTGGAAGATAAAGCATACAGACATGAATTGCAGAGTGTGGTATTTCCTAGATGTTTGATCACAACTGAGCTTACTTGATAAAATTAATGTATTGAATACAAACTTATAATGAAACACTAAGTATTTTAGATTTTTTCTTAAGTTCACTTTAAATAGAATTTTTTTTTTTTAAATACAGAAACAACTTTTTTTATTATTATTATTTGGAAACTATCAGTTTTCAATCTGTATAGCAGGATGAGTTTCCTCCATATTTATTAAGGATTGGTTGTTCATTGTTGTTATTATGCAAAGTTTCATAGTAGGTTTGCCAACTGAGCCTTTTACATCATGAAATGGGTTTATTTATTCAAAAGAATTTTATTTCTTTAGAAATAAAAAATATGAGTTTATTTTTATTTTAAATCATAATTTGAAACTTTAAACATGTAACAGATTTCACCTCAATTAAATGACAAGAAACAAACATTCCTTTTGAGAAGTCTGAAAAAGACTTAGTTTTCACATAACCATTTCACTGCTGTTATGCGAAGAACATTCAGGTTTGGCAGAAACACAAAACAGAAATCTTGTTTTAATTTAAGAACATGACTCTTACTTTACATATAGCTTTAAATAAGGCCCTCATGAAGCCTTAGAGTTCTACTTAGTTTTAATCCCTTTACAAGAAAAAAATTATTAGGTTATAAATTGTTTAGTTATTTGGTTAGTATTAATATGGTTTGTACATTTGAGAGTAGGAAAGACTATGAATTAAAACATCAAACAAATAACTTTAAGCTTAATTACTTGTTTATTAGTTATAAACTTTTGAAGTACAATCTACCAAAATGGTACGATATGCAATTTTATTTTGAATTATATTAAATTTTTTACTTAAGTTTTGTGTGAATGTTATAAACTACATTTAGTTGTATTGCAACAGGTAATGTCTTTTTTGTAATATCAATATAAAACGAGACAATTTGGTACTTCTTTGAAAACCATCTTTTCACAGCTACACTCAAGAAAAACTAAAAACTTAACCCACTCTTTATTTTTCTGGCAATCATCAATTCACTTTTTAAATTCTTGTTAAAATCCTAGCAAGTTATCCTGTATGAAAATAGAGCAGTTTTAAATGAAGCCAAATCTTTACCAAATCTTAAAGTGGTGTCCACTGACTGTATTGTTTTTGAAATACAGCACAAGCAAATCAGAAGTCTTTATTTTATTGATTCCCTACATAATCTCGGAAACATTAATATTACCACATGATACCTTTATCTTTCCATTTCAGGAATCACTATACGAGTTCTCTTATTCATTATTTCTAATAAGTCAAATCTGTTTTCTTAAAACAAAAAGAAAGATCAAATTTGCACCCAGTAACCTAAGTAAGATCTAACCAATGATCTGAAAAAGAGACCAAATTTGTACATATGTAATAATCCAAGTGAAGTCTACTAGTAATTTGTATAGATATAACAGCATTATTTTGAATTATGATCAATACATCTACAAATACACCATAATATTCTGTCAGTTTTACTGCCAGCAACAGATATACCTTGATGTCTTGAGTTACTTACCTATCAATATAACAATGTCCTATTTTTAGTCACATTATTGTGTTCCCATTTATATAAAGTGATTCAAATTATGATAATCAAAATTCATTATCTTGCACTTACTATATCTAAAGGTCACTTGTTAGATCATTCTGTAGCACCTCAACATCTTCAATACAGCAAAATCTAATAGAAAATTGTCACCTGCATACTTTACTAATTATACCCCTGTTGTAACATTAATGTATGTACATAAAAGAAAAGGCTCAAATATTGATTCCATTAATAACAGTTATGAATTTTAATGAGTTTCATTAACCCTATGCACACCGTCTGTTTTCTAACCTTTTCACACATGCTTACTTTTAAATTTGCTTTACAATGACATTTAGACTTATCTACATGCATAACAGTTAATCAACCACAAAAGGAAAAACTTAGCATAAAAAACAACAATCAAATTACAATCATGTAAAGCAGTTAGATTGAGATTACTTTGTTGAATATTTTCATGTACATTTGTTATTTTACCAAAAGAATTTCTGATGTTCATATATTGGTTATGTTTGTTAAAAACATATATACACATTAAAAGCAAGAAATGTTAGACTTCATTAAAGTTGAAAACTATTTCAATACTTTTTATTCAGTAGCTTTCACAGCACCAATTGTTTCATACTAAGTTGGTTCTCCACCAGACTATTAATGTTCTTTTCAAATAAGCATTTGAAAACACACGTACAAAACAATAAGCATTATAAAAGAAGGTCCCAGAACTACTGCACTTTAATGGGCTGTTTAACTGAACTATAAATATGTTAAGTGCTGCTTTTTATATATATAAACATCAGTAAAATGTGAAGACTGAAGATTTTAATTTTATATACTGTTTTTAGTATTGATACTATTTGTTTCTAATTAGTTGAACACTAAAAAAAAAAAGAAGATGACCCAGAGACATGACTAAGAATTTATTTAAATATTTGATTTTGAAATTAAAAGAAAAAGAATATAAAAAGGAAATGTAAAAATAAGGATCCTCCAATTCTTAGACAGCTTCAGGTTGTTTAATGACTTGCAAAAGATAAAAATGTCAGATAAAATGCCAGTCTTCTCATGAGCATACTTTAAGGGTCCAATTTTACCATTTTAATGGTAATTAATGTACTTAAAAACAAACAAAGTTACTTTTAGTTTTAATAGTATAACACAACACACATTACAGCAAAAATCATTTGGTCCTTCATGGCTGTCTTTTCACACCCATCTTTGAAAAAAATGAAAATTTAAATCAATACTTTATTTTTCAGGAAACCATTAACTTCCCCTCTTAAACTCCTGTAAAGTGCCAGTCTCCACAATTGACATCATGCCATGTTGTCAATGAGCCTATTGGAAAAAAAAACAATGGTCTTAACTAAAGTTTAGCCAGTCTTTTACAACCTTTAAACACGTGTCCTCTTGTTCTATTATTTTCAGAATATGGCACAAAGAAATCAGAGGAGTTATTCTACTGACATAATAATATTCTAAGCTTCAATACTATCACTCCAACTCTTCCTTTCTCAACAGCAAATAAAAGATATTATCCTATCCCTACATCATTCTTGTAATAACTGTAGCAGCCCTTCTCTGAAACGTATTTTTGATAGCTCTTTATAATTTCCTAATTTATTTTTGAATGAATCCACAGTTTTGTATAGTTCTGTAAATCTTTCATCTTGTGAACTGATTTTAAACCATCATAGTTGTTTCATTAACTTTATCAAACACCTCTCTGCCTATAACGTACCCCGATTCTACAGAAAACTTAAATCCTCTTTAATTCTACAAATCTTGTTACATTTAATACACCTAAAGGTAACCCATTCCAAAGACAAATCACCCTATTAGGAAAAAAATAAATTCTTAATTTGAAATTTACTAATTCAATGCTCTCTAGTCCCACAACAATTTCCATTAAATACAAAAAAAGATGATGCATCAGTCCTATCCATATCCTTTAAAATTTTAATCAGATTACTTTTAAGCATTATTTTCTCAAGAGGTAATAACTAAGTACCTCATTCTGTTCTCATATGGCAACTCTATTCTATTTTCAAATCGAACTAGAGATTGTGACTCTTAAAAGGAAACCGCAATAAAAAAGGTTTAATGAAGAAATATAAAACACTTAAATGACATTAAAAAGATTAATGGGCGTTAAAAAACTAAAAACTTTATCAAGGTGGACACTGTCACCGTCTCCAATAACACAATCTAATGTTATGGACAAACCTTGGGACAGAACATGGTTAAAATAGTGTCGTCGTTAAGAGTCGTAACGGCAACAAGAAAATAAAATGTGGCTGACAGTGATTTGAGTGTTACACAAACTACACACTGGTGCATCAGTTCCAGATAAAAGAAAATAGTAAGTTAAAAACTGTGACCAATGCATAGTCTAGTCAGAACAACTTCCTTCTTCCTTTCCTTATGGAAGCAAGAAGGCCAAAGTCCAATACAGGGTTTTATTTGAAAAAGTTTGTTTTCGCATTGGTCACTCCAAGTCGACTGCCAGCTGGCACGGAGCTGAGCCTTGAATACAGGAGCACAGTCCATGTATGGAATAGGCACAGTAATGATAGTGCCAGAGCATATAGATATAGCTGCCGTGTCTGCAAGCTCGTTCCCGCAAATACCAAGATGACCTGGTATCCAAAAACCTGGATAGAAGTAGATGTTAATGAGAAATGGGCCAGTCGGTTTTGAATATCAGCGAGAACAGTGTGTGAACCAACGTGAAGCGATTCCAGGGCTTGTAGAGAACTAAGCAAGCAGTATAAATATTGCAGTTGGAGTACTGCTTCGCTTCAGTATGATCCAGGGCAAGAAAAATGGCGTACAGTTCAGCAGTGAACACAGAAGCTGTAGAGGGGATTCTGCACACAATCACTGAACCGTAACAAACCATGGCAGAGCCCACAGAATCACCTGATTTGGAACCATCCATATAAATTGGAATGAAAAGATTGTTCAAAAGATGTTCAGTAAATAAAAGACGGTCCTTCCAATCAGGAATATCTACTTTTCTCAGATGGCTTAAAGAAACATTTGGGGACTGTAATAAGTCATGGTGGGAAGGGCTGACCAGTGGATTCTGCAATGTTATCCAAGGACAGATCCAATTCATCCGATTGCACCTGGACGCAAAGGCCAAAAGCAGCAATGGCAGATCATCTGTTCTGGAAAAGTATGGCCCACCAAGAGAGAAAAACACAACGCCAGGTGGGATGCTGGCATAAGGAACGAAGTTTCGAAGCATATAGTAAAGACAGTTGCAAACGGCAAAGAAGGTTCAAGATATTCTACATATAAACTCTGTGCTGGGGAGGTGCAAAAAGTTCCAGTGTAGAGTCGAAGTCCTTGACGATGAATGGGGTCCAGCATCTTTAAGGCCGAAACTCTGGCAGAGCCATAGACTATTGATCCATAGTAGAGTTTCGATCGAATAAGAGCACGATATAGTTTTAACACTGAACATCGATCTGCTCCCCAACTGGTGGTAGAGAGGACATGGAGGATGTTCAGAGCTCTTGTGTGATACACCCGTAGCTGCTTTAAGTGTGGTATAAAAGTCAGCTTACAAACAAAGATAAGCCCCGAAAACTTGGTCTCAGGAACCACAAGCAGTGCAATTTCCCTGATAGGATAGTTCAGGATCAGGGTGAATAGAAGCTAGGATAACTCCTTTTCTTTGTGCAAAGCTACACAATGAACTATCTGCAATCTATCCACCAAGGGTAACTGACTCCCCTCCATATTTCAGTGATCAATAATGTAAACAAATTTATATGCAAAAATGGCTAGTTTTGGTTGAGAAAATATTTTACATAGAAGAGCAAACAATGTTTTGAACTTCTTCTGTTATGATCAGGTTCACAAACGTTGTTCGCTCTTCTATGCAAAATATTTTCTCAACCCAAACAAGCCGTTTTTGCATATAAATTTCTCAACAACTGGGTTTCTCCACATCACTGAATAATGTAAACAGTAACTTACTTGCATCATTAAAATATCTTGCTTCTATCACACTGTATTCTAATTTAGCAATGACTTTTGATTACAGTGTTTAGTGCTTGTATTTTACAAAACATATTTCAGAATCAAATAATATAAAAAGAAATTATCATACAATGGAAGTTCCAGAAGAGGTCCAAATAAAAAAAAAAAAAATGGGGGGTGGTGTAAGGAAAGCCAAAGGTAGAGTTCAATATAGAGTGTTGACCAACTGATTATTATTGTTTTTGACTTTACTAGAAAGATGGCCCTCACACAAAGCTACTCAACTCTGAACTATATATTATTAGTAAATACCTCTTTATCTGAACAACCAACCTTCAACATTTTCAACAGTAGGAAAGTGATTGGAAGATCATAGCCTACCTATCTCTGCAATTCACTAATTTTATTTTTCTGAATTTGGCAGGATTTCTACAAATTTAACAAATACTGTAACCAAACATAAGTTGTTAATGTTGATATTAGCAGCTGCCACATCTTTTCATTCTAAGAGGTAATATGGATATCCAATGCGAATGCTGACTCCACTCCCATAAAGGAATGTCAGGTTTAGTGGCGGTCGATCGACTGGTTTCAAAAGTCGAAAGCACGCAAATACAAAGAGCTAAGACTTCTAACAAATATTGGTTTAAACTTTAGAATGCGACATCCTTTAGTGTTTAATTAATGAATGGCTTTCTTCAATAAAAACTCAGAGTTCAACTAACAAATCTAAGAACTACTTGCTTAAGATATTTATTGTTACTTAAACTATAAATTGCTGCTATTTTACTCATTATAATAGCCACATGCTCTCTATGTAACTTATTAATATTATTAATAAACAATATCAATGCCCAAATGTTATCATGGTTTACATATATCTATAAATTAAATTGTACGATATATTAACATTTATTATTCAAACCTTTTTCACAATAACGACAACGACGACTGTGAACAAAACAAGTCTGTGTAAATTTATATTGCAATTTTCTCTTCATAACATGCAAATTCTGCCATAATTGCTTAACACACACCTCCATCAAGAACTATTTAAAATATGACCTACGAGTACAGCGCCGCTTTGTTGTACATTTCTTTCGTAATATATATTTATATATATATATTAGTTTATTATAACTTTAAAAAAAAAAAAAAAAGCCGAAACAAAAATATAATGTGGGATTGTAAAATGCACCCTAGGTTTTGGAAGTGACTAAAAAAATAGGACCCATATTGCGGTGTGGACACACTGTCTCTCAGTGTTAACCTATATTTGTCAGTCTTACATAAGAAATAAAAGAGTAGCAATAAATATAGAAATAGAAATTAGGAGAGCGAGATTTGAGAGCTCAAGCCCACATCTATATCACCCCTCACTGCCTACAAACAACTTTAGGAAGGCGACGGCTCTCCAGGGCCCGGCATGGCCTAGCGCCTTAAGGCGTGCGCTTCGTAATCTGAGGGTCGCGGGTTCGCGCCCGAGTCGCGCCAAACATGGTCGCCCTCCCAGCCATGGGGGTGTATAATGTGACGGTCAATCCCACTATTCGTTGGTAAAAGAGTAGCCCAAGAGTTGGCGGTAGGTGGTGATGACTAGCTGCCTTCCCTCTAGTCTTACACTGCTAAATTAGGAACGGCTAGCACAGATAGCCTTCGAGTAGATTTGTGGGAAATTCTAAAAAACAAACAAAACAAACAAGCGACGGCTCTCCAAAGTAAAGAAGAAAAATTAATTGAAATAAAAATATGAAACAAAGATACTATCATTTCGGGGTAAGTAAATTGAAAACTTGCCTCTTAAAGTTATCCTTCCATCCCTCAGTATCGTAGAAAGGCACTATTGATAGCACAGAAGACGAGTAATATCAGTATGAAGCGTCCAATCCAGTTATCTAAACAAACAAGTATCACTCCCAACCATCATCCAAGTATTAAGCCTACTATCACTGTTAAATAAAAATAAAATCGTGGCACGTATTTCGATTTAACACTGCATCTCAAGAAGAGATACAAAGCAATTGAGGGCGCTCAGAAAAGATCTTCTCTTCGCCCTAATCGTGAAGTAAGATTTAACTGGAACAGTGATTTATTATTAATAGCTAAACCGACAAAATTTAAAGTTAACGAATTTGTATTGCAATCGGGTGGCAAAGGTCCACAGGTGGTCAATTGTTGACTCTAAAAAAAAAAAAAACACACAAGAGGATAGGGATATGTAGATACAAAACCTCAGAATTTGCTGTGGGATGAAAATCCAAAGAAAACCCACTTTCACGAACAGGACGCCAAAAAATCTACCCTGACCGTGCCCGGAAGTTGCTGGTAAGAAAATCTGTAGCGGTTGATACGTCTGTAGTCTCAACAAGCATGGGTTGAGTCTGGCATGAAGATGTCTTTTGTGGTTTGGGTCGCTGCTGACCCAACGTTAACGTTGGTAGGAGTATCCTTGTTTTTCTTCTTAGCATTAATTAAAGTATTGCTGCTTGTAGCAGAGATAATTGGCATACAAGAGAATGAAAAGCTTACTGGACGAAGAGTATTCTGATTGAGAGACTTGACATTTTGAAGATTAGTTGCTCGACGTTTCAGGGCGTTCGGCATTAAAACTATGATTATTATGCTCCAAACAAACCTTTATATGTTGCAAGGTGTAGATCAGCATAAAGTAGTGCCAAGTTTTTGAATAACCTTATTCACAACTAAAAATAGTTATTAGAAATTTGAAGTAAAATTTACCCTATTTTTAATTAGTTAAGGCTATTATAGTTAACTTCATAAAGATTGAACAACGTAATGGAAAAGTGCGACATAACGACAAATCACATATATTGATTATAATCCAACATTATAGTTTGTACCTTGAGATCTTTTCAATTAGGACAGCGTTTCATGTTTAATCTATTTTTATTTCGGCCTGTTCTTTTACGTTATAACAAACTAGTATAATTAGTCAGAGGTTTGGATATGCTGTTTTTAATGTAGTCCTTCCTTGTAATTTTGTTCATTTAACTTTATAAACGTGTATTAAAATTTACCAGATAACTTTGTAATTTCCTTAAAATCCAAGCTTCCCCCTGTTTAAGTCAATATTTTGAGCGATTAACACACATAAAAAAATTAATGTCCAACAACAGTAACTCTGGTTATTAAACAAATAAAAGGGTTAGTCAAAACAGGCTGTTATATTTCAAATTATTAATTGTAAACAATGCTTTTAAATTAGGAGATAGTTGATTCATTATATATATTCAACAACAGCTCCTTCGTCTTCAAGTCTAGTTCTATTTGACTGGTATTTACGCGCAGCCTTTTAGTGTCACAGCGGTATGTCTGCAGACTTACACCGCTAACAACCGGGTTTTGATACTGATGGTGAGCAAAGCACAGATAGCTCACTGTGTAGCTCTGTGCTTAATTATAAATAGTCAGTCAAATGTACTGCAATACATTTGCGTGCACTAATTGTTTAATACTATATACTTCTGCTAACTTCTTTAATTAAGTTGGTAAAAACAATTGACACCGAATGTGTATGTTTAGCTCCCCATTTCATCAACATATTCTCTCTTTTCAGCCGTAGGCAAGTCAGTAAACTAATCGTTGATAAAAAGAGGAGCCGAAGAGTTGGAAGTGGGCGGAAATTACCAACTGTCTTTACTCTAGTTTTTCTCTGCTAGCTTAATAACTGGTGTAGATACTCCGCGTGCAGCTTTGCACGAAATTCCAAACAAACAGAAACCATAACCAGGAGAAAGAGGTCTGTGCTGAACTTTACTCTCCCTGGCACAAAACATGGACCAAATTCTGACGAATACATATATGTCCAACACCCTTCGGAATGCTACATGCAAGTTTCGAACTTTGTACCACATTAAGTTTAGTAGTTTCAAACTATTTAAAAGTGTCCTATTATTTGTTGTTGTTTATCTAAAGATAAACCTGATTCTGCTTTTAAACTGTTTTTTTTTTCTTGTGGGTCAAAAAGCAACTCGTGCGAGGGAAAGATTAGAAGTATAATTTACTTACGTAATGGAATCACTTTAGCTTCGTTAGAAAAATTTAACTTAAATTTTAAAGTTCTATCATCTTAAGTGATCTCCGATCTTTAATAATTATCAGACAAACATAACACAAAAATAACGTATTTGGTGCATCATTACATTTATTCTTTATTTTCATCTCAATCACTAGTATTATATCCATCGTTTTCCGTCCAGTTTGACAAGTTCTGTTATTGGGTAAAAAGTCTAGTCAGTATTGAATATAGCAGACAGCGTGTGTGACTACCGTTATAAATTCTTCTTCACATTCACTAACAATTACAAATATAAATTTCTTCTGCTCATTCTGTGGTAAACTAAACCACTCCGGGATAATGCCAAGAAAACTAACTCTCTAATTCAAAAAAATACGTGTTTGGTGATTAGTCCTCTCTCATATACATAATGTGCATTCAGTTTTTTGTGACACACAAGGTTCACTGTGAGGCTCAATGTTATTCAAAAACGTTATATATGATGTAATGTAAAACATTTTAATATATAGCAAAATCATGTTTTATAGCTGAATTTAGTACCTTGGAATAAAAAAAAAGAAAAAACATTTAGCAAGTTTATACATAATTTTGGTTTAAGCACGTGGTTCAGACAATCAGTCAAGTTATATTTTGGTTGCTTTTGTTCTCTGCCAGAAGAGATATTGCAACACTGTTAAAGTAATGGTATTTTCACATAGTTTTAGAAAATCGCTTCCGTAGTAAAAAGGAACTAAAATATTAGGTAATCTAAACATGAGGTGGCATGGGAAGACGCCTGTATTATTAAATTAAATTAAGCAACAGGCGAAACACAGTTAAATAACTAATTAGTGTTGATAATTACGAGTTAAAGAGTTATATACGAAAAAAAAAAAGTCCAACTCCTTGCATTTCAGAAAAGATGCTTAGAGAAAACTAAGGACGTTAGTCACTAGTTCACAAAAAGTTAGTGACGCCGATTTGGTAGTCCAGTAAAGACTACTCAAGAAGTTTATGATAACGCCTAAAATCGGTGCTTTGAAATAACATTCATTAGAGCAAATTGTTGTAGTGGTGCAACTGAGAAGATAACCGGCTCACCCATCATCACAGAAACCACTTACTTAAGAGTTTCGGTTCTTGCAGAAATTAGCAAATGATATGTGATAACTACAGGCAGATGGTTATGCATACTACTTGATTACTCGAAATAATACAAAGAAAATATCGTTTAAAAATGAATGTCTGGAGCTGAAAGTGCAGTTCTACAGGACCACTTGAAATTCCATGCCAAACTTCATTCCTGAATGAAGAAGATTCCCAATTTTCAACAGAAGAAAATCTCGTTAAATTTGTTGTGGCATAATTGCTCTTATTCAACCAATGTAGGGAGAAGCGAATAGTGAAGTAAATGTCTAAAAAATTAGCAGCTCGAGTGTTACATATGTGAAAAACGTTTTACTTCAGTAATAAATACTGAAAGAGCATGTCATAGTAAGAATTTAATAAAACTTGATGTATTTTGTTGAATATCAGTCTCGGAATTAGTTTCTTTATCCCAACCATAAATTTGTTCGCGTTAGTGATCTGCGACCTCCATTCGCCACTGTATTCTTCAGTTATGTTACATTTGTCTTTAAAATGTTAGTAACTGTAATGTTCTTTGCTGGCCGAGTGGATATCTATATATTGAAAGGAACGGATGCTATAAAAAAAAAGCTACCTGTTACATAGTGACACTATTTTAAGAGAGAGAATAGGAGAATTTTTACTCACTTCAATAGATTCATCTTGTAAATATGAAGTATTCACAGATCATAAAGACTACTGTATGAATGTCTGTACAACTGTATGAACTTCTTTTCACTTTGCAACATAAGATTGTTTGATACTTCAAGTCACACGTGCACTAGTTACATCTTAATACTGAATCTGTTAATTTTCAAATTTATATTACTCCACAAATTTCCAATTTCATCTCTCTGTCATAAAGTGCTCCTTTTGATACTTACACAGAAATCAGTTCATCTCTGAATACCTGCAACAGACCTAGTTTGTTGTCAAATTACACAATGGGCTTTACTTGCTACATCAATACTAACTTGTTTTTATTGTCTTTTGAAAATAATATTTCAGTTATATTACACTCCACACTTTTAGGTAATATACAGTGTTGGTAGTTTTGAATTTCGCGTAAAATTATTTGAGGGCGAGCTGTGTAAGCCGTCCCTAATTTAGCAGTGCAAGATTTGAGGGAAGGCAGCTAGTCACCACCACCAACCGCCAACTCTTTTAACAATGAATAGTGGGATTGACCGTCACAAAATAACACCCTATGGCTGAATACGCGAGCATGTTTGGTGCGACTTGGATTCGAACCCGCGACCCTCGGATTATGGTTGATTTAGTGTTTTATGGCACAAAGCAGCGAGGCCATCTTCGCTAAACGTCCGGTAAAAATAAAGTAAATGTAGTAAAATTCATAAAACGAAAAAAAGGTAAAACAAAACAGCAATGAAAAACATCAATAGCATAACACCGATGTTGGCATCTAGTCTACAGTGTTAAGAGAGAAACCAGAGTAAAAGAAGTTGTAAAAGACTTTCTGTGGCATAATGGTAATTATCATAAACAGCCAGGAAGACTAACAGGTAAGTACAAGAGCCACCGTCAGTCACTTGAAGTTGGCCTTTCCAGTCCTGGTTCAGGGTCATTTGTCATTACGGCCATTATCAAAAGGTAAAGTAATAAAAGTTTTAAAAGACATGTGGCACAATTGTAATAATAACTTGGCAAGCACCCGGTAAAAAAGTAAAAGTAAAGTATATGTAGTAACGTTCATAAAAGGAAAAACAAAACATAAATTGCAGAAAACCAATGTTAAGAGAGAAACTACAGAAAGAGAAGTAACAAAAGGATTTTCTGTAGTATAATGGTAATTATCATAATCTACCAGGAAGACTAACAGGTAAGTATAAGAACTATCATCAGTCACCTGAAGTTGGTCTTTCCAGTCCTGGTTCCGGGTTATGTGTCATTACAGCCATTATCAAAAAGTTAAGTAATAAAAGTATTAAAAGACATGCAGCAAAGTTGGAAAAATAACTCTCCAGAACGACTGACGTGTAATTCAAACATCAGTGTCAGTCAACTGAAGTTGGCCTTTATGGTCCTGTTGTCGAGTTCTTTAATATCACGGCCATTTTTTAATTTCAAATCGAACTAGAGATTGTGACTCTTAAAAGGAAACCGCAATAAAAAAGGTTTAATGAAGAAATATAAAACACTTAAATGACATTAAAAAGATTAATGGGCGTTAAAAAACTAAAAACTTTATCAAGGTGGACACTGTCACCGTCTCCAATAACACAATCTAATGTTATGGACAAACCTTGGGACAGAACATGGTTAAAATAGTGTCGTCGTTAAGAGTCGTAACGGCAACAAGAAAATAAAATGTGGCTGACAGTGATTTGAGTGTTACACAAACTACACACTGGTGCATCAGTTCCAGATAAAAGAAAATAGTAAGTTAAAAACTGTGACCAATGCATAGTCTAGTCAGAACAACTTCCTTCTTCCTTTCCTTATGGAAGCAAGAAGGCCAAAGTCCAATACAGGGTTTTATTTGAAAAAGTTTGTTTTCGCATTGGTCACTCCAAGTCGACTGCCAGCTGGCACGGAGCTGAGCCTTGAATACAGGAGCACAGTCCATGTATGGAATAGGCACAGTAATGATAGTGCCAGAGCATATAGATATAGCTGCCGTGTCTGCAAGCTCGTTCCCGCAAATACCAAGATGGCCTGGTATCCAAAAACCTGGATAGAAGTAGATGTTAATGAGAAATGGGCCAGTCGGTTTTGAATATCAGCGAGAACAGTGTGTGAACCAACGTGAAGCGATTCCAGGGCTTGTAGAGAACTAAGCAAGCAGTATAAATATTGCAGTTGGAGTACTGCTTCGCTTCAGTATGATCCAGGGCAAGAAAAATGGCGTACAGTTCAGCAGTGAACACAGAAGCTGTAGAGGGGATTCTGCACACAATCACTGAACCGTAACAAACCATGGCAGAGCCCACAGAATCACCTGATTTGGAACCATCCATATAAATTGGAATGAAAAGATTGTTCAAAAGATGTTCAGTAAATAAAAGACGGTCCTTCCAATCAGGAATATCTACTTTTCTCAGATGGCTTAAAGAAACATTTGGGGACTGTAATAAGTCATGGTGGGAAGGGCTGACCAGTGGATTCTGCAATGTTATCCAAGGACAGATCCAATTCATCCGATTGCACCTGGACGCAAAGGCCAAAAGCAGCAATGGCAGATCATCTGTTCTGGAAAAGTATGGCCCACCAAGAGAGAAAAACACAACGCCAGGTGGGATGCTGGCATAAGGAACGAAGTTTCGAAGCATATAGTAAAGACAGTTGCAAACGGCAAAGAAGGTTCAAGATATTCTACATATAAACTCTGTGCTGGGGAGGTGCAAAAAGTTCCAGTGTAGAGTCGAAGTCCTTGACGATGAATGGGGTCCAGCATCTTTAAGGCCGAAACTCTGGCAGAGCCATAGACTATTGATCCATAGTCGAGTTTCGATCGAATAAGAGCACGATATAGTTTTAACACTGAACATCGATCTGCTCCCCAACTGGTGGTAGAGAGGACATGGAGGATGTTCAGAGCTCTTGTGTGATACACCCGTAGCTGCTTTAAGTGTGGTATAAAAGTCAGCTTACAAACAAAGATAAGCCCCGAAAACTTGGTCTCAGGAACCACAAGCAGTGCAATTTCCCTGATAGGATAGTTCAGGATCAGGGTGAATACTGCATTGGCGGCAAAAGTGCATGCAAACGGTTTTAGAGAGAAATTTAAGCCGTTCGCCATGGTCCACATTAGTACACGATTGAGGGCAGTTTGTAGTTGCCACTCAATATATCTCATGTTAGACGGCTGACACGAGATGTAAAAGTTGTCGACACAGAGCTCGTTTTCAACAGTGAGAGGGAGTTGTTCAGTGATGGTATTAATCTTTATACTGAAAAGTGTGAAACAGCCCTGAGCGACCCCAAAGTTTCTGTGGAAAAGAACGGGAAAGTGTCGAACCCACACGAACTTAGAATCTCCTGTCTGTTAACATTTTTCAATAAACACGGGTAAATGGCCACATAACCCATATATATGGAGGTCTCGCAAAATACCATACCTCTATGTTTTGTCATAAGCCTTCTCAATGTCAAAGAACATTGATACAAGACGTTGTCATTTGAGAAAGGCTTCTCTGATTGATGTTTCAATTCAAATTAGGTGGTCCATGGTGAAGTGCTGTCATTAGAACCCACACTGGGTGGGTGAGAGGATGTTATTTGATTCAAGGAACCAAACAAGACAAGAATTAACCATCCTCTCTAAGGTCTTACAGGGACAGCTCGTCAAAGTAATTGGATGGTAGTTGGAAGGAATCTTTATTAAGCTTAGAGAAAGGTAAGATAATAGCCTGGCGCCAGGTATTAGGAAAACATTCTTATGCCAGATATAGTTAAAAACAATAAGAAGAATATCAAGAGAAGCAGGAGATAGATGGTGCAGCAGATGTACTGCCAGACCAATGAAGGCCCATTTTCAGTTCCACCAGTGTAAAGAAACAATTATATTCAAAGAGACAGTTAGGTCGACAGGAAAGAAGTGAATGCTCTGCCCAAGTCTTGATGGCCAAGAAGATGGAGGAACAAGCAGTGTTAGATACCCGGCAAAAGCTTTCATCTAGAGTATCGGCGATGCTCCAGACATCAGCTACCTCTTGGCCATCACAGAGTAAGATCGATAGGGCGACAGAATTGTAGAGCCCACGGACCTTTCGAACCCTGTCCCATATGACCTTGGAACTGGTGGTAGAAGATATGCTGGTTGTGTACTTAATCTAAGATTCCTTCTAGCTTTGACGTCTTATCCACCTAGCATGTGCATTGGCCCACAGGAAAGCAATGTGGTTTGAAAGTATGCGATATCTACAGAAAGTATCCCAGGCCCATTTTTGAGCCTTCCGTGCCATGTGGCAGACAGAATTCCACCACGGACGAGGATATAGTGAAAAACGTGTCGAGGTTTTAGGAATACATTGAGCAGCTATTTGTATAATACGATCAGCTACTGCAGCCACACAGTCGTTTATTGATAGCTTACAGACAACAGCAGGATCAAGTTCTGCAAAAGCAGTGAAACTGGACCAGTCTGCCTGATCCAGCTTCAACTGGGGCACACGGGTAAGGCGCATCGACAACGGCCATTCTCTCTCAAAAGTATAGGAAAATAATCACTGCTTAGTGAATAATTGTAACCCTCCACGAAAAGTGGGATAATAATGAAGGGGAGTAAACAGAGAGATAAATAGCAGTAAAGGACTGATTAGGTGCATGAAAATAAGTGGAAGAACCAGTTTTGAAAAGAGAAAGGTTGTGATTAGAAAGCACATACTCTACAGAGCGACCCCTCCGATCAATAACAGCACTTCCCCAGAGGATATGATGTCCATTAAAGTCCCCCAGGATTAGAAAGGGAGACGGCAATTGTTCAACGAAAGTATCAAGGTCTGATTGATCATGTCTCTCCAGGTGGCAGGTAGAGAACAAACATTGATGGTATGACCCAAGGAAATAGGATGGTTATGGCCTCCAAGGGTGTGTTGAATGGCAAAGACAGGATGGGCATATGCTTATCAACCAGCAGTGCCACCCTACATGTACTCGTCCATCACACAGACTGTCATTTCGGTACAGAGAAAACTACCATAGTAGGTTTCAGAAATGTTTCTTGTGAGGAAAGACATACAAGATAGTAGGAAGCAATTAGTGTTTTGATATCATCCAGATTAGAATGTAAACCTCGACAGTTCCATTGTATCAAAGTTGCCATTTTTAATGATGCAAGGCAAAGTGGCTGGAGAACCCTTCTGTTTACGACCACGTCTTTTTTCTTTACTGTCCTTATTCAGGGGAGGTCTATCGACCTTCATGTATCCTGTCTTGGGTTAATTGGGCAGGTCTTTGTTGTTGGAAGGGGTTCCAGTGACTGAGGACGCAAACGAATGATGGTTTAGCATCTTGGGGTAGGAGAAAAATATATATCAGAAGAAATGTCTGTATTTGAAACCGAAGGGGTTTGTTGGAATGTATGGGAGAAACAGAGACGGGTGTAGAAGTTGATTCATCAACTTTTTTAACTGTGGAGGACAAAGGCTTTTCATATGTTTTGAAAACAATTCTCTTGGTAGCACAGAGAGATCTGTTTGCACTTCCACTGTAGTTGTCGAATTAATATGTCTGAGAAGTGGTGGATAGCAATTTCCAAGCGTCAGGATAACTAATGTTATGAGGCATTTTAAAATGCTGCACCTCTTTTTCCTCCAACCATTTTGGGCAATAACGACAGTAGAAAGGGTGAGAACCATTGCAGTTGACACAATGTAGGTCTGTGTCACACTCATAGACATCGTGGTCCTTGCCACCACAACTAGTACATATCAGGGAAACATGACATGATGTTCTTGAATGGCCAAACCTCTGACATTGGAAACATTGTAGAGGGTTTAAAATGTACCCTACAATTTAGATAACCTACCCTGATGGTGACATGTACACGTGGTGGTGTAAATGTCAAAACGAGGATATCTGTTGGCAATGTTACTTCATCGTTGCGAGTGGAGATGCACCTCACTGCAGAAACTCCTTGAGTGAATAAAACCAGCATGAATCTCTTACTTGGGGACGTCCTTCAAATCCCCTCAACAAAAACTCCTCATGATGAATTCTAGGTAGCATGAAGGGTAACCTCAAAAGGTCCATCCCCAATCGCCTTTGAATTCAAGAGGAGTTCACTGTGTTGGGATGTGGATGTTTCAACCAATGTCTCCAGATTGAAACTTATTTACTGACTTTGAAGAGCCAGCAAGTCCCTTCTGAATAAAAAAAGTGGGACATTTGCCCTAAAGGTTTTTCTTAAAGAGAATGTAATACAAGAAAATGAAATACGTGTGTTACAGATGTTGAAGATTGCTGCTCAAAGTCTTCAAGACATGGTTGTTTACCTATTGACTGTTTTTCACTATTTTATTTAAATTTTTATGAGGATGATTCATAGGAAAAAAAGAAAGTTTCAGTGCCCACTGACCCCACACACCATGCAGCCCTACAATGTCAAGCAAGGACACCGCAGCAACACCAGGGTTTCGTGAGCACTATACCCAAAAACCAGCATCAGACACAATATCCACAACACCCGTTGAAAATTCTAACACTGGTACTTGGTTGACTCTAGCCCAAGTGTACCAGCCAAAAGCTGCCCATCTACAAAAATTCAAGGCCAAAGTGATGTGTTAGAGTTAGACCCCTCGACCACCAGGATCCTCTCCTCCCTTTCACTGGTCACCACTCATGGCAAACACATGGGTGGATGTTTAGATCCCAGAGGAGGTAAACTGAAAGAACAGAACTTTCCCTCGGAGGTACCCTCACCAGGTACAGGAATCCACACCAAGGGGATGAATTATGAATCAAACGCCTTAACATGCTTGGCCATGCTGGACTCTGTATTGAAAGAATCAAGAGGAAAGGAAAAGTCATGGGTTTTATCTTCCAAAGAAAGTTCTTACTTTTTAAAATAAATACAACTTCAGTTATGTTTGTATTAATCACTGTTAAATTTAAAATGTTTTATTAGCATTGTGTTAAATATTTCAAAATATACTTTTCATCCTTATTTTATTTATAGTATTTGTACATTAAATATAATCTCTTGCTTCATTTACAATTTGTTTTACATGCTACGTTCTCACTACAAGAAATCGTGTTTGTTTGCTTGTTTGGAATTTTGCACAAAATTACACAAAATATGTCAGCATTAACCATCATCCCTAACTTATTACTTCGAGGCTATTTCTCAGAAATTCTTAGGTTAAAAAGTAAACACATACGTTATAACAAGCATGTTTTATTTACACTCTAAGAGCACAAAACATTTTATTTAATAAAGAAAAAACTACATAAACAGATTCTTGAACAAGGCTTTGAAAGCATAAAAATATCTGATGTATAAAAAGTATAAAAACATAAAAATGACTTTTAAAGGTCAATATCATCCTCATGACATGACCAGAACAACTAGCACCATCTCTTGTAAAATATGATTAAATCATTCCTGAAATATAATATAAATAAAAATAAGTAAACTTTTCCAATTTAAACTTATAACAAAAGGTACCACTTATAACTTTTTTCTTTCAATTGTGCTTAAGTTGAAGAAACAAAGTACAACACAGACAGACAGGGCTGAGGTGTGTTTCACAAATTGTCATAAAGCTGCATGGAGTGTGCCTAATCACATTACTACAAATTGACAAATATCTATATGGTACATGCTAAACTAGTTTTAAAACAGAAATACATTTATCATAGAAATACTCTTCCTAAACATCTTTTGTACCCTCAAAAGTAGTAATTTTCACCAATTTCAATCTTGATAACCACACCACTTTTCTTCATATTCATTAAAGACAACTTGAATTAATATCTATGTTTTCATATTATTATTATTATTACAAAAATATACATAAACTACAAATACTTCAAAAAAAAAATGTTTTGTTTGTTTGTTTTGAATTAAGCACAAAGCTACACAATGGGCTATCTGTGTTCTGCCCACCATGGGTATCGAAACCTGGATTTTAGCGTATAAGTCCGCAGACATACCGCTGAGCCACTGGGGGGCTTGAAAAAAAATCTCTTTACAAGATAATCACTTTACACAACTCACATTTTTTGTCATATAAACAGTTTTTGAAGAGAAACTTATCATAGAAACACTTTTTCTGACCTCATCTGTAATTTTGAAAGATAAAAAAGAAAATAAATTCAGATCATATGAAGCACAAAACTAACAGTCACCACTTTCACTAACCAGTGTTAGATATTAATTCCTGTGTTTAACTAAAATGAGTGAATCTTGCAAAGTTAAAAAAACATTTTAGTGCTCACATTATAATTATTATAAAAGAATAATATATCAAAAGCAAGATAACTGAAAAATGCAGTCTACAAAGGTCCAGTTATTTCATTTGTTGGTTTCATAATCCACTAATGTGAAAATAAGATAAATATAAAACATTATCTCTTAACTTCATAAAAACAGTAGATCCACTAAACTATCATTTGACCTAATATTCTAAATTTATTAGTTTATATAGATTTCTAAGTATTATAATTCTCACAAAACCTTCAAGATTTAGTTGATCATTCATTTTAGAATGATGCACAGGAAATGATGCAATAATTGTGTATCAAATTGGTTGCTAAATTACAGTACAAATGAAATGACATGAGAACCATCTAATGATAATGTTTGTCAAGTAACAACAATTGCAAAGCTTCAAAAAATGAGTTACAGATGATCATGACATGGGTGTCTGATTTAGCTAAGAGTTCTAAACATGCTGCTTAAAAAGTATACACTTGGATACTCCAACTAAAGACACACTATATTATTAAGATACATTATACTCAAGCATGTTTAAAATGCTGATAAGGTAGGAAACAAAATCCTGTAAGCCAACAAATTAAATAACTGAGGTCTAAATGCTTATTAGAATATCACTTCACAAATTGATCATTTCATAAAAGTGATTTGTTTTACACGCATTTATACTAAAATAATATAAAAACTGCCTCATAAATAAAAAATGAATTGATTTAAATAAAACACAGGAAAATATAAAGGTGCATAAATAAATAGTACTGTAACTTCTAAAGTGCAAAATTTTTCTTACAATAAAAGTTGGTAATGCCTTTCTCACAATATATTTAAGATTTAGCTATGTATCCAAATCCATTTAAAAAAAATAAAATTCTTTTACTTTCTCTTTGACAAATGTATTGGTTTAGTTTACTTTCATAATTAAAAAAATCACTTAAGGTGAAACTTTTAAAAGAGACATTAAAGAATTCAGATAAAAGTTAACAAGATTTGGATTTAATACTGTATTATTTTATATTTTTGTTCACCAGTTTTCTACTTTTAGTTGAAATATAAAACAAATTACAGCACAGTTCACTTTAAAACTTTAATGGACTGCAACTATCTGTTCAATGAAAATGGAATGATGTTTAAGATTGTTTAATGAAGCCTTGTTCATAGCCCCTGTACAAAAGCCAAAACAATGTCCCCTTTTGTTCAATAATTGCAGTCCACTGAAGTTCTCAAATGCACTATCTCTGCCTAAAAAACCAAAATTACCCTATCAATAAAGATTGAAATGTTTTAGGAAAGAAATATAATAGAACAATTTGTTGTTTTATAATCAACTCTACAATGTGAAAAATGGTTAAGTTTATTTTTTGGCTTTCAAATAACTCTTTGCAAAGCAGATAGTCATATTTTATCTTCTCTAACCCTATTCCATTGTAGGGTCACTACTCTACTTTAACAACTTTGCACCAAAATAAAACCACAAAACTTCCACACAGTCAATACAAATACAGAAAAAAATTGACACAAATCAACTAAAGGCATTTTTAAACATCAGAATACCTAGGGAATTTATAATGACACAAATACTTGGAACAAGAGTTCTGGTCTTCTCTGATGAACAAAAACTTATGATTTTAGAATTTTCTATACAATTTCTTTCACTGGTGTTTACTAGTATAATTACAGGTTCTTAATGCAGCCACACATTTTAAACTAAGTTCTACTCACTACTTACAGAGCCTGTGACTTGCACAGATAGTTATGGTAGAATGAGTTGAGCAAAAAGTTTCAGGTAAAGTTTCAAGTTTCCAAAAACACCCAATAACTCTTACTGCTAATTTATTATCTGAACTTTCTTAACCTTAGGCATTCCTTGGCAGTGTCACAGTAGAAATAATATCCATACCTTAAAATCCTCAACTTTAATCATGGTAAGATGATACCATCCAGCAAGAATTACAACAAACACAGATTCAATTAAACATCAATCTTAGTGACATGCATCTGAAACATTCAAGCAAACTTCACAATCTCTAACACTTAATGTATAAAAAAAAAGAAAGAGGAAAACTATTTTTTTGTTTAAAGCATCACTTCAGCAGCAAATTATAAGGTTAAGAATGTTTCTCTTTGAAGAATAAATTCTCTAGTACTAGAGGTTTTAAAGGTATATGGCAACAAAAGAATCAGCCCATTCTAACAGGATCTTTAAGATACAAACAATGAAAATGTTTTAAAGACAAATTTATTTACATATAATATATCTTTGATTTTGATTCCAAAAGCAGTTTTATCAGCTTTGGGTCTACTCATAAATCTCCTTTTTTGTTTTTAAATATGAACACAGTAAAGACACCAAGTAATAATACATTCATTATAACAATATTAAGAAGAGTAAACATATGTACCTTATGATTTTTCAGGTGAACACAGTGTTTCAAGTGTCAATATTAAAATTAAACACCAGCATATTAAAAAGTTACTTGTATATAGTTAAAACTTACTTTAAAATATTAATAGAATTACAAAGCATTCATTCATATCTTGCTGCTAACACAAACAGTAATATAAAACTTCATTTTCATTGCACAGACATGTTAAATTCTGTACATGATGTGTGTAAACAGTTGTTTCCATAACACTTATTAAAAGAGCATTCTGACTAAAGATACCACATTGCCCATAAAAAATGTAAAGACAACATATATTAGTCTTAATACAAAATCCTTCAACATTATAAATACTAAAACAAAAATATACACAAGACATTCTAATGACTAGACTTAAGTCTGACTTAGCAATTAGCAACTACAGAACATCATAAACATAATACTTTGTACTGACTAGAAAAACATCTAATACGGTAATCAGTCACTGAACAATACAATAAACATCATACTCTGTACTGACCATTTGAAGGTCTCACTCTAACGTTTTCAGTTAAACATTAACAAACAGTGCTAACTACATGATAGTCGAATGAAATTATTAACTACTTAACATAAATATTTACCAAAAAAATGTTAGCTATGGAGAGCAGCTGCATTGGGATTTCTCACATTAAGGTAACTTCTAACATTAACAGTTAAATATAACAACATGCTCAATGTTTACAACTATTCATATATATACACACTATTTCAAATCTAATTTCTCACTTAAGTTCAACACAATGAACTTTCACAATAACTAATGGTGCCCAACTTTATCCACTTTTCTATAATAAACCAATCAGATGAAACAAAACTTGACAATATTTTCGAGATTACAACACAGCTCCAACATTTAAGAATATTTTATCAACTTATACACTGAGAAGAAATATAAAAATGATATATTTATGAACAAGAATTGCAGGGTCAACATTTCTTTAAAACAATTTTAAATTCAGCAACAATTACAGTTCTTCCACAGGTGACCTACACTTTACATTCCAGCATTTCTACTTTTCATAAGAGCTTACTGTTATCACAGCTTCAGGAATTACATAATTTTAATCTTCTGGAGTTATCATGGATGTAATGTTAATTTGAAACACTTATATTCTTAAAAGGTTAGAACTTTAACTGTAATGGACATAAATAGTTCAGTATGTATACATTTTATTTTTTTATACAATTTCATTTATTTATAAATAACAAAAACAGTTAAGTTAGTTACTTCAGGTATATATATAGCTAACTATCTTTGAGTTTGATTTGTATCACATTTGAAAAGCAAGAATAAAAACAGGTTAGTAGACAAAAAAAAAGATTTCTGATGAAAATTTCCTACAGCATTAAAAATGAATGAAACATTCTTTCCAAAACTTAGATACGAAAAAAAGATGGAATGATTTATGACAGTAAATAACACAAAAAAGTATGGATATTCGACATGAGACTGAATCTTCAATACACTGAATTATATGCAAGTATAAAACCTTAAAGTAAACGAGATCAAATTTACGACTATCCGATTTTACTATATTAAGTTGACAAAAGAAAACAAGTCAATGACGAAGTGGATGAGATAATCATTTGTAATAAATAATTATATTTATAAGCTTCCTGCTAAGACCTACTTTCATCAATTAAAAAAAACTAATCATTTTAATGTAAGTTCTTAATATATATAATCACTAAGACCATGTTCCCAGTAAAAAACATTCAGTAACTTAGAAACTGAGTTATTGGTTTACTTAAAGTAAAAATGTTTTGTAATTCAATTCCATATTTAATTATTCATGAGAAAAAACATTAAAATGGTTCTAAAATTCTAAATAATTCATGCCCATTCCTATGTATGTGTAAAGAAAGTTCCAGTTTGCAACTTATTTTAGTTTAGCAATTATCCAATTCTCTCAGAATAGTAGTTTTAATGTTGTTTGTTGCAACATTAGCAATACATTTCATTCAAAATATTATATTCATATAGTTTGGGGAAATGGGTATTTGAGTCAGGGCTGTACTTAGTTCAATCAATTTTTTCTCACAGTCAGATTTTCATAGCTCTATCCAGAGTGAAGTCATGGGATTGGTTAAGAATAATTGATTAAGATAATGTTTCCACAAAGAAGCTTTTACGATATGAAAATAGTCTTTAGCTTTAGAATATGACCTGAAATATTTTAATTTCTACACATTTTATTAACAGAATAGTTGGAAAAGTGGATGTCTGTCAATCCACTTTATGTAGAAAAGAAAAAAATGCAGAATGAATAATTATAGTTGTAAGGCCTATGAATAACAATTATTATGAATGAATATTAATTTATCTGTGTGTGTATTGTCAACATTTGACTATAAACAATGTAATTATATTTTCAGAAATAAGGCCGACTAATTATTAAATTAGAATAAGCTATGAGCTAGGTTTGTGACATTTTCCAGGTATAAAAATATTTTACAGACAAAAAAATTATATAGTAAATTCATGTTCACTTCTAATTAAGTTGGTGTTTCTTTAAATATAATTTTGGAAGTGAAAAATGGTAAATACGATATCAACAGTTTCAAATAAACAGGCTAATTTTTTAAATCACTATCATAACTAATTTTTTCTAAGTTAATACAAAAGAAACAACCCAATAACAACAGTTAAACAAAAAATGTCATATCTATTTTAGTTTGCTTTGTTTTGGACATGTTGACCATACATTTAGATGGATAAATAATTAAAAAAAAAATTCATTGAAGAAATATAATGTAGGTCCATCCAATTCTTTCTTCCAACACCAGTAACTCAAGAGACAAAAAGAAGTTAGGTTTACTTTGGTCAGAGGTTATTCACAGAAATATGAAAATAAATTCAAATTTGTTGTGAGAATTAAAAAAAGCTACAAACTTCATTATAAAAAAAAATTCACCTGTGAGAGTAAGCAGTCATTTACCATTTATAAACATTTTGCTGTATTCAACCACTAGGAAGTCATATACTCGTATAACAAAACGTTCTCCTGGTGAATGTAACATGTTGTCGAGCATTGTACAGCAAATGGGACAATAACAACAGTTCTTTAACAACCAGTAGCAACAAGAACAAACAGCAACTAGCAGTCTGTGAATATACATTTGATTACTAAGTTAAAGTTGATTTTAAATAGCACAATTTATTAATACTGCTTCCTTTCAAACTTTTCTAATATTTCACTAACAGTAAACTGGTTACTTACATTTTGATATGATAATTGTATACATAAAAGTAAAATTAAAACTAAAAGTATTTTAAAAAAACAACCCTGTCACCAAAGTTTGCTGTACACTAAATACCTTCTCAATAGAAGAAACACAGAAATGAGTTTGACATTTGGAGATGAGACCAGTATTACTCTGTTTTCAACACAATAATTAGAAAATCAGAGTGAAAGTTAATAGTTTTAAACAACAGTCACACAAGAAGTTTCAGAGTTTGAATCTTGTTTCTATCATAATGACACTATTTCCAAGCTAAGGAGAATGACAATACTGACCAAACTACTTAACTATTTCACAACTTTTTGCATCTGTAATCTGGCACTTGGCCAAGTAAGCACACCCTTTGTCACAACACAGATACCAACATCTCTGACAGTTCTATGTAAAACAAGAAAAACTAAGTAATAATCAAACAAATATAAGAATAAAAGATTAAAAACCACATTTATGAACAACAATGACTGACTTCTAAGCAACTCCCACATCATGGATCTGAGGAAGAAGTTAACTGTGCCTGGTAGGCACATACCAGCAGTCGGGTCTGAAATAATGACAAAAAATAGGCTCTTAATTCTGAAAATATCATACATTCTCTACAAAATGGTTACATTGTGTCAATAAATTGATCATGTAATTCTGTTCCAAAAATGTCAAGATTTCCTAAAGTGAAGACAACATTTCTATTGAGCAAAACAACTTCAAAGCTTTACATAAATTTCTACTGGTTAAATTTAAGTAGTTTTAGATTTTGTAGCCAGGTTATTGGAAATGGACAGGGTCATAATGAGACACAGAACTAACATTTGTTGACATTAAAATAGGTTTTTCAAATGCTCAGTTCTCTCAACTCTTGAACAACATTTTGTTTGCATAATTACAACATGTGAATCTTTCATGATTCAAAACATTAACATACCAATCTCACAAACAATCACATTTCACTACTTTAACATTTTCAAGTATATTAAATCATGAATTAGATTTCTTACATTGGCCGTTGGAGCATCTACTGTCTGAATGACTACTTCATTCTTCCCATTTTGTAAGGGGCAAAACGAAAACACATAGTTGGCATCCTGCAAAAACATGGTTAGATTATATAAACATACAGGCAACATTTACAACAATCATACAGCACCAGTTATCAGAGAACTACTACAACACATGTTACTGAACAGAATCACTATTTACAACACCAGTAATCAGAGGCTAACAACATACCATCTTACTTAACAGAAGCACTATTTACGATACCAGTATCAGACACACACACACACACACACACACACACACACACTACATCAAGTATCATTTAATGGAATATTTATACACAGTACTTTGATAGATTGTTTAAGCAGAGTATTCTTGATAAAACTGTCTGTTGTGGAGATACAAATGAAGAGGATGACATTTTGAAAGTCTTCCATCTTTTGTCTTCAAATCAGTGTGAATGTAGGTGTTGTTGGTCTTTTACAGTGTTCTGAAGGATTGTGAGGAGCATGTTATGACTGGTTGGATTATCACTGTTTCTGATTGGAGGTGAGATTTCCTGTAGATTCAACCAATGACAGTCACAGCTTACTCACCTCTAATCCAGAATCTCTGTTTAGTAAAGGTTTAATAGTGTTAATATCAAATGATTCTTTGATTTTTCTTGTCTTCCATAATTTGCCTGTTTTGATGATTCTACTTTTCTACTAGTTTTTCTGTGTCCAGTTGATGTGGCATGCTCTGCAATGGCTGAATTTTATGTTTTCATGAGTCTTGTACTATATTTATGTTCTTTTACTATTGTCACGAGTTTTCTTCACGTTTCTCCCATATATGCATTGTAGCAGGAACACATAATTCCATAGATAATGTTTTTCAGATTCTCTTTTGTAGATTTTTACCAGAAAAGACCTTAAGGTATTGTAGAATTTCTACCAAACTTCTATGTTGAATTTTTTGGCTATCCATCTGAGTTTTTCACTGCAATGTTGTAGGTATGGAATGTAAATGGTGGCAATTTTCTGATCTTTTCTTTCTGTCATGGTTTTCTTCAAGGAGTTTTTGATGAAGGAGGAGGTGTAACCATTCTGTTTAAAACTCTTTACAATCTTTTGGCGTTCTGCTTCGATGGATGTCTTTTCGCAAATGTTTTCTGCTCTCTTGTATCGGCATTGGATTATACCACGTTTTATCAAAGTTGAATGACAGGACTGGAAGTTTAGATATTTGTCTGTGTGTGTGGGTTTTCTATATACAGTTGTGGTTATTTGTCTTGCTTTTGTGCTTTGTGCTGATGAGAATGTCAAAAAACAACAGATTGTTTTGTTCCTCTATTTCCATAGTGAAGTGGATTCTTTTGTCTATGAAATTAAGATGTACTAAGAAGGCTGGTACATTTTCGTGACCGTAAAGCCAAATAATGGTGTCATTGGCATAATGTCTGTAGAAACTTGGTTTTATCGGTGTGGATGAAAGGGCTCTTTCTTCAAAGTCTTTCATAAAAATGTCTGCTAGGATTAGAGAGAATGGTCATCCCATGGTTAGGCCATGTTTGTTCATAGAATTCCTCATTGTATCAGAAATAGGTTGATTGTGGACAAATAGTTCTGAGTTCCATTATGTTGTCTGTTTTCGTATCTGTTCTGTTTGGTAGAGAGTTATCATTCAGCAGTCACTGTCTGGTGATGCGAAGGATTTTTGAGATTGGAACGTTGGTAAATAAGATCTGTAACATCAAAACTGACCATAATATCCTGGGATTTGATTGTAGCTTTCCTTGTTGTCCTGTGAAATCTGTTAAGTTTTGACAGTAATGTTAAATGTTCCTCATAGTGGAGATAAGATAGGTACTAGGAAAGTAACCAGTTGATGGCAAGGTGAGATTTGAGCACCAAATATAGGTCTTAAAGGTAAGTTAGGTTTGTGTACCTTAGGTAGTCCATAGAACTGAGAAGGGAAATTTTCTTTGGATCTTAAGTCTTTGGCTAGTTTTTCATTGATTAAGCCATGTTACTTCAGTTTCTACAGTGTTCTATTGATGAGTATCTCTGTCTTTTCTGTTGGATCACTGGGGATTTTTTTATTTTGGTGTTTGTCAAGTAACTGTTTGATCTTCGTGTCATAAACGTTGATCTCTAGGATACCTATACTGTTTCCTTTGTCTGCTGGTAGCATATTAATGTTGTTGTCTCATTTCAGATGATTCAATGTGTTGCATTCATGTTTAGTGATGTTTAGTTTTGGTTTCTTGGCTTTCCTGAGTTTGATGTCAGAATTGTTCAACCCTTGGGTTCAAGTGGCTTTGTGCAGCAGATTATAATGTTGCAGCTATGTCAAGAGTTGGAACTATGCTAAGTTGGATGGCAAAGACCTAGGTTAAAGATCTTATGTTCTGTAGCACTTAGTACTCTCGAACTGTAATTATGAACTTCGTTTATAGATGTGTAAGATTATCAGTCTCGATCAGTCTGTTGAATGTCTCAACTTGTTCGTTCATGATGTTTTATAGGTTGGCTGTATAGCATTTGATGCATAGGTTTAGGATATTGGTTGGTTGATTTAGTGTTTTATGACACAAAGCATCAAGGCTATCTGCACCAAACATCTGGTAAAATGTTGAATGTAAATTTTTTAAAATTCATGAAAGGAAATTAAGGTAAAACAAAACACAGTTTAAAAAAAACATAAATAGCACAAAACCAATGTTTACATCCAGTCTACAACGTCAAGAGAAAAACTACAGTAATTTAAGATGTTAAAGACTTTCTGTAGCATAACTGTAATAGTCATAACTTGTCAAGAAGACTAATAGGTAAGTACAAAAACCACAGTCAGTCACCTGAAGTTGGTCTTTCCAGTCCTAGTTCTGAGTTATTTGACGTTATGGCCATTTTCAAAAAGTAAAGTAATAAAATGGTTTAAAAAACGTGTAACAAAATTATAATAATAACTCATCAGGATGACTAACAGGTAATTCAAACAACAGCATTAGTCTCCTGAAGTTGGCCTTCCCAGTCCTGGTTCCAAGTTATTTGATGTTATGGCCATTTTCAAAAAGTTGAGTAACAAAAGTTTTAAAAGACTTGAAGCAAAATTTTAATAATAACTCACTAGGATGACAAATGGGTACTTCAAACAGCAGCATTAGTCACCTGAAGTTGGCCTTTTCAGTTCTGGTTTTGAGTTATTTTATGTTACGGCCAGTTTCCAATTTCAAATTGAACTAGATGGAATTTAATTCTTAAGAGGGAACCACATTAAAAAATTTTAATGTATAAATTAAAAACCTTAAATGGTATTTAAAAGATTAATGGCCTTTAAAAAATTAAAAACATCACCAAGGTGGACAGTGTCACCATCACTAATAACAATGTCTAACATCATGGACAAACCTTGGGACAGAACATGTTTAAAATGGCGCTGTTGTTGAGAGTTGTAATGATGACAAAAAAGTAAAATGTCGCTTATTGTGATCTGAGTGTTACTCAAACTACACATTGGTGCATCAGTTCCAGATAAAAGAAGACGATGAGTTAAAAAACTGTGACAAATGCATAGTCTTGTTAAAACAACTTCCTCTTTACAATCCTTATGGAAGCAAGATGGCCAAAGTCTAATACAAGGTTTCATTTGGAAAAGCTAGTATTCCCATTGCCCATTCCAAGTCAACTGCCAGCTGACACGGAACCAAGCCATGAATACAGGACCATAGCTGATAGTGCCAGAGCAGATAGACTTAGCTGCAGTGTTGGTGAGCTCACTCCCACGAATACCAACGTGGCCTGGTATCCAGATAAACTGGAGAGAAGTAGAAATTCAATGAGTACAGGATGTAAACTAACATGAAGGGATTCCAAGGAACTAAACGAGTCAGTGTAAATAGTGGAGTTGGAGTACTGCTTAGCTTCTGTGATCCAGGTTAAGAGGAATGGCATACAGTTAAGCAGTGAACACAGAAGCTGTAGAGGGGATTTTGCATGCAACCATCAAACCACAACAAACCATGGCAGAGCCCACACTGTCACCTGATTTTGAACCATCTGTATAAATAGGAATTGAAGGAGGGTTCAAAAGTTGTTCAGCCAATAGCAGACAGTATTTCAAATCAGGAGTATCTACTTTTCTCAGATGACTCAAAGATAGGTCACAATTGGAGACTGTAAGAAGCCATGGTGATATGGGCTAACCAGTGGATACAGCAATGTCATCCAAGGGCAGACTCAATTTATCCAATTGCATCTGGATATGAAGGCAAAAAGAAGTAATGTCAGACCATCTGGGTTTAAAAAGCATGGCCCATCGAGGTGGGATGCTTTGATAAGAAATGAAGTTTCAAAGCATGCAGTAAAGACAGTTCCAAATGGCAGAGGTGCAAAGAAAGTTCATGAAACTATGTATAAGCTCTGAACTGCAGAAATTTTATATGCAAAAACGGCTCGTTTGGGTTCAGAAAATATTTTAAATAGAAGAGCAAACAACGTTTCGACCTTCTTCGGTCATCGTCAGGTTCACAAAGAAAGAGGTAACTAACCGGAAGCTGACCACATGTTTGGAAGGGGTTGTGTAACTGAGTGTCGCAATGTAGAGGGCGGGGTTAGATGTTTGAATATATAATTTTATCTATAATATTAATATAGGTATAATGGCGTTCCTTTACATTGGTTTATTTTGGGTTTAAGTTGTTGTATAAGTAAGGCTTCTTTAATTTTGCATTTGTTTATGTTTGTTTCTTTATTTAGTATTTTAGTGTTTTCTATGGTTATGTTGTGTCCATTTGACTTGCAGTGTTCGAAAACGTGTGAAGGTGACTTTTTATGTTCTTTGAATCTGGTTTCCATTTTTCTACTTGTTTCTCCAATATAGAAGTCGTGGCAGTTACCACGTATTTTATAAATAATGTTGGTGTAGTGTTTGTCAGTGTAGTTCTTACATAGTATAGACCTTAGTTTTGTGCCTGGTTTTTGAATAAATTTAGTATTAACTGGAATGTTATATTTTTTTTTTATATAAAAGGTCGAAACGTTGTTTGCTCTTCTATTTAAAATATTTTCTGAACCCAAACGAGCTGTTTTTGCATATAAAATTCTCAACAAGTGGGTTTCTCGACATCACTGATTGAACTGCAGAATGCCCCAATGCATAGTGAAAGTCCGAGATGACGAATAGGGTCTAGCATCTTTAAGGCTAATGATCTGACAGCCATAGACCAGTGATCCATAGTTGAGTTTTGATCGAATAAGAGCATAATATACCTTTCACACAGAGTGTCAATCCACTCCCCAAGTGGTGAAAGAGAGGACATGGAGGATGTTCAGTGCTCTTGTACATTTGACCCGTAGCTGCTTGATGTGTGGTATAAAGGTCAGCTTAAGGTCAAACGTAAGACCCAAGAACTTCGTAGAAGATGTTTGCTTTTAATGTTGAGGACCTTTTTTTTATCTTAGTAGTTCTGGTGAAGGTAGTTTCTTTGAGTCTCAGAAAGTTAGAAAGTTTGGGATGACATTGGAATCTCTGCAGTGTAGTACAAAGGTGTTACGTTTTTTTTTATGTTTTATGTTTTTCGTAGACTAAACGCAACAGAAAGACACAGATAACAGTTTATTATAATTTATTATAATAAACTATTATATATATGACAGATATAACATAAATTATATAATAACAATGACAGATATTAAGTTTAAACCTTCAAAATTAATTACAACACAAAATGGTACTGGCCTGTATCTAATATAATGATCTAGAATGAAAATCCAAAATTCCAGATCAGAAATCCACAATTCTAGACTAGGGTGATTATTTGGTCCCACGAAGAAATTTCGAAGTTTGAATGGAGAATGACGAAGTTCTTTTTACGATGTTTTCGATGAATGTCTCAAATTTGTTGTTTTCCAATTTGCCTCGGTATCTCTTAAACAGTCCCGTACGTGCCAAACCTCAGCATAACCAGTAATTCGAATGAATTGCATAGATTGACGAAACAAAATCACAGCTTCTGTAGATCTAGCTCTGGTCACAAATCCAAGTTGAGTAAACTCACAGTAAACACTTCAACTTTCTCAAACGACTGACTGACTCTTTTTCTTTTCGTGCGTCTCCGTCTATTTATATATTAGTAGGCCTAGACTTCTCGAACCATTGCGTAACTTCCACAGAGCTCCAGAGCAATACGTGCAAGTCTGTTCTTGCACGAGACTCAACGTCTAGATACTAGGCCACCATACATTTCCGTTTATAGTCATATATTTGATCTACCTAATTCTAGAAATTTCTAAATGTTATTTTAAATGAATAACAACATATTTTATTGGTTTAAACTTTGAAACAATAATATAAATATGGAAATATAAATAATAGAAATGAAAATTTAAACACAACACAACATGTTGTCGTTTACAAAACATTTACATGACATTTACATAACAGAAGGTTAAGTGATTAGAGCAGTGTGCAAGCTTTGGAAAGTTCTTATTATTGTTGTTGATCTTCTTGATAGAAGCTGGTCCATAACAGTTCTTTATGTATTCTTTGATAGATTGTTTTGGCAGAGTATTCACGATGAAATATTTTAAAATGAATGACAATTGCCTGTTGTGGAGACACAAGCATACGGGATGACATTTTCGAAAGTCTTCTGCCTTTTGTCTTCAGGTCAGCACGTGTGTAACCTGTGGCTGCCATTGGTGGAATTTACAGGAAATCTCTCTTCCAATCAGAAACAGTGATAATCCAACAAATCATAACAAGCTACCTGAAGACGAAAGGCAGAAGACTTTCAAAACATCATCCTCTACACTTGTGTCTCCAAAACAGGTTGTTGCTGTCCATTCTAAAGTTTCATCATTATGTACGATACTATTATCACACACTCACTACATCACATTATTTAATGAAATTATCATTCATAAATTTGGTAATTTCAACAAATATTTTTGACATGTTAATAGCAATAACATCTTGAATAATTAAAAAACACACTTAAATTTCATTTTCACACTGTGATGAAACTAGGCACCACTGGTAATGTTTGACTTCTCTTAAACTGTATCAATTTTTCTTGTGTTAAGAAATAATAAAATATCATTTTATTAAAAGAATATACATACAATGAGGTATAGGCATGATTAATAATTAATTATTTGCTACCCTGATTTATAAATGAACATCCTCACTTAACATCCATACAATCCTGCTTACTTAAAGTAAAAAATTAGGAAATTAAAACTGCAGGTTAACAGAAAAATGAGGAGTGTGTTGAAATGGTTCAATATAGGAACCACCTACAAATTATTCAGGGCACTTTTTATCTCACAAAACACTTGTAACAATCTGGTATAGAAAAAAATGTACACAAGATTGTTCAAACAAATAGTAGGTTGAAAGTTAGCCTTGTAAAATATAAAATAACAACGAGCTGAACTCAGCTCTGACAAAACATTCTTTCTTATCTAACCATATTATATAATGGATAAGATACATTTTTATTTTGTTAGATTTCATGCAAAGTCACATAAGGGTTACTTCCATTTGCTATCCTTAATTTAGAACAAACTGACTAGAAGAAAGGCAGCAAATTAACACCCTTCTCTCTTAACTCTTTAGTAGAACAAACAGTGTACATTTACAATCATCTTTATAACATACTCAATTCCATCGTGTGTAAAAAATTTAGAATCTGAATGGTCTAATGATGCAAACCATCAAGTCTCATCTCCATAGTTTGACATGCTAGTCAGTAGGTTGCACTCAGGTTCAAGAGGATGTAAAACTATTGACTGAGGTGACAACCATAACATACAACATTCTCAATTCAAGGTATAATTATAACAAGGAAACTGAACCCAAAGACCTTATCATATATTTGACCTGTATTTGAGTTTCTTTAATCTGATCATCGAGAACTTTGTTATATGTATCATCTTGACCTTCCCTTTCTTTAATTCCATTAATGAAGAAAATCTTTGCCATTCAAGATGTTGAGGTTTTTATGCTCAGTTTTATTAACCAGAATAATTCATAAATAACTTTATTATACATAATATTTTGCACATCTAATTCATTTTATAAACAGAAATATAAAAACAATGTTAAAACTTGTGTTATTAGAGCCTGTAGGCATTTAAATTTTGTACTATACATACGATTTTTTTTTGATTTTTTTTTGTTATGGCCAGCAGGACTCATGATCATTTCTACCAATAACTTATGTGGAATTACAAACAACATCCTCTTGATTTGAATCTTCTAAATGTATTTTAAGTTAAGCTCTGTACTTGTTGGTGCATTTCACAAATATAATACTATCAATAATAGCTTTGACAATTTAGCTGGCTCCCAAGCTAAATCTGTCCTAAAAGGTTGTATGGCTATGTTAAAATGCTGTTTAATGCTCCTTAATATTTTTACTTCCCTTTACGAAGTTTTGACTGAGATCAGTAGCATTAAATTTCATAGTTAAACTCTAAGCTTAATATCCAACCACAGCTGTGTACGGGAATTGATATTTGAGTGCTAGTGGGGAGGAGATGGGGGAATGCAATGAAAACACACACACCTACATACACATATATAAGCCATATGAACACATACGTGTTATACAGATAAAAAGTAACAGATCAGAAACCTTACTTCTGTCAGAGATGGCTGTTTCACTCCATTCAGAGTCACCCACAGGACAGCACATGGCCCATACAGGCGACACTTAATGCCACTCGTGGTTATACGACAGTGGGCAATAAAGAGGAGATACCCCATTCCTGTGATATATAAAAAAAAAAGAAAATGGTTACATCTCATGCCAATATTCTATGTTTTTACTGGAAAAGTTTTATACCCTCTGCTTATGATTGATATTTCTTGGGTTGAAGTGTGACACTTTTTGCCAATATTCTATGACTTTGGAATGAAATGCCACACCTGAAACCAACAGTTATGTGTAAAGGCAGAGTAAACAGCAATAATACATAGTGGTTTTTTTCTGCATTTTAAAAGAAGGTGATAGAAAATAAACATTTTAGAAAGATCCCATAGTTATTATGTCACATGTTTAAAACATCTGTTTCAAATATTGTAACTTAAAGAGATTAGTTTTTTAATAAAAGATCAGATAGCATTTAAATGTATATACAATAAAAGTGGTCAAATGGTAAAAATAGCACAAGCACAATCATAAATGGCAGCCACATGCAAAAAACACGTGTAAACAATACAGTATCAATGGAGAAATTGAGGTTTCAGTGGAAATACCAGATGGAGTCAGCTGTGCCAATACAGGTGATGAAAGTTGTTTAAAAATCTTACAGAATTCATAGGATACAAACTGGTACACTAATCACGAAAACTTTTTAGCAAAGCTTACACAGAGATGATTAAGATATCTCTGTGTGAAGGGAAGTAAAACTATTTCAGAAATTTCACCATGTGTCAAAAAATGTTTTTAAAAACAATTTATTCTATCTTATTTGAATATATGCAAAAGAAGATCAGTGGATGCAAATTAAGGCATGTAATTTAACAAATTTCACCTGATAACAGATGTTGCAGGTTATGTTCAAAAGACAAGCTAAATGTTGGCCCTTCACTCAAACAGAAACAATGCAGAGGAAAGAGAGCATGCAAAATGTCAGCAGTGTTGTTTACAGTCACAGCCACTTGATGTTCAAACTCTGCCTTCAACCTGCAAAGATACAAGAATCAGAAAAACAAAAAAATCTCTTTTAAGCAAGTTAAAAATACCACTGGGGAACACTTTTTCAGTAACTTTGAGTTGCATTGGATATTTTAACTGATTCTGAAGGAGTTTTAGGCACTGATTTCAAATTTGAAATTAGTTTTTCTCTACAAGCTCTAGTTTGTATGCAATTTGAGGTTAATGAAATTGTACAAATGTGAACTTGCGTAAACCATGTATAAGCATTTTCACGTCCATATATATAGATAGCTTCTAATATTTTGATCATTCTTCTTTTGTTTCAGATCAAACATGGCTTCCAAAAATAGATATCACTGCAGAAACAAGCCTGATGCCTTCTGCTACATATGTGGATGCTACACACTCAATCGTCAGAGACGTAACATATCCTCGTTCGTAAAGCGTGCCTACAAGGCATATTTTGAAGTTCATCTTGGTGATCAAGACAAGCAATGGGCTCCTCATGTTGTGTGCCACAATTGTGAGGAAATGCCTCGAGACTGGACCAAAGGAAAACGCAATGGTCTGCCTTTTGCTGTTCCAATGATTTGGTGCGAACCCACCAACCATGTAACTGACTGCTATTTCTGCATGGTAAACACAACGGGTGTTGGGAAGAAAAACCGACATAAGATTACGTATCCGAACATTCCCTCAGCTATTCGGCCTGCTCCGCACTCTGAAGAAGTTCCTGTTCCAGTTTTCAAAGGCTTGCCTTCATTGGACGAGAAAGACATTGGACATGATACAAGCGAACAAGACAGTTGTGACAGTGAATTGTCAGAAAAGTGTACACAATCGGAGAACTGTTCTTCAGACACTGAACCTTTCCCCATCCCCAAGCCTCTTCCCAGGCTGAACTGAATGATTCAGGGCAGGATTTAAATCTTTCAAAGAAAGCAGCAGAGCTTTTGGCATCAAGATTACAAGGCAGAAATCTTGTTGATCACTCTGTTAAAGTATCATATTTCAGAAAGCGTGACCAGCTTTTTGTGACCTCCTTTTCAGAAGACAGACAGTTTGTTTACTGCCATGACATCCAAGGGCTTCTCAAAGAACTGGGTGTACCTTACTATAGTCCTGCTGAATGGAGACTCTTTTTAGACAGTTCAAAACGCAGTCTAAAGTGTGTTCTTTTACATAATGGGAATGTTTATGGAGCAGTACCTGTCGGTCACTCAGTGCATTTGCGGGAAGACTATGATGATATGAGAATGGTCATGGACTTATTAAAATATCATGAGCACAATTGGATCATTTGTGTAGACTTAAAGATGGTCAACTTTCTTCTTGGACAACAGAAAGGTTTCACCAAGTTTTCATGTTTCCTCTGTATGTGGGACAGCCGAGCACGAAACAGACATTGGGTCCAGAAGGACTGGCCTATTCGTGACACCCTTGAAGCAGACATGCCAAATATCATACAAGACCCAATTGTAAGCAGAGATAAGATCATCTTTCCTCCTCTTCACATCAAATTAGGTTTGATGAAGCAATTTGTCAAGGCACTGGAAACCAAAGGTGAATGTTTCCAACACATCATCACAGCTTTACAAGGGTTATCATTTGAGAAGATCAAAGCAGGCGTGTTTGATGGCCCACGGATTCAAACCCTAATTCGTGATGATCAGGTTGTTGGTAAGATGACCGCTTTAGAAAAGGCAGCATGGTTATCCTTTGTGACAGTCGTAGGCATTGGATCCACACTCCAGCATATCAACTACTAGGCTATACGTAGTATTGTTTATCCCACAGAACGGAAAAAAATAACAATAAAAATTGCAGGAAATAATATCATAGCAGATTAATTACTGTTAAGTACACATATAATACTAATATATATTATTTGTCATTAAACAATTAATGGATTTACTGGTAAGAGAGTGTTTGTGTTTTCTTGCAGAAAAGTAACATCAGGCTCTCTGCTGAGTACACTAAGGGGAATTGAACCTGTGATTTTGGTGGTGTAAATCCATAGACTTACCTCTATACTAGTAAAGGACAGGTAAGCGGGTGTCACAGGCCATGACCAAATTTGGTATAGAGGAAAAGATGAGTCTTATGATAAAACTGCATAGACATTTTTGGTTATCAAATTGCAATTTTTACCTAGCAGACATTTTGCCTCTTAAGAACATTAAGCATCTTAAACATTTTGAGAGAGACACAGCTTAAATATAAAATTAACATACAAAAAAATAATACGTATATAACTTTGGCTTCATTTGAAACACACCATACAAAATACAAAATGATTTGCAGTTAATTCAGCACCCTAAAAGAAAAGCTTTTTTATGCAGAATATTTAGTAATACTCTCTGTGAATTATTGGGTATGTCATTTCTAATGAGCTTGAAATATTAGACACTGAAGTTCTTTTCATTTACTTTGCTGTAATTTGGCTCCTTTTATAACAGAACTACCACAGAAAGAAATAATTTAAAATACAAGGAGTTACATAAATTTCACATTAATTGTGTGCTAGAGAATCAACTGTTATTAAAATAATCACCAAGCAACTAAAAATACAAGATGTTGGACATTGTAACATTTTGTTTTTTATCTGTATGTCTAAAACATCAGGAATGGAAAAAAAAACTCACTGAGAAATATAGTTGGTCAAGAGTTCTTGTATCTCAAGACTATTGGTCATTTTGGCAACACGAAGGGCATTCATATTCTCATGGTTAACAGCTGCAAAATTACATCCATAATGTAGCAATATCCGGCCTGCCTGGTAGCAGTTATAACGACAAGCCTAAAATAAAATAATTTTACACTGAATGAACTGCTTTCTATCCAAGAAATGTTTTAAATAAACACAAATCTGAACCATGACTTGGGTATTCAAATACCAGTTTCTGACACAAGTATCTGAAATGATAATAATTATCCAAATCTATAAAAGTACATACCTGAAAGATATCACTGAATAAAATAAAAATTAAAAGATTAATATGTTTAAAGTTAAATTTATTTGGACTAAATCTGACATATAAAAAAGTAAATAATATTAAAAACCTGATAGTACAAAATGAACAACAGCAAAAGATGTTATGCTTTATTTACACTTTAAATTAATCCAATTTTAGCCCAAACTTGTAACATTGAGAGACATTACTGATCAAAGTTTAGGCCCATCATAAACTATTCAAATGATCTAGAGTGGATAACAGGAAAATCATGTTAGATTAACAAGCATTTTTCT
Organism: Carcinoscorpius rotundicauda; assembly: GCA_011833715.1. NCBI lineage: Eukaryota > Metazoa > Arthropoda > Merostomata > Xiphosura > Limulidae > Carcinoscorpius > Carcinoscorpius rotundicauda. The sequence continues at coordinate 115,590,623 of CM022391.1, read as the reverse complement.
GACAATGTTGTGCTATTTCTTGTTCAACTGATTTTAAAAACTTTTAATATAATTATAAAAAAACTGATATTAGAAACAAGTAAATATTAAAACTTTACAACAATGGAATACTTTTTGACTGGGTAATGAAAACTATTATAAATGTACAATGGGTGACAAAATCTTTTCAAAATGTTGTACAATTATATTATGAAAAAGAGATGAGTGTTTTATTTAATAAAATACTAATTTCATATTTTGTAACATGTTTATTTTCATAATTAATATCAACTTCCAATCAGAATTTGCTACCTACTGAGAACAAAATTTAACACCAACCTACTTATACATTTCAGTGAAATAATACTCTAATAAAGATATATTATAACTATACCAAAACATATCATGCAAGTACAATTTACCTTTCAAAGTGTTATTATGGAATTTTTGGGAAACAAAAGAAGACAAATGCAAGTCAAATTTTAATGCGTTTAATTTACTGTGGTTATTATTTCATCAGCTTATTTTTCAAGAGAGATGGTAAAAACATCAAATTTCATCCTAAAATGTACAAAAAGTAACCAGTTCATAGTCTGCTACTTTAAAATAAAACTATTACATTTTAAAAACTAGTTTGTGAAAAATGCATCATAATTATAATCTATTCTTATCAAAAAGAAAGCAAAATATAAATGTTACAGTATGCACAATATACAAACTGAAGGTACATAAATGAAAAAAATTAAAATACTTCTTGCATAAACATTTTGCTTTTTTTTTAATGAACAAAACATAGATTAACAATCAAACTCAAATAACTAAAATAAAATTTATATTGAAAGTTACTATAACATTGTATACTTCTTCATAACTAAAGACACGATACTGATTTGTTTGAGTTTATCAAAGTTAAAGAGTGAAAGATACAAACAGGAACTAAGTATTCAATTTAAATGGATATTTAATATTAATTCCATACAAGATTTGAATGTTCATTTTAAAACTACAGAAATGACTATTTTTCTTACCAACATTAAAGCCGTCTGTCCCCAGTTGTCTCTGATGTTTTTCTTTGCTCCTAGCTCTAACAATGTGGCCGCTGTGCAGGCATGGTCCTTTGTAACAAGTTAAGATAATAATTTTTACACATTACAGATTTTATCTATTTCTTAAAAAATGTACTGAGAATTTAGATATTTATGAAACAAAAATTCAAAAGTTGAAGAAGATTCCAAATTAAATATTTATTTACTACATCAATACCACTATGTACCAGGCCTTCTAGCAGAAAATATGAGCTTAAAAAAGGTGTGGATGGAAGGGGAAGAAGTAGAATCGTATTTTTTCAAAACTTGTTTGTTTGAAGTTAAACACAAGGCTACAAAATGGGCTATAAAAGACATACCGGTGAACCAAAGTGGGGGGAGTGGCTGTGTTTTTTCAAATAGCAACAGGAAAGTAGAATGAAAAAGAAAGCAGTGAATTTATACTCAATGCAAAAGATTTTTTTTTTTTTAAAAAAAAAAGATGAGAACTTTGAAAAGCTGGTCATTTGTGTGAAAAAGAAATATTATTAAGTTCAACAATGTTTTATCAGTTATGTTTGAAAGTTTTATGGGATATCATGACCTTTCCAAAGCTTTCACATCTATCTTTCTTGGAAACTGTTAACACAATCAGTAAATTACTTTACTCCCATTAGTTTAAGCTCTACCTGGAGAGAGTTAAATCTACATTATATGTAATACAACATTACTATCAGGAAAGAAATTCACTAACCTGCTTTTGTAGATCACATGAGTAATAAAACATTCTCATTACTTTTTTGCTTTGACATATTTAGTACTTTTGTTTCTTTTATTCTACCTAGTCTTGTTATTACTTTGAAGTTTCTAGAATTTTCTTATGTGCTGTACAGTGATAAAGGAAAGCTAAGTTTTGCACTGCTAGCTTATTAAATAGATTTTGTATTAACCTAAAACTCCTAAGCTAGACAAATTTCACCAGACATATTATTGGGATTATGGCCAATAATACTGTTAACAGCAAGGGTATCCAAGTGCTGAAACTGTGCATTCTAATCTTCAGAAATAAGAACGTATGAACAGTATATATAGATAGATAAAACTCATTACCAGGCTAAGTATTTGCTTTGCAGTAAATTCCTTGGATTTCTATACCTTTACCTAAAAGCAATTTAACATTAAGAAACCCTTAAAATAAATACATCATACTGTTTGCCTAGTGTTTAAAAGTGACAGTTTCATATCTACTTAAGCATTACTAACACATATGAAGTACATTTTCATACTAAGAAATAGTATAAAGACAACATGAATGTCTTGACCGTGATAGTGACATGTAATTTACTGAGAGCATCCCATCTTAATTTATAGGTCACAGATCACAACATACATATAGAAGACCAGTAAAATTATAATCTGAAATATCTATGTATAAGTTATTATCTTACTTTAGACATCATCGAAAGTAGGAAGAATGAATTATTAATAACACTACAAAACAGAAACAGATACTGGGACATCAGTAAATTTCTGATAGATTTCCAACTTAGTGTCTGTAGCAAAGTTAAAAGTATTTATAACCTAAAGACTATATAACAGATGTGTAACCAAATGATTCTACTTACTTTTATACAGGCAAACATCAAAGGTGTTAGTCCATTCTTTGACTGAGCATTGATGTTTGCACCACTGGTAGCTAACACTTCAGTAATACTAGTATAGCCTCGAGCTGCTGCGGTCATAACGAGAGTCATCCCGTTCACTTCTGGCAGTTCAAGATCATACTTTCTGCTTCCATTCAGGGCTCTTTTCACTGTGTTATAATCCCCAGCCTTCACAGCTTCACGCAACTCATCTAAATTGGGTTATTTTTCAGACACTATTACTAATTGTAACTAATAATGCTTACTGTACACTACTTACCTATAGATGCAACATATTTATGACTTTAATAAATGTGTGTAAATTCCCTGTCATTTCAAATAAAAAATAAGTTAATTAAGATTCAAGTGCAGCCATGGGGATATGTGTGTGTTGACATGCAAGTAACAAATCTTCTACTTAACTTTAACACCAGCAATAAGGGGACATTTTCTGATAACCTTCAAGTGGATTGATCATTCCCCAGTTAATTAAATCTCCAGTACAAAGGGTTCATTTTTTCTCCATTAAAAAAAATTAGTTAATAAGAATTTAGAATGATATTTTCTGGCTCAATATAAGTTTGGAAAAATATTCCATTTTTTTTCTCAGATACTTTTGAAAGATAAGTAATTATTTTTATTCTGCTCTTTGAAATTGTGGATAATTATTTTTTTTACTAAAAGAAATGAAGGCAAATTCTTTTTGTAGTGAAAAATTCTTAGTAATAAGGACATTCATATTTATAACATAAGGATGTTCACATAATTCACTCATTAAAAAAAATTATTTTCTGTTCATTTGAGTTTTCATCAAATATGCATTTTGAGAAATAATTTTCTGATACAAATGAAAAAAGATGAATTATTTTCCATTAATATTTAATTAAATAGGTCAAAAAATAGCACTTGAATTAAAATTTTTTAAAGAAAAGGTAAACCTTGTTCACTAGAAAGACAAACACTTTCTGCTATCTATCATATACATAATGTGTTTAACCATTTTTTTCATGTTTTTTTAATGTCACAAGAACAAAAACCAAGTGTGTGAAAATTTAAAAGGTTAATCATACAGTTATTTAGATGTAGAATCCACAGTAAATTTGGTCTGGTGTACTCTAACTGTATAAACTCAGGAACAGTGTCCTGGGTGCTCTATCTTTGTCCAAAACTGATTTTAAGTATGTTTTTTACTCCATTTTAATGGATTTTCAGAAATGTTTGGAAATAACTCTACATACTTAATCTCTTTTTCAGATTTTACTCTATGAAAAATTGAAATTCAGTTTTTGCTAACCCTTTCTAGATAGTTTGTGGTCCTAAAAAGGGTCAATAACTGCTTCTTGGAAAAAATTTAAATTACAAGCTCCTCTTATAGTAGAAACCTTCTGAGTTCAGGAGAAAGATACTTTTTACATTTGTGGAAAATACTTTTTCTAATCTATGATTTTATGTGTCTTGAAAAACTCTTTAAGGTGTGCAGGTTTATACAAGGTCAAAACATGAAAACGTACAAATATGTGCGAGAGCAAGTATTGTATTTTATTTAAAAACAGAATTGAAAAGATATCACAAAATAAACACTTTTCTTTGCATATTATATTATAGAAAAGGGCATATTAACTTTCAGTTGTAACTTACTTTGAGAAATATCCAGAGGAGGATAAATCAGCAGACTTGTCTGTTTCATGCAAATAAATGAAATATGCAAATTTAAAAAAAAGAGCAATGACTTCTATATAAAAGTTTATAATAACTTTTATTTATTACTACCTTAAAATGCTTCAGTTGTTCATTTATGTGGAACTAATACATGAAACATTAATTAAAGTTAGGAAGTTTTACATTCCAAAGTTTAAAAGCATGTCCACTCGCAACATATAACAATAAAATTAGTTACACAGATGTATCAAAATTTAACCTTTCATTTTTATCTCTACATGCGTTGGTTAAGAAATGTTGTTTTTTTAATTTTGCACAAAGCTACATGAGGGCTACCTGCATGGTTAAGAAAAAAGACAGTTTATTGTTTTACACTTCTGAATAACAAGTTATAGATTTAATAAGGTTATTGTTCTAACTGTTGAAAACAATTCGCTATGCAAGAATTATCACTGTAAGTGACAGATGCAATCTGTGGTATTAGAAAAACACTCTACAACTTTGAATTTTAAGTTAAGTCTTCATAGATTTATTCTATGGATAACAAACCTTTTTTGCCCATTCATTTGTAGAATAATCATCCAAGTGAATCAGAAGCTGAGATTTTTCCTTTACATCAGTACTATCTGAATGTGTAAAAAATATAAAACAATGGTAAACAGGATCAACAGAACCAACTGATACATACATACAACATAGATGCACAAACAGGAATATTATCCTTTTAAAGTAAACAATATGATGTATGGCAAGTAAAAATATTGATAAAACAAAGACAAATACACAAGCAAGTCCACAAAACTTAAGAGCAAGTATGTGTATGCACATACAAACATGCACTGTATGAAGCAGAAGTGTACATACATAACTATGAAATGCAGCTAGCTTTTGGTACTTTAAATCATGACAAATATTAAAAAATACCTTTACATAGCAATATCTATTTTAAAATATTTAACCCTTTCTGCATCATTTTTGAAATCCAAAAATAGACAATAATATATTTGCATATGACAACCTACAGTATAATGATCGTTCTTTTTAGGTTTCTGGAAAAATTTCAAAAAGAAGGCTCTTACCATTAAAAAATGCAGTTTTAATACTCATGGCAAGCATGGCATAGATAGCCTAACAAAGTATACGTATTTCAAGAGGAATTGCTAGTTTACACATGTCGGCAGCTATTTAAGGAAACTTGTTACATGTACATTCTAAAGTGTAAGTAATGAAAGTACATTTTATGATAAATTTTATCAATCCAATTCTGAAAAACAGGCATCAAGGATCCTTAAGTAATACTTCTAACTCATACACAACCATATTCTGAAGAATCTTTAGCCACACTTTTACAAAAATGAAGTGAAACAAATTTTAGTCCTAGATTTTCCTATGAAAACTGAATGACTGTGGGAAATACGTCCTACCATTATTTATAGAAATAAGCTGAGACTTGTAAAGCCAAACAGTACTGAAAAGGTTAAGGTATAATATTTTATGGATGGTTAGAGCAGAACTTTAGTTAGAAGATGTGGGAACAGTAATGGCATTGTTTTGCTTAATCAATGATTTCATGATACACGAGAGTATCTTGGCAAGTTGCAGAAGTGGTGGGAATAATACATTTTGCTAAACCAAAAGTAACTAAGAATTTAAAATACATATGTATATTGCATATGGCACCATGGGTGTTATATAAATTAAAGTGCTGTTTTGGTCTTGTCAGTGAGACCAAGTTTGGAATCTTTTAGCCTAACAATTCTATGGTATATTTTAATTAAGTTATCTTTATTTGTTTATAGAGCACTGTTAAAAAAATTAAACACTTGTCAATTCATATTTCATGTTATTAAGATTTAAAAGCTTTTAATAATTCCAAATATGAATTACAAAATGTGAATGTGTATGAAGTAATTAAGCAATAATTATTACACAAGCTTTTTAATTGGAGGTTTTGTAAATCATAGTTATTCTTGGCCACACAAAATATTTTCTTTGTCATGGTGAGTAGAATATACAATCACCTAAGCCTAATTAATTAATTATTCCATGAAAATGGCAGATATTTTTTTAACTAGTTGGGAATTAGTGTAAGTACTGAACATGTTTCATATTTGTTCACATTTTGTTTGTAAAACATTTACAAAGTATTTGAATACTGCTTATAAATTACAACTATAAGTAAAAATTTTAAAAAGTACAGATAGAACTGTAGTGTAATCAATAATTTATCAACTTTGTGTGAGGGTGGTGTAGGGATTGTGTATTAATTTCCATGTTTGCTGTGTAGCTTGAAAAATGAGTCTTTTCCAAAGTGGAACAGATTATAAATATTCCAATAAAATTAAAAAAAAAAGTTGAAACTGGTTACCCAATTTTCCACCAAGTGGAGAGGTCTGAACAAAGGATGGCTTCTGAAGGGCTCGGCTAACATTCTTCTTATTTTCTGCATCCTTTAAAAAGTTGGAAAAGTTCTCAATTTTGAAAGAGAGAGAAGACAGGTGGAATATAAAAGTGAGATTTTGTGATTCATAACAAGTCGACACACTTTATTACACAAGGAACCTACATATTTTACTTTCTCCAGACATGTTAATCAAAATTAGTTATCTTGTAACATGAGCAACAAACTTTTTCTCCAAAAAAAAAGGAAACAACACATAAGAACTCATACTAATCAGAAACATTGTAAATCATGTAACATTCAAATCCTGTGAAAATTAAAAAAGGAAAAAAATGAACAAAGTCATGATTCTGAACAGAATAATGGCAAAATAAGAAGCGTTGATCTACAATGAAGTCAGAAAAAAATTCACAAGTTTATATGTTATTCTATCAAACAACATTTACTACCTATGGTACTTTCAACTGTACAACCCCAAATCAAAATTGCATGAAACCTATGCATTTACACTGAACAGCTGAAAATGATTTTGTTCAGCTTCAAATTGTTAAAGAGTTTAAATAATCATCATCCCAAGATTTTGATTTCTGGACTGAAAATGCTGGTTTTGGTGGCATAAATAGTACAGAAAACAGATATCCTAGATACAATGGCAACCTATTGCCATGGTAACAACTACATTAAATTGTTAACCTATAGGTATGATAACAATACTGAGTCTGTTTAAATTACAAGGTTATAATGGTAAAAACGGTGTTAAGCTAATAATGATTGTTTCTAACCATCTCTCTCTTTTTTTTTGAGACATTCTTGAAGTAAACAAAATTCTGATTAAGCAAAAAGATGATGTTATAACACCTCAGCTAATGAATCTTAAATTGTATTAGAAGCTTAAACAGTATGATTATAGCCTGATTTTTAACTTAAGTGTAAACTTTATCAAATTTCTGGTAAAATCTTTAACCTGAAGTTAGAAAAATAAATTGATTTTTAAAATGTTTCCCAGTAACATAACAGATTTTAATGACATAATGGGCAAAGATAAGAATTACTTATTTTTGAGAGACTATTTATGTTGAGTGTTCAAAATGAAATTTGGTGGAATTCAGAGCAACTGTCTGTTGAAGAAATGCAAATAAAAATTGAGAACATCAAAAACACTCTGATCTGATCCAAAGACAATTGAGAAGTCATACTCTTTATTTGTGTTTCTACAAAAGGCAGCTGCCATACATTCAACCAAATTTCATCATGAATCATATAATTATTGGAACAATCCAAAAATGGTCAAGTATAAAAATGAATGTTTTTGGACTAATTAAAATTAAAAACATTCATGAAGTCTCTCAAACAAAAATTAATTCAATATATTAATACTCATAAAATCAGTGCTTATGCAAATATTACTAGCCCCTGATGTCATAGCCTTGACCATAAAAAAAAAATACAAATCTGTTATTTGGCTACATTTTCTAAAAATCATTTAACTACTTGCAGTTCAGCAGCATTAGTGTGGGGGAGGACAGCTTTGTAATACAGTCAACATACAAGAGTTTGTTGGCCATCAAAGCTATGCCATATATTTACCTTGTTAGAAAAACAAAACTGTTTTCACTGAAGATGACTTCAGCACTGTCAAAATTTATATGTTCCCTTGTATCATCATTCTCACATTAGATATGAAAAAAAATATATATATAATCAACACTATCAATTCCCTTGACAATCTTAAACATCACAATCAGATCCCACCATTTTTTATTTTATTTAAGAAAAAATTTCAGAGATCTTAACCTTTCCTCATATAGCCTTTCCATCCCTGGTATCATCCTTTAGTTTTCCTCTGAGCCCAGTCCAACAATACATCTTACTTAAAACAAGGATTTATGAATAAGCAGGTTATTAGAGGTTAGACTTAACCAGTGATGACCTATACAGTAAAACAATCTCTTTTAGTTGGTATTCAATAAGTTTACTACATAATTCATCACTGATCAGCTACAATATTAAGCTGTTCAGAAAAAGGACAAGAAACAGGGCTTTGAAGGCTGAATGTGGCATATAGTCTTATTTCAGGGACTAACATAATTAACCACAGATTAATGGCTTTCAGATGAAAATTTTAAAAAAATACAAAAAACCTAAAAACACCAAATTTTAAGAACTGGCATAACTGAATGAAAAATCAAAAACGTATAACAGAATAAAACTTGATGATGAATGAAACCTGATGAAAATATAATTTATTTATGTATGTATGTGTTGTTTTATAGCACAGCCACATCAGGCTATTTGCTGAATTTACCAAGGGAAATCAAACCCCTGATTTTGGCATTATAAATTCGTAGACTTACCACTACACCAGAAGGGGTCTGAAAATATAATCCATAACAAACAACCTATTAATGCATGGAAAAGATAAGCACATGCAATTCACCAGAAATAACTAACCTCCAACTTCTGCACGGCACTGGTTGCATCTTTAACTGTTGTGTCAGTTCTACTGTGATTTTGACCTACTACATATATGGGGATCGACTTTGTTCCTACAGATGGTTGAGAGACTGAAACATGTGATAAAATGCTTTTCTGACTGGGAGAATGAACATTATTACTTGCGCCTCCTTGTATCTTATTCTTCATGTTAGAAGGTTCAGGAGATTCTATACTTCCATTATCACACATCTTGACGTTTTTCTGAAGTGAACTCTTGGATGGAAAAGAAACAGAAGTTACCAACTCACTATCCTGAACCTTATCCAGAAGTTTTTTAACTTTGTTCTCCATTGAGGTGGTAACAGAATAAACTGAACAAGAAGCATTATTAGCATTCAACTGGTCTCGGACCTGACGAGAAACTGGTTTATTCTCTGGAATAAGAGGCAGGCTCTGTTCATAACTGTTTGTTATCTTACTAACTTCGTAATATCCACTAAGCCCTTGTTTCAATGAGATTTTGGTACTACCCTCTTTAGCTTGATAAATTCCCTCTGTACTTGTGGAATTCTTTGTTGTCTGGCAAATTTTCTTTGACAATATTATCTTACGAGCAAGATTACTACCATCCTGTTCCTGAGCAGCAGAAACATGGTTACACTTGTATTCTTCATATCTTGCACTTTGTTTGGACAACTTGTCAGTGTCTTTCAATTCAAAGTTCTTGGACTTCACTCTGTCTTGATCAAAACTACGTTTCTTTGAAGTATCAGTATTTCTTTTCTTTGCTGACCCTTGTGACAAACCAGTCTCAACAAACCTTTTTACTGGTTTTGGTCTTGCTTTCACTCTGCTATAGAGATCAGATTCAAAAACATTTATTTTCCCTTCTTCCAAGTCTTTCCAAAAAGAATCTTTCAATCCATGACCAGAGTTCATTTCAGAAGGCTGTGTTTCACTTTCATTGGTTTCAATCTGAAAAGAAAACTAGAAGAATCATCTAACATTCTAGGGTTTATTACAAAACTACAAAAGCTTATTAAACTAAAGGTCTCAAAGGATAATTTGGCTTAAGAGGACTATCATTTCAATAATTACCTCTAATCACTGTAAATTAAATTTGAATTTCACAACTGGCTTTGCAAAAGCTCTGTCACAAAGCTGTAATATCCAAGTCATACCTTTCCATAAACCATGTAGTATATGAAAACAAAGGCTTTTCAAACATTTTCTCAATGCTCCAGTCTCAAAGAAATCTACAGATGTTACATCTAACACATAATTAGTAGATGTATGGAAGAGCACAGCTTACTCATTTAGTCTTTCTGGTACTTGAGATGCATGACAACTGAACGAATATTCTGTGGAAACAGCTTGTGACACTTTTACAGATTATTTTACAGATAATCTTTCCTGATTATGTTACATATTATTGCCCATATCACATGGATGACTTTTGCTACCATGGTCAAAGATTCTCACATTACAAGATGCCAATCTTAGCTTACCACAGCTAGGGTATGACTCATTACAAGTCTCTTTCTAGATGATCTTGGCCCAATGTAATCAATATTTTTGGTTTGCAATACTAGAAATAAACCTGCCTTGAAAATTTTAAATTCCAATTTGAAGCCATTTTTATGATCCAACAGTATGAATATTTTGTATCCACCGTAGCACTTAGATGCTCTTACTAAATTTATAAATTTTTGATGGCATCATGTTACCTATAAAATATCAAACAATGCAAAAATAAATTTACAGCTGCTATGGTTGTAATTAGAACTAGGTTATTTGTGGAAGTTGTTTGCTAATTCTCAAATGAAATGGCTAAAAAAAACTAATGCTAAAATTAAATGTCCTTCCACAGGATCCTTGAAAATGTTCCGTTTCAAAAATCAGGAGCAATAAATATTTTTCTTGCTTTTGAATTTTGTATGTCATGTTTTACTGTAGCCTACAGTGTGTATAATTCTTCTTAAGAGTCATGGCATGTTCATGTTTTATCACTGTCATGACAGTACACATTACAACATTAAAAGTATCATATGTGACATCATTTTAGCATGTATTAACTGACTTACAAACAACACTACTGTAAAGTGGTGCAAGTGGTTAACACAGATGACCCCTTTGGGCTTACAGGATGTATAATTTTTCTTGAGATCCATGGAGTGTTCATGTTTTACTGTTGTCATGACAACAGAAGTTAAAACATTAAGTGTATCTCATGAGATCTCATTTTAGTATCTACTGACTTACTAACAAACAATACACCACTATATATTGGTGTAAGTGGTTAAAACAGGTGACCCCTTTGGCCTCTTTTGGTGAAATTGGAGGTTTTGATACCAAAGGTGAGCATAAAATAAACATTCCACTATATAGCAGGGTTCAATAAACATAATAGAAATATTTATTATTTGTGTAGCTGGAATAATACAAAATAATAGAAAATCCTTATTTCAATAATTTAATTATTCTTGTGACTCTAACAGATTAAGTTGAACAAACTTTACTTAATCAAAAACAATAATGAAAAATCACAATTACAATATTTCAAGTACTATACAATAACAATAATCAAAAATATTCATGAAAATAAACACTAATTTCAATTAATTGATAATTTTTGTGACATTAATCAATTAATTAATTAAATTGACAAGCTCTGGTTGCTATGTTACTTGCTGATTTGAGAATTTAGAATCACTCTAGTGTAAAGCACTCAGGCCCGAACAAAGTTCATGTCATGACCTTAAAAAGAAAGCTACATTCAAAATCTAGTGGAACAACTTTATGATCAATGTCAATAAACTTAGCTTCAAAATATAGTTTATAATTCAAAATTCTGTATTCTGAAACTTTTAATTTCAAACCTAGTAAGCCTTGTTGCCGTTTCTAAAGTTTCTCATCATGCAATTTTCCATCATCAGTACATGAAGTGGAATTTTAAGAGGAAGACTGCTATTTAAAACATTTAATTTTTTTTACAACATAAATTATTGTGTGTCAACAAACTTAATTCCTCCAGAAAAATTTTACTTTAATAGATGTTTAGGCCAAACAGATATAAACATAAATTTACTGTTACCAGCTTATTTCCAAAAAATGTTCCATTCTGTTCAGACATTTTAAAAGTACAATAAGGAAAGAATTTTATGATCACAGTTAGGTAGTTGTCCTACCTTACCTGAGAAATCTTTTCTAAAACATTTTTGACAAAGTAAAAAACAGCATAAATATAATATCAGTTTATTTTTTTTCTAATCCTTTAGAGGGTTTATTACATTTTGTACAACTTTAGCCATTTTTTTTGCTGTATTATTAGAATGAATGCACTTTAAAACTATGTTATATTACTATATGATAAATTTGGTAACCTAAACTTTAAACAATGTATTATATACATGTGTATTTGTGTGTATATAAACTTAAGAAATTCATACAATTATACATATAGCAGTTTAAAAAGTGATATTCTTAAAGCAAAGACCTTATAACTTTCTTTCTTTTCTACTTTTCTTTTGGCTGTAGAAACTTTAGCTTTTCGTTTTGAAGCTTTCCTCTGAATTTTCTCAGCATAGTCTTCAATCATGTCTTCACATGTGAGTAGATTTTCTCTAGGTTCCCAAGTGTCGTGATGTGCTGAATACCCTTTCCAACGCACCCTATATAGCCATTTTCCCTACAAACAAAAACTAATCATAAACATGATTCCATTTAATACTGCCAAAGCTACAATATGTAGCTTTCACATATTTCACATATAATTCTGTAGGAAATATTCTGTAGTTATTGGAACATTTCATTCGTCTCATTTTGTACAGTGTTATTTCTTTACAGTTTAAAGTTTTAAAAACATTCTTACAAAATATACAGAATGCACTACAGATGTAAACCAAGTTGGTTGGTTCAGTGTTTTATGGCACAAAGCAACTAGGCTATCTGTCCCAAACATTTGGTACAAAGTTAAAATTAAATTCATAAAAAGGAATCAAGGTAAAACAAAGCAGAGTTTAATTTTTGAATTAAAAATATAAATAGCATTAAATCCAACTTTTACATACAATCTACAGCAGTAAGAGAGAAAACTAGAGTAATAAAAGTTGTAAATGACTTTCTGTAGCATAACAGTAATTATCAACTCACCAGGATGACAAATAGGTTAAGTTCAAACATCAGCATTATACACCTGAAGTTTGCCTTTCCAGTCTTGGTTTTGAGTTATTTAGCATTACAGCCATTATCTAATTTCAAGTTGAACTAGTTGTAATTTAATTCTTGAAAAGGAATTGCATTAAAAAAAGGTCTAATTTATAAATTAAAAAATTAAATAGCATTAAAAAGATTAATGGCCTTTAAAATACTAAAAACATTTGTAAGGTGGATAATGTCACCATTGCCAATGACACTGTCTAACATTATGAATAAACCTTGTGATATAACATCATAAAGGGTCATAATGGCAGAAAGATAGTAAAATGTAGCTTACTCTCACCCGTCACATAAACAACACATTGGTACATCAGTCCCAGATAAAAGAAAGCAACGAATTAAACTGTGACCAATGCATAGTTTAGTTTGGACAACTTCCTCTTTCCAATCTTAAAAGAAGATGGCCAAAGTCCAACAGAGAGTTTTATTTAGAAAAGCTTGTTTTCACATTGCTCACTCCAAGTTGACGGCCAACTGGCACAGAGCCAAGCCATCAATACAGGACCATAGTCCATGTATGGAACAGATATAGCAGTAATAGTGTAAGAGCAGACAGATTTAGCTGTGGTATCAGTGAGCTCGTTCCCTTGAATACCAACATGGCTTGGTATCTAGAAAAACCAGATAGAAGTAGATGTTAAAAAGAAATGGGCCAGTCAGTTTTGAATATTAGCAAGAACAGAGTGAGAACTAATGTAACTAAGAGAAATAAAATACAGTTCAGTAGTGAATAGGAAAATGTAGAGGAGATTCTTTGCCAAACCACCAAACCATGGCAGAGCCCACACAGTCACCCAATTTCAAACCATTCATATAAATAGGAATAGAGGGATTTTTATGAAAGATGTTCAGCAAATAACAGATGATACTTCTAATCAGAAGTATCTGCTTTTCTAAGATGACTTAAAGAAAGGTCTCATTTTGGGATTGTAATAAGCTGTGGTGGGATGGGCTGACCAGTGGATACAGCAATATTATCCAAACACAGATCCAATTCATCTAACTGCACCTAGATATGAAGGCCAAAAAGGAACAATGGCACATTATCTGTTCTGAAAAAGGATGGTTCATCAAGGAAGGAAAAACATTTTGTAGTGTACATCATCAGGATCATCCAATGAAGGGCCATTATGAGTTCCACTGGTGTAATGGGGCAATTAAAGTCATATTGACAATCATCTTGAAAGAGTAGATAGCTCTGCCAAACTCTTATAAGAAGGTGGAATATGAATCAGAAGTGCTAGATACCTGGCAAAAGCTTTCATTGAGAGTATTGGTGATGCTCTGAATATCAGCTACTTCCTGGCCATCAGAGAGCAAGACAGAGAAAGGGGCAAAATTATATTGCCCACTGACCTTTCAAATCTGGTCTCATATGACTTTGAAACTGATTTTGAGCTTAATCCAGGATTTCTTCTGGATTTGACATCTTACCCACCGAGCACATGCACAGGCCTGCTGGAAAGCGATGAAGTTAAACAGTGTAGGATACCTATGAAAAGTAGCTTTTTGAGCCTTCTGTGCCATGTGGTAGGCAGAATTCTACCATAAACAAGGATATCATGGAAAACATGTCAAGGTTTTAGGAATGCACTGAGCAGTTGCCTGTATAATACAGTCAGTCACTACTGCCATGCAATGTCTATTGATGGCTAAGAGATGACAGTAGGATCAAGTTTTGTGAGAGCAGTGAAAGAGGGCCAGTTAATTTGTAAGCGACAGAGATTGGTGTTGAAACTGATTCATCAACATTTATAACCATGGAGGTCAAAAGGCTTTTCTTTCGTTTTGAGAACAATTCTTTTTGTACTTAGTTGATCCTAGCCCAACTGTACCACCCCAAGAAATACAATGCCCAAGTGATGTGTTAGGGTTGGACCCCTCAACCACCAGGATTCTCTCCTCCTTTAATGGGTCACCATGCATGACAAACATGTGGGTGGATGTTTAGATCACAGAAGGTTAACTGAAAGAACAGAACCTTCCCTGGAAGGTCCCCTCACCACATACAGGAATCCACAGGCTTATAATAGATTACCCATTATTGTTAAAAAAGCTATCAATTTTACAAAAAAAAATCATTGACAGTAGATATTTGATGATTTGAAAAAGCAAAACAAAACAGTACCAGTTCTGTAACTTTTAATAATCATATTTCTAGATGAATATCACATATATGCCTATATCTCATGAGCAAACATTTATGCAACAGCCCCAAGACTCAAAATATGGTAGTCCAGATTTGTACACTATTGAATTTAAAGGACAATATTTTGCTCCATGTTTTTGGATGAATAACCAATGATTTTAGTGGAGCAAATGTTTTAGTTATTAAATTTAACTGCAATTCCTAAGGTGGGTGTGACATTAGTCATGTGATGTTGCTTGGTTGTGTACTTGCCATCTTGACAAAGTAGCAAAAAATTACAAAGCAAGTACATTTATGACCCAAATACTTGAAAAAAAGCAAGTAGTCTTCTTGTGGCAAATTGCATAATGAACTTTGCTTAGATCCACGAAAACTAATAACGAGCAATGATATTCTACTTGCACATGATGTATACATACATAATATCAACTGTCAAACTATGGTCCAAATTTATCTTTTTTTTACATAATAATCAATTATGTAATATGTCTTGAAATATGAAGATTGAACCCATGTTGACAATATATAAAGTAGAACTCATCCTTAAGCTATCCTCCGTATTTCAACAATGGACTAAGAAGGTGTGATAAGGAAAACCAATGTCTTATTATGAAATATAGCAACTAGTAAAAAAAAGCAAAACAAAATTAACAGAACATAGAAGAATGGTTGATATCACTTCAGCTGCAATTGCAACATTAAGTCAATCTCTTATTCAAGAATTGTTCAAATTAAGACAAACATCACTCATTGTGTACAAAACCTTCACCCCATGTAAATGTCAACACAGCCTCTAAAAGTATTATATCAATGCTTTCTCACCAAATTCACCTCAAATTTGCTTTGATTGGTAAAGAACATTGTAGGTTCATATAAAGCTTTTACAACAGTTCTATTACACATTAACATGATTTAGAGTAAAAGATATTTGACTCATTATTGGTGCAACTGAATACACAACAACTCTTCACCATATTTACAGGTTTGGAACAACAAACAATTGTTACAGACACAAATAACATTTACAAATACAAGTCTAGAACAGCAGGTGTGTACAGAATCCACAGGATTTACACTTCGTTGTGCTATTTGTGTGCTTTTTGCTTTGATTTCTATGCATACATTACATTGAAGGAGGTCAAAATTCTCAATCTCTAACCTCAGGATTGTATTGATTACAGCTTATACTCATATAAACATGTTTGAACAAAATTATTTTATTCCAAACAAATGGAAAATAAAACTTGGAATTTAATTAAATTAAATAAGCACATTATTATTCTGTAACGAAGTAAAATAACAATAAATTGTAACTTTCATTTCAAAGTTATTAATTTTTACCATCACTATCGATATCATTCACTTATTTGATTCCGAGTTTTAATCAAAAACCTCTAACCCTACTATCGATGGTACTTTACATGTTAATCACTTCTGTGGCACGTTTACTCTTTACTAAAACACCAGTATAAGCTATTCTTAAGTTTGTATGTGATAATACGTACATTATATATACTACAATTTTAAAACTTTGAAATACTGTTGTTCTAAAGTAGACTAGAGACAATGTAGTTTCCTGCAATTTAACTTTTTTTAACTTAAAGCGAAAATGTTTATTTTGATTAAAACAACTTAATATGCAGCACCTCAACTTCACTTACATTCACTTTCTTTCTACCAACAATAGCTTCAACTTCAAATACATTTTCATCTTCAAATATCTGTTGCAAACCAATATGTTCCATTATCCCACTAAATTATTTTTCACTCTCAAAAATATTTTATCCTTCCATCAATTAGCTGAAGACACAGATAGCCCTCTAAATCTGTTTACCTTCACTTGAGGAAAATGGGGGACCATTAGTAAATTATATAATTTCATAAAAAATACATTATTTTCATTGTTTTTTCTTTATTCTAAAATAAATGTCTTAACCATTATAAATAAAAGTGACGCTTCACCTGTTTAATTTAGCTCACACTTTAACAGTTGTTCCTTCGTTTTAAAAATGCAAATAACATCTCAACTCTAACTTTATTCGTAGTATCCCAAGCTCCCTGTTGAGCTCTTGTACTTTGCAAAAGAACTTTTTGTCACTGAAAATATTAGATACAGTATGGTTACATCTGTGTTGTATTTGCTACTATATATTTATTTTAATAAAGATGTTAATTTCAGCTATATTATATATATATATATAAATGCATTTAACTTATGAGTGTAAGAATCAATATGTAAATATTATTGATAGCCAGTACTGTTGCCAACTGAAATTAACCTCGTCTATTGTTTGTAAACCGACTCAACAAGAGACAGCATATATTGTTGGTTTTCTACAGTTGGTATGTTATAAAAACCTTGGAAGCTATAACCGGAAATTGCAGATATTTGACCAGGAACGTTTATAGATTTTGAACATCACAAACTGTTAAACTTCATCAATTAACATCGGACATTAGTATTTTACGAAGATATTGTACAATTTCAGCGGTAAAAACTCACGTGTGATCAGTGAAGAACTAGCTAGCTCCCCATTAAGTAAACTGAACCTATATCAACTTAGAATTAATTGACCACATCGCGAACTGTCAATAAAATCTTTAGCTTTGAACGAGATATAAGGCTTAATATTGTTTGTAAGTTTGTAAAACTTCTCTACATAAATCATTATTTGTAATGACTGTTATTATAAATTACATTATCATTTTATATTAAAATGCATTTTTGTTGATAAAGAAAATTATGTGTATCAAACTTGTTGGCAAGCATCATAAATTTGATACATTTCTACATTCAATTAACTTCTAAATGCAAATTACAATTTAACTCAGTTTCAGGCTATTGAAAATTGTAATATGTAACATAATACATTGGAGGCTTGCTTAAGATAAGTTATAATACGTAACACATCTTATGAAATTGTTCTTCACATTCATTCATTAGTTTTTATAGTTGTAACTAAGTAAGCTGCTTCAGCTATTCGTAGTAATTCTTCAATATATAGATATAAACAAGAAAATTCCAGCTGATTCGTTATGGTTGTCAGTATATTATAAATTAGTATCCGTGGCTATATAAAAATAGCTTGTTTAACGCTGTGTTGCATCAAATTGGAAACTATTTCAAGATTATCTTATCACGGAAGCAACAATCTGCAGTGAACTAATAATTGTACCTTAGAACTTAATCAAATTAGCTTTATGTGCTCGCCTATTGTAAAAGATTATTCTTTGTTAACTTGAAGATGACCTAGGAAGGTCGAAACGTTGTTCTCTGTTTATCAATAAAAGTGTTAATATCCATACCAGCAGTTCTGAGATACATTTTTATTTCAAGTGGGTTTCTCGTCATCAAGAATTGACCAAAGAAAAAATAACTAACCATACAATCTGCAGTCTATGCTGTTTCTATTGACTGTTCCATTGTGATTCAACGGAAAGTTTACACGCTAAAGTCAAGGTTGCAATATTCGTGTAAAACATTTCGTTGATATCCCGTGATATTCAGAGCGCATGAAACCAAATGTGTGGCTTTGCGCTAAAACAACAAAGGAATTAGTTTAACTGAGAAGTATGACTGGCTCTTACAGTTATAACGTCTCCACATCTAAACATTTGTAAGTTGTCAGCGACATATCGCTACTCTAGTCATGGACAGCTCTAGAGTACAATAACCAGTTTTATATTGTTTTTCTACAAACCTCTTGAAGTAGCCTCATAATCACATATGTTTCATACAAAACAAGTGAAAAATAAAATACATAGTTATACACAATTGAATGTACCTAATACTATCTGTTATTGCTCATATCAAAGGACACTCAATAATGTAACGTTGTGAACAAGGACGAACAACTTTAGAATAAAATTGAAAGAAAGAATTGACATCATTTCGAATATTATACCTGGAATAATAAAAACTTATTTTTTTAACTGACTTTTATAAAATGACAACAGATTTAAATGGATATTTTTGGCTAAACAAATTTTCCTAACAGTCATAATACAATGTTTAGTAAATGTAATCAAAAACATACACTGTAGGCTGTCATCTTTTCTTAATCCTTCTAGGTAGCCCTGTACAAGGAAATAGTGTCGAAAACTAACGTTCATAAGGGTTAAACCATTGAACATAGGCAATATAAATGTCTCACTGTTTCAGTGTCTTTTCCACAAAATGTACACAAACCATTATCATGTTTTTGCATATGAACAAGTTTATTGTTCATCATTAAATTATTGTGATAAAATAAATAATCTACATCAGCAAAGACAAAACCTTTAAATGAGTGATAAGTATCTTTATGTATTTTTTCCAGTTAGTATCTCTTAAAATATATTTCCATGCAGTAATTTCTTCAGTAGTGGGGATGGAGTTCTGGTACATTAATTTAATCAGTTTTTTAACAGGAAAATCATTTAAGTGGATAACATTTCTGCCATCTGAATCATACAACTGAAAAATAAATTTTGTCGTACCTGTAACAGAAGGAATTTCTCTTTTCATCAAGTTTTTCAATTCTTCTGGAATAGCATCATGTGACTTTTCGTAATACTGTCTCACT
Source organism: Carcinoscorpius rotundicauda (assembly GCA_011833715.1). Classification (NCBI taxonomy): domain Eukaryota; kingdom Metazoa; phylum Arthropoda; class Merostomata; order Xiphosura; family Limulidae; genus Carcinoscorpius; species Carcinoscorpius rotundicauda. Next base: position 115,570,548 of record CM022391.1, on the reverse strand, counting down.
TGAACAGGTATCACACTTTCAGATACATCTTGACATAATTCGATAATAGTTTTAAGGGAAGACAACGAGGGGGCCTGGCGTGGCCCAGCGCGTTAGGGCGTGCACTTCGTAATTTGAGGATCGCGCCAAACATGCTCGCCCTCCCAGCCGTGGGGGCGTTATAATGTTACGATCAATCCCACTTTTTGTTGGTAAAAGAGTAGCCCAAGAGTTGGAGGTGGGTGGTGATGACTAGCTGCCTTCCCTCTAGTCTTACACTGCTAAATTATGGACGGTTAGCACAGATAGCCCTCGAGTAGCTTTGTGCGAAATTCCAAAAAAAAAAAAAAAGACAACAAGGGACAAATTCGTAAGTGAAGTCCCTTACGCGGATTAGTCCCCCGCTAATAAAATTTTTATAATAGAATGTGCTCAATCCCATAGTGGGAACAAAAACATTGAGAAACAGTGGTTGCCGGAAAACAATTTCTGTGTTATTTGGGAAGATTCGACGACACCTAACAAGCGTTTTACACGACTTTAATACATTCACAATAAAATGTAGGAACATTCATCTTGTGCCGTGGGAGAATGTCACAATACCACACATCGTTTGCAAGATTTAAATCACCATATTTGCCTTAAAAGATGGGCAAATAGGACAAACAGAGATGGAAGTGTGTTATAATCAGCTGATCTGAAGAACCATTTTGACCTAAACGCCGTCTTCTTCATCTTGACGTCTGTTAAATTGAGACCACCTTTGTCTTTTCAAGATACTAAAATATCATAGGCACTTTATGTACTCTACGTCTCATATAAACCGTAAAATATCATGTTTAATTGACAGATAAATCCTGTTTTTAATCGGCAAAACCATCAGATAATACCAAAAAGTACTGGAAGTTAACGAGTTCACAACCATAACATTACTTTTCAATGACAGACTCTGATATCTCCAAGCACCCAATATGCGTGTTATTCTCTGACACAAAACTTCCCAGTTCAGATTATGCATTTCTGCCGCATTTTTATGGAACTGAATACTCAAAATTTTAAAAGGGCCATTTCCAATAGTCAATTTATCCATTTTTAATTCCTGGTTGTCAGCTAATTAGCCCAAGCACATGTCTTCACTTTTTTCCCAGTTTACTTTCCTACAAGATGCCTGTTCACAATCGTTACGTTACACGTTTTTTGTATGGCAATAAGAGAGTCAACGTCAGACATTGTTATCTTTGTATCATTAGCATGCATGTATACCAGTGAAGTCGAACAGATATCATTGTATTTGAGAGAAATACCTCGAATTTGTGAGTTATATACCAAGGCTTCTTTTAAAGGTTCCGCACAGAGAACATATAGTAATGCAGATAAAGAGCATCCCTGTCTTATCCCTCTAGAAATAGCAAATTATTTTGTCAGATATCCATTACATTCAATAAGACCAATGATGTTGGTCTGACATAATCTTATCCAATTGCAATAATTGGCACCGAATCCTATTCTAGAAAGAACTGCAAACATGTATGAATGATCAACTCTATCAAATGCTTGCATTTCATCAACAGAGACGAGAATCCCACCCTCCCCCTCTGAATTCAAATATTTCATTATAGAACTTAACGCCAGTGGAGTGGTAATGATATTCCTACCAGAAACACAGCATGTTTGATTTATTGAAACGACATTAGCAAGAACACGGGATAGAATTTTGTACAACAGAGATAGCAAAGTTATGGATCTCTAGTTTTGTAATATAGTATTGTCACCTACCTTAGGAAACAATACATCTGATTTAACAACGTAACATAATCGTCCTCAATAAGAAGCATAAAAATCTGGAAAAATTCTGTAGTGAAGCCATCGAGACCAGGAGATTTACCACTCTTCATTCTTTTCAAAGCATTTAACACTTCCTACGATGTAATTGGAGCTTCGCAAAGTTCTCAATCGACGGAAGACAACTTTTTAGTTAATTTAGACACAAATGTAAACATAAAGAATATACACAGTTTAAAATATCTGTTATAGCTGTACAAGGCACATTATTTTCTTCATACAATTTCCAAATGTATTTTTTACTCTGTCTATTAATTTCTGTACGAAAAAAGTACCGTAACTTGCTCCAAGAAGGTTGAAACGTTGTTATCTGCTTTATTAGTTACGTCATTAATAATAACTATTCCTGAAATAGAGCCTTGTTGTGCCATCTGGAATTTCTAACTTGAAACTCGTTACGTGTGATTAGTATGTTAAATGTTTCTTGTGTGTTTTGTTTTTTTCGTGAATTATTTTAAAATAAATTTTGTAGATCTAATTTATTTTGTTTAGGGATATCTTTATGTTAGATTGAGTAATAACAGAATAGTAGAACTAAAATCTATGATGCTAAAATCGCGATGTAAATTTATTACTTTTGGTAGGAATGGAATTCATAAAATGTTGAAAAGATGTATGACTTTGAGCAGATATCGCACTAGCAAAACAATCAATGACCAATATGTTATCAACTCCATTGAATCAAAAAATAAATGTTCGCCAGGTGAGAGCACTGGAAATAGAAAAAACAATAATCAGGTGATAAAGCTTGTTTTTTTTTGTTTTTTTTTTAGTTTTATGAAACTTAGTTATTTGGGAAAATAATGCAGTTGTCGGTAACGCAATTGTCTGTAAACCGGAGTCATATTAACAAGTTTTATGAAACGGTTGTTACCCCGTGGTATTTTCAAGAACGTTGGAATTAGTGCCTGATAGTCATGGTATCAAAAGATTTTGTCCAGGTAATAAACACCGTGTTCTTGATGTTAACCCTTTCACAAACATGTTTGTAATAACAACTCATAGTGTCAGTTTTATTTTTAAATACACGATTAAAAAGACTTTAGCTAAAGAAGAATACTGGGACAGTGATCTACTGTAGTTTTTCCCTTTTTTCAAATTTCAATTTTGTGTATGTTTTGCTTTTTTTCCTTAAAATGAATAACTCTGTGAGGTCTGTAAGAAAAAGAGATCTTAAGTTTTATTTCTTAAAGTATTCGTTTTTAGGGGTCCATATATGCATCTTGACATTGACCCTCTCTTTCCACCAAAAGTCATTCCAACAATTAGGATGTAGTAACCTGTCACATGCTAACAATTCAACATTTGATAGTTTTGAAGATTTTCTGCTGGAGTTAATGTTATACCTTCTTATTGCAGGTTATGCATGTAATTATGACGTTATATCTTGATTCTGTGCTGAAAACATGTAGACCCAAAAAGCCTCAATAAAACTGAAATAGAAACCCTTATAACCCAAATGCATTTGAAAGGTGGACCTTTTTTCTTTGATTCCCAGATTGCCCCTGAAGAAGAAAGGTCCACCTTTTGAAAGTATTCGGGTTATAAGGGTTTCTATTTCCGTTATATCTTGATCTTTATTATACATGTATTAAAAACCTGGTAGAGCTACAAATGGTTACTTTGATTACATTTCTCTTGAGCATAAGTTTTCATGTTATGTGAGTTGTGGAAAAAGAAGAAAGATCAGTTGATAAGTACAATAGTTGCTAATTCTAACAAAATTTTGCTAAATTTTATGGTTAACTTAGTCATAAGATGTAGAAGGTGATGTACTGCCCTACCTCATGGTATAATTAAATGGTTGAAATTTAGTGTTTGTGTACAGGTTCTATATGAGTGATTGGTATGTCCTATCGTGGTATTGGGATCATTAGTATGTCATTGTGATATTCAGCATCTAATAGTTTATTAGTTAAGTATTGATAAGTAAAAAACTGAAATAGCACATTCAGTTAAAATAATGTGGGTAACAGGGGACTGTTTAATCCTTTGAAGGCTGTCTTTGCACATCCACCTTTAGGACAGGTAAAAATTTAAATCTACCCTTTGTTTTTAAGGAAATTTTTTATTTCATTTTTAAATTCCTTTCAATGTGTTGGCCTTCAGTACTGTTGAAGGTAATTCATTGCATAAACCAATAACACCCTCAGCAAATCAAAACACTCTTAACTTGGCTCTTCTAAATCTTAACCCTTAAACTGCAGCTATCATTAGTGAATGCTGTTACCTACAACTTTCCTGCTGTTAGGGGTAACTCTTGTCTTTGAAATACAGCATAAAGAAATGAAAGAAACTTACCCTACTCATCCTCAGATATTTTTGTAAATTTCAGTGGGGCCACCCCTAATTAAAGATAACCCTTTTATCTCCAGAATCATCCAGCCCTCTTCCAAATTATTTCCAATAAGTCAATACTCTTTCTCAGATAAAGAGATTTAACTATAAGTATTCCAATTGAGATTTAACTAACAACCTGCATGTATAGAAATAACTTGCTTCTAGTCAATATGTCTGTTAACATAAACCTAAAAATTCTATTAACTTCTAGCAACATAGTTTTGGCTCAGTATGTGATGACGAGATAAATATACATGTAAAAACAGCTGGTATGGGTAGAGAAAGCTCTATGTAGAGGAGCGAACAATGTTTCAACCTTTTTAGGTCGTTGCCAGGTTTTGCGAACCTGACAATGACCAAAGAAGATCAAAACATTGTTCACTTCTCTACATAGAGCTTTCTTTACCCATACCAACCATTTTTACATTTGTACTTTTGGCTTGGTTGCTTTAGTGACATCCACCAATATGTTAATGCCTCTTTATACAGTCATGCTATTGAGTTCCCAACTATGTTGATGAGTGGTTTGAACTAAGATAACTGAGGTGCTATTTCCTTGTACTAACTAGAAGCATTGATCATATACCAAATATTTGGCTGACCCACGAATTTATTCAAGTCAGTCTTAATATCTCAACATCCTTAATTCAGCTAAAAATACTTGAATTTAATATAAACAGCAAACATTAATGATTTATTAATTATGCCACTGAAATCCTGTAATAATAAATAGCTGAAAAATTTAAATTTGCATTAATAATAGTGTTAGATAATATGCCATTTTCCTTCTTTCTCTTATTAAATCCATAATCACCTCATTGGATGCTAATTGCATACCTTACTTTGTGAAAGGTGTAATTGATTCAGTTATTTCAGGTTCAAGACCAAAGTCTACAAGTAGAAATGTGCCTTATCATGATGTGTTTTTATTTCCCTTCTTGGGCAAACATCTCAAAATAAAATAGTTTTTGTACAAAGTTGGACACTTTTTAGTTATTGTTTCAAAAATTACAGTAATCAAGTCAGCCAACTTTGAATAATGGATGGTAACACACACACACACATATATGTATATATATACATAACAGATCATCTTTGTGTTAAAATTAACTTTTTTGTATGGCATTAAAAACCAAAATACACCAAATCCTTGCCCTTGTTATAGTAAAATCTTTTAAAAGAAGTAAACAGGTTATTGAGGAAAGATATTTCCTGATATTCAAGGGCAACAAAGGATCTGTTGGTCACCTAGACTCTTCGATCCTTCAGATGAAGTTACTAAAAAAAAAGGAAAAAAAATTAAATCAGGCTTTATCGTTTAAGCTTTTATCATACTTTCTTGTAAATTACATTAAACTAGCACATTATAAAGATAAAACTGTCTTTACTGGGTAGAGGTTTGAAAAGTCTGTTAAAAGATGCTTTGCAAAGTCATATTAAAAACTTTATAATTTTATTGGATAGCCAACATGGTTTATATAAGGGAAAATCTTATCTTACAAATTTTTTTACATTCTTATTAAAGGTTACTGATTATATCGATGAGGGTAAGGGTGTGTAATTGGTGTACATGGATTTTCAAAAATTCAGAAAGCACTGAGAAGCTGTTACATAAGGCTTATTACAAACAATCACTGTAGGTGAGTAGGTGCAGGTTGTCTTATTCGGTAGAAAAGTAGCTAGATGGGAGAAAGGAGAGTATTGTAATGAATAGAGTTTAGTCAAATTGGATTATTGTTACAAGGTGAATACCTCAGGACCTTTGCTCTTTTAAACTTAAATAAATAACATAGATGAAGGAATGGACAATGAATTAATTAAGTCTGCTGATGATATTGTGGTCTTAGTGTTGCTAACTGTGAGGAGGATGTTGATGCCTTGCAAAATGATTTGGTGAGTTGCTCAAGCAAATGGCAGTAGGTTTTAATTATAAAAAATGCAAGATATTGTATGGGTTATCATAATTTGAATGGGAATAATCTTAACAGTGTCACAAAAGAAAAGAATCTAGGTGTAATAATTAATCAATCCCACAAGCCATCCAAGCAGTGTGCTATTGCTAGTGGTAGAGCAAATAGGATTTTAGGTTGTATCTACAATAATATCAAATACAAGTTCAAAGAAGTTATTATTGTATAGATAACTGGCCAGACCACATTTGGAATACTGTATTTAGTTTGGGGCTCCTTACCTTAGGAAAGGCATTGAATTGCTGGAAATGGTTCAGTGAAAGGTGACTTGAATGCTGCCTGGAGTGTAGGGGTTGTCAAATGAGGAAAGACTAAAATCTCTCAAACTGTTTTATCCTAAAAAGAAAAAATAGCATGTTTTTAATTGAGGTGTTTTAAGATTTTAAAGGGAATTGATGATGTTAATGCATCATTCTCTTTGTATTTAACAGTAACAACTGTAGTACCAGGGGGGGATACTAATTTGGCAGTACAGGAGTCATCTTGAGCTAAGACAGTTTTATTTTTCTAAAAGAGCAATTGGCTTTTGGAGTGGGTTGCCTTTAAATGTTGTAGAGGCAGTAAATTTAAGTGAGTTTAAGAAAACTTGATAAATATATGAATGATAAGGGGTTAATTTAAGGGTTTCTTTTTAAGTTAATTTAATTTAGAGTGTGGAACAGCTAAGATGGACCAAGAGTCCCATATTGTTCCAAAACATTGTTACAACAACAAATCTAAAATTTAACTTTCCCATCCATACAAAAAAAATATTTACAAAATTTAAGAATAATTGAAGACTAATGATGCACATCATCAAGGTCACTGTTCCTCATATTTGAACATCAACATTCAACTCCATAATAATTTTAAAAACTTGTATCATACTGTACCTAGTCCTTTGCAACAATGAAATAAAAAGGTTGAATTGCTGTTAGTGGATATTTGTGTTTTACCTTTTAAGGAATTATAATAAGTAACAAGGCTTATGTTTTGTAGATATAATTACTTTTATATGGTGAAAGGAACAGTTGTTGTACAGTGGTGTGTATTCCTGCAATGACATTTAGACCATACTAGACAACTTGACAATTAATGCAATTGCTAGACTACATTTATGACAAAATGACACAAGATAAAAAAACAAGTGATAAAATGATGAAGCTTCAGTGGTTTTTCATGTATTAAAATTTCAAGCATAAATTCCTGTACTTACACTTAAAATTAAGGGTGTGAATCATGTAAATAATCAAAAGACCAAAACCAATGAAGTGTTAGTTTAGAAGTTGCAATTTATGAATCTGTTCAACATCTTAATTAGCGAATACCAATAATATCTTAATTCTTGGTGATCAGTGATGTCAAACTAATTGTTATTTCACATTTGTTATTATGAAAATTTAATTTAAGATTAAAATGTTGAGTTTCTTTATACATACTTTTAGAAGAGGGTTGAAGTTTTTGAAATACATAAATTTGTTTTTGCATTTAAAATTTCAGAAAGATGCAAAATGCTAAAAACCATATAACCCCAAGCACTTTCAAAATCACACGGGTTATAGGATTTTTATCGTTTTGTAATAGTTTCTTGAAAATATGATAAAGTATATGCTTAAGATTTTATCACTTAGCTTGTAAATAAATCCTTTGTCATATAAAAAAAACATCCTTTGTATTATTTGTGTCAAATTCACTCTATAAACCTTGGCATAAGATGATAATGTATTAACATTATTGTAGGTTGAAAGTTACATAATTATGCTTTCTTCGAGTTTATCCAAATATGGCAAGCCAGTCATGAAAATTTTAGTTATATGGTCTCTTCATAGCTTCTTGTGATTGATGGTTTTCATGCCAAACCAGTAACATTCTTCTCTCCATTAAATGTCACATCAAGACATATCAGTCAAATAGCTAGTAAAAACTACATTGATGATAAGTATTCAAGGTGGGTTTTAATATTTACTGTATTAATTGAGGAGTTTATGTAGTTTTTGATGATTTGTTAACTCTCTGTTTAATATGATTCTTTCTCTCCTAGTTCTCACAAAGAATAGTCTTCTCCGGAGTACAACCAACCGGACCACTTCATCTGGGTAACTACTTTGGTGTCATTAAAAAATGGGAAACTTTACAAAACTTAAATATACCGTGCATTTATAGTATCGTGGATCTCCACTCTCTTACACTTCCTCAGAACCCCCAGAGACTAAGGTGATGTACATTTGAGAGATTAGAGTAACATTTTTTTCCTAAATTTTTTTAACTGTTTAACTTTCTTCTTACTACCCTGTAGATTTATTATGTGTATGATATTTGTTTTGCACATGAATGCTGTTGTTATTCTGTCTTTTGTTTGATGTTTTCAGGACCAACATACAAGTAGTAACAGCATGTCTATTGGCCTCTGGAATAGATCCAGATAAAAGTATCTTATTCCTGCAATCACAGGTAAACCCTTTCTTTTTTTCATTTCACCTTTTGCTGCTTTTGTTAAGCTTACATTATCGTTAACCTGCGATAATAGCAATTTACTCTTTTCCTCCTTCTAGAATTGTTTTTTGTGAAATCTAAGTCTACTATATGTTTTTAGGAGTGAACTACTTAAACAAAAGATAGAAGTACTCAGCTAGGTTAAGTTTTAGAAAAATTTGTATTTTTACCAGAAAAAAAATCTTTAAAAGTAGTATTAAACCAACTACTATTGACAAAGTAGTAGTTTACAGTGCACTAGGAAGCTGATCTGGATTTTTAATTCAAGCTTTGTGAGATAATATGGCTTTGCTTATGTTAATAAAAGCAAAATAATTTATATTTACTTGTTTTTTTATCGTGTTTATGAGACAGGTCAAATCTATCAAACTTACAAAGACTGATTTCATAGTGAAAATAACAAATAAATGTTTTTACTGAGAAAGAAAGGACGATATCTAGAAGCTATATATATTTTACATGTGATATTTGAAAATTTACTCATGCATAACAGGATTTTTAATTTTAAAATTAAAATCACTTTGCATTGTCTTAAAGGAAAAATTACAAGAAAATCATTAATTAAAATATCTAAATACATAATTTAAAAAATGATATTTTGTGTTTGAAAGCCTGTATCAGGATAATATTTTGAATATGTAATGAGAATCAGTTGTTTTTCTATGCATTTTCTTTGTTTTTAATTCAAGCTTTTTGGAATAATATGGCTTTGCTTATGTTAATAAAAGTAAAATCATTTAAAGTTTAAGGACTTATTCTTTTGTAGATTTACACATGAACTTTTTGCTACCTTCAAATAGTTTTATTTGCAAGCTTTTAGCCCAATGAGGGTTTGACAAGACAGCTGAAAGCTTGAAGTAAAAGTATTTTAACATAAAGTCCATTTATAATTCTTCATATTATTTTACATATGTTATGACTCTTAAACAACAAGTACTAGTTATTTTGCTCAGCATGGCCAGGTGGGTTAAGGCATTCGACTTGTAATCTGAGGGTCGCGGGTTTGAATTCCAGTCACACCAAATATGTTCACCCTTTCAACTGTGGGGGCATTATAATGTGACAGTCAATCTCACTATTCATTGGTAAAAGAGTAGCTCGAGTTGGTGGTGGGTGATGATGACTAGCTGCCTTCCCTTTAGTCTTACCCTGCTGAATTAGGGATGTCTAGTGCAGATAGCTTTCAAGTAGCTTTGCGCAAAATTAAAAAACAAACAAAAATAGTTATTTCGTAAATAAACATTTAACATTATACATGAAAGAAAAGAAAAATTTGATTCCAAAGAGAGTTGAGTATGCTACGTTACAAATTGGTTGAAAATTGACACATATTATCATCAAATCTGGGGATGAGATTAACTTTAGAATTACCCCATTAACTTTTAACACATCCTTCTAAACTGTTTATACATCAAGTTCTTTGTGTGTTCTTGATTTTGTTGTTTCACAGAGTTGCACCGAAAATATAAAGAATTATGCTGTGAATATTTCTGTTAGTTCTAATTATCACTGTTAGAATTTTCTTTGTATTTTATGTCACATGTGATTTCACATGTAATAAACAAGATGTTTATATCTTTAATTAATATTTTCCAAAACTTGTTTATTATTCCATGTGAATTTTTTAAATCAGATTTTTTAGTGTTAACATTTTTTGTTTTTTTATGAAGTAATAAACTTCTTTTGGAGCAGGTTCCTCAGCACACAGAACTGGCGTGGATACTTGGTTGTTCTTTAACAATGGCTCGTCTAGGTCAACTTCCACAGTTCAAGGTATAACTGTTCCATGTTGCTTCTTTTTTCTTTAGTTTTTGTGAAAGGTAGTGGATGAAAGAAAAAGCTACAGTTTCCACAAATTTGAAAATTAGTTCACAAAATGATAGATACTTAAAAATAGGTTTTATTAATTTCAACTATTTTGGCTTCCTTTATAAAATTTAAGTTTGCAGGTGAACATTTTCATTAATTTGAAACATTCAAGGCAATTTTATAATCCATGAAGTATTTCATGGGTTTCAGCATTTTAGTCGATGTTTTGGAAAAATTTATAGATTCAAAAAAGAAAAAAAAGGGCACAAAATCTTTAGAACAATTGCCAGAACTGACTACAGCACTGTTTAGACAAATATAAACTTTTAGTAGCAAAAATTAAAGGTCAAACTTTTCTTAATGCTTAGCATGCCTTATAAATTTCTTTTTATTCATCACTCCTGATACATGGTTAATGAAACATGAAATGTACGAACGTTAGTTGTGTTAGACCTAATATCTGTGTAATATATTATTTCATTAATTTACAATTGTTACAGAAATTATCTAATGTACCCAAAATGCTGAAACAAATGTGTATATTATATATATAAACATAAATTTTTTACCCATAAACCAGGAGTCGCCAAATTACGGCCAGCGGGCCGGATATGGCCCTCAAAGTCATTGAAATGACTAGCTAGCTGCTTTGAAATAAAAAGTGATATTTTATCAAATGTCCAACTGTCATAACAAAATAAATCACACAGATGGTTGCTTTAAGCTGGCAAACACGACGTTATGAAAAAAAGAAACAGTGCTGTCACACACACTTTTAACCAATAGGAAAATTCTTCTTTTGTCCTTGCTGCCTATTTATTTATATCGAGGCTTGTATCTATGAAAGCATTAGGATTTCGAAAACAAGTACAGACTTAACCTCCATCCTGTCGATTTGTCTTGTAAATTCAGCGGCCTAAGGTTACCACTTCAGCAAGCTCATTTCTCTTAGTAATCGGGTTATACACTTTTTGTAACTCATTCATTGGTAAATGTTGTGGCAAACGTATGTTTCAATATATCTTGTGTGTTCTTGGACTGGTACAATACTTTTCTTACAGCGTTCTGCATTTTTCATTTTCAGATCCTGTTTTTTTTTCATCCATCATTATAGCTGCTTTTAAAAGAAGAAAAGTGGACTCTGAGTGTTGTGCTTTAAATGAAAAATGGGGAGAAAAGTACTTTGTGGAAACAAAAACCAGAAAGCTACTTGTGTGTTATGCACCAAAAGTGTTGCCATTTTGAAAGAGTACAGTATTCGGCGTCACTATGAAACAAAACAATAGCATATTTTAAATTTTCCGGAAAGTTCCATTCTGAGAAATTTGAATCTATGAAACTTGTTTATGAATTTCAAAAGAATCTCTTCTTGAGAAAGTTTGCAGAAAATGAATCTGTCACTCGTACAAGTTACAAAATAGTGCAGAGGATAGCAGAGCAAGGAAAACCTTTTAGTGATGGCAACTTCATCAAAGAGTGTATGATGGAAGCAACAAATGAGCTGTGTCCTGAAAAAGCCAATTGCTTTGAAAGTATCAGCCTTTCAGCAACTCCAGTTGTACAGAGAGCAGAAGAACTTGTAGAGAACATTGCATTACAGATATGCCAAAAAGCTAGAAACTTCTTGTGGTATTATCTGGCATTGGACAAGTTTACTGTTCTCTTGAGTACGTCACAACTTCTTGTGTTCATTCATGGAGTTAATTTGGACTTTCAGATCACGGAACAGTTGACATCAGTTTGAAGCATGCATGGAAGAATAACTGGAGAAGACATTTTCATGGAAGTGCAAAAACTTTGCAAGACCATAACCTTCAGTGGAATCAGCTTGGAGGTGTAACAGTTGATGGAAGAAAACACATGGCTCTAGTAAAGAAGGGTCTGGTGGGGCTGATAAGGAAACAGTTGGAACATCTTCAACTCCCAAGCGCTCTGTTCATACACTGCATCATACATCAGAAGCACTCTGTGGAAAAGACTTAGATATTTCTTGTGCACTGAAACCAGTCATTTCTGCAGTAAACTTCATTTGGGGTCATGCACTTAATCATTGCCAGCTCAAGGCGTTTCTTGAAGAAATTGATTCGGATTTCTGTGACTTGCCTTATTACATGGCAGTGACGTGGCTCAGCTGGCGTAAAGTCTTGTCTCATTTTTATAAGCTGAGAAGAGAAATAGAAATAGAAAAAGATATACTTCTTATCAAGAAATATAAAGCCAATCCACTTCTGTCGAATCCACCCTGGTTTTCAAAGTTGTCATTTTTGGTTGACATCACATCCCACATGAATGAACTGAACTTGAAATTTCAGGAGAAGAATAACCTTGTCTGTGATTTTTATAGAATCATTAAATGATTTCAGAGAAAGCTGTCATTGTTTGAGGCACATTTGGAAGGTGGAAACCTTTCTCATTTTCAGTGTTTCAATGAGTTTCGTGCTGGAATCACAGAAGATACCAACCTGAAGTTTCAGAAAAAGATTATAGGTGATTTAAATAAGTATTTTTTAGAGAGATTTTTGGATCTCGACAGAATCAAAAGTTATAACATTCCCCTTTGGCAGAATCCTTTTGATTGTGTCAGTGATGACGTGCCAGTGGAACTTCAACTGGAGGTCATTGATTTGCAAGGAAATGACTTGTTGAAAGCAAAACACAGAGAGGGATAACTTATTGAATTTTACAGCTGCATACCTGAAGATGATTTTCCAAAGCTGAAGCAGTTCGCATCTGGTATGGCAACAGTGTTAGGAATAACTTATGTCTGTGAACAAGCATTTTCAAAAATGAAGTATGTGAAGTTGGTACTTCAATCAAGGTTGACTGATGAACATTTGAAAGCAATTCTAATGATTGGATGCAGTAATTCAAAACCGAACATTGAAGATATTTTGAAAGCCAAATGCCAATTTCATATATCTCACTAACTTTTTTGCAGCTTAGTGAAATTCAGTCATGTACTCAGTATGTGTGATGTGACAATTGTTTTTATCAAAGGTTTCATTGATACCCTTTTGGTAAATAAAAATGTTGGTTGTATTTCTGTTTGTTTTTTATTATATGTATGTATTGTATGCTACTCCCACATGGCTAATGTGGCATCCTAAACTTAGTGTTCAGTCTTTTACAGAGAGCTTTCATTCTACTTTATGAGTATTAAACATAATGATCATGCGGTCCATGCTTCTCATTACCCAAGTAATCTGGCCCCCTGTGAAAAAAATTTGGTGACCCCTGCCATAAACAAAATGCATTTAGAAATTAGGAGAGCGAGATGTGGGCTTGAGCGCTCAAATCTCACTCTCCTTATTTCTAATCTTATGTGAGACTAGCAGATTGGAGGTTAAGACAGATAGAAGGTGTATTCCCACCACAATGTGAGTTCTATGTCCGTAGTCACCTTCAAAACTTAGGATACATTTTATAATCCCACATTGTAGCTTGTAGTTCAGGATGTTTTTTGAAAATGTGCAGTGTATTTTGCTTAAGTTTAATGTGTTTTGTTTATGGGCTAAAGAATTATGGTTCTAATATAATTAATCAGAGGTTGGGATTTGCTGTTTTTAATGCAGTCCTTCCTCATGATTATGTTTACTTATTTGACTTCATTTGGATGTAATTATGTAATTTCACTGAAATATATATATTTCAGGAAAAGTCATCTTCATTGAGAGAAATACCTCTTGGTTTGTACATCTATCCAGTTTTGCAGAGTGCAGATATCCTACTCTACAAGTTAGTTTACCTTACTATCTATACAAGTTAGTGATACTTTAAGCAGGTATTGTACAAGGTTATATAAAAGTTTTTGGTGATATAGATCAAGTAGGTATTGTACAAGGTTATGTGAACGTTTTTACAGCAGTAGGTTAAGCAGATATTAAAACAACTGACTGTAAAGATCATAAACCATTCACTTCATTATCTATTTTATAATCTTGGGTATACCAATGGCAACATTTTCTCTAAACATTTATTGTGTATTTTTCTTTACCTATGGATGATCTTATGTTAAAAAATTGTCACTTACAGTGTATGACAGTAATTTCAATCTGTTTGTTAATTTGTGCAAAACATGTAGAATATTTCACCTGATATGGATTTTGTTTTGTGGAGGCATAATTAAGCAAAAATGTAAGTAAACTTTGTATCCAGTGACATTTGTGGTGTGTTTTCAGAGCAACAGAAGTACCAGTTGGAGAAGACCAAGTTCCACATATCCAGCTTGCCCAGCATTTAGCTCGCTCATTCAATAACAAATTTGGTTATCTCTTCCCACATCCCAAGCCATCTATAGGTAGGTATTGTTTTACCCTTTAAAAAGAAAGGTCCTTTTGAAAGTGCTCTGGTTATAGAGTTTCATCATTTTACAGGTAGGACATTTAATTACCAGTCAAAACTATTCTTACATTCCAATCCTAAATTTAATTGGTAATTTGATTTGGGAATCAAATTTTTCCTGCATATAAAGCCTTCTTAGGTAAGTAATTTGTTTGTTAACTGACACTTTTCTTGTACATCTCAAGGACAAGAGTGAAGAAAAGAAGTTTAAAGACATCTAATATTTAACTGAACTCTTTCCACATATAAAGCCTTCCCAGGCAAGTAATTTGATATTTAACTTACACTTTTATTGTATATCCCAGTGACAAGTGTAAAGAAAAGATGTTGAATGTATAATATTTGAAGAAATGTGTATCAGAGTGTAGTTGAAATAATGGCTCTTGTATCATTATTAGAACAGAATTTGATTATTCAAAAACATTTTTTCATACTTAAGACTAAGAACAAGAATTCTAAACCATAATTTCTATTGGTTGTGGAATATATAGATAGTAATGTAATAACAAAAACTGAAATGTATTTAATGAAATATGTGTTTTGAAATATTATTTTTTGCCCATAGTAGTAATATTATGGACTTGAAAGTGAAAACAGCAGATAGTCCAATGTGACTTTTCTCTAAAACAAATTCATTTTAATAAAATGTTCTGAAATTCCAAATGTGAATTGAAAATCAGGAAAATTGCTTTCTAAAATACAAGAATAAGTTTACTTTTCACTGTATTGAGAAGTAGCCATTTATTATCATTCAATATCATTGTTTGTTTAAGAAATGTATTTTAAGTATGAATTTGAAGAAAAAAGCTATTTGCATTGGATAAAGCATCTCCACTTTTACACATTTTATATTCAGGTTAGTAAGTTGAGTCCCATTAGAATGTGAAGTTGGTTCCTCACATTAATCTATTTAGGTTTTTGTGTACTTCCCCATCAGCTAAATTTAGAACTTCTACAAGTAGTATCTCAGCAACATCTTTAAATAACCATGTAAGTGGATTTGCATTCACTACCTGGCATCACCTTCTTCTCATGCGTGAAAATTATCTAAAAACATTGCTACTGCTCGCTTTACAGTAGTTTTACTTATTTATATTAAAATTATTCTCAACGTGCAAGTGGACTAAAATCTTACAAGAAATTTATTGCACAATAGAAATTCAATACTATATCAGTAAACCATAAATAGGCTTACCTGGAAATAAGCCTATTTCTTATATGTTTAATATGGTGAAAACAATCCTCTGGGGAAATTAGATATATTCATATCCTTAATAAATAAGTGCTTTGTTTTCCTAAGATAACATTTAGTGTTTAAAAATTAGATAAGTTGTGTTAATTGAACTTTTACCATTAATTTATTTAGTTCTTTTCAAATCACACAGGGGAGGCTGGTCTTTAACTAATGAGATGCGTCTTTCTACATGACATCATTTGCAAGCCACCCTGTGAAATGAGGGATATCAACACATTTCTTGTTAAGTCTGAACTAATGTTGTTAAAAAACATGATGATTCAAAATGTCTTATTTACTTAATGTATTTGTCACTTATCCATTCTTTGCCCTGCAATGGTTCAAGTGGATCTACATAAGTTCTGCTGTTCCACCATATGTTCAATTTCTTTGTTGACAGTTGTGGTGCATGACTTTTTTTTTTTTTTTTTTTTGGTTTATGTGGTGTCATTGGACGTTTAGTAGATTGTCAGTAGCTTGCAGGTTGATACCTCTGGCACATTTTCAGTATTTCTGGTTCAAAAATTCGTTTTTTGTTCTGAATTTAACTCCAATTTGCTTGCATGTAACTTTTGTAGTCCAGATATTCTCTGTTCCTGTTCTATAATCATGGCTCTTCATTTCCCACCTTCTATTCATATTTTGGCTTTCAGTATTTCAATTTGAATTTTACCTTTTTTGAATTAAAATGAATGTCAAACAGATACTTAAGTCTGAAATATCTTCCTTCTTACCTCCCCACAACTTAATTTTCATCGTAACTGTAACTCAATCAAATCTGACTCATTGCAGGAAAGCTGAGGTTATGCAAGACTTGCTAACTATACATAGCTATAAATCAAATGAATTGTTAGAGGGTTATGTTTATGGAATATAAATATATAAAGAATGTAAAGCAATTTTATAGGTAGTATGATTAACATTTATCAACAAGTTTTTCTGAGTTAAGTATTTGATGGTTTGATGTGGAGGGAGAGTATTCACTAGTTCTATTTTTAGTTCTTTACAATTATGTCTTGTGATTCCTTTCTAAAGATTTAGCCTCAGTTATAGTTACTTTGATGTATTAGTTTCTGAATTGTTTTGGATAATTAACTTTCAGTAACATATATAGAACACAACTTTTTTTTTCTCTCTGTTTTGGTGGAATTGAACCTATGTGCTTGTTGTAGCTATATACCTCAGTTTATAAGATAAAACAATTATTTTTTTGTTAGAGCAGATGTCAGGTTGTTGAACTTTTGTATATTTGGTACTGATATGAAGTAGTTAAATATTATGTTCGATAATACAAGTACATGGTAAAATTTCAGACACTTCAAAAGTGACTGGCCTTCATATAAATTCTGGTACACAAGATAATATACAACACTCAAAGTATTGCACTGAGAAGCTGATCTTGAAACAAAGTAAATAAGTTTAGAAGATGATTATGACAGATTTTAATTGACAAGGTTAATAAAAAGATTCATTCCTGTCTTTGCAACTGCCTTCCTTCTCAATGTAACCAACAATCTTTTCTCTGTTCCTTTTGTGTTAAAGTAGATTTTAACTCTAAAAGGTTTTTATCCCCAAAGTCTGCCTCCTTATCCCAATTCTTCTTGTTTCATCATAGAAGAGACAGCAGCCAGCCGTTTAAAAAGTCTGAGACAACCAGACAAAAAAATGAGCAAATCAGAAGCTGATCCAAAGGGTAGAATAGAACTTACAGATCCTCCAGATGCAGTGAGAGAGAAAATTATGAAGGCAGTTACAGACTTTATGTCAGCTGTAACATTCTCCCCAGAAGAGCGTCCAGGTGTAAGTAACTTGATAAACATCCATAATTTGTTTACAGGTCTAACTCCAGAGGAAATCTGTAAACAAAGTATGTGTCTTGAAACAGCGCAATACAAGCTGGTGTTAGCTGAAATAGTTATTGAAAAACTTAAACCTCTTCAGAAGAGGATAGATAATATTCTGAGAGAACCCCAACATATTCAATATGTATTACAGAAAGGAGCAGAAAAAGCAACTGAAATTGCTATAAGCACAGTGACACAAGTTAAAAAGTTACTAGGAATGCTTTAGTTAAATGTGATTTTATGACATATGTAGTTTACTAATAAAAAGTGATATACTGGGAGAGACTTGTTTTTTGTGAGAATTACACAAAGATAATGAACTCACAAATTATAGGCTTGTAAATATACAGACTGTCTTGATCAGTCATATAGTTAAGTCCTACCCTTTATGTGATATTGTTTAAAACAACTTGTAAGAAAGTATGGAAATAGTCCTCCTGTGTCACTGTCATGTAATATTATATGGTGCACAAGCAAGATGTGGAAAAATCATAGTGGCATGGAGCTTTTGCATTACCCTAATAGGTAGTTCTGAAAATCTTCTTGGAAGCAGGAATTCATTTTTGAAACACTAATATTAAGGTGGTACATATCCTGAATGTACTATTATCTAAGGTTCAGACTTATTTTTTATTTGAAAAGATACTGAGATGTGTATGGAGATGCATATTGGCACATGTTGTATTACATTATCATTGTGGCTAATTTATATATTTTAAAAAATGAAGTATCTTATGGTCCTGATAACGATTCATATGATTGGATACTTCTGTATACAGATTCAGACTTCTATGGGTTATAAAAATTAGTCTGAACTAATGAAAACTCAAATTTAATTCAAGGTCAAATTATGGCATAAGGAGTATGCCTTCCGCAGAACATGTGCTACATTGACTTGCAAATAGTTATTTAATACAAATAGTTTCATGGTGATCAAGATATATGCTGTTAAAAAATAATTTTCATAATAACTTTCACTCTCATGTAATAGCAGAATATATGCTACAATAATAAGTAAAGAATCACAAGATGAGTTCTTTTAAGTTTATTTTTCTAGAGCACATAGTAACTAAATTAATTTGATGTTTCCCAACCACATAGACAAATACATGCTTTCTCTGTCCATAGATAGTGTACTTCTAAAGCAACATACAAAATATTTAAGGCAGTAGCCTCTTATAATCCATTATTAGACTGTTTTTATTATAGTAATAAGGTATTTGAAAACATTATTGTTGTGTAGATGACACATATTTCAGAATATAATTATGTAGTATATGAAATCCAATTGTTAGTTGAAGGAAGATATTGAGTTTACAACTTACATTATTTCTTTTATAACCTGGCAAAATTATTCATAACGTAAAACTGTTTCTTATGGTGTGAATCTTATTCAAGAAATATCATAAGCTAAAAGTAAATGCAGAAAGCAATTTAATAACTTAAACCATTGGAACCTGTAGCAATTTATGTATGAAACCAGTAATTACTGAAATTATTCACCAAAATCATGATATTTGAGGTAGCACACAATCGTGCCACTAATCTAGATAATAATATGTCAAAATCTTAACACACAAAATATTGGACCTGTACCAACACCAGCTGATATTGTTTGGAATATTGTCACTAACTTGGTTTATTATTATACCAAAACCTTAATTTTAACACAAGAAATACTGGACCTACAGCAATAACAAATGTTGTGTAGAAACACTTACCTAGGCTAAAATACATCAAAATATTCGTTTTAACACACAAAATACTGGATCTATGCCCACAACAACTAATGCTGTGTGGAATATCATCACTAACCTAGGCTAAAATATATCAAAATATTTATTTTAATGGAGAAAATACTGGACCTCTTCCAACCACATCAGATGCTGTGTGGAATATTGATGTTTATGTTGTTTACTTTTGTTATATACTTATTTTAATGCACCCTAAAAATATCAGACCTACAACAATATCTGAGCTCTGTGCAACCTTGTTTGTAGTAATACAACATCATCACAAAAGTTTACACTACCAAAACCCTTGGCATCAACATGTAATGCCATCTACTGTCTTCATTTAATGCTTCATTGAGAATTTTATTTTCAGTAAAAAAATATCAACTGTCTTTGTAGCACTGCCACTTAAAACTGGTGTGAAAAATTGTTGGAACATCACAAAAAACAGAATACCTTGCCCAAAACAGAAAATGCAACCATTATGTTATGACATGTTGTAGTATCACTGTGGGACATTTGTTATTGTTTTAATTGTTACTCACATTATCACATTGTCTCTTCCATTTATAATTTGTTAGTTTTATTGAAGCTATCTACATTAAATAAAGACATCTCCGCTTTTTAAAATATGATAGAATTGTTCTGGTCGTTAAAAATATTCAAGACAGACAAGTTTCATCATCTTCTCGAAAGATTAAAATTGCCATTTTTCAAATGATAAAATTATCAAATAATTCCAGATGATACTGAGCCGATTCATCTGCTAGTATAATTGTTTCATAACATGTTAGGAAATTGTAAAGAATCTAATTGAAATAATTTTTTTTAATGATATAGAATAATCATGAAATTAACTAGTACAGGTTTTAATTGACTATTGATAGAGTAATTGTGTAGTATCAAGAAAGAATCCAAACTGGTTGATTTCGAGCTTATTCAAAGCTTATTATTATTCAAATGTCTAGGATGGAAATAGCTACTACACTACTGCAATCGTTCATAAAATAAGTTATTTTGATCCTTCGATTAAGAAAAAAGTTCATTATTCTCTATTTCAACAAACCTGGGTGTGGATGGACCCTAACAATTTTCTTGGTTGTATATCTTTTTTTAAACAATCAATACATGTAATTGTAAAGCAGAAACCCTGAGCTGATATGACACTGTTTTCAAAACAAGCAGATGGAGTATGTAGCTAAAATTTTATCTTTACTTGGGGTCCATGCAGACCTTTTTTGTAGCACAGTTTGGGAAGCAATGTGTAATCTCATAGAATAAGTATATTTTTAAGATCAACAGTTAAAGAACAATAGCATAGTACATGATAAAAATCAAATAATTAATACAATACTGTAATGGAATATAAACAACACATCAAATGCCCTTGTAACCTTTTAACCAGTTTACTGAAGTTATCATTGGGTACCAATGTCAGTAATACTTCCAAATAAGAGAGTTCAATGACAGTTTAAAACATAAAAAAAAAACTTGTATGTTGTCCTTTGATGATCAAACAACAGAAATCAGAACTAAATGATGTAAGATACTGTTAATATTCCATTGTGGTGTAGTACATCTTATTAGTCGCTACAAATACATTGTAGCTGGTGCTAATATACTGTTCAAATATAATTTTGACAAAATAACATCCATCTACAACAGTTATAATGTTATGGAGGAACTGAGAATCAGTTCCCTAAAACATCTTAATGATAAAAATATTTTGAAACAGTAAACAAAAGTTGCTAACAATATGTAAAGTAAATTAAAATATCACTTTATTCATCTGTTACTGAGAGGTTAGCTTTCTCACATTACACGTTTAGAAACCTCAACTATTATATCATTACAGTTCCAAGTTTTTGGTAATCCATTTTTAAGAGCTCTTCCAATCTAGGTAAAAGGTTAACTTGTTAGTCCATTTGAAGTTGCTTCAGTTACTTGTTGGCATGTGTTTCAGGCTATTTGCAAGGTTTAGCATTATAATCCCAGAATTTTATCACCTATCCAGTGAAGTATGAAAGTATTTCAACATCTCAAGCATGTACGATAATTCATTTAAAAAAACTGTATATAAAACAAAAAGAAAATGTATGAGAAATGTTAAACCTTTTGATGCATAGGAAAGCAAGAATCACCCTTCTTAAGTGAAGAAGACTTTTGGAATATCAAGTTTGTTTGTTTCTTTTAAACCTTAGAGTTAATCAAACAGATATATCAATTTTCAGCTCATGAACTCTTAGAACACAATACTTTATTGCCAAACTATCCAAAATTTGTAATTGTATGAATTGATAATCTTTAAACAGTTCCTGAGAAAGTACACTTGTGAAAGAGGAAAGAATATCTAATTGATTAAATTTAAAAATATGAGGCCTATCATACTGATATTTTAGGTCAAATTTCTCTAAAAATGCCTAATTTTTAATATTCATATTTTAAAAATGAAGAGAGGTTTATTGTCAATTTTAAGTTTGACTGGAATTATTGAACTTTAATATTTAGCTTAGCTTTTCATGTCACTATGTCATTTGTTTGCAATAACTTCACAAAACTCCTTTTATAATTTTCTAGTAAAGGCTATGTCTAGGTACAACAACAATGGTTGTAAGAGAGCTTTTAAGATGAAATTACAAAAAAATACTTTCAAATACCAAAGTTTCTCAATCAATCACCAACAATATGAAATATAGTGGTATCACAAAATGAAGCTAACTGGAAACAAAAAATAATTATCATTCATCTTTGAGGAGAAAACAAGCCATTCCAAAATACTTCAAACTAACAATCATCCTTCAAGCTTTCTAAATACTTAAAACAATTTACCCCAATTAAAATAAAATGAACTTAAAAAATCATTTTAAATTATTTTATTGTCACTATTATGCTAATATTTTAGAATTACTTTCTATTTATAATTTAGAAAAAGTTTGTCTGTCATTTCTTGTGGTTAACTAAATGTTAAATAAATTAAGTAAATAAAACCTGAAACTTGGGTGTCTAATTAACTGTAAATATGAATTTTTATCAAGTATGAAAGTCTATATGAAACTAATAAACTTATAGTACCTTGTCCAGAGGGGGTAATTTTGTATATTTAACAAATTTATGTTAATTTCAGAAATCAACATATTCCCCACAATATTTCAATATCTGGTAAAAATACTTTTAAAAAATTACTTTTGCACTTTAACACTAAAATCTTTCTCATACACACACACTTAGTAAAAAATCAAAACAAAAATCAAGCTTTATCTTTCTATTTTACAGGGTTGCATTATTGTTGTGATTTAACTTGTCCAATAATTGACTTTTGTTCAATATATCAGTTTTTGTTAATCTGCTGTTGTGTTACAGAAAAGCACAAGAGCTTTAAACCTAGTAAGTTAACTTTGTAATGTAAAGCACTGACTATAACATTTCATAATTTTTCTTAGAAACTGTGTCAATCTGTATTTAATTGTTTCATCAAACGAAAACACAAACTTGAATTTTATGTTCAAAAACATTTCAAGTGATGTCTTCTGATTTTGCCTCTAATGTGAACTGATGTAAGATTATATAAACAGTGCCACAAGTTTTTCCAGAATACCAATGAAAAAATTAGTTTGTATTTAAATTTTACTTCATAGATTTTCATAAAATTATTGTAAACTACTTACTCTTTATGTATTTATGAGCATGCTAATTTTTTAACTTTTTCTAAAACCATTGGCTTTAAATAAGGTAATGTGAAAATTAATTTCAGAAACTGAAAGATAATAAATATTTAAAATTCACAACTCAGTGTTTATGTAAAACTGAATTTCTAAATCAAATTTTTCATATAACCATACAAGGTACTTGATATACATACAGATAATTAAACTTTCTCCTAATCATGAGCTGAAAATTAAAGTACACAAATTAGAAAAGTTATTCAACTTCTGACAATCTAAAAGGAAGTCACTTTTAATTTAAACAGTAGGAATGGTGAGATAGTTTGTAAAAATATAGATCAGTATTTACCTGTTCACTGTCATTATTTTTTTTATGATTCAGAGTAAACATTTATTCATGATGTTCAGGACGTTTGTTAACGTAAGTTTTAGACACACAACAATGGTGCAAGGCTCAGATTTGATGGCCAGCAATTGGTGTGTCCGTTTTTCCTGGATATTTGTTGATCATGTCTCCAGTGACTGCCAATAAAACACAAAAGTGTAATACTAGAGGAAAATACATGATATTTAATATATTTGATTTAGAAATGTGTCAGTGGAACACTTCCACCCTCCTCCAACCTTGTGTACTTTTTGTTTTCTTATAGCAAAGCCACATTGGACTATCTACTGAGTCCACCGAGGGGAATTGAACCCCTGATTTTAGCATTGTAAATCTGTAAAACTTACTGCTGTAACAGCAGGAGACTATAGGTTTTGTTCCTGAGACACAAAATCATACTGATCAATATGACACAGACAAGTTCAATTCAACATTTTAGAAGTTTAAGCTGAATGTGAAAGTTCACAGTTACTTTAACCTTAGCCTTCAAAGCACTTTAGCATCAGATAAGCCACACATTAAAACAAAGAAACATGCCATCACAGATAAACCAGTTATCTTTAGCTTTCAGAAAAATGATCAAAAATAAATATTTTAACTATTCTAAACTATTTTTGTTATGTGCATGGCTTGAACCAATGAAGTAAAATTTCACTGACAGTGACCACACTAGTAACACTTCATTCTAAAAATTCTTTGCTGATACAGATGGAGAGCTTGAAGTGTAAATGGAAGTTTTAGGCCTTCATTTATCATTTGCTTAAAACAAATTTTATTACTGTGCAACTATGGAAGCATGTGGTAATGCAGTACAAATTTCCTGTGATTATCGAAGTAGTCACAATTTTGCTTGTATTGACCATTTCAAATGCACATGCTTAATGTGGATTTTCATATAAAAACAGAATAACCAGTGTTCACAGAGCACTGATAAAACATTAAACAAAATAAGCATGGTTAACCAATGGAAAAATGGCCCATATCCAAATAGCTGGTGAACAAGTAAAGACTAGCTCAATTTATAAAAGATCAAATAAAAGAAGACATTAAGAAACTGAATACAAATTTGTCTTTACCATACTGAAAGTTTGTGTTATTTAGTACTAATAAATTTCAAAAGTTAAATATTTTTTGTGTGCATTCTCCACATGATGCAGTGGAAGGAACAGAAGTAAATCAAAACCCAGATTCAAATGTCATGGATTTATAATTTGTTTTTTTAAGAACTAAACAAACTGCCAGAGAAAGAAAGAGGCCCCCAGTATTGCTGATCAACTTTAAAACGGAAATTTGAGCCTTGTTGTGGTCTGGTGATATGAGAAACAGGTTATTACAAAGTGTTTAGTGTGTGACTCCCAAGTTCAAAATCTAACCCCCTAATAACATGTACAAATAAACTAAATTTTGGATTTCATAAATTACAAACACATCCATAATAAACAGTTACAAACTGTCAAGTGATATTGTTTTTTTTTACATGGGAAAACAAGTAAAGTGAGTAAGTACTAAAATGCAGAAAGGTTAATTTAATTTTACTTTGTTATCCTATAGAGTAAAAGGAAGCAACAATTATCTAATGCATAGTATTCTTTCCATTAGAAACCAGAGTAACAAAAAAAAGAGAAGTTCATATAATTTTTACAGGCACAGTCAGTGCATGTCGATGTATATTATTGTCCTCTGTCAGTTCCATTTCTTTATTTTTATTACTTTTTCACTCTTAGAAAGTCAATAATGTTGAGTTATATCTAAGTCTATTGTTAAGATAGATAAATTGATTTTCACATAAAAACCTAAATAAATACAACAAACAAAACAATATTTTGGTCATTTCAGTCCCTTACAATTACTAATAATCTAATGACAATTTAAACAATGAATGCTTGAATGTGCATTATGGGATTTTCAATAAATTCTCGACTCTGGATTAACTTTAGCTCCAATAACTCTGAATTAAATTTGTCTTCACTTCCCAATACTTCTGAAATTGAAATAATTAAAAAAATAAATACAAATGCAAATCAACAAGAGTATAAAACAAAAATTACTTACCTGTAGTAACTCTGATGTTTAATGAGCATCTTTGTAATTAATAAAAAGCATTATATCAACACAGCTGCATTTGTGACTCATAACACTTTAATTTCACAGAACATGACTTATAAAACATAAGTTAACAGAACCAAAATTAAGTCACAAAGCATGTGCTCATGTTTTTATATAAAATGTACAAATTTTTATTAAACATTGCATTCACATGCACCACAAGTTTCTTAGTTTGAATAGTCATAGGTAATTATTTTTATGTAAAATGTATTTAAACAAACATGAAAGTCCTTAAGTTGAAGGGTCATCAAATTAACAGTTGCTGATTTATATGAATGAGAAAAAAAAAAATGCTCAAGACAAATAATAATTTTTAATAAATTACTAATCACTAGATACTGCTTAAAATACACCTAAAAATTAAAATTAAAAATCTTTACTGAAATGAAATAAATGTTACAGAATATAAAAAAACAATTTTGGAAAAACTATTTATTTTAAATTTAAAATACCAAGATATGATTATTTTAAATAAACCAACCAAATTATGTCAGAATACAAATAAGATATTTCTGATAAAAAGATTTTTTTTGCAAAGACTTTCCTCTACAAGCACAAGTGCTACAGTTTGTTTCTATGTTGTAACATGAAAAGAAATTTCTGCTTTGTTAGTTTGTTCTTTTACAGCAAAGCCACATTGGGCTATTTGCCATGTCCACCACAAGGAATCAAACTCCAGATATTAGTGTTGTAGCCTGTAGACTTACAGCTGTTTCGTTCTGGAATATTTTACTTAGAATAATTACACTATGTAACAAAATTTTTTACTTTTTATTGTTCTTGGGCAGAAAGCATTATTTCCTAATTGCTTATGCCTAAAATAAGTGGAAAAGACCTATTTTTCTCTTCAAACTTTGCTTTTGTGACCTGGGAGAATATAACGAAATATGATAGGAGACTATATTTAGAGGCTGATACATGCTGGTGATTTACACTACAGTTACAAATCTCAAGAAACTACTCACTTCTAAACATTTTTGTATAACTTTAGTATAAATACATCTTGATTCATGTGTTGTTTAATTCAGTCCTTATGTAAATGAAAATGTGCAAATTTGCCCATTTTTACATAGAAAATAGGTTAATTTCTAAATTTCATTATCCAGATCACAAAAGCAAAGTCTGAAGGGAATAATGGCCATTTTCTGTACTTTTACAACATGAGCAATTAAGAAATAACGCATACTATCCAGGACCAAAATTTGTGTTACATGGTATTATCACAAGTTCATAGTTTACTGCAATACTACTTCTGCTTATTGTTATATATAAGAGACTCACTGTTTCACTATTACAATATGCAGGGTTTCCCAGAAAGTACTAAAAATATATATGAAGCTTAACCTATGATGCAATTTATCAATTGTCACTGAGTTATACCAATTTCAGGGAATTCCATCCCTCATCAGTATCCCTGGATAAAAGGAAATTGAAAGAACAGGACTATACGTCTTATAGTGGTGGAATGTATATTCTATAAGATATAGGTTCATTGTGGTAAATATATACAGAAAAATAAAAAGACTATAAATATCATATATATAAATTATGTTTAAGTCTTTCTCATTTCTCAGCATCAAGAAAACTGTTGACAAACATATTTCTCTGCTTTAAAAGGCAGGGAAAATGAAACATCTACTTGAGAGTTTCTTTACAAACTGTTTTACTTTGGTGTTTAAATGCTGTGATACAGAAATGTTTAAACTTTACAGCTTTTCTAATTAATATGGAAGACTTTTAATCATAAAAAATACCTGTTTTTTAGAATACACTTAAACTGTTTAAATCCAAAATATATATATTCATATAAAACCTTCACTTAAAAAACTAACCTTTAGCATGTGCATATGTTGTCTTCAGCACATCTTGTAGACTGTTAACAGTCTTCTCACAAGCCACCTAAGCAGGGAAATATTTCATTACTTAAATAATATATAACCAAATGGCAAACTAGCTTGGCTCAATCCAAGTACTGTAGCTAAAAGAGACGATTTTGAACAATTTCAGAAAAGTTGTAATAAATTTGTTTATTTTTGGATATTTTTGCAAAGTTACTCAGTGGTTATCTGAACTAGCCGTCCTTAATTATTAATGAACAAACTAAAGGGAAGACAGTTAATAAGTAGAACCAAATGCTTACTCTTTGGCTACTACTGTCTTACCAAATAGAGGAATTTAAGCATCACCCTTAAACATCCCCATGGATTAGGGGCACTCAAACCTGACAGTTGCAGAACATTGCATACAAGTGACTGGAATTATATGAAGGGAAAGAAAGCAACATCAAAATGGACAATTCTTCTTTCCAAGCTGACGAAGCTAACTCCAAATTATGAAGCCAATTAACACCTAACTCAAACTGAAATAACAGAAGATCATCTGGTTTGAAATTACAAATCAAAATTCTAACTCTTCATTCCTGCCTCCAAAATTACAAAAAGGATGTGGAACAAATAAAGTTCAGCCAAAGACTCAAGGACTTGATGCCCTGCATGCAGAATTATGTGAAATTGAGGACCCTTTCCACAACCATGAAAAGTAAAAGAATTAACAAAAAGAAAGACCACATTTGCCCAAATAGAAAGCAAGGTGTCATTTTTGGACAAGAATTACAAGGAGATTTCCACATAAATTGGACCACCTTTTTACCTGGCATCTGGAAAAACATAGGGCTAAGAGTGATAGAGTTCTATATTTGCCCTCTTTGCATGGAATAAAAAGTACAAACATCACTCAGGTGGAGAATACCTCTTCCCACCACTCTAGCAACTGTAAAACTGGTTAGGACTCCCTTACTCCACCAGAAGAGAAGGGGAAAGGGGTGATTCGTGTTGGAGAGTCCTGAGAAATGATTCTCTAGAGACAGTGCAAATGGTGAACAACCCCAATATGTTCAATTCTGGAGTTAGCAGAGATAGGCAAAGTCTCTTTATGTCTTACTCTTGAGAGTCCATGAGTGACAGTCCAGTATTGTATATGTGATATATAATAAGTGCCAAGATGGTCTTACTGAACACCTCAACAGAGCTTGTTGCTATCAGCAATTTAGTTATTAGCCTATTGATAGTTAGTGTGGATTTGCAAAAGCATACCTGACCAGGCAATATCTGCCACAGAAAATGACAAGAAGGTTTTTGAAAATGAATAAAGCTATTCACCTGCCTAACAATTGAGTTAAGGTGCACAGAATGGCCATGGAGGTAGCCAAAATCCATTCAAGGAAAAGACTGCTAAATCCTGTAAATAGTGCAAGATAAAGGCTCTAGGTATGGTCCACATACCAGCCTGTACAATCCTCTCCAGTGGTTGAAGTAGCAAAGTTGCCAGGGACATTAATTTATGTTGAACTAGATGAGATGAGACCCTCAGAAGTCTCTGCTCCTCCAAAGAAAGACCAGAGGTAAGCTTTATGAACAAACTTTTCAAAGTGACACAGTATAAGTCATGTGATATTGAAGGACCCCAATGGATAAATAACCAGTGAAGTGAACCCCAAAACGATTTAGTACAAACCACATAATAATGAATAACCCAAATAGGAAAGATGAATAGGAAAGAAAGCCTTTATCTTCTTATTTAGCTGTTGCACTTTTGGGTAGAAATTACCACTCTGAAAATAACAGAATATAGTTGGAATGTTACAGTGTCCTGTTAACACAAAGCACAAACAAATCTGAATATCAATGTCCTATAGCCAATAACAGTAAAACAATATGTTGTAAGTGAAAGATAATATAGGGAATATGATCCCAAAGGTTCAAAAGGTGTGTGTGTCAATATGTGGAGAACAACTGTGACATCTCAATTAGAAACCTGGAAAGGATGACAAAGACAGACAACTGAAAAATGATTTAAAGAGTAATAACAAAATCAGGGACTCAAAATTTATATTCACTTAAAAAAAGAAAAGTATCAGAATAGCAGATTTATATAAGGCAACCAACAAAGTCACTAAACCTTTATCAAACAAACATGTCAAAAATTAAGATGTGGTGATGTGGGTTGGTTGGTTGATGTGGTGTTTTATGGCACAAAGCAGCTAGGCTATCTGCATCAAATGTCTGGTAAAAAGTTAAAATTAAAGTTAACTTGGTAAAATTCATAAAAGGAAATTGAGGTAAAACAAAACAAAGTTTAAAAAAACAATAAATAGCATAAAACCAATGTTTACATCTATTCTGCAACCATAACTTGCCAGGAAGACTAACAGGTAAGTATAAAGACCACCGTTAGTCACCTGAAGTTAGTCTTTCCAGTACTAGTTTGGAGTTATTTGACATTACGGCTATTTTCAAAAAGTAAAGCAATAAAAAGTTTTTAAAAGATGTGTAGCAAAATTATAATAATAACTCACCAGGATGACTAATGGGTGGTTCAAACAGCAGCGTTAGTTACCTGAAGTTGGTCTTTCCAGTTCTGGTTTCGAGTTATTTAATGTTACGGCAAGATTTAGCTGCAATGTTGATGAGCTCTTTCCTGAGAATACCAAAGTGGCCCAGTATCCAGAAAAACTGGATAGAAGTAGATATTAAAGAGGCCAATTGGTTTTGAATATCAGCGAGAACACGGTGTGAACTAACATAAAGTGATTCCAGGGCTAACAGAAAACTAAGCAAGTCAGTATAAATAAAGTAGTTGAGTACTGCTTAGTTTCTATGTAAATAAGGGGCAAGAGAAATGACATACAGTTTAGCAGTGAACACGGAAGCTGTAGAAGGGATTCTGCATGCAACCAACAAACCATGGCAGAGCCCACATAGTCACCTGATTTCGAACCATCTGTATAAATAGGAATGGAACGATGGTTTCAAAGATGTTCAGCAAATAATAGACAGTATTTCCAATCAGGAATGTCTGCTTTTCTCAGATGACTTAAAGATAGGTCAAATTTGGGACTGTAAAAAGCCATGGTGGGATAGGCTGATCAGTGGATACAGCAGTGTTATCTAAGGACAGACCAAATCATCCAACTGCACCTGGATACAGAGGCCAAAAGGAGCAATGGCAGATCATCTGTTCTGAAAAAGTATGGCCCAATGAGGAAGGAAAACAGAACTCCAGGTGGGATGCTCTGGTAAGGAACGAAGTTTTGAAGCATACAGTAAAGACAGTTGCAAATTGTAGAGGTGCAAAGAAGGACACGAAGGGTGTTCATTGCTCTTGCACATTTGACCTGTAGCTGCTTTATGTGTGGTCAAATATAAGTCCCATAAACTTTGTCTCAAGGACCACAGGCAGCACAACTCCAGTGATATGGAGTTCAGGATCAGGGTGAATAACCTGTTTGTGGCAATAGTGCATGCAAACAGTTTTAGAGAGAGGGAAATTTAAGCCATTTGCTGTGGTCCACTCCAGTAAATGACTGGGGGCAGTCTGTAGCTGTGGCTCAATATACCTCATATTCGACAACTGACAACATGTGAAATTCGCCAATATAAAGCCCATTTGCAAGAGTGAGAGGGAGTTGTTCAGTGATGGCATTAATTTTTATACTGAAAAATGTGACACTCAAACACAGCCCTGAGAAATGCCAAGTTTTTGTAGAAAAGAACAGGAGAGTGACGAACCCACATGAACTTGGAATCGCCTGTCCATAAGAAAATTAATAAAAATGGGCAAATGGCCATGTAACCCATATATATATGGAGGTCTTGCAAAATGTCATATCTCAATGTTGTACAATAAGCTTTCTCAAGGTCAAAGAATATTGATATAAGATGTTGTTTAAGAAAGGGTTCTCTGATTGATTTTCAAGTTGAATCAAGTGTTCCATGGTGGAGTGCTGTCGTCGAAACCCACAATGGGTGGGCAAGAGGTTGTTTGATTCGAAGAACCAAACAAGATGAGAACCAACCATCCTTTCTAAAGTCTTAAAGAGACAGCTCTTCAAAGCAATTAGACAGTAGTTTGAAGGGATCTTGGGATCCTTCACAGGCTCAGAGAAAGATACAACAATAGCCTGGCTCCAGGCATAAGGAAAAACAAACATTCTCCTGCCAGGTCCTGTTAAAAATAATCAGAAGAATAGGAAGAGAAGCAGGAGATAGATGGTGCAGCATGTAATAGTGTATATCATCAGGTCCAACCGATGTATTATTGCCAGACCAATGAAGGGCCAGTTTGAGTTCTGCCAGTGTAAAGGTACAATTATAGTCATTGAAACAATCAACTCAAAAGGATAGAGGTTATTGCTCTGCTCGAGTCTTGATGGCTAACAAGGTGGAAGAAGAAGCAGAAGTGCTTGATACCTGGCAAAAGCTTTCACCTAGAGTATCGGCAATGTTACGGGTATCAGTTACTTCTTGACCATCGAAGAGCAAGATCAAGAGGGAGACAGAATTATTTTGCTCACTGACCTTTTGGATCTTGTTCCACATGACTTTGGAACTGGTGGTAGAATATATGCTGTTTGTGAACTTCATCCAAGGTTTCTTCTGGCTTTGAAGTCTTACCCACTAAGCATGTGCAAGAGTGTGGGATACCTATAAAAAGTATTCCAGGCCCATTTTTGAGCCTTCCATGCCATATAGTAAGCAAACTTCCACCACGGACAAGGATATCATGGAAAATGTGTCGAGGTTTTCGGAATACATTGAGCAGTTGTTTATATAATACAGTCAGTCAATACTGCCACAGAGTTGTCTATTGATGGGTTACAGATGATAGTTGGATTGAGTTCTGCAAGAGCAGTAAAAGAGGGCCAGTTTGCTTGATCCAGCTTCTACTGGAGCATGTGGGTCAGGTTGCATCAACCATGGCCAGTCTCTCTCAAGATTATAGGAAAATGATCACTGCCTCGTGGACTACTGTCAATCCTTCATGAAAAATGAGACAAAATGAAGGCAAGCAACTTGAGAAATAAATAACAGTAAAGGACCTGATTGATCATAGGTCTCTCCAGGTAACAGGTAGTGAAAACAAACAGTGATGGTATGATCGAAGGAAACACAGATAGCTACAGCCTCCAAGGGTGTGTCGAGTGGCACAGACAGGGTAGGCACATGCTGATCAATCAATAGTGACACCCCTCCATGCACTCGTCCATCACACAGCCTGTCATTTCTATACAAAGAAAACTGCTGAAAAGTGACTGTGTGAGGCAGGTTTCAGAAATATTTCCTGAAAGGAAAGACATACAGCGTTGTAGGAAGCAATAAGTATTTTGATGTCATCAAAATTAGAACGTAAACCTCGACAGTTCCATTGTATCAAGTTAGCCAGTTTTAATTATGTGTAGGCAAATTGAACCATTCTGTTTAAGACTATGTCTGTTTTCCTTACTGTCCTTATTCAAGGGAGGTCTATTGACCTCCATGGATCCTACTCTGAGTCGATTGGTCAGTTCTTTGCTGTTGAAAGGGGATTCCAGTGACTGAGGACGTGAATGAGTAATTGTTTTGCTTCTTGGGGTGGGAGAAGAAAATGTATTCGAGGAAATGCCTTTACCTGGAACCAAAGGATATGGATCTTGGGGTTTGTTGGAATGTATGTAAGAGACATAGATGAGTGTTGAAGTTGATTCATCAACTTTTTTAACCATAGAAGTCAAGGGACTTTTTGTTTGTTTGGAGAACGATTCTTTTGGAGGCACAGAGAGATCTGTCTGCACTCCCATTGTAGTTGTGGAATGAATTGCAGTAGCATACATCCGGGATGAAGCGGTGGACAGCAATTTTTGAGCCTCAGGACAAGTAATGCTATGAATCATTTTCAAATGATGCACCACTTTTTTTTCCAACCATTTAGGGCAAGAACAAAAGTAGGATGAGTGAGAGCCATTGCAACTGATGCAATGAGGATCTGTTTCACACTCTTAGGCATCATGATCCTTGCCACCACAAAAAGCACACAACAGGAAACTACGATATGACATCTTCGAGTAACTAAACCTCTGACACTGGAAACATCAGGGAGAGTTTGGAATGTACGGCCGTACCATGCAATTCAGATAACCTGCCTTGATGGCAACAAGTGGATGTGGTGGCATAAATTCAGAACAAGGGTATTGGTTGGCATCATAATTCCATTGTTGTGATGGAGATGCGCGTCACTACAGAAACTCCTTGAGAGGAGAAACCAGTGAGAATCTCTGAGTTGGGGATGTTCTTCAAATTCCTCTCAACAATAACTCTTCATGACAAATTCAAAGTAGCATGAGGTGTAACCTCAATAGGTATATCCCCAATTGCATTTGAATTCAAGAGGAGTTCACTGTGTTGAGGTTTGGATGTTTCCACCAATATGTCACCAGATCAGAGCTTCTGAACGAAAAAGGGAGAATTTGTCCAAAAGGTTTGTCTGAAAGTGAATGCAATATAGAAAATGAGGTACAACAGGTGGTACAGATGGTGAGGGTTGCTACTGAGGATCTTCAAAATGTGGTCATTTACCTATAGACTGTTTTCCACTATTTTATTAAGATTTTTAATTGGAGGATCCATAATAAAAAAAAGGGAAATTTCTGTGCCCACTAACCCCACCCACCATGAAGTCTTACGAGGGGATGCACTACTATATCAAACAAGGACGCTGCAGCAATGCCAGGGTTTCGTGAGCACTATATCCAAATACCAGCATCAAATACAATGTCTATAACACCTGTTGAGAACTTCCAACACTGGTACTTTATTGACTCTAGCCCAAATGGACCTACTGATTGACCCAAGGGGGGAGCCACCTCAAGGCTGCCTGTCTACAGGAATTCAAGGCCAAAGTGATGTGTTAGGGTTTGACCCCTCAACCACCAAATTCCTCAACTCCCTTTCGCAGGTCACCGCTCATGGCAAACACATGGGTGGATGTTTAGGTCCCAGAGGAAGTAAACTGAAAGAAAAGAACTTTCCCTCAGATGTGCCCCTCACCAAATACAGGAATCCACACCAAGGAATATGAGGTGGGACTCAAAGGGTTTTACCCATGTCTGAGAGGCCACTGATGATGAGTAAATAATTTTCTTTGGTAAACTTCCATGGAAGGATGTCAAATGGAATGTGTCAATGAGGATGTCATGTGAAGGCTACATAAAAGCCAGGAATGAAGTCAAAAAATGTCTGACTGTTGCATGAAAATACATCTGTCTGAGGTTGACATTAGAGAGATGACTAAAGAGGAAAAGAAAGACACTACTGAAGATACTGGAGAAGTGGAAACCAGGGCTGAACCAGCCACTATAGTGCCACCACAAGAATTCAATAGGACCTGGAGCAATTTCAGTGCCAAAACCTTTGAGGGTAGACAAATTGAAGGGAACACAGAAAGATGAAAAACCCATCCAATCCTACCTGAGAACACATGCTCCCAAAGCAGAAGCTGAGGTACTGGAGACCAGAAAAATGGAAACTGAGCAGTCCAGTGTATGGAGAAAGCATCTGATCTATGGTGATCCTGGACAAAAGCAGATTCAACACAAAATGAGGATGAATCATCTATTATGTTAAGATGAGATGAATTAGTACCCCTTTGTTTTAAAATGTACAATACAACTGTGGAATCATCCAAATGAAGCCTTACCACCTTTCTTCCCAACATAGTTTGTTAAAATGTAAAAAGTTCTAAGAGACTGATATACTGGACAATTTAGTGCATCTGTGTAAATTTTCTACTGGCCCTGTAATGATCATTGAAGGGCAGTCATGTGGCCCTAATATAGACAAATAAGTGATCTCAGGATACATCCCCAAAAATAGATAGAATTGTGTATGCTGATGGAGAAGATAGAAAAATAACCAATTCCATGGCCTGAGGATATATAGAAGAAAGTTGGGCTTGATTCGCCTTGAGTTGAAAAACTTCTAAACAGATGACATACTGTGTGAGAGTAAAAATAGACTTCTCTTTTTTTGACAAGGTATCCATCTCTTTCAGCTTCTGATAATATAGTTTGAATATGAATGTCAGGGAATGAGTATGATGTGAAAAAGCTGCCTATCCAAAGGAACTGTGAGGCTGAATTATAGAGTGCAAAACTAAAAAACCTGGCTGTTGTGCACAACACAGAGTTAACGCATCAAAAACTCTGCAATTAGGACATAAGTTAGACACCTGCAATGCTGAATTTTGTTATCCATAGTTAGGTAAAAAGAGTCACCAAAGAGAAAGGAATGACTCCAATGTAAATCATGGAGGCTGGTGAAAGTGATGGAGACAAGAAAGGTTGATGACCAGTCTCCAATCACCCATCTTTTCTGCACTACCAACAAGTGACAATAAAATTGCTCATGAGAGAAAGTGACATGCTCTTTGTTCAGAAGAGCCTGGAGGTTTGTGCTTGATGACTGGAAGTAAAAGGGTTGTTTTGAAATTGAAAGCCAATCACAACAAAAGAAGGATAAAAAGATATGAACTGAATAAACAATCTGCTCCTTAGAACATTTATGATCCAATAACACTGGGGAACACTTTTTCAGTAACTTTGAGTTGCATTGGATATTTTAACTGATTCTGAAGGAGTTTTAGACGCTGATTTCAAATCTGAAATCAGTTTTTCTCTACAAGCTCTAGTTTGTATGCAATTTGAGGTTAATGAAATTGTACAAATGTGAACTTGCGTAAACCATGTATAAGCATTTTCACGTTCATATATATAGATAGCTTCTAATATTTTGATCATTCTTCTTTTGTTTCAGATCAAACATGGCTTCCAAAAATAGATATCATTGCAGAAACAAGCCTGATGCCTTCTGCTACATATGTGGATGCTACACACTCAATCGTCAGAGACGTAACGTATCCTCGTTCTTAAAGCGTGCCTACAAGGCATATTTTGAAGTTCATCTTGGTGATCAAGACACGCAATGGGGTCCTCATGTTGTGTGCCACAATTATGAGGAAATGCTTCGAGACTGGACCAAAGGAAAACGCAATGGTCTGCCTTTTGCTGTTCCAATGATTTGGTGCGAACCCACCAACCATGTAACTGACTGCTATTTCTGCATGGTAAACACAACGGGTGTTGGGAAGAAAAACCGACATAAGATTACGTATCCGAACATTCCCTCAGCTATTCGGCCTGCTCCGCACTCTGAAGAAGTTCCTGTTCCAGTTTTCAAAGGCTTGCCTTCATTGGACGAGAAAGACATTGGACATGATACAAGCGAACAAGACAGTTGTGACAGTGAATTGTCAGAAAAGTGTACACAATCGGAGAACTGTTCTTCAGACACTGAACCTTTCCCTGTCCCCAGCCTCTTCTCCAGGCTGAACTGAATGATTTAGTGCAGGATTTAGGTCTTTCAAAGAAAGCAGCAGAGCTTTTGGCATCAAGATTACAAGGCAGAAATCTTGTTGATCACTCTGTTAAAGTATCATATTTCAGAAAGCGTGACCAGCTTTTTGTGACCTCCTTTTCAGAAGACAGACAGTTTGTTTACTGCAATGACATCCAAAGGCTTCTCAAAGAACTAGGTGTACCTTACTATAGTCCTGCTGAATAGAGACTCTTTTTAGACAGTTCAAAACGCAGTCTAAAGTGTGTTCTTTTACATAATGGGAATGATTATGGAGCAGTACCTGTCGGTCACTCAGTGCATTTGCGGGAAGACTATGATGATATGAGAATGGTCATGGACTTATTAAAATATCATGAGCACAATTGGATCATTTGTGTAGACTTAAAGATGGTCAACTTTCTTCTTGGACAACAGAAAGGTTTCACCAAGTTTCCATGTTTCCTCTGTATGTGGGACAGCCAAGCACGAGACAGACATTGTGTCCAGAAGGACTGGCCTATTTGTGACACCCTTGAAGCATACATGCCAAATATCATACAAGACCCAATTGTAAGCAGAGATAAGATCATCTTTCCTCCTCTTCACATCAAATTAGGTTTGATGAAGCAATTTGCCAAGGCACTGGAAACCGAAGGTGAATGTTTCCAACACATCATCACAGCTTTATCAGGGTTATCATTTGAGAAGATCAAAGCAGGCGTGTTTGATGGCCCACGGATTCGAACCCTAATTCGTGATGATCACGTTGTTGGTAAGATGACCGCTTTAGAAAAGGCAGCATGAATATCCTTTGTGGCAGTCGTTCAGAACTTCCTCGGAAACAATAAGGTGGAGAACTACAGTGAACTTGTGAACAGAATGCTCCTCACTTTTCGTGATCTTGGGTGCAACATGAGCATCAAGCTTCATTTTTTGAACAGCCACCTTGATAAGTTCCCTGATAACCTGGGGGCTGTGAGTGACGAACAAGGAGAACGATTCCACCAAGACATAAAGGTCATGAAAGAACGCTACCAAGGGCGCTGGGACAAAAGTATGATGGCTGACTACTGCTGGAGCATTAAATGAGATTGTCCAGATGGAGTGTACAAACGCAAAAGTTACA
Organism: Carcinoscorpius rotundicauda; assembly: GCA_011833715.1. Lineage (NCBI taxonomy): Eukaryota > Metazoa > Arthropoda > Merostomata > Xiphosura > Limulidae > Carcinoscorpius > Carcinoscorpius rotundicauda. The sequence goes on along the minus strand of CM022391.1, from coordinate 115,532,498 downwards.
AATGCAAATTCCTACCTGAATAAAATACACAAACAAATTGATAAGCCATTCCTATAATTTCCTATAATAACGAAAAATTAAAAATAAAAATGTCAAATTGCATAAAATCTGTAGCTTGCAGACAAAAACCGACTTCAGATTTGAAATCAACACACTCAAATTGACTATAGAAAGGTCTTTTATTAAATGCAACAAAATGAGTGTTCCCCAGTGTAATCTATGATGATTGTTTCCCATGCTGACATGAACCTTATTAAATGAGGACCCATAAAGTTGTCAATTATATCAAAATCTGTGCTTCACATTGAAACTGGTGAGGTCAAAATTGCTCTTGTGTTCCAATGGATCATGATGAGGAAGTAGTAGATCTGGGAACTCAAACAGGAGATACAGTAAACCATCCTGCAGAACTCTGGGACAGTTGAGAAAAGCCAACACAGAGGCAAACTCCTTCCAGTAAACTATATCTCTCCAAAAGATCCCAGCAACAAACACACCAAAATACGAAGGAGAAAATAGAAGCCAACAACCTAACAGAAGTGAAAGTCAATAAATGAATTACATCCTCTGAAATATGAGCAGATCTATGATAGGAATCAGACAACAGTAGTAAATATGATGAACTTTTGTAAATAAGAGATGAATTCTGGAAAGCTGAGACAGTTCAAGATAAGCAGTGCCATCTTGTCTACAGCTCCAAATAAGTAGAAGGTTTATTCTGTAAGAGTCCAAATTATGGGTCTCTGTGCAATGGAAAGCCAAGGTGTGCTCGACAAATGAACAAAGATTGATTGATCTGCAAATCTCCTTGTATGTGGTGAAGGTTCAAGTAACCAGATGAACTAGTGTTTCCCTACATATAAAAGGTGAAGGTTCATAAGCCACAAGAAAAATACTCGAAACATCATAAACATGGTTTATTAGTTGTAAAGAAAGTGCAAGAATCAGAACATCTGTTTAAGGTTTGTGAACAGCTGTCTGAGGAAAATATTGAAAAAATAGTTTAAATTCTCATTAGTCTATCTTTGATCTTCCAGAAACTCACCTTCTGAGCAAACAGGAGAAAAGCATCAGACAACATGTAAGACTACCTCTCGATACATAAAAAACGGTACATTCTCTGCAGAAAGTGAGAATGTTCCAACAACAAATTGTTACTAGGCAACAGTCTGTAACTATTGAAGAATATGAGAATGCTCCAACAGTGATTCCTCACTGGGCAACAGTTTGTTACTACTAACGAAAGTGAAAATTCTCAAACAATAGCCCTTCATTTGGTACCAGACTATACCCTATAGTGTGCTGTTAAATTATTTTTTCTCACATAAGTAATTCACGTTACACTAAATTTATCTACCACTTAACTGTAGTTGCACTAAATGTTATTTGTAGTTAATTTACCATTACATCCACACACTAGCAACATGGAGCTTTTCCTTTTGAGTCACAATTAAATTTTTAATTCATCTTTCTTAATAGGCCTGGCATGGCCAAGCGAGTTAAGGCGTGTGACTCATAATCTGAGGGTCCCAGATTCGCATCGCCATCGCACCAAACATGCTCACCCTTTCAGCCGTGGGGGCATTATAATGTGATGGTCAATCCCACTATTCATTGGTAAAAGAGTAGCCCAAGAGTTGGTGGTGATGACTAGCTGCCTTCCCTTGAGTAGCTTTGTGCAATATTCAAAAACAAACAAACAAAATCTTTCCTAATAAATTTCAGACAGAAATATCAAGATCCACAGTTTGTACCTTCAGATCATGCTGAGTTCTTGTCATCCAAGCAAGAAGAAGAGCTGTAAATAAATCTCCTGTTCCAGTAAACACTGCTGGAAGTTGTGGAATCTCAAGCTGAATCTGGATTTTTTTCCCATCTGAAAAAAACAACAGCAACAGATAAACATGCAAAGGAGTATTAATAAAACAACCCCATTAATGTGTGACAAGAAAAATGTCATTCACCTGGTTAAATATGATCAAAAATTTCATAGGCACTGAAAGTTAAAAAATGTAGTCAGACTGTGTTGACTTCTTTAAATACTGTTAATAGAATCTTTAATGTCAGCTTTTCAAACATGATATTACAAGATATTTTTCATTCATATTCCAGAACAGTTGCAGAAACACTCAGATAACTATAATCCTAAAAGCTCTTACAGTACTCTAGGATATTCTGAAAAACATAATATAAAAAAATGTCAAAATCAACCTAGAAAGGGTAGGAAATGTTGAAATTTCATCACTGTTATAACAAGCCTAACTGTATTTCTTTGATCTACTAGCTTAAGCTATGCTTATGAGCCTTCAATAGACAAAACTCCAGTCTACAGTCTTAATAAAACAGTAAGCCTCTACGTTACAGATTCTCCTTTCAATCTTACCTTTAGTTAAATTGAAAAGAAGTCTGTGACATATAATCATTTGCAAATTTATTCACTTTGAAATAAATACATTTCAGATGAAAATTTTCCGTTGAAACAACTTTATTTTTAAAGATGCTTGTAGAGATAAAAGCTCACTAGAGAAACTTCTTATCATTTACTTTTGTTTGAACTTGCTAATGCTATGAGAACTTTGTCCGATCCTAGCTCTGTGCTGGAAATAACAACAGTAGGAATTCCTCTCATGTGTAGCACTTCCATGGCTTGTACAGCATCACTCCTAGTGTTGATCTTAACTCCTGTCAAGAGCCTACAGAAAATACAGAAATGGTCAATAATGCCAAACCCAGATGCTGCAACAGTTCAAACAAAGCCATTTCTGGTAAAACAAATTAATTACTGATATGTAAGAGATTAATTTGGTTTAATATAGAAATTAAGATAGTACTAAAATATGTCTACAATATTAAGTTCTGTTGTCTGTAAACACATTTTTGTTACGTTATTTTTTTTGAAATATAGTGTTAATATGTGTATCAGTACAGAGTGGCACCTAATATAATGGGTTGTAACTGCTTCAGGAAAACAGTCTTTTGTATTCAGACATCAGACCTGATAAATATTGAGTTGATATTTGGCATGATAACAGCATATTTTAGTTACTCAACTCAAAAGTGCAAGATAGAATTCACTTACTGATTTAATTAACCCTATGAATATGGGTGGGGGTCAAAGTGTACACATCACAATGTTCTACACAGCTATATTCAGTTAAAAACTCTTATTATTGTATGTCAGTATGACTGACATCAGAATTTAGTTTAAAATTCAGACTTTTAACACTGTAAGGAGGTTCTGGTTTACGAGGTTCCTTATGAAGCTATGTTGTTCAGATGCTAGATTTTCAAAATTTAGTCTCAGTTAAACTGATGGACTATAAGGAAGGCATCTAGTCATCAGCACCCACCATTAACTTTTAGGCTACTCCTGTATTACTGAACCACAAGCTTTAACTCTCACCCAAAGTGTAAAGCATGATTTATTCCTGTTTTTTTTAACTGACAGGAAGTGAGTAAGTATGCTGCAGGCCTAACATGCCAACTATATAACCATGCTTGGAATATACCACATGCTGTGCTTTGCTGTGTTCTCCATTAATTTCTTCACTTTTAAATTTTGTAACTTTCACATTCTGAAATTATTTCACATATATCACATGAAACATTCTTCAAGGACTCAATAGTACCTACATTTGAAGTGATACAACACTGAAAACAAAACATTTGCCTTTTAAGCATTACAATAATATTGTGTTCACTGACAATTTGTGTTTACTTACTCAGCCTCAAACTGGTTGGGTGTAACTATGTCAGCGAGTGGAGTTAACTGGTCCCTATACACCGGCAGCAAGTCTTCTGGAACATACTGAAGAAAAGTAGTTGTGTATTACAATTTCTTTCAACTGCTGAAAGTTGAAGTTACATACAAAGAAGAAAGAAAACTATTATACTAAAAGCTATTGAAACATATTTTACTGTAAATAATATATACATTTCACAGTTATTTTCTTGTACACACTAGAAAACTTACCATTTTTCCATTATCTCCCATAACAGGATCACAAACTGTAATAATAAAATATTCACTGGTATAAATGTTAGTTTTAACAGAATAACAAGAATTTTGAAAGAGTCAGAAACTAAATAGCCACTGATCTTACAATTTGTATGATGCTTGTAAGTCTTTGTATTCAAACAAATTATTCTTTGGAGTTAAATAATATGTACTAGTCTTGTGATTTAAAAAGTACTTTAAAATCTAAATGTCACTTGAAAGCATTAAAATGTAAACAATACATTCTAGTTTTAAGTTCAAAACAACACAACCTCACCTTAAAACACATACAACCCTTGCTGGTCTTATGATCTTAACAAAAAAAATTAGTTTTAATATCTATACACCCTTGCCAGGTTTATATTAAAAAAACAACTTGGTGTTAAGACCTACACAACTGTTGCTATTTCAACAGCATCTGACAGTTTTTAAGATCAAATTAACACTTGCTAACCTTAAGGTCCAGACACCACTTCCTCGTCTTAAAATCTATAAAACACTTCTAGCCTTATGATTTAGGTAAAATGTAATAGTTTTAATACTAGAAATAACCTTGTAACACCAAATTGGTCATCTAAGCAATACAATTCTTTCAACAATACGTTTTACTAATTAGTATGTCAAACACCATGCTTTACAAATAAATGCATGCTACAGATCCAATAAAAATTTATCATTAAAACCACTTGAAATTTTGTGCTGTAAGTTACAGTTTGTGTTATAATGGAACACTCCTGAAGAAATTCTGAAACAAAGTGTTGAGAGTCCAATTAAGAAAAAAAACAATTTGGTTTTTTGTCATTTATTTTTTATAAGAAAATGTCTTTTACAGAGCAGATCAGAAATTAAGTAACATTTGACATGTCTGTTCTTTCTCTGGTAGATGACTTAGAGTATTCACAATAAAATATAGTTGAATTGACAGCAACAGGTGTGTCAAAGGTATTCTATATGAAGACCAAAAGCAGAAGACTTTCAAAACATCATCCTCTACACTTGTGTTACCACAATTAGCAGTTGCTGTTTCTTCAACTTAGTTGCATCATGTCTGGTTTTATGTGATTAAGATATAAAATACCATCCATTTCGAGTTTCACATTTTACAGTTCTCATAATAATGAAAGTTCCAAAAAGAATTGTAACCACCATTATGAGAAAATGAAATAGCTTATATATGCTGTTTCTTTATATCTGTGTATTTAAGGAAGTTATTATACAAAATAAAAATCAGAATTTAACATAAATAAATAATAAAATCAAAATAAATACATAACTTTGCATTACACTTCATTCTGGTGCATATCTAAAATAACTATCCATAAAAAAAATCTGAAATGTTATACAACTTTTTTTAGCTTACTTGTAAAATGACTCAAGTAATTTTGAAGATACTAACATTTTTTTCACATAAAACCTGAGAAAAAAAAATTGTGTCAGTTTCTAAATACATTGGCAATCTCAAAACTAGATTCCTAAATTTTATTTAATTTTGCAAACTGTTAAACTTTTTTAAAAAATTAAAAACTTGTTTAAATGAAATAGGAAAATATATGAAGAAACAATACCATCAAGACACAATAATGGTCTCTCTTCATCATTAAAGCAAAAATGAATTACATTATTACAGAAATCTTATGTAATTTAATTATTTAAAGGATATAAATAGTTAATTTTTACCCATCAGAGACAATAATTTATGTTTTACTATCTATAGCAAAAGCAGGCATCACACTTACAGGATGTTATAATTTTCACCTGATTTGACATCCCTCACATACTGAACTGTCACGAAACTCTACACAGCCTAACTTTTACTTTTTTTATCTTTTCTCTTATCAAAATATACATGTGCAGAGTTTCACTTATCTTGTGATGCAAAGATAATGACATGAGCAAAGGCATGATGGGCATTGAGAGGGAGGAGGTGAATATCAAGACTTCAGACTTACAAATAACAGCTGCTCAAAATTTTTAAAATAATTAAGCAAAACTGAAAATCTTTGGCATTTTGTTAACTTTTATCCTCTAAATGACTAACATCACTTCTCAAAACTATTTATAGACATTAAATATAAAATAGTTTTGTATAAAAATATATAGAGTAAACACAAAGTTTTAAATTAACACTACAGTTAATGATAAATTTAAAAATAAATAATTACCTGAAATATCATAATATTATTTCATGTTTGTTCTGGATAAACAACAACAAAAATCTAGCAGCCTTCATAATTCCTTAATATCACAGATTATTTATCCAGCTCCAGATACCAAATGATACTGGATACTTATACCCAGTATATATATATATATATATATAGACACACATACACTTGTTTCTCAAAACAGAAATATTATTAACCAAATGTGCACAGGTTTAGTCCATTAGCCATCCATCCATAGAGGGTTTACCAGTAGCAAGACACAAAGACTGCATCTTACCATACATCAGGTCTGGATTTTCTTCCTTCAAGTCCTTCATAACTTCTAAAACCTTTCCCAGGAATGATACACTTCCAACATAACCTAATACACAAATAAAAACAAGTCTTAACTTAAACACATTTACACTAAAATAACTGAATTTTTCAGGTCTACAGTGATTTCAGAGAAAAAAATAAGGCATTGGATTGCATGGATTGAACCAGCAGTGTGTAAAAAAGAATTTGAGGTTACACGACCCAACACAAACTTTCCTGGACCTTAAAACATTACCTAGTTATAGCAATATTTTTCTGTATAACAACATACAAGAGTCTCTGTATCAAAAACACATAGTTAGAAGAAAAATAAAACATTTTAAACAGATTAAATCACAAATGTTACCTTACTGGATCAAAATATGGAGAATTAAAAATAAATTATGTTTAAACTCAATGAGAGATCAACAGAAAGCCCCTTACACTCTTGGACTTTTAAGTTGCCACTGACCAACAAGTTTGTTTGAACAGTAACTTATGATAAAAAAGGGTAAAAGATTAGTTTTCATTTATTTTTCTACTATAATATATTTTTGGAGTGGACATTCACAGGGATATAAAGCTTAGTTTTAGTGGGAAAAAAACTGAGCATCACAAAAGTATACATGTATGAACTAAGTAGTGTAATTCTTTTGATCAAGTATCAAAATTACTTAATTTATATATTTCTTCTGAATAAGTATCAAGTTTATTTTACAGTTTATTAAGTTAATGTTAAACTCAAATATTTTATTAAAACCACAAACATCTACTTATAAACAAAATGGTAGTATGTTAGAAAATGAAAGCAATGGTTGGTGAAAAAAAAACTATTTCAAAACAGTAGAATATCTATCAGAAACCAAAATACAGATGTTCATATTTAGGGAAAAGTAAGCTTAACTGTACATGGTTAAATACAAAATTTCTTAATATTGGGAAAATGTATATAGCCCAATATACCTGTTAATAAATGAGTATAATGATGCAAATGATTCAGTTTCAAGCCCTCAAAAATTTCACCCAACTCTTCTGCATCTAGTATCTGACCTTTCCAGTACCTGTATCCTATAAACGTAAGAAACAGTTATTTTAGTTCTGTTCATGTATAAAAAGAAACAGGTGTTTATACAGAAGTATTTTACTCAGAAATAGACAAACTGTTATAAACAGTTTTCAAATGAGTACTGTCAAGATTGGATGACTTTCACTTTTTGGCCTCATGTGCCATAATGGAATTTGTATTTTTGTAAAAAAAACATACAGAAAAAAATTAAATCAGGTTAAGTATTAGATATCTTGTGTGCTGCAAAAAAAAAGGGAAAAATTTATGAATAGCTAAAAAATTAAGTTAGCATAATACTCAGTTTAGAATTTCATTTTTAAGAATCCTATTAATAATGGAAATATAATAATGTCATTCCATGAACAACAACATTTATATTTCAGGGAATCTTGATCCTGCTTAGTTTACAGATCAGTAGTAAATGTAAGAACAAAACTCAAACATGTATAATTCGCTTATTCACTTTAGTAATAAATGAAAAAACAAAACTTCATACTTTTTTCAAACAAATGAGCAATCCTTTCGAGTAGAATGTTTGATAACTTCTTTTACTGTCACTAGTTTTGTACAAAATTTACCACATTGGCTATGTTTATAATGTAATGCAAAATGAATAAAATGACAGTGTTTCAGCAGAAGAATTGAGAATAAATAAAAATAATTAACCATACAGGAACTCTTTAAACTCTATCTTACTAGTAACTTTGCTTAATTTTCTATAAATGACAAGAAGTATTTGACCTGTATGGTTTGACAACTGCACAGAATTGATGGAGTCCACTTCAAATCCAAGAATCTAAATTAAAAAAACAAACTATGAACAGTTATCATCAATTTTAAATGTATTTTTAGAAATAATTATTCAATAAATATTACCTAACAAAATCATATTCTGGCTGGTTTAAAAATAAATTGTTTTAATAGTCAAAGTCCAGCAGTTAGTTACTGCAAAACTTGTATATTCTAATTTAGAAGATTACAATATTTCAGGGGCAAATATTAAAAAAAACATTTCCTGTATCCTCCCATCAAGGCTCAACAAGTCATTCTCTTGTTTTACATCTTGTTTCACTAACTGACAAAACTGATATAGCACAAAAAACAAGTTACAATATGGATTTTCTTTTTCCCAAGTTGTTATATTTCTCCTTTTTTAATTCTTTTTCTTATCAACTTTTGTTATTTTTAGCCCTAATTCTCCTTTTTTTATGACTCAAAATTCTTCCCCTATATTTTTACATTTACTGTATTTGGAAAACTATATACATCTGCAAATTTCACAAACATAACAAAAGAAAACAGCTATAAGAATGACATTTATTCTCTAAAAATAATCACACATATGTAAATATCAATGCTAAGCTCAATTTTAATTTTTATGTTAAAATGATTGTCCAGATGTGCTGATAAGTAAATATCTTGGCAATGAAGTTTTAGGTAAGAAAAATGTTAACTTCGGAAAATTTACTTATCTCTATGAAACACTAAGAGCTAAAAAGCTGGTGCTAACACATAACAAAGATGAGGTAGCAACAGAAAGGGAATCACATGGAGTGTGAAATACCAAACATCAGTCTATCCAATATCCTTCAATGATCAGTGTTGAAGAAAAGGGATAAGAGGCTGTAAGAGAAATTGTTGAGAGGAGATGTGCACACACAAAACATATGGTCAGGTTTACCCAAAAAAAAGGAATATGCGAGATGAATGAGTTAGCAAACTGAACCAACTAAAGAAAATGAGGACAAGCCCTGAGAGGAAGAAGTCTGCCAAGGTAAAAGCAGAAGATGATTTCCATGAAAACAGGTAGTCTCTGTAAGATGACAACAATTGCCTATACAGGACACAAAGACGATCAGTAGTGGAACTATCATACAATGATTAAACAGACAGGAAAGAGTTGAGATTTTGTTTCCAAACTTTCTCACATCATGCTATCAGGCACCCCAAACTCAAAGTCATGAAAAAGAAGAAACGGTGGACTGAAAACAACATGATAGTTCCTATGATAGAAAGTGAGAGAGATGTCTAGCTTAAATGCCTAAAAGACAATGACTACATACAAAGACACACAATAACATTATAACAAGAACTTATTAGACATTATGGCTAGGATTATTTCCATGAGTTTTTACAAATACATAAACCTTAATTAATTTTAAAAAACCAGTGTACAATAATGTAAAATGTTTATTTTTTCAATATATCAAAAAACAAATTTCATTTTATGTGAACCAGCCTTTATCATTTGATAAACAGCCATTTTGATAAATAAAGAAAAAAAAAAAGAGGAAAAGTACATACAATTATATAATGGTACAAAGTTTTACACATACATACACGCACACAATGAAGACAAATATTTTAACAAAAGTGGACATTCTGCAAGGTGTTGAGTTTCATCTATTTTTAGAAGCAGTCCCAATATTCCTTCAAACTGTGTGTTCCCATAGCAACAAGTATTCTAAAGATGACTGCTGATTTAGACATAATACAATACCTCAGAGTCTCTTCAACCTATTTCTCCACAAAAATCAATAGCAGTTGACTAACCAATGCTGATGTCATTATACTGAAGAAACAAAAATGCACACGTGAGCTAGCAGATGTAAAAGTTAACATAAAGTAAAATATCTATTTAGATAAAGTTTCAACGTGTTATATAACGAGTTCCAATAAAATACATAAAACAAAAAATACACTATCTTATAATACAGACCAGCACTGCCAACAGTAAAAAATAAGTGAAAGAGCAACAGATACCTCCTAGAGTGAAATATTTTTTTTTAATATTTCATGTGTATCAAACATAAATACTGATATTTTAATCTAAGTTTTAACATTTATGTTTTGAATTTATGATTTTGAAGAGCTGCTTTTAAAACAGGATTCTCACATTTTAAAATTCAAAACCCCATTTCAAGGCACCTCCCCTCACCCCAATATTAAAACTCCCAGAAAGGATTACAGTTCTTGCAACAATGTCCAAGTTCTATACAAATGGTGTTTTTTCAAGCTAAACAAAACAGGAAAACCTATAATACAGCTTATCATTTGTAACCTCTTGAGATCTCCTTCACACCAACCCTAGTGGTTGAGACCCATAATTTGAGAACACTTGTTCTCAATTATCCTAAGCTCTAGTAACTAACAACCATATCTGTATTATAACACTTCTGATTATTAAGTGCTTAATTGTATCATTTTAGTAGACAAATAGGGCTATATAATTCTTCAATCCTCAGAACCACCCTTGTAGCACTCCTCTGAAATCTTTATAATGAGTCACTATTCTTTCATGGAGAAGTGGATTAAAACTCTACTGTATGTCTAACCAGTGGTTTGTAAGGTGACACAGGTGCAAGGAGTTTTATTTGCAAATTCAAGACTGCATGCATAGACAATGAAACCAGAAAATAAAATGTATACCTTATATGTAGAGTTTGTAGGTTGGAGGAGAAAAAACTGAAGTATATCCTAAGTAGAGTAAAGATAGTAGATAAAATGAAGGGTAAACTGTAGCAGCAAGGCTGAAAAAGAAACTTAATATTTTGCATGAAAGGAATACAGTAGCAAACAATGGCTTTTAAGAAATTAGAAACAGTACTTCTCATGTTAGGAGTAGTGGATGTAATTGTATTGAGCTGGTTTTAAACACCAGATTTAAGCCTTTGACTTGTGCAGATAAATAACAAGGGGAAAAAATGATAATGAAATGAGCATATAAGGTTAGGATAGTTTGTGGTGTAAATAAATAAAAAAAAAAGAATTAGATTATGCTATCCAAGAGCAAGAACAAAGAATCCAACTGACAGAACAAATGATACAGTAAAAGATGGTAGCAATGATGCAATTTTTGCTATGCAAATAGGAGTTGATGTAGAGAAAGGCAAGGATAAGAAATTAATTGCCAATTACAAGTCATTGTTAAAGATATTCAAATAAAAGGATCATAATATTTTAATTTTGTCATGGAAATTTCCAAATCTTAATTGAAATTACAAGTAGGGCACTAAGGCAGAATGTTAGACCAAGGTTAATGTGTATGAATAAGCAAGTTGGCTGAATGAATTTGTTTGCAAGAGTTACTAACTCAACTGTAAGGCCATATAACACCAGAAAGTTGTAAAGAACAGAATTATGAATAAAAAATAAAATGTAAAGAAAAGTATAATGTAATGAACAAAGTACAAAAGTAGTTTTAATGGTAGGATAAACTATCACTATTGTAATGTTAGGAGTATAAGAAATAAATACTTTACAGCACTAGTAGGAATGTGGATCAATAAAATATGGTTAGAAGTACATGATTTTGATGAAGCAAATTACTTTGAAACTTGGGTTTACAAATTGTTTAACAGGAACATAGCAGTAAAAAGATGGGGAAATGGTTTTATATGTCAAGTATGAACTAAAACTAATTTAGGATATCAAAGTTAACAGCAATGAAGTTTAATTTGTTTGGATTTTGTCAGTGGTTTTAAGGGGGAGAAAGCTTTTAGTTGAAATTTGTTGCAGATTAATCTACAGAGCGATTAATAACTCAGCTGTTAATGAGGTTATAATCATGAGATTCTAATTTCAGGCATACAAGTTGGGAAATGTTGTAGTCAAACCATGAGGACACAGGTTCTGAGAAACTGTTCTGATGGTTTTCTTCATCAAATTGGTTAGGAAAGTTACTAATAACAATGCTATTTTAGGTTTAATGTTCACAGTTAATATAGAAATGGTTGATACAGTTAAGACTGAAGAACATATGGGTTACTGCTCAATTACATTCAATGTTTCAATACAAGTGGAAAGAAGAAATAAAAAGGTCCCAAAATTTGAAGGGATGAAATGAGAAATATCTGCCATAAATCAGAAAACTGAATCAACTAGAGGTACTGATCAATTGTACAAAAATGTTTCAAATAAATTCTTAAATATTCAACATAGGCATGCTCCTCATAGGGAAAATAATGGTGTCAGCAAATAAAAACCAGGTTGGCTCACAAAAGGTAAAAATGATAAAACTAAGAAGGCTAACATCAGATGATTATAGGATGGCCAAGTTATTAAATCCTACTAATGATAAAATTAAAGATTATTCCTCACCCTAAACTGTTGCTACATGGAAATATGATTGAAAAAAATGATCACATTAATTCTGAACTTGTTGAGGAAACAGTGAGCAGTTTAAAGAATGATAATCTGATAATTTTTATCTGAAGTTTTTGAAGGAGGTTAAGGATTGGATAATTGAGCCACTTGCTACTACTTTTTCTCAGTCCTTGCAATAGTGAGCAGGTGTTGAAAGATTATAAGTTAGCTAACATTGCTTCTCTCTTTAAATGAAGTGATAAAAGCTGTCCCAGGTAGGTAGGTAGGTATTTCATGTTTATTGGCACAAAGCTACTAGGCTATCTGTGCCAAACAAGATGTAGTATACTACAATGGTATATGGAAATGAAGGTACAAATATGTAAAATTAAGACATGCCAGAAAGAATGAAGCATTAAGTTCAAACTTGCTGTCAGTCACTTGAAGTTGACCTTTCCAGTCCTGGGTTCAGATCAAAATAAAATTAGAATGTGTGAAAGAAGTCATGCTAAAACAGTGTATAGTTCAATAAAAACCATAAATTAATCTAAAAAGACTCTTATAAATGTAAAAATATGAGTGAGTTGGCCAGTATCATTTTTGACAATGGCTGATGACAAGGGCAAACCTACCTTAAAAATATATTTAAAATGGCATTGTTGTTCTTGGTTGTAAAGATGGCATGATAATAAAATATGTCCAAAGACCACACATTGGTGCATCAGTACCAGATAAAAGGAAATGGTGAGTTAAAAAACTGTAACCAATGTGTACCCTAGCCAAGACAACTTCCACCCTTTGATCTTTACAGAAACAAGACAGCCAGAGAGCTAAAGAAAGCTTGATTTGAAAAAGCATATTATTTCATTGCTCACTCCAGGTCGACTGCCAACTGGTGTATAGTCAAGTTTTGATAACTGGACTATAGTCCATGTATGGAACAGGGATGGAGGTGACAGAGCCAGAGCAGATGGACTATAACATTCTGTCAGCTAATTCATTCCCACAAATACCAACATGACTTGGTATCCTAAAAAAACTGGACAGAGATAGATGATAGAGATGGTCAGTTTGTTTTGTATATTGATAAGATGAGGATGGTAACTAATATGGAATGATGTCAGGGCCAATAGACAGCTAACTGAATCAATATAGATTGTACAATTCGTATATTGGATGGTTTCAATATGATTCAGTGCAAGAGAAATGGTATACAATTTGGCAGTGAATACAGAAACTGTGGAGGAGATTCTGAGTGCTGCAACCAAAGTGTAACCAACCATGGCAGAACCTACAGAGTCACCTGATTTTGAACCATCCGTATATATGGGAAGAAATGATTATTTGAAAGATGTTCACCAAATAAAGAGTGATATTTCCAATCAGGAGTACGTACCTTTCTCAGATGACTCAAAGATAGGTCACAGTTGGGGATAGTAATTAGCCATGGTGGAAAAGGCCAACGTGTTGATACTGCAATGCTATTCAAAGATGTATCAGATTTTTCTCATTGTGGCCCAATACGAAAGGTTATAGATTTTCTGTTATAAAAAAGTGTGGCCCACTGAGAATAGAAAACACAACCAAAAGTAAGATACTGTGGTAGACAGTGAAGTTTGGAAGCATACAAACTTTGGAGAAGTACGATAGGTCCCAGTGCAAAGCTGAAGCCCCTGATGGTGGATATAATCCAGCATTTTCAGTGCTGAGGTACTGGCAGAACCATAAACCCATAGTCAAGTTGGATCAGATAAGGGCACGATGAATTTTAAGCATGGAGTATCGAATCGCTCCCCAAGAGGTTGAAGAGAGGACACAGAGGATGTTCAGTGCTCTTAGACATTTGGCACAAAGTTGCTTGATATGGGAAATAAAATTTAATTTACAGTCAGACTTAAGAACTTTGCCTCAAAGATGACAGGAAGTACGGCATCATCAATAAGAAGTTCTGAATCTGAATAAATAACCCGTTAGTAGTAAAAATGTAACAGAGTTTTGGAGAGAAAGTTGAAGACCATTTGCTCTGGTCCACTTAAGTATATGATTGATTGCAGTTTGTAGCTGCTGCTTAATAAACCTCATGTTTGAAGACTTACATGAGATGTGGAAGTCATCAATCAAACCATTTGCAACTGTAGGGGGTAGCTGTTCACTGATGGCATTAATTTTTACAATGAAAAGTGTGATGCTTGGAACACAGCCTTGAAGGACTCCAAGTTCCTGTGGAAAAAAATCAGAAAGTATTGAGCCACAAAGACTTGGAATCAGCAGTTCATTAAAAAATGCTTAATAAGAAGTGGCAAACTGCCACGCAATCCTTATGAGTGAAGGTTTCACAAGATGTCATTTCTCCATGTATCACAAGCATTCTCTAAATCAAAAGAAATAGAAACAAGATGTTATCCCTTCAAAGAGGCTTCTCTAACTGATATTTCAAGGCAAATTAAGTGGTCTATCATGCAGCACTGTCTTCTGAACTCACACTGAGTGGATGAGAGAAGGATGTTTCACCCAAGGAACCAAATAAGATGAGCATTAATCATCCTCTCTAAGGTCTCACTGAGACAACTCATCAAAGCAATGGGACAGTAATTTGAAGGAATCTTTGGATCCTTCCCAGGTTTAAGAATAGGGAAAACAATTGTTTGGCACCAAGCATCTGGAAAGACATTATCCTGCCATATCTGGTTAAAGACAGTCTGGAGAATAGTAAGAGAGGCAGGAGAAAGATGGTATAGAATCTCAGTGTATATCATCAGGTTGAACTGATGTACTGCCATACTGATGAAATGCAAATTTGAATTCCACCAGTGTAAGAGAGTGACTTCAGTCACGGAGATGATCAGTCCAAAAGGAAAGAGGAAGATGTTCAACTCATGTTTTAATAGCTAAGATGGAAGAGGATGAGTTTGAAGAGTTAGATACAAGATAGAAGCATTCACCAAAAGTATTGGCAATGCTCTGAGCATCAGCAACTTCATGGCTATTGAATATTAAGATAGAGAGGGGGTAGAAGTATACCATCCACTCACCTTCTGGATCTTGTTCCATATGACTTTTGAACTGATGTTTGATGAAATGCTGGAGGTATATTTAATCCAAGATTCCTTCTGGCTTTGACCTTTAACTCGCTGAGCCTATGCACTGGCTTGATGAAATGCAATGTGGTTGTAAGTGTGGGATATCTACGAAATTTATCCCAAGCATATTTCTGAGCTTTGTGTTATAGAACAAGAAGAATTCCACCAAAAGTGAGGATACTGTGGAAAAGATGTCAAAGTTTTGTGGATGCACTAAGCAACTGCTTGGACAATAGAGTTTGTTACTACTGTTACAGAAACATCTATAAATGATTTACAGAAGATGGCAGGATCAAGTTCCAAGAGATCAGTGAAAGATGGCCAGTTGACCTGGTCCAATTTCCACTAAAGCACACAGGTGAGGTGACACTGACCATAACCAATCTCTCTTGATATGATAGGAAAATGATCACTACCCCTTGGATTGATGTCAACCTCCCAAGAAAAGCAAGTGAAAAGCAAAGGGGTGCTGATAGAAAATAAATGTAAAAGCCAGTATTGAAGAGAGACAGGTTGTTATTCATGCTTATAGCATGACCTCTCACATCAATACTAGAACCATCCCAGAGGGGATTATGCCCATTAAGATCCCCCAAAATAAAAAGGGGGTTGGCAGTTGCTCAATAAGAACATCATAGTCTGAGTGATAATAATGTTTTCCAGGGGTAAGGTACAGAGAGCAAACAGTAATGGCATGACTCAAGGAGATATAAATGGCTACATCCTCCAAAGGTGTATTCAGTGACAAGGCAGTGATAATTTTCCTATAATCTTGAGAGATTATATATTCCTAAGCCCTTGACACGTTTTCCACTATATCCTCATCCATGGTGGAATCCTGCCTGCCACATGGCATGACAGGCTCAAAAACAGGCCTGGGATATTTTCCATAGATAACCCTCACTCTAGAACCACATCGTTTTCTAGCAGTCCATGGTGGAATCCTGCCTGCCACATTGCACAAAAGGCTCAAAAAAAGGCCCAAGATATTTTCCACAGATATCCCTCACTTTAGAACCATATCACTTTCTAGTGGTCCCATGCACATGTTCAGTGTGTAATATGTCAAGGCCAGAAGGAATCTTGGATTAAGTTCACAACCAGCATATCTTCTACCACCAGTTCCAAAGTCAAACAGGACAAAATTTGAAAGGTCAGTTGGCAATATAATTCTGTCTCCCTCTCAGTGAAAGCTTTTGCTGGGTATCTATCACTTCTGCTTCTTCTTCCACCTTCTTAGCCATCAAAATTTGGGCACAGCAATCACCTCTTTCCTTTTGAGCTGACTGTCTGTATGACTATAATTGTCCCTTTACATTCGTGGAGCTCAAACTGGTCCTTCATTGGTCTGGCAGTAGATCAGTTGGACCTGATGATATACACTGTTACATGCTGTACCATCTATCTCCTGCTTAAAGAAGCAGCTAAAGAGCTGTCTTTTTGATTGTTTTTAACTGGTCAACTGTTTCGACGAGCTTTCTCTGTGAGACCTCAGAGAGGATAGTTCGTGCTTGTCTTGTTTGGTTCCTCGAATCAAACAACCTCCTTTTGCCCGCCCTTTTGTCTTTTAATTGGAATATCCATTATAAAAGAAATGGAAATTTCTGCACCCACTGACCCCACCCACCATGGAGCCCTATGAGGAAATGCGCGATAATGTCAAACAAGGACACTGCAGCAACATCAGGGTGTCATGAGCACTATACCCAAACACCAGCATCAGATACAATGTCCACAACACCTGTTGAAAACATTCATCACTGGTACTTGATTGACCCTATCCTGAGTGGATCAGCACAAGCCTGCCCATCTATAGGAATTCAAGGCCAAAGTGTTGTATTGTGGTTGGACCCCTCGATCACCAGGATCTTCTCCTCCCCTTTATGGGTTGCCACACACAGCAAACACGTGGGTGGATGTCTAGATCCCAGAGGAGGCAAACTGAAAGAACAGACCCTTCCCTGGGAGGACCCTTCACCATGTACAGGAATCCACACTGAAGGGATCCCAGAGGAGGTAAACTGAAAGTACAGAACCTTATCCTGGGAGGTCCCCTCACCATGTATAGGAATCCACATGGAGAAGAGCTGTCCTTGTAATTATAAACCTTTTACTCTTACATCAGTTGCAGGAAAAGTATTTTAAGTGTAATAAAAGGTGTGTTCAAAAGTCATTTAACAATGTTTAAAATTTTATTGCCCAGATGGCATGGTTTCACTGATGGAAAATTTTGACATTCCTTGAAGAGGTTATTGGTTATGAATACAAGAATTTCAGAGTGAATTAAATGTATCAGGGTTTCTAGAAAGCATTTGGCAAAGTGCTCACGAAATGATGGGAGATACCTTGGTTGTGATAAACAGTTTGGTGAAACTGGGTTCAAGTTACATTTTGTATCTTGGGGATCAATGTAAGGACCTTGCTCTTTTTTAACTTAAATAAATGACACAAATTAATAAATGTTTCAATATTTTTTCTTAAATTTGTTAGCTGTGTTAAGATTTTGTATGGTGAAAGTAGGTGAGGATGATGGTGCTATTTTACAGAAGGATTTGAATTGGGTGAATCAATAGCAGATGATTTTTAATTACAGTATATGCAAGGTAATATATGAAGAGTATCTTGATTTGAATTATAATTTGATGAGAGTAGCATTAAAAGTGTTATGGAAGAACAGGATCTTGAATCTTTTGTCGATCAGTATTTTAATCCATCCTAGAAATGTGTTTCTAGCAGTAGAACAAATAGGACTAAATTGTATCCACAGAAATTTTGAACACAAGTTTAAAGAAATTATAATGTTACTGGTTAACTGATTGATTGATTTGGTGTTTTATGACACAAAGCAGCTAGGCTATCTGCACCAAAGGTCCAGTAAAAAGGTAAAAATAAATTAAATGTAGTAAAATACATAAAAGGGAATGAAGGTAAAACAGAAAAAGTATAAAACCAATGTTGACACCTAGTCTACAATGTTAAGAGAGAAAGCATAGTAAGAGAAGTTGTAAAGGAGTTTCTCTAGCAAAATGGTAATGATCATAACCCACCAGGAAGACTAACAAGTAAGTATATGAACCACTGTCAGTCAAATGAAGTTGGTCTTTCTAGTCCTAATTCCAGGTTATGTGGCATTATGGCCAGTACTAAAAGGTAAAGTAATAAAAGTGTCACATGACATGCAGCAAAATTGTAATAACAACTCGCCTGGATGACTAACTGGTAGTTCAAACAGCAATGTTAGTCATCTGAAGTTGGCCTTTCCAGTCCTGGTGTTGAGTTATGTAATGTTCTGGCCATTTTACAATGTCATATTGAACTTGAGATTGAGACTCTGAAAAGGGAACCACAATTAAAAAGGTGTGAGGAATAAATATCAAACACTTAAATGAGGTTAAAAGATTAATGGCCATTAAAAAACTAAAAACTTTATCAAGGTGGACAGTGTCACCATCACCAATAACACTGTCCAATGTCACAGACAAACCCTGGGACAGAACATGTTTAAAACAGTGCCGTCATTGAGAGTCATAATGATGGAAGGAAAGTAAAATGTGACTTACAATGATTTGAGTGTTACACAAACAACACATTGGTGCATCAGTTCCAGATAAAAGAAAAAAAGTAGTCAAAAAACTGTGACCAATGCGTAGTCTAGTTAGAACAACTTCCTCTTTCTGAACCTTACATAAGCGAGATGGCCAAAATCCAATATAGGGTTTTATTTGAAAAAGTTCGTTGTCATGTTGCTCACTCCAAGTGGACTGCAGGCTGGCACAGAGCTGAGCCTTGAATATAGGACCATAGTCCATGAACTGAATGGGCAGAGTGGTGATAGTTGTCCCTTTTTCAAAGATTAACCTTCTCCTTTAAAAAACAAATATCCTTTTAACAATTCTCTTTAAGACTAACCAGATTTTATTAATTCCATTTATATGACTCTTCCATTAAATATGAGCCTCCAACTCAACTGTTTTATTGCTAACATTTGATTAGTGAAATTGTCATATTTGCTGATTGATTAATCATTCTCATCAGATAATTAAAAGAAAAACCATTATTTCTGCAAGAAGACTAAAGAGAAACTTAAAAATTAAAAAATTCTTTTATTACTTGAATAGTTTGAACTATTATATTCACAATACCAATGTTTTTGACAATTTCATTGAATACCTTTCTTTATCTAACACTAACCAGTGCTCATAGATAATCAATTGCACCATTCTTGTTCCTAATATTACTAATAAGAGATAAGTAGCAACTATGCTTATTCTTGAGTCAAATACCTTTAAATATTATAGATTTATCATAAAATTGTTCTTTAGCTATGCTCACAATCTTCTTTTTCTAGTCTCCTCAATGCTATAGTTATACTGTCAATAGAATATTTGTTGTTTAATGAAATTAACAAGGTTACCCCAGTTAATGAACAAGTTTCAACTTTCAGATTACAGAAGGTAACATTTATAAAAGTTTGAATATACATTCTACAACTGATCACAAGTGGTGAAGCAAGAAGGTTGAAAATACAAAATTCAAAAATGAAAGTAGCAAAATAATTATGTTCACATTCTGAAAAGCTAGATATTTTTTTTTCTAGAGTATTATATTTTTATTAACATATATTTATAAAATGATGTTATTAGTTAGGTGTTCTTTGCAATTAAAAACTATATTCAATTTATTTTTCATCACTTAAGCACCACCTAGCATTTTATTTTAATATTATCTACATTAATCACTACTGATAATGAAAACTTCTCATGTGGAAAATTACTTCTGTGAGAATTCTCTGCCAAATACTTTGATAAGTAAAGTAACTATTCTCATGACCTTATGAATAATAAGTTTTAAAAGAAACAGTTATGTGTAAAATTATATTCTTTTATTAGTTTTAACACAAAGGTTTCAAGTTGAGTAAGATATTGTTCACCTGACATCTGTAAAAATGTCGATGGATATCGCTTTATGGTTTCATGTCTCTTAGTAATATTACTGGCTCTTACATAGCTACTGCAAAAATCACTTGACAGAGAATTGGAACAGAATATAAAGAAAAATTTGTAAATTGTTGAAACACTTCAGTACGACTGCAGACAGTTTTGAAAAAATATACTTGAAATACAAACAAATGAATATGTTAAATTAGTGACTAAGCTATTATAACTGTAATCAGTACTGAACCTACCTTTTACATGTATAAACATTTTGTACTTTAAAGAATTTTCCAACACATTTTTGAAAAATATAATCATAGTGAAAGAGTAATATTTTTTCTTAATTACCACTGGAATTTGTCTCAGTATCTGAGCAACCAGTACTGTCTTGAAGTTTTTATTATGCATAAAATTTGAAAATTATCTTTATTAACACAAAAATGCATTACAGACAGGTAAAAATAAATATTGTACTGCTTTCCTTCCATTATTTTTTCAATAAGTTTTATGTGCATTTCTTTACATTTCAAAGAAATAATTATATTTGTTATACACTACTAATACATATTATCATCACATCACTTTGTTACTGTAACAACTGGTTTACATGTAGTAAGGACCCAGCGTAGCCAAGCATGTTAAGGCGTGCGACTCGTAATCTGAGGGTCGCAGATTCGCATCCCCATCGCGCAAAACATGCTCGCCCTTTCAACAGTGGGGGCATTATAATGTTACAGTCAATCCCACTATTCGTTGGTAAAAGAGTAGCCCAAGAGTTGGCGTGAGGGGTGATGACTAGCTGCCTTCCCTCTAGTCTTACACTGCTAAATTAGGGACGGCTAGCATAGACAGCCCTCGAGCAGCTTTGTGCGAAATTCCAAAACAAACAAACAAATACCTGTAGTGGAAATGTTGCACTTTTGTTACCCACATAACCGGACACAACGTGACTCTGAATTGAAAGTACTTTGTAACACTTGAGCTCATGTCTATTAATATTATCATTATGAATTGTCTGTCTGTCCTCCATTTTGATTAAAACATTGCCAGACAATACTTTTCACTTTTCTCAGGTACTAAACCCTACACACTGCATACAACTCCCTCTCTCTTTCTCAGTCTTACAAAATATAACTCTCTTAAAACATCACATTGGCCAATTTCTCGCAAAACTTTCCTGCTCGAAGGAATTATTTAATTATAATTAAAGTAATTGGATTTAACAAAAATAATTTTCAAAACCCAGCCTTAACTATGCAGATATGTATATATTTCATAAAAACACCGTAGAAACATTTAAAACATACACAAATATATGTATATATGTTATTTAACTATCAACATGTTGTTAATTTCATTTATCAATCCTTACGTTGTATTGTGCAACAAACAAAAACAACTTGATTGACACGAAGTATTTTTTTTTATAAATTGTAGTCGTTCTCGAGTAACTCTACAGTAAACTTGAGGGTCAAAAACGTTAAAATCGTTCACATCCGAGGTGCTATTTGTGCTTTGTAACCAACAAATAAACTTAAGCTATTTCCAGGGTTGCGACATACTAGGACATAATGCTTATGCATAAAAATATAATTCGATTTAAGGTCTGTGACCTGTTAAATATAAGCATGAATTGTATACGCTACTTCTCATCCCAACAGATATGAGATTGAGAATTGTGAGAAAAATATGCCAGTGAATCTCAAAATCTCTTATTTGTACATTCATTCATTCACCACTCAATTCCATCAAGGAACATAGGGCCGCAATCACTTGCGGATTCTTCAACAGTTATTTAAGTGAGTAGGTTGTTAGCCCACTGCACCGAGCCGTCCCTGATTTAGTAGTGTAAGACTAGAGGGAAGGCAGCTAATCATCACCATCCACCGCCAACTCTTGGGTTACTTTTTTACCAACCAAGTATTGCGTGATGAACTTGAATTACTGACATAAAAGGCCTGGCATGGCCGAGCGCGTTAAGGCGTGCACTCGTAATCCGAGGGTCGCGGGTTCGCGCCCGCGTCGCGCTAAACATGCTCGCCCTCCCAGCCGTGGGGGTGTATAATGTGACGGTCAATCCCACTATTCGTTGGTAAAAGAGTAGCCCAAGAGTTGGCGGTGGGTGGTGATGACTAGCTGCCTTCCCTCTAGTCTTACACTGCAAAATTAGGGACGGCTAGCACAGATAGCCCTCGAGTAGCTTTGTGCGAAATTCCAAAACAAAAACAAACAAATACTGACATAAATAAGTTACAAAAACTGGACGAATTTGATAGTAATACATGGACACTATTCATTGATTTTACATGCACAGATAATCAAACTCAGTTTGCAGGTGTATAGAAGGAAGTTTCTTACTAGTGAGAGTTACTGCTTTATCAGGCAAAGAAAACCTGTTCTGAATTGAAAACTACACATGACAGTGAATCAATTCTCCTCAGTTGGACTTTTTATAAATAAAAATAGGGAAAACATGGCGTCCTGACATTTTTAAAGATCCACATGATCCATGTCATTCGGTGTGGATTCCTGTACGAGGTGAAGAGACCTCCCAGAGAAGGTTCCGCTCTTTCAGTTTACCTACTCTAGGATCTAAACATCCATCCACGTGTTTGCCATGCGTGGCAACCCGTGAAGGAAAGCACGGGATCCTGGTAGTTGAGGAGTCCATCCCGAACATTTCACTTCTGCCTTGAATTCCTGTAGACGGGCGGCCTTGGGGTGAATCAATCGCTGGTCCACTCGGGCTAGGATCAACAAAGTACCAGTGTTGGGTGTTCTCAACAGATGTTGTGGACATTGTATCTGATGCTGCTGGCGTTGCTGCATTGTCCTTGTTTGGCATTGTAGTCTGTCCTCTCGTACGGTTCCATGGTGGGTGGGTTCAGTGGGCATCGAAATTTCTCTTTCTTTATTATGGCTGCTCCAATTAAAAAATCTTAATAAAATTGTGAAAAACAGTCTTTTGGTAAACGACCACGTTTTAAAGATCCTCAGTAGCAAGCTTCACCATCTGTACCACCTGTTGTACCTCATTTTCCAATATTGCATTCACTTTCAGACAAATCTTCAGGGCAAATGTCTCCCTTTGTAACTCAGAAGTGACTAGAGGGACTTGCTGGCTATCCAAAGTCAGTAATAAAATTTCAATCTGGTGACATATTTGTGGAAACATCCAAATATCAACACAGTGAACTCCTCTTGCATTCAAAGGCAATTGGGCATATACTTGTTGAGGTTTCAGCTTATGCTACTTTGAATTCAACACGACGAGTTATTGTTGAAAGGGAATTGAAGAACATCCCAGAGTCTGAGATTCTTACTGATTTCTCCCCCAAAGAGTTTCTGCATGATAATTATTTTAATTGCAGAGTACGGCCATACATTCCAAACACTCTCTAATGTTTCCAATGTCAGCGGTTCTATCACTCGAAGACGTGGTTTTTGACGTGTGTTCGTTGCAGCAACAAGGTCCATGATGCCCAAGTGTGAAAGGGATCCACATTGCATCAATTGCAATGGCTTTCATCCATCCTACTTTCGTTCTTGCCCTAAATGGTTGCAAGAAACAGCAAAGACCTGCCCAGTCAACCCAGGGCAGGATCCATGGAGGTCGATAAACCTCCCTCAAAGTAAGGAAAAATGACGTGGTCGAAAACAGAAGGGTTCTCCACCCAATTCACTTACACATGAATAAAAATGGCCACCCTGATGCAATGGAATTGTCGAAGTTTACGTTCTAACTTGGATGACATCAAAACACTGATTGCTTCCTACCATTCTGTATGTTTTTCCTTACAGCAAACATTTCTGAAACATACTAATCAAATGTACGAAGCATTGAGTATGGAGTGGAATAGTGGCGTTTTTCGGAAAATGGCATAAATCACTTTACACTCATTGTGCACAGTTAATATGTTGCTAATATGGGTAATTATGGTTCTATTGAGTTCCTTATCTGGCAAAACATATGGTTAGACACCAAAATCAACTTTATACTTTAAATGGCTCAAAATTTATAAGCAATGTTGCGAAAATGCGCCAAAATTTGGCCGCCATCTTAGATTTCTGCCATGTCACAAAATTTCAAAATTCCATATTTGGTCCAATTTGTGCTTTATACATAAGTGGATAACAACAATTTAAATATTATAGGCCAAGTGGATGCAAATACTGATCATTTCGTATATATTGTGTAATTTTACGATTTTCGGTGGCGGACATTTTGAAAAGGGCTCGAAAATCCCCTTATACCATGAAAGCGCAACCGGAAACATATTTAATCTTCAAAAGTATCCTAAAAACTTGGAGTGAACAACACAAAAACAAGCTTTTCCAACTAAAACCTGATATTGGACTTTGGCCGTCTTGCTTCCGTATGGATCTGAAAGAGAAAGTTGTTCTAACCAGACTGCACATTGATCACAGATTTGTAGCTTATCGTTTTATTTTATCCGAAACTGATGTACCAATGCGTAGTCTGTGTGACACTCAGATCACAATAAGTCACATTTTACTTTCTTTTCGTCGTTACGACTCTCAATGACGGCACCATTTTAAGCAAGTTTTGTCCCAAGGTTAGACCATAACGTTAGACAGTGTTATTGGTGATGGTGACACAATGTTTTAAGTTTTTTAGAGGCCATTTAAGTTTTTTTAATTTACACATTACACCTTTTTAATGTGGCTTTTTTTAAAAAAAATTGCAGTTCATCTAGTTCGATCTGAAATTAGAAACTGGCCGTGACATTAAATAACTCGAAACCAGGAGCGGAAAAGTCAACTTCAGGTGACTAACGCTGCTGTTTGAACTACCCGTTGGTCATTCTGGAGAGTTATTATTATAATTTTGGAACACGTCTTTTAAAACTTTTTTATTACTTTCCGTTTTGAAAATGGACATAACATCAAATAACTCTGAACCAGGACTGGAAAGGCCAACTTCAGGTGACTGACAGTGGTTTTTGTACTTACTTGTTGATCTTCCTGGCGAATTATGATAATTACAGTTACGCTACAGAAAGTCCTTTGCAACTTAAATTACTGTAGTTTTTGTCTTAACGTTGTGGACTAGATGTAAACATTGGTTTTATGCAGTTTATGTGTTTTTTTAGCTTTGTTTTGTTTTACCTTAATTTTATTTTATGAATTTTACTAAATTTACTCTTAAATTTTTACTGGATGTTTTGCACAGATAGCCTAGCTGCTTTGTGCAATAAGATACTAAACCAACCAACCAACAAACAAACAATCGAGAAATCATTGATATAAGTCTGGGGTCGATCCAGCGCACAGCAGTGTGTCTGGAGAGTTTAAACACTAGAAATAGGGTTTTGATACTCGTAGTAAGTAGAACTTGCTGGAAAAGCAAAGTGTAGCTATGTGCTTAACTTCAAAAAAAACAGATAAGTTTAAGGAATGCCCCAGCAACGTCTGTCGTGGAATGTTCTGTATTACCAAAAGGAAATAAATTATAGGTAATGTTTCCAAATCTAACAATAACTCAATGATATTTTGTAGTTGTTAATATATTTACTTATTAAACCCAAACCCAATACCTAATGGAAGTATGTGAATAGTTTTTTGTTTTTTTTTAATTTGGGTGAACAAGATATTTTCAAAACTAGAAAAAAAGAAGCATCCTGTAATTTTTACAGATTTTAAGCGACAACCTATTCGCAGTATTCTTAGATTCTTCAATTTACCACAAGTGTAGTTGGATTTTATCCACGAAAAAACAGGATGTTCGATCAGAAAGTGCTTCAAAGTAAATGTGAATTCTATGACTTTGACCGAATGATTAGAATTAGGGATCAGGCACCAAGGTTTGTTCCTGAAGAAGAAAGGTCCACCTTTCGTAAGTTATAAGGTTTTTATCATTTTATATTAAGACTTCTTGAACCATTTTTTTCTGACGTCATAAACTGACACAATGTCAAATGCAATGAAAACATATTTATTGAGTTTTGAAACAATAAAAATGAACGTATTCACAGCGGACAGCAACTTTATCGGAGTTAATAATCAATCTATCATTTGTCAGAAGGCCAATGAAAATCTGTGCCGTACTGAGAAAACATGTCATTATATACATAAAACAATAGGGTTCATTTCAGGGTACTCATCCAGTGCCTCATCGGTATGTCTGCAGACTAACAACGCTAGAACTCGGATTTCGGTACCCATGGTAGGCAGAGCATAGATGTCCCTTTGTGTAGTTTTGTGTTTAATTACAAACAAGCAAACAAATTTCCCAGGACACATGTGCTATCTTCATCACTGTTGGCCATTTTGCACCAAACATGCTCGCACTTTCATCCATGGGGGCGTTATAATGTTATGGTCAATCCCATTATTCGTTGGTAAAAGAGTAGCCCAAGAGTTGGTGGTGGGTGGTAATGACTAGCTGCCTTCCCTCTAGTCTTAAACCTCTAAATTAGGGACGGCTAGCACAGATAGCCCTCGAGTAGCTTTGTGCGAAATTCGAAAAACAAACAAACAGTCATTTTGAACAAATATATTAGGTCACAATAGCTTGAAAAAGCTTACTTGCTGTTAATAGAACGCTAAAATTCTTTGGACAATCAAAATAGTTAAATCTTACTTTTTTCACTGCAATGAATGAATCAAAGCACACATAAACACAGTGGGTATAAAAAGCTATGACACCTAAGTTCCATTGATCCTCAAGTTTCTTCGACAAACTAAACAGATAACACTTACATTCTTCATTTTTCGATTGTAAATTATATACTTACTGCAAAACCTAAAAGTATTTCTTCTTGCAAAGACCACATATACTTCTCTTAAACAAGCCCTATGCATGATCCAAATGTCTTTTACCACCGTCAATTTTGAAGATAGGCTTAAAATTTTTCCAGAAGAAAAAACAGAACGAAGCACAGCAGGACAGTTTAAACCAAAAAGTGAGAAGTTGGTTTGACAGATTTCAGCTGCTGCAAGAGTATATGATAAAATATGCATTTTGTTGTGAAAAGTGGAGTAAAAAGCAAAATGCCAATGATTTGGTAAAGAGGCCTCACATCCCAGTTTGACAGTATGTAATTGACAACCAAGACAGCAAGATTTTTTTATTTTATAACAAGAGATATTGTAGACACGAATTACCATTGATCTTGCTGTCGTTACAATACTAGAACAGAAGGAATGAAGAACAACCATAGATTAAAAATTTTGAAGTTTGTTTAGTTTTATTGGACAAAAAGACGTTTTTGAATAAACTGACTAATATAATCAAAATACAACGACAGGATATTAATTATAAATAATTTTAATAATCAATTCTAGTTTTTGTTACTCAGAAAGACTAATCAAACATTGTGAGTAAATTATCGAAAACACGTTTTTCTACAGTCTTTTCTCCGACAAACATAATTTTCCTGCAGCATTGAGTAAAGCTGCAGAGCCCCCACACCCTTCTTTTACATCTATCCTGATATGGAATTGATGGGGGTGTGTTCGATTGTTTTTGAATTTCGCGCAAAGCTGCTCGAGGGCTATCTGCGCTAGCCATCCCTAATTTAGCAGTGTAAGACTAGAGGGAAGGCAGCTAGTCATTACCACCCACCGCCAACTCTTAGGCTACTCTTTTACCAATGAACATTATAATGTCCCCAAGGCTGAAAGAACAAGCATGCTTGGTGCGAGCGGGATTCTAACCCGCGACCCTCAGATTACAAGTCGAACGCCTTAACCCACCTGGCCTTGCCGGCCCAAATAAAGGATCGTATGGACGTTGATTAGTGAGAAACAAAAATATATCTAAAATGGGCAAATTAAGAGGAACATGAGCGGTAAACTTTCGTAGTTCATGTAATTCTTATCTTATCTTATTCTTACCTCATTGCTGACGGATTTGTTAGAGGGATTATAGGTGGTCGTAAATACAATAGTGCAATTCATTTACCAAAGTCAATAAAAGAAACTCTTCTTAGACAGGCATCGAAAATAGTTTTATTTCTCATTTGCAAACAAAGCAGCCAAAATGCAATGTTGTTATTGGCAAAGCAATTCAATGTCTTGATAATATTTACCTATTTAGAAATATTACTTATTCTGACTGAAAAATTAGTCCACTATCCAAGTTCTGGAGATATGTTGTAAGCTATACTACATTTAACCTGCGCTTCTAGTGATGGAAACTGGCAACTTCAGTTGGTTTCGGTCGATATATTCCTGGTATTTTGCTCGTGATAAAATTATTTATTATTTAGTAGTCTAATGTGGACAGATGTCAAACCTCTAAGATGATCACTCAGACGTTGATAAACAAATGATTTGTGGTTGTTATTTCTGTACAGCTCGAACTATCCCGTCCGTTTTGGCTGACCAAATTATTGAAAAGACTATCAACTAATAATAGGGGAGAAGGAAATTAATTTAAGACCAGAAACCTTTTGCAGGTGTTATACAGTCAGTAAGTGCAGAATTAGTTTTATAATACTGATTCCGAAATAGCAACAGCTCAAGAACTTTAATTTGCAGCACAAATACTTTTAAAAAACAGAATAAAACGAGATGAATCTGATTCAACGTCTTTATAAACAGATTAAAAAAGTACAGGATCACTTCCATCGCTTTGGAGTCACTTTTAGTTGTAACATCTGATATCGTTACTGATTTATAGGGGACATATGTCATGAGCCAACAGTCATGTTTCGAATTCAGAAATTTGAAATTAAAGAATCAGTTCTCCCATCAAACCACTTCGTAAGAGACTTCCCAAAATAAACATCAAAACATTTTTAATAGGATTAAGAATTTTTTTCTTAATGGATTAAAGTTTTTATCAAAGAAAGAGAAAGAAAGGTTAAAAAGGTTATTGGTTAAAAATTCGAATAATATGCGATAAATATGGGATTTATTTTGTGAACTGATATGTCACAGTTTCCTTCATAGATTATTTTGTTCATTAATATTATCATCTCAGTTGTATAGGAAAACGTCGAGTGAAAAAATCTGACATTTTAAAAAGTTATTTTCGTTTGTAATTTCGCGCTAGCTGTTCCCATTTAAGCAGTGAAAATTGTTTGTTATTAATTACAAATCTACACAACGAGCTACGCCCTGCCCACCACAGGTATCGAAACCCAGTTTCTAGCAGTATATATCTGCAAACATACTGCTTTTCAACTTGGGAGCAGCAGCGAAAGACTAAAGAGAAAGCAGCTAGTTATTACCACCACCGTTAACTATTGGGTACTCTTTCACAAACGAATAATGGAATTCATCATCACATTATAACACCCTCACGACTGAAAGATCGAGCATGAATAGTGGACAGGGATTCGAATCCGAGACTCTTTTCGTTATTTGTTGTACCTGTCTTTATTGTTGCTGTTTCAAAACAAACACACACACGCACAAAAAACAACAAACTTTTGTGACATTTTTAAGCGCAAGTTTTCAAGCTTATTACATGCTTTTTGACAATAATTCTTCGGTTCATTTGAAAGTTGCAAGTTCAAATCTCATTTCCACCACACATGTTTGCCCTTTCAGCCATGCGGGCGTAATAATATCACAGTCAATTCTACCATAATTTGGAAAGAAAGTAGTCCAAGAATTAGCAATGAGTGGTAATAACTCTTTGCCTTCTTTCAAGTCTTTCACTGCTAAATTAGAGACAGCTAACTCAAATATCCCTTGGGTAGCTGTGCGCGAAATTCAAAACAAATGACAGACAATCATCAAAAGGGAGGAGGCTTAATTATAAAATTGTGCATTTTTCAAGCATTCTGAGGCAAGATCATTTTATGAGGGTATTGATTGATTGTTTATTTGGAATTAAGCATAAAGCTACACAATGTATTATTTGTGCTTTGCTCGTCACGGGTATTGAAACGCGGTTTCTAGCAGTGTGACCCCGCAGACATACCTTTGATCACTAGGTGTATATGATTGTGTCAGGCAAACGTGGATTGCTTGGGGCAGAAATCAATGAGATGCAAAGATATTGTCTGTTATTCTTACTCAGTGGGTCTTATAAACACACAAAATATAAAACTAAACAGTGTATTTTACAGAATTAAATAGTGCATCACAACAGTTTTTATTTGTTATAAAGACTTGTTTGTCCCTGTGTGGCATTTATTTGAATTTAAACTTGACATATTTTTTTCTGACCATGCAGAAAGTAATTGTAAAATCGGGCATGCCTTATAATAGTTGTGCTAATTGTTATGATTGGGAAAGGGACACTTTTGGGACACGAAAGGCATGTCACTGGGTGTACTTCCTTTGCGTGAACTCAGCTTTTTGCGCTTTTTATTTCATTATTAGTTTTGGTTAAACCCAAAACTACACAATGGGTTATCTGTGCTGTGCTTAGCACAGATATCAAAACTTGGTTTATAGTGTTAGTTATAAATCTTTAGACTTGCCGCCATGCCACTGGGGATAACAGGTTTAAAAGGTTCTTCACTTATCTCTATTACTCTTAAAATTTACAATAATCATTCATCTCTGTGCATAGCATACGAAACGAAAAGCAAATTTTGAAAGAAAGTTAAAATACGTATTGAATTTTACAAAACATCCAGATATCGAGTTTGACATTTATAAAACATGATGCTGATTCGAGAATGTAGTTTGACAATGCTAAGTGAACGAGGTCCTTTGATAGCAAAGCTCTTAAAACAAGCAAGAAGACGCAAAATTTCAATTCCGATCGACTTTTATGACGTCATATTGACATGCGCATGGTGTTTACATCCTTATTGCCTCGACGAAAACAAAAAAAATAGTCGCTGAGGGTTTTGCAAAGACGTGTAAAACTTATGTATTTTTTGTCATATATTAAATCATTTGTAAATGAACCATTAGTTAAAAGGAACATTGTACAAAATCTTTTTGTATTTTAAAAGAGGCATCAAAGAATATGAAGAGACGTAATGCCGATTGCGGTAAAATAAGGCGCCCAGTGAAAAGGACGAAAATCGCAGAAAGCATTTACGGAAGGTAGTGAAGTAGGATAGGAGAAAAAAAAAAGGAGCGTGAAGGCTTGTTACGTTAGGCCTAACGCACCATATTTAATTTCCATGCGTAGTTTAATTAGCTGTCATGATTCTCGCTTATAACTACAATGAATGAGGAATATACTATAAAATATTTTTTCGGTAATGGAAAAATACGACTAGATAGCTTGTAAATAATTTCCAAAGAAACACGTTATTAGGCCTATGAGTAAGACTGAATGAATACGTGTTTTATTTGCAAGTTACATGACAAGTTTAGCTTTGAAATTAAAAGTTTGTTCTCTAGTTTTAATCTGTGAGACGTTGTAATAAACGTTTTATCGTATGCTAAAATATCATAAAGTATGTGAAATAATTGTTAGGGTTTACAGTTGCTTTTTTAAAGTGTAGTTCAATAACTAGAAAATAAATATATTACTATTTGCAAACACTGCTGCACTGCAGTCCTGGTATTCTCAACTTAGCTGTTTGGTTATTTTGTACTCTATACATGTCACAGAACATGAACAGAGAAACTTGTTTAATCTATTAATAATTTAGATTTTCAAACAAAACTTTATAATATATTGAAAATATATTTGTTTTTAATAAGTGTTGTAATTTAGAACTAATGTTGTACATTAATTTTATGTAATTATTTAATGTAAAAATTTAGGCCAGTGTTTATATTAGTTGTGGGTGTGTTAAACAAAGCATGAACATGAAAAAACATAATACTACAAACAACCCTTTCAGGTTCACACTTATTTTTGAGAAGAAGCAAAAGTGAGCCTTTATAATAATTTTTTTGGGTCGTTGTTTGATGCTTTGCTTTTTTATGTCATAGGAACATAATTAAAAACATTAATTCAGTTTCCAAATGGTATTGAAATCTTCAGGTATTTCTAGTTGAATTGAAGATTTTGAGATAAGATAGGGTAATGTAGATCAGTTGATAAATTTATCAGGTAGTTACTTTGTAGTAAATGTACAGTAATATATTTGGATTACCTATTAGATTAGTACCAACTCAACAGTATGATTGAATAAGAAGATTTAAGATTTACAGATAACTAGCTCTAGCCATTAAGGCAATATTTTATGATATATTTGCAGACATTGATAACAGGATAAAAAGAGGTCTAACTAGCTGTATTTCATTTGGGACATTGCACAGTTTGGTGTCTATCTGTAAAAAAGTTTTTGTATGAACTTTGGAAATGGCACAGAGGAGGACCACTAAATTGATTTTGGAGGATGGAAGGGTTATCTTAGAGTTATAGTAAAATCTAAAAACCCTCTTTTGAGAAAAGAAGGTAAAGAGGTGATTTTATTTAGTTATGTAATATTATTTGGTGTATTGATAGCATTAAATCTGGTTTGTCCTGTATTCTCAAGATTATTTGATGAAAGTTAAGGTCTGAAAAAGGTGTGCTTGAGTTTACGTGAGAGTTTTATTTTTCTAACAGGGTTGATGACATGAAATGGTTTACTGTCAGAAACAGTGGAGACTAGAGCTTCACTTTTTTAAAAGAGGGGAATTTGTGAATAACAGTTTTTTGTTTTTTTCTAAAGGATGGATGTGCAGGGACAGCCTTGGAGAACCAAATGGCCCTAAGTTGTCCACATGTTAAGCTTGCAAACATTGATAAAATGAAAGAAAGTGTGTAAAGAAGAAAACATTTACAGAGTGATCTCACTCAAATGAAAGGAATCTTTAACAAAAAACAAAAGTTTCTATCAGTAGATCCCTGTAGGCTTAACTTTAAATATTATATGTAAGTCAGGTTCAGTATTAATGCTAATAATTTAGCAAGTTGCTGGTTATGATTGCATATTTACTAGAAAATCATTGTCAGTGTATACATTTCAGAAGGAAATTGACAGGCTCTTGTTGCTGAGTATAGATGCATTTCAGTCTCTTTTGTTGTAAGATTTGGAATAAAAGTTACTATAATTGTGGTGTGTGGTATTGTTTTGCTTATCAGTGCTATGTTGATTTTATAATCATCTTTTGTGCTTCATGATAATGTACCAATAAAGGGAGAATAGCATGAAAAAAATAGGGAGGAGAGAGAGTAAGGAGTGTAGTTGCATCCCTCTCTGAATAGTAATGTCCATCACCTGATTCTCCCAAATTCACATCATGTGGTCAATCTCAGTGTTTATTGTGTAATTTACAGTTACTTTATCTATTTGTCAAAATTCATGTTTCTCTTGTCGTCATTCTCCTGGATTGATTTTCTGCTCTAATCCTTAATTTTCGTATAAGTTCGTTAACTTGTTAGAAAGGTGACATCAAAGTACAAGAGTGGAAAGATACAAAAAAGATAAATATTTGATTAAAAAACTGTTGAGTGATTAAAACAAAAATAATAGGCTACATATCACTGATGATGTTACACAGGGTAGTATTCTTCGAAACATCACTATTGATTTTGAAGTTAGAGACATCTACCATGTTGAGTTTCAGAATGTAAATTTGTTTTTGTTCATATTACTCATAGAAATTGTTGTTGACATAAAATGTATGATCAATTACTCATTTTTCTGAAATTATATTTTGCTTATGTAAAAAAAATTGTAAGGAATATGCAGTTTTAACTTTCCTGAATGGTTAAAAAAAACTCAGAGCTTTCCACTTGATCCCCTGGATAGCAAGACAGTTGATTCAAAATGCTTGGTTTCCATGGCAGTTATTCCTGTTGGCCAGCCAGCTAGACTCAACAGTCATCTGTGGTGTAGTTTTGACAGTAGTAATAAGTAATTGTAAACTTGTGATATTAATAAAATGCAAACCAAGTAACTTACACGTTTTCTCAATCCTCTATCTGTGATTAATTGACACAAGTATTACCCCAAGTGGCTTCCATTGACCCATTACTTTTTGTTATTTATAAATAAGTGATAATTTTTAATAGTGAAATACATTTTTTACTATTGAGTGGACATCAGGAGTGGGAAGTTTTAGGCTATTGATTCTGGTACAAGTGGCTTAGTTGTATCAATTTCTGTCTAAATCAAGCATCTTTTAATGTTTTATGAAATAGTTTAAAACATTATTACATGTAACTAAGATGTTTTTACATTGATGAAAATGGTTGTAAAGAAAACACAAATTAAGATTGAAAATATACATTTATGAACATTTAACCCTATGTGAACAGGTTTCTCTATTGGACTCGCAATCCACATTGAAAAAATAATTTTTATTGTAATCCCAAAGTTACTGTTCTGAAACATATTGTGAATTTAGTAAATGTGAAAAGTCTTTGATAAAGAAAAAAATTTATGAAAATATTTATTGTAAGATTTACTGAATCAGTATGAGTGCGAGGTGGTTTTTACATTAAGAATAAAATATTTTTGTTTGTTTATCTTTAAAGTTTTTATATTTTATTTCCATTCTCTCTAGAATTTCTTGAATGAACATCAGTTGTTTTTTTGGTAACATTTTATAATTTCTCAAATGTTCTCTACCATAATACTAACAAAATAATCTGTAATGAAAGTGGAAAAATGTGAAGCAAGGTTAAAAATATTTTTTTTTTCTAAAATTACTGCAGGTTATAACAAACAATTACAGTTATACAAATTTCCACTTTTCACAGCTTCTTTTATTTAACTTTCTTTTATTGCTCTTTGAACCTTGTAAAAATGCAGCAACAATCAATAAATCACTCAGTGGGATATTGAAAAGTTTACGGTAAACAGTTTTAACTTACTTCATGCTGTGCTTAACTATGTATGTTCTTTGAAGAATGGTCACAAAATTGTTCTAATTTAAGTTTTCTTGTATAAAGTTATAAGTGTTTACTTTTATATTGCATTTACTTTTGTTAAGAAATATATGTATATATATTTTAGTGAAAGTTAATACATTTTGATAAAATTTAGTAAACAAAATTACAAGGAAGGACTGTGTTAAAACAGTAAATCCAAACATCTAATTATATTAATTTGTTATAACTTTAAAAACAAGACAAACCAAAAAACTCTGCACTAATTGAAAATATCTCAGGCACAAACAGTAATGTACTCTAATACAGACTAACAAAAGCAAATATTTAATTCTTGAACATTTCAAAATGTACATATTTTATCTACAGAAAGTTATCTTGAGTGTGGTAAATTTGCATAAGAAATTTCTAAACTTAACACTAGCAATCAGTAGATACTTGCTAGTTTTGGCATTAAACTTTTATTCAAAAAAATGAAAAAACAATATAAATAATTCATAAAGAAACTTTTCCCCACTAAATATGAAACAGTGCACAAACTTTAGTCATCAACAGTATTACTGAAGTTTTCCCTCAAAAATAATTACATTGATCTTAACAGTCAATTATATAACCAAACAGTTGGTGAGGCAGTGGGGTTAACTTTGGGGCCAACTCTTGCTAACATATTCATTTGAAACTGTGAGCATTGGTGGTTAGAAACCTGTCCTGTTGAGTACATACTAGCTTTACAGAGGAGTTATTATTTTGATGTTTCCATCATCTTGAAACTACACTCTTGTGCTAATTAATTAAAACAAGATGGAAAATTACGATTTTTTTCCATTTTATTTCTGAGAATCCAAAAATTACTCACAAATTAATAGATTATATGACAGCCTTTATTTTTCAGAAGATCATTAATTCACTTTAGCATCGAGTCCATGAGTTGACTGCAATCTCTACTAATTTTTCAATCGTGGTACCACCCCTCAATTAGCTAATTTTTCATAGTACAGTCTTTTCCCCGAAGTTTGTCTTTACAAATTTCCCAAAGATTTTCAATAGGATTTAAATCCAGAGAGTTTCCAGGCCAGTCCAGCACCTTTATTCGCATTATAGTCATAAATTTCTTCACAAGCTTTGATGTATGGCAAGAAGCAAGATCTTGCTGAAAAATGCCAGATTCATCTGGAAATATCTTGTTCAATTCTGGAACAACTTTTCTTTGCAAAACTTCGATGTACTGTGGTTCTCGTATCATACCTTTTACGATATGTAAGCCTCTGATGCCAAAACAGCTGAAAAAACCCCAAAACATTTCTTCAAGGGATGTTTTACGAACTGATTGATGTGAGATTCTCAAAGTTTCTCACCTGGAGATCTGCGAACATGCAGGTTTCTTTGACCCTGTATGAATAAATGAGTCTCATCATTGAATAACACCTTCCTCCATTGTTCTTGCATCCAGTTCTTGTATTTCAGACCCCATTGATACCATTTTTTTTTCATTGAGTTGGTAAAAAGTTGTTTTTTGACTGGCCTCCATGCCCTTCTAACGCAATTTTGAATGATGTAATATCTTTCAAAATTTCATCATAGGCCCTGCATGGCCAAGCGTGTTAAGGCATGTGACTCGTAGTCTGAGGGTTGCGGGTTCTCATTCCTGTGGTGCCAAACATGCTTGCCTTTTCAGCCATGGGGGCATTATAATGTGACAGTCAATCCCACTCTTTGTTGGTAAAAGAGTAGTCAAAGAGTTTGTGGTGGGTGGTGATGACTAGCTGCCTTCCCTCTAGTCTTACACTGCTAAATCAGGGACGGTTAACACAGATAGCCCTTGAATAGCTTTGTGCAAAATTTAAAAAAAACAAAATTTTATCATATATCCCAAAAATAGATCGAGCATACTGCAAAACACAACTAATAGCACCATCTGTGTGAAAAAATGACTATTAAAGGAAATCAGCAGGTTTAGCGAGCCTGCACAGGCTGCTGTGCTGAAAGTATTGTAAAATGATCATTTGTTTCAATTAATTTGCACAAGGGTGTATATCCACATTAAGCAATTGTTAGATTATTTAACTTTGAAATACCCTAGCATTAATTTTACATGAGAAACAGAAAAACAAACACTGTAAATTATCTTTTTTTTTGTATCTAAATCAGCAGATTAGATGACTATTTTGTGATAAACAAATGTTGTTAAAAACAACAAACACAAACTTGCATACTGGACTCAACAGACTCACTTTAAATTCCTTTAAACATAACATTACACTCAGTTTTCTCAATAAAGAATATATCTGTTCTAAGTGCCTATTTATACCAAAAAGCAAATTTACAGAACATTCTTGTAAAAAAAATGGCTATACTGTGCACATTATTCAAATCATAACAAATTTGAAACCCCCAAAGAAATCATGCACTGTTAATAATTACCCATTCATTTTTAGATCAGTAAAGTTTGATTATGAATCTCAAATTTTAAGAATAATTAAAACATTTATCTACAAGTTGGATTACAAATGGTATTTAATTCACTTTTCAAAATAGCAGTTTATTTTTTCAGTGCATTTGGAAGATGTTCTTTAACCCTAAATGTACAGGTGGGAATCAAAGTGCATATGCTACAGTATTTTAAAGAGTGAAGTTTTACATGCTGTTACGCATTTGTTGTCAGATTTATAAAATGTTTGTATTGTCTCTTATTTCTGTTTTAACAAGTTTATCGTAAAAGATACGTAATAGAGGGACATTAAAAAAGATATGCACTTCCAATGTATAAATTGTAAGGTAAACAATAGTATTTTTTATTCTTCACATGAACTTTACCTTGCACTCTGATTTATCAGAGTTTGTATAGGCCATTGTGTAGTTTTGTGCTTAACCACAACAAAGTGTTTATGTCGTGTAAAATACATGTATGTAGTGTAAAATTTACTCAGTTTCAGTTTAAGTGATTTTTAGAGGAACAAACTGTTTTTATTTTATTTGTTTAAACACTGAGTGTTTAATATTTCTTTTACATGTGATGGTCACTGATCAGTTATGCTCAATTATCCAGTTTAGAAAGTAGAAAATATGCAGCTAAAAACAGATTGATTAGGGTAAGAGGGGGTCATTCAACTTGCAGAAGTGACAGTGCAAATAATGAATAAATGAAGGAACCAGAAAGAATAATTAAAGAAGCTCTGGCCAGGTGGTTAGGATATTCAAATTATCTGAGTGTTGTTGGTTGAAATATCCATTCCACCAAAAATGTTGATCCTTTCAGTTGTGTAGAAATTATAATATAATGGTCAGTCCCAACCATTCTTTAGTTATGGGTGGTATTAACATGTTGCCTTCCTTCTTGTCTCTCACTGCTAAATTTTAGACAGCTATTTTAACAATGTCATACATGTAATGGTGTAGCAGATTAGCAAGTCAAAGAGAGGTATAAAGTTTGAAGTGTTTGTAATAAAATTTAACAAATTAAAGTATTAAGAATTGAGAAAGATGCTAACATGGTAGACAGATGGACAGGAGGGTGAAATGGAATTGATGTAATTTCTGTGTAGTCAGGATTGGTGTGATATAAAGAGTAAAGACAGCTGAAGAATGTTGGAATAGTAGAATAGTTGAAATGTGCTGTTTGGCAACAAACAGAACAAGAGGATACAGTTGACATACTTTGATGTGATAAAAAGAAATAGAACTAATTTTGCTATCTGAAAGATGCTGGTTTGGTAAAAAAAATTGGTCAAAGGATGACAGTTGAAAGATGTTGGTGTGGTAAGAAAGTAAAAGGGGGATTTGTTGAAAGGAAAGATGGTGTTATGATTTAAAGATAGGAAAAAGAATGAGGTTGCTTGATGTTTTTGTGGATGAAAAAATGTACAAGGATACTGGATGAAATAGATGAAAACAGGACAGTTAAAAGATGATGGTGGAAAGTCAAAGAAAAAAGGGAAGTTGTCTGAATTATTTTGGTTTGGTAGAAAGGAAGTAAAATATTAATTGAAAGAGAAAAAAGATGGATTGTTGGAAGATGTTCATGTTGTAGTAAGACAAGATAGAGGGGATGAGTTGAAAGGAAAGATATGTCAACAACCCTTGATTATTTAAGGCTGTCTTTGCACACCCATCTTTGAGAAAACTACAGTTTTAAACCTATCTGTTTGTTTTTTTTAAATTATCAGTGTTGGTGTAATGGAAAGATGAGAAAAAGAACATTGAAATTTGTATATGTTTCTTAATACAAATAGAGCACAGATAGCCCTCATGTAGCTTTGTGCAAAATTATAACAAAAACCAGTAGAGTAATAATAAAAATTCATTTGCTGAAAGATAATGAAATGTATATTTTTTTTTTCACAATTTTATTTGAGAGAATTTTTTTTATCTTCATATTAAGCTCATGTAGGTAGATTATTTCGTTATTTGATATTTCAAAATTGATTTGTTTTCTTTTATACAATCTTTACAGCAGCACTTTCTTGTATCTCAAATTCCTGTTGGTATGGGCACTTGTACTTTTGGCAGACTTCATCTTGGAGTTTCGATTTGAATATTTGTGGCCATTCTGGTTGCTTCTTCGTAGTGTTTATGACTCCTTCAAGTATCAGGGTCTGGTAAGGCATTATCTTTAAAATATTAACAAAAAAAAAGATAAACCAATTGCTAGCATAATATAAAGATCTTAACTCTAAAACAAAAGCAAAAAAACTACTTTTTAAGGTGTTGTCATTCAAGAGAATAGAACTTAACTGTCTCACCAAGAGCTTGGTACGTGGGACTGACCTCATCACCATTTGTACTTATTGTAGTTTACATACTAATAACTTTTAACACATTAAATGTATCATAAAATTTGCAGTGAAGTATTTTTACTAACATTTGTCTGTGACAGTATTGATTGTTCATTTTAAACTAGTATGAGTGCAAAGCAATTTTTCCTTTTTATGATAAAATATACTTTTCTTTGTCTGAAACTCAGATTTCATTTCTATAATCTTTAAAACCTCTTAAATGCATTAAAATTTTGTTTTATCTATTATTATGCATATTGATTCTTCATCCTGTAGAAAACTTGTCAACTATAATGAAAAGATAAATTGTAAAATCAGAAAAAATAAATAAGCAGCTCTGTGCTTTTTTTCGTCATTTACTGTTCATTAGGTTTCAAAGTACAAACCATGAAAGTTTCAACTGTTAAATATGTTTCACATATTTTACTTTCAATTTCCAAAGTTGAAATCCATTGTGAATAAAGTGTGTCACCAACTATCTTTATTCATGTTTTAACCCATCTTTACACACATTAACTATGATATGACACCCTTGAGAGCAACAATGCGTATGTAAAACAGGAAAGTTTCATTCATACATACCATTGTTCCAAGAATACAATGTTGAACAGTCATTTGTGTTTTTTACAACATTTACAAAAGAAATTTCCCAAAGTAATAAAATTGCAATTAGAATGTTTGAAAACATTTATTATGTGTTTTAGCATTGTGCTGGTCAAATAAATATTGTAGGTTTGTGGAATTTTGGAATGTAAGTGTATGAAGGTATTATTTGGGCACGTACTTATGAAACTTTCCACCCTTGTGATTTAAAGTTCTTAAGTTTCAAGTGTTGTATCATGTGGTTTTTAAATTTACCTCAGTTTAGCTGATTAGGTAACATATATGTAGGAACCCTTACTGTGTATTGGTCGACAAAATACAAATGTAAGTATAATACAAGTATACTGAAAACAATAAAATCTTGACAACTGTACATTACATGTGTATATAAATATACATATTACAATTTACTCATAAATGTTTAAATTTTATTTGTATTTCTTAGTAAGTGAGATGTACACAGAAAAAACATTTCACGTGTGTACAAGTGTTATGAGATATTGCACTTGTGCATCTAACATGCCAAGCCTCGTTTAGTCTTATGGGTGGAGAGTGTAGAGATAGTAACTTTTGTTGGCTTCAAACATTAACTTTTAAAAAACAAAACCCCTCGGTGTGGATTCCTGTTCATGGTGAGGGGACCTCCCAGAGAAGGTTTTCTTCTGTTTGGTTACCTTCTCTGGTATGTAAACATCCACCCACGTGTTTGCCATGCGAGGCGACCCATGAAGGGGAGGAGAGGAAAGTCAAAGCAATTGGATGGTAGTTTGAAGGAATCTTGGGATCTTTCCCTGGCTTAGAGAAAGGTAAAATAATAGCCTGGCACCAGGCATCAGGAAAAACATTCTCCTGCCAGATCTGGTTGAAGAAAATCAGAAGGACATCAAGAGAAGCAGGAGATATATGATACAGCAAGTCATAATGAACATCATCAGGTCCAACAGATGTACTGGCAGACTGAAGAATGGCCATTTTCAGATCCACCAGTGTAAAGGCACAATTTTTGTCAAAGAAACAGTCAGTTCGAAAGGAAAGAGGTGGATGTTCTGCCCGAGTCTTGATGGCCAAGAAGGTGGAGAAACAAGCAGAAGTGCTAGATACCCGGCAAAAGCCTTCACCTGGAGTACCAGTGATGCTCCTGACATCAGCCACCTCCTGACCATCAGAGAGTAAGATCAAGAGGGGGCAGAATTGTAGTGCCCATTAACCTTTCGAATCCTGTCCCATATGGTCTTGTAACTGGTGGTAAAAGAAATGCTAGTTGTGAACCTAATCCAAGATTCCTTCTGGCTTTGATGTCTTACCCACCTAGCATGTGCACGGGCCTGTTGGAAAGCAACCCGGTTTGAAAGTGTGGGATATTTACGAAAAGTATCCCGGGCTCGTTTTTGAGCCTTCCGTGCTAAGTGGCAAGCAGGATTCCACCATGGACGAGGATATCGTGGAGAATGTGTCAAGGTTTTAGGAATACACTGAGCAGCTGCTTGCATAATACAACCAGTTACTGCTGCCACACAGTCATCTATTGATGGCTGATTTATGATGGCAGGAACAAGTTCTGCGAGAGCAGTGAAAGTGGACCAGTCTGCCTGATCTAGCTTCCACCGGGGCACGCGGGTAGGGTAGCATCGACCACGGCCAGTCTCTCTCAAAAGTATGGGAAAATGATCACTGCCTCGTGGATTACTGTTAACCCTCCATGAAAAATGGGAGAATAATGAAGGGGAGCAAACCGAGAGATGAATAGTGGTAAAGCACCTACTAGGTGCATGAAAATAAATGGAAGAACCAGTATTGGAAAGAGAAAGATTGTGATCAGAGGGCATAC
Source organism: Carcinoscorpius rotundicauda (assembly GCA_011833715.1). NCBI lineage: Eukaryota > Metazoa > Arthropoda > Merostomata > Xiphosura > Limulidae > Carcinoscorpius > Carcinoscorpius rotundicauda. The sequence goes on along the minus strand of CM022391.1, from coordinate 115,489,958 downwards.
GCTCTACAGATCGACCCCTCCCATCAATAACAGCACTTCCCCAGAGTGGATGATGTCCATTAAAATAACCCAGGATTAGAAATGGAGATGGTAACTGTGCAACGAGAGCATCAAGGTTGATGATGATTGATCGTTTGTCTTTCTAGGAGACAGGTACAGAGAACAAACAGTGATGGTAAGACCCAAGGAAACACGGATGGCTATGGCCTCCAAGGGTGTGTTGAGTGACAAAGACAGGGTGGGCACATGTTGATCAACCAATAGTATACAGAGAAAACTGCCGAATAGAGACTGTATCAGCAGGTTTGAGAAATGTTTCTTGTAAAGAAAGACAAACAGGATGGTTGGAAGCAATCAGTGTTTTGATATCATCCAGATTAGAACGTAAACCTCGACAGTTCCATTGTATCAAGGTGGCCATTTTTAAGAACGAGTAGGTGAAGTGGCTGGAGAACCTTTCTGTTTATGACCATGTCTTTTTTCCTTACTGTCCTTAGTTGGAGGAGGTCTATCAACCTCCATTTATTTTGCCCTGGGTCGAGTGTGCAGGTCTTTGTTGTTGGAAGGGGATTCCAGTGACTGAGGACGTGAACAAATGAAGAAATGCCTGTATTTGAAACTGAAGGATGTGGATCTTGAGATTTGTTGGAACATATGGGAGGAACAGAGATGGGTGTGGAAGTCGATTCATCAACCTTTTTAACCATGGAGGTCAAAAGGCTTTTCATTTGTTTTGAAAACGATTCTCTTGGAGGCAGAGAGAGATCTGTCTGCACTTGAAGATTGCTGTTCAGAGTCATGACGTGGTCACTTACCCATTGACTGTTTTTCACAATTTTATTTAAATTTTTTTAAGGAGGATCCATAGGAAAAAGGAATAATTTTGGTACCCACTGACCCCACCGACCATGGAGCCCTACAAGGGGACGCACTACAAAGTCATGCAAGGACAATGCAGCAATGCCAGGGTTTTGTGAGCACTATACCCAAACACCAGCATCAGGCTCAATGTCCACAACACCCGTTGAGAACTTCCAACACTGGTACACAGCTGATTCTAGCCGAAGTGGACCAGCCTGTTGACCCAAGGGGGGCCATCCAAAGGCCGCCAGTTCATATGAATTCAAGGCTAAAGTGGTTTTGTAGGGTTGGACCCCTCAACCACCAGAATCCATGGCCAACATGCAGGTGAATGTTTGGACCCCAGAGACGGTAAACTGAAAGAACAGAACCTTCCATGAGAGATACCCTCACCATGTAGAGGAATTCACATCGAAGGGTCACTCAAAAGAATTGGAAATAGTTTCAAAAGTACATAAAAAACTTTTTGTTTTTATCATAAGTAATTCAAAAAAATGTTGTTACTACTTTTTGTGACCGAGTTCACTAAAGATTTAAATATAAAGAAAGGACACACACACACACACACACACACATATATATATATAAAACTGAAATAGCTGGGTAGAATGTGCTGTAATTTTTTGTGAAACTAGGTGGTAATACATCTGGCATTAGAAACCCAAGAACTTACCAAAACCCTTTTGCCCCAGCAGGTTAAAGTGTATGTTCTACAATGTTTTTGAATGTTATTTTCAAATGTTATGAAATAACATTTTTACTACTTACATTAATGAGGATGGTATCAAAAGATAGTTTATAATTTAAAATTATATGTTTTAACTTCTTAATCTAAAATAAAGAAATGTAAAGAAAAAATGCTGAGTGTCAGTGTTTGTGTGTCACATAACACATCCAGTTGTTTTATTGCTCAGTTTCTATTTTATTATGCCCACCATACAATATGTACAAGTGTTTAATGAATTAGAAACTCAAATTTGAGACGTAGACAAGCTAAATATAAAATAAGAACCTCCTACCTCTATGATTTTTGAGACATCAATGTATTTAGCAAATCTAAAAGAGTGGTACCACCCTTGAAATCAATCATTTGAAAGTTCTTAACAAGTACCATCTGTAACTAAGTCGCTCAAGCTTACAACCATTATCCCCTTTACATAATTCTGACAGATCTTTATAAGTAGCTTGAAGGTGAAAGTAAAAATTTTTACAAAACTATAGAAGTGTTATCAAATCATTGTTGTGAATAAGAATGGGACTGTTTACAACCCACATACACTTTATTTAGCAACCCAACTACATAAGAAATTTTTAAGGAAACTATTACAATAACTTAATAATTTTTTGTTTTTTATTGATTGATTGATTGATTTAGTGTTTTGTGGCAAAAAGCAGCGAGGCTATCTGCGCCAAACATCCGGTAAAAAGGTAAAAATAAAGTAAATGTAGTAAAAGACATAAAAGAAAATGAAAGTAAAATAAAAAAGTATAAAACCAATGTTGACCCCTAGTCTACAATGTTAAGAGAGAAAGCAGAGTATAAGAAGTTGTAAAGTATTTACTCTAGCAAAATGGTAATGATCATATCCTGCCAGGAAGACTAACAGGTAAGTTCAAGAACCACCGTCAGTCACCTGAAGTTGGCCTTTCCAGTCCTGGTTTCGGGTTATGTGTCATTATGGCCAGTACTAAAAGGTAAAGTAGTAAAAGTGTGAAATGATATGCAGCAAAAGTGTAATAACAACTCGCCACGATGACTAACGAGTAGTTCAAACAGCAGCATTGGTCACCTGAAGTTGGCCTTTTCAGTTTCGAGTTATTTAATGTTCTGGCTATTGTCCAATGTCAAATTGAATGAGAGAGATTAAAACTGTAAAAAAGGAACAACAATTAAAAAGGTGTAATGAATAAATATGCAACACTTAAATGAGATTGAAAAGATTAATGTCTATTTAAAAATTAAAAACGTTATCAAGGTGGACAGTGTCACCATCACCAACAATACTGTCCAATGTTACAGATAGACCCTGGGAAAAAATATGTTTAAAATATTGCCGTTGTTGAAAATTGTAATGATGGCAAGAAAGTAAAACGTGGCTGATGGTGATTTGAGTGTTACACAAACTACACACTGGTGCATCAGTTCTAGATAAAAGAAAATGATGAGTTAAAAAACTGTGATCAATGAATAGTTTAGTCAGAACAACTTCCTCCTTCTGAACTTTAAGGAAGCTAGATGGCCAACATCCAATATAGGGTTTGATTTGAAAAAGCTTGTTGTTGCATTGCTCACTCCAAGTGGACTGCCAGCTGGCATGGAGCCAAGCCTTGAAGAGAAGACCATAGTCCATGTATGGAATAGGCACAGGGGTGATTGTGCCAGAGCAGATAGATTTAGTTGTCATGTCTGCAAGCTCGTTCCTGCGAATACCAACATGGCCTGGTATCCAGAAAAACTGGAGAGAAGTAGCTGTTAATGAGAAAGGGGCCAGTCGGTTTTGAATATCAGGGAGAACAGGATGTGAGCCAATGTGTAGCAATTCCAGGGCCAGTATAGAACTGAGTGAATCAGTATAAATAGTGCAGTTGGAGTACTGCTCAGCTGCAATATGATCCAGGGCAAGAGATATGGCATACAGTTCAGCAGTGAACACAGAAGTTGTAGAGTGGATTCTGCGAGCAACTACTGAACTACAGCAAACCATAGCAGAGCCCACTGAATTACCTGATTTGGAACAATCTCTATAAATGGATCCTTCGACTAAAAATGTCAATAAAATTGTGAAAAAACAGTCCATAGGTAAATTACAACATCTTGAAAATTCTGAGCAGCAATGTTCAACATCTATTGAACCTCATTTTCATGTACTATATTCTCTTTTAGATAAGCATTTAGGGCAGATGTTTCCCTTTTTCATTCAGAAGGAACTAGAGGGACATGGTGGCTCTTTAAAGTTAGTAAAGAAGCTTCGTTCTGGTGATATATTGTTGGAAACATCCACATCTCATCACAGTGAACTCCTCTTGCATTCAAAAGCAATTGGGGCTATACCTATTGAGGTAACAACTCATGCTACTTTGAATTCATCATAAGGAGTTATTGTTGAGAGGAATTTGAAGAACATCCTCGATTCAGAGATTCTTGCTGGTTTCCTCACCCAAGGAGTTTCTGCAGTGAGACACATTTCCACTCTCAAAGATGGAATTATGATGCAGACCAGGTTATTTTAATTGCAAAGTACAGTTATACATTCCAAATCCTCTCAGATGTGTCCAGTGTCAGCAGTTTGGTCACTCAAAGACATCATGTTGTGGTTCCTTGACATGTGCTTGTTGCTGTGGCAAAAACCACAATACTTACGAGTGTGAAATGGACCCTCATTGCATCAGTCACAATGACTTTCACCTGTCCTACTTTTGTTTTGCTCTAAATGGTTGGAAGAAAAAGAAGTGCAGCATTTGAAGATGATTCAAGACATTACTTACCCTGAGGTTTGAATGTTGCTGCTCACCACTTCATCTTGGGCATATCCTGATGCACTATGTTCCCCTACTACAATGAGAGTGCAAACAGATCTTGTTGTACCTTGAAAAGAATCATTTTGAAAACAAATGAAATGTCTTTTGATCTACAGAGTTAAAAAGTTGAATCCATGTCAACATCCATCTCTGTCCCTTACATACATTCTAACAAACTCCAAGATTCATATCTTATGGTTCTGGGCAAAGGCATTTCCTTAGATACATCTTCTTCTCCCACCCCAAGATGCAAAATGATCATTCATTCATGCCCTCAGTCACTGGAATCCTCTTCCAACAGAAAGACTTGCCCATTTGACCCAGGGCAGGATCCATGGAGGCCGATAGACCTCCTTCAAATAAAGACAGTAAAGAAAAAATATGTAGTTATAAACAGAAGGGTTCTCCACCCAATTCACCTCCACATAAATAAAAATGGCCATCTTGATACAATGGAACTGTTGAGGCTTACATTATAATCTGGATGACATCAAAACTCTGGTTGCTTCCTACCATCCTGTATATCTTTCCTGTGTTGGTCGGTTTTCTTTGTACAAAAATGACAAGCTGTGTGATGGATGAGTGAATGGGGGGTAGCACGCTTGGTTTATCAGCATGTACCCACCCTATCTTTGTCACTTGACCACACCCTTGGAGGCCATAGCCATCTGTGTTTCCTTTGGTCTTACCATCATTGTTTGTTCTCTCTATTTGTCTCCTAGAGAAACTTATGATCAATCAGACTTCGATGCTCTTATTGAACAGTTGCCATCTCCCTTTTTAATCCTGGGGGACTTAAAAGGATATCATCTACTCAGAGAAAGTGCTAATTTTGAGAGAAGGGGTTGCTCCGTAGAGTGTATACTCTCTGATCACAGCCTTTCTCTTTTCAATAGCAGTTCTATTTATTTTCTTGCACCAAGTCAGTCCTTTTCTGCTATTGATCTCTCAATTTGCTCCAATTCACTATTCTCCCATTTTTCATTGGAATGTTGACAGTGATTATTTTCCTGTAATTTTGAGAGAGACTGGCTGTGGTCAATGCCATCTGACCCGTGTGTCCCGTGGAAACTGGATCAGGCAAACCATCTCTCTTTCACTGCTCTTTCAGAACTTGATCCTGCCATTGTCTATTAGCCATCAGTAGATGACTGTGTGGCAGCAGTAACTGACTGCATTATACAGGCAGCTGCTTTATGAGAGGATGGTTAATGCTTGTCTTGTTTGGTTCCTTGAATGAAACAACCTCCTCTTGCACACCCAGTGTGGGTTCTGAAGATAGCTCTCTACTATGGACCACCTGATTGAACTTGAAGAAATGTCAATCAGAGAAGCCTTTCTCAAATGACATCTTGTATCAGTGTTCTTTGATATTGAGAAGGCTTATGATACAACATGGAGTTATGGCATTTTACAAGACCATATATATTGGTTACATCACCATTTGCCTGTTTCAATTTTAAAAAATTTAACAGACAGGACATTCCAAGTTTGTGTGGGTTCAACACTTCCCCATTCTTTTCCACAGGAACTTGAAGTCTCTTGGAGCTGTGTTTTGAGTGTCACACTCTTCAGTATAAAAAGTAATGCCATCACTGAACAACTCGCTCTCACTGTTACAAACGAGTTCTATGTCAACAAATTTTACATCTCATGTCAGTCGTCAAACATGAGGTACATTTAGCGGCAACTACAGACTGCCTTCAATCGTTTATTGAAGTGGGTCACAGCCAACGGCTTTAACTTCCCTCTCTCTCAAACCATTTGTATGCACTTTTGCTGCCAACAGGGTATTTATCCTGATCCTGAAGTTCATATCAGTGAAGTTGTGCTGCCTGTGGTCTCTGAGAGAAAGTCCTTGGGGCTTATGTTTTACCGTAAGCTGACCTTTATACCGCACATCAAGCAGCTACGGGTCAAATGTACAAGAACACTGAACATCCTCCATGTCCTCTCTTCCACCATTTGGGGAGTAGATTGATGTTCCATACTAAAGGATATATCATGCTCTTATTTGATAGAATCTTGACTATGGATCGCTGGTTTTTAGCTCTGCTGGGATCTTGGCTTTAAAGATGCTGGACACCAGTCATCAACAAGGACTTTGGTTCTGCACTGGGGCTTTCTGCACTTCCCCAGTTCAGAGCTTATACATGGTCTCATGAACTTTCTTTGCACCTCCACCATTTGCAACTATATTTACTATATGCTTCAAAACTTCAATCCTTACCAAAGCATTCCACCTGGGGTTGTGTTTTCTTTCCTCGGTGGGCCATACTTTTTCAGAACAGATAATCTGTCATTGCTCCTTTTTGGTCTTTGTACCAGGTGCAGTTGGATGAATTGAGTCTGTCCTTGGATAACATTGTTGTATTCACTGGTCAGCCCATCCCTCCATGGCTTCTTACAGTCCCCAATTGTGACTTATCTTGAAGTCATCTGAGAAAAGCATACACTCCTGATTGGAAATACTCTCTGCTATTTGCTGAACATCTTTTAAACCATCCTTCCATTCATATTTATACAGATGGTTCAAAATCAGGTGACTTTGTGGGCTTTGCCACGGTTTGATATGATTCAGTGATTGTGCACAGAATCTCTTCCACAGCCTCTGTGTTCATTGCTGAACTGTTCACCATTTCTCTTGCCCTGGATCACATAGAAGCTAAGCAGTACTCAAACTGCACTGTTTCTCCTGACTTAATTCTCTACTAGCTCTGGAACCACTTCATGTTAGTTCACAACCTGTTCTCAATGATAATTCAAAACTGACTGGCCCATTTATCTTTAATGTCTACTTCTGTCCAGTTTTTCTGAATACCGGGCCATGTTGGTATTTGCAGGAATTTGCCTCTGCCCATTTCTCTTGCCCTGGATCACATAGAAGCTGAGCAGTACTCAAACTGCACCATTTCTACTGACTCAGTTCTCTACTAGCTCTGGAACCACTTCATGTTAGTTCACTATCTGTTCTCAGTAATATTCAAAAGTGACTGGCCCATTTATCTTTAACATCTACTTCTATCCAGTTTTTTTTAATACCGGTCCTTATTGGTATTTGTGGGAACAAGCTCACCAACACCGCAGCTAAATCTCTCTGCTCTGGTAGTATCACTACTGTGCTTGTTCTATACATGGACTATGGTCCTGCATTTAAGGCTTGGCTCCGTGCCATTTGTTTGTTGACTTGTAGTGAGCAATGTGAAGAAAACTTTTCCAAATAAAACCCTCGATTGTACTTTGGATGTCTTGCTACCATTATCTGAAAGAGGAAATTGTTCTAACTAGACTACATATTAGTCACAGTTTTTAAACTCATCTTTTTCTTTTATCTTGTATTGATGCACCAGTGTGTAGTCTGTGTAACACTCAGGTCACAATAAGCTACATTTTACTGTCTTGCCATCATTACGACTCTCAACAACAGCACCATTTTAAGCATGTTTGGTCCCAAGGTCTATCTGTAATGTTAGACAGTTTTATTGGCAGTTGTGACACTGTCCACCTTGGAAATGTTTTTAGTTTTTTAAAGGCCATTAACCTTTTTCAGTTTATTTAAGTTTTTTAATTTATACATAAGACATTTTTAATGTGATTCCCTTCTAAGAATCAAAGTACATCTAGTTTGATTTGAAATTAGAAAATGGCTGTAACGTCAAATAACTCAAAACCAGGACAGGAAAGGCCAACTTCAAGTGACTAATTCTGCTGTTTAAACTACTTATTAATCATCCTGGCAAGTTATAATTGAAGTTTTACTGTGAAACTTTTATTACTTTCTGAAAAAAACAACATAATATTGAATAACTAAGAAGCAGGACTGGAAAAACCAACTACAGGTGACTTATGGTGGTTTTTGAACTTGCCTTTTAGTCTTTCTGGCAAGTTTTGATTATTACAGTGATGATACAGAAAGTGCTTTACAACTTGTATTACTGTAGTTTTTCTCTCACTGCTGGAGACCATATGTAAAAATTGGTTTTAATGCTATTTATGTTTGTTTTTAAACTTTGTTTTGTTTTACCTTAACTTCCTTTAATGAAATATACCCATTTGACTTTAATTTTATCTTTTCACCAGATGTTTGGTGCAGATAGTCTAGTTGCTTTGTGTCATAAAGCACCAAATCTACCTACCTACCTATCTATTGAGTAAAAAAGAAGCGAGGAAAGTGTTTGTTTATCATAGGGCCTTATTTTCATGTGGGATGACTAGAGGTACTTGTTTAATCAATATCTTCTGCCATCCACATGTAATGGAGTGTGATAATACTGTTACTGAATTGCAGTATACCCACAAATTTGTAAATTCATTGATTAATGACAGTTACTTTAGAGACATAGTTAAAGGGAACAGAATCATACTTTTGTACAAGGAAACATTGTAAATTGTTACTAAGTGATAGTTTGGATGACAAAAATTGTGTTTTGTGCTTTAGCTTGTCAGTGAATTCTGGTTGGAACAAAGCTTCTTTTATGTATTGTTTATTATGCTGTGGTTGGTTTTTTCTGACAACGGTTGCTTTTAACAGTTGATGTTGCTTTTTTATTTTTTTGTATGTGTGTGAAAAGAAAGAAATTAACTTAAAGTTCAAGGTTTAAATACACATGGGAGTTGAACATATAGTATCATTAAGACAATGTTAAAAGTCAACTGTGTTGAAATAAAATTTACAGTAAAATTGACAAGAGTGTTTTCACAGATCTTTCTTGAAAGAGAAACTTGCTTACATGTATGTTAGGCCTAGTGAGAGTCATCATTGAAATCATTATTTATGTGATTCTGAAATTGATTCCATTTTCATATCAACTAACTTGTGTATTTGGAATTCTAGCAGTGTGTTTTGTAATGTTTTCCTTCTCATCTGAGGGTTTCAAGTAACCTTTGGTTCTTTGACAGACATTCAGGGATTTCACATAATTCAAGAGCTCCACATTTTCTAGTGGGTAAATATAAACAGTAAAAATCTATCAAAACTGGAAACTGCATTGGGCAGAAATCTGTACAAGCTGAAAATATCAAAATTTTGCAGCATTATCTTAAGATTTCTCTTTTAAAAGACTTTTTGGTGGAACCTGCATAACAGAGACAGAAAACTATCTTTCACCTACCTCATCTATCAATAAGTAGGATTAGAACTTAAATAAGGTGGAAAAAATGCTTTTGATTAAATATAAATTTTTCATTTAGTTACTGAATTTTTTAAATGTTAATAGATTCTTTTTTAATTAATAATTTTCATGTATTTTGTTACAGTAAGTATTGATTAAATATATTCTGTTCTTTTTTGTCATCAGTATTCCAGAGGTATCTATTCAAAAGAATGATTGACTGTACTTTTGGTTGCATATGATGATAAAAAACTAGAGAAATGATGGGTAATATGTAAATGTGAAAATTTGTGCTTGTTCAAAAGTTTAAGGAAGAATTAACTTCTTGTAAAATGGAAAGTGAATAATAAAGCATGGATGACAAGTGCTATATTTGAGAAATGTTTGAAGAAATTAAACAGAAGAGTGGAACAAGAAAATAGGAATATTCTACTTTTCATAGATAATGCAACTTGTCACCCAAAAGTTCAACTTTCAAATGTTCATTTAGTCTTTCTACCTCCATGTACATCAGCTCTACAGCCACTAGATAATGGAATTATGCAGTGTATAAAATTGAAATGCAGAAAAATAATGCTTCAATGTATTATTGCCAACACGGATGACTGTTAGAGGCATCTGAAATGATTGTGAAAATTAACGTGTTAGATGCAATTGCATTTTTAAGTCATTCAATCACATGCATAAAAGATGAATGCATAATAAAGTGCTTTCAAAACTGTGGATTTATTTTTGATAATGGCAGAGATTGTGAAGAAATTATTTGTTATGACAATTCTAGTGAAATCCAAACTGTGATTGAGGAGATTGATGCAGATGATTCTGTGAACGTGATAAGTTTTGTGAACATTGACAAAAATGTTTCAACAGAAACTGTTGAAATCGATTTGAAATCTATAGAAAATCACAAGACGGTAACAGTGTGAGAGATTCAGAAGATAAACAAAATAGAAAAGATAGTGAGGAAATAGAAATTCTTACTTTCTCACAAGTGTTAAGTTGTATTAATGCTGTCATATTGTTTGTAAAAATGAAAGGGGAAAATGAACTTCAGAGAAAGGCCATAGAATTGATGTTCTTTTTCAACTACATGAAAAAGCTCATTACAAAAACGAGTTGAAATTGGACACTTTTTTCAAATAAATTTTATTAAGATTTTGTGTACATTTTGAATGTATATTTTTGTTCTTATTCTAATAAATATAGTATAAACAGTATAATAACTTTATTTACAAATGTCTTGCATCCTTTGAGTCAAGCAAGTATAACATTCCATTCAAACATTATGTATAATTAAGGAAATAAATGTTTATTATGTCTAAGCCAGAAATTTTACTCAGTCCCATGCAATTCTGCCTTAGACAAGTTTTACTGTGTATATTTTGTTCATTACATTCTGATTAAACTTCTTGACTGCTTTACTATGATCCATTGAGAAATTTGACATATTAAAATTCATGAAGGTGTATATTTGAGTTATCAAAAATTATTTTTTCTCATTAAATGGTTATGTGTGTGCTCTGTGAGGGAATAGAAGATTTCTTGAGTGTCTCTGCCCATTTTATTAATGCATTATCATGTGTAACATACTTGTTTGTAATTCAAGAGTTGCTTAAAATGTCTATGTTTATATTTTTTTTCAGGCCTTCTCCGTATTTTTTGTGTTTATTGCCTTGACGTCCGACATGATATGCTTTCTCTTCATACCAGTTCACTGGTTGTTTTTTGCAGCCAGTACGTATGTTTGGGTACAGTATGTTTGGCACACAGGTATTTTCTCATTCTTTGGGCATACAAGTTTTGTATATTGTTTATTTCATTGATTTCTTAAAGTTATAAGTATAAATAGTTTCTTTAAAAATTATCAATTAAACAAATGTAAGCCCCCTTTGTTTTGGAGTTAACAACAGTATTTATTGTTAATTGCTATTAAAAGTTTTTTTAAATGCATTTGTTCATGAACATCAGTTATAATTAATAATAATTACAAATTCACTTGCATGCAAACTCTTACATTTTGAAATATGCTGTGAATGATAATGACTTGCAAATTGGTTCTGAGTAATAATATCAATAATTGTGTTCAATAAATTAAGGTCTGTGTAAACATTAATCAAGATATCTGTAAATATTTTGTCTCTCAGCTGATCATGAAAACAAAATAAATAACATTCTGTTTTAGAACTTCATCATTAAATTCAAGGATTTCTGTTTTTATAAGAAAAACTAAAAACTTATTTAGATTACTTGTTCCCTTTTTTTCAAAGCAAACATTAAAAGTTTAGATTTAATTTTGAAAAATGTGAATATAGTTATCTAGTGAAAAATACACTAAATTGAACCAAACTGTTAGAAGACTTGAAATTAGAGAAACTAGTTTTGACAATCTGAGCATGTTTTTGAGTTCCATGTGGGGCTGGAGAAAGTATTTTAAATCTAATTTCAAGTCTTATGATAATTTGTTCGATCTGTTGTGATTTCTCCCTTCCCAACTTGTGCATGTGGAATTAGTTTTTTTATTTATTTTTCATTGAATATATTCGTTGTTTAATATAAACAATAATTACAGTTAAACATCATAAACATTGCCAATTTAACTGATTGTTTATCACTGAAAATCTTGGCATTAATTGTTAAAAGTATTTTTCTGTGATGTCTTTCTTTATTGTCAACTATTTGCATTGATTTTAATGTTTATTAACATTATCTTTAACTTAAGATAAATTAAGAACTTTTATACGAAATTTTAGCATGTCAGTATTGACTGATATATTTTTCATTGTAACTATTAATGATAGTAGTCATTGTTCACCAGAAAGTGGTGTTCTTTTCATTTTTTAGAGCGAGGAATTTGTCTTCCGACAATATCCCTTTGGCTTCTCTTTGTGTATATAGAAGCTTCCGTGCGGCTCAAAGAACTTAAAAATCTTCCTTTTCATTTAGATCTATGTAGACCCTTTGCAGCACATTGGTGAGTAATCAGTTCCTATTAGTTTGGTGTTAATGCTAAATCTGTATCTTAGTTGGGCCTACACTGGTAATAAATCTATGGCAGTAGAAAATTTTGAAATTTCTAATCAATATGAAAGAACAATAGTAGTGAATTGGGGCCTCTGTTCTGTGAATACAAAATGTCTACAATTTCATAAAACTTTAGGCTTAAATTACTTTCTTGGATGAAACTATATAATTTCACTCAAGACAGAATATTTTTCATTGAGGTGGTACTATTAAAATTATGGAAAAAATAAAAAACACGAAGATGGAGATGGATGGAAAAGAACAGGGATACAGAACCACAGTCCTGATGACATCAACTGTGTTTGATGTATTTTCATATTGGTTATTGTTTGTAATTATAAATGTTCTGCCCAATTTATTAGGGCATCAAAAAAAATGAGTCACAAATTCTTTTTGTCTCTGAAGGTTGTGTTTATATACAATATTTTGAAAGTCTAGTAGTTTTAATGTAGAGAAATGAATGTGTATATACACGTAAACTTTTTGTTACTTTCCAGCATTGGCTATCCTGTTGTTACGTTGGGATTTGGGTGTAAAAGCTATATTGGTTATACAATGAAGTTGGTGAGTATAGTTTATTTACATGTTATTGGTTCTGTAATAGGAAATAATTTACTGAAATGCATAATAACTCAGTTGTATAACAGCTGAGTTAGTGGCAATTGAATAAAAATAATATTTTTTCTTGTTAGAATCTTTAAGTTTTATACATGTTAAGAGTAGCAGTTTTGTAGTTTATTCTCATCTGTTGCAAGTAGTTAATTATTTTGAAAACAAAATCAAAGTATTTGCATGTAATGTATGAGATTATTATGAATTGTAAATGGTAAAGAAGGTATATAATTATTCTGAATAGTACCCTTTTTTTTTCCAACAGCGAAAGCAAAAGGAGGTTGCAAAAGAAAACAAGTTTTATATACAATTATTACAAGAAGCTTTGCCAGCTGAAGCTCCTAGTTTAATGTCAGGAAGTACATCAGATAAGGGTAAGTTAAGTAGGAGGTACAGGCCAATTTTATATTAACAGAAGAGCAGCATAACTACAATGTCTTGCAAATATATTTTGTTGCCATCTGATCTTGCAGTCATGAAACTTTCAAACAGGAATTTATAGTTAGAATTTACACAATCTTTTTCAAACTGAGAAAGCTAAAGAAAACTGTTGTTATTATGTAAATAACTTAGATTTTCAAAGTATTGCTTTGAGTGTGGTGAATTTCTAATTAAAAGGTGGAAAATACTTCATATCACCAAGTCATTATCCGTTCAGACCACCCTTTGGTACTAAGTAAATGGGCAAGCAGAAAACTGATTAGGGAAGCCAACAGTGACATACAACAATTTAGAAGGTTCCATGTATGAAAAGGGAGTCAGTGTTCATACATCAACAATATTCTGGTCCCTTCTTAAAGCAGGCCTGTATAGGCAAATTGCAGTAAATAAGTCATTACTAAAAAAGAATTATCTTAAATCTCAGATTGCCAGATGAGACAAAAATTAATCTTTTTGGTCTAAATTCAAAGTGTTACATCTGGAGTAATTCCAATATAGCACATCACTCAGTCAACACCATCCTCACTGTTGAGCATGATGGTGGCAGCATTGTGTTATTGGAATGCTTGACAATAGCAGGGATTGGGAAGTTTGTTAGGAATGAGAAGAAATGGGTAGCAAAAGATCTAGAAAATTTGTGAAGAAAATCTGCCTCAATCAGTCAAGAACCTAAAAGTGGGTAATAAATGGACATTTCAGCAGGATAATGATCTAAAGCACAAGGCCAAAACCACACTAAAGTGGTTTCAAAAGAAGAAAGCGACTCTTCTGAAGTGGCCCAGTCAAAGATCTGTTGAATCCAACAGAAAAATCTACACCAAGATTTAAAGATTGCAGTCAATCAATGATTCCTGACAAACTAATCAGAAGTGATGTTGGATGACATTTCTACTAGTAACTACAGTATTAACACATATATGGTTTATTCATCTTGTACTTTTGTAACTTAAGTTTTAATTATTACAAAACTTATAATATCTAATGTTTAGTTGTTTTTAACCTCTGCAGAATTAAAATGTGTAATTTAAATTTATTTTTAATTACTACAAACAAAATAAGGAAGCATGGTCTAATAGTATTCTTTTAGTGAGGTACAAACACTATGATTAGTAATTATTAGCTTAAACAGCTGTTTGAAGGACAATGTCTCTGCTAGTTAATATAATGGTGAAATTCATAACTTTGTTGTTTTTTTTACTATCCTTAGTGTGAAGTGGTTTTACTTCCTGTACCTTAAGTTAATGCTATCCCATAACTCGTAAGTTTCACAGTTTTTCTTCGTAAAATTTGGAAGGCACTAGAAGAAACTGTGGGCATAGAACAAAGATTCACAGATTCTTAGTGTTAAATATCAATCCACCTGTGATATATGTATTTCAGTCACTTTTATATTGTAAGGTTCTGAGTACAGAAACTTATTACCATTCTGATAAACAAAATTATTCCCATGGTGGCACAGTGGCAAGTTTGTGCACTTATAACACTAGAAATTGGGTTTCAATACAAAGATGTAGAAAATTTGTGAGGAAAACCTGCTTCTATCAGTTGAGAACTTGTAGAAGTGTATTGTTGTATTTCACGTTCCTTTACCATAAAGGCATCATGAATTGTATGCTTAGGCAAAGTATCTGAAATTGCGATGATGAGACCATAATTTCAATTCAGTGTAGTTTGGTTAGAAATATTGTGTGGAAGTGGTTTCTCACTGATGATGATAAATCTTGTAAATTGCAATTTTTTTGTTTCTTATTTCTCTCAGTTTTTCACTGAAGGATTTTCTGAAGGTTTGTAGTTTTTCTCTCATTTGAGCACCCAGAGGGCTTGTGTGAGGCATGAAATGTCCACATGACATTTAAATAAAATTTACACATACAAATAAGAAGGCATTAAAGTTGAAGTCAAACTTTAGTTTTTCAGGTAACTTGTCTTCTTGAAACTTAGCAATAGGTTTTCTTCTAATTGTTATGTATTTTTCAATTATGAAGTAGGAGCAGAACTTGGACAGAAAAGTACAAAAATATGAAGTGTATATGTACTGGAGTCAAACTGGTGAAGATTCTTTATTGAGTTTGGCTGTTGCACATAAACTGTGTATGACTTATATTTGGAAATGATTGTTGTGAAGGATTTGTTTGAAAAATTGCATTTGGAAATGACGGACATTAAGACAGTTTTTTTTTGTTATTCAACAAATGCAGCTTGAGATATATCTTAACTCTAAAGATTTGTTTGTGCTGTAAAACTTAAAAGGTCAGAAAATGAATAGCAGAATGAAAAGTTTAACATCGCTTAAAAAGTGTGTGTCACTACATAAACTAAGAAAATTATAGTTGGTAGAATTTACCATCTTATTTCAGTTTAGAGTAACAAGCTACTAGGCTGGATGTGAATTATTAAAAATATATGTTAATATGACTGGTTGTATTGTCAAATATTTTAAATAACCTTAGGTTGAAATTGCTTGTTGTATAAGCTTCAATGAATACATTAATGTTTTATTGAAATGTTATTAATCTTGATAAACTCGTGAGCTTAATAAAGTTTGTAAGTGTAGATTTGTTTGGCAGATTGTGATATGCTGAATGTAGTGATGAAATGAAAATATCACCTAAGCATGTAATAGGAAAGTTAACTTTTGGTACAGTATTTAAAATTTTGAACTAAAATAAAAACCTGTGTATTACATTGTGTGCTGGAAATACTGTTTTATCCATTTACGAGGATTACAGATAAGTCTTCTAAAGATGATGTGAAAAATGTTAATCAAAGAGAGCACACATCAACTTGAAAGGGTTTACAGGATGTATATTTATTTACAGTATTCTCATCTAAGTGTATTAGCAGTCAGAATTTGTGCTAGAGATAATAACACAATAAAAAGTTTTTAAATGGATCATAATTTAAACTGAAATATATTGACAATTTTTTTGGACTGTTTAAAAACTTTTTTTCTTTTTATGAGACATTTACCAGATATTAATTTTCTAGTTTCTAAGAATGAAGAGGAAGTAATCTCCAATGGTGTTGGACACTGTAGCTTCAGCCAAACTAGTGGCAAAAAATCCAGTGTCAATGGAGGATCTCCTTGGAAAGAGATTAGCAGTGGGGGAAGTGTCCATAGCCATGTCCCCAGTGCAATCAGCAGATACTCTGAATTAGATCCACACGATGTTAAGAAACAGAATAATAACTCAGATATTATTGAAAAGCATGAGTACCAGTACATGGAGACTCATCTGTCAAAGAGGGACAATAATGTGAATGATTTTGATGAAAGCGATGAAAGTTGTGAGCGAGATAAGACATCAAAGACCAGTAGTCTAACTATATCCTCTCGAAACAGTAAGTGGGCGGCACCGAATCATGTCACTAATGTAAACCTTACCTCCTCTGGTGGAAGGAAGAAGAACAATTCTAGCCGAGAGTTGTCATCAAGTGTTTTAAACAGTGTCAAAGATGAGCACACTTTAAAGTATGTTATGTGCTGGATTTGTCCACTTCATTTAAAAAAAGAAAAAAAAATGTTTGCAATATATCTTTAACACCTCAGGGTCTGAAGAATTAAAGGAAATAACTAAAAATAGTTTGTGTTTTATACATTTTAGTGTCTTTCTACACCTTTTTTATTTCTAGAAGTAGTGGTTAATGTTTTACAGTAGTATGTATATTGAAAAACTACATTTATATTTGTACCCTATTTAATCATGTTTGTACATGGTATTTTATAACTACATACATATAGCAATGAAGATTTTAACATGTATAATGGTTTACTATAAAACTACTGCTCTTTATATCAGTACAGAAAAAGCACAATGTAAATTTTTTCCTGTTACAAAGAGTGATAAAAGCTGTGTTATGGGTTACATTGTTTAAAAATCTCTTGTCATTTTAAGAAAAACTGAAACATGTTGGTTATCAGATTATTGTAAAATATTTTAAAATAATGTTCCAACTTAATCCTTTAAGAACAGTTTTGTAAAATGCATATGTTAACATTTTACTGTGTTAAATTAAGAAGTAAACAATTCTAATATCAGTGTTTGCAAATAAAGTTGGCAAAGAAACTTATTCTCAACTTCAAAAATGGGCTACTACAGTTTCTAATCAGTTAGAAACACAAACATAATTATAATAAGGTGTTTAAAATATATACCTTCTACCTTTTTGATCTGCTGAGACATTGGTACAGTTGTCAAACCAACCAGAGAAGTCTCTGACTTTTAAGGTTGTTTTACTAATTAACTTTACATGACTAATGAACATGCATATAATCAAAAGGAAATGCAGGTTTTCCTCTGCACAAGTTCACATTCTGTAATGACATTGACTTGAAGTTTCTCTCAGTGTTACTACTAGTTCTTCTAGCAGAATTTTTTTTAAGTCTATTGGCAGCTTACTTGGAAAGGTAGGAGAGCTATTGTAGTTTTGGAATATTCTGTTCAAGTGATTTGACATATTTTTATGATCTAAAATGAGAACTACATAAATTATTTTTGAACACATGAGTTTGTGAGATTTGATGAGGCTTAAAGAATGATTTTGATTTCTACTTAAGTGCAAATGGTTCAGCCATGCAGTGAGAACTACAAGCCCTTGATTGTTTTGTATTTATTTATTTAATATTTTTTTTAACAGAACTGACTAAAGTGTAAAAATTATAAACTTCTCAGCTTTCCCTAACATATTAAGACATTTTTAAGCCTCCAGAGCTCAACAAAACCAACATGCGTGTCATGTGCTATTTTGTGTACATGTTATGAACTGCCAGAAACAGCTAATTTCTCCTTTTATGACTTTTTGCTTTGTTTAAGTGGAAATTATTTCTTAGGTACGTACAGAAAGTCGCGATAAAACTGTAAAAGAGAACAAATGTGAAGAGTTTAACAGTTAAAACTATTAAAATAAGTTTTTGAAACTTTCTGAATGATACTTAAGTCAGTTTAGATGAAATAATGACATTGATAATTTGATTTTAAATTTTTAACTGTACAGACTTGAGATTCAAGTATATAAATTTTACTATAAAAAAAACAAACAGTACTTGATTTTTATTTTGGAGGATGAAATATGAAAACTGTAAAATGAAGTATTTTTATTCTTAGCATGAAAATTACATTTCACTCAGTAAATGTATTTAAAGTTTACAGACAAATTTTTAGTACAGATGTTTTATTGAAAAATATTTTGTGTGTATAACAGGTTTTTAATGTTCACTGAAAGTTTGCCAATTTGACAATTTTTTTGGACTGTTTAAAAACTTTTTTTCTTTTTATGAGACATTTACCAGATATTAATTTTCTAGTTTCTAAGAATGAAGAGGAAGTAATCTCCAATGGTGTTGGACACTGTAGCTTCAGCCAAACTAGTGGCAAAAGTTATAGTATGGATAACTTTGTAGGCATGGGCTTGGTTCATTGCATTGACCAAACTCTTTAAGGGTCAGTGGTAGGGATTGTGGTCACCTTTATTGGTGCTTTTATGATTTGTCTTTTAAAATTGAAGATATAGCTTTTGGTAACAATTAGATAAACCTTATCAGTGAAACTTTTGTACAAATTGAAATTTTCGTTTGAATGATTGTGGAGAAAAGTTTATTATTTTAGCTTTAATTCTGACAATATATGTATAAAAATCAACAAACATATAAAATTGTGTCAACTGTACTATATCTGTTATATTTAGTATTAATTAGGTATTTAGAATAGTACCAGGTCTCACAAGGTTGGATGGATATTGCAGACATAAAAACAATTTTCCTTGGAAATTGCAATCAAGAGGCTTATACAATGCATTCTATAGATGCACTTGATTGGGTCATGCATGATGTTTAATATTAGCCAATCAAAGTTAAGTTGTAGTTCATATCTAATTTCATACTTGACAGTGGTTGGTTTGGATTATCATGCACACTGTGTGTGTTGTTAACTGTAGAGGTAGATTTATTATTTTGCCACCCACAGGCTCTGGCCTTAAACAGGTTCAGAAGCAAAGTCACATGGCACTGCTGTGACTAATATATGTAATTGTAACACATTGTTTATTATTTTCATTATTATAATATTCTGAAAAATTGCTATCTTCAAAATTTGCCACTCTAGGCTTATAGGGAAATTCAACACTGGTTTTTGTACACAACAATTGTTCATCAGTGTTAGTAACACACTATAAATTATCGTAAGTGAATTTTCTCATAGTTTTTGAAATGTTAAAACTTCTTTACAAGCCATTCACCTGTTCTTTTGTGTCAATGCAAGTGATACATGTATATTTTGAATAAAATATTTTAAGAAATACAGAATTCTGCACAAATGCAAGATAGGTTTTACTGTTATCTTAGACAGTAGAGAAGATTATTTTTGTGGATTGTTTATTTTTTAAAACAATTCATGTATTGACATTTTTAAATATTTGCAATGTCTCGTTGTTTGTGTTAGTTTGCTCATTGTATTATACAACTATTTTGTAAATTTTAATTACATATGTGTTTAACTTGCATGAACAGTTTTGGTAATTTTGTAGAGAAGTACATCTGCTTAATTTTTGAACAAATTCTGAATTTCAATTTAAAAGTATGGCCAAAAGCTACATGTTAACAAATATTAGAGACAATATGTAAAATCATATAAAGCCAAAGTAGACTGAATAGTGTAAACTGTTTGTGGGTAAAGCCCACAGGTTATTGGTGAAGTAGAACTTACATGGCAGTCAACCACTTGTGGTCCTGAATGTCATCATCTGGTTCTAATTTAAAATGTGAGACATCAGAGGCTTTAGAATGATAATGAAATCTAATAGATGGATATGTTCATTATATTTTTTTGGTTTTGATTCTAAAGATACCTCTGCTGTGGGTATGTATTTATCAGTATATAGTGCCATGATATATTTTACAAAAGTAAATGATGCCAATACTTTCTCAAAACATAAAGTATTAATCTTGTCCATTGCTTTAGCAAAACATTTTTCATTTAATGTGGAATAAAACAAGGAGAGATTAATACAGACTTGAAAGAGAGAGAGAGAATGAATTTCAGGTAAAAAACAGTTACAGTAACAGTGTGATGAAACATTGATCAAATCTCTTTTTCAAACAGTTACAACTTTTAAAGTTACAACAAAAGTATAGCTAGAAACAAATACTTAACCCATATTAAAACAGTTGAATATTTATTACATTTAGTCTCCAGTTTGTTTAATACAAAGCAAGTTATTGATTATTTTGGTAACAGTGTATTTATTTGTGCATTTCAAAGTTAGTTGTATATTTGTCTTATTTTCACAAATTAAGTACATTTAGTTAGCTTTCATGTTTTAATTGTTTACATCAGGCTAATATCTGTGTAATCTGATATAGCTTGCATGTTTTAATTCTTTTCAGCAGGCTAATATCTGTATAATGTAAGTTATTCGTGATGACGAGAAATACACTTGAAGTAAAAATGTATTCTTAAGACATCTGGTATTAGTATTAACCTTCAATTAAAATAAAGTGGAGAACAACATTTCAACCTTCTTTGGTCATCATCAATTTTGTACTTTATTTTAATTTAGTTTTAATACCTATACCAGCTGTATAGAAAATATGTAATTTAAGCTAATGTGTATTAATTGCTTATAGCAGACTAGAATCTGCATAATTTAAGTTAGATCAGATGTTCTAGTTGTTTACAGCAGATACTACCTGCATAATCCAAGTTAGCTTAGATGTTTTATTTGTTTAGTGCTGGTTAGTATCTGTATGGTCGTAGTTTTAGTATTTCAAACAGGTGCTTACAGCAGTATAGTACCTGTATCATCAGAGTTAGCTTACATGTTTTAATTGTTTATAGCAGGCTGATAACTGTATAATCTGAGTTAACTTGGATGTTTCAGTTATTAACAACAGGCTAGTATCTGTATACTCTAATCTAAGTTAGATTAAATATTTAAGCTGTTTAGAGTATGCAAGTAGATGTGTGATCCAATTTAATTTAGATGTTTTATTTGTTTACAGCAGATAATACCAGTATAATCTCAGCTTAGATATTTTAGCTGTTTACAGCACTTTAATCCTTGTGTCATTGAAGTTAGCTTAGATGTTTTAGGTGCAAACAGCAGGTAGTTGCTACATAATTCAATTTAGGTTAGATGTTTTTAGTTGATATATTGCATGTTATTTTATACTTCATGTTAAAAGATGTGTACAATGTTAACCTTTTAATGATTAATGTACACTTTCTGTTTTGTTGAAACAGCCAGAGGAACCACTGGGTTAAAAAAGTTTATGTTTAACTAGGTTGCAAATTGGTTGTATTTGAAAACAAATGTGAAAAAGAAATTATGTAATGGCTACAGTTATTAATCTATTTCTTCTAATCGTCTTCCTAGTTAGGAACATGTTTGGTGTGAGACTAAACTGGACCAAATTATTTTTTAATTATTGATTAAAACTTATTTCAGAATTATGGTATCATTCTGTTAGAGAGTGTGCAATGATAAAATTGGGGCCTTATACTTGAAAATATTTAAGGTCCACAAAGAATAGTAACTGGTTTTATTTCAAAACAAGTAGAACTTGAAAAAGAAAAAAGTTCAATTAGTTATATAAATAATAACACCAGTGGTGACTAAGACAATTCTTAAAGGTATGTTGTATAAATTAACATGTGAAGATACTAATGTCTAATTATTCTAGATTGTAAAGTGTGCATGAAGATCACAGATGCTCTTGAATGAGCTGTTATAAGGTACCAAACATGATGTTTTCAATACTGACAGTATGATTCCCTTTTTCTTTTTTTTTTCTTTTTTTTGTTGTATGTTAAAGAGTTGGTAGTGAGTGGTGATAAGTAGCTGCCTTCTCTGAATTTCAAACTAGAGACAGTTTTTGATTCATGTAGCTTTGTGTGAAATTCAAACCTGTTGTATATAAAATACATATTGTTTTGCCTGCTCTCTTAAGAAACATGCTATCCAGTTTAGCATATAAATTAGTCATTTAACCAGTTTTATTTGTACATGTTTTTCTAATTTTGTTTTTATGTTTAAATACTAAAATAGCAAATTTTGCTTTTGCTTTGGTTAATAGGTAGAGTCTACATACACAGTCAAGAGCAAATCATAGAGTTAGGAAACAGAAAAACTTTTAGTTATTGCTGTATATTTCAGCAAAGGTTTGAGCAAAAGATTGAAGTAATTAATTGTAATTAATCATTTTTGTATCCAACCTGAGACCAATTTCTGGAATATTCCATTTATCATATAGCAGTTACTGTATGAAAAGTCTATTCTGACGATGACCGAAGAAGGTCGAAACGTTGTTCACTCTTCTATTTAAAATATTTTCTGAACTCAAAACGAGCCGTTTTTGCATATAAAATTCTATTCTAGTTTCATTTGGTACGCAAAGGCCCTAACAGAGTTACTCGTATTTTTAAATTTTAGTGTCACAATGTGTATGCATCTCTGTATGCCTTAACTTACATATTACAGATATTCATTTTTCAGGTGTTGCTCATTTTTGATGTACTTAGGCCCAAAAAAGTTTATTCTTCATTAGAAGCAAAAACTTCTAACTACATCTAATTAAAAACAAACATATCTACCTACCTAAGCAAACAAGCAATGAAATAAATGCACAGTAGTATAAAGTGATAAGAATATAACAAAAATTGTTTGTTTCTTAGAGGGATAGAATACTGCTCTCAGAACATGTCAGAGGAATCATCCTGCTATGGTATAATGGTGAATGATATGTCAGTTTATTTTATGGTTACCAAACTTCTCCAAAACCACTATTTTAACTGTTAAATAAATAAATGAATATTAAAAGTATTTGTTGAATATTTGAAGAAAATTGTTTTATACCTGATCTGTCATGAGTGAAAATGGAAATTAAATGTTTGAGTTGGTTGTCATATCATTTACCCTACTTGTGAGAACTTTTTTTTTTCCCTGACCCTTGTGGCCAAAAGTAGACTTAAATTTCTTTATTGGTTGCTGTACCAGATACCTAAGTAGTCACACCGTATTCCTTATATGACTAAGGTGGAAATAGACATACAATGTTTGATTAATGTGATGATAAAGAATGAACTTTAAGATAATTAAGTTTGAAATTAGCTTGAATGGGGAATGAAGAAAATGTTATTACAAGTTTAACATAGTATAAATGTTTTGTCATCAGCCATTTGCACCGTCCTCAGACTAAGGTTTTATTGGTGGTTATACAAGATACTTAAGTAGTTATGCCTTGTTTTATTCCATGCATACTAGGTTGGAAACAGATATTAAACGATTAAAAGCAGATTTACAAGCTAGCCGACAGTGTGAGCAAGAACTGAGATCTCAAATACACAGTCTCACAGTAACAGAACGATCTTTCAAGGAAGAGCTGTCACAACTTCAGCAAGACAATGAAAGTCTTCAAAGCAAGTGAGTATGAACAAGGGATTGTATGTATAGAACTTGAGAGGTTTAGCAGTTAGAATTAACTTGTTAATTTTTTATCTTTGTTTTAGTGAAGTTTATAGTTTTGAACACATTTAGCAAAATTACTAAACTAGACCATATTATTTACTCTGTTATAAATGTAGGTTTGAAACAAATGTCAAGGTTGTTTTTTGTAAGAATCTGATGTAAAACTATTAGGATATGGGTTTCATTTCAATGTTGGTATTTAGGGTTAGTTATACAATGGAAAATGTAATCAAACATACAGAAATTATATATTTTTTATGAAGTAACATGATTTTTCAGATAGAGAGAAAAACACAACATTAAGTAATAAAGGTAAATATGTTAAATTTAAAATTAGGTTAAAGTAATTGGGATATATAATTGGATAAAATGGAACTTTCCGAGTTCTACTAAAAAATTATGGAACTTGCATATAATTGGGAAGCCTTTTAAATCAGTTGAATGTATGGGAAATTTAAAACATTAATACAGTATTAAATGGGTGCAATTTACTAAGATTAATTAATTTTTTTTCTTTTCACAACAACAAAAAACTTAGAGTATTAGACTCATACATACTACACAAAAGAAACAATTGTTTCTGAAGACCAAAAAATTTTGATGGTATTACAGATTTAAAGTGCATCAAACAGATTCTCAATAGCCATTGTTAAACATTCAAACTTGTGTTTGAAGTTATACTTTTTAGCATGTTCAATATGTTTTAAAATTTTAAGCTTTCATTGATCTGTCAACAATCATAAGTCTTTGTGCAAGATTGCTCTTTGAAAGGGTTCGTTAAGAGTAGTTGAATCAATTTTAATTTTTACCATAACAGACTACACAACTTAGTGACTGCTAGACAGCAGGACAAACAGTTGATTAGTCAGCTTGAAAAACGTCTGCAAGAAGAACGTAAACTTCGTAGCTCCATCGAGTCAACCCTTGCTTCAGAAAGAAAGGCTAAGAAAGCTGAAGAAGCTGCAGCAGCAAGAGCTGTTGCTATGACTGCAGTCAAGTAAGTGATCATCATTTGAATACACCCTTTAATTAAAGAAAAGACTTGAAGAGTATTTGGACATTTGGAGTTGGATATAGTGTTTTATCTCTAGTTTCTAAAGGGAGATTTGAAGTTAAGATATCCATGATAATCCAAAAGGACTTTTGACTTTGCATAATTTATATGTTTTTTTTACAAATAACTCCATCACTTTTAATTACTGTTTGCTCCTTAACTTAGTTAACCGTGCTTTTTTGTACTGACTATTAAAAAGTATAATGTACATTAATTTTTAAGAATTTACTTAAATCTGTTTAAAATACATTGTTGCTAGAAATTAAATTATAAATGTGAATAGTTTAATATATATTTTATTATTTATCATTTTTTTCGTAAAAATTCAGTAGTTATAAAACATTAAAACACATTAGTATGAAAAATAAAGAAGTATATGGTATTTTCTACTGTCCTCTTTTTATTATATTTTTGAAACTACTTGTAGCTTAACTTTAGTTTTGAATTTTTCATCATTTGTTTTTGCTGTTTGTATGAAGATGTGCCAGTAAATCTTGTGTAGTTTTCAATTAATATGTTTGTTCAAAACATTTTTTGTTTTATACAATCAGTGTCTGGAGGTTAGTTAGAGTATTAAACATTTACTTTACATTTTCTACTTCATATTTATTGAAACCTATGTTGGAGAATTTTGAAATATACCTTAAAAAAAAAACTAAAGTTGTGTGGTTGAAAATATAAAAAGCAAATTATCTTAAGGAGTGGGGTTGGAGTATTGATGTATATATTTTGTAGTTAATAACAGTATGACATGATATATTCACAACATTATGATTTGGCATTAGTTCTTTGTTCTTAAATCCGTCTTTGTTGTTTATATTGTTGGAAGTCACATGTACATCGTAACAGAACATTGTGCACTAGATCATTTGTCATCTAATGCTGGATACTCTGATTAGTTGATTAATAAAATTGGTTTTAAAACTTTTTAAACACTTAAATGTTGTTTTTGTAGGATAATGTTGGTATCAACGTCCATGTAACATCGAATCTCTTGTTAGTGCTCATTTTTAATCATGTTTCATTTTAACTGTTTTGATTTTGCTCACTGATCATTCAAAATTAAATTTATAAATTTTCCTTAAAGCATAACATAATATTTTTTCACCCACCTACCATGTTTGTTCAACCAGAAAAATGTCATTTTTAAACTGGTTCATACAGTAAAAGAGTCGCATGTTAACTGCTAGCAGCAGATGTACAAACTCTTTTGAAGGATTTGCTGTTTTAACCACTTATTTTAGTTAACACTGCATGTTTTTATATACATCGTTTAAGTAGCATCCTTTCTTTAAAACTGCAAATATATATAAGCAGTATGCAGAATCATGTTTCTATCAGCTGTAGTACAGTCAGTGTTTAAGCTGTCACTCAATTTTTTACTAAATCTTAAGACCTAAATTTGCCAAATAAGGAAATTCTTGAATCTCACTGATACTGGAGCTCCTAATCCCTGTTTTCAACACATTAACTTTATTTTATTTCCTTTCATTCTTCATACTTGATATAACATTGCATACAAGACAGGTGGATCATAGAGTTGCAAGCTGGCATTAAATGTTGAATTGCAAACCAAATTATCAACTAAAATGGGAAAAAGTCACAGGTGTAGAATTAGGAAACACATGGATAGTGACTTAGAAATTATGAACTATATTTTTCTATGCTGTTATACAACCCTAAATTTTGTCAGAACATTTGGTTAATATAAATGGTAATCTAGATAGCAATTTAGTTTTACAATTAACCATGCTATTAAAACTTTTTGAGAGCCATCTAAAACACCGAGTGTCACATGTAAGGTATGAGAAATGGAAACCTAAATCACTTCTTGTATGTAAGGAAGAAGAAACATGCCTGTTTTGTTTTGTAAGCCATTTTTCAATGTAAAACTGTAGTCAATTTTGGCACTGTTGTAAATAGTACATTTTGATCATGAATAGTGATTAGATTTTATGGACTGTCTTTTTGCTTTATATTTTTTAATCGTCAGAGTAATATGTATCTTCAAAATTTCAGTATTTTTAGCTGCTCATAGAACAGTTCTTTCATTTTTTCACTGATTTGATATTTTCTGACAGTTTTTAAGTCAGGATGTTAAATCGTTTTGATTGATGTATTTCACTGCACTCAGGTTCTCATATTAATGTATTTTAATCCTGCTTAAAATAGTTTCAACCAGAAAATTGACTGGTGGAGATCCTTATGAGTAATAAAATATGATTGGGGTATACATGCACATCCCATGCTTAGTATTGTTGGCACACAGAAATTTAGTTAATAAAAAGAGAAAAAAGTCTATAATTCTGCCTAAAATAATTTCAGATGCTGCAGCTTTTGAGAATTCCATCTTGTTTGATAAATATCAGCCATTTATTTTTTACAAGAAGTGTGGTTCATGAGCATGAAGAATATAATTTTAATTTTTATTCAATATTTTGTAATAAAAATGACTTAATTTCTGCAACTTTTTAAACAACTGATAATAAGAAATGATAGTTTAACAATTAAAATAGGCCAAGTCCCATGAGAATCATATTTTGTCACATACTTTTCATATAGTATTCTTTGACTAGGCTTTCTCTTACTTTTTTTTTTTTTTTTTTTTTGAGGTATTAAAAAAGCTTCTTTCCATTAGGCCCGACTGTACAGAAAATTGTAAAAATCGTCGAAGAGATTTAGAAAATGATGTTAAACAACTACGTCGTGAAGTAAAACTCAGAGAGGATCAAATGCGACAGATAGAGAGAGAAGCACAGGTCAGAGATAATTCTTTTTTTTTAAATGTTTACATCTGTTTTGTATTTAAAAAGAATTTGAGGAAGTATAAAATGAATTTTTGTTGTAACCATTAAATGTAGCAACAAATTACAATGAGGTGGAACTTAAAAAGTAAACAAAATTTCTGATTAAATCACAGTTTTTGTCGTGACCAGTGTTACGTATTTTTTATGTTTTAAGTTCTTTGTAGACTAAACGCAACAGAAAAACGCAGATAACAGCTTGTATAATTTATTACACTAAACTATTAACAAATATAACAGATATAACATGAATTATATAATAATAGTGGCAGATATTAAGTTATAACATTCGAAATTAATTACAAAACAAAATAATATTAGTTTCAAACTTCAAAATAAATCACAACACAAAACGGTACTGGCCTGTATCTAATGTAATGATCTAAAATTAAAGTCTCAAATTCCAGTCTAGGGTGTGAATTTGGTCCCACGAAAAAATTCCGAAACAGTTCACAGTTCAATGAAATCGCCGTCTCTCAGCTCAAGCAGTAATTCAAATGTATCGTAGAGATTGACGAAATAAAATCACAACTTCCGTAGATCTAACTTCAATCACAAATCCAAGTTGAATATTCACAGCAAACACTTAATCTTTATCAAATAACTAAAACTGATGCCTGAATCTCACTCTTATTCTTCGAATAAAACTAATGGCTGAATCTATCTTCTTTTTTCGAATAAAAACTGATGACTGATGACTGAATCTCTCTCTTGTCACCGTCTTTTATACCGATAGGCCTATTTCTCGAACAATCTTGCAATTTCCATACAACTCCAGAGCTATCCACGCATATCCGTTCTTGCACGAGACTACACATCTAGACAGGAAGTCACCAGCACTCATTTACAAACATGTGATTGGTCTACTTAATTCGAGAAAGTTCTAAAATGTTACCCTAAATAAATAACATATTTTAGTTTAAACTTCGAAACAATAATATCAATATGGAAAAATGAATAATACAAATGAAAATTCAAACACAACACGACATGTTGTCGTTTACAAAATATTTACACATATACATAACACCAGAGACAATGTTTGCTTTGACTGCCAAATATTTTTCTGAGGTGTCATTAAATTAAAATATTAGCACATAAACAAAATGAAAGCAGTACAAAATGTTTCTGATGATAAAATGTATTGGTAAGTAAATGAAATTTGTATATTGAAAAGTACTAAACATGGAATTTACTGTCATATTTGGTAAGTTTGTACTTCCACTACTGCTTTCAAAGGCTGCACCTTGTCAATTTATTTCTACCAGTGTCAACATTTTCTTATGACCATATATGTAAGATATACCACAGTATTGGAGTAATCAGCAGCTGTCTCTGTAGTATAATATAAAAAAACAAAAATTGTTTGTAAGTTTGTAATGAACTAATATTTTTAATTACGTTGCTGTAAGTTAATATTAGTATTCCAAAGATCTAGTAATATTTCTCTTTCATCACAGTTTTTGTAATGTATATAACATTAGTAACATTCATTTACAGAACAGCATATTGTTAGTCCAAGAGGTGTACTAACAAGTAATTGTATGTACCAACATAAAACTTGCAAATTGTTTTATTCCATTAATTGCGTATGTTAACACAGTCTCTACGCCAATATAAGGATTCTCAGGATGATACAGAGGTCTTGATGTCAGCTCTGTCAGCCATGCAAGACAAGAACACACATCTTGAGAATAGTTTAAGTGCAGAAACTCGTGTGAAACTGGATCTGTTTTCTGCTCTGGGAGATGCAAAACGCCAAATGGAAATTACTCAGTGTAAGTCAGGATTAAAATTTAGTAAGGCTTTCATGTATTATTAGTGTTACAGGGTCCACAATATTAATTCATATGCTTTAAAATAAGGAACGTATAGAGAGCTTCATTTCCTCTTTGCTGTTAACATTTCTTTACAAATGATGTCCACTGTTCCATGGAATTTTGAGGGCTTGAAATTTACTTTTTAGCTTATCGTCACTCCCTTGGCTGGTAACTTCAAAAATTATCCAATCCTGCTCTGAGTTTGCTTGTCCGAGTAGTTGAGGAACAATTATACAACTTTCAAAATTACAGTTTACATACTTAATACTTGCAAAGCATAACAAACCACTAGGTCTAAAAATATATATATATATAGTTTATGTGATTCCTATCACAAATTTTAGGACTGTTGTTTTATGTTTTCTTACAAAATGAAAGACTGGAAGTTAGCGATATAGAAAGGCCAGAGTGTTACATCTTGTTGTTTTAGTCCATGGAGGGAACAAACACATCCGAAATTCTTGAGAAAGAGGAGCATGTAGGATATAGGTTGTGCAAGGCAAATCATTTAAATGTCAGTTAAAGAAGTCACTTCTTGGGCATAAGTACATGTTAATACCAACAAATGAAGTTTTTAGATTTGTGAAATTAACATGCTTGTGAGGGGAGAACACAAGTTTTACATTGTGTGCTGTAGTTTTTAATTAACAGTCATTAATCTTAAGCTCTTCTGATTTTCCATACATTTTGACCACTGACCAGTAAGTTGAGAAAAAAAGCCAAATTAAAATGTACGTTTGATTCACTTCAGTAGCTATTAAAGATCATAAAGTTAAGTATATTGAAGACTTAGTAGCAAATATGTTGCAGTTATTTCTTTTATAGTCAATGAAACTATTTTATATGCAAAAACGGCTCGTTTGGGTTGAGAAACTATTTCAAATAGAAGAGTGAACAACGTTTCGACCTTCTATTTGAAATATTTTCTCAACCCAAACGAGCCGTTTTTGCATATAAAATTCTCAACAAGTGGGTTTCTCGACATCACTGAATGAAACTATTTGAGAATTTCATAAAAATTTGCTATAATAAAACTAAATACCACTTCTTTTTGTCTGTAAAAATATTTTGTTGCTGAAAACTGCATGTATTAAATATTTTTCAGCATTGTTAAGCCAGAAGGAGAAAGAGATTGAAGAACTGAAGTCCAAAGTGGCTGAAGTTATGGCTGTCATGCCACCAACCTCTACTTATGCGGCTGTTAGTCTGGAATCAGACATGGTGTCCTCCTCCATGCTTTACTCCCCTAAGTTCATATCAGAAGAAAAAGTCACCAAATCGTCTCTTGACCCTAATGCTTCTGTTTACACTCCCAAGATTTGCTCCTCAGAAATGTAACCAAAAAACAAAAATTGTAACTGGGAAATAATTATGTAACTGGGAAAATTTTTGTTGTTGTTGTTGTTTGGAGCCAGTGTAAAAGGAAGACAATAGACTAAGAAAAACAAATTGTTTAAATGCTATATCTTTTTGTTTTTTTATTTAGGTTTGTATCTAGTGTTATTAAGTTTTCTGTGATAACATTCTAAGGTAATTGACATAATATTTGTTTTTCAAATTATTACTTGATTGTTAAACAATACTGCTCACAGAAACCTTCAAGCATGGGACAGGTCTTTCTTTTGTGCCCTCCTCCTGGGCTGTTGTGTTTTAAATGTGGCATATGACAACTAGCCAAAGTTGTTTGGGCCTCCTGTGGACAGTGTTGTTAAATATGTTCAGAGTAATCATATAATTACGTATTAAGATAAAACTCTATGATGGGGGTTTCTTATACAATTTTGTCACACTATAAATTCATTGTTGCAAAACCTTTATAAAATTATAATGTATTTTGTTGTTGTATATCACACACACACACACACACACAGCTTGACTTTCCCCATGCATAGGTATTCACATTGTCAGAATTATCTTTCATTCTATAATTTTAATAGTCAACAATTGAGAAAAAATATGTGAGAGGGCTCATCTGTGGTGAATTATCTGCTCTGTAAAAAAGAAAGTGATATTCACTGGGTGTAAGTTCTTTTTCTTTTTTACTAATAGTGGATAAAGAGATAAAATTAATAGTCTGTTCTCATTTTATTGTTTTATATTTGTTAACGTGTAAGAAATGTAAAATTAAGGACTAATTTTACATTTTCTGTGTTCATCAAACTGCCTTTCTGGTGTGAAGTTATATCATAATTTTTTTTTCTCTCTAAAGTGAGGGAGTAGACGAGTTGAATGATGCTATTTTATATCTGTAAATGCTTTGAGTCTAGAGACATGCATGTCTGTTTGTTTTTTTTACTTTCATGGAAGAGAAGTGCTACAATTCTTGAAGTTGTAATTAACAAAGAATTTCATTTTTTCCTGCCAACTGGTAGAATTAAAAAAAGTAATAAAAATGCAATCTTTAGTTCTCAATATTTCTTCTGCATGAAGTGGCTGTGGAGTTTACTTGAAGAACTTAATTAGGACAGATAATAAGCAGTGAAGGTTTTACTTCCTAAAATGCCATTATGCTATATGTGTTATTTTTTTGCTTTTTATTGATATTAGCAGTTCTCTCTGTGCTATACTATAATTTTGTTGCAGGTAAAAGTTAAGTTTTTAAAGTTGCATATGTTTAAGAGCATCTTTTGTTTTTACATCAGGATTCATTTCCACCAGAACTTAATTGTGAAAACATTTGAACACAATGAAATATGAAATAGATACATTACATACTTCAGATTTATTTATAAGTGTTTTTCTTTTATATTTTTAACAGCGTTTAATAAACGTTGAAGTTTTCACTGTAAAAAACAAATGAGAGAGTTTTGCTAGTAGGTTACAATATTTTTAAAAGGTGTACAATAAGCTTATAAATGTGGATAGATGAATATGTTGATATTAATGAAAAATTTAAATGCAAATTGATGTTTATAGATACGTTTAGTATGAGGACTTTAGGTAAAACATTGTAAAATATATGAATGGAGTGTTCTTAATCTTAGTTCATCTTCTGTTGTCAAAAATTCACTGGAATCGCTGGAGTCCAAAAGTTTTTTGTTATTATTTGTAAAAGTAGATCTGTATGTGTTAGTTAAATTTAACAGATATGTAGTCACAAGCTTTTTTCTCAACACTTAGTAAATATCCTATGTTCTGGCAACAATTCAGCATGCAGAGAACTGTTTAATCAGGGTATATATACTCTGATATTATTTATTATAGCAGTGTTTCAGAACTACATATATGAATGATAATTAATCTTTCTTAGATTAGTCTTCGCAACAGTAAGGTTTTCAGTGTTTCCTTTAGTGTATACAAACCAAATGTGTCAGTAAGTGATACTATGATAATAAGGTTTAAAAAAAAACACTCAGACTTGCTGTGTTAAGTTTGTTAACCAAGCATTATCCAAGTCAGTATTACATCCTTTACACATGTTAGTTGCATCGGTGAGCACTTGAAAAAAACTAAACATTGAGTATTATTGTAACATAACTGTGAGTGTTACTGACAGATGTTCCGTTATTTAATTCTAAATTCTAGCAATAAAAATATTAATTGCACCTATACATATGCAAAAGCTAGAAAGTTGAATTTGTTTTATTTAAGTAGTTGGACTTAATTTTTTAACAGATATTTTTAAGAATGTTTAAAATAGTTGTATACGCATCTAAAATAGGTGTGTTTTCTAAAAGCCACCATAGCTCTATTAAAATGTGAGGCACACACGCACAATGCACATTTCATTTTAATATTTATTAAATGTTTCACCACTTCTCTTGATATGAATGTATCTGTTAGGCCATTTGTCTTCCTTTCCATTGGCTCTTGAGTTTATTTTCTAGCTCAGTGAGTGTCTACATTTTCAAGTTTATACCCTATTTAAGTTCCTTAATTAAAGGATTTTTATTTGTTATTAACTACGGAAGTTCTTAGCGAAAAGCAAGGAAAAGCTTTTCATTCGTTATATTTATTTTGTTGTTTTTATTTTTTGATTGGAGGAGTTCCATTGCCTCACTGGTCCAAGACAGAATGAGGTATTCTGGATTATTATTTAATATAACAGTCTTTTATGGTTAAGCTAAAGCGATTAATGGGTGTTGTAAGTACAAAACGTAAGATTCTCTCAGTATGTTGTAGATATTTATAACCGCAGATCTTGACAGTATAGCAGCAACAGGTGAGTTTTGACCACTTCGGCCTCAAGTGAAATGAACAGTCAGTTGCAAAGACATCCTTTTTCCAGTTGCTGTTCGTAATTAGTCTGGTGATAGTGATGTTTTATTACGGGAATGAA
This sequence comes from Carcinoscorpius rotundicauda, assembly GCA_011833715.1. Taxonomy (NCBI): domain Eukaryota; kingdom Metazoa; phylum Arthropoda; class Merostomata; order Xiphosura; family Limulidae; genus Carcinoscorpius; species Carcinoscorpius rotundicauda. The sequence continues at coordinate 115,455,975 of CM022391.1, read as the reverse complement.
GTTTCTAGAAGCTTTTCATGTTCTGAATGTTATGTACTTTTCCGTGCTTCATACTTATTATTGAGGCTTTATTGGCTAGTGTTCTTTCCCCACGCGCTGAAGCAATGGCAGCCGAGGGCATGAATCTGAACCGCTCGATTTAACCTTAACTTGATGGAAATAAAGATGATACTTTACTCAACGTGTTCATTGTTATTTCCTTTTACCAAAGTTTATACCTCACTTTTAATAATGTGTGAGGCCTATACGTATGTCATAATAGAACAAAAGACTCTTATACATATTATAATTGGATATATTATTTTCTTTACAACTTACACATAAGTTTAAATTTTATATAAGGATTGTATATCTTTTTAATTTTTAGAATGAAATTTAAACCACTGAAACTTTTATCGTTGAACAAGGAATATCGCTATTTTCGAAACTTTGAAGTAAATGAAAGAACATCGTTTAGAACGTATTCCATAGTAAATTGGTGTATCTGTAATAAAAGGATGTTTGTGTGACCGCCACATCTCCAAGAGGAAAGAAACCTGGAAATCTGAAAATGTGCACCTTGAAGGTATGAACCTGGGTATTTACTAATATACGTACGTATCGGTGTATTCAAAATAAATTTACCAAAAGACTAATGAAGTGGGATTACTGAAGTTGTTAAAATAACAGATGTTTAATAAGTTATAAACATAGAAAATGTTCTTCGCCAACGCAGAAATAATTCTTAATTTGTAGGATCAAACAGTAGATTCAAGTTACCAGGAAATACAATTGGAAGAACATGTGGAAGTAAGTCATTATTGTTTTTCCCTTTGGAAACTGACTTGCGCCATGAACAATTTAAAGGGTTCAATTTTTTAATGTTTATTTTAACTCTGTAGTGTTTATAAACCTATGTTTGTACAATTTATTTCAAAATAGAAATTTATGGATTACAGGGCTTAGTGTGGTAGTTAGCGTACTTTGGTCGCAATCCCAGAATTGCGGTTTTGAATCTGGTCCTCGAACGTGCCATTTTAGTTACGGAACGTTTTAACGTGATGATCAGTCCTACTATTCTTTGGCGGTGGATTATACAGATTACCTTTCTTCTGGTCTGTCACTTCAAAATTACTTACGGATAAGGTAAGTAGATCTTGAGTGGATATGCCTGAAATTCGAAATAAGTAGAAACTAGCTGTATTTGAGGGTGCAAACCAAGTGAGAGATAATCACAATACCCATGAACATCACATTTTTAAATTTGTAATGTTCTAAAATAGTGAGTCCTAACCACCACAGTTCAGTAACAACAAATAGAATAATATATGAGACTGTAACAACACGAAATTTATCGCTAACCAAAAATAGTTAATAAACACATGCCTATCGGGGGTCCCCAAGTGGCTCAGCGGTATGTATGCGGACTTACACGCTAAAATCCGGGTTTCGATACCCTTGTGGGCAGAGCACAGATAGCCTATTGTGTAGCTTTGTGCTTAATTCAAAACAACAACAACCTATCGGGGACTTGACACAAATGTTAATGAACAATAAAGTATTAACTTTTTCAAGTATTGGAATCAGGAGAGAGAAATTAAAGGAAAAATATAATTCCAGCAGAAAAACTCCACAATAAATTTTGTATTAAAACGTTGCGGACAGGTCACAAGTGTATTTGTGCAGAGTGTCATTGGGTACCATTTATTAAAGTGTTGAGTTTGAAAGGAATCTGGCGCGTTTTATTTTGTACATAACAGATATTTTTGTCGTAATTTGCAACTTATAGTATGTTCATGCAGATACCTAGTAAATGTTTTAAAGTCTGCTATCTTTTAAAATATTTTTTCTGTATAGAGTAAAACCACAGAAAACCCTCGTGTAGATAGCGTTTCACTTCTTTTTTTATAGGCAGTACAAGCTCTGTTAAGATTTTTTTTGTTCTGAAGATGAAATTAACAAAAGAATATGGTGTTCCATGTCATCAAATAATCTTTCTGGGGAATCCTATGTAGGGTTCTCCTTGTACCTTCAGATGATGGACTGACTTCGTTCCTCTTTAGTCCCAGTTAGCCTTTTTTTCTCTGACAGTAATCCATTCTCTTGGCACAGAGAGGATGATTTGCGTGTGTATATTTATTTTTTCTTTAATTAAGGACTTTGTGGAATTTTTTATCAGATAAAGTACTTTTCTTTGTCTCTTTCATTGTTGTCATCCAATGACAACTGTTGTTTTGGATTGTATAGTATCCCGAATTTATTGAGGAAATAATTTGGTACTAGTTGAATTTTAAAGATCCTGCCTGAACACTCATTCATTTTCTGATCATTATTCAGATACCAAAATGTTCAAGTCTGTTGCAGCTCATTATTGTCTGCAAAAAATACTGGGCTAATCAAAAGAGGATCTGTTGATCACCACTCTCTCCATATTGGTAGACCAGATTCAAAAAACACAAAAAGTCACCTTCACACGTTTTCGAACACTGCAAATCAAATAAACACGACATGACCATAGAAAACACACAAATATTAAAGAAAGAAAGAAACAAATGCAAAATTAAAGAAGCCTTGCTTATGCAGCAACTTAAACCCGAAATAAACCAATACAAAGGAACACCTTTATGCCTATATTAATAAATATAATCCAACATCTAAGAATACTCATTACATCTCTACACTCAATTACACAACCGCCTTCAAACATGTAGTCAGAAACCCTTTCTTTCTTTGTGAACCTGACGATGACTGAAGAAGGTCGAAACGTCGTTCGCTCCTCTACCCGTGCTTTCTCTACCTATACCAGCCGTTTTTAAATAAATACTTTTCTCTACGGATTATTAGCTCTCATGTAGCTTTGTGCGAAATTTAAAAATAACTTTGTTTCTTTGTAAGAAACCACTTGTAAAAAATGTGGGTATTAAGCAAAAATTAGAAAAATATAATAACCATCTGGAACAAAAGCTTCCGACTCTTTTTCCAATTCCTTTTTTAAAGCTCTGCACGAAATAGGAATAAACTTGTAACCCGTCCGCAATGTGTTAAAAACAACATCAAGTGACAAACAACAATAATTTATCGTTCACTATGTTGTGACTGCCTTTACGAAGCATGTAGCTGGACATTATTTCACTGTGTTAGGTCACGAGAGAACATTTTATATGATCGTATATTTACATAATCTTTTGTTGCATTAATAATATCTATGCCCCGGCACTCGACTTGTAATCTGAGGTTCGCGAGTTCAAATTCCCGTCACACCAAAAACTCACGCCCTTTCAGCCGTGGGGGCGTTATAAATTAGGTCAATACCACTATTCGTTAGTAAAAGAATTGGCGGTGGATAGTAATGACTATCTGCCTTCCCTGTAGTCTTACACTGCCAAATTAGGGAAGGCTAGCGCAGATAGCCATCGTGTAGTTTTGCGCGAAATTCAAAACAAACAAACAATAATATCTGTACTTCCCAGCTAAAGATGTTTCGTAATATATCCATATTTACTTAAACTAAATGTCATCAGTTTGTGTAATAAAAAATCATAGATAAACTAAACGATAGAAGGAATAATAAATGAACGATTAAGAAAAATAATACAAATAAAATTCGATATTTCACAAATGTATCTACATGTTGTGGAAAAAGTAACTAAATTTAATTATCAGAATATCTGCCAAGCTCGAATACAGCATTTTCAATATAACTGTTAACGTATTGATTCATGTTGAACAAGAGACAGAGAACTTTTATTAGTAGACATGTAATTCAACAAAAAGTCTTCAAAATGAAACCTACTGATACAAAGTCTAAGCTACAAGGAAATAAAACGTAAAAAAGTGTATTGTCTTAAGAGAATACGACTTATATGAGTTGTTGAACAGAAAGTCCATTTTATGTACCACTAGGCGCCAGTGTTGACTGTTTGCCTTCTATCTTGTCATAAAAAAAAATAAAGTTTGTTATTTTTTACCTTTGTGTCACATGTAAATACTTAGAAATAAATGTTTCAAAAACTACAAGTCTTTGGAGAACTTATATGAAGATCGTGAGTTTAAACATGACACAGAATGTTTCAAAACTTGTCACAGAAGATGCTTGATTTATTCTCCTTCGGTATATCATGATGCCCGTTAAGTGAATCTATTGCAAACATAATTTATTCTGGACGGCATTGTTCAATATTTACAGTATCTTAGTGACGTATAATTTATCAACTCACCAGTTGCATATTGTTAAAGGAAATACAAGAAAAACAATCCTAGTTACAGATAAAAGCTATTTTAGGCGTGTGATTTAATATGGCTTTAAAACGTTCTATGCTTTTTTCTACGTCCTTCTTGAATGAACCTCTAGCAAGGTGGATATTAACCTTTTCTTTTCTTTCTCTCTCTCTCACGGACTCATTAATACCCCTCTGCTTCCAGTACTCAATATTACTTTAGGGCTTTTAGCCATCTCACCGTTCACTTTCGGAAACAAATACATTTGACACATATATAGTTGGAATATCGGATTATTTCTCGCTATGAAATCATGCAACTTTCGGGCTCCTCAGTGGCTCAGAAGTAACTCTAAAGACTCGCTGAAAACAGCATTGGTAGCCCATTGTTTAGCTTTGCGCTTAGCAACAAACGAAATAAAAGCACACTAGTTCTCGCTGATGGAAGAGCAGGAGACGTACCGTAGTTTTATTTTATTTTTTGTTCTATTTTCAATTCCAAATTCACAATTTAATGGTATTCTCGAAATATAATGGCCACAGGAGTCTACCTGCATTTAAGTAGTGAATATTTAGGGTAATTGTTTTAAAAAAACGGTGAGAATAATATAGCTAAAAACACTATCTATTAATATTGACATTTTCACATCAAAACATTTAAGCAGATATTTTCAGGATATATAACAGAAACTAAAACTTTATTATAAAATAATATTGTGGTAGTGATATATCTTTTTGGCAGGTCACTGGTAAAATAACAGACTTAGAATGTTAAAATGCGGTGTTCGGTACCCTATGGTAGACAGAGCATAGAGAGACCATTCTGTGGCTTTATACTAAAAGAACAAATAATATTAATTTATTTTTCATATAAATTTCCATGGCGTTCTGACATAACAAGGTGGTTTGAACTCTTCTTGTTGCCTGAAGGTCATAGAATACGCTGAACATGTTTGCCTTTTTAACTGTATGATCATTTTAATAAAACGCTCAATTCCACTATTAGTGGATATACGCTTGACAGTTGGTGGTGTTGACTAGTTCTCTTCCCTCTTGTCTATTTCTTCAGTATTACAAACAGACAGCACAAGTAACCCTAAAATAGCTATGTGCAAAATTCAACAAACAAATAAACCTTTCCATAGATACACCATACATTGAGACCTAGTAATCTGAGGGTCGCGGGTTCCAATCCTCATCACACCAAACATGCTTGCTATTTCAGTCGTGGGGGCGTTATAATGTAACGATCAATCCCACTATTCGTTGGTAAAAGAGTAGTCAAAGAGTTGGCGGTGGGTGGTGATAACTAGCTGCCTTTCCTTTAGTCTTACACTGCTAAATTATGGACGGCTAGCGCAGAGAGCCCTCGTGAAGCTTTGCGAGGAATTCACAACAATCAAACTGAACTTGAAAGTAGTAGCAGCCGAAATCTGTCGTTATTCGTGGGGTTCACTTCTCAGTAATCACTGACGACATTAAAAAAGCACTTGATGAACAAAATATCCCACACACTAAGGTAGATCGAATCATCTCAAATGTGACACAAAAACTAACAAACCTAGAACAAGTCGACACAGACTACACATACAATACACTAATTATAATAATGGAATTATACTTTGGTATCAGAGATACCAAGTAGAATACATGGAAACATCAGCAATTGTGGTAACACAATGCTACAATTACCAGAGATATGGTTATGTTTCAGCAGTATGTCAAGCAACACTGAGGTGTTGCGGATGTGATGGAGAACATGACATATCATAGTGCAAGAAAAGAATACGAAAAATCAAAATGTTGTAACTGCGCCCAAGAACACATCGCAAATTATAAAGGCTGTGAAAAATACAAACAAATTAAACAATGGATCTACGAAATAAAAAAAATACATCTTCAAATGACAAGGAAACAACAGTCACTAATACACAACAAACAAAACCAACATTGACACAAGACAAAATAACATACGCAAAATAACACTTGAAGCAATTACACAACTGCCAAAACAAAACGAACAGCAGAAACCGATAGACGTGATAAACAATACACATACACCAAAACCACAAGATAATGACAACTCCACTAAGGAAACAAACACAAATGACAAGACGAACCTATTTGTAAATATTATTACAAATTTCATTTCAGACTTTATAGCCGAGTACATAAAGCCCATACAAACAACAAATTGCCTTGATCTTCGAGTAAACACAACAAAAAAACACATCATACCTTACATACCGCAAATATTAACAACACTTACGGGATACCTGTTATCAAACTAAATTCACTGTTGTATATATCAATATCAAAGGTGCACTGGCTTCCAATTTTGCACAAAGCCACCCGAGGGCTATCTGTGCTAGTCGTCCCTAATTTAGCAGTGTAAGACTAGAAGGAAGGTCATCACCACCCACCGCCAACTCTTGGGCTACTCTTTTACCAACGAATAGTTGAATTGACCGTCACATTGGCGCGACGGGGATGCGAACCCGCGACCCTCAGATTACGAGTTGCACGCCTTAATGCGCTTGGCCATGCCGGGCCTTACAAATAGGCATATTGGAAGGAATACCAAAAATAATTAAACCATCGGCTACCAAACAAAATTATGAAAACAGCTAAAAATAAAATAGATATCAATAATTCCTGTCAAATAATCATGGAGTGATTTCAAACTGAAGAAAATAAAACAATACCAAAACAACAACATACAACTATAAATAACCCATGAAAACCGCACAGACAACTAATAACACTAGTCAAGCTTAGACGTCAATTATTCATGGAGACAAGAGATAGAGAATTAAAAACACAAATAAATAAAATAAGAAACCAAGGCAGAGCAGAAGTAAAGTTATTAAAACAAGAAAAATGGGACAATTTCTGCTCCCAACTAAATGAAAAAAAGCAGATCCGAATCAATTTTGGACACACCTAAAAAGTCTCACAAATGGAGACACAGCAAGAAGAAAATACCCACCACTACAACATAATAATACCACAGCACAGACAAATAAGGGCTCGACATGGCCAAGCGCGTTAAGGCGTACGACTCGTAATTTGAGGGGCGCGGGTTTGCACCCGCGTCGCACCAAACATGCTCGCTCTCCCAGCCGTGGGGGCGTTATAATGTTAGGTCAATCCCACTATTCGTTGATAAAAGAGTAGCCCAAGAGTTGGCGGTGGGTGGTGATGATTAGCTGCCTTCCCTCCAGTCTTACACTACTAAATTATGGACGGCTAGGTGCAGTGGGCTAACAACCTACTTATTTAAAAACTGTTATAGAAACCGTAAGTGATTGCGGCCCTATGTTCCTTGAAGGAATCGAGTGGTAGATGATGATGACAGATAAATAAAGAAAAAGTCGAAGCATTCAAAGAGAAACTTCAAAACACGTTTAAAACATATAACGACCCAGACATGAGCGCATACTTTTAAAACAAGTAAACAACTTTATAACGAATAACAGTGGACTACTTAAACTACTCTTCCCACTCAACTTAAATAAATGCCAAATCAACAATACAAACAAATACACAAACATAATTTCCGTACAAGAATTCTTAGAAGCAATAACTGATACAACAACTAAATCTCCAGGAAAAGATGGTTGTATATACAAGCCATCCTTCTTTAAAAAAAGGCACTCCGATATTATTTGAACATTTTACAGCAATTTTTAATTTATTATTATACTCTGGTTATATCCCGGTTTCTTGGAAGCATGCAAATGTATTAGTGTTCCATAAAAGAAAGCCAGCCAATAACCCAAAAAGCTACCGACCAATCAGTCTGACCAGCTGTGTAGGCAAAATTCTTTAGAGAATAATCAGTAACAGACTCTTCACATTCTTGGAGATAACATTAAAATTAGTGGGAGAACAAAGTAGATTCACAAAATTCAGACAAACTACAGAGCATTTAGTTAGATTAACAGAAGCAATTGTTGATAGTTTTAATAAACGAGAATGTACTGTCGCTTACTTTCTCGATATTGAGAAGGCTTTCGACACTGTATGGCATAACAATCTCTGGTTCCGCATACAAGAAATATGACTATTGTGGGGGGGATTATTCACTGGTTATGACTTTATGGAAAACAGAATACGTAGAATCAATGTTGAAGGGACCTTCTCAGAGTGGTTTACTCCAATGTTGTCCCTCAAGGAGGAGTGGTTAGCCCTATCCTATTCATCATGTACGTGAATAATATGCCTCTAAAAGATCCATACAAACACAATTGAACAGAATAAGTGAATATTGTCAAAAATATAGAATCAAAATAAGCACAACTAGTTAACTAAACATAAAAAAACACAACATCAGATCTATACGAATGGAGTACTCTTTCAGACTGCTACATCTGCAAAATGTTTAGGACTAACATTTGACTCAAATCTAACACGGGTAAGCCACACAAATAATATTAAAACAAAACTTGGCGAAGAACAAATTATGCTAGGAGTCTAACTGGTAAAAGTAGTGGAGAAACAGCAATAACATCATAAAAATATGTAAAACACACTAGACCCGTCATTGACTATGCAGCCCCTGTATTGATAAATGTAAGTAAAAAACTGCTATAAGCAAAACTACAAACAGTACAAAATACATTACCTACAACAGCTTACAAAGTACCCAGAATTACATCATCAGAATTCATGCATAAATACGCACACATAGAAACAATGGCAGATAGAATCCTACACAGTACAATAAATTATTTTGACAAAAATTGGAGAAGAACCAGTAAGCAAACTAGACATTCACGATGAGGAGAGTCCTAAACACCTTTTCCTAGTAAATATACATTTTCAAAATAAAAAAAGGCCACCTATAAACCGGACTACACATTAGTTTAGGGGTTAATTAATAAATATTGAAGGGACTTGTGTGAATGTTTTATATAAAGTACCTATCTAATGAAAGAGCAAATAATTATGGATTTACAAAGAGAAATGATTTATTTGCACCCAGTGCATTTGTAGATAGTGCATGGACAATGCCCTGATTGGGACCTGAGTAAATACGGGTTACTCTGGCCCTCGTGTACAATGTATAAATACACTCGACAAATGCTAAAACAAATATAATGGAAGAGATCAACACAACTGGATTTTTTTTGGTATATGAACAGAAATACGGAAATAACTTAGAGATTCAAATCCGCCTCGTCGGAAGTTCTTTTTCGCTTGTCCTGTAAAATTGGGTTTTCGCGGAGCACTCCCGTTTCCACCCCATATCTAAATCTCAAGCCTTGGATCTTTAAACCCCAGCCAAGGCAACATTCTTGCCTGACCCTGGATCGAGAGCCGATATAAGTTGATATCTCATCGGCTTTTCGGACTGCGGGTTCTGGCGTGGCTTACTTCTCTTGTAATGCCTTTGTCTCGCTCACCCTTTTACATCCGTGTCATTTTTTAATGCCCCACCGCAATTTATCACCTTAATCAAGTCAAAATGAAATGCAGATAAATTTCCTGTTGGGGAGAGAATTATTCAAACTTCTCTCTCTCTGAACTAAACTCCTGCCAAGTTCGTTTATAACTGCGAGAGAGAGAGAGTAGTTAATAGGTAGCGCTACGTACAGCCCTCTATTTTAGTTGTCTTCATTTTTTCCTTGAAGATACTAATATTGTAATATCGGAAAGTGGAAGTTGAGGAAAATTGTTATTAATTTGTCTTTCATATCATATTTGGAAATTATGTCAACGGCAGCAACGGATCGTTCTATTAGATCGGTATTTGGTATGTTTTTAGATTTTGCATTTCGGCCTCAAACTAATCTTAATTTTAAAATAATCGTTATTTCATTGTTAACAGATTAATTTGCGGTTTTAGCTTAACGAATAAGGTGTAAATCGCTCAACATTTTTTTTATTCAGTTACTTGATGTTCACCTTGTGAATGATACGCATGTTCACAGTAAATACTGTTTATGGCGTTATTTGAGATATTATGTTTATTCTTTGATAGATTGTTTAGGCAGAGTATCCATGATGAAACCGTAGATTTTAAGTTTCCATGTTAAATATATACATAATAATGAAACTGTAGAATGGACGGCAACTGCTTGCTGCGGAGACAAGTTGCCGTCCATTCTACAAAGTTTCATTATTATGTATATATTTAACATGGAAACTTAAAATTTTAATGGCACGAAAGAAAGTTTAGAATTTAATACATTTAATACGAGTGGTTAGGATACAAAAACAACCCCATTTTCATTTATGATATATTTTCTAGATATAGCTGTACTTTATCCTGTACTAGCATAACATTCATATTTGATACGTCTAAAACTATTGCTTATAATCAATTACTCAGTTTATAAATAAACATTTTGTCATGGAGTTAGAAAATATTTCATTGGTTGTTAAAATATTGTATGATGTGTGTGGAAAATAATTAAGATTCTTAATTGGAATGTACTTAAATCTCGCTTTCATAAATCTTTCTTCTTTTGTTTTTATAAAGCATCATTTGCAATATAAAATAAATTATCTATTAATATTAATGAATCATCTGCAACCAAAGAAAGTTGTTACTACTTGAAACTTGACAAACAGAATCAATATTGCTGTTTACCACTCAAGCTTTACTACTAAGTAACTGAAATTGTAGCTAAAGTTTTCTGAAAATAATTTCATTTATCTTTCTTATTTTTACTAATATAAATTAAAACTTGTTTTTCTTTCTTTCTTTTCAGTATAACCTTGCATAAACCTAGTATCTCATTCTCTCCAGTGTAAATGAACACACTTTTCCTCACTCTCTCTTTTCAGTATTATGTAACACACATTTTTTTATCTCTTTCTTCCCAGTGTAACCTGACATAAATTGTATTTCTTGTTGATTTTTTTTTCAAGTATAACCTACAGAAACTGTGTATCTTTTTTCCAAGTATTTAATTTTGTTTATTGCTACCCACTTATATTTTTTGTCTAATGGCAACAGTATTTCAACAGTAAACTCTCCATGTATGAATATATTTTACATTGATTGTTATGAGCAGTATTTCTGAAAATTTTGTATCATTTTAAATTGGAAAATTATTTTTCTTTTTCAACTGACACAGTATTTGCTTGTTGTCTTGTGTTTTTTTACTTTAGTCTTCATACCATTGTTAATATAGGAAAGTGATGTAAATGGAAGATACACTAGGTATGAACTTTATGCCCTTGTATTCATAGTATTTGTAACACCTCTGACATAACTCTACAAAAACTTAGTTCTCCATCCTGTTATTCAATGTTTGAGGTTTTAGTAAATCCATTGAAACCCATAACTTTGTTTCCAAAGTACTAAAAGGTTTTTAACAAAATGTTCTTTTCAAAGTTTTTGTTGGAGTAGTAAGTGTTAAGCCTTAATTGTTTTTTTCAATCATTTGAAAAATAATTTTTACAGTTGTTCTTAAACAAATGTGCATGGGGTTGGTGCAGTGGATGTTCTCCATGTTGAAGGAATTTGAGGATAATTCATGTATCTACATAAAATCTGACAAGCTCTTAGTAAAGTGTTCAAGCATATTGTACAGAAGAACATCAGATATGTTACAAAGTATTTGTAATCAAGATATGTCTAAATTTGCAATGTGAGTCTGACAAATCAGAGATCAAGGTAATTTTAATGTGCAGAATGAAAATACTGTTATCTGTTGTACAGTCTTTGTATCAATTGACATAACCTCAAAAATTCATACCTACAGAGTTTTTCAGTATCCCTATATATATTATTGGGTACTTACTATCTTCTACTAGGATCTGTCACTAAAGCATCCATGTAGGGTAAAATAAAAAGTTGGCAACTCTGACATCAAACACACAATACCAAGCTGAATGGCACTCAGTGAAAGGTTGTGAAATACCCATTCTGACCTTTACCTGTGCACAAAGGATGAATATAAGTGTTCAAACAAAATATTTTTCTGCTTCAAAGATTGTCTTTTTAATGATGCAACCTCTGAGGAACCCATTTTTATAGCTTTAAGTTATTGACTCTTTATAAATATATATTTTATTAAAAACTTAGCATAGTGGGAAACATTTTAGATTAGTAAAAAACCAGTATTGTTTGTCTTGGTTAATGTTCTCTGGAAAAGATGACAAGAAACAGCTTATTTTATGAAATGATTTAAATTTAGTATTCAAGATCAGTATGATGATGGCAATGTAATACTATGTTTTCTCTCAGAATTTATATGAACTTGAAAAGTTTCATACTGTAGAGGAGTACGAAGTTGGTGTAATTTTCAGGATAATATGTTTACTTCATGTGCACAGAGAATATATTTTTAAGTTATTAGTACATGATTATTTTTGATGGATGTGTTCAGTTCAGTACACAGCTGTTATCTTTTTATTATGCTTGAAAGTTTTTACAACTTTAATTAAATGTTTTCATAATTTAAAAAGAGAAGTTTATAGAATTCTAAACTTGTTATTATTGCTATTATTCTGGGTGGGATTTGGGATCAAAATATGTATATGGGGGGGTCGAATCATATTTCATTATCATGAAATGTGCGTATACTATACTGTAGAGAAAGAATGTGAAATGGCAACTTCCCTCATAATCCCACTTACAGCTATTGTTGATATGAGTCTTTTGATTTCTTTACGTAATTTGAACTTTATGCAGACTGTTATAGGTAAATTTCTTCTTGGATAGTACATGAATTATACCATGGAGGATAAAAATTCAAAGGCATAAAATGCTTGCAAAGCTCACTTTAGTTTTTTATTTTACGCTGTGCTTTTTCAGTGGGTAACATACCTTATGAAGCAACAGAAGAACAGTTGAAAGACATTTTCTCAGAAGTTGGACCCGTTGTAAGTTTCAGGTAAAAATCTAAGCCTGTTGTGGCTCATTTACTTAAAGGTTGTTTAGTTCTTTTGAAATTCACTTTGTTTTAAAAAAGTGAATCATCAAAAATTTAAGTGATAGTGCTATGGCAGGGGTGGCATGCCTTTTTGAGTGTGTGTGTGCCCAAATTGGGGATAATATTTTCTAATGTGCTTATGGTAATTTTTAGCAGCAGATTATCATTTGTTATTATTCTGAATTATTTTAAATGAAACAGTTTTAGGAGTTGCATGTTATTAAGTAATAACTATGGTAATTTACAACAAATAGAACTAATGAATTAGTAACTATAATAATGGACTTTTGTTAAGGAAAACGGAGCAGTCCTTTTGCCAATTTGTTTAATCATTGTTTTACTATTAACAGAAAATATTTTTGTGAAATAAGCCTTGGTTCATATTAGGTAACATAAAAAAAAAAGGAAAATAAGCATATTGTACTCTGTGTGACTTGCAGCTGCACCAACAATGACAGATATTGTATATCAGACTTGTATTTGGTTGTTTTGAGAGCTATGCATGCAGCACTAATTTCATTAGCAAATCTATTTCTATAATTATACTTCACAAAGCTCTTCATTGAGAATAATGACTCACATAAATGTTAATGAGAAATACTGTTAATACTGCCATTGCAACATTTTTGAGATGGTCAAAAGTTTGAGGAATAAAATTCTAGATTTTTCAGAACCTCATTTTCTGCATTATTCCAATCACTAACTGATCTCTTTCAATATTTTCTAGTTCAGCTCCAAAGTAAAAATTTTTGCCTTTTTATTGAGCTGCTTTATAAATCAGTCAGTTGCATCTCAAAATTATCCAAGTCAATCCACTACAACATTTCCAAATTCAGTTTGTCAATGTTTCACGGTCTCCAAACTTTATGAATTTTGCTGTTTCTTCAAATAACCTGAACTTATTATATCTTAAAGAAAATTGTTCAAAAGGTGAATTAATAATGCTTGAAAATTGCATTTACAAACTTTGTCATGTTTTTTAGGTTTTGGAAATATTAAAAGTACCATTGTAAACATTGTGTGTGTATGTATATATAATATATAAATAAAATCAGTTTGACGTCAAAAGCTTTTGCGTTATCAAACATAACATCAAGTGCTTTGCTAGATCCCTGCAATTTGGTGTTCAACTCTCTGAAATGTGAGGAGAAATCTGTACTAAACATCAATCTTCAAATTCACACATCAGATAATTCTTGATAAGAAAATTTTTAATTTGTCAGAAACATGAATTTCATCCAAACACTCAACAAACTGTTTAAGGACAGAACCTCTATTTATCCAGCAAACTTTGTTGTGCACAAGTAGTCCTGTGTAGACTAAATTCACCTCTCTCAGTCAATTTTGAAATGCTTTATCAAAGCATGTGCAGAAATAAAATTAACTACCTGGGTTACAGTTTCCATCACTTTTTTTTCAAGCTCCTTAAAGCCAGCTTTTGCATTCAAAGCCTCCTTGTGAATAATATAGTGAAAGCCTACCAGTGGATGCTTAACATATTTTGCAAACAGATTTACAAAACCTGCTTCTTTACCAATCACATTGGGTGTACCATCAGTTGTTATGGAAACTATATTTGAAAGGTCGACCTGTCCATTGAATAATTCGTTTACTACTGCTTTACATATTTTAGTCCCTGTGGTATGTTCAGGTAATGTTATCAAGTTCACTAGTTCTTTGCAGGTTTCATCATACTACAAAATCAAGCAATAATGGCTAGCCAAACTGATGATGCAACATCAGTGCTCTCATCAAGACAAATGGAATTTACATGAACCAATATCTTTTTTTTAGGTTCTGCTATGTTTGTTCCATCTTTATTATCTTCTACTGTGTCTTTACTCCATAATGCATTGAATAATTTTTTTTTCTTTTTCTTGGAAAACATCAAAAAGGAAAAGAGTACATTCTAGCCATGATTCTCTCATATACTGTCCATCATTAAGTGGTTTTTCCATGTTGAACAATGATCTTTGAAATCTCAAAACTATCAGCAATTAAGTTGGAACTACCTGAAACAAATTTTCATCAAAATATTTTATTGCATGTTGCTGTTGCTGACTTGAAAGATGTGTTCATTTTGTTCTTGCTAATTCTTATCACAAAGTAAAATATAAAAAATTTCATGATGTTGCTTTACAGAGGAAGTTCTACACACCTCTGTTTCAGAACATGTGATGCATAATGCTTTATCACCCTTTTTGATCATGTCAAATCTTTCAGTCCACAATTTTTGAAAATCTCTGCTGTTGCTCCTTCCATTTGAACATTTTTGTTTCTTTGCTGGTTGAGCTGACAAACTTAGAAGAATAAATACAGTTTAAACATATTTCTTCAATCAACTTGTATACGATAATTTAACTTTTGTCATTGATTCAAAAATAAAACTATAACTGTTCAAAAATGTATGCATGCCATGCCAAATACATACTTTTAACAATATAATTCATATATTTACTGTAATAAAATCAATGCATATTTACTGTTATTTTCACTAAATGTCCAGTATTCACTCACAAACAATAGTCAATACTAAGAGTTTACTTCTATTGTCACTCAAATACTTATGTGTGCTCTGGGTCCTCAAGGAATTCAAAATGTGTCATCTGAAGCCTAAATTTACATCAACCATAACAAAGTGCTCAGAATTTCTTCAAGGTGTATTGAGGCTAAAATTACATTTGTTTATTGTTTCATAGCTCTACAGCTCTGGTTTCTAATTTAGATTGCTCATGGACCATAATCAGCCCCCAAATCCTGATTTCTGACCCATAACAACCCCTTGTCAAACATTGTATGTGAATAGTTTAATGCAGAAGTTTTATGTGTACTTGTTAAAAGTTGTAAGGAGCTATAGTGGCAATAGAGTTTTCATTTTATTATGCATTTGAATACATACACCTATTATCTATAAATGATACATTATGTATGTAAGAAATTTACTGTAAGTTCAGTTACCGTTATAATATAAATGGTACCTTTCTAAAATTAACATTAAGAGTCATTTATGTTGTTATATTTCTCCTGGTACTATTTATCTTAGAAATATTTTCTAGCTATATGTTATTGTTATACCAGCAAATAAATAGTTTAGTTTCCACAGTCCTTGTATTTTTTTTTTAAGGATTTTACTGCACAGTAATGAGAGTGATTACATGTGAAGTCCATATGAACTGTTTTTACAGTATTTCTTGTTGAATATGACAAATAGTTAATGGAATTGTTTATTTAGGCTTGTTTATGATCGAGAGACAGGAAAGCCCAAAGGTTATGGATTCTGTGAATACAAAGACCAAGAAACAGCTCTCAGTGCCATGAGAAACCTGAATGGATATGAATTGAATGGCCGACCTCTGAGAGTAGACAATGCAGCAAGTGAGAAAAATAAAGAAGAATTGAAAAGTAAGTAGATTTCATAAATAAGTTATTTTGTTACTTTTTAATGGGAGTCTCATTTTTCTTGTTTTCTGTTTCCTCAATTTTATTTTTAATGTGAGATTACTGTCACTAAATCAGTTGTTAATTTGCAATGTTACTTTGTTTCAGATCTACAAGCATCGCTGGGAGGACCACCCACGGAGGTAGATGCATGTCACAATAATATGAATATTGTCAAGTTATTAGAATATTTGTTATATTAAAAATTATGACATTACTGATATAGTAAGCTAAGAGCTGGGCATTTAACTTGGTTAATGAAAATAATCGATTATCTATGAAAATTAATTACATTGAATCGTCATATATATATATATAAAATTTAAAATTGCAATGAATTGATTGTTCTTAACATAATTAACTAACCAAATTAGTATTTGTGATTATTATTTTTAAAGCAAGTGAAATATTTCTATTATTTCTCATTAATTTTGGTTAATTCAGAATTGTTTAGCTTAAATTAGGATCATTACTGGTGAAAGTAATCAATTTATCAAAATTAGTATTTCTGACTGTTGCTATTTTGGATTATTCTAACATTCCAAAGCTTATGAGAACTGGTTATTGGAACTGATTTTTGAGTCTGATTAGTAACTTGTCAAATTACACTGATCATCTAGATTTAAGTAAAGCTGTAATGCATATAGAAATAACATTTATGAACATATTTTACTTAGATTAACTTAACTACTCATGCTTGATATTTTGACAAACTTATTTTTTCATTAATAAACTTTAATAACTCATAAATATTGCTGGAATTAACAAAGAAAATTCAATTGTATGACATAACAGTTTTTACACTTTTTGTATCGTACATTTGATTTTTATTGTGTAGTGGCAGAATTGATTTATGTTAATGCCATAAATAGGCCTAGTGACATGTATACCATGCCAGTTTGTTTAAGGACATAGTGCAGTAAGAACATCATCTAAAGCATTAAAACTAACATAAACTGGTAGTATTTATCTTGTATTGTTTTATGCATAAAAATACAATTATTGGTCTAGATATAATAATGTTTATAATGTGTTTTTGAAATGGTGTAAAGTCACTTACCTTTTCTAGTGAAGGAGGATCTAAGCAAGAATATTATAAATAATTAACAAAAACTCCTGTACTGAATATTTTAGTTGGTCTTGCAACAAGTAGGTTGCACAATAGAAAATAATCCTATATTTCAGATGATATATTACTAATTTCTATGATTTTTGAAACAAGAAAGATGTGACAAAAATCACTGGAATATTGCAGTTCTTGACATCACTACTTTGAAATATTCACTGTTTGTCAACTATTTCAGCTAAAAATAAGCTGAATAATTCTTATAAATCTATTTTATTTCTGTCTTTGTTTTGTGCAATAAAAAGTTTTCTTGCACAGGTAAATGTAAGTATTTTCATTAAACAAGTAAAACTCCAGTATAAAGCTAAATATTAACAGTTTGAGTTGCAGTTTTGATTATTGTTTTTTAAATAACTTCCTCTGAAACACAAATTTATAAAAATTACATCAAAATAAAATTTTAGATTGCAAAATTACAATTACAATTTTACTTTGAAGGAGACATGAGGAGATTCTTAAAAACATTTTTTTTTTAAGATTAGATGTTTCACATTATTTAGGGATAATACCTGGAATGCTTGATTAAAAGGCTTTAGTGTGGAGCTGATATGATGTAAATTCTATATATTATACCAAGTTAAACAAAAAAAGATTAAAATTGTATCCAGAAACAGTTTTTGTTATTTATTATGAACTTAATTATGAATTAGCCCTCCAATGGCATAGTATTATGTTTGTGGACTTGTACTACTAGAAATCAGGTTTCAATACCTGTGAAAGGCAGAGCACAAAATAGCACTTTGTGTAGCTTTCTGCTTAATTACAAACAAACAAATAAATTATAATTAACAGTAGAGACACAGATTAGTGAATAACTGCTAACACAGTTATTTTTCTTCAGTGTTATTTCTCATATGTTTTCTCATCTCTTCCTTGTATTAGAGTCCCTATGGGCCTGAAGTTGAACCTGAAAAGGCACCAGAAGCTATTTCTAAAGCTGTAGCCAGTTTACCACCTGAACAGATGTTTGAGTTGATGAAGCAAATGAAGGTAAGATGGTTATAAGAAAACTAGACCAAAAGTATGCATTTTAAAATATGTAATGCTGAGTACAGTGTAATTAATATCATATTTCTTAGTAAGATAGAAATCATGATACATACTTTCATAAAGATTCTGAGTGAGAACAATTGATTGCAGTCTTATTAAGAAAGTTAGATTAAAACATTTAATGCACCAGTAAGAACACTTAAGGGTTTCTAAAAGAAACAAACAAATGGTAGATTAAGTAACAAATACTTGATAATATAATTTTTAAATAGTAAACTTTTGACAATGAATTGATGAAAGCAATTTTCCCTTTTGTAAATGTTGTATAGTTAGTTTTCTTCAATTCTGCAGTTATGGAGTGTCACCACATACCAACAGTTTTAAGTTTTAATTATGTTAAGAAATGATAAGTTGATAAATTTTTAGCTAAAGAACAGTTGTTAGCAGTTAATTTACTTTTGTTCTTGTAGGGAGAGTAGTTTTATTTAAAAATGTGTTGTGATAAATAGTTGTTGCAAATACTATTTTTTCTTTTCTTATTGTCTGAATCTTGAATATCCAAAGTGTGAAAGTTTTTAATGGGTTTTTGTTTGTGGTGTCTTTCAATAGATGGCTTCACATTTGTATTTATTCTTGATAAATACATGTACATATGCTATGTGCATTATAATAACAAGATTAAGCAACAAACAGTTGATGTTATGAAAGAAACACATTTTAGCACTTCTCTCATTATGTATACAGACTTGTATATCAAATTTTATGATATAATTGCAGTTGCAAGGAGTTTTTTGTAGTTTTTGAAAGTCTAAGGTTGCTCTAAGAAATTATAATCCCTTGAAAGTATGATAGTTAGTATATTATTTTCTAAGTGATTTTTCTTTTATGATAATTGTTTTATTCTTACAGCCTTCAGATGCACTTTTTAAAATGTTAAAGCACATGATCTGAATAGTTACTAATGGAGTTCAGCTTTGATGGTAGGTATAGCTAGTGGCAGAATACTTATGCATAAAGCAGGTTATAAACTAATTTAATCAATGACTGATAAATAGAATGGTTTGAGCAGTAATTTTTGGTTACATAAGATACTCATTAGTCAGAGCTCCACAGTCTAATGGGAAGTTTACTAGACATAGGAATAACTTGCAAATCTTGGAATTTTTACACTGTATTTTTGATTTTGTTTCTTGAACATTTTAATGTCAAGCGATGAGGCATCAGATAACCATTGGCTTAGCAAGTAATGTAGGACATCAAAAATGTTCCAGTAATATAGGTTGTTATATGGTAAATATTATTTTATTTCAGTAGTTAGTTCTAATATTTTAAGCTCATTTAATAAGTGTTTTGAAATCTGTAATGTTCATCATGTAGCTTTGTATCCAGAATAACCCTAATGAAGCCAGGAACATGTTACTTCAAAACCCACAGTTGGCTTATGCACTGCTGCAAGCCCAGGTTATGATGAGAATAGTGGACCCACAAGTGGCATTGGTGAGTTGAAAACTTTCACAATAAATATTAAGATTAGTTATTCTTAATCTTAAGAAGAAAATGGGGAGGCTCTGATATCAAGACTTTATTTATGTTGTTCTTCAGAAATGCCTTCAGTTCCTCCAAAGAAAATCTAGTATTTTTAGACAATGGATATTATGTTAGACACAACTTACCATAATTTTTCTTTGTCAATTTTTTTTACAGAAAAAAAATTTTTTGTACCTAAAAAAATATTTTCTGTATAGAGCATCCTACATCGACAAAATCCTGGCACTTCTTCCGTAGAGGTGTCTTCTGAGAGCAATGTGAGTGCTGTGAACACTGTGGTATGTTATTTCAATGAGTGTTAAGATGTAATCTCATTCAAATTTACTGTTTTAGTTCTGTAGTCTAGAGGTTTTTCAAGATAACTGATGTTTTGTGCAATTTGTTCCTATTAGTATGGAAATTCTGTGCTGATACACCTATACATTTTTTCTTCATAAAACTGACTCTGAAGTGTGTTATTTATGGACTTTCTCGTCAAATTAGTTGAGCTACAAGTTTAGGCTTTGTGCTGAGTTTCTCTTCAAAATCTCTTTCACTGAATTGGCTGAATAATTAATACTTTATAAGAGACAAATATGTCACAACTACAATAGAATTTTTTTAAAAAATGACGTTACTGGTTAAGTACTGCATTACAGGTTTTTAGTTTATAAATATTTGGACAAAGTATAATTTGTTGCAATTACTGATTCATGTTAATATTGTTTTTTGCTGTAAAAATAAAGAAAAACAATTTTTTTAAAGAAGTAAATGCTGATTATTTATAATTATTTGTTTATTTATTAAATATTTTTAAAAATATTTCTTCATAAATTTAAAAATGTTTGTTTTTGAAATGCACAAAACAGTGTTTTTTTGTTGTCAATTCTGAATCATAAATTATTGTCAAGAACTCAACGCCAGCAAGTAGTCAGTCCACATATAGTGTTGGAGTTAGCAAAGATGTACATGTCTCTGTACCACCTCCTGCTACCTCATTTGGAGATCAGAGCTATGGGATTAGACCATCTGTTGGTGAGTAGTATTACACTCTGCATGTGCAATTTGGTTCTTTCTTCCATCCTGTGTAATGGTTTGTGATCTGGGTTAAGTAACACTACTTTGAAGGTTGATACAGACTTTATAATGTATAATTATAAAAAGTAATAACTATTTTACAAAATGTAATTTGATGAAGGCTTCCTCTTCAATTGTAGACTTTTTAGTAGACTTATTTGTACTTGATAGGTCTTGTAATACTAGGAATTGAAGTCTTTTAAAGGTAAGGATATTGTATTAATTTTTGTGTGTGTGGAGTTTTAACATCTAATGAAGGTACAGAAAATTGTTTCCATTATATAATACTTGCTGAGATTAACAAAAACAAAATGCCCTCCTATTGTTATCAGCAAAAAAATCTAGTAATTTGAAACAGACTGCCTCTGTTTAGACTGTTGATTTTATAAATCAGTTTCTAGTAAGTATAGGTCTTGTAATACTAGGAATTGAAGTCTTTTAAAGGTAAGGATATTGTATTAATTTTTGTGTGTGTGGAGTTTTAACATCTAATGAAGGTACAGAAAATTGTTTCCATTATATAATACTTGCTGAGATTAACAAAAACAAAATGCCCTCCTATTGTTATCAGCAAAAAAATCTAGTAATTTGAAACAGACTGCCTCTGTTTAGACTGTTGATTTTATAAATCAGTTTCTAGTAAGTATTTTTTTTTTCTTGTCATTCATATTTTTTTTTTTACTATATTAGTAAGTGTACAGATCTTTCATAAGTGTTGGAACTGCATGGTTATCATGTTGTTGGGAATACAACTAAGCTGAACCAGGGTTATCATGTGGCAATGATGCTTTGTTTGCTCTGAACTCATGTGACATAAAGGATATTTTTGAATAAAATAGTGTTAAAATATGAAGCAGAAAACTTGAATATGTAAGTTAATTGTGTATCTAATAGCAGGTGCATGGTTCTTGAAGAGTTAACATGATCCCCTCCCAGTTTTGAAACTCAGTTTTGTAGTTTTATATATATTGTGTAGGAGATAATGGGATATCCCCATTGTTATAAAAATAATTAATGCTCCATGCAGCTATAGTTATCATAGTATTACATGCTTAAGTTAATAACATTCTACCATATTTTTATTGTGTCAGCAAACCATGATTTCATACTACCACTTAGACAGTTATTCAGATATATGGTTGTAAGTTATAATTTTCTGTTCAATTCTTATAGATACACGAGGCTCTGTGCAACAGCCCCAGCCAGCCCCTCTTGCTGTGGGAAATAGGCCTCGTGCTTCTCTTCTTGGTGATCGACCCCTTGTGATGGAGGGAAACTACCCAGAGAATCGGGGTGAGTATAACAACATTCAGTAAATAAAACTATTTTAAAATATTGTGAAATAATTAATGTAATTATCACCTATAATTTATAACTTCAAAGTAGATTGTTTTGAATTTCGTACAAAGCTATATGAAGGCTATCTGCATATTCAGCATAGAAGAAACTAATTTCAGTTTACTTCCTTTGAGATCTGAACATCGACCCACGTTTATAGTGTGTAGTGACCTGTGAAGGGGAGAAGAGAGCTCTGGTGGTTGAGAGGTCTAACTCTAACACACTACCTTGGCCTTGAATTCCTGTAGATGGGCAACCTCCTCAGGGTCAGTTGGCTGGTCCACATGGGCCAACCAAGTACCAGTATTGAATGTTGTCTACAGGTGTTGTGAACATTGTGTCTGGTGTTGATGATTGGTTATAGTGCTCATGAAATCTTGGTGTTCCTGCAATGCTCTTGTTTAGTATTGCAGTACATCCTCTCATGGGGCTTCATGATGAATGGGGACAGTGGGGACTGAAATGTTCTCATTTTGTTATGAATGTCTGCCCCTCATGAGAAAACAACTAAAAATGAAAAACAGATTATTGGAAAATGACCACATTTCTCATTCTGTGTTCATTGTCTGAGAAACCTTTTGGGAAATACTCATTCAAAAGGGATTAGAGAGGCTTGCTGGCTTCCCCAAGTTGTTAAGAACATTAGTAGGCATCATAACTCCATCTTTGCGAGTGGAGATTCGATGCACTGCAGAAATGACTTGGCTGAAAAACTGGCAAGGACCTCTGTCTTGGGTATGTTCTTCAAGTCCCTCTCAACCGTAACTCCTCTTGAGAAAATTAAGGTAGCATTAGGGGTAAAGTTGATGAGTATATTTCTAATGCTCTTTGAACTCAGGAAGTGGTTGGTGTGTTGTGATAAAGATATTTCCATCACCACAGCCTTTTTCCATAGTTAAGGCAGGCTATCTGCACTATAAGATAGTCATACGTTTCCAGTGTCAATGTTTTGGTTACTCAAAGCCATTGTCTTGGTTCTTTAACATGTGCTCTTTATGGTGGTAAAAACCACAGTGCCTTGGAGTACAAACTGGAACCACATTGTGTTTAAGTGCAGTGGTTCACACTTCATTTACTCTAGTTCTTGTTCTAAGTGGGTGGAGAATAAAGAGATGCAATGCTCAAAGATTATAAACGATACTACTACCCAGAGGCTTGGAAGTTATTGTCCTACACCCCCTTCATTTTGGACATGTGCTGATTCGTTTTGTTCCACTGCCACAGTGGAAGTACAAACAGATCTGTACATGTTTTCAGCAGAGTCGTTTGCAAAACATCTGCAGAATATTTTTCCCAACATGGTTTAATCCTTTTGACATTGAATAACAACTTTTAATGTTTGGCATGGCACTGAATATGTGTGTTTGATACTTCAACTAATTATGGTATCAATACTAAAAGCATGATATCTTGGCAATAACTTAACAAAAGTCCCTGAAGTATTCAGTGATTGTACCCAATACTATATATGTTAAATTCAGTATATAAGAATAACAGGAATAAAGGAAGGTCATCAGCTGTGCTGAGCCTTCAAGTCAACTGTGGTTGCCAATCTCATCGAAAGGGTTAATGAGTGTAGGTATATTCCTATTTCTGTCCCTGTCACTTCTTTTGGCTTCAGATTTGGTCATTTTCTTGGGTCCATCTTCTCCAGTTCCAAGATGCAAAACAATTATTTGTTCCTGCCCTCAGTCAGTGGAATCTTTGTCCACAGACAGAGTGCTGCCCACTCAACCTAGGGCCGGATTCATGGAGGTCAATAGACCTTTGTCCAATGAAGAAAATAAACATGATCAAAAACAGAAGGGGTTCCTGCCTTATCCTTCTCTACATAAATAGAAATGTCCTTTTTGATATGGTGGAACTGTCAGGGATTTCTTTTAAATGTAGATGACATTAAAGATTTGATTCATTTATATCATCCTGTGTGTCCATCCTTACATTAAACACTTCTGAAACTTGACGATGCAGCTGCGCTTTTCCAGTTTTCTTTGTACAGAAATGATAGGTTGTCTGATGGACAAGAGTATGGAGGGGTGGCATTACTGGTTCATCAGCATCTGCCCACCCTGTCTTTGTGACTCTATGCACACGTGGAGGCTGTAGCCATCTGCATTTCCTTGGGTTGTGCCATCACTATTGGTTCTCTATACCTCTCTCTTGAGTCCCATGCTTAGTCAGACTTTGATGTCCTTGTTGAGCAGTTATCTCCCTTTTTAATCCTTGGGGATTTTAAAGGACATATTTTCCTCTGGTACGGTGCTGATACTTATGACATAGAATGTATGCACTAAGAACACAACTTTTCTTCGCTACCAATTCTTATACTTATTTTCGTGTGCCTAGTCATTCATTTATTGCTGTTGATTTTTATATCTGCTCTACTTCACTATTCTTGAAGGGCTGACAGTGACCATTTTCCTACTATTTTGAGAGAAACTGGCTGTGATCAATGCCACCCAACCCACATGCCTTGATGGAAGTTGGACAAGACCAACTGGCCATCAGTAGTCAACTGTGTGTCAGCATTGGCTGACTGTATTGTCCAGGCAGCTGCTTGTTGTATTCTTAATAGCTTGACACATTTTCCACAGTATCCTTGTCCATGCCATGTGGCAGGCAGGAAGGCTTAATTAAATATGGGCCTTTACCTACTTTTTGTAGATATCCCACACTTTTACACTGCATTACCTTTCAGCAGATCCATGCACATGCTTAGCAGATCAGATGTTCAAAGTCAGAAGAAATCTTGGATTATGTACACATCTAGCATCTCTTCTGCCACAAGATCCAAAGTCATATAGGACACCATTCAAAAATTCAGTGGGCAATATATTTCTGTCTCCTTTTAATCTTTTCCTCTGATGAGCAGGAAGTTGCTGATGCTCAGGGCATCACCAGTACTTTCGGCAAAAGCTTTTCTCATGCGTATGGTACTTATGCTTTATCCCCCACACCAGCAGAGTGTTGGCCTCTTTTATTTGAGGATGATTGTCTCTATTGCTATAATTGTCCCTTTATGCTGTTGGAACTTAAGCTTACTTTTCAGTAATCTGGCAGTACATTAGTTGGACCTGATAATATTCACTACAAGATGCTGTGCAATTTTTCTTTTGGCTCTTTTTCTACTCTTGTGGTCGTTTTTAACTAGATCTGGCAGGAGAATTATTTTCCTGATGCTTGTCTCCTGGTTATTTTCCACCTTTTTCCAAACCTGGGAAGGACCCCAATATTCCTTCAAACTACTGTCCAGTTGCTTTGATAAGCTATCTCTGTAAGATCTTGGAAAGGATGGTTATTGCTTGTCTTGTTTGGTTCCTTGTATTAAACAACCTCCTCTCGCCCACCCAGTGTGGGTTTCAGTGACAGTGCTCCACCATGGACCATCTGATTCAACTTGAAACATGAATCAGGGAAGCCTTTCTCGAGCAACAGCATCTTATTTTTGTTTGTTTTACCTTGAGAAAACTTGTGATACTATGTGGAGGTATGGCTTTTTGTGAGACCTCCATTCATGAGTTTCTTGGCCATTTACACATATTTTATCAATTTTTTAGTGGACCAGCAGTTTTAAGTTTGTGTAGGTTCAACACTTTCTCGCTCTTTCCCACAGGAATTTTGAGTCCCTTAGGGCTGTGTCTTGAGTGTCACACTTTTCTTTATAAAGGTTAGTCATTACTGGACAACCCCCCCTGCAGTTGCAAATGGACTCTATGTTGACAACTTCCACATCTCATGCAAGTTGTCAAGCATGAGGTTTTATTGAGCAGCAGCTAGAAACTGCTTTCAATTAATTACTGAAGTGGACCATAGGAAACAGTTTTATTTTTTCTCTCTCTAAAACCATTTGCATGCAGTTTTGCCACCAGCAGGGTATTCATTCGAAACCCAAGACCTATCTTTGTGAAGTCATGCTTCCTATGGCCTGTGAGGCAAAGTTTTTGGGACTTGTATTTGACTGCGAGCTGACTTTCATTCCACCCATTGAGCAATTATGTGTCAAGTGTACAAGGGCACTAAATATCCTTTATATCCTCTCTTCCACCTCTTGGGAGCAGGTCAATGTTCTGTGCTCAAGATCTGTCATGCCGTAATTTGATCAAAACTGGACTATGGGTCTCTGGTATATGGCTGTGCCAGAACCTCGTCTTTGAAGGTGTTGGACCCTGTTTACCATCTGGCGCTTCATCTCTGCACAGAGGCTTTCTGCAGTTCTCTAGGCCAGAGTTTGTAAGATGAATCTCGTGAAACTATTCTGCACCTCTTTCATTTGTAGCTTTCTTTACTGTATGTTTCAAAACTTCAGTCCTTACCATAGCATTCCACCTGGGGTTGTGTTTTCCTTCCTCAGTGGGCCATGCTTTTTCAGAATAGACAGTCTACCATTTTTCCTTTTAATCTTTGTATCCAGGCACATTTGGCTGAAATGATGGTTGCACATAGGATTCCCTCTACAGTTTCTATGTTCACTGCCAAATTGTATGCCATTTCATTTCTCTTGCCCTGGATCATGTAGAAGCTATGCAGTATATGAAGTGTACTGTTTATATCGAATTGCTTAGCTCTCTACTGGCCCTGGAGTTGCCTTGTGTTATTTCTGATGCTATTCTCATTGATATTCAAAACTGACTGGCCCATTTCTCTTTATAATCTACTTCTATCCTGTTTTTCTGGATACTAGGCCATGTTAGTGTTCATAGGAATGAACTTGCTGACACTGCAGCTTAGTCTGTCTGCTCTGTTGCTATCACTGCTGTGCTTATTCCATACACGAACTATGACCTTGTATTTAAGGCTTGGCTCCGTGCCAGTTGTTTGTTGACTTGGAGTGAGCAATGTGAAAAAACTTTTCCAAATAAAACCCTCTATTTTACTTTGCTTTCTTGCTCAGCTCTGTGCTAATTTGCAATTGACATGGAATAAGCAATGTGATAACAAGCTTTTCCAGATAAAACTTGTTATTGGACTTTGTTGTTTTTTTTTTATAAGGATCAGAAGGAGGAATTTGTCCTAATAAGGTTATGCATTGGTTAGTTTTTCACTCATCATTTTCTTTTATGTGGGACTACATGACACTCAAGCCCCCTCCAATGGCTCAGCAGTATGTCTGCAGACTTGCATGCTAAAATTTGGGTTTCAATACCTGTGGTGGGCAGAGCACAGATAGCCCATTGTGTAGCTTTGTGCTTAATTCCAAACAACAACAATGACACTCAAGTTGCAGTGGCTCACATTTTACTGTTAATGTCATTGTTATGACCTTGAATGGCACCATTTTAAATATTTTCACCATGGGGATACTTTTGACTCTTACAATTTTTTTTAATTTTTAAGGATCATTGACCTTTTCAATTCTATTTCAGCTTTATCCAATGTGTTAGGTCACTATTTTTGTTTTAACTTAATTTCCCTTTACACTTTATAATACTTTCACTGTTATTTTATTTTATTTTATGTTACCAGTTGTTTGGCACAGATAACCTAGTTGCTTTGCACTATAAAATGCCAAGCAGCAATAACAACCCAGTTGTTGTTAAGTGTTATGAATAGGTGATACTGTACAATTGTTGGGATTGTAAAGAAAAAAATTGCTCTAATTACTGAAGTGAAAAAGACAAGTTTTAAGATTCATTGAGGTTCTTTATTCTTACTTCTACAGTTTAGTTATTATGCTAAGACTGCTGAGCTACAGCTCTTATAGCAGATTTTGTCTTGGGATTGGTGTTGCAATTTATAATTAATCTGGGTGGTTTAACTATTCTGATTACAGACTGGCAACTGCTCCATTTAGATATTAGTTTCACTAATTCTCTGAGTTACTTGCATTAAATGTACCTATCATTTATATAACATCTATTTCATTTAACTATATTTATAATAACACACAGGAATGTTGTCAGTTAATTTGCAAAAGATGCATTTTGAAGAAAACTTAAAAGTGTTGTATGAAAACTTGTTTTAAATTTGTAATCAAACCTCTTGACAAACAATATTGGTTAGTTTAGCAAGGTTTACCACTTGTTCTTTTACATCAGTTATGTGATATAGTACTTCCTTTTTAATTTTATTGATTTTTTTTTCTTCTAAGTGGTGTGTACATGAAAAAAATGCCACTATTTGGCTCAAATATTCCTTAAAATGAGTTTTATAACAACATAGGTTAGCCATGGTTACAGATATTTTTATGGCTAAAAATAAAGTTGTTAAAAATTATTTTTATATTGTACACAAAATAGCAAATTTTTTGGGGGATGAGAACATTTTTTGTTTTTGTTAAAAGTTGATATATTTTGCTTGCCTTTAGGTTGGCAAAGACTTTTTCGTGAAAAACAAATGAATGTTTATTAAATAGAATAATAAGGTGACTTCTGTCATCAAGAAGTGTTAAATATTTTTCATTCTGTTCTCATTCATAGGCTTTTACTTTAGGTTGATGTACAAATTTATGTTTACCTGATTTTAAACTTTACATTTGCCATTTTCTGTGTTGTTTCATAATAGAAGACTTTTAAAAAACATTTCAAATATTTCTTTGTCAACATATAAACAGAAGTATCTATTATTCTAGGACACGAGATATTTGAATCCAGAATAGATCATATGGGAGATAGGGATCTGCGTCAGCCAATGGGAGATCGAGACATGCGACAGCAACTGTTAGACAGAGACATGCGTCAGCCAATTGGAGATCAAGATCTTAGATGTATGTCGCCTCCTAGAAATATTAGTGAGAATCAGGCATCTTTCGAATCTCGCAGTAGAGGGGGAATAGGGGGACCTAACTTTACATCCACTGCCACCTCCATTCCTTACGATCCTCGCCTTTCTAGAGGTGATGTGGATCAGAGAAATCTCTTTGACTTGCGTGTTCCAGTCCCTGCCACCAGAGAAGACCCACGTGGGGCAAACTTGACTTGTCAGATCAAATCACAGCAGGTAAGAGAGAGACAGGAGCTATATATTTTGCAGCTGTGATAATTACAGATAGCAAACTAGCCATCTTGTACATGAAACTAATTCTTGGGTAAATTCTACCTGTGAAAGTGTCTTACTGGTGTGTATTCATTGAACTGGTGCAAACAAGTGAATATCACTAATTTTGATAATTTCCTTCAAGAGTAAATGGAAATGTGTTTGGACATGCACTGTTTGAATGTAAGCAGCATCAGTGGATATATACAAATAACTAAACCACGAGTCTTTGAAAATTGTTAACAAGGTTTTAAATGTCATTCTCAGGCACTTAGCCATTATTGTTGCAACATTTGATGTAGTAATTCAAACAATAACTTATAGCTAAAGTTGCACAAAATGATTTAAATTTTCTCATTTGAAAAACCAGTGACATGGATCAGCATGACCTAAAGGTTCTGTGGTTCATATCCAACTGCAATAAAATTTCACCCTGTGCATGAGTATAGATGCATTAATATAACGATGATAAAATCCTAGTATTCACTTGAGTAGCTCAGTAGTTAGCAGTGGGTGTTGTTGTCATCATGTGGAATAGAGAGTTCAGTACCATATTCTCAACTACTTTTAATGTGTTTCCAACCTTGTGGTACTATTCAGGCTATTCCTTAAATTGATAATTGTAAGTGTTGAAACATGGGCACTTGAAGCATGATAGCTATTAAAAGTCTTCCTTCTTAAATTAGGTGTTTTTGTGTGAAAAGTTAAAGTGAAATGAAATTTACTACATGATAAATATATTATGGCAACATTCCCATAACTGTTGACATGATGCTAGGTTTGCAGTAAAATATTTTAAATATCCTATAGATTGGTATCAGAAGATGACATATATCTTATTATATTTTATTTATGAAATTTACTTCTTTCAGAAAATAAGCACAACTGTTACAAGAAAAGAGAACAACCATGGAAGGCAAAGTAGTACATTAAGGCTGGTGACAGTGCTTGAACTATAAAGTTCCAACCAAGATTGACCTATTTATTTTGACATCATTTCTAAACTAATAAATACATAAGGTTTTATTTAGTTGGCATACTTTATCAGAACAGACTATCTGCCATTGCTCTTTTAGGCCTTTGTATCCTGGTGCAATTGGATGAATTGGGTCTATATTTGGATAACATTGCTGTTTCAGCTGGTCAGCTCATCTCACCATAGCTTATTACAGTCCCCAAATGTGACCTACCTTTAAGTCATCTGACAAAGGCATACTCTCCTGATTGGAAATACTGTGTTATTTGCTGAACATCTTTTGAACCATCCTTCCATTTCTATTTATACAGATGGTTCGAGATCAGGTGACTGCATTGACTCTGCCATGGTTTGTTGTGGTTTGGTGGTTGTGTGCAGAGTCCTCTCTACTGCTGAACTGTATGCCATTTCATTTGCTCTGGATCACATAGAAGCTAAGCTTAGTTCTCTACTGGCCTTGCAATTGCTTCACATTAGTTCACACCCTGTTCTTGATGATATTCAAAACTGACTGGCCCATTTCTCATTAACATCTACTTCTATCCAGTTTTTCTGGATACCAAGCCATGTTGGTAGTCATGGAAACGAGCTCGCTGACACCACGGCTAAATCTATCTGCTTTGGCACTATCACTGATGTGTCTGTTCCATACATGTACTATGGTCCTGTATTCAAGGCTTATCTCCGTGTTAGCTGGCAATCGACTTAGAGTGAGCAATGTGAAAACAAGTTTTTCCAAATAAAACCCTCTATTGGACTTTGGCTATCTTGCTACTGTAAGGATCAGAAAGAGGAAGTGGTTCTAACTAGACTGTGCATTTGTCATAGTTTTTTAACTTGTTTGCTTTTAACTGGGTCTGATGCACCAATGTGTTGTCTGTGTGACACTCAGGTCACAGTAAGCCACATTTTACTGTCTTGTTTATCAGTATGACTCTAAACGATGGCACTGCTTTAAACATGTTCGGTCCCAATGTTTATTTGTAATGTTAGACAGAGTTATTGACAATGGTGATACTGTCCACCTTGATAAAGTTTTTTAATGGCCTTTAATCTTTTTAACCTCATTTTAGTGTTTTATATTTCTTCATTAAACCTTTTTTATTGTGGTTCCCTTTCAAGAGTCAGTTTTTCTAGTTCGATTTGAAATTAGAAAATGGCCATAACATTAAATAACTCGACACCAGGACGGGGAAGGCCAACTAACGCTGCTGTTTGAACTACCCATTAGTCGTCCTGGTGAGTTATAATTGAAATCTTGCTACAAGTCTCTTAAAATTTTATTACTTTCTGGAAATGGTCATAACACTGAAAAGCTTGGAAGCAGGACTGGAAAGGCCAAATTCAAGTGACTAACGATGGTTTTTAATATTACTTGTTAGTTCTCCTGGCAAGTTATTATGCTACAGAAAGTCCTTTAGAATTTTGACTACTATAGTTTTTCTCTTACCACTGTAGACTAGGTGTAAAAATTGGTTTTATGCTATTTGTTTTTATTATAGGTTTTATAATTAAAGTATTACATTCATATTTAGCATATATTGTTAAAGTTTGCTTTTACATGTTTGGAAGTTTAGAGATTTCTCTCAGCAGATTCCATAAAATAAACAAATTACAACCTACTTTTGTGCCTTACTGATATAATGCATAATCTGCCGTTACATTAACATGTTCCCTTATTAGCTAAAATTTACTGAAAATGGTTGTTACAATGCATCAGTTTACTTTAAAATTGAAAAATAGATAGACAGAGGTTTGTGTGTGAATGGACATTGTACTCTATATGTTTCTTAAAAGATTATTTGTAAATTAGTTGTTAGCTATTTGCTGTAGTGGGACTTGATTTACACAAGCATTGCTTCAATATTCCACGAAAAGATAAGCTTGTACTTCACTCATCTAGTCATTGCATAAATGTATTTTTTTAAACACTTTCATGAACTAATTCTTATGGTATTTATAATTTAGATTGTTAGAATGAGTCAAATATGCAAATGTCAAATGTTTGTTGAGCATGCTAGCAGTAAATATGAACATTTAGTGTCTCAAGTGACCTAGAATGCACCAGAAATCATTTTAAGTCCTTAATGGCTTGAGGAAGGGTCTAAGAGTTTCATTTGGTATTCTCAAGTGTTAAGTTATCCGTGTTACTGTATTATGATGTTCGAGCTAAAGTGATAATGAAAATAAAAGTTACAAAATGCACATCCAATAAAGATATTTATTTTCAGAACAGTTTAATATTTAAAAGAATAATTTTTCCAAATTTTTGTTTTTAGGGCAGGTTTGAGTTGTATAGCAGAAAGTTTTAGAATGAGTAAAAATTACTGCAATGAATTTCTTAATATTTATTCATTGTGCTGCCCTCCATTTTATTCAGTATTTCATCTACACTTTGATTTACTGGTATTTACTGACAGAAATATATTTTTCTTCTACTTTTTCTCTATTGCCTACAGCTAGGACCAAGGATGGCGGCATCCATGCCATCAGTAGGCATGCTAGCATCAATGATTCCAATGTCGTCCCGGCCAACAAATTCAGCAGCCCACTCTGCACTAGCTGCTGCAGCAGCTGCTGCTGCTCCCCAAGATCAAGAAAAGGTTTTCTGTTTATTTGTAACTTTTTGAACTGGTAAATTAATTATGTTAAAGTGTTTGGTAGTCATGGATACCGTAGGTTGAAGTTAATGTGTATATTTAGACGTAGGTCTTTCAGTGTTTTTCATGTTGGTCTCTTACCTTTCAAACAAACTTTTATTTATTAAGAATCCTCTGCAACTTTGTTGTTGAGACTTGACAATAAAAAAACATTATGTTGGTGGCTATTTCTACTATTGGAGGATATAAAAATAATTATTTATTTATGAAGGCCATACAAGTTATATTTCAGTTTTACACTTTGAATATGTATGTGAAATTGTTTCTGTTTTCTTCTAGGCTGCTCTTATCATGCAAGTTTTACAGCTTTCTGATCAGCAAATTGCTATGCTTCCTCCTGAGCAACGACAGAGTATCCTGATTCTGAAGGAACAAATAGCTCGTAGCACTCAGCGTCCTCAGTAAGGTCTCATAGTTGCTGTGTCATGCTTTTGTTTTGGTCACTCTGAAAATATTTCAAATTTTGTTCCATTTCAGCAGAATTGTATGCTTGTACTTTACTAGAAAACCAATAAATGTCAGTTTGATTATTAAAGTGAAATTTTTAGTAGCAAAAATCATATTAGCATTGCAGTTCTGTATGCAATAAATATTTTAAAATGAAGAAACAAAATTTAAAAGATGACATAATGTAGAATGGTTGGCTTGTTATTCCAGTTTCTTTTGGACATGAAACGTGAGTATCAGTAATTGAATACCAATTTAATTATGCAACACTGTGCTAGATGTGAAATCTTTAAACTGGGCTATAATAAAGTTTTTACATTGCTTTTACTGATTTATAATTTGATTAAAAAGAAAGTGAAGTTGAGAAGACCCGGTACCTTTAGAAACTGGAGGAAATTCTAATTTTTGGGACACATGATAATTTTGATATTTTCAGCCAATTATATTAATACTTTTTGAATTTGCTTTTAAGATTTTAAAAAAGAAATAGAAGGTACATTTGAATATTCCAAAGTAGCATTAATTATTATTAAATGTTCACATTATGGCAGAAATGAAGAAAGCATGTGCCCAAAGTGTTTTACCAATCTCTGAACTCTGCACATATGTGGATATTAATTCTTTTTTTCTTTCACTTAGCTGTGGACTTAAATACATACATTCTTAAGAATGGTGAAAATTTTGTACATTTTATTATGTAATGTTAGACTAATTCAGTACACCAAGTCCAAATTTTTTCTATCATCCAGTTAAATAACATAATCATCAGAAAGAAAAGATTCTCCATTTGTGGTGTAAGTCCAACCCCTCCCACCTCCTTTAAAAAAATGGACTCTAAGATAATCAACTTTTCAGTATTCTGATCTACCAAACATTAGAGAAGAACTTAAACCAAGGATTTGGGTTAATTCCAAAAAACCTTGAGAGACAGTTATGCTGTTTATAAAAATGTATAGAAAAGATCATCTAAGACCTCAGCTATTCCTCAGTCTCTAACAATAACCTTTTTATCAGCATCAAATATACATTTTAACGTTTTGTTTACCTTTTCATATACCTAATATTCATATTTGTAGTTTTAACACCAAAAGTAATTCAAATTGAATGGCCAGCATTCAAAGTATCTATAAATACTGCTCAAGGCGAATTTTCTATATTCACGAGTCTACATGCACGTATAACTGATAATGTTTTATAAAGTAGACTACTTTTAGAAGCTAAAGTGGGAGTTAGGTACAGTTTCATAAATCTTTCATTTTTCCATTCTGTCCTAACCTAAGAATTAAGATTAAAAATAAAACCCCTCAGATCTATGATGTCAAGATGATTAGAACGACGCGTTCTTATGGGTAAGCATGAAACATTTTAACAAAGAAAAGCGACAATAATAATAAAAATAAGAATGAAAATAAATTTACATAAAATATAAAAATACCCATTAAAGAAAATAAACTAGTATGCACAAATATTTCTTCCAATAATGCGATAAAAATAAATATTACATTAAATACAAAACTAACCTCAGACTTTGGGGAAAAATGAAGCTTAGAAAATTGTAAAACAGATTAAACAGTAATACAAAATACCATTTGTTCCATGCCAGGAAAACAGCTCTTGGAGTTTATGATGTTTGGGGTAACCCTAGAAGTTAATGAATAGTGTTTTATTGTATTTCAAAATTTGTACAGTATATGGGAGGGATTTAATACATTTTGATTAAAGAATTAGAAAAAAAACGACGTTTACACTCCCAATATTGAAAGATAATTTAATTTTAACCAACAGGTCAAGAATTAGATTTTATGTACAAAACGTCAGGACTAACATTACTTGAACTGATTTTTGGTTTAAGTCCAAAAATAAAATGTGGGTTTCGAAGCTGCAATGGTCCACTTACAACTGAAAGTTTTCCAAAAACAGATTCAGAAGTAAAAGTATGAAATTGTTACCTTAATCAAGTAAAATGTTTTATACACATACTAGCACTTATAACTATTTCAGTTGTATAAAATCCCTCTTCCCCACACACCTGTAAACACCCTCGTTCATTTGACTCTGATACATCACTTCCAAATTACTACAGCCATCAAAACTGTACCTTACATGCACATTAGCCTATGAATTTTTCTTGCTTTTCAGATGAATATTGGCATATGAGCATGGAAATTCGAAAGGTTGGTAATGAGCAAATAACTGGTAAAGATAAAAAAATGTGTGAAACCTGAACACAGCATTTACGTCTGACAATTGGCAAGCCACAGCCACGATTACAGTGGTAAAGGGTGATAGAAAACGTGAAAATAAGTAAGCCTATATACAAAAAACTGAAGTAATTACAAAAATAGTGCAGAGATTACATGTTATATAATCATGTCAACAACTTTCGATGAAGGGATAGAAAGAATATCTCATCTTGAATTAAAGAACATTGAACTACGAGAATACGTTATACAACAATAAGAACTAGAGGCAAAGTGGGTTAGGGCACTCGACTCATAATCCTAGGGCCGCGAGTTCGAATTCCCGTCGCACCAAACATGCTCGCCCTTTTAGTCGTGCAGGTGTTATAATATCACGGTCAAACCCATTATTCGTTGGTAAAAGAGTAGACCAAGAGTTGGTGGTGGGTGGTGATGACTTCCCTCTAGTCTTACACTGTTGAATTAGGGACAGTTAGCGCAGATAGCCCTCGAGTAGCTTTGTGCGAAATTCAAAACAACAATCAAGAACTAGAGAGAAAAAATATGGATAAAGACTAAAAAAAAAAGTAAATAGAAAAAATAAGAGATTGGAAATAGCGCGAATGATACAAACTTAAAGAGAAGAAAATGAAAGAAAGGAAACAACGCAAAAAGAATAAAATGAAGAGTGTGTGTATGAGCTATCTGCTGAGCCCACCGAGGGGAATCGAACTCTGATTTTAGCGTTGTAAATCCGTAGTTTTACCGCTGTACTAGAGGGGGTATATAAAGAAGAGAAACTAGAAACAGGAAGAATAAGAGCACAAATTGAGATTAGAAAGTTCATCCAACCAAGGAAAGAAAGACTTGAGAATGACAGTGTTGTCAGGGCAACCTGATCAAAGCTGCTTAGCTTTCATGAACATAAATACAACATGGATGGTTTCTTGGAGCGATGTGAAAGATCCGTCTGAAGTCAGAATTGGGACAAAGGTAGTCTGTCTCAGCCCTTTTTTCACAGGAAAAGGCCTACATGTATATTCAGAAATGACATCGCTAGATGCTATGGACTATGACAAATTAAAAATGGCCTTGTTGAAACGATATCATCTTACTGAAGAAGGCTTTTATCAGAAGTCAAACCCGACACGGGAGAAACTTTACTTCAGTTCGTGGCATGTTTGCAGCGATATTTGACCAGGTGTACTAACATGGCCATGTGTGAAAGTAGTTTTGAGGAACTTGCAGATCTATTAGTGTGAAAACAATTCATGATCACACTTTTAACCAACATATCACTGTTTTAAAGGAGGAAGCACCAAAATGTTTAGACGAGCAGATTAAGCTGTTAGAACAGTATATAAAAGTCCATGGAAGTAATATAATTAGAAAGTCCAAGAATACCCGGATACATTCGAACCCTGTGATGGCTAACCAGAAGCAAAAGTCTACCAAAGCTGATAGGTAATTAAAAGACAGAACGAAGAAGAGATGCTTTGTTTGCTATAAAATAAGACACATTGCAAAGGAGTGCATGCCCATTACCAACAAACAACACTAGAAACCTCAACATAAAGCAATTGGAGTTATTTAAAAAGACAGTGGTGTTAACAAACAAAAAAGAGTGACTGTCAATATGGATGCTGCTACCAAAAGAAAGAGTATCAAGACAGCTCTTCAAATTCAATATAAGGAAGCGTCATTTATCAGCGCACAACTAAAGGTCGGCTCAAATTAGCAAATGGATCAACAGTGCCAATAGCGATGGAAGCATGCGACAACTATCATGAGTAGTCAACAAATCATAATATACCAATAAGCGAAGGCTATGTTGGGGACAAGACAGAAAAAGTTTTACAAGACATTAGGTGCAGTATTGAAGCAGTGAGAATTAGTCTACAATCCATCCGGTGATCAGATGACAGGCAAAATACAACTGTGTGTTCTAATTGATGAGACAGTGAGAAACTTCCTTTAGTAAAAATAAGATGGATACTTCATATTATATAGAAGACCTTGAGGTCATGTGTATCAAAGAACTGCTATATGACCTAATGATTGGAAATATACCAGGAAGTAAGAATTTAAAAGAACCAGACAAAAAGAAGACCGCCAAAGTAACTGCAGTCATCTGAAGAGCTCAAAGGAAAAGGAGCAAGAGTGAATGTAGTTTCACTGGAGCTGAAGGAAGTACAGGAGAATGATATCTCATGGCAGAAACTTCGGAAAAGTGTCCGAGAAAGAGTCAAGCACAATACAAAATGGAGAGAAAATTACAAAACAGAGAAATAGAAAGAAGTATTAAATGGAACATATCAAAACAGTTTTACTGGGGAAGTCAAAGATAGAAAACTTTCTGTAACAACAAGACTACAACTCGACATTTGAAGGCGGGACAAAAGGTTTTAATTTTGCTATCTATAATCAACAACAAATTTATCCATTAGTGGGAAGGAGCTTTCACAGTACAGGCTGCACAATAAGGTGAAAGTGAATAGGTTGACTGAGGTCTACCATACCAATCTGTTGAAGTGGTATTTCGACGTAACTATTGATGTACAGATAAACGTGACGGTGTGTGGCTGTTATGGAAACTAAATTTCAGGACAGTGAACTCATTATAGAATATAAAAACTTACTAAATTTAATAACACTGTGTTGGGATGAAATGTACAGAGATATCAGCATAAGTGTGCAACTGACTAATAGGAAAGAAGAGGAACAAAAGTTACTGTATACAGATAGATCTTGAAATACAGACTTGGTGGAACACAAGGTCAAGAAGGAGGAGCCTTGCTGAAGACCCTACCTCAGGAAAGACAGAATAAAACTTAAATGATGGTCTATACTGTATGAGAAGACGTAGAATACAAGTTGGTTACAGTCTTTCTATACAGTGAAAAAAACGTTTATCTTAAAAAGGGATTCATATCACGATATAGAAGAATGTTTAGTGTAGATAATTAGTTTATTTTGTGAATGCACACTTTTATGGTTGTTTATTTTTTATTATAAGAGTTAAAAGCAAATTATCATTTTAATCTGCGTTTTAACTTACTGACATCGGGAATATAGCGAGTACACGATTTAGTAATAAACATGTAAATAGTATGAGATGAGCGGGAAACAACAGATGGAAAAAGACAATAGCAGTAGAAAGTAAAGTCACGGCTAAGGAAAAGTTCGGTGTGAAGTTAACTGCAGTAAAGGTGATAAGTCTAACGGTTGATATAGTCCTCGCCTTAAATATGTTAGAGTAAGGCTAATAGCAGAAAAAGGAGAAAATAATAATAATAACTTTTTCCGCCAAAGCGTGGTTACCAAGTAACTGATTCAGCCTGAGTACATTTTGACAAAAGTAAAATGTAACTGAGAATATTTCGAAAGAAAGAAGACCAAATTATTACTGGAAGAGCAGTATACAAAATTGTAAGTGAATTATATACATGATACAAGTGCCATAGAAATAGGGTAAGGTAATTCAGCTTCTAAACTGAAATTATAAAGAAACTGAACAGGCTTAAGTGAAATTTGGACTTTTAGAAGAGAATCATACTTGGATTATGATATCCCTGTGGTCTCTATAGTATTGAGAATTGATTGTACATACGTTTTGCTTGTTCCAAATATATATATCCTAGTTTATAAACATGTGGAGAACCTGCTGGTCATTGTTCGTTGAATATATTGCTAACGAGTCACAGACACCTACTATAGAATAATCCTAAGTCTAACAACAACACAGTATATATTTATATTATAAATAATTGTACGCAAAAGGGAACACAATCTTAAAACCTCACACCGTCCCAATGGCGCGACCCTCAGATTACAAAGCGCACGCCTTAACGCTAGGCCATGCCGGGCCCCAAGTATTTTGGAAACGCTGTTTATAAAATGTATCCAGTCAAGCAAAAATTGAAATTTGAAACATATTTTTGTTTGAAAGTAGATGTTTTAATACATAATTTTTCTAACAGAATTCTTATAACAACTGAATTCTCATGACAACAGCATTTTTATGACATCCGAATTCTTATAACAATAGCATTCTTATAATTTTACTGTCTTCATTGTTAGCTTACTAATTTTTACAACTTATTGAAATGAAATTCAAACTAGATGATGTCGCCAAAGTAAGTCCTTCGATATATGAGTGGCCCGGCATGGCCCAGCGCGTAAGGCGTGCGACTCGTGATCCGAGGGTCGCGCTAAACATGCTCGCCCTCCCAGCCGTGGGGGCGTATAATGTGACGGTCAATCCCACTATTCGTTGGTAAAAGAGTAACCCAAGAGTTGGCGGTGGGTGGTGATGACTAGCTGCCTTCCCTCTAGTCTTACACTGCTAAATTAGGGACGGCTCGCATAGATAGCCCTCGAGTAGCTTTGTGCGAAATTCCAAAACAAACAAACGATATATGAGATTTTTAAATTTAAACTTGCCCCCCTCACAATATAATATTCCGAATTCTGGCGATATATATGTAGTTACTAAGTTAAAAAGGTCGCTCTAGAAATGACTAATGTAGTACATTACCTTTCTTATTTAGGTAAAACGATGAAATATCAAGAATGTACCATTTCACAGACTTTATTTCAGTTTTGCGTTCAAATGGCACTGCGGTATATCCGCGGAATTACAATGTCAGAAACCGTGTTTTGATACCCGTGATGAGTAAAGAATAGATTATTTGTTTGTTTTGAATTTCGCGCAAAACTACATGAGGGCTATCTGCACTAGTCGTCACTAATCTTGCAGTGTTAGACTAGAGTGAAGGCAGTTAGTCATCACCACCCAGCGCCAACTCTTGGGCTACTCTTTTATGAGGGAATAGTGGTATTTATCATCACATCATGAAGTTTCCATGGACGAAAGGATAAACCTGTTCGATAAAGGAATTCAAACTTGAAACCTGCAGATCGCGAGTGGTGTTACCATCGGTCTGTGCGAGTTGACTTACTCGTAGGTTCATCCCGATATTCACTAAACGCAATGAAATGTTCGAGGTACTTCCATGAAAAAAATGTCTGCTACGATAAATTTCAAACATATATTATAGCTCTTATCTGTACACTAATATAAATCTCTTGAGTGTTATAAATAGATACAAACACCTTTGCAGAGTGTTTCGTGCAAGTGGCGACCCATCAGCTCATCATAAGATGCAGGTGCAATTTTTATCTAAAATAACTTATGCGTTGGAAATGTATTCGTTCGTGTCTGTGAGAGGGATAGCGGTAAATCAAAGCTGTCAGAAAAGTACACTGAAGCTAGAAAGTAGAATGGTTCAGTGGCATGTTCTCTAGCAAATTATTTAAAACTGGACAAAAAGTTTTAACTAACTTTGATTCACAAGGGATACAAGATTCAATAATAATCAGGAGAAAATCCAAATCAAAACAGTTGTAAAAGTAAGAAAGCAGTCATATCACAAATTTACTCATCCTTCTTTTTCACATGCTTCCCTTCGTGGGGTAGCTGGATATCTGCCGACTCGCAATGCTAGAAATCTAGTTCGATAGCTGTGATAGGAAGAGCACAAGTATCGCTTCGACTAGATTTGTACTTAAATACAAACTCTCAAACGATATCGCCGCTTAAGATATTCATTCTCTAATTTTTACATATTTCTAACAATTCGTTATTTTGAAGTAAATACAAAATTCAAACCAAGAAAATTGTAAAACGTTCGAAATTTATGGAGGGTGTAAAGTAGGTATAGAAGTTTGAGTGAAATGAAAGAGATTAACAATTTTGTAAATGTGAGTGTACACAGAAAGTTAGTTGTTCCTTCACTTAAGTATCAAGTGCTTATCTTTTCATGAACACAAGATATACGTGGCCTATGATATGTACACAGAAAGTTGGCCCCTCGCCACAAAGTATCACGTATGTAACTGTTCATGAACATTCGATATGCAAGGCCCAAGGTAGGTACACAAAAAGTTGGTCCCCTACCAAAGCATCGAGTTTCAAACTAAAAAATGCAATTATTTTCTTAAGTCTCCACCATATTATATTATCACCGATAGAGAACCTAATGTCCAATGTTCTAATTCATGATCAGGTCGCTTGACACAACTATTAAAAGACTTGTGTCACAGTTACTATGCCCAAAACTCTGAGGCAGAAAAATCTTTAGACTTTGAATAATGTAAATTTTAGAAGCCATCAAGGTGTTACATTCGCTTTTGATAATGTAAGAAGGCAAGTTTACCTGTTGCAGTTGGGTGGGGCTGTTAATCAGAATATATTCTTTATACAATGTGACTTGTCCAGAAGAAAAGATGGCGTAAATAGGGGAAACAGAGAACCGGTGTTAAACACAAAGCTTCACAGTGGGCTATTTGTGCTTTTTTAACATGGTACTAAAACCCAATATTTAAAT
This sequence comes from Carcinoscorpius rotundicauda, assembly GCA_011833715.1. NCBI lineage: Eukaryota > Metazoa > Arthropoda > Merostomata > Xiphosura > Limulidae > Carcinoscorpius > Carcinoscorpius rotundicauda. Next base: position 115,413,768 of record CM022391.1, on the reverse strand, counting down.
CTATAAGCCTCAAATTTAACACGGATAGTGTCTAAAAGGTTTTAACTGTGAAGTGAGAGTACCACTGTCAAGATAGTACCCTAGTCACGTGATTTTAAAACTTCTCAAGTCTGATTTCCTACCCTAATATGTGTTATCATTTGTAGATACATATGTATACCTTGCAAAATTTCATTGGTTTATTAAGTTTTTTTTTGGTATTTAGGTAAACTTGTATTAAAAGAGCACAACAATACAGTTAGTTTATTATTACGCTTCTAAGAGCTGGTGGATAAAATCTCACTTATTTTATAATAAAAATAACTAACAGTCTCTCGGATCACACATTTTTCCTAAGAGGAATATCGTTATTGTTTAATTTAGGAACAGCTTTTCTTTCTCTTTTCCTCATAGAGATTTCTAAAAAACACCAGTTAAAACGACATTTTTAGTAAATATCTAACATTCATTGTTGCGTGTGTTGAATAACACTCGTTCCAGTTGATTTTCTATCACAATTCAATCAAAGCTTAATTATTACTGTACGGAAATTACATGCTCACCCTTGATTGAAGTTATTGTACCTAAAAATAACAGAATGGTTAACAGTAGAGATAGATTTATCTGTATAGGATGGAAAATTATTTTATGGGATTAGCTTTTATACAAGGTACTGAATTTCTTGAGTTAAAAAACACACACGTGCCGGTATTTTTGAATATTTTTATTCGGTGCGTATAAAGCAAATAATGCGTACAAATTACGATTTTCTTAAACACATATTCTCAATATCTTATTTTGTTAAGTGTGTACACTGGTAAGGCCTGTTTAGAACTATTTATCAGAACCATAAATTTAAGCTTTTCTCTTGGTGAAAGTGTTCCATAAAAACTATCTTATAACAACTTGTACAGTAAGTTGATTTATTTTTACAACTGGTACAAAGCTTCAGTCACTGGTGTGATCAATTTCAAGTACACAAATTTTTACACTAGACAAACCTGTATAGCGAACTGATAACAAACAAATCTGTCTATTGAACTGATAACAGAGAAACTTGTCAAATGATCGTATCTCAACGATGTATTCCTTGTTGACGATTAAAATATACGTAATTATTATACAAATGGGATAAAAAGTTAGTCTAACTGAACAATTTAAAAAGTTACGTGATGAGTAACGTTAACCAATCCTAGCAGCTCTTCCTGTGGCTTATCCGCAGTATTACAACGTTAAAAATTGAGTTTCAGAACCGGTTTTGGGCAAATACAGATGACTTTGCGCATAATAATAGCCAAACTAACTCTAGTTGGTATCAAATTAAAAATTATTGCCAGAAGAACAGGTAACGACGATGTTTTACACAATTGTCTCAAAGGAGCCTGTGACATGAAATAACTTTATTACGTATTAACAATGGTTATTTTTGGCTACTGAAACATTTGATGTTTTTCTTTTTGCCATAATAACTTATTTCAAAAACTATTTATGAACTGTCAAGTAATCTAGTCCTGTGTGTACAAACGATTTCACCCAGACTGCGAACTTCTACTACTAGAAACCAGGTTCCAATACCTGTGTTGGGGAGAGCACAGATAACTGTTTGTGTAGAAAACAAAAATTTTACGTATGAGGGTTGAATTTTCAAAAGTGGTATCTCAATGTCTTAATTATACTATTTCACAACTTTTTGACTTTGTATGTGTTTATGTGTTTTTCTTATAACTTGTACTGTGTGTGTGTGTGTTTTCTCATAGCAAAGCCACATCGGACTATCTGTAGAGTCCACCGAGGGGAATCCAACCCCTGATTTTAGCGTTGTAAATCCGTAGACATATTGCCGTATCAGCGGGAGACATTTTGACCTGGTATCACTATCTGACATATCTATACATATATTTACAGACTTTGAACATGTTCATTATATATTGGGTTAACCAGTAATAATCCTGAAGGAATCCTCAAGACTTTCAAGTAAGTTTTGTTTTGGTGGAACAAGACTGGTCCAACAATTGACGTGTGAAATTGCAAATCACAAGGTCCAAGGTTCATGATGTGGTGTTACAAAACACACTCTATATATATGGACTGTAGAATTTTAAGATTCATTTTTTTTCATACTTTATAAAAATATATATCACATCATTCTTTGGATGACAAATATAATTTTATATTTTATCTTACGTTACGAAAGACTGATTTCAAGTAGATCACGTGGCCTATGACACTCTTATTAATGGTATTTAACCAATGTGATTGATATCTGGAAGTTATACCAGATTGTCTGTTACTCTACTCTTTCTGTGATTGGCTATCCTAAACAGGTGCAACTTCTGTTAAAGGGGTAAATAAGGTGTTGTAGCTTAAATTGAGGACGTTTATCAGCTAGGAAAGCGATACTCTGTGACTTCTGTCAGTAATATGACCAAGATGTCCTCAGTTGTCGCCTTCTTATTTCTTGGCTGGGCCATGTCAGAAGTAATTGGTTTAAGGGTGGAAGACAACGCCCTGAGAATGAAATTCCCATCATCGTCCGCTAGCAATTTCCCCCGGGCGGAAATGCTTGAAAGTTTACCAAAAATGGACGAGTTTACCCTATGTTTTGGGGTGAAGATTAAAACCTCGAGAGAACATTTCGTCATCTCGTATGCTTTAAGTGATACACAAAATAACGAAATTCTAGTATCCATCGAGTAAAGTTATCAACTTGCGAATCAAAAGTATTTTGGCTATAATGAATTGCAACAGAATTTCTGTGGAACAATGGCAAAGAGTCTGCGTTTCTTGAAGAAGTGTTGGGGTGTGGCAACGTTTTATGTTGATGATTCACTGTGTTCTGGTGTGGTGAATAATGTTGCAAGTGGGCTAAAAATTGAAGCAGGGGGTAAACTTGTTATTGGTCAGGAACAAGACGATCTAGGTGGGAGCTACGATTCTAATCAATCTCTAATTGGTGATATCGTTGATTTCATGATTTGGAATGAGATTCTCGATTCAGAACAAATAAGCCGAATCAGCAAATGTCTAAGCAAAGCTTGCAAATCCAGCCCCTGCTGTTTCGGGGAAGAAGAAATAAAAGGAAACATTGTTAACTGGCTTCAGAACAAGTATAAAATTTATGACGGGACCGAGATTTCCTCAACAACTATTTGTAAATAAGTTTTTCTTTGCCACTTTCAACTCTTACTTTTTCCCTCATCACCAGATTTCCTGTAATTTCGGTCACCGTAGAGAAGCTGTTTACTTAACTTTTCGAATGAGTATTTGCACTATCAGTAGTGAATTCTCAAATGTTTTATGGAATAGTTGTTTCGGTTTGAATTTACTTACTGATTAAATATTATTTTTTTAAAAGTTACATCAAGGGAGATCTATTTTTAAAACAAGTTATAACATTTCGATCAGTGATGTGAATATTCTTAAGTTAAAAACCTGTGTACTTAAAAATGATAACATAAGTAATCAAAGCGTTGTACCTGTTCTAAAAATAAATCAGCTTTTTGCAAATGTTGTAATAAAATAGTTTTTATGGAACACTTTCACCAAGAGATAAGCTTAAATAGTTCTAAACACGTCTTACCAATCTACACACTTAACAAAATAAGATATTAAGAATATATATTTAAGAAAATCGTATTTTGTACGCACCGAATAAAAATATTAAAAAACACCGGCATGTATGTGTTTTTCAACTCAAGAAATTCTGTACCTTGTATAAAAGCTAATCCTATAAAATAATTTTCCATCTTATACAGATAAATCTGTATCTACTGCTAACCATTCTGTTATTTTTAGGTACAATAACTTCAATCAAGAGTGAGCATGTTCTCTCTGGGTTTCGTCCATAATCTTCTTCCCAAAACACAGGGTAAACTCGCTCATTTTTGGTAGGCTTTCAAACATTTCCGCCCGGGGGAAATTGCTAGCGGACGATGATGGGAATTTCATTCTCAGGGCGTTGTCTCCCACCCTTAAACCAACTACTTCTGACATTTGCACAAGCAAGAAATAAGAAGACGACAGCTGAGAACATCTTGGTCATATTACTGACAGAAGTCACAGAGTATCGCTTTCCTAGCTGATAAACGACCTCAATTTAAGCACCAACACCTTATATACCCCTTTAACAGAAGTCTCACCTGTATAGAACAGCCAGTCAAATATATGGTAGGATAACAGATAATATGGCATGACTTCCAGAAATGATGCTGATTACGTGCCATTAATCACTACGTCAGAGGCTACGTGATCTACTTTAAATTACTGTTGCATAGCCATTGACGTCCACAGAAATATTGTTAAGTTGGGAAAACATATAAGAGGATCAGCTTTTACAGTGTAAGTCAATAGCATTCGTATACAAGAATATCTGATGTGTGTGCTTAAACGCAAATACAAATTTATAGTTTAAAACTAAAAACACTGAACTACAATGTTGAGTTTATAGCATAATATGAGCAATTTTTTGTGAAATGTAAGAGGGGAAACACTTCTCCCTGTAACGTATGATAATATATATGCATTATTGAAACCATGATATCATATATTTTTAATAGTATTTATGTTCATCTGTTTATTTTTTGTGGAACAGAAAACTATACAATAAGCTTGTTTGTTTGTTTGGGAATTTCGCACAAAGCTACTAGAGGGCTATCTGTGCTAGCCGTCCTTAATTTAGCAGTGTAGGACTAGAGGGAAAACAGCTAGTCATCACCACCCACCGCCAACTGTTGGGCTACTCTTTTATCAACGAATAGTGGGATTGACTGTCACATTATAACGCCCCCACGGATGAAAGGGCGAGCATGTTTGGCGCGACAGGGATGCGAACCCGCGACCCTCAGATTACGAGTTGCACGCCTTAACACGCTTGGCCATGCTGGGCCCTACAATAAGCTATTTACCCAATTCGTGTATGAAAACTCGATTTTTAACGCTATAAACCTTCTGAATTACTTTTGAACCATCGAAAACTTATTTAGAATACTTTTTTTTAATTAACTACTTGAAACTTCGGTGCTCAACAGTATGAGATTTTACAAACCTAGAGACATTTTCACCAATACGTCTATGAAATAGACTTTGTGAGAAAAAAACGTACTTTAACAAAATGGATTATAAAAATGTGCAGTATGTCTAACATTTGGTACTAAGTGCTGTGAGTTAATAATATTTTTTTTACTTGAATCTTTTGCAAGCATTCGAAGCCGTGATCTTTTGCCTACCAGGTAAACACATTTATTACAGTAAAAGTTGAAATATCACACTTGGACCACACATTACAAGCACACGAGACTCTAGGCTTCAGGTGTGTCCAACAATGAAATATCTTCCTTATTTTTGAATGAAACTGATTTATATTGTATTTAACATTAAAGCAAGTTTGGTGCCTACACATCTCGAACCCTGAATCCCGTTATTCACAATCCATAAATATAGAGTGTGATCAATGCGACCTCTTCTCGAACACTATGATTCCTAAGTGTAAAGTGTGTTTAACGATACCACATCTTTAACCTTGGACCCTGTTGATTACAACAAATAATACTATAAAGCTTTGTGAGATTGAACACGTTCAAAGAGTGCAAATATATATCAATATACATATGTGAGATAGGGACATCAACTCATAAAATCATGAAATAAAATGCTGGACAACGTGAAATCGCTCGTGTAAAAAGGATTCGTTTATTTACCAGTTCATAAGTTATTTTGAAATAAGTTACGATGAAAAAACAAACAAAAACAACATCAGATGTTAAAAATACCCCTATAAATGCTGCACGATATTTGTTTTCATAGCCCTCAGAATTTGTGCTCCCCTCGAGATTCTTGCAAAGGCCATACGTCATAAGCTAGTCTTCCTTCAATCATTATTAGCTTAACGACAACTAGAATTGGTTTTACTGTTATTAAGCGCAGAGTTACAAAATAATCTGTGTTCTGCTTATAAGTGGTACTGAAATCCAATTTTTAGCATTGTAAGCCTGTAGATTTACCGATACGCCACAGGAAGGGCTGAAAGGATTGGTTAACTTCACTTATTACGTAATTTGTTAAATTTTGTTAGTCCATATTTTTTGCATTTATACACTTAATTACCTTTACTTGAATAAGCAACAAGGAACACTAGATAAGTTTGTCTGTTACCAGCTCATTAAACAAGTTTCTCTGTAATCAGTTTTCTAGTCAGGTATGTTTGTCAACAGTGAACTTGGTAGATTTGTTTGTCACCAGTTTTCTAGACAGATATGTTTGTCAACAGTGAACTTGGTAGGTGTGTCTGTAACCATTTCACTAGATAGGTATGTTTGTCAACAGTTAACTTGGTAGTTATACTTATATATGTAAAAACGGCTGGCTTGAGTTGAGAAAATTTTTATGTAAAGGAGCGAACAACCTTTCGACCTTCTTCGGTCATCGTCTTAGATGATGTTTTTGAGATACTCTGTGGTAGGTCGTTGTTTGTTTTTTACCAGAATGGACCTTAAGGTACTGTAGGATTTCCACCGGACTTCTAGGCTGATTTTTTTTTTTTTTTTGCTATGCGTTTTTCACTGAAATGTTGTAGTGGTGGTGATTTTCTGACATTTTCTTTCTGTCATGGTCTTCTTCAAGTTTTTGATGAAGGAGGAGGTGTAACCATTCTGTTTAAAACGTTCTACGATCTTTTGGTGTTCTGCTTCATAACACTATAAAAGACCGACAAGTTCTGCACACACTCTAATTGAAGACAAAAGGCGGAAGACTTTCGAAACGTCGTTCTCTACACTTGTGTCTCCACAATAGGCAGTTACCATCCACTGTACAAAATTTCATCATGAATACCCTGCCTAAATAATATATCGTGCAGCAACGACACGGACAGAATGTGACGAACACTGAAAGTGTTTAGAATTTGTTAACCTGTCCGAAACAGTGTCTTACGACGCTAAGCTACTTGTTTTGTCTTACTAGCGGCCCAGCATGAAGCTTACCACAGAAAACACTCTAGTTAGTATTTGATAACGTGAAAATCTGTATGTGCCATGTATGACACGGCATACAGTGAAGGGTAAAAAATTTTTAGCTATAACACACTGATTCATTTGAGGCCACTGCAAAAATGAGACTTTTGCGCTATTTTTCAATACTGAATTCTATTATTCGCTAACCAAAGATAGATAAGGAAAGCAGAGACTTTTTGTACACAACGTTACATATTCAATGAAGGCGGCTAGCCGGATTTGACCCGCGGGCCGTAGTTTGCCGATCTCTGCTCTAGTCTACTACTGCTAAATTAGAGATGGCTAGTGCTGATAATCCTCGTGTTGCTTTACGCAAAATTCAGGGACAAACAAAATTTAAGATAAAAGCAAATTTAATTGATTCGGATATATTAACATAATTTTTCAAAATATCATCACATATTGTCTATACTTAATCCTTCTCAATGTGTGTGTGTGTGTGAAGTATATTATGCGTCGTCCAAAATAGAGTACTTTCCCAAGGATTTCAGTTTTGTTTGCCAATGTTACAGCACTAGCCACATCGTACCTCACTATAACTATGATTATGTCATCTTCAAAATGGAAAAAAAAAAGATATTTGTTTAATCATATGGAAATTCTAGATAATATTAATAATTGTATGAGTACTTTAGAAAGATGGATTTTTTTGTCATCAAGGAAAACTGGGAAATAGACTGAACATAATACGTCTTCTTGAATTACTGGCAATCATAAAAAGAAAGTTTATCGTAGTGTTGTTTCTTGTAAGTTAAACTTTAGCTTAACGTTGTTTTCTGTTTAATCAGCTTTTAAAACAAAATAAACATATTTCTCTCAGTGTAGTTTTTTGTTTTATTGGCTATTAAGAAAATCAGTTTGACGTACTATTGTTTTACTGGTTGCATGAAAACGACAAACAACGTGGCCTGATGTTATTTTTGGTTACTTTGCTGTTACAGTATTATTGTTTTATAAAATATGAGAGAAAGAAATTTATATAGAGTTTTTATCTGTTGTGATTTATAGATTTACTGGTTGAAAAAATGTGGGAGAGAACTTTGTATAGCGTTTCTATCGGTAATAAAGTTTATTAGCTGAAACCGTATGGGAGAGTCTGATGTTGAGGTTGTGTTAACTAATTGTCAATTGAAGGCTTTCAGTTATATTTATTTAAAGTACAAATATATACTGTGTTGTTGTTTGGTATGGGATTTTTCGACCTTGGGTGTCTATAACTTGTTGGCGATAACTTTAGAGAAAAAGTAACAGTAGGCCTTCCATTTATGTACAAAATAAGATATATATCTGAAACAGGTTAAACGTATGTACAATCATTTTTCAACACAGATATCATTAACCCCAGTAGACCTATTCAGTTATTTTTGAATTTCAGTTCTATTGCACTCGTATTGGCCTGGCATGGCCGAGCGCGTTAAGGCGTGCACTCGTAATCCGAGGGTCGCGGGTTCGTGCCCGCGTCGCGCTAAACATGCTCGCCCTCCCAGCCGTGGGTGTGTATAATATGACGGTCAATTCGTTGGTAAAAGAGTATCCCAAGAGTTGGCTGGTGATGACTAGCTGCCTTCCCTCTAGTCTTACACTGCTAAATTAGGGACGGCTAGCACAGATAGCCTTCGAGTAGCTTTGTGCGAAATTCCAAAACAAACAAAACACTCGTATTATGTATATAATTCATTTACGATTTTGTATACTGCTATTTCAATAATCTTTTGATCTTCTTTCTTCAACACAATTACTTTATAAAAACGATTTAACAGAAATAATTAATACTCTTAATTCATTTTCTACTGTTTTAATATAAATCAAATGATAGGCCTATGTTAATTGTTAAGCCTATCACTTCTTACGCAAACTTTTCCTTAAGTTCTGACGTCATTCTTTACTGCTATTGTCTTTGCTGTTTCCTGCTCATCTCATACAATTTATATGTTTATTATTAAATCGTTTAGTCTCTGTATTCGAGACATCAAGTTATAAACTCAACTTCCAAAAATCGTCTGCTTTTAACACTCATAATAGTCCCCCGCTGATACAGCGGTAAGTCTACGGATTTACAACGCTAAAATCATGGGTTCATTTCCCTCGGTGGACTCAACAGATAGCCTGATGTGGCTTTGCTATAAGCAAAAAAATACAAACAAAAACACACTCACAATAAAAAAACAACTAAACATAAAATATTCATTTAAAAATTAATATATACACTAAACAGTCTTTAAACCATTACAGGGAGAAAACTTTGTACAACGTTGTATTCGTAATAAAGTCTAGGTTTACTGGTTGAAACAGTGTGGAAGAGAATTGTGTATGGTAGAGTATTTGTTAAAAAGTCTAGGTTTGCTGGCTAAAACAGCATGAAAAACAAAATAAAACTGTTATGGTGTTGTGTTTGTAAAAGTTCTAATTGCGATGGCAATGTTATACGTTTCTTTGTCTTAGAATTTTCGCACAAAAACTATCTTGTCCCTAATTTTGAAATGACAATCTTAGTATATGTCGGCTAGTTTACAGTACACTCAAGCTTTTTTCGTCTTTACATACTGTATTATAACAGTGGAATTTCATTGTCATTCTTATGGTGGATCCACAGCTCCAATGTGTGGAACACGGTTTTGTGATGACAAGACACACGAGAATTCGTCAAATTCTGACTCCCTTCCCCGCGACAGTAAGTTAAACAGCTTGGCCAAGAGTTTGTCACATAAGAAGTCTTAATTTATTGCCGTCCGGAACAACAGGCCTAATGTCAGCTCCCTAATCTAGAAACAGCCAAGTAACCTGCAATCAGTATTTAGTAACAGTTTTTCACTACCATGAATATCAGCAGAATGTAGTCTATGACGTTATCACAGTTCAAAGTTATGCTAAGCACACTTATAATAAATAACACATGTGGTTGGCAGGTGGACATGCTGAGCAAACTGTTCTTGGGCTCTTTCTAATGCCTAAAATAAGCTTAGAAATCACGATATCGTTTCTGTTCCAGGTGTGATGCTCCTCAAATGACGAACTCTTGATAAAAATGCCTAATAGGAAAGAGGGCCTGATTTAATGAACTAAAAAAACATTATATATTTGTTTTAAATAATAATGTGTATTAAGAACATTGTCGTTTGTTAAACACAAAACGATACAATATTTTATCTGTAATGTATCTACGACAGATATTGAGGTCTAATTTTTAACGTTTTAAGCCCTCATATAATAAAACTTGTTTAACTTAATTACATGTTCGTTTGGCTTTATATGATTGTATTTCATAAAAAGGAAAAATTAATTGGCCCAAATCTGTTCGTGTAAAATACGTACGTAAAACTATAAAGTTAATAAATTATCCCTTTTGCACAAAGCTGCACATTCTATATTGCATTATGATTAATTGTTCGCCTGGATCCAGCAAAAATTGAGTATCACAATGATTAAAGAAATATTTAAGATCGAACCAATTTACTTCATTGAATAAAATATTCTTTTCCTGAAGTGAAATATGTCCTTAGATGGGCGCTCCTAGTTCAGAGCGCGCTAAAATATTTTATTTGGGAAATTTTCAAAGCATGGCCTCGTGGTTAGAGAGTTTGAATAACAATCTGTAAATCGCTGGTTGAAATCCCATCACCGAACACGCCCCTCACGTTTAGCCATGAGGCATTATAACATGACGGTCGATTCCACTTTTAATTGGTGAAGAGTAACCTAATAACTGGCGGTAATTAGTGTAGACTAGCTACCTTCCCTCTGGTCTATCAGGGACAGCTGACGGCCTTCGAATTGCGTTGCATGAAATTCAATAAAGAGGTAAATAGATGAGCTCTAACTGTATTTTAATTAACAAATAAAATAATAAACTGTGATTGTTCACAAGCGGGGATGATGCTTCCACAATACCAAGTCTTGTTTGGATCTTTTATTCCTGGACCGTATGCGTGGAGTACCCTTATAACAACAACAACCTAACCCAGTAGTGTTTCAGATAAATGCCTACACGCCCATGTATATTCAGTTGGGAAGGGGATGCACAATGATTTTTTTTTAAATTAAGTTATTTTTGCGTAACAACTGGGTCTGGAGGATCATAATACCTAATGAAAAGTAAAGTTGTTTACCTACCTCAGCAGATAACACGATGTGGCTTTGCTATAAGAAAACACACACACATCTAGGTCCACCACTGGTACAGCGATAAGTCTACGGGTTTACAAAACTAAAATCTGGGGTTTGATTCCCCTCGGTGGACTAAGCAGATAACCTGATGTGGCTTTGTATAAAATAAACATCAAAACACCAAAACAAACGTTAATTTATCTGGATTTTATTTTTACTATAAGAGACATATATTAGACTTGGCTATTCCAATATCTTATGTATACAAGTAAAACAAGATTTAAGATGAAGATAGCAAATTGTAGACTGTGATTTAGGCTTTAGTACCATCACGCTTGTCGTTTTTTTGCTATTATCATTGTAGGCGTACATATTTCGTTTTTGGGGTTAGGGTAAATATTATTGTTAGCGAATATGCTTAGTACAAATATCTAATTTTCTAGCATCTAGCTTAACCTAAATCAATAAATTTGTCAATGACAAAAGAGTAAGTTGTTATTTTGAATAAAGCACAAAGCTACAAAATGGGCTACATGTGATCTGCCCATCACGGGTATCGAAACCCGGTTATTAGAGTTTTAAGTCCAGAGATATACCACTCTGCCACTAGAGGTAAAAGAGTGAGAGGGCGAAAGTGTAAGGTACAATGTAAATATGGTAGTACCATTGGTAGCAGTGCCTGTAATATACATTAAAAAGCTATTGTGTGACTGATATGGTACAATTTTGAATTTCTTAACTTATTTACATCTGTAGGATTGCATTTACTCTCCTAAGTAGAATCGTTGTTTAGAACTTATTGTGGAAACATTTAATTTCCTGGGTCTCGCCGCAATATATCGCCTTATAGCATCGTATGTCATAGAATATATTTTGCCAACACTAAAAAGCCTTCATAGTTCTAAGTTGCTGAGAAACAACATAAACTAATAATAGTAATATTTATCACACATCATAATGATTTTACTTCCACAAAACTTGCTCTTTATCTCGAAAATTATCCCTATATTCCAATAAAAATACACAAACATTAAGTGCGATGAGTACAAAGATGCAGAAATATCGATATACATCAGAAGTTGTACCTTAGTATTCTAAATACTTTGAAGAAATTGGACAGACAATCAGGTTGAGAGCCATTATTTTTTTATATTATCATAATATTAAAAATTAGAAAACTTAACTTAATTCACTAGGAATTAGCAACCAGATACAAAAATTACTCTTACATAATATTTCTAATAAAAATTAATAGTAAATATGTATTTTCTAACACCCTATTTCATGTTGAATAAATTGAAATACTTATCATTTATCTAAGTTAATTTTTGGCCTTCAACGTGCATGAACTTCACAACAAAACCTTTTTTTTTGTTACACGCAATTTTATTGACAAAGTGTATTTTAATCTGGTAAATTTCAAAAGCAGTTGAGTATCACTTTTACCACAAAACTATATTGTATTTCTGTAAAGCCCTTTGAATTTTCTAAATATATTTGGTAAGCTTTTTAGTACTATTTTTCATCTTTTGCGACCTATAGGAAGAAAAAGGGTCTTACAATACTAGTTCTTCCAAACATCCTCCAAGCGTTGTTTCAGATGTCGAGATCCTACCAGCTCTTCGTCTCATCATAATTATTATCTAGCCTCTCCAAACAACTTACACAAGAACTGCTTGTCAACTATTGATAAATTAGAAAACAAAAGAAGAATATATATCAAAATGCAATAGTAAAAGGCCAATGTCACTGACTCCATCAAGAACACTGGTTTAATTTGAAAGAAAAAGCTTAAATTATTAAGAGCAATTTCAGTGGAGTGACAGAAACACTAAAGAAAATACTTTTTCAAGAATTAGAGTCAGTTAGGTGATGATATATTTCTCATTGAACTGCAATTATTTGCCATAATGCTACAATTTCACTATAAAATTGCATATAAATTACTAAAACAATTAGATGCTATTACAGTATCATTGATAGAGAGTCTGAATTTACACGTACAGCGTTTCAAACCTGGGCTGTGAATGTTAAGGAGACCAAAGAAAAATAAATGGAGTTTTTGTCCTTTATTGCTGGATGAAATGAATATTTGGTAGCACATTGAATTTTACAAAGGGAATCGGGTCCCTTTTCGAAGTTTTCATAAATTCATGGTACATCCATAGGTGTATGAAGAATTTTATGGTAAGCGGAAGCCAAATTTTTTAAGAATTTGCATTTTTTGAATAAAAAGGTATTTTTAGGCAAAGCGATTTTCCACAGTACTGTGATTTCTCCTTAAATATAGTATGAAAATAAAAATACAATATTCTTTATCCTATATTTCTCCGGGCCTCGTGATTGTAGCCTCCCCGAACCCCCTCTTCAGGCCTGCCAATGTATTGACATTGACTCACAAGCAAAGGAAGTTGATAACTTGACACCACTCTGCAAAAGAGGAACTTGTACTGATGATGGTTTCTTTAAAAAAAAACTGGAAAATTCCAGGAGGTTTTTTATATAAATGAGTTTTCTGGACGAGAAAGAGCAAATGTTGTCAAAAAATGCTTTCATCAGTTCCATGATGCTGGTGTGAGATTGTATTATTTGGTGTGATGAACCTTTATATCATTTTACAATGATGCGATATTTGGGAGAAGACATAGATCCCAACATCTTTAGACCCTGTATACATGAAAATATACATGTTATACTTTATGTTTACCACGTACTATAACATGTCTAGATGATGATGTTCGTGGACTTTTAAGGACAAAATATGTACTAGCATTTTATCAGAGTTCAAGATAACCCTCAAAAGAATGACGGTCTTGGACTTTAAAACAAACTTAAGTCTGTTCACGATGATTAAAAAAATAAAAATAAAACAATAGATAAAGGTAAACACAAATACTTGGATGAAGTGTTGCTTATTATAGACTAAAATACATTAAACTTGCAAAAATTCATAGATTGTGAAATTGCAACAAAATTTTATTAAAACATTGGAGAGGCATAGTTTTAGTTAGTAATAGTAATCAATTCTGGTGCAAACAGTGCTATCAGTAATCCTTAAATTTAGTTTTCTTATAAAAATTTGGTGTTGCTTTAAAATTATTAAGGTTTGTTTTTGAATTTCGTACAAAGCTACTCGAGGGCTATCTGTGCCAGCCGTCCTTAATTTAGCAGTGTAAAACTAGAGGGAAGGCAGCTAGTCATCATCACCCACCTCTTGGGCTACTCTTTTACTAACGAATAGTGGGATTTACTGTCACATTATAACGGCCCCACGGCTGAAAAGGCGAACATGTGTGGCGCGACGGGGATGCGAACCCGCGACCCTCAGATTAGGAGTCGCACGCCTTAACACGCTAGGCTATGCCGGGCCAATTACTAAAGACAGAGTGAAACAGGAATTACCAGCCAATAATAAATAAACAATAAATATTACAGTTGTGACTCAACTGTATTTCGAACTTGGTTCTAAATACATCCTTTCTATGTCTAAACATAGTTGTGTTTTCAAAACAAGTAAAAAACATTTTCTAAAACGAAGTAAACGTAAGAATCGCTAATATCAATTCTTCAAAAACAATCAAATAAGATAATGCGGACGACATTTGCATCATCCTAGCATAAAAGTACAGGCAAGAATTAACATATAGAAATATATGTATATTTAACTATTCAATCATAAATGAGTTTAGTTTATTCTGTGTACCTGTACTATTACGTAAACATGATGCAGATGTTATATCTTCTGTCTTGTTTGCATTGTTTTGAAAAGATTTATTTTATCCATACTTCCAGTTACTTCCTTTTTGGAAAGATTTTTTTTCAATTGTATTTATTGCGTTTGGATTGCCATGACATAATTTAATGTAGATACTATTAATTAGTTTATTTTCTCATTGAATATTTTATTATTCTTCAGTTGTGTTTTATATTTTAAGAGTTAAAAACAGATGATTATTGGATACTGTGTTTGCGACTCATTGATGTAAATAATACAGCGTGTACACGATTTAGTGATAAACATATAAATGGTATTAAATCAAAGGGAAGCAACAGATTGAAAAAGGCAATAGCAGTACAGAAAAGTAATAATATGACCTTGAAAAAGTGATAGACCTAACGATTAACATAGGCCTAATACGTTGAATAGGTTAGCTAACAGTAGGAAAGTACGTACGAGAAAATAATTTATTCAGTTAACGCGGTGATTCCCAAACCGGGGGTAATTTAACAATTTATCGGGGGTAATAGAGGGGTGACAGAAAAAAAAGTTAAAATTCTGAAAATCAAGAAAACATTGAGGTAGCTGGTATTAGGATTAATGTTAACTTAGTCTTAGTATATAAAGTTGTAAATTAAACCTATTTTAAGTATGTAATAAAGTCAAACCAAATAACAATAAACATTAAAAACTAATATACAGTAGTAGAAAAGACAAAATATGTATCTAAGTGTGTGGTAACCTAAAAGTATTTTGACAAGTATGCTTCAGAACACAAGTCACTCAGTAACCCTGATGACTCATCGACGTGTCCAGTACGCGTCACTCACTGCCTGAGGTTGCCTCTATTTTACACTGTCAGTTTCTATGTGAGCATCAGCCGAGGTAGACAAAACCTGGTATGTATGTGCAGTATAGTTAGTATTTGCCTACTATTACATCATTCCTAAGCTGAATAAGCTCTTTTTTGCTATTTAGAATGCCATGAAAAAATAAATAATAAGTTCACATTGTTCACACTTTTTATGCAGTTTTTCTTTTTCTTTTTTTGCAGATTAAACAATAAAATGTCTAAAAAGCGCACCTACTCTGACGCCTTTCTTCACTATGGCTTTGTGAATTTACCTTCTGGTGGAGAGGATCAGCCACAATGTGTAGTATGTCACAAAGTGTTGACAAATGAAAGCCCCAAGCCATCAAAACTCTCAGCTCACCTCCAGAAGTGCCATCAAAATCTTCAAAATGAGGATCAGGCTTATTTTCAGCGCCGGGCTCTAGCACCGAAGAATATCCAGTCCAGTTCATCTGGAATTCAAGCAGCAGTCAAAGCATCTTACTTTGTTGCATATAAAGTTGCCGAACAACAAAAATGCCACACCATTGCAGAGAATCTGATTATGCCTTGTGCATACGAGATGGTAAGCAAGGTATGTGGGGAGGATCGAGCGAAGAAACTGAGTGTCATATCTCTATCAAACAACACAATCTGCCGACGAGTCGATGACATGGCATCAGATATTGTGTCCCAAGTTACAACAGAGATCAAGGAAAGCTCATATAGCAAATTCTCCTTGCAATTTGATGAATCGTGTGACGTAGCCAGTTGTGCTGTTCTCCATGGGTTAGTTCGTTACGTCTACCAGGACAAGATCAAAGAAGAGTTTCTATTATGCGAAGATCTGCTGACAACCACGAAGGGAGAAGATATCTTCAATATCAACAGTTTCTTTACCACGAATGGATTGGATTGGAACAGCGTTCAACAGGTTGGAAGAGATGTTTATATAAAGTCTAGATTAGTATAAATACCATGAATTACATGGTATATAGTCATATAGTTTTATTTATTGTACAAGTAGCTGTAGTGTAGCTAATATTTTATACATAATTCAGAAAAACGTATCGTGCCTGTCGTACTGAAATACTAAAGTACCAAAATAAATTAAATTAAATTAAAACCATATAATTATACCGCAAAAGATAAGTAAGAATGACTAACTGACGCAATCTATAATAGTTTTTCTTTTTTAATCTAGGTCTCCATCGATGGAGCACCGTCGATGATGGGTCGTAATCGTGAATTACGGGGCCTCATACAAGCTGTGAATCTAGAAATTTCTGTAGATCATTGCATCATTCATCGGTACTCTCTTGGATCGAAAACCTGCCTGGTAATCTGAAATTAGTGTTTGAAGATGTGTTGAAAATCGTCAATTTCATCAAGTCCAGGGATGTAAATTCGCGCATATTCAGGGAGCTGTGCTAGGAAATGGGAGAGCAGTATCAAGTTCTGCTCTACCACATCGATGTTCGCTGGTTGTCACGAGGCAAGGTTGTACGTCGAGTCATTGAGCTCCGAACGGCTCTTCAGGAATTTCTGAAACAAGAAGAATCTCCTTTTGCTACCAAGTTCACTGATAAGGAGTGGCTTGCTCGACTTTGTTACTTGGCTGACATATTTGCGGAGCTGAACAGTGATAATCTGCAACTCCAGGGCCAAAACACGACTGTCATTGATGCCCATCACACTGTGACTGCATTTCTGGGAAAACTGAGACTCTGGATTCGACGCTTGGAGAAAGGAGTGATCCCTCACTTTCCCACCATAGACTAGTTTGTTGAGGAGAATAATTATGATACTGGATCACTTTTACAGACCATCAACAAAGAGATGAGCGACCATTTAAAGGGGCTTGAAACAAGCATGCAGAACTACTTTCTAGAGAGTAACATAAAAACAGCCAGTCTTCAGTGGATCATTCATCCCTTTTCTGTACCTGATGAGGCCATTCCTCCTGCAAAGGAGGAGTGGATCACAATGCGAGCAAATGAAGCCTTGAAAGTCAAATTCCAAAACCAAAATGCAGATTCATTTTGGATTTCACAACTAGCTGACTCGCCAACTCTGTCCAAGAGAGCCTTGAAGTTGTTGGTATCATTCTCAACAACGTATCTGTGCGAGAAGGGGTTCTCAACCGTGCTGGTTGAGATGAAAACGAAAAAGAGAACTCGCTTGAATGTTGCAAACGATACCAGGCTGGCACTTTCAACCACAAAGCCAAGAATTCCTAAACTAGCTTCAAGTATGCAACTCCATCCATCCCACTGATGTTCTTGACATCTTTGGCAATATTCATTAGAAATGCACAATGATCAAATACAATAATTAAAAGTGTAATGCAGTGTAAATAAATTATATAAATAAATTGTAAATAAATAAAGTGCAATATATTTCTAGTTTAATTTAGCCATATATATCAATGTTGAAAACATTTTGTGAAGGGGGTAACATACTTAATGTGGCATGTTAAATTGGGTAACAAGCTGAAAAAGTTTGGGAACCGAGTTAAAGCGTTGCTATAAAGCAGTGGTTCCCAACCTATTTTATGCCCCGCACCCCTAAAAAATTTTAATATGTTCTCACACCCCTTACAGTAATTATTTATTCAAGAATAAAGGTGAAGGATTTTTACTAGCAATGTTTGTAGTTTTAGACAGTCTTTATTCTAGAAATAATAAGCACTAATTTCTTTTTCTAAAGGATAAACATCACAGTTAGTAGAAAATTCATTCAAAATTGGCTACTTCTATTGTATAAGTTAAGTGTTTAACAGCGAACTGTAGAAAGAGGGTGAAAACTAGAATAACAATAAAAGGAAAGTTTGGTTCTTTCTCTAATACAATGTCACCTAGCGTGGAAATTAAACTAAGTAATCACATTTGCGTACAATTATTTTCTATTTTATTTATAACAAATAACAAGTCTCTTCCAAGTAGTTTTCTTCTCTTTTATTAAAATAACTAAATAAATGCACTTCTCGAAACTACTAGAAATGTGTTTTGGTTTCTCTTTGAAAAAAAAAAAAAAGTAAAACTGTTAGTTTCAAACGGAAAACAAATGGAAAATGTCAGTACTTGTAGATTTCCAATTGTTCAAGAAATGACAGAGCTATGAGCTCAAAGTTTGTACAAACTAACAAACTTTGTGTGACGTTATGTCGCGGCGAAGAAGAAAATGCATGTGTGTGTGTGTTTCCTTGAAGCAAAGCCACATCGGGCTATCTACTGAGCCCACCGAAATCGAACCCCTGAGTTTAGCGTTGTAAATCCGTAGGCATACCGCTGTACTAGCAGAGGGCAGAAAAAAAAGTGAATTAATTTACAAATATAGTATTCAATAAGCTTCACGCTATCGTACGAATTAATGGGATTTTTTAACCGTTTAACAAAGTTTTACCTCATGTCTTTCACTAAAAAAACACGGTATCTAAGGTGGCAAGCTTGAGTGAGACAGGAGCTAACGTGGAAACTTTCATATTTTGTGACAGTTGCTCAGAACAACAACTAAAATTTTGTATACAACCGACACAGTGTCTGTGTCCATTCTCTGGGGAAGTGCCCATCTCTTCACTGCTAATGCACATTTTTGTGAGTGAGGTAATCTCTCGTTGTTATTTAGATATGCGAGATATGCATTTTGGAATTATGGGATACTGCACTTGGACCTATTTTCTGATTTTAAAGATGTTGTTTTTTTATCCATGTGCAATCAGTTTTAAACATGGTTGATTTAGAAACCAACCGATTTGGTGAATAACGCTTACACTGCCTATGAATTAACGTATGCTTAATTTGTTCACTTGCATTTGTTTTTACTTTGCTGTTCCAAATCGGTATTAGTATCTGTTGAACATCAGTGTACCTGAATTTCGTACTTATACGTTCATGTCTTTTTCTAACAGTTGTTTTAACAGAATTTCGAATGTGATAAACATTTTGCTATGAAACGTTTCATTTTACTATGTCATAGAAAGCAGAGATGAAGCAGTAAAAATACATAAACAATCGAGAAAGTTACTTTCAGGGGAAACAGGACGATTTATAAAATTTATCTAGAACCAAAGATCTTCTAGGACCTAAATTCAAGCCCTGGCCGTAAATGAGTGTGCTTGTGGCGTACGTTTACATTCCCTCGTCTCGCTTGGTCAAATAAACTTTTGAGGCCCGGCGTGATCAGATGGTTAAGGCACTCGACTCATAATCAGAGGTTCTAGGGTTCGAATCCCCGTCACACCAAACATGATCACCCTTTTAGCAGTGGGGGCGTTATAATGTGACGGTCAATCCCAGTATTCGTTGGTAAAAAGAGTAGCCCAAGAGTTGGCAGTGGGTGGTGATGACTAGCTGCCTTCCCTAAAGTCTTACACTACTAAATTAGGGACTGCTAGCACACATAGCCTTTGTATAGTTTAGCGCGAAATTCAAAAACCAAATAAACTTTTATTTGCTTTATGAAATGCAAATGACACATTTCTTTAATTGCAGTAATAAATTACAACTATTATGGCCATTTTGGGATTCGTGAAATATTAATTTCAAGTGTTGAATAACGTTTTGAACGTCAGAGACAAATCCTCCGGTGGGACAATGAGAATTCATTGGACTTACAACGATAAAATCAAAGGCTCGATTTCTCTCTATCGACACAATAGATGGTCCTATGTAGCTTTGCGAAACGAAAACAAAAACTTAACAACAGTTTTTACTAATTATTTTAACAATTTTTTCTTTTGTTGGACAACTTCCGTCTAGTAAATTGCTTCTAGACAACTGCCCACCTGCAACCACATCCAGGATAACAAGCATTGTTGATTTTCAAAATGCAGTTTGTTGGATTTATGAAAAGGAATAGAGTTCTAGTGTACTTATGTTATATAATTTTGTATAATTTAGCATTTATTTTATTACAATAAACAAAATTTAACGTGAAAGTCGTGTTACTTTCTTCTTAAATATTTTAAATAATTATTTTTTCTATGAAATACAAGAAATATGTTCCCCCTCCATTATTTTAGTCAGTTATAGTAACATAACAGATATAATACAGGGAAGTTACACTCATAAATAATTAAATTCTAACAATTCTTCCTAATAATTTACGCACATGTATGTAAATTATGGTGTTTTTGGCCCAAAGTGAGACTCGTTTCATGTTCATCTATAATGTCCAGGACCGAAAAAAAACAACCCATTATGTAATTATTCCTTTATAGCACTGCAATAGACACTTGTAGTAAATTTCATTTAAGTGCTGGAACGGAAAATGTTCATTCACACCCCTTTCCCCATGCTACGGACTAACATATTATATACAATATTTTCCTCTAAAGCTTAAAGTGAAAGGACAAGAAAGTTATACTTGTGAGGACACCAAATTTATTTTTGTTTTTCTAGCCAAAATAATAAAGAAATATAAATAGAACAAAATTAGCAAATTACGATTGAGAACATATGATACGAATATTGACGAGATAAAGCTGAGTACACAAAAGAAACACCTTTAAAAATTCTGTAATAAGGGTTTGATTCCAAACTTAAGCAATTTTAGAAAATCATTTATCACTTAACCAAAAAAAGCAAAACATTTCTCTAACTCCTGAAAATATTGAGAATTATTTCATAAACATGTTTTTGTTTTAAAAATATAATTCAACTAGACTAGGTTATAAGAAGTAGTTAATATTTATTAATTACCATTTTATTTTAGGTTAGAATTTTCCTTAAAAGTAAGAATTAGGTATTTTGGTGGTATCTAGGAGCTTATATGACGTTATTTGAAATTACCATTTTACAATTGAAATTCTAGATTTATTTTATAAATACGATTACCTACTACAAAAATATTTAGTTAGTGGTTAATCCTGTGACCAAACGCTTCTGCGATGAAAATACATCGTGTTATTAATTCCTTTCAAACTGCGAATTATGAGTCTTGCAAATAAATACGAATAGAAAAAAAAGTCATATTTTTTTAATTACATTTTATTTTACATTTCGTTTTGTAAGAATCTGTCATATGACACCTACACTACATGGCTGAAAGTATGTTGACACCCTTTTTAATTAGTGGGTTGGGCTATTTCAGCTACGCCCATTACGAACAGAAGCATAAACTCAAGCAATCTTCATAGCAAACATTGGCAGTATAATGGGTCGTACTGAAGTGCTCAGTGATTTTCAACGTGACATTGTTATAGAATGCCACCTTTCTAACAAGACAGTTCGTCAAATATCTGCTCTACTAGAGCTGTCCCGGTCAACTGTGAGCGCTGTTATTGTAAAATGGAAACGTCTAGGAGGAACAACAGCTCAGCCACGACGCGATAGGCCACACAAGCTTACAGAAGGAGACCGCCAAGTGCTGAAGCGCGTAGAAATCGTCTGTCCACAGTTGCAACACTCACTATAAAGTTCCAAACTGCCTCTTGAAGCAATATCAGCGCAAGAACTGTTCGTCGGGAGCTTCATGAAATGGGTTTCTATGGTTGAGCAGCCATACACAAGCCTAAGATGACCATGCATAATGCCAAACGTGACTACAGTGTTGTAAAGCACACCACCATAAAACTCTGGAGCAGTGAAAACGTTCTCTGGAGTGATGAATCACGCTTCACTATCTGGCAATCTGACGAACGAATCCGAGTTTGACGGATGCCAGGAGAACGCAACCTACCTGAATGCATAGTGCCAACTATAAAGGTCTGTGGAGAAGAAATAATGGTCTAGAGCTGTTTTTATAGTTTGGGCCAGGTTCTTTAGTTCCACTGAAGGAAAACCTTAATGCTGCAGTATACAATGACGTTCTACAGAATTCTGTGCTTCCAATTTTGTGATAACAGTTTAGGGAAGCCTCTTTTTTGTTTCAGCATGACAATGCCCACGTGAGGTCTGCAAAGACAGGGCTTTTCGAGGTTGGTGTGAAAGAATTTGAGTGGTCTGCATAGAGCCCTGACCTCACTACCATCGAACAAATTTGGGATGAATTGGAACGCCGACTGTGACTCGGGCCTTCTCGCCCAACTTCACTACTGCTCTTGTGACTGAATAAGAACAAATTCCTGCATCCATATTCAAAAATCTAGTGGAAAGCCTTCCCAAAACAGTGGAGCTTGTCACAGCAGTAAAGGGGGGACCAACTTTACATTAATGCCCATGATTTTGAAATTAGACATTCAACAAGCACATTTGGGTGTCCACATACTTTGGGACATGTAGTGTATATTCTGAAAGAAAAAATACATAGTTCTAATTGCGAAAAAAATTGAAATGACAAGTGTTCATAAGTTGAATTAATAAACGGCCCA
The DNA here is from genome assembly GCA_011833715.1 of Carcinoscorpius rotundicauda. NCBI lineage: Eukaryota > Metazoa > Arthropoda > Merostomata > Xiphosura > Limulidae > Carcinoscorpius > Carcinoscorpius rotundicauda. The sequence continues at coordinate 115,390,816 of CM022391.1, read as the reverse complement.
AGATGGTTAAGCGATTAATTTGAAGCCTTATAATGCTGAGAATCAGGTTTAGGTATCCTAGCTATGCGCTGTAAATAGCATATGTGTAGTTTTGATTTATAAAAGTTTCACACAATTGTTTAGATTGATTGATTTAGTATTTTATGGCACAAAGCAACGAGACTATCTGCGCCAGACATCCGGTAAAAAAGTAAAATAAAAAAATAAATCTAGTAAAAGATATAAATGGAAATGAAGGTAAAACAAAAAGTAGAAAACCAATGTTGACACCTAGTCTACAACGCTAAGATAGAAGGCAGAGTATAAGAAGTTGTAAGGTATTTACTCTAGCAAAATGGTAATGATCATAACCTGCCAGGAAGACTAACAGGTAAGTTCAAGACTCACTGTCAGTCACCTGAAGTTGGTCTTTCCAGCAAAACTGCAACAATGAGTAGCCAAATGTTCAGTAAAAAGAGAGAAGTCAAGTAAATGGAGTAAAATTTGTAAAAGTAAATGAAAGTAAAAACAAAACAGCAATTAAAACAAAAAATGGTGTAAAAACCAATGGTGACATCCAGTCTTCAAAGTTATAAACTATTTACTCTAGCAAAATGGTAATAATCATAACCCGCCAGGAAGACTAACAGGTAAGTTCAAGAACCTCTGTCAATCACCTGAAGTTGGCTTTTCCAGTCCTGGTTCCGGGTTATGTGTCATAGCAACCAATATCAAAATGTAAAAGAATAGAAGTTTTAAAAGACACATAGCAAAATCGCAACAACGAGTAGCCAAATGTCCAGTAAAAAGATAAAAGTCAAGTAAATGGGGTAAAATTTGTAAAAGTAATTGAAGATAAAAGTAAAACGGCAATTAAAACAGAAAATGGCGCAAAAACCAATGTTGACATCCAGTCAACAAAGATGTAAAAAAACTACCTGTAGCAGAATGGTAATGATCATAATCTGCCAGGAAGACTAACAGGTAAGAATAAAATCCACCGTCAGTCACCTGAAGTTGGTCTTTCCAGTCCTGGTTCCAGGTTATGAGTCAATATGGCCAGTACTAAAAAGTAAAGTTGTAAAAGTGTGAAACGATATGCAGCAAAAGTATAATAACAACTCACCAGGATGACTAACGAGTAGTTCAAACAGTAGCGTTAGTCACCTGAAGTTGGCCTTTCCAGTTCTGGTGTCGAGTTATTTATTGTTCTGGCCATTGTCCAATGTCAAATTGAAAGAGAGAGATTAAAACTGTAAAAAAGGAGCCACAATTAAAAAGGTGTAATGAATAAATATGCAACCCTTAAATGAGATGAAAAAGATTAATGGCCATTAAAAAACTAAAAACGTTATCAAGGTGGACAGAGTCACCATCACTAATAACTCTGTCCAATGTTACAGACTGACCCTGGGAAAAAATATGTTTAAAATGTTGCCGTCGTTCAGAATTGTAACGATGGCAAGAAAGTAAAATGTGGCTGATAGTGATTTGAGTGTTACACAAACTACACATTGGTGCATCAGTTCCAGATAAAAGAAAATGATGAGTTAAAAAACTGTGACCAATGCGTAGCCTAGTGAGAACAACTTCCTCCTTCCGAGCTTTATGGAAGCTGGATGGCCAAACTCCAATTTTGGGTTGGATTTGAAAAAGTTTGTTGTTGCGTTGCTCACTCCAAGTGGACTGCCACCTGGCACGGGGCCGAGCCTTGAAGACAACACCATAGTCCATGTACGGAATAGGCATAGGGGTGACAGTGCTGAAGCAGACATATTTAGCTGCCATGTCTGCAAGCTCGTTCCCACGAATACCAACATGGCCTGGTATCCAGAAAAACTGGATTGAAAAAGCTGCTAATGAGAAATGGGCCAGTCGGTTTCGAATATCAGCGAGAATACGATGTGAGCTAACGTGTAGCGATTCCAAGGCAAGTATAGAACTAAGCGAATCAGTATAAATAGTGCAGTTGGAGTACTGCTCACCTCCAATATGATCCAGGGCAAGAGATATGGCATACAGTTCAGCAGTGAACACAGAAGCTGTAGAGGGGATTCTGTGCGCAACTACTGACCCATAGCAGAGCCCACTGAATCACCTGATTTGGAACCATCTGTATAAATGGGAACTGAATGATTGTTTGAAAGATACTCATTGAATAAAAGACGGTACTTCCAAAATGGAGTATCTGCCTTTTTTAAGTGACTGAAAGAAAGGTCACATTTGGGGGCTGTAATAAGCCATGGTGGGATGGGCCGACCTGTGGAATCTGCAATGTTATTCAAGGACATACCCAATGCATCCAATTGCACCCGGATGTGAAGGCCAAACGGAGCAATGACAGATCGTCTGTTCTGAAAAAGTACTGCCCACTGAGGAAGGAAAACACATTCCCAGGTGGGATGCTTTGGTAAGGAACGAAGTTTCGAAGTATACTGTAAAGATAGTTGCAAACGGCGAAGGTGTAAAGAAGGTTCATGAGATTCAATGTATAGGCTTTGAACTGGAGAAGTACGGAAAGCCCCAGTGCAGAGTCGAAGTCCTTGGTGATGAATGGGATCCAGCATCTTTAAGGCCGGGGGTCTGGCAGAGCCATAGACCATTGATCCATAGTCGAGTTTCGATCTAATAAGAGCACGATATATCTTCAACATTGAACAGCAATCTGCCCCCCAACTGGTAGAAGAGAGGACACGGAGGATGTTCAGTGCTCTTGTGCATTTGACCCGAAGCTGTTTTAAGTGTGGTATAAAGGTCAGTTTACGATCAAAGATAAGCCCCAAGAACTTTGTCTCTGGGACCACTGGCAGCAAAACTTCACCGATATAAAGTTCAGGATCAGGGTGAATACCTCGTCGATGGCAAAAGTGCATGCATACAGTTTTGGAGAGAGAGAAATTAAAGCCATTCGCCAGAGTCCACTTCCGTACACATTTGAGGGCAGTTTGTAGTTGCCGCTCAATATATCTCATGTTTGACGACTGACATGAGATGTGAAAGTCGTCGACATACAGCCCATTCGCAAGAGTGAGAGGGAGTTGTTCAGTGATGGCATTTATCTTTATACTGAAGAGTGTGACACTCAATACACAGCCTTGAGGAACTCCAAGTTCCTGTACAAAAGAACGGGAAAGTGTCAAACCCACACAAACTTGGAATCTCCTGTCCATTAATTTTTTTTTAATAAACATGGGTAGATGGCCACGTAACCCATATGTATGGAGGTCTCGCAAAACGCCATACCTCCATGTTGTGTCGTAAGCCTTCTCTATGTCAAATAATATTGATACAAGATGTTGGCATTTGAGAAAGGTTTCACAGAGTGATGTTTCAAGTCGAATTAAGTGGTCTGTGGTGGAGTGCTGTCGACGGAACCCACACTGGGTGGGCGAGAGGGGGTTGTTTGATTCAAGGAACCAAACAAGACGAGCATCAACCATCCTTTCTAAGGTCTTAGAGAGACAGCTCTTCAAAACAATTGGACGATAGTTTGAAGGAATCTTCGGATCTTTCCCTGGTTTAGAGAAAGGTAAAATAATAGCCTTGTGCCAGGCATCAGGAAAAGCATTCTCCTGCCAAATCCGGTTGAAGACAATCAGAAGGACATTAAGAGAAGCAGGAGATAGATGGTGCAGCATGTCATAATGAATATTATCAGGCCCAACAGACGTACTGGCAGACCAATGAAGGGCCATTTTTAGTTCCACCAGGGTAAAGGGACAATTATAATCAAAGAAACAGTCAGTTTGAAAGGAAAGATGTGATTGCTCTGCCCGAGTCTTGATGGCCAGGAAGGTGGAAGAACAAGCAAAAGTGCTAGATACCTGGCAAAAGCTTTCACCTAGAGTGTTAGCAATGTTCCGGACATCAGTCACCTCTTGATCATCAGAGAGTAAGATCGAGAGGGGGACAGAATTGTAGCGCCCATTAATCTTTCAAATCCTGTCCCATTTGATCTTGGAACTGGTGGTAGAAGATATGCTGGTTGTGAACTTAATCCAAAATTCCTTCTGGCTTTGACATCTTACCCACCTAGCATGTGCACAGGCCCGTTGTAAAGCAACCCGGTTTGAAAGTGTGGGATATCTACGAAAAGTATCCCAGGCCCGTTTTTGAGCCTTCCGTGCTAAGTGGCAAGCAGGATTCCACCATGGACGAGGATATCGTGGAAAACGTGTCGAGGTTTTAGGAATACACTGAGCAGCTGCATGTATAATACAAATCAGTTACCGCTGCTACACAGTCGTCTATTGATGGCTGATTTACGATGGCAGGATCAAGTTCTGCGAGAGCAATGAAAGTGGACCAGTCTGCCTGATCCAGCTTCCACCGGGGCACGCGGGTAGGGTGGCATCGACCACAGCCAGTCTCTCTCAAAACGATCGGAAAATGATCACTGCATAGTGGATTACTGTCAATCCTCCATGACAAATGGGAGAATAATGAAGGGGAGCAAACTGAGAGATCAATAGCGGTAGAGGACTGATTAGGAGCATGAAAGTAAGTGGAATAACCAGTATCGAAAAGAGAAAGATTGTGATCAGAGAGCATCCGCTCTACAGATCGACCCCTCCCATCAATAATAGCACTTCCCCAGAGGGGATGGTGTCCATTAAAATCCCCACAACCACGTCTTTTTTCTTTACTGTCTTTAATCGGAGGAGGTCTATCAACCTCCATGGATCCTGCTCTGGGTCGAGTGAGCAGGTTTTTGTTATTGGAAGAGGAATCCAGTGATTGAGGACGCGAACGAATAATTGTTTTGTCTCTTATGGTTGGAGAAAATGATGTATCGGAGGAAATGCCTGTATTTGAAACTGAAGGACGTGGATCTTGAGGTTTATTGGAAGGTATGGGAGAAACAGAGATGGGTGCGGAAGTTGATTCATCAACTTTTTTAACCACGGAGGTCAAAAGGCTTTTTATTTGTTTTGAAAACGATTCTCTTGGAGGCACAGAGAGATCTGTCTGCACTCCCACTGCAGTTGTAGAATGAAGTGCAGCAGCATATGTCCGAGATGGAGTGGTGGACAGCAATTTCCGAGCCTCAGGATAACTAATGTTATGTGCCATTTTCAAATGCTGCACCTCTTTTTCCTCCAACCATTTTGGGCAAGAATTAAAGTAAGAGGGGGAGAACCATTGCAGTTTACACAATGCGGGTTCAAGTCACAGTCATAGGCATTGTATTCCTTGCCGCTACAACGAGCACATGTCAGGGAACCACGACAAGAAGTCTTTGAGTGGCCGAATCTCTGACATTGGAAACATCGAAGAGGGTTTGGAATGTATGGCCAAACCCTGCAAATGAGATAACCTGCCTTGATGGTGGCAGGTGCACATGGTGAAGTAAATGTTAAAACGAGGGTATTTGTTGGCAGTGTAACTCCATCTTTGCGAGTGGAGATGCGCCTCACTGCAGAAACTCCTTGAGTGGAGAGACCAGCAAGAATCTCTGACTTGGGAACGTTCTTCAAGTCCCTTTCAACAATAACTTCTCGTGAAGAATTCAAAGTAGCATGGGGTGTAACCTCAATAGGTATATCCCCTAATTGCCTTTGAATTCAAGAAGAGTTCACTGTGTTGGGATGTGGATGTTTCAACCAATATGTTACCAGATCAAAGCTTCTTCACTGACTTTGGAGAGCCAGCAAGTCCCTTTTGAATAAAAAAATGGGACATTTACCCTAAAGGTTTTTCCAAAAGAGAATGCAATATAAGAAAATGAGGTACGTGTGTTACTGATGTTGAAGATTGCTGTTCTGAGTATTCAAGATGTGGTCGCTTACCCATTGACTGTTTTTTACAATTTTATTTAAATTTTTTGGAGGATCCATAGGAAAGAGGAAAAGTTTCAGTACCCACTGACCCCACCCACCATGGAGCCCTACAAGGGGACGCACTACAAAGTCACGCAAGGACAATGCAGCAACGCCAGGGTTTCGTGAGCACTATACCCAAACACCAGCATCAGGCACAATGTCCACAACACCCGTTGAGAACTTCAAACACTGGTACTTGGTTGGCTCTAGCCCAAGTGAACCAGCCGATTGACCCAAGGGATGCCCGTCTACAGGAATTTGAGGCCAAAGTGGTGTGTTAGGGTTGAACCCCTCAACCACCAGGATCCTCTCCTTCCCTTCACGGGTCGCTACGCACGGCAAACACGTGGGTGGATGTTTAGATCCCAGAAAAGGTAACCAGACAGAACAGAACCTTCCCTGGGAGGTCCCCTCACCACGTGCAGGAATCACTTTCAATACGAAATGCTCGTAATATCGTTATAAACAGTTGTGGAAAATGCAGTATTCATTATTGTATTTTTTTTTTTAATAAATGCTATTTAATCATACTTATTACAGTTTACAGAAACTGACACGTTTCAAAAACAAATCTTAAAGATATCGATATGATTTGGTTTATTACAAAAGAATAAGTATCAATTATTTCAGAAATTTCCACTTAAATACACTCGAGTGCTGTTAAAATAAATGCTTTTTAGACAGTAACTGGTCTTACTTAAGACAGTAACGTCGATTTTTCTTTTTTATTACATGCCATTTCTTTCAAAACGTCACTATGGTAATGCTTTAACGAAACAAAAAGTATCCTTTTCATTATATTAACAATTTATTTTAGATTAAATCGTTACAACTTTGTGTAAGTTATCTCACTTTTTTTTAATATAACTCTATACAAACGTTCTTTCCTTTAATCACTTTTGTGGCCAAGTAATCTGAGGGTCGCAGGTTCGAATTCTCGTCATACCAATCATGTTCGCACGATTTGGAACACTGCAAATCAAATAAGAAGAAAACAAAGAAAAAGTTGGGAAACAAGTACAAACAAATGCAAAATCAAAGAAGCCCTACGTAACAACAACTAAAATCAAAATTTAACCAGTCTAAAGGAATACCTTTATACCTATAATTAATAACCTATAACTGCAACGCTACCGAAAATCTCGCACCCGTTTACACTCCCATTCTTAAGACATGCGCTTGGTTACGGTCAGTTGCAAACTCTTTGTTAACATGAAGATGACTTAGGAAAGTCAAAACATTGTTTATCAATTTAGTTTTGATATCCAAACCAGTTGTCTTTAAGATACATTTTGACTTCAATTGGGTTTCTTGTCTTCATGAATTAAGCTTGATACTTTAAAATGAAGATTTTTCTTGATGCAAGCCAACCTGTTCTTTCACAATTTATATATTGAAAAATATTGACATTGTTAGAATTGTGACTAAACCTTTGGAGTATTTGCTCTCCCTTGTTATTTTAGTTTATAGGATGCATTTTTGTGTTATAGCAGTATTAGTAAATTCGTGTTGGTTGAATGTTTATTTTGAATTTTACAAAGTGTTACAATGGCGAGATTCATCCTTTACACTTCTAAAAAATTTCAATTTGAACAAATCCAACGTTTCCAAATAGTTTTATTTTCGAATTTTTCACAAATATATATTTACTTAAAGTAATGAACAATGAAAATTATCAAACCCTACAATTCAACTGGACAAATATTACAAAATCTTTAAACAAGTATTTAATCATTGGTATTAAAAAAAACAACGAAAATGAGTTTCAAAACTATATTTTGACTCAAGTTTTTAATTCCCTTACAGTTTAACATGCTTAAACTTAAGATAAGCCATTTGTGACAACTCTGCCTACAAACTACCTAATGCTCAAATATTTCTTTTTAAAAAAAGTTTCACAGGCAAAATGCAGCTCAACTCTTAAACTTGAAGTCACTAGCTTTACATACTACTTGAAGGAACAGCACTAATAATTTTATTTTGATTCCACGTTGCTTAATAAAATATTTAGACTGCAAAACAAACAAAACACCAAAAGCTTTTCCTTTCAGATGTGTTATTTAAATTTTTAAAATGATCATAATAAATCCCGGTTTAAAGTTACAAAATATCACTCTTTCTAATTATAACTGGCATGAAACTAAAATAAACTGGCCAATTAGGACTAGTAATTTCTTCTGTTAGAAACTGTAATACTAAATCTGCTTCATCATGCCTTCTGTACATTAAAGAACTTGTAAAGACAGACACAAAGATGCAATTTTATATAATTTTAATGTAAAAGGTAGATTTTCGTTTGAACACACTTTGTACCATAAAATTTCAGCAAACATGTAGAGAACACAGTACCCATTATTTAATCTTACTTGTTAATTAGCTACCATATATTAAGAGAGGTGAATCTTGTAGTAGGTTTATTTAGAAGACCCCCCTTCATACAAAACCTCAGCAAAGTAACTTTAGATTAGTTAGCCTACAACAGTTGTAAGTTAAAATTGTCCTAAGGGTTTAATGGACTTAACATTTCAAATGAGTGAGCATTAAGAAGTGTCTCCATTTTCTGATGGCACCTACTATGCAGGTCAGGCTCCATTTATCATGTCATGTAGCACATGATGGCACGTAGTGCATACAGTAGTTCTGCCTGCATCCGAGCTTCAAGCATCATAATATTAACATGAACCTTGAAAGAAAAAATAACATGACATTATAACAAGACATCAACAGCAGGTCACACCTTTTATACAAAAACATATTACCAAGAGTGTTTTCTAGAAGAGAGAAAAGAATGACCAAGTTTGGTGATTAAGTAAAAGGAAATATGAAGTTAGTAAAAAATTTAAAGGCTAGTTTATATGTGTCAAAACTAAAATAACTCACAGAATATAACAAAAGTTATTTAATGTTTTCATTGTTTACCTCAAAAGAAACTATAGGAAGTACTTGAAGTTACACATCATTTAACAGAAGTCTTAGTTTATTGTTTCATCATTTACTGACAACTTTGATCATGGTTATAGCAATTTTTCAGTCTAAAATTACAAAAGCTAACATTAAAAATCACCAATTACTCATCTGTCACCACCTTTTCAGAGTGCCTGAATTCCCTCATCACATTGTCATAATCATCTTTTGTTGTTCGTTCAGGATAACAACACAGGGTTTTTATACAAGTCTTCAGATTCTTCTCTAAAAGTTCATTTACTTCTTTGTAATCATAATCATCATGACGAATGCCATACAGACATTGGATGTAGTTCCATATAGCACGGCGAAACGTGGATGTATCTACATTATTCTTTGATCCCATTCTGTAGAAAACAAATATCATATTCTACATACAAATTTGTGTTGTAAACCTAAAACAGGTAGGAATGACTCCTTCACTTAAACCATTTCATGGATGAAAAGATTTTAATAATAGCAAACTACTATTTGGATGTATGAGGTTACCTAGTTTACAAGATGTTTAGTCAAATGTGTGCATCGTATATCAAACTACAGACAGTTTATGAAGCCACTGTAGAAACTGTTCTAATTTAATATTTAACTTGTGTCCATCTATAAAATGTGTTGTCAAATAAAACTAACACAACAAAATACACCATTCTTTTACTCAAACGTAAAAAACAAAAAAACATACGTATGGTAAGTCATATCATAAGCTGTCTTGAATTTCTCATCCAAAAATGTACCAGCATCGTAATAAAGACGATTTAGTAGAGAGTAGCCATGATCCTCCCATGAATAATCCTAAAATAAAAATACATAAAGACACTAAAAATATTAAAATAATTCCAAAACCTGTATACACAAAGAAAATTAATATCTCCAATAATTTGTTTCATCCACTTACTACCTTCCATAACCAAGATGGTTAATAATTCAGTTTACCATCTTAAAAACTAAAGTTTTCCTATACCATTACACTAGAAATATATATATAGTAAATTATTTATATTAATCCAAAACTACATTATGGGCTAATCCACACTGTCAACTGCAGAGTTGAAGGGCTGCAAGCTGAATTAAAACTGACCCACTGAACAACACATACCAGGATTTAGAAGGTTAGGGAGTCAGATATGACTCCAGGCATACTCAAAATCTAGCAAATTCAATTCACTTACACAGCATAACAACAAACATACCTGGATTCGGAAGGTGGGAATTTCAGATGCTTCTCGACGTCGTGCAAAGTCACAATAGCTAAAGTCTAAATCACTGGTAAATCTTTGTATGTCTGATCTAGGTAAAGGCATGCCAACATCAGTGATAAGTTCAGCACTTTGATTTTGCTCTTTCTGAAAGCACTTCAACTTCTCTTCCTGTGTTGATTCTTCTTGCTGCTCAGATATAGTTTTCATCTTCAACATTAACAACTCCACTCCTGCTTCAGCATCAACTGCCTGTTATTAACAACCACAACAGTTTATTCCTCTTGTTTATACAGTGATTCTAATACACTCCAAACATTGTTTTAACCTAATACAACACTCAATGTAAAAACTGACAAAGAAAAAACTTGCAGTTATTTGGAACTAACTAATTACACACAGGAAAAAAAGTTAGAGCTGGCTGGTAATTACTTATTTCAGGCTTAATGAGCTTTATATACAAAAGGAATTGGACCTAAACATGTACTATCAGTAATACTTATTGACAAGGTTATGAGTAAGGAGAATGTAAACTACCTGAGTACTATCACAGTTATTATTTGCTTGGTTATTACAAGGAACTGTAGCATGTTGAAAAGTGTGACCCTCATCCGAGTCAGTTTTGGGGTTGATACCACATCCATAGACAAAGGATGAGAGACAGTGAAAGTGGGCAAGAAGAAGGATGGCATGGATGACCTCAGCTAACGACCAATTATCCTTCCCTTTGGTCAGCTTCTAAGCACCAAATAGATATTTGGTAAGTACATAACAGAACATTTTTTTCACTTTAAAACAAGTAAAGAAAAAAGTCAATAACAATGAATAACAAGATTACACAAGCCAATATCTTAAGCACATAATGTTAAATATTTCTTACATACTGTGCTATGTGCTATGCATACTAAATATGGGCATCTTAACAGTGTAGCTTAGTGGTTAGCTTAACAACTGGCACTAATTATATCAACTAGTGTTAAAACTGAAAAATAAATCAATTAAACAGTGTTCATTTTAACAACTTTCAATTATTTAAATCATTCAAGTTCTTATTCAAGATTTTTTAAACAGTTAATGTAATTTTTAAGAAGTCAACAGTTAATTCATTATCAATATTCCCTAATCACATAGCTCTAACATACACTATCTTAATGATAACTCAAAGACTGCAATAACTCAATGCAGTACAAACCTCTATGTGAGACTTGTTGAAAAGCCAGGGTTGGTGGGCAAGTATCTTATTCAGTTCATCAAGATCACATAGTTTTTGAGGAACTTGACACAATCCATTCAGCCATTCTTTGTTCCCTTCCTGCAACAGGAACTCTTTAATTTGTAGCTTCACCAAATATGTACATTGATGCCTTGATGAAGCCTAAAGACAAAAAATATATCCATGAAGCCTTGAAAAATTTATAGATGGGATTTGCAATTAGAAAACCAATATTTTTGTCTTAGTTCTCTTGTGTTAATACCCATCCACACCAGTCATATCTCTCTCTCTCACTAGGTGTTTGGGGATATAAATTTGGAGGGTCAGGTACACTATACTTCTTCCTCCTTCCTTTACATTGTTTGAATGGACTTAACATATTTAAAGTAAATACAGAGAGCTAGAGTGATAGCATAACTCTAACTCTGGTCCTTTTCAGGCAATGGCCATGTATAGTGTTGTTTTTTTGTTTTTTTTAACAAGTATTAGAATGTAGGTGGTCTGTTATTTTAACACTAGTTTTATTATATATATATATATATATATATATACACATTTTTTAACTTGGTTTTATCTTAAAGATCTAATGTACAAGTTTAATGGGGAGAGGTGTTTAGGTTTCTTCATCATATACACAACATCTGTCTAGTTCACATAACAATTCATGTTTTTTACCAACTTTTATCAAATACTATGTAGAAGTCTATCTGGTATTGTTTGTATATTTGACGAAGTGGTTTTAGGTACTCTATATGCTGATGTAGTGTATTTTGTAATGTTTGGAGTCTGGTTTGCAATTGTTTTTCACTTACATTAATCCATGCAGGAGCTGCATAGTTTATTACTGGTCTTATGTGTTGTATATATGAATGATGTTTTCAGGTGTTCCATAATTTTTACCAGTTAGATTCCTAGCATAGTTTATTATTTGCCAAATTTTAGTTTTTATGTTATTTACGTATTTTATGTAAAAATTTTGCAGATATAGCATTCTTGAGAAGTTCTCCATTCACGTAAATCTGGGGCTGAACTTTTTGATGTTTCGTTGATTTTGAAAATATCACTAATTGTGTGTTTATTTTAATTCTATATTTTAGTATTCACTTAATCTGTTTAGTTGTGGTTGTTAGTGGCTGCTATTTCTGGTGTAGAAGCACTTTTCTAAATTGCTACATCATCATCGAACTGTGACATATATCTATGATTTGGGTCTTTAAGTGGCATATTATTTACATACATGATGAAGAGAATAGAACTAACCACCCCTCCTTGAGGGATACCAGCTTCTGGAGTGAAGAACTCTGAGAAAGTTCCCTCTATGTTTATTTCACATTTTCTATTTTTCAAAAAATTAGATAACCAGCAAATATTTCCATGCAATAGTCCCATTTTGTACATACAAAACCAAAGACCACTGTGCCATACAGTGTCAAATACTTTCTTGATATCGAGGAAGCAAGCAACAGTGTATTCTTTTTTATTAAAACTATTTATTTTTGTTTCAGTTAATCTAATTAAATGATCCGTTGATTGTCTATATTTTCTGAATCCATTTCATTCCTCTGGTAATTTTGAAGTAATCTCCAAAAATGTGGAGGGTCATTATTTATTATTCTTTCAAGAATTTTGCCTACACAGCTTCTCAGGCTGATTGGTCAATAACTATTTGGCTGATTTTTCTTCTTTCTGGAACATAAATATATTACCTTGCTTCCAAGAAACTAGGATGTATCCAGAGTATAGAGATAAATTAAATGTGGCTAATAGATGGTTAAATAATTTTGGAGTGCCTTTTTTGTTTGTGTTCCATCATTTCCTGGTGCTTTGTTTTTTGAATTTTTTATTGCTTCTTTGAATTCAGTCAGTGTGATTTTTTTTTTGTGAGTAGTATGCAACAAACTCAAATGATGTCTTAGATATCTGTCTCACCTCTTTTAATGTTAAACAAAAGCTAATAAATCCAATATATTCAATTTTCATCCAATTCTTATCAAAGTACGTTATTGTACTATGTAGGAGTCTATCTGGTATGGTTAGTATGTTAGAATATTTGTGTATGAATTGAGATGATATAGTTCTTGGAACTCTGTATGCTGTTGTGAGGAGTGTGTTTTGTATTGTTTGTAGTTCAGTTTTAATTATTTTATTGCTTACAGTTATCCATGCTGGAGAGACTCCTAGCACAGTTAAGTTCTTAACCAGATTTTATTATTTCATTGACATGATTTATCCAAGTTAATTTTGAATCATAGGTTAGATCTAGAAATTTTGCCAATGGGGCAGTCTGAAGTAGTGTGCCATTCATAAATAATTCTGACATTTGTTTTGTGTTTTGTAGATTTCATAGAGACTACGAGCTGTGATTTTGCTGTATTTATTTTTATTCTATATTTTTGACAGTATTCACTTATTCTATTTAGTTGTGGTTGTATGTTAGTGGCTGCTATCGTGGGTGTTGCGGCACTTTTCCAGAGTGCCACATCATCTGCGAATTGTGAAGAGAATCCATGATTTGGATCCTTCAATGACATATTGCCTACATACATGATGAAGAGTACAGGGCCAATCACCCCTCTCTGAGGGACACCAGCTTCTGGAGTAAAATACTCAGAAAAGGTACCCTCAACATTGAAATATTACTCTGAAGTAAAAAGAACACTGTTTTGCAATTTGTGCCAAATTTTTCATAATTTCATATCAAATGTTAGGTGCTCTTAAAACAACTACAACTGTTTTATGCCTCTCATTACTCCACAGGAGAATACATAGTTCGTCAGTGTAGTCAATGTATTAAAATCTAAAACTAGAAAAATACATTAACTGATATTTAAATGAAAAAAAAAATGAAACACCAAGAGGCAGAATCCCTAAATTTATAAAAGACGGGAATGACATTGCACAAAGATTACTTGCGGGGTATAAAACATTTAATGAACATAATTTAACAAATTACTAGATTTTAGACTAAGTGGCAGTAGTATCTAAGTTTAGTTACATAACGAATTCATGATATTTCAGTGACCAGTGTTAAATTATTTCCGATAAAATCAATTATACTTCAGCTCCTGTTAACGGGAGCTTTTCATACCATGATGGCAATGTAATGCCTGTAATCAAATGGCAGAGGTCCATCACCCTTTAAAATATAGTTCTGTGAACGAAGAAATGGGTCCAAATACTGAGGATGGTAACCCATCGCCTGGGTCACATGGTCAAGCTTATTGTTCTGAAAAAAGGTGTCAGCAAACAAAGCCTGGGTCTATATAAAAAGAAAAAAAGGGTAAAATTAACAAGTCACAATTTCAGTATTATCAATATGTAATTTCTCCTAAATTCTGGAATTTTTTAACAGATCAACAATGAGAAAAATTAATTAGTCATGTTTTTTTGCTTCATTTTAAGTAGCATATAATAAATTTGTTATTATTTCAATTAATTTATTACAGTACAGCTTCTCAAAACAAATTCCTACACATTACATATACAACTTCATAGTGTTTTCACAATAGCTAAACTACACTGGAAGTATTGTATCCAAAATTTCATCTCCTTTACCACTTACAAACTTGACAAAGAAAAACTTCCCCAACGTTATTGCGTGAAAAAAAAACTATTTCTGAGAAGCCTGAATAACAAAATTTTATTCAAGTTTACCTTTGCCCCATTTTTTCAAATCAATTAATAGCATATCTACACTTCATGTATTTAAATTCAAAATACTATGACAGCTTGAAAAATCATTGGTCTTAAATTCAACTTAATATTGTCGCCTACTATTAGAGGTGATAAAAAATCACTAGTTGGTAAATTGGCAACCTAAATTTTGAAATATCTGGATAAGTATCCTCAAGCAATGTACTACAGACCTGAGCCCATCCGCCTACTTTTTTACAAAAATTATAAGTTCAGCCAGTTCTCGCTATCTCTTGAAAGTCTACATGTTCACAATAGTAAGACGTATCAAATGGCCAATCAGAACAATGCAACTGTTGCTAGGGCTTTCGAGGTTCGAGGTCCTTGGCAGACAGAACTGCGGGGAATCACAAAACGATCCCGCATCACGCCACTTTCCTCAACGAACAACAGCAATGCAAGAAAGCCCTACGGCCTTGGCTTAGAAATAGCACCAAGTTAAGGTAAAACAACCAATAACAATTTCGTTGATATAATCTATCGAGGAAGCTACTGCCACAAAAACTATTGAGATGCGCAAGCACCGAGTTCAAAAGAAAACTGATGAACAAACAGTAAGTCACTGTTTAATGTTAAAAAATATTATTTATTCATACTCGATATATTAAAGTTTTAATACGAGTTGTTCTGTAGTTAATAGAAAACTACAGAAAACTCTTGAAAACGACCTCTGTTCTCATTGTCGAGATTGATTTTAAAATGGAAGATATTTTCTATACAAAATACCATCTAGTCAACATGACTTCAGTTTCCCTTATTAGAAGTAATATTACAACCAAAATCGTAAATCCACCATGCTAAATGTGGCTACAACTAACAATGAAGACATTTATAATGAATATTTATGACTTCACATACAATTAAAAAAGCATGTTGCATTACTGCTTAAAAATATGATATACTGGGACTATTATAGAATTTTTTAAACATTGGCCAACGCCTGAGTCGCAAATCACTTAATACTAAATTAAACCTTCACCGTCAAAGTCAGGCCACCTACGGGGTAAAGAAATCATTTTTATTCAATCCAATCGCTGTCACTTTTTCTCAAGATGGTACGTGGCATTAATCTCGCTCGCTTTGCCACGAGCGCTGTTAGTAATTGGTGTAATTATTTTAGTAATTCCATGTAGAGCAAAAGATTAAGAAAAACAGAGTATATTATTTTTTAAAGTTTATGTCCCAACACACATTAAGATGGATCAATTTAAACTTGGCATTATAAGATTTGTATGAATATGGATATATTTAAAAAAGGTACACTACACACTTTTAAACACAAAGGTCAACTGCCAAGAAAACATACAAGTATAAAATTTGCCCGAATTTATATATATAAAGTGACGAAACTAGTTTCCGACAGGCGATCGGGTCTTTTGTAGACAACCATATGTACGTTTAGAAACTTTACGCATTGTTTTTCTTCTAAATACTCACCTAGTTATATTACAAGTCTTAGTGATTCATTTACTAAAACCAAGTAAAAAAAATTCGTTTCTCTTCGATATATCATAATCTATAAGCTGGCATATACGGGATAACATTACCAGTCAGCCTTTAGAAAATCACCTCGACAAGAGTTTGTTATTCAAATACAAGTTAGTTGGCACATGTATTTGAATAAGAAACTCTTTTCGCGTTTACCAGCTACCTATACATTAGTCCCATCAACAACACTAAGACAAGAATCGTTAAATAAACCATTCAAACAACTATGACCTAATTTCTATAATTTTACATGTGCTGTCAGATTTCATGTACAGCGAGCGACCAGGTCACGTGTTGTCCAATTTTCACGTGTTAGCAAATTAATTTTTTTTATATAATTAAACATTTGCGGGCAATTATCACGACTTTTGTCCAAATTACAACTGGAAATTTTTGTAAAAAGTGTCACAGTAAATTAAAAGGTAGGGAAATAAAATCATGGTTGAAAACACGCACAACAATAGATATTCTGCATATATAATTATGTGTATTCTGTATTAAAAAACAAAAACGTGTAACGATAAATATGATGGCAAGTTAAATTTATATGTCAATAGTTATAAGAAGTTAACATAATGAAGTCTATCGGAAACAAAATTCGAGGTGTACAGGACCCGGATATGAATTTATCCAATCAAATTCCAATTCTAAAACTTCGCGGGAAGTGATCTGACAACTAGCTAACAAAATTAACGTGCCGATACAGCCAATCACGATAATACCACATTACTGGTCCTAGCTTACTACAGGTTAAAATAAATACAGTGGAGCCCCTCACTAACGACTTCAAAAATGCCTCGACAAAAAGGTCGTTAATGAGGGGGAGTCATTAGTGAGGGGTGGATACCCAATTCGTTACCAAGATTTAAATTATGTACGTTTTTATAATAGGCAATCGGTCTCTGTTCATTTTAAGGGTATGGAGTATTTAAAAACGAAATAAAAAATGCGGTAATATGTCATGCAAAATATATTTTCACTAGTTCTCACTACTTTACCTTGATTTTATGAGGCTATTAAATGTTTAAACACAAGTCTATTCACCATTCTGTACACAAAAAATGTTCAAATGCAGGTTTAAAATACGATCCTAAAATACATTTCTTAAAAGAATCACTGTAAAATGTTACACGCAAAAATGATCAAATACAGACTTAAAATACGATAAGAAACTACATTTTCCTAAAGAAATCACTAATTTTTGTTTGTTTTTCTTCGAAAATTGTACAGTTTCAATGTCTTTGCTCACTACTACCATGCAATCTACGATGTCCATTTTGCCATGTTTGAGACCAAACTGTAAAAGTTTTTCTGCATATGACATTGCAGTGGCACAGTCAATTGGCTCGAAAGACTCTACAGTTGTGTCGTCACATTCTTCACCATCATCACTCGATTTCTTCAGGACACGCGATATTGTCAGAAACTGAATCATCACAAACTGGAGTTTCGTTGTCGAAGTTGACATATTCGCCAAGAGTTACACCATTCAAGACAGGCCTGAAGTCGGGGTCAGATTGGTTTTCTGAAACTTTCGTTTGACACTTCGCCTAAACAGAAGTTAAAGCCGCATTTCAAGAAACACTTTTGAATTGTGGAAGTCTTAACTCGAAGCCAAGCGACGCGTAACCACACAATTGCGTTCAGAAGAGTGATTTTTTTGCACAACTCGGGACCTGTAGCCGTCTGGTCGTTATCCATGTAAAACAAAAGTTGTCTCAAGAATGTTTTGCGATACAGCAGTTTGACGGTCTGTACAACTCCGGCGTCTCAAGGCTGTAGCTTAGAAGTTGCATTAGGAGAAAGTAAAACGATTTGTACATTAGATAGAGGGATTGCAACATGAGCAGTGCAATTGTCGATAAAGAGCAGAATATTGCGTTTCTAAAGTTTCATTTTGTTGTTAAATTTTTTTGCCCATTCGGTAAATATGGGAATTGTCATCCGGGCTTTTCGGTTGTGATAATAATCTACACCCAATGAACTAATATCAGAATTATGAAAGCAACGCGGCTTAGCACTATGACCAATAATAACAAGTGGCCGAACTTTCTCTCCCGACATTCTACAACAAAGCATTACTGTAACTCTCTTTCGAAACGTTTACACCGGATGTCGTTTCTCCCTTCTTGACCATTGATTTCGTTGGAAGTGATCTGTATTGTATCCCAGTCTCATCAGCGTTAAATATGTCATTAGGGGAATAGCCTTCACAGATGGATTAGTCCAATCTTCAACTGCTTATTGAGAAACTTCAGCACTTTCGCCACAGAGAATAGCTGCTTCGATATTATGCCTTTTTACGAATCTATCTAACCATCCATTGCTAGCAGAGAATCCTTCATTGCCAAGCTGAGACGTCAATATTAATGCTTTTTCTTGAATTACCGAAGTTTCCCGGTAATTGGTAGATTCCTGGATCTTGTATTCACAAACCACTGCCACACCTTCTCATCCAAGTCGTATAGGCATCTTCTCTTGTTCTGCTTTTTCGCCTGTTTCCCACTTTTTCAAAATTGTTTTCTTTCTCTTTAATGATTGTCTGAATTTGGGTTTTTCCAACTCCAAGATCCGTGGCGATTTTTATTGCAGTTTCCCCTTTGTCGTGTCGTTTAATGACGGAAACTCTCTCTCTCTTCTAAGTTAAGCAACTTTCTCTTCGACATTCTGGTGAAATATTTACCAATGAAACTTAATCTTCTTTTCGATTCGACGCACTGGAAATAGATTTATTGTTGAAGTAAATTACGTAATACTGTTTAACTACGGAATAATTAAACTCATTTGTAATATGCCATAAATGAGAAGGCAGACCGCTATGTAACTTCACAGAATATGCCACATAATAATGTCACTTAGTCGTTAGTGAGAGGTAAAATAATCAAAATTGTTCAATTTGGTAGGTCGTTAGTCGCGTTTGAGGGGAAGTCGTTAGTAAGAGGGTCGTTTGTGAGGGGCTCCACTGTACAAATCGGTCATTAGAATCCATAGGTAATAACTCAGGAATATATTTGTATTTACAAATACAACATAATATTCTTTGTAATGAATGAACAAACTGAATAGAGATTTATGGAGCTCGCAAAAGTCAAAGTAATGACAAAATACACTACCAATAAGTACAACTTATTACAAGTTACGGTTAGATTACTAATACCTGGACCTCAAAACAACAAAAAGACATCACAAGCTTACATTGTAAATTGCATTACTGTGATACATTTAAATCAATAAAAATAATCTTAACTTACTGTTTTATCACCGATTTGTCCCATGGTATTTTTTTCTTTCAAAGTTTGTCAAAATTGGCCGTTGAAGAGGAGACAGAGTCACTGACTAGGCCTAACGAGTTTCGGAATTGTCTAGTGTCACGAAAGACGGCTTTGTTTACGATTCAGCTCAAACTTCTAACCCTTTTCAGACTGACTTATCAAATACTCGACCTTTAGGTTAATTTTTTAAAAAAATAGGACTTAAAGTTGGTTATCTAATAAATTATTAAAACAAAGTGGAAGCTAAAATTTTGGTCTACACGACCAAAGTTTATTTCTTGTCAATAAATAGCAAGTGAAATGGTTATCAAATACGTTACCGTTTTAATTTAACTTAGCTTAAGGCTATAATTACTCTTGTTCTCTAATATGAATCACCTTAAAATGGCAAATAACGAGTTAGCCCATACTTAAATTTCCAATTCCAATAACTAACACACTCTCCAACGAGATAGATATCAAGCGAATGCCGGTAATCTCGACCAAGCAACACCGAACAAACAGCTGAGCAGGTCAGCTGGCTCAGGAGATTGAAGCAAGCCAATCATAACTCGGAGCGTGCCGAAACAACCAATCACAAATGGCAACTACAAACGGAGCAGCAGTAATGTGAATTGCATCATTCATCGGGCGAGCCTATATCTCCATTATGGGTAAGGAGAGGAGTTGTTGCTCGACACCATACGGCAGAGTTTGAAACAACAATGTTCCGACAGCAAGTTAAACTCACTCGTACACAACGATGTAATAAGTGTCGTATAAAGAGATTCCCCGATAATTATATGAATAACTATTCTTGGTAACCACTGTGCTAAATTCTGAACCTTACAACAACAGATTAACATAAACAAAGGCTGTAGAATCTATTAGAATGTGAATTCGAAAAACAAAAAAGAAAGAAAGAAAAGTATCACACCCAATAACACCCTAACAATTTATAAGATCTAAATCTTATCAGTCAAAGAATATGCCCCTCTTGCCTACGCTAAATAATTTAGGTCTAATTCATACCAACTTATGATCAGAACAAGTTACCTGCTTAGAGAAAAACATAAAATTAACTTCATAACGAGTATAGATAATTAAGTATCCTTTCCTTACTTATAAAATTAGGATACATCGTAAACGATATAAAACAACATACCATCGCAGCTTCTACCATAACAGCTCCATGAAAAACTTTAAACAAAACTATGTCAACCTCCCTATCTTGTCACACAGAATCCTTTTTAAATAATATCATGTGTGTTCGAACTTGGGAGCTTTGTTACATGTTATCCCCTTATCAGCAATTCCTCTAACCATAACTCACTTGGGCCACCACCTATTGATAAGATTCTACCAGTCATTTTTAAAGTATTCGATTCAAACCTGGACTAACAATCAGTGATGTCGAGAAACCCACTTGTTGAGAATTTTATATGCAAAAACGGCTCGTTTGGGTTGAGAAAATATTTCAAATAAAAGAGCGAACAACGTTTCGACCTTCTTCGGTCATCGTCAGGTTCACAAAGAAAGAGGTAACTGATCGGAAGCTGACCACATGTTTTGAAGGGGTTGTGTAACTGAGTGTCGTAATGTAGAGGGCGGGATTAGATGTTTGAATATATAATTTTATCTATAATATTAATATAGGTATAATGGCGTTCCTTTATATTGGTTTATTTTTGGTTTAAGTTGTATAAGTAAGGCTTCTTTAATTTTGCGTTTGTTTATGTTTGTTTCTTTATTTAGTATTTTAGTGTTTTCTATGGTTATGTTGTGTTCATTTGACTTGCAGTGTTCGAAAACGTATGAAGGTGACTTTTTATGTTCTTTTAATCTAGTTTCCATTTTTCTACTTGTTTCTCCAATATGGAAGTCGTGGCAGTTATCACATTGTATTTTATAAATAATGTTGGTGTGGTGTTTGTCAGTGTAGTTCTTACATAGTATAGACCTCAGTTTTGTGCCTGGTTTTTGAATAAATTTAGTATTAACTGGAATGTTATATTTTGTTACTAGTTTTTGCCAAATGTTGGTTATTTGTTTGCTGATGTCAGGAATATATGGTATACAACAGTATATGGTTTCGTGATTTTTTGATTCGTGAGATATATTTACTTTTGTTGGTTGATTTTGCTTTCTGTCTAGGTGTCTGTGTATAATGTTTTCTACGGTTTGTGGAGGAAACTTATTGATGTTGATGAAGTATTGTTTTATTTTGTCTAATTCATCGTTAATTTTATCTGGTGAGCATAGTTTTATGGCTGTGTTTATCTGGTTTCTTAGTATGTTCAGTTTTTGTTTTGTTTCATGTGCTGAGTCCCAAGGAATGTATAGTCCAGTATGGGTGATTTTTCGGTGGATTTCTGTTTTGAATTGTGTGTCGGTTCTTATAATTTTGAGGTTAAGAAATGATATTTGATTGCTTTCTTTCTGTTCACATGTGAAGTTAATGTTGGGATATATAGAGTTAATGTGATTGAAAAAATTAAGTATGTGTTCTGTAGATTGGAATCCCGCAACCGTGTCATCTACATATCTTGTACCAGTATAGTGGTGGATGTAATGCTGTATTAATTGCTTGTGTTTCAATTTGTGTCATAAAATTATTGGCTAGAACTGGTGATACTGGGTTGCCCATGCTTAGGCCATTTGTTTGTATATAGTTTTGGTTGTTGAACATGAAGTTTGTCTTTATTGTGGTGAATTCTATGAGGGTTGCTAACTGGTTACTGGGAATGTCTATAATTGGGTTAGGGTCTCGGATATAAAGTTCTAAAACTATCTTGCAGGCTTCTGTTGTTGGAATTTCTGTAAAGAGGGATATAACATCGAAACTGGCCATTAAGGCTTTATGATTAAGTTGATTTAGATTAGACTTGAAATTAAAAGAGTCTTTGATGAATGAGCTGGCTGATGTTACATATTTGGAGAATGCCCATGCTATGTATTTACCAAGATTGTAATTAAACGATTCATATGTTGACATTATTGGTCGTAATGGACAATCTGGTTTATGAGGTTTGGGGGTGCCGTATATTTGCGGTGTGCATGAGTCGGTTTTACGTAGGTAGGAATAAAGTGTTTGTGAAATTGTGTTGGCTTTTTTCATTTGTAGTAGTAATTTGTTCAGTTGCGTCTCATGTGTCTTTGTTGGATTTGTGTGTATTGGTTTAAATTTGTTCGTGTCTGATAGGATGTTATTCTAACTGAAAGAAGACAACTTAGATAATTTTACTGACATCCAACAGCCAAACTTCCCAGGTAAAATTACAAATTTATATTTTCCAGAAACACCTAAAAACAACATCTTAAATGATTTTTCAAAGAATTTTCTTACAAAACCATCAACATAATTTCACAAAACAGAAAACTAAAAAACAAGCTTACAAAAAGAGACATTAATTCCATTAAAAACCTAAAACAAGACAGAAACATAAAAATTCAAACCTGGACTGTTTGATTTCACATGCAAGCTGCAGTATCAATCAGAAATAAGCGTGATATTTATATCCAATATACTTGATTGTGTGATTTGCACGTGGATAAGGTCTGCGCGGATACAAATACTAAATATTTAGACTCGTGTTAATTCAAACTCGAAGTACCTGCGTTTGACATTCAAATCTAATTTAGGGCCCACACTAGGCAAAGGATCGTTTGTTTTGGAATTCGTATAAAGTTACACCAGGGTTATCTGCGCTAGCTCTCCCTAATTTAGTAGTGAAAGACTAGAGGGAAAGCAGCTAGTCATCACTAGCCATCGTCAACTCTTAAACTGCTTTTAAACTATATCAATGTATAACACCTCCACAGCTGAAGGGTGAGCACGTATGGTGGGACGGGGAATAGAGCACGTGAACCTCAAATTGTGAGTCAAACGCTTTAACCACCTGGCCTTGCCGGACAGAATATACTAGCTAGTTTGTTCGTGTAAAGTTAAACACAAGGCTACACAATAGCTATCTGTGCTCTGCCCTCCAGAGGTGTTGAAACCCCATTTTTAGCATTGTAAGTCCACAGATATCACTCTGTGTCATCAGGGAGCGCACTAGACAGAAACCCACAGGGATTAAATCCCAATATTATGTTATATACGATTTTTTTAAATATATATATACACACACAGTAGCAATAAAGATATAAAATGGTAACTTTAATAGCATTATCATATGTAATAAGCATAAGTTAACAGTATCCAAACAAAAACTAATAATGAAGTGAAAATATAAAACATTAAAATTTAATCCAAATACGCGCAAACACAAAATATACAAAAATAAAAATGAATGCCATACTAATAAAGCCAAACTGCTCTATAGCTATGTACCAGTATTTAAAAAACATTCATCCACCACCTCGGAAGAGAGGGTTTGTTTGTGTGTTTTGAATTTCGCACAAAGCTATTCGAGGGCTATCTGTGTTAGCCGTCCTAATTTAGCAGTGTAAGACTAGAGGGAAGGCAACTAGTCACCACCCACCGCCAACTCTTGGGTTACTCTTTTACCAACGAATAGTGGGATTGATTGTCACATTATAACGCGCCCATGGATGAATCCAACTCCACAAATACAAATGGAAGACTTCCTGAATGACGACCTCCCTACACATACTCTGTATGCCACTAATAAGAATAACATACTAGACATATGTTTAATCTCGTACAATATGAGCCAAAAATAGTTAAATTTCATATGGGAAAAGATATAGACAGTGATTATTTGCCTATATGGCGTGTCTTCTATCTCACCCCCCTTAAAAATACAATATATAGGAAAGAAAAATTTGACTACAAATAGGCTGTTTTTTGTTGTTTTTTTTAATTTTGCACAAAGCTACCCGAGGACTATTTGTGCTAGTAGTCTCTAATTTGGCAGTGTAAGACTAGAAGGAAGGTCATCACCACCCACCGCCAACTCTTGGGTTACTCTTTTACCAATGAATAGTGGGATTGATCGTAACCTTATAACGCCCTCACGGATGAAAGGGCGAGCACGTGTGGCGCGACGGGGTTGCGAAACCCGCGACCTTCAGATTACGAGTTGCACGCCTTAACACGCTAGGCCATGCCGGGCCCGGAAGACAGGGAGAATCTACTGTGAGACATTAGGTGAAACAAACTGAAATTATTTAACAACCCAGTTCAGTCGCTTGTAGTCACAAAATGTCGAACCTTACTCCACTTTTAGTGTTTAAATTATAGTTTTATATATATATGTGTATAATAACGGTTAAGAAGTATTGTAATTGTTTTCATAAGATTAGATATATGTAGTTTAGTTTTAGGGAAAGTTTAGAAGGATTTTTTTGGTTTCTAAATAGTTTCTGTTAATTTTGAACTTGAGCTGTTGCTGATTCAATACCCACCTACTTAGATTAGCTAATCATATATGCATAGCTTGATCTCATGTTTAAAAACATTATTAATGTAAAATTATCATATTATTTGTTTATTAATGTAATAAACTACAGATTATTACCAACCTGAACAGACACAAAAACTAACTAAAAACTTATTCATGCTTGTTTGTTTCTCATAATTATCATTCACAGATTTAAAGCAACAACAACATATTTTACATATAAATAGCTAATAGTAAACTTCACAATATATGAGGATATCGCTTTTCCTCGATGATGAATGTGTTGACACTGAATACAAAGGATTAAGTTTCACTAAAACGTTTGACTCTTAACATCAAAGAAACGTGAGTTTTAAATTTAATATATTCAGAAAGAAATGTAGAAGATGTAACTTTAAAGTACTAAAGAATAGGAAAAAATTAAATGTACGAACTCACCTTATAGTATGAAAACAATCTACTCGAAGAAATCATGGTCAAAAGAAAATGGTTCTGTGGAAGGACAAAGTTTGGACTAGCTAAGGATTAGTAAAAGGTCAAGATGTCCAAGGACAGGGATTACTGACGCCGTATTACGCCCCTTTAAAATGAAAATAGCATTAACTTGACCTTAAGAAAAATTTCAAAGTTCCTAAAGTCAACTTTCAGAGATCGTTGACTTCCGGTATTGCTTCATTGTTGAATCGACACACTCAACGACCCAAAGGGACATTAGTTGAAAAATACAATATGGAGACTTCAATGAGTGGTCTGACATTCGTGTAAGGTGACTTGGAGTTTACTGTAGCAACTTTTTTTTTTTCCTTTTAAAACCAAATTAATGTAAAAACCGAACATTTTAGACAGGACCTTATTTATTTTTATTTAGCATCATTTCGAGTGATTGCTCTTCGCCGCTAGTTGATTTTGTTTCTCTTCCAATGCTTTGATTTTACAACAATTTCATTTTTTTA
Source organism: Carcinoscorpius rotundicauda (assembly GCA_011833715.1). Classification (NCBI taxonomy): domain Eukaryota; kingdom Metazoa; phylum Arthropoda; class Merostomata; order Xiphosura; family Limulidae; genus Carcinoscorpius; species Carcinoscorpius rotundicauda. The sequence continues at coordinate 115,364,891 of CM022391.1, read as the reverse complement.
CAGTTAACTCTCAAAATTTTCCAAGTTCCAGTTCTTCTGAAGACGCCTTTCTTTTGCTTGACATCCATCTTGGAAGAGAAAACAAAGCCAATAAAGTGTTACAAATCTATGGTAATCGTCGAACCAACCGGACGTTAAGGTACTGAATAATATCGGATGATTTTAAATTGGTCCTGTTTGACTAACATCTCACAATCACGTGACGGGGTAGTATTTTTATTGTTCAAGTAAAATTAGCCAGTAAGCAAAGCCTGTTCGTTAGTCAAAGTCCAGTAGTGGTTATGCCTTTTAAATTAATTTTATAACTTACCGTAAAGTCCGGCGTATAAGACCCCTTTTTAATAACCAAAAGTTAGCCCCATACTTGAGGGGGTCTTATACGCCGAGGAAGAAAATCATAACTCAATAAAACAATCTAAATTGAATTAAAATGTAGCATAAAATTATTTAATTTGTTTAAAAAAGGGTATTGTGTAAAAGTAAATATTTTTATTAGGAATTTGGCGCTATACAACAGCGCTATACGTCAATTCTAAAGTCACGGGATATTATGACATTATGATATTATGACATATTATGCCTTGCGCAAAGCGTGTGCATTTCATAACGACTTTCGACCTGCCAATTCTGTGACAGTTTTCGAAGCATTACGAGAAAGTGAGTGAAAGCAAAAATTCATTTCTATGATTCTAACTTGGCCAATTACCCTTAAAAATGTTCTCGTCTCAAAGAAAATCTCATGAAGCAGGTTTTAATGCTACGGCAAGAAAATTCGATATTACTACCAAAATGGTAAGAGATTGGAAGAAAAAAGAAGATATTTTTAAAAAATTAACTCGCAGAAAATGCGCAATAAGAAGCGGCATAGAGCATTGGCCTATTTTGGAAGAAAATGTTTCAAATATGATACGAGAGAGACGTCAGAATGGCTATGTCGTTACACAGAACCAAATTCGCATTTTTGCGCTTCAATGGCCCAATCAAATCAGGATAAAGCAAAAGGATTTAAAGCTATTAAATCATGGTGTTATCGATTCATGAAAAGAAATGACTTTGTGATTAGGCGACAAATTAAAATTGCACAAAAGCTGCCAGAGGATCTCAAAAACAAAATTTTCAATTTCCAAAGATTTGTGATAAATCAACGCAAGGAGTTTTTGTTCATGTTAATGCTAAAGGATGGATGGATGAAGAGGGAATCAAGCTATGGATTCAAAATATTTGGAATAGAAGACCAAATGCTTTTATAAATCCTCGTAGCTTATTGGTATGGGATATGTTTAAGCCCCATTTATCTACTGGCGTTAAGGAAAGATTGGTGACAAATAGAACTGACTTGGCTATTACTCCTGGAGGATTGACGTCTGTTTTGCAACCTCTAGACGTGTGTTTAAATAAGCCCTTTAAAGATCATATGCGTAAGCAGTGGAATGAATGGTTTACCAGTGCTGAAAAATCATTAACAAAAGCCGGAAATATGCGTCCTCCTTCATTTGATACTCTTTGCGAATTTGTTGAAAAGGCATGGAATAATTTAGAACCTTCAATGATTAAATATTCTTTCAAGAAATCCTGTATTTCGAATGCTATAGATGGCACCGAGAACACTCTCATTTGGGAAAATGATGAAGACTATGAAACTAATGTTACACCATTGGATGACGAGGGCCCATATGATAACTTTTTAGCCGAAGTAGATTAAGAGCTCGTAAATGAATTTAATGAATTAGACTCAGAGGAAGATGATTTTGCTGAACTTGATGAATGAAATTTTTAATTTTAAACTTTTTGTTGTTTTGACGAATATATTTTGTTACCAAGTTAGTCTTTTTATTACTTTTAATGTATTTTATTATATTTATACGCAAAATATTTTTCTTTCGAATAAACAACTACCAATAGATTTTTCATCTTCAAGTACATATATTTTAAATGAGGGGTCTTATACGGCAAGGATATGCTAAATCCCAGTTTTTACTTTATAATTTAAGGGATGGTCTTATATGCCGGACTTTACGGTACATCCAAATTATTTTAACTTTCAGGAACTTTCATTTAAATTAGATTTTTATTTTGCGCAGAGTTACACAAAGAATTGTACAGTGGTAATCATGGGATTGAACCCCGAATTTTAACTGTATGTGCTTTCAAGAATATTTTAAAACCAAGAAACGGTGGTATATTCCTAATTTGAAGTTTGTTTCTGAATGAAATTGGGTGGTACGTGATCTATAAACGACTCGTAAATTACCTTATAAGTTAGATTAAAACTAATTTATTGTCAAAAGTATTGTTATGTTTTGTTTTAAGAAATAAAACTAAATGTACTCAGTGTCTCGCGATTTGCGGCAACAGTAAGAGATTTCGGAACCTCGGAACCTAGTAGCCCAGAAATAAGTGATGGCTTCTAACGTTAAAAAACAACTTTCAGTTTCGAGAAATGTATAGTACACGTCAGTTCCCTGTTCGATGATACTCAAACCAGCTAGTGAATCTGTTCAACAATGAAACCAGTTCAAAAACTCTAAAAAGAAACGCTTTTGAGAGGGGCTATTGACTTTGTATAAACACAATTTATTTCTCCCTATATATATATATATATATATCTTTTATACACATATACAGAGACACAGAAAGGGAGAGACAGAGAGAACAATGCCGTGAACGACTTAACTTTTTAGTGATGTCGAGAAAACTCACTTGTAGAGAAATATATATGCAAAAACGGCTCGTTTGGGTTGTTATTTGTTATTTTGAATTAAGCACAAAGCTACACAATGGGCTATCTGTGCTCTGCCCACCACGGGTATCGAAACCCGGATTTTAGCGTGTAAGTCCGCAGACATACCGCTGAGCCACTGGGGGGCAATTGTTTGGGTTGAAAAAATATTTTACATAGAAAAGCGAACAACGTTTCGACCTTCTTCGGTTATCGTCAGGTTCACAAAGAAAAAGGTAACTGACCGGAAGCTGACCACATGTTTGGAAGGGGTCGTGTAACTGAGTGTCAGAATGTAGAGGGCGGTGTTCGATGTTTGAATATATATTTATATATATATAAATATAGGTAAAAAGGTGTTCCTTTGTGTTAGTTTCTTTTGAGCTTGAGTTGTTGTATAAATAAGGCTTCTTTAATTTTGCGTTTGCTTATGATTGTTTCTTTATTTAGTATTTGGGTGTTTTTATGATTATGTTGTGTGCCTGGTTTTTGAATAAATTTGGTATTAACTAGAATGTCATATTTTTTACTAGTTTTTGCCAAATGTGGGTTATTTTCCTGCTGATGTCAGGAATATATGGTATGTAGCAGTATATGGTTTCCTGATTTTATTTTAATTCGTGAGATATATTTACTTTTTTTGATTGGTTTTGCTTTTTGTCTAGGTGTGTGTGTATAATGTTTTCTACGGTTTGTGGAGGAAACTTATTGATGTTGGTCTATCTCGGTTGTACCATCCTTTAAGTAAAACTAAAACTATTAAATAAAAAAATTAAATCCAGACCTTACCATTTTTATATTTGTCAAGTTAAAAAAACTCACTAAACTTTTTACCGATTGGGAGTATTTGTCATGTCAAATAATTTAAAGAAACATCTTTAATGTTTAAACCGCCTTGACGTAAAACAAGAAGTTGTAGTTTATCTGTATTTATTTATTTTACATTGTGTCACTCTCTTTTTAACTATAAAACAGCTGCCGTTCTAACATACATCAATGTGACACACAATACAACTTTATATTCTACCCAGTTTATTAACTTATTACTATCATATACTTTGTTCATGTCATCACAAACTACTTATTTATGTGAAAAGAAACAGCTAGTGATTTCTTTAAGCTACGTACCACACATTAATAAAATCAAATATTCAACTATGTTGTCGGTACACTTTAGTCATCGTCTGGTTGATCAGTCATCACTTGATAAGAGTCGAGTCTCGCTGAGTAGGTATTTGGGTATTGATGTCAAATACCCAGGAGGGTCAGGTACATTAGACCTCTTCCTCCCTCCCGAACGTTGATAGCGTCTGTCGTTCAGGGATTTGTTTTATAATAGCTTTAGGCCAGAGTAAAAGTATAACACCGCACTCAGGGCACAGTCCATGCATGGACGTACAAGAAAAGTTTTTTCCCCTTTAATTATTTCTTCTTTTTTTATTTTAATATATTTTCTGTATTTTTTTCTTCTTTTTGATTTTCATTTTGATTTTTTTATATTTTCCATATGTATTTTTTCTTTTTTTTCTTTTCATTTAATATATATATATATATATTTTGTTACAATACAACACTCTCGGTATATCCTCTCATTGTCTACATAGTTACTCCACAACACTCTTGGTATATCCTCTCATTCTCTACATACTTACACTACAACAATCATGGCATGTCCTCTCATTCTCTACATTGGTACATTACAACACTCTTGGTATGTCCTCTCATTCTCTACATAGTTGCTCTACAACACTCTTGGTTATCCTCTTATTTTCTACACAGTTACACTATAATTTCAGTATATTTCTTGATAAAGGTCTACCCGATAATTATCGACATTTCAGAGACCGGGCAAAGGGGTTTATGAGAGGGTCTATCTGTCCGTCAATTCCTTTACTTACACAAAATAATCGATTTACTCGACAATGTTCACCGTAATGGAATATAAATACGTATATTATTTCCCAGTTAAAAACTTTCTTCGTACACATGCTATTACAAAACATTCTAGTCAATCTCAATTTAGCACAAGTCTTGGAGAGCGTGAGGTGAGTGAATTTGCCTTTACTGCAAAAGTCCTGGAAGAGGGAAGTTAGGCTTATGATATTCTTCAGGCAGAAGTGAAATGCTTTATTTTGACAATGCCATTGTACAGGCTGTTTGAAAAATAATAAAAAATTGTCTTATACGTTTTCACTTGTTGTTAATCCTCATAAAAGTGCTCGGCGGGATTTATGATCAATATGGATGGGTGGGTGTCACGCCTCACGTAGTTGTGAATGTCGTTTGTGTACTGTATTTTACCAGAGAAAAAGAAGTGGAGTTTTCGTCCGTTTCGCCTTCCTGGTAATCCCGCTTATGATAGAGAGTCTATAAGCAATTGAGTTGACAGTTTTCACTGATTCCTACACATTAACCAATCTTATTTCGATGGAGAGAAAGATGAAAAAATTTGTTTGTCTGCTTGTCGTTAAGCTCAAAGCAACACAGTGGGCTATCTGTGCTGTGCCCACCATATGCATAGAAAACCGATCTTTAGTATCGTAAGCCTTCAACTTTACTGGCGGGGGAAGGAGGAGTAATATGAAATAGTGTTCCAGGAAAAAAAAAACATTGAAAATCCTTATATGTTACCTGGAAAACATATTCTTCATAAACTTGTTTCTATAGCGAAATGTAGCTCTCTTAGGACAACGTGGTTTCAAAAAATAATCATTTTAAATATGGGGCAAAGGTTTCCTTTACAACCATCTTGTAGACAGACAGGACAAGGAAAGTTTATCTTGTTAAGAACACCAAGTTGGTTGTTTTTCTTCTACTTTATATTTCTTGTTAGGTATACATTTGATGAAACCCTGAATGGAAGATGTAACAACTTGCTGAGAAAATATGATAAAGACATTACTTGAGAGTGGCCACAAGCATCAGCAGTCGACCAGCAAATACGAACTATGGAAAGATAATAATACGAACAGTAAACATTGTCTACTTCATCTATAACTCGAGGCTATTAGCCAAATCGTTACTTCTGGCAGGTGAACCCTGGTCGTGTTACACTGTGATTAACCGGGACAAACTTTCTGTGGAAGGTTAGGGCTCTTTTAAACTGGATTATTACATGTTTCTGACTTTGATCATATATTAGTCTACACGCGAGCTGAGTGTGCTTCGACGAATAAGAAATTTCACACCATTTAACTACAGACGTGGATAGTAGAAAATTTAGTTAAAATAGGCTTGACGTGTGTAAAACTGCTAACTTTATACGACCTCTACAGACAAGACAGGTTATGAAGGAAAGGCTTAGCTCTCAACCGAAAGCCAAAGGGGACGAGATGAACAAACAACTTGTCAATAAATCTGCAGCTGTCTGATTTGTTTCTTATGACATTTTCTACTACTCCTGCCTATGAAAAGGTCTAGCAGCAGTACAAGTATAAAGTATCCATCGGATGGGATATTTACCAGGTTTGTTTATGTCTTAATGGCACAAACAAATAACGATATAAGACAAATGTACCTTTAACTTGCTGCGTTGCATGTACGACCCATTAACTGTACACAGCATCGTGCAATGTTTAATTACATATATTAAAGCCACTGAGAACAACCGCCACTTTCCATTATTTAGAACTAATAATCAATGGGAAACCAGCCAGTTAGTACCACCTTAACACCCACTTATCACGCTAGTGGATTACCTATCACTCTTATAACGCACCCACAGCCTAATGTTAGGGGAATATTTCGTGATATCGCACGAATCCGAATCCGAGTCGCTAGCTCCGAAATCTATAGCTCTGCTACAAAGACATACAAGGGAAGTACTGCCGAACATGCCACTCGAGGATGGTGCAATCTTTTCTGGTCGCTGGAATCGGTGGTAGAAAAATTTCGAGATAGGATGTATTGTGGCCACAGATTATTTGTTGAAGTTTTTGTTTTTTCATAAAATACACGCATTTAACGGTTTTTTTGTTAACAATTAACAGCACGAGTTCCGAATTAGGAAAAAACAAGTCTCCATATTAACAGGTGAATAGATGAAAATCTCATAAAAATATAAGCAGCTAGTCGTCATCAACACCGCCAACGTTTGGGCTACTCTCTCTCTTACTAACAAATAGTGGGATTGGTTGTAATATTATAACGCCTCCACGACTGAAAGGGCGAACATGTTTGGTAGGACGATGATTCGAACGGGCGACTCCAAAATTGTGAGTAGAGCTCCCTAACTAACTGCCTAGCCATGTTAAGCGAATCATCTAGTCGTTTCGTAGTATTCAAGAAGTTAAAAAAATACCCATAAGGTACATAACATAATATATCTGAAACTTACAACTTGGAACAACAGTGGAAAACTGGAAATAACCAAGTAGGGTTAAGTATGGGAAAAGTTGGAGTGACGTCATGGCAGATCAACATGAGAAACAAAAAGTTTTTTTTTTTCTTTTGGTGGTCGGTTGTGACGTCATTCAACATTTTCTCACATTTAACTTTACTTATTCATTTACAGTTGGTCTTTGATGAGTAAAGGTCCATCTTTCGAAAGGATTGGTTACAGAATTTTGTATTTTTTTTCTTAAATTGATTTTCTGAATCTCCGTATTTCTCTGAAGTCACGAACGCAGGACAACGAGAATGGTAACTCTTTCCAATATCATCTTCTGCTAAGAACAAGTATTCATGTTAAATAATAGTTTGGATCGCTCAAGGTTATATCTCCGTTAGTTTATTATATCACTAGCTGATTGGAGCTCTACGTCTCAAAACTCGCTTTTTTCTGGTTTAAAAGTTTATCACGTGTTGTTCTACTTGTTAAATTTTCAAAAGCGTCATTGCAATAACATAAACTCAGAAAAGTAAGTAAAAATTAAACTGACAAACTTAAAAGAAGAAGCAAGTTGTTGATTTTAGTACACCCTCGTCCAAAGTGTTCGGCGGAATGTTCTAAACAGATTGAACATGACTGATCCTAACAAGTTCAGCGGCTTATCCGTCAAACGAACGATCAGCCAGAAAAAGAGTCGGGTATGGGTGAACAGTAAACAGATTCTTGCTGCCACTGCTGACTGAAAACTAAAAACATCAGACACACTCAAAGTTGTTACTCTCCAACATAGAGTCAGACACATCCAAAGTTGTTACTTTCCAAATGAGTTATTGTTAGTATGGAGTTTATAAACGACCTAGAGTTCCAGAAACAAGTAGTGGCATAATGGTAATCTTTATAAAGGGGTGGGGAGTTGCGTCCTGTCAGCTATGATATACGTCTGGAAAAGAATGGTCAGTTTTTCTTCACTAAAATGACGTTCTTGTTTCCCTAACCGTTTAATATACACATATATTTATGTTTACATTCGAACACGGGTACAATGATTTATTTCACAGACTCTGGTTTTTCGGTTAGTATGAACTTCTCACATTTAGTAAATGCAAAATATATACTCTTCCCTCTCCACTAGAAGATCCTGGCAACGCATATAATAACTTAAACAGAATTGTATTGAATGATTTAATTAATTTAATCTCGTAGGAAGAGTTCAACGTACAACGCCTAAATCCGGGGTCCTATTCACCGAGGCCTAGTATGGCCAGGTAGTTAGGGTGTTCGACTTGTTATATGAGGGTTCGAATCCCCGTCACACCAAACATGCTCACTCTTTCAGCCATGAGAGCGTTACAACGTGATGGTCAATCCCACTATTTTTTGGTAAAAGAGTAGCCCGAGAATTGGTGGTGATGACTAGCTGCCTTCCCTCTAGTTTTACACTGTTAAATTAAGGACGGCTAGCGGAGATAGCCTTTGTATTGTTTGGACAAAAATTTCAAACAAACCCAAACCTATTCACCACGTGGCCACAGCACATAGACCAATGTGGCTTTCCTCTGACACAAACAGTCAGATTCTGCACGCGTGCATAGTATGAATAAATTTAGGTATCTTTCTATATTTGCCTATCTTTAAGCAGAAAGATATACAACGGACTTTTTTTATTTTCCTCTCATCGCGGGTTTAGAGTTACAAGTCATCACACTTACTGCTGAGTCACGGAGAGCATATTTCATAGACAGAACGTTTCAATAAATATGAGAAGGTTGAGTTGGAATTAAACTATTGGAATTAAAACAACTCAGATAAACGGGGACAGAAACGGATCTTAACCTTCAAGGAAAAATGCCATTCTCTAATAGATTTATCATAAGGATGAAATTGAAAATAAAAACTGCCTGTCTTTAACAGGCACACATACACGTTTCTTGAGTGGTCGAGTAATAAGACTCTTGTTTCACATCTTGAAGTAAGGAAGACGTGATGCTCAGTTCCCTGATGTAGACACGAGAGATAGACCAATGTGGCTTCATTCTAAAGCAAACAAAACATTCAACACTTAATCGGAAGACAAACAATGTCAAGTAAGAAATTACAAAATGTCAACCAAATTACAGAAAAACTTTAATGAATATGGGAGTTAACATCAACAATTCGTGGCAAACCGTCCTCATTCTAGTAGCTGGAAGCAAAAGTTACTCGCAAAATAAACAGGAAAAGTTATTTTCCAGAAGAAGAATTATGTGAGAAGCAACGAGGGATATTAGAGATGATGAAACAACAAAAAAGTAGGAGATTCTCTGGAGTCTTAGTTGTAAGAATGCAATGAATAGTAATGCTTCATTTAAGGTTCAATGAACTACATGAAAACTTAAAGAGAGCGAAGTTCTGTGATATTTGTTGGGACGTAGATTAAACTGTCTTCTTTTTATCGTTGTAACGATTAGGCTGCATATGTTCTTATCCGCTTATACTACTTCTATAATGATACAATAATACAGCTTTCTCAATGGGAGACAACGAGAAAAACCGTATTGTCAAATACCTTGGTGTGAGATTTACAAATACGTCTTATATAGGGTGTTTCAAAAACTCTACAAAAGATGTTCAATATGTTTACCATCATCCACAGTCAAATATGAAGCCCAACTTGAAACGAAACATATATCGTATTTTCTACACAGTGTCCATTACTTCTTGCAAAATAACGCATCTTAAAAAATAACCAGTCTCACATTGTTAGAAGAGAAATAAGGGTTTGTGTGTGTGTATGTATTAAGTTTGCGGGGCGATGTGATTCTTAAACACACTGCACAAACAGCCACACTTTCATGGTTTGAATCTAAATTCTAAACGTGTTTCTGGTGAAGTGTTCTAGCGTAATTAATTGTTTGAGAGATTTAACTTTCAGTATGAAGTTTCCTTCAAAATAATTTTAAACTCTCATTTTTAAACTAAAATTTGGTCATTTAAAAATCACACTGTCGAAACTCTTAAGTGTGTAGCTTACAAACAATATTGTTAAAGCTCTATATATAGCTTACAAACAATACTGTTAAAGTTGTGAGTGTGTAACTTACAAACAGTACTGTTAAAGCTCAAAGTGTGTCACTCACAAACAATACTGTTAAAGCTCTGAGTATACAGCTTACAAACAATACTGTTAGAGCTCTGAGTACACAGCTTACAAACAATACTATTGAAGCTCTGAGTGTGTAACTTACAAACAATACTGTTAAAACTATGAATGAGTGGCTCACAAATAATACTGTTAAAGTTCTGAGTGTGCCGTTTACTCACAATACTGTTAAAACTCTAAGTACGTACTTTACAAAGAATACTATTGAAGCTCTGAGTGTGTAGCTTACAAAGAATACTGTTAAAGCTCTAAGTATGTCGCTTACAAACGTTTCTGTTAAAACCGTGTGTGTGTAGCTTACAAACAATATTGCTAAGGCTCTGAGTATATATCTCTTACAAACAATGCTGTGGAAGTGGATGGTGATATATAATGAACCGCTTCAAATTTCCTTGTATAACATAATGTTATTCTTTAAGAATGTCTACACGTTAACATATCACTCTTTATGATTTCTTCAACACACGTGTGCCACAATCTAGCCCATTAAGTTATCCGAAAACGCCTCAAATTAGCCCAAATCGAAATAGGTACAATACAAAATTTACATTTCCTATCTTTCTATTATCTGTAGTTTAGTACAGTGCAATTTAAACCTACATTTGAAACACGTTTTTACACTTTGTCCTAATCATTAATCTAGTTATCTATTCCAATACAGAATACTTCAAACTTCCCCAGTTTTAATAGTTGTTCCGATTCAATTATCAAAGTAGCTATTTGAAGCATAGTTCAAGACCATGCTCGCCAGTCTTGCAATAGAGGAAATGTTTTTTTTTTTTGTGAATTTGACTCAGTTTGTTCCATATATTTAAGTCACAATTAATTTTGAAACAAAGCTGTCACAATATTTTGTATAGTGTCAGAAACAATGGAATATTTTAACTTAAAGGTAAAAAGACCTTCTTTCGCCCGTATAATAGGATGTAATAATTTGGTAGAATAGATTAAAATACGGCACTGCACTCAAACCAGTGTTGATAATAATAGTTATTTAAAGTTTACATCTGAATGAAGCCTATAGAAACATTAGTCACCAACAAATACAACATAAGTATGGGCAATAAACCGAGCTGCAGCATGCGCCGATTATACCAACCGGTCACGCTTCGTGCGCAGATGATAAACCTCGAACAACCAATAGCAGCCAAAGACGCTGTTGCTAAGGCGGCAAGTTCGTTGTCTACAGCTGCTGTTCTTGCAGCAGAGCGAAAACAATTGTGTTCTAATGTATAATGAGAAATTTATGGTTTCTGAGAAAGAGATACGACGATGGATGGTCACATATGTACGTTTTTACACTGGCAAAGACAATCCTGTTAATAAAAATATATGTATACAATTGTTACATATAAACTAGGAAACTTGATTGATTGATTTAGAGTTTTATGGCACAAAGCAAAACTAGGAAACAGTCAAAATAGAAGGGAAACGTTAAAAAACATGAAAATGAGACATAAAAACAAAACAAAACCGAAACTTTAAAATATGACAAAAAAGGTCAGGAAAAACATTGAGAGGTAATCATACAAGATGGTCGCTCGAACAGATAAGAAATATTCAAATATGATGAAACAATGTTCATACAGAAGCTAAGAATCGACCAATGAAACAAGAACGTATAAAGCTGCATTTAAACGAGACCGAAATACGTTCAGGCACATGAAACAATGTGATAACAAGACACAAATGGAAAGAACAATCCAAAGTGGTGAAGTACAGTCGCAACAACCCTATGAGACTAAAAGCACTAACTAACAAACAAAATAAACCCGTGAAACTATAAAACAAAACAGATTGGAGAAAAAACATAAATCAAAAGTTTTACGTTTGTTTTCTAAGAACAAAGTTAAACAATGGACTATTCATTGTATGTATACTACTGGTATTGAAACCAGGGTTTTAACGTTATCAGTTAACAGACTTTCCGCTGAGTCACTGGAAGACATGAAACATATAGGTGAAACAATATAACAAGATAAGGACGTGAAACAATAAAAGAAGGTAGGAACATGAAATAATGAGACAAGGTAGGGATGTGAAACAATGTGACAAGGTAAGGATGTGAAACAATAAAACAAAGAAATCACAACTTGTAGAAATTCTAAATACGACAGCTAGGTGAGAAGATAAATACATTAAACGCGGAATGAGAAGGAGGCATGTCGTAACTAGTTCTGTTCATTCATCTGTGTAGCCAGGTTGATGGACAGTTTGGTTAAAACGTTATATATAGTCGGATAAAGTAATAAGTACTTCCCATCTGTATGTTTAATCACGAAGCTATTTATTTCTATATACGCTTATTAAAGAGCCTATGTGAACAGAGAACAAATAACACACTGTCCCTTTACCTAACATCTTTAGATAGATGTTTGAGAGAGAAGCTTGCACCTACCTCCCTGGTAACGTTTAACACTCTACCGTGATTCCACTAACGTGTGACACGTGCGTAAAGTCTAGTGGTTTCAAAAGCTCACAGACTATGGCTAAGTTCTATACAGTCGCGTTACAGTCAGGGAAATAGTAAAAAATAATGTAATTCTAACAGTCCAAAGACGTAGGAAATGGGGGTTTACTCCCATTTTTTAATCTGCCTCAGTAAAAATGCATAAATTAGGACAATAACTGTCAGGAAAAGTAACAGAATGCATACAATTTAATTCATAACCCAAGAGCTTCCAACGCTCTGGAACGAGGCGTAATGAGGGCGCCTCTGGTGCACATTAACTCGCTTTTCTTGGTCAAATATATCTTGTTCCTCCCCTTTTTAATGTATGCCCTAAACCTTAATATTCAATACTGATTTTATCTTCTTCAACTATTGCATTACACAATGGTATCCTTTTCCCTTTGATCCCTCACGGTGTCCACTTCTACAGAACAAATGAGATTCTGGATTACATGACATGTAAAACGCGAAAATCCTGTATGAAAGAACAAATAAAAGTAAAACCAAACTAACGTTGCTGGTTTAGAGTTATTGGTAATTATTAGGTCCAGACTGGGTATTTATACGGATAATATTTATTACGAATACATTTAACTTAACCCTTCATAAGTGAAGAAAGAATTAAACTTGGTCAAACATGTTTCCCACAACCAGTAATCATTATTTAATTTTATTCCGCCCTCAGTGACACAGCAGTACGTCTGTGGACTTACAACGCTAGAATCCGGGTTTCGATACCTGGGCAGAACCCAGATAGCCCATTGTGTTGCTTTGTGCTTAATTACAAACAAACAATTAATTTTATTCCGCAAAAGAAAACCCTGATAGGAAAAAAAGAAACTACAATAAAATAAATACTCTTATGTTCTTGCTTTGGTTTGAGTCACTCCTGTGACTTCATATATATAGTATCATTGTCTACTAAACAATACTTTACTTTTGAAGAAAGACACTACTGTAACTTCATATACAGTTGGCAGTGCCACTAAGCATTCAACAATACTTTACTTTTGAAGAAAGGCACTACTGTGACTTCATATATTCAAAAGATACACCCTTGTGCAAATTAATTGAAACAAGTGATCATGTTACAATATTTTCAGCATGGAGGCCGGTGTAGGCTCGCTGGACCCGCTGATTTCCTTTAATAGTCATTTTTTCACACAGACGGCGTCATTAGTTGTGTTTTGCAGTACGGTCGATCTATTTTTGGGATATATAACGAAATTTTGAGGAATATAACGTCATTCGAAATTGCGTGGGAAGAGCAAGGAGACCAGTCAAAAAACAACTTTTTAGCAACTCAATAAAGAAAAAACGGTATCAATCAGGTCTGAAATACAAGAACTGGACGCAAGAACAATGGAGGAAGGTGTTATTCAGTGATGAGACTCATATCTTCGTACAGGGTCAAAGAAGTTTGCGTGTTTGCAGATCTCCAGGTGAGAAACTTCGAGAATCTCACATCAATCAATTCGTAAAACATCCCTTGAGGAAGATGTTTTGGGGCTTTTTCAGCTACTATGGCGTCGGAGGTTTACATATCGTAGAAGGTATAATGCGAGGACTACAGTACATCAAAGTTTTGCAGAGAAGAGTAGTTCCAGAATTGAAAAAGAAGATTTTCAGATGGATCTAGCATTTTTCAGCAAGATCTGGCTCCGTGCCACACATCAAAGCTTGTGAAGAATTTTATGACTACATCGCGAACAAAGGTGCTGGACTGGCCTGGAAAATCTCCGGACTTAAATTCTATTGAAAATCTTTGGGCAATTTGTAAAGAAAGGCTTCGGGGAAGAGACTGTATTACGAAAGATAAGCTAATTGGGGTCATAATTACAGTGTGGTACCACGATCAAAAATTAGTAAAGATTGCAGTCAACTCGTGGACTAGATGCCAAAGCGAATTAATAATCGTTTGAAAAGTAAAGGCGGTCATATCATATATTAATTTGTAAGTAACTTTTGGATTCTCAGAAATAAAATGCACAAAATTGAGAAAAATCGTAATTTTCCATCTTGTTTCAATTAATTTGCATAAGGGTGTAGCGTCATTGTCTGTCAAACAATATTTTCTTTTTGAAGAAAGGTACTCCTGTGACTTCATATATAGTAAGTAGTACCACTAACTATCCAACAACACTTTCTTTTCGAAGAACACAACTTTGACTTCATGTACAGCAAATAGTACCATTAACTAGCTACCCAACAATACTTTCCAATTAAAGAAAGGCTTTACTGTGACTTCAAATACAGCAGATGGCAGCACTAACTATCAAACAATACTTTCCTTTTAAAAAATGACATTAATGTGACTTTTATACAGCAGACAGTACCACTAACTATCCAACAATGCATCCTTTCTTTTTCAAATTCCTTTGATTAAGTTAAAAGGTATTTGAGTGAGGTTTTTATTACAGTGGTAGAATTAGGGAACAAAAGCATAAAGTTTGACAGTGTAGGAGACAGCTTCAACTAAGACAATTTTATTTTTCTAACATAGTGGTTAGCCTTTGAAATGAGTTGCCTTCAGATGTTGTAGAGGAAGGATATTTAAGTGAGTTTACGTAAAAACTTGATACATTTACAAACGATAAGGGCTGGTTTTGAGTTGAATTTTAATTATTTAATAGTTTAATTTGGTTTATAGGATGACACAGCCTAGATGGAACAATAAGTTCTTTGTTGTCGTTAAACATTACGTTACAATGTAATAAACATTGTGGATTGATTGTTTGTTTATAATTTCGTGTAAAGTTACACGAGGGCTATCTACGCTAGCTGTCCCTTATTTAGCAGTGTAAGCATAGAGGGAAATCAGCTAGTCATCACCACCCACCGCTAACTCTTGAGCTACTCTTTTACAAATAAATAGTGGGATTGATCGACCGTTATAACGCCCCCACGGCATATTTGGTGTGACGGTGGAAATTGGATAAACAGGCCCTGACAATGTTATGTCTCGATGGCGCCATTTATCAATATTGATCTTACTTAAAAAAATATTTTGGCAGTCAAATAAATTTCACATCTAAACTAAAGATTCTTATTACCAAGAGCGAAATTCTTCAAAAAAAAAAAGAAAGAAAAAGCAGAGGTACTCAGCTAGGTGAAGCGGGTCTATTTTTGAAGAAAAATAAATCTTGGCCGTTGATGAAAATATTAGGGTTGTGAGTTTCTAGAAGCTGTACATTCCACTTTCCCGTAAAGTCGTGGCTCGTTTTGAACTATTATATTAACACGTCAAACTTTACAGTAACATCTTCAACATATCCCTTGGTGATAACTACAGAGGATATAAAACAATAAATAAATCGCACGACAGAAAGTCGACAACCCTAGTGATAAAACCTTTCTATATTTACGTATTGGTATATCAGTAGCATTATATAACACAGTGATATATTCTACATTTACGTATTGATATATCCGTAACATGGTAGAACACATTAATATAATCTATAGGAGGACTATATTATTATTTTAACACATTCATAGCACTGTACTAACTTAATATATTTATGAGATTATAGTAGCATCTCAATACATCATTATATTAGTTATTAAACATTCATGAGTAAAAATCACAATTGCAAAAATGTTTGCAAGAACATAAATGCATTTGATAGTTTTTAAAAATCATGCATTAAATGCAGATATTTCTATAGGGAAAAAGTGGCAATGAAGGACCACGTCCACTTATTATATTTTACTGATCATTATTGTTATTGGACTGAGATGACAACCGTTTCTGTACATTCTAAAATGTAACTTCTAGAATCTTTTACCGCACGATTATTAGATATGTCATAATATCTTTTTATTAAACACACGCAAAGGTTACACTTTATAATATGTAAAACATAGTACGAATAGCTTGTTATCGAATATTAAGTATTATATAAAACTGTCCACTTGGAACTGTGCACAAGGGATAATTCGTTTCCGCTATTGAAGCAAAGTTAAAGAAAGCTCCCTTCTTCTCCCAGTTATCCATCGGTATGACTGCAGACTGCACTAGAAACCTGTTGCACACTAGATTACTGTAATACACTATATTACTTTAGCGGCCTAGATCACTGTAATACACTAAATTATAATACACTATATTACTGTAGCACACCATATTATAACACATATTTCTGTAGCACACCAGATTACTGTAAAACAATAAATTACTGTAACACACGAGATTATAACACAAATTTCTGTAGCACACTATATTACCTTAACATAATAAAAATGCCACGCGATTCATTTTTAAAGATTTGAAACTAATTGTAATTCAAAAATAAGTGAGGTACAGAACTTTTGTAAAATCGGTAGTTTCACTGTCTGACAATATTCAGAAGTTAAACCATCTTTGATGTGTGTTTTGAAGGAAGTAAGTTGCCATCCTTTACTTGGAGGATCCTGTTGACCAAGGAACAAGTTGACAAGAAGATTAATTATTGCCAGACACAGATATTAGGCAAACACGTAATTAAATGTGACAATCTACTGGAGAGGTCTTATCAACGGATGACGACAGGTGATCACTCCGAAAATATCACAATTACTACTGAAACCCTGAAACCACCACAATGTCCTTGGATAAGTCTCTTCAAATTTTAAACATATTTTCTTAAAATTTATATGCATAAAACTGTTTATGGGCTCATTTATTTGTTGGTTACATGGTCTCTAATGAGTTACTACTCTCCCACACATACACAGAAGTGTAAAAATAATTAGTATTACAGTTAATTCCACTATCTACAACTGCTCGAGTTTCCTAGGAAACTTTATGTAGGATTTTCTCCATCCAATTTTTAAGTCATTTCTTTACAATAAATGTCCTCCACCCCACCCCCCCATGTGACTCAGCAGTATGACTGCGGATTTACAACGCCAAAAACCGGGTTTCAACAACGGCGCTGGGTACACCACAGAAAGCCCATACGTGTCTTATCAATCACAGGTATCAAAACCTATTTTAACATTACAGGTCATCAAACTTACCGCTCAATCACTGAGAAGCTCAGGGAAATATATCTGGGAATATTTAGAATGATCGTTTTCTCGATGGGTGTGAACCAAACATAAACGACAAAGTTAAAATGTGTTAGTAGGGGCAAAAAACATTAACAACTGAGAAAAAAAAAAGAGATAAGTTTTAAAAATTTATGAAAGAAAGTTACGGTAAACTAAAGGCATTTTGTATACTGGTGCCGGAATATTAGTATCACAACTTTCTCTGCAGACGTTTAAAGTCATTAAAGGGTTAAGTTTCTGAAGCTTCTTAGTGCTTCTGATACATGAGATAACATATGACACATGGTGTTTCTAAGACTGAAAGGGCATGCTATCGATGACAGGTATTCGAAGCCGCAACCCTCAAATTGCGAGACAAGCGTCTCTAACCACCAGACTATGGCAGGCCTATCGCCGAAAAAAAACCAGATTTAATCATTTCAGTGTTAGAATCATAGAAATCATCTTTCCGAGATGGTGTTCTCAAACTTACAGCGATGACTAGCAGACACCCACCATTAAAGAGACTTGTATCCTTTAATGAAACAATGGAACTGGAACCCCAGAATAACTGCGAAAGAACTGTCACGCGACATATTTAGAAAGAGAGAAACATATGTATACAATAAATCAAAGATGTAGGAAAACTTTGAAAGTAAAAGAAAAAAAAAAGTTGTTTCAAATAACTTACCAGCTTTTTTAATTATTAAAATTATCGTAGACATCAAGATACTTAAAAACTTCCATGAAATATCTGACAGCAAACAACTGGTATTATATATATATATATAAGTAGTTTAGTTCCATGAGAAAGATGTTAGTTAAAAGGTCGGGTTTGGTAATAATAACTTTGAACTATTGACCAGCATGAAGGCAGGATCAGCACCTGTTGTCACTCAGGCTTTGTTCTGTTCATTAAGCCAAAGGAAGGAATTAACTATTACTTTTATAATGCGCACGTAGCTGAAAGTGTGTTAAGTAACATCACGTCTCAAATCCAGTGCTTCGATTCGAAACAATGTCTAGCTTTTTAACATCTAATGAGGAAAAATTTGCTGTAAATCACAATTCTCTCACTTAAGCCTAAAAATGTTTTGACTTTGTCACTTTTAGTTCGTTATTGTTAAGCGCAAAACTACACAATAGGCTCACTGTGTTCTGCTCACTACGCATATCGAAACCCGATTTTTGGCGTTATAAACCTGGGCTATTTATGGAAGGAGAACGGGTTAATCAAGCACTAAAAATAAACGATGTGTAAATACTATGTAAAAAAGTAACGTTCTATCTACAGCTTCTATACCAACGATTTATTTTAATTAAAATGTGCACATTTTGTAAATGAATAAAACATTTGCTGACAGCGTTCGGTGAGAAGTACTAAAAACAAATATGGTTTTGTTTTATGGCAAATTGATTAAGTTACAAATTCACGAAAAATGTAAACCTACTGCTGAATTATAACATTGCAAAAGTAAACAAGCTGTAATCAGACCCACAGACTCAGTCAGTGAGTTACGATTTGGAAACAAACACTCGTATCTTTGTTTAAAATCTTTGTGAAAAGCAACAAAGGGCGACCTGAGCATAGCTGTTTCTAATTTTAAAGCGAAAGACTAAAAAGAAAGCAGCTAATAAACAGCATCCACCTCCTACATATAGTACGATTTGGCTGTCACTGTTATGGAGCGAAAACCAGAAGCCCCCCGAAATAAGAAGTACATTTTTGTTTTTGACAATAACTGGACGTGAATCAGGACCTTTGTACTTACAGTCCAGTCTTAATCACCAGGCCACAGCTAACCATTAAGACCTGACATATTTATATATATATATATAATATATATAAAGGTAATTCGTGGATAATCTTATAAACTAAAGCAGTTTTTTAATATATGTGTGTGTTTTCTTATAGCAAAACCACATCGGGCTATCTGCTATGTCCACTGAGGAGAATCGAACCCCTGATTTTAGTATTGTAAACCAGAAGTTCTGCTGTCCCAGCAGGGACTATTTTAATATCTAATATTAGAACTTTGTTATAGATAATCATAATAATATACAAAGATACCCCATAAAATAACCACCAGAAGTACCATACGACATAAAATTATTGCAGAAACCGCCCTGATGCTTTAGAAATGGGAGATGCAAAATGACCATCTACTGGGTTTGAAAAAAATATTGAAACATGTAGGACCCTTTATTTTATATAGACTTATGGCGAGGAATGGATTTTTTCTTGTTAGATAATTTAGATATATAAACCTAATCAAAATCTCTACTGAAGCCAATAGGTTTATTTCAACATCAAGTTGCATCCTTTATCGAATGAGTTCATCCAAAAGGATATGGAAAAATGTAGCAAAACCTATATATGCGTTTTCATGACTACAACTATACTACAACGAAATCAGAAATAATTATAGGAAGAAACTGCCCAAGAAGTAGACTGTAAACATAGGAAAGAACTTTATATGCAAAAACTGCTCGTTTAGGTTCAGAAAATATTTTAAATAGAAGAGCGAACAACGTTTCGACCTTCTTCGGTCATCGTCAGGTTCACAAAGAAAGAGGTAACTGACCGGAAGCTGACCACATGTTTGGAAGGGGTTGTGTAACTGAGTGTCGCAATGTAGAGGGCGGGGTTAGATGTTTGAATATATAATTTTATCTATAATATTAATATAGGTATAATGGCGTTCCTTTATATTGGTTTATTTTGGGTTTAAGTTGTTGTATAAGTAAGGCTTCTTTAATTTTGCGTTTGTTTATGTTTGTTTCTTTATTTGGTATTTTAGTGTTTTCTATGGTTATGTTGTGTCCATTTGACTTGCAGTGTTCGAAAACGTGTGAAGGTGACTTTTTATGTTCTTTGAATCTGGTTTCCATTTTTCTACTTGTTTCTCCAACATAGAAGTCGTGGCAGTTACCTTTTTCTTTGTGAACCTGACGATGACCGAAGAAGGTCGAAACGTTGTTCGCTCTTCTATTTAAAATATTTTCTGAACCCAAACGAGCCGTTTTTGCTTATAAAATTCTCAACAAGTGGGTTTCTCGACATCACTGATAGGAAAGAACTTGTTAAGCTTAAAAATCCGTACTTTTATATGCAAAAACGGCTGTTCTGGGCCCAGAAAACACTTCAAATAGAAGAGCGAACAACGTTCGAAACGTTTCATGTCCTCCACGTGCAAAATTTCATAATGCTTAGTAACCTACAACAACCAGAAAGCAGGTTGAAAGATCATAAGTAGAAGAAATAATTGTTTGCTTTACTTCTTTATTTACTGTACTATGTTTTAAGAACTTACATATGTTAAAAAACAAGCTGAAGCAAAAATAAACAAAAAATTGCTGCACTAATTGAAAAGATCTCAGGGTGCAAGCTGTAATGTGAGATTATAAAATGTACCCTAGGTTTTAGAGGTGACTGAAAAAGTAGGACTTGCATTGTGGTGGAAATACACAGCCTATCAGTCTTAACCCTGGAATCTTTTCAGTTAGTTCCTAAATTAAATCATGACTTTTTGCTTCATATTTAGCAGTTGTAAGATTTCTTAAATTCAACTTAGTGAATGGTTTTAACCTGTAATTTGGTCATCATTTTTAAAAATTCCTAAATATAACTAGTGAATGATTTGTAGTTTGATGTTTATTATAAAAATTCCAAAACCTGATAATCTGTTCATTAACTTTTATATGCAAAAACGGCTCTTCTGGGCCCAGAAAACACTTCAAATAGAAGAGCGAACAACGTTTCGACCTTCTTCGGTCATCGTCAGGTTCACAAAGAAGGTCGAAACGTTGTTCGCTCTTCTATTTGAAGTGTTTTCTGGGCCCAGAACAGCCGTTTTTGCATATAAAAGTTCTCAACAAGTGGGTTTCTCGACATCACTAAAAATCCGTACTGTTCTATACTTGTATTCTAGAACTTCAAAAATAGTTTTATGAAATTCGAGCATCGTATAAAACCTTAATGTGCTTTAGATATTTTTTTTATTCGTGGAATGTAATAGAAGCCGTTTATAAATCAGACATAAATGAACGCCGAATTATATTACCTATAGATGACAAATCAATCAGAACACTTTTCACTGTTCACAGTGGCTGCACTCAGACTAGAAACTTCTGGTGTTTTTTGAATAATTATACCTGATATGATCCTTTCTAATGCGGTGTTTATTGAACACGAATCTCATCCCTTATGAACTGGGCCTAACATAACAAAATTTGTGGTATTTATATCAATCATGCTAACGACACTCTTCCTTTCTAATGTAGCCTTAACAGTTAATACAATAAATTTCCGGTGTTTATAACTTCTCCCTTTATGAATTGAGCCTAAAACAATAGAACTTTCGGTTATATATCAATCATCTTCTCACCAATATTAATGTTTAAATAAGTGTTCCATGGCAAAAATTCCAGTTCATTTAAATCATATCTAATTTCTTAACACAAGATAACTCCCGTTATTTGTATCAGTTACCTTGGCATCAATATCCCTTTGTAATTATAAGCCTAATTACAGATCTTCTGAAATCTATAGGTTCGTCAAGTTACGTTAATTTTAGCGTAGGCATAACAACAGAACTTTCAATGTTTATTTACATTGCTTTTTCAGAATTATAGTCCATTTGGGTTAAGCCTAACACAAAAAACAACCAATTAATATCAGAATACGTTACCCGCTAAGCCTTTCGTGTTTGTTTCTATATTTTGTCTTTTAGTTTGTCACTTTATTTTGTTTCGTGCTTACTTGTTTGAAGTACAAATATAAAACAAAAAATACACGTGTATATTCTGCGTTTATATGAGGAAATATTTACGATTATGTAAATAATAAAAAACAATATACGTCACAAAATAAGGAATTAGTACGATAAAAAAAAAACAATCTGAACTGCACAGCAATTTTCTTAGATACCAGAATATACTACTAATCAAAGCCCATTTTTATCGGGTCTCTGACACACACAAAAGATGTGGTAAAAGGAAGTCCAACTTTTTTTAAGGGAACCCATTATTTACTCTAAATATGAACCCACAAAATTTCATTACCTACATAAAAAGTATACGTATTAAGATAATTAAATATATATAAATATATACACACACACACACATACATAAAGCGAAAATTGTATTTAAATAAATCAGATTATATCGGAAGTCATAATTTAGGTCACGAAAATACTTTTTCAAAGTGGCATGACATAATTCATGAAATCAGCTTCAGGGAAAAAGATTAAATATTATTCGCAAATAATGAACAGTTGAAAAATAACTAATGGGTTGTAAAACAACATTTGCGTGGACAGAAAAACCGATACAAGTTCACCCGTGGCTACACTGAGCAATAATTACTTGAATTAATCGTAATGTTCAGTTTAAATAATATATGACGTGACTTATTTGTTATTATAGATACGGAACTATTCTAAGGTTAAGATTACCTACAATTTTTTGAAGGATAATAGTTTCAGGCAGTGGTTCTCAAACTGGGAGTAATTTAACAATTTATCAGGGGTAATGGAGGGGTGACAGAAAAAAAGTTAAAATTCTGAAAATCAAGTAAACATTGAGGTAGCTGGTATTAGGATTAATGTTAACTTAGTCTTAGTATGTAAAGTTGTAAATTAAACTTATTTTAAGCATGTAATAAAGTTAAACCAAATAACAATAAACATCAAAAACTAATATACAGTAGTAGAAAAGAAAAAATATGTATCTAAGTGTGTGGTAACCCAAACGTATTTTGACAAGTATGCTTCAGAACACAAGTCACTCAGTGTTATGTATAAAGCGTATGTAGAAATTACTAGAATTAGGTAGACCGATCATGTATTTTAGCCTGGTGTCTAGACGAACCTCGTGCAAAATCAGGCATGCGCAGATTACTCTGGAATTCGGTGGAAGTTACGCGATTGTTCGAGAATACAGTAGGCCTACTAGTATATAAACAGACGGCGACGCGAGGAGAGTCAGTCATTCGTTTTCATTTGATTCAAGAGATATTGGATTCGTTTGAGAAATTTTCAACGTTTGCTGTGTGTTTATTCAACTTGGATTTGTGACTGGAGCTAGACCAACAAAAGCTGTGATTTTATTTCGTCAATCTTTACGATTCATTCGAATTACTGGTTATACTGAAGGTCAATACGTACGGTACTGTTTAGGGGAGACCGAGGCAAGTTGGAAAACGACAAATTTGAGACATTCATCAGAGACATCGAAAAAAGAACTTCGTCAAATTTATTGGACTGTGAATTGTTTCTGGACTTCTCCATTCAAACTTCGGAATTTCTTCGTGGGACCAAATTCACCCCCTAGACTGGAATTTTGGATTTCTGATCTGGACTTTTGAGCTTTCATTCTGGATCATTATATTGGACACAGGCCAGTACCATTTTGTATTGTAATTAATTTTGAAGGTTGAAACTGAATATCTGTCATTGTTATTATATAATTTATTTTATATCTGTCACATATATAATAGTTTATTGTAATAAATTATATAAGCTGTTATCTGTGTCTTTCTGTTGCGTTCAGTCCACATAAAAAAACGTAACACTCAGTAACCCTGATGACTCATCGACATGTCCAGTACGCGTCACTCACTGCCTGAGGTTGCCTATATTTCACACTGTCAGTTTCCATGTGAGCATCAGCCGGGGTAGACAAAATCTCGTATGTATGTGTACTGCCCTGTGCAGTATAGTTAGTATTTACCTACTATTACATCATTCCTATGCTGAATAAGCTCTTTTTTTGCTATTTAGAATGCCATGAAAAAATAAATAATAAGTTCACATTGTTCACACTTTTTATGCAGTTTTTCTTTTTCTTTTTTTGCAGATTTAAAAAAATAAAATGTCTAGAAAGCCTACCTACTCTGACGCCTTTCTTTGCTATGGCTTTGTGAATTTACCTTCTGGTGGAGAGGATCGGCCACAATGTGTAGTATGTCACAAAGTGTTGACAAATGAAAGCCCCAAGCCATCAAAACTCTCAGCTCACCTCCATAAGTGCCATCAAAATCTTCAAAATGAGGATCAGGCTTATTTTCAGCGCCGGGCTGTAGCACTGAAGAATATCCAGTCCAGTTCATCTGGAATTCAAGCCCAAAAGCTTCAAGCAGCGGTCGAAGCATCTTACTTTGTTGCATATAAAGTTGCCGAACAACAAAAATGCCACACCATTGCAGAGAATCTGATTATGCCTTGTGCATACGAGATGGTAAGCAAGGTATGTGGGGAGGATCGAGCGAAGAAACTGAGTGTCATATCTCTATCAAACAACACAATCTGCTGACGAGTCGATGACATGGCATCAGATATTGTGTCCCAAGTTACAACAGAGATCAAGGAAAGCTCATATAGCAAATTCTCCTTGCAATTTGATGAATCGTGTGACGTTGCCAGTTGTGCTGTTCTCCTTGGGTTAGTTCGTTACGTCCACCAGGACAAGATCAAAGAATAGTTCCTATTATGCCAAGATCTGCTGACAACCAAGAAGGGAGAAGATATCTTCAATATCAACAGTTTCTTTACCACGAATGGATTGGATTGGAACAGCGTTCAACAGGTTGGAAGAGATGTTTATATAAAGTCTAGATTAGTATAAATACCATGAATTACATGGTATATAGTCATATAGTTTTATTTATTGTACAAGTAGCTGTAGTGTAGCTAATATTTTATACATAATTCAGAAAAAAGTATCGTGCCTGTCGTACTGAAATACTAAAGCACCAAGATAAATAAAATGAAATTAAAACCATATAATTATAACGCAAAAGATAAGTAAGAATGACTAACTGACGCAATCTATAATAGTTTTTCTTTTTTAATCTAGGTCTCCGTCGATGGAGCACCGTGGATGATGGGTCGTAATCGTGAATTACGGGGCCTCATACAAGCTGTGAATCCAGAAATTTTTGTAGATCATTGCATCATTCATCGGTACTCTCTTGGATCAAAAAGCCTGCCTGGTAATCTGAAATTAGTGTTTGAAGATGTGTTGAAAATCGTCAATTTCATCAAGTCCAGGGATGTAAATTCGCGCATATTCAGGGAGCTGTGCAAGGAAATGGGAGCGCAGTATCAAGTTCTGCTCTACCACATCGATGTTCGCTGGTTGTCACGAGTCATTGAGCTCCGAACGGCTCTTCAGGAATTTCTGAAACAAGAAGAATCTCCTTTTGCTACCAAGTTCACTGATAAGGAGTGGCTTGCTCGACTTTGTTACTTGGCTGACATATTTGCGGAGCTGAACAGTGATAATCTGCAACTCCAGGGCCAAAACACGACTGTGCCCATCACACTGTGACTGCATTTCTGGGAAAACTGAGACTCTGGATTCGACGCTTGGAGAAAGGAGTGATCCCTCACTTTCCCACCATAGACTAGTTTGTTGAGGAGAATAGTTATGATACTGGATCACTTTTACAGACCATCAACAAAGAGATGAGCGACCATTTGAAGGGGCTTGAAACAAGCATGCAGCACTACTTTCCAGAGAGTAACCTAAAAACAGCCAGTCTTCAGTGGATCATTCATCCCTTTTCTGTACCTGATGAGGCCATTCATGATGATGATTTCCCTGCAAAGGAGAAGTGGATCACAATGCGAGCAAATGAAGCCTTGAAAGTCAAATTCCAAAACCAAAATGCAGATTCATTTTGGATTTCACAACTAGCTGACTCGCCAACTCTGTCCAAGAGAGCCTTGAAGTTGTTGGTATCATTCTCAACAACGTATCTGTGCGAGAAGGGGTTCTCAACCGTGCTGGTTGAGATGAAAACGAAAAAGAGAACTCGCTTGAATGTTGCAAACGATACCAGGCTGGCACTTTCAACCACAAAGCCAAGAATTCCTAAACTAGCTTCAAGTATGCAACTCCATCCATCCCACTGATGTTCTTGACATCTTTGGCAATATTCATTAGAAATGCACAATGATCAAATACAATAATTAAAAGTGTAATTCAGTGTAAATAAATTGTAAATAAATAAAGTGCAATATATCTCTAGTTTAATTTAGCCATATATATCAATGTTGAAAACATTTTGTGAAAGGGGTAACATGCTTAATGGGCATGTTAAATTGGGTAACAAGCTGAAAAAGTTTGGGAGCCACTGGTATCGGGAATAATTCAAACATTTCATAAGCAATAATATAATTATGAAATTATATAACTGTTGACATTGAAAAATTTTGTGAAGCTATATTTCTATATCTGGTATTCCAAAAATATAATGTGTGAACCTAAAAAAATTGCATGTCTAATTTTATTTCGTTCCATACCTTATCAAACACGTCGGCTTCAAATGTTAATTAAAACCTCTAATTGAGTTAATTAAAACTCGGAAAACCTGTTGAAAGCGCACATTTAACTCGTCAGTGAGACCCGTGCTTAATGCAACATTAATCTTTCGATAATATAAGTGTTAGTTATCAACCAAAACCATAATTATGACTATTTAAAATGGGATAAATTCACACCGAAGATTTACAAAGATTTTTAAACAAAATATCGGGTTGTTGAACTACGGTATGAATTATTCTGAAATACGAAACTGAAATCACATACGCCAAGAATAACCTTAAGAGTACAATTAAAATAGATCAGGCCTCTTGACATGACACCAATACATTGCGAATTATGAAATGTTTCGTTTTCCCAATTGTTTAAAAAAAGTTAACACATTCATTAATTATCATTATTTAAAAAAATTATCAGCCGTTTTTCATTAACTTAAAATGCTACTAATCTAAGGCCCTAACTTATGTTGGATAATTAATCCATATATTATTAAACATACAGCCCGACATTATTGTATTAATAACAGAAGCTAATTAATTTAACAATTTTGACCACAGTAGGTGGGTTGTATTATCATATCTGTGTGTATTTTAATAATCCTTATTTCTCTAATTTCTCTAAAAGACCCTGATAGCGTTTTTTAAAACAAGTATCTACGTTTCGTTTTTTATTACTGAGATTGCGATCCTATTTCGCTACTAGTCTACATATTAGTAAAATTGTTAACTCGATACGTAAAGATTTTCACGCGTTTTCGTTTCTAGGCGATCAATCACCTTGATCTTCTTGTTGATTATAGTGCCAGTGACGTGTGAATTCGTAACCAGTTGAACTTTAACGCTAAATTCGGTAAGAAATGATTATTTCTGTAGCACGAGGCTACAGAATAGTTCCAAATGCATTAGTGGCTGATCTGAGAGGCATTTTTTGAATTCATTCAGTTTAATTTTCAATGATGCAATGGAACATTACGCCTCAGGGATGTAACATTCAATATTAAAGCAATGCGCTTGTACAGTATACTTGCATATATACTCAATAACAATTATATATGCAAAACGACTCGTTTGGATTGAGAAAATATTTTACATAGAAGAGCGAACAACGTTTCGATCTTCTTCGGTCATCGTCAGGTTCACCGAAGATGGTCGAAACTTGTCCGGTCTTCTATGTAAAATATTTTCTCAACCAAAACAAGCCGCTTTTGCATATATATTTCTCTACAAGTGGGTTTTCTCGACATCACTGATCAATGACAATTAATACGTAATGGTGTTAAAAAACAAAAGGTGTTAAGGAGTTATCAATAAATTCAAGTCTATTTATTTCTGAAATGTGTTAATCTTTGGCCTTCCTCTATTTAACTAGGGCACTTTCAAAGTGCTTGTCTGGAACTTTTTTTTTAATTCTAGTTTGAAATTATTGTTAATGTCTTCACTAAATGAAGTAAATGAAAAAAATTCTTTTTATGAGAGGAATTTAATGAAAAAATATAACAAAAAAAACACTCAACTTTCTCATTTTCTTTGTTTGGTAAAATGACAAAGAATGGTAGATGCAATCTCTGCAACTACTTCATGAACTTGAACATTCTGTTTCATTGAAACATAAACATTTTTGTTAATTATGCATCGTAGTTAGTGTCCTTTGCTTTATGATAAATACAGTGCAATTTTGCTTACTGCAATAACATATGGATTGACATAACAACTTTTGAATTGTATTTTGTTATATGTATACTTTGATCCAAGGGATTAAGTTGACTGCACATTTTATGTTTATTCATCATTATTTTTAGGAAAATTACTGTAAATTGCTTCAGTGGAAATCTGTGAATTAAATATATTTCTCTAAACTAGTGTAGTTGTACATCCAGAAAGGAACTTTCAAAGTCTTTTTGTTTGTTTTTTATATTGAAATATGCAAGTGGGTTCATCTATAGAGGAGTAACCAAAGAAAGCTAATGCATAAAAACGTAATGCTTCTACCCTCCCCCCACTACAGCTTACTTTCAAATTACCATTTGTTCCTACACTGACATCAGTCATAAAATACACTTGAGATTTCTTTTAAGCCAAAACTAATAGAAATTTGAGAGTTATGTGGTATGTTTATGTAAAACTGAATGGGATAGATTCTTATAACAGGAGGTTTTCCAAAATGTTTATCACAAACTAATTCCGAGATCTATGATTTTATTCAAGAATGAAAAGACTAATCACAAAATAAAATGCAAAAAGTGAACATTTTTTATTAACATGTTTCTCAAAGTACAACCTGCTGGCAGGTCATGACCCACTTTTTCCTATTGCAATACAACCCACATATAGGTTGTAGGCAAAGTTTCATATGTACTTATAACTTGGTGTTTTAGGCATCTTATAACATTTAATTCTTTAATATTGAGTAAATAAATAACAGGTAAGTGGTTAATAAACAGAAATGTATCAATTATATGAAGTTTATTGCAAAATTAATGAATTCAGTTTTTAAAAAAAGAAGAGACATTTTCTTAAAAAATCAGCTTATTAGACACAAGACATTTACCTGCAATGTTTAACTGCAAACAATGAAAGATATAGGTTAGGTTTGTTCTTGGTTGCTAAACAAAAAGTTGAGACCTTATTAGCCATTTTTGAGGCCTGTCTGTATTCTCCCATTTTACAGCTATTATTGCATAGCATCCTACACACCTCTTTCTAGATTCTTCTTTTTGAACCTTCTGTCTCTATTAAACAGTGCTGAACACTTGTGGCACCACCAACACTTGAATTTCTTTTTCCTGGCCAAATATTTTCATCAGAAGAACCAATTAACAGCAAAATAATTGGAGATTCATTGGATATAAGAACCATTTGTTATCAGCATAATATATATTAGAAGTTATCCATGCATTTACTACTGTAGTTACTGTGAAAACTCTATAGCTATGTTTTCATACCATACATTGGTTTTCCTCAGCAGTACTGTGTATTAAGAGAATATCTAATCCAAAAGGTAACAGCTTTTTTTTAGAGACACTGTAATCTACCAAACTCTTTGGTTTCTGTATTTCTTTACTAGCCCTTGATGTTTTACCTTTTGCAAAAAGTTTGTCATTGTATTCAGGAACAGTTGATAATGTGATAATATTTCTCTTATCTTTCCACTGAAATACCTTAAAACCATTTTTATTTTCAAGAGCAAATGTTTCTCATTCTTGAGGAACCCTTTGTGATTAGATTGTATTGTTCCAGAGAAATGTATTGTGTATAAGAAGATACTTGCCCAGTGAAACAGATGCATAGAAATTGTCTGTGAATAATGTAATTCTTATTTCAAGTTACAAGATCAGCCTTGTCACTACAGATACAGAAATACCTAAAGATTGGCAAATATCTCCTTTACAACAGTACAACTCTTAATTCCATGCATATATTTAAGAAGTACGAAGTTTAAAAAGATTCAAGCCATACTTGTCTTTTACCAGAAATGTATTTGTGGAAAAATATTCAGATTTTAAATGGTAACATTCTCTTATCAATAACAATGTTTGGTCTGGTTTTACAAAGCATCTGAAATTTCTCTAGCAACATATCAAGTAGCAAATTGATTTTATAAATTCTACCTGTATGTGGGACAATATTATTTGTAAAATCCAACATTCTTATAAGAAGCTTAAACATGTATCTTTCCATTGTATTTGGTTACAATATTCTCTTATACAGTGGGCTCTAAGCAATACAGACACACCTCGGACAAAATGTTTACACCCACCCATATAAAGCACAAGACCGAAACACTTTATTATTTCTACTTGTGAAGTGGGAACCCAAGCTCAGAGTCTAGATTTTCTTGTCATGGTACTTGCAGTAATAACTTGGTCTGCAAAACTACTTGTTTCACAGACTATCAAATCTGTGACTTAATCAGTCACAAACAGAAAATAAACATCAAATGACCAAATTATGCTATCAGCTGATGAAGGCAAAGCTCTTCTTTACCTGTGAATGAGTAAGTGTATTGCTTGGAACTTACAGATTTCCAGTTATTAGGAAATACTACATTTATCTTATTGTCATTACTTTTATGTTCAATTTCATTATCCTCAGTTCCTATATTTGGCTCTTCAATGGAAAACAAAGATGAATCTTCTGGTTCATGAACTAAATTATTCAATGAATAATCCTACACAACTGCATTTGAGCTATCATCTGAGTCGTGGTAATCTTTTGCATTAGACAGGCATGCCATAAAACATACAGGAATTGATTTTCCCATACCTACCACAAGAATTGGTTACAACCAAGGAAAGTCTGTAGGGTTGCCTGTTGCAAGAAATATGTTAAATCACCAAGAGTGTATGTGTGTAACTGTTGTTATTAAACACCATATGGTCATTTCCACTGCAAACTTCTATTGTTAGATTCACCTTACTTCCACAAAACTTCAGTTTTACCCAGAACAACTAATAACTAATGCTATCAAACTGACTGATTATTCTCTTTTGAGAAGTGCAAAGGCGAAAACCTTGAGATATCACCTGAACTACCAAAGAAGGACAACAGCTACAAAAATTCTCTCACAGTACAGCATTATAGCCATATCTCCCATGGACAGAATAAGTGTGACAAGAAACAACAGTAGCTAGAACAGAACCAACTTGACCATATTGTGAAAACTACATATTTTAGAATAAATGATAAATTCAGAATAATACTGTATCAAAGCAGAATGATGGTAATACAAAGTATATTTATATAACATAGTTTTAAGTGCTCCAAGTAATATCAGATTCAAACCTTACAGAAAGGAAATTATATACAGCTTTTCTGCATCTCACATTCATTCTACCCTTTTGCAATGTCATTATGGCAGCAATAACAATAATAATAATAATAGATTTCCAGTTTAATGAGGGACAATAAAAATAAGTTCTAGAAGTCAAATGTCAGTGAACTGGGGGAGAAACATGTACCAGTGTAAATGTGAATGATATCACAGACTGGAGATATCATGTTTTGCATAATAGCAATATCACCAAACAACCAGTCAACAGTGGGAAGAATTTTGTCTAATGTAAATCTTGAAACAACATGTACAAAAATGTGTTTACTAGGTGCTTTGGTAAAAAAATTACCATTTCAAAAATATTCTCACTTTGGTCACAAATTACCTTCAGTGTCATAAGGCTCTCAGATAACTTCTTTCTGACATCACTAAATGGACACCGATTAACCCACATGACATGGCAGACAACTCTCAAAATGTAACGAGGAAAGTAGTTTTTCATACTCTGGATCTCCTTGTTTCAGGTGAAGTTTTGACATCACTTAAACTGAAATTTTCCCATTACTCCAAGCGTTCAAGCCATCATCCAACAACTCCAATACATGACATCTTGTGTTTATGACACTAGAGCAGATAGGAGAAAAGATTTTCAGTGTGAGTAATGATATTTCAGTCTGGCCTAGTACTGGGCAATGTGACAAAGATAGCCCTTTCAAAGATAAAAAACAGAATAAACTTCATGGATTATTTTGTAACATAAAAAAACAACAACAAATTTCCTGCATGGAGAAATAGTATCTATAGTAATCTGCAGATTGTAGTAAACCTGTATGAAGTTCTTCACAATAATGTCACAGATACATTTTGCTTCATACTCATGTACTTGTTTAACTTCGATTTTTGAACATCTTATTGATCATTATTACATAAAGCATTTCAAGTATTTGCTCTGTATGTGTGTGCATGTGTATTTTTCTTACAGCAAGCCACATCAGGCTATATGGTGTGTCTATGAGGGAAATTGAATCCCTAATTTTAGTGTTGTAAATCTGTAGTCTTACAGGTGTTCCAATGGAAGACATTTGCTATATTCTTCAGAGTTTGTTGATACCAGTTCCACATTATTATAGACCAGTTAGTCTTGCATCTGTGATGGTAAAAGTTTTGTAGAGACTGACTTAAATATGGCTTCACAAATCTTCAAAGATAAAATTGTAAGTTTTGTGTGTTTTGGGAGGAGGGGGTATTTTAAGTCATTGAATGGTTTGAGGAAAGTAAATAAATATTTCTACTGAACAGAATACAGTCAAACTCGATTGGAGGATTGCAAGTGAATTACCTCTGAGTTCAGTGCTGAGACCCTTACTTTCTTTGAAATACATTAATAATATTGATAAAAGTATGGTAAACAAATAGATTAAGTTTTATGTATAATTTGGTTGGAGATTGGTCATTAACTCTGTTAATCTGTAACGTGTAAATAATCAGACTTATAGTTAAATCAATCAGTGTCACAAAAATAATCAATTCATCAAAATGTTTCTGATTATTTCCACTATATAAGTAATCAAAATGTTATCACTGAGTTTACTCATTACTTTCAATTAATTCATTTTTATTTAACCTAATTTATTCGTATCTCATTTTATGAAAAATAATCAACTGATTGAAATTAATCTTTCCAATTATTAGTGTCTTTGACTAGTTCAACTGTAAGTTTAAAATTATAAAGAGTATAGATACAATTGATGCATTATTTTTCTTGTGTAATAATGACAGAAGTAAGATCTGGTAGGTTGGTCAGTCTTTGTAGTTGAGTTCTTTCGACATGGTAGACTCAGCAGGATGGAGATAGTTCAAGATAGAATTTGATGAGTGCTTGGAAAGTCAGGACTGAATATAAAGCACATGAAAGGAATACAACAGACACATAGGCCAAAGAACCTCTTGTTGTTCCCAAAAGGTTGTCACGTTAACATCTAATTCAAAAACATTACTTTATCTTCTGCACCAATAAGTGCTAGTACGTTGCAAACTTCCATGCTCAGATGTATCCATGTGATGTACCAGCCTATGTTGTAGTCCTTCACTAACAGAAGGGTGACAACCTCTATGTGTAGTTGTCTTTGTGAGCACTAGCACATAATTATGTGCTTATTCTTTCCTTAGCACCATATGTGCTATTCATGGATTTTTCTCATGCTTTGAGTATCTAGTCACTTTACTTGGAGCTAAATCACTTTCATCTCTGTTGCACTTCTGTTCTATCCACCTGACTGCTGCATTCTTTTCCCTAGCCATCACATTTCTTCTCTGTGCTATTTACAACAATGAAGACATAAAAGTCTCAAGGCTTTTGTGCTTCTCACAGCAATAGATACATAAAAATCCTCAAGGCTCACATATTCCTCTTCAGGCATTTTTCCAACAGAATCAACAGCGACTAGAGACTAAAGATACTTTATATGGTCATAAAGCCCACACTGAATTACTCTCTCTTTAGCTCAATTAAGAGAGCAAATGCCTCTCACAGTTTTTGCATTTGAATCTGTGGCAAGGCACTGTAAATATCAAAGAAATATTAAATTACTAGGTACTCGTATAGCAGTGATAAACTGTAATATGACACTGTCCACTGCTATCATGCATTGGTTCCATTCTGCTTACATATTTCTTAGTCATGGCCTTCATCATTGTGTTTCACTGCCTTCTCTGGATCTTGTGGAAGATTTTGGCTCATCCTTCCATCTCTAGTCTCCACTACTGACTCTTCCTGATTAAGAACAGGTAGCATCCTTTCCATTTGTTATATTTATAACTTAGGTGTGTGACTTTCTATCTTTTTTGCTTATGTACATAGTGACTGTTGAGTTACTTTAGTTCTTGAACCTCCTTCTGTTCCATCTCTATGATGATCAACAATTTTTTTTTTCTTCCTGACTCCTTTGCTATAGTCTAAAGTCATAACCATTTTATATTTCTTGAACCCCAATTTCTATGGCTTCTAATTTGACATGGTTTTTTCATTTTTGAGATATCATTGGTCTGGATTTTCTTTGTCCTTCTCCTTGATCTAAATCTTACCCCTTTTCTGGTTGTACCAGCCTTTAGGGGGAATGTTATTAAATTGTAGATTTATAGCCTAGAGCTGTTTGCTAAAATTTTATTTTGATTTCCTGTATCACTAGGTCACAGACACCTGGCAATTTGACTTTGGGAATTCCATGGGGCTGTCTCCTCTTGTTACTCATTCTATTGTTTATAATTGCTGTGTCTCCTCCTGTAGAGTAAACCATCAATTATACATCAGGTTTGTCTCTGCTTTTTGTACTTCATTGCCTCTTTATTCTTATACTCTCACACATCCATCCTCTTCCAATTTTCTGCCTTCTTTTGGGGAGTTCTCAATTAATGTATGGGGGCAGCCTCAACCATCTTCCTTGCATATTCATACCATGGAGTTTTTGGAATCTAAGGATTTTCATTCTCCTTCTCTTTCTGTGCTGGATGTTTTGGGAAACTCTGGCCTTTCTTTACAGATTCATCACCATTAATGGTGCCTTAAATATTTGTGGCATAGACCCTGCAATCCATTATCTGCTTTTGTGCCTCTCCATTGTTCTTCCCATCTCTCTGTTATGGTAGCTTAATCACTATAACACAAACTAGGATTTTTCCCTTTTTCCACCCCTTCCATTGAACATGCAAATTTCCACTAATGCTATCCTTTCCAGTTGGGAGGGGAGGGCAGTTCTCAACACCTCTGCTTCTTCTGGGGTTTGGTCTCCAGCAATTCGATCTCTGCTCATTTGTTTTCTATTCTCGTTCATTTCTTATGTCCATTTAAGGCTGACTGTTGCTATCCTGAATAGATAGCCCCCATAACTGGTTACTGCCAAAATATCTGTTTTTTCCTCTCAAGTCTTATCTCTTTCTACTTTTCAGGATGGCTTTGTAAACTCATCCAACTGGCAAGTTCTTTTTGGGAGAATCTGAAGAAACTTTGCAATTTCACTTCTCATCAGAACTGCATATTCCAGCCATACTTGCATTTTTTTCATTTCCAACCCTTGGAGATCTTGTGAGCTTGTACATGGACTACACTCAACACATTCATCTACCATGACTTGAGGCAGTTTCATAAGCCTCTGGTATCCCCTTGTAGCTTTCACTCTTTACAGAGGATCTAGTGTAGTGAGCTCTTCTCTTTGATTTTAGTTTCCAGTTCCATCACTGACTTTGTAAGATCTCCATATTCATCACATTTTGTAACACCACCTTATTGTAGTAATTTATAAGTATACACACAAAACTGTATCAGTTATGTTTGGAGTCATTGGATTTTACCATATGACCAGCAGAATTGCTTCAGGGAGTACTTACTCAAAAATCTGCATTGCACAACATGGTACATAATGTGTTAAACCTATACACATTGCTCAATGCCCACCATTGATACAGTATTTTTTGCAAGAATGTTTAGCAGTATCTGTATACTTGACATTACCTTTCCCATACCTTTTACAAAATAAAGCAGTACTGCCCTTATGGCTGGCTCCTGTTGTTGTCTTAAGATGTAATAGCTTATTGCACTGTCTGTAGCTGGAGAACTAATTAAGATTATTTTACTTTATGACAGATGCCCACACACACATTGATGATCTTCTCTTTATTTATTCCCTTCCCATTCTTCTAGTGAAGCATGGGAGAACCCTAGTCCAAAACCACTGGAGTGGAACATTTCTTTTGCAAATGGTGCCTTCTCTCTGGTAAAAGATTCATTGAGCCCACCCCTCATTTGAGATGTACGGCTAGGGCATTACCTGGAAATATAGTAAAAGAGACTACATTATAATATCTCCCAAGCTATTCTTGGTTGATATGTCCAGCCAGAAGAGACTTGGAACAAGGTGGATGGAAGATCCAACACCTGTCTTTATAAAATTTATCTCATATATGGAGATAATATATGGACAGAATGACCTAAAACCCTAGCCAGACCACATATCCTAACATTCCATCAATCTTGAGAACACATAACCATGTGTTTGGACTTTTCAAACATTCTTTAGTCTGCTGTCTCAGTAAATATAATTATTGGGAGAAGAGTATTCCCTGCTCAGAAAGGACATGATCTTCACTGGATGAACTCCAAGCACTATCTGCACTAGCCATTCATAATATAGCAGTGTAACACTAGAAGGAAGGCAGCTAGTCATCATCGCCCACTGCCAACTCTTGGGCAACTCTTTTACCAACAAATAGTGGGATTGACCATCACATTATAATGCCCCCACAGGTGAAAGGGAAAACATGTTTGGTGTGACAGGGTTTGAGCTCACAACAATCACATTATGAGTCAAGTGCCCTAACAACCTCCCTATGCCAGGCCATATTTGAATATAATGCAGGAAGTATGTTCTACTTTTTTATCTCTGAAATTAATGCAGAAAGTTTTTTATATCTTGAAAGAAAAAGCAATGCAGGAAGTCTGCTCAAGTCCAGCTCAAGAAAATCAAATACGGAGTTTATTCTCTCTATATTTTAGAAGTGGAGTCCAATCAAATTGGACTACTATTACTAGTAGATTGCTTCATGAGTAAGCATATGTACCTTCAACTTTTCTTGTTTATATTATGGACATAATTAGTAAAATTTACAGATGATATTACACTCTCGAGTATTTATAGTTATACTGAAAATGCTGAACTTGTGCAAGTTAATGCATTTGTGTTATCAAAATTTGATCATATATTTTGCATAGATGAGAAGACACTCAATATTATAACTGTAAAACAGGACCTTGCATAGTTGTGGATAAATAACTGAAACCATTAAGGCAATGTTCTGTAAATAATAAGAAAGTGAATAGAATTCTTGAGCATATTCACAGAAAACTTGATTACAAGTTAAATGAAGTAATTATCTCCCTATACAAATCACTAGTTACACCTTACTTCAAAAACTGCATACAGTTTATCTGAAGAAGGACATTGGCTTATTAGAAAGGGCTGAGAGGAGAACTATTAAGATGTTCCCAGGGGCAGAAAAATTATCTCTTTTAAGATTGTCTCTTAATTTAACCTAAAAAAACTATAGGATAATTTTACTGAAGTACAAGATTTTCTGTGGAATCAATACCATGTAGATCTTTGATTTCTGTGAGCCATACTAAAGACAAGATGAAAAAAAGTTTTTGATCTCAGACCATACAATCCAGGCTTCAGTTTTATTTTCTAACAGTGCGTTTGTTTTATGGAATGAGTTGTTATTGGCATTAGTAGAAGCTAACACTTTACAGGAACTTATGAACTAATGTTTTCCAGAAAACTAGTGTGGATTTAATTTTTACTTTCTCCA
Organism: Carcinoscorpius rotundicauda; assembly: GCA_011833715.1. Lineage (NCBI taxonomy): Eukaryota > Metazoa > Arthropoda > Merostomata > Xiphosura > Limulidae > Carcinoscorpius > Carcinoscorpius rotundicauda. The sequence continues at coordinate 115,326,779 of CM022391.1, read as the reverse complement.
TAAGTAGGTATGTAAGGACAGTCTAGAAAGACCAAATGGTCTCTTGTTTTTTGTGTTAACTTTAGCTTGTTCTTGTGTATCAGAAATGGAAAATTTACTTTATTTCTATTTTAAGATGTAAACTGGACAATAAAAAAACATGGTTTCCCATTAATCTCATTAGATTGTTAACTACATCAGACACAGACTTAAACTGTGCCCAGATAATGACAATCTTTCTGTTGTCAAATAACCTTGGCAAGGATTCTCTTTCATTCTTGAACTTAAGGTAATTATATGTGGTCATTTGTAATATTTACTTTTTACTAGGCTTATACTTAAATTACTTTTCACTCTTTGAACCCTTGCAAAGAAAAACAAAGATACTGTAGTTTTAATAATGTAAGTAAATTGTTTTCCATTAAAATCATTCAAGTTGTTTTAATGTTGAAATAAAAGTGGTTTATTAGTTAATAACATTAATATAACCTTATCAATAAAATGCTTTCATTAGAAATATAGCCTGAGCATTATGGAGTGTATATTATTAGCCTTCCTCTTCCTCCCAGCATTTATTTAGGAACAAGACTTTCCTTTTCTGTAAAAATTTAAATAGTTACTTATTTAACCCTTGCTAGAGAAACAGTTTAGGAGACATCTTGAAAACTAAAATACATTTACCATAGTTTTACCCGAAATTCAAGAAGGATATGGGGCTACTCTTCACAAATAGCATTTTCAATTATATTTATAAAAGTACTAAACACAAGTCCAAAGTGATTTTATGTTTTTTTATTATATATAGGTCACTGCTTACACCACACACAGAAAACTGTGTTCAGTCTTGGGTATGTTTTTCTTTCCCCTTTAAAAAGGATACTGAATTTTTGGAAAGGGTTCAAATGAGGGCTACTAGGAAGGAAAGATTATCATAAGAGGACAGGTTAAGATAATTAAAATTGATTTCTTTTTTTATAAATAAAAAAGAAAAGAAAAAAATGAGTATTTAAGATTATTAGAATTAATAATGTCAGTATTATTTAATATTAGAATAGTGGGGGAAAAAAAAAAGAGGATGAAAAATATAAATTTTGTCAGAGTAGCAGGCATTTCGAGTTTAATTTTATTTCTCTAACAAGATGGTTGGCTTTTGGAAAGGCCTGCTTTTAAACATTGTGAATGCTGTATACTAGGGGAGTTTAAGGGTAGGATAAGTTAGTTTTTTTATTGTTTTTTGTCCCCAAATGTTATCTGTGTAATCAAGCAACTTAGAAGCTAAAGACAAGTCAAAAAAGGTGATGTAAGAAATTAAACAGGGTAAGTCTGATATGCAATTAAATAAAAATGATTTAAATGAAGGTAAATAATATAGTTAACACTACAGAAACAAGTCATGTTAATAAGTTATACATACTTTAACCCAGTAAAATGGATAAAATAGTCTTGGTAACTAGTATTACTTAGAGTAAAACAGTAAAAAACTTGCAGCACAAATTAAAGCAAGCTAAAATATTTCTAATTTTAGTCATGTTGCCAATTAGATGAGTTTAATTTTTAAGATTTGCCATAAGAACATACCAATTTAAAATCCTGTAATATATTTATCAATTCTGAAAAACTTATAGTATGCTTATAACTCTAATTTGTTTTGACCCTAGTGTAAACATTACCTAACGAATAACCAATAATACTATGCTATAAAATATACACTTTAGAGTGAATATTGAGTGCCAACATATATTTGCCAACACATATGAAAAGTGCCATAGTACGTTCCAGGCTAAAAACAACAGGTTATTAAAATAATAGTGGTCAGAAGCTTTTTTAAAAAAGTAATTGCCTCATGTAAGGTTAATTAACTTATATGTAGTTATTAATCTCTCCAGATAAAATAAAAAGCCTTCCTGATGTGAAAACTGTTTTATTAAAATCTTAACGTGCGGGCAATAATCTTTCTTTTATAACTGTGGAACTGAATATTATTTTGGCCCTTTTTAGGGCAAAGTCCATGTATTGTCGCTCGTGCCCCCCAGTGGCTCAGCAGTATGTCTGCGGACTTACACTCTAAAATCCGGGTTTCGATACGTGTGGTGGGCAGAGCACAGATAGCCCATTGTGTAGCTTTGTGCTTAATTCAAAACAACAACAACACTACAACTGAACTACATTCAGCAACAAGTTGAACTTCGAGTTCTATTTAGTTATTTAACATCTTGATCAAACAAACAGTTGTCTTACTATAGCACCGGTACATAAGCACAAATCAACTGTGGTTCACAAGATTTGTTTCTAGGCCAAATATTAACTATCGTAAAGGGGAAACCACCAATAAAAAAACAATAAATTAAGTGTAAATTAACCATTTCACCAAGAAGTAGGCCTTTTCTTTTTCTATTTTAGGGTTAGGAAATTTTCGTCAGTTAATAGATGCTAACCCTACTTATACCGAAGAAAAATAATTAAACATGCCCTATAAAATCTAATTGAGGACAATGTTTCCCAGTGGCTTCATACATAGGCCCGGCATGGCCAAGCGCGTAAGGCGCGCGACTCGTAATCCGAGGGTCGCGGGTTCACGCCCACGTCGCGCCAAACATGCTCGCCCTCCCAGCCTGGGGGCGTTATAATTTGCGATCAATCCCACTATTCGTTGGTAAAAGAGTAGCCCAAGAGTTGGCGGTGGGTGGTGATGACTAGCTGCCTTCCCTAAAGTCTTACACTGCTAAATTAGGGACGGCTAGCACAGATAGTCCTCGAGTAGCTTTGTGCGAAATTCCAAAACAAACAAAAAGGCTTCATACTTTGAACTGGTAATTGGATAGTTGCGAGTTCGATGCTGGCGTGCGATATGTTGTCGTGTCCTTGAGCAAGACAATTTACCCCAATTATTCTAACCTGCCCAGCTGTTAGCTGGAGGGTCAACCAGTGATGGACTGATATCCTGTCCAGGAATACTGTACCACCATTTTTACCAGTTTGAGCCAATAAAGGCAGAATTCAGCACTGATTACAAAGTGTCATCTCGGCATGAGAGAGATAAAATATAATTATTATTGTCTACCCAAATTATTCTACAGTCAGTTCATATTTTCACCCAATAAACACTGGTTATCATTACAATGGGATGTCGTGATGGTACCTGATATGAACAAATCAGTTTTGTTTTGAAATGCCGCAAAGGTTTATGCATGTATTCACTGATTTTAAAATGATCGCTGAGAATAACCGCTATGCGTCATTAATTATTCATATAGCGAATGTGACAACGAAAATTTATTATAGCTTTTCTCTGCTTAAGCAACTGAAGACTTGGGGGCCTGGCATGGCCGAGCGCGGTAAGGCGTGCGCTCGTAATCCGAGGGTCGCTGGTTCGCGCCTGAGTCGCGCTAAACATGCTCGCCCTCCCAGCCGTGGGGGTGTATAATGTGACGGTCAATCCCACTATTCGTTGGTAAAAAAGTAGCCCAAGAGTTGGCGGTGGGTGGTGATGACTAGCTGCCTTCCCTCTAGTCTTACACTGCTAAATTAGGGACGGCTAGCACAGATAACCCTCGAGTAGCTTTGTGCGAAATTTCAAAACAAACAAACAAACAAAGTAACTGAAGACCTTACTAACTATACCATTTTAACAAGAACTTAATAAAATCGTTTGCCCAAAAAGTAACATTTGCAGCTCTAACCTTTAAAACCCAAAGCGGTGAAACCCAACAGTCATGTCAAGAAGATACATGTTAAAAACCCAAGTCATGTCACTATGACACGATAAAAACCCAAGCCGTGACACTAGCACATGTTAGAAACCTACGTCATGCTAATAACATATGTTAAAAACGATAAAGTCATGGTAGTAACATACGTTAAAAATTATTTATTTAGTCAAGTCAGTAAAACCTACAGTTATGTAAATAACATAAAATGAGTAAGTTAGCAAGTTAGTGCAGATTACAAGTCGCACGCCTTAACACACTTGGCCATTCCGGACCAGATTCTGTTTAAAGCTATGGGCTACCTCTTACCGAAATGAGGCTCGGACAACATTCCGTTTGTCTGGCACAAGGAAGAATGCGATTTTAGAATGTAAATAAAAGTAATTAAAATTAATTAAAGTACACTATTTGTTTTAAAACACAGCCGCGTGGACTATCTGCTGTGTCTACCGCGGGGAATCGAGCTCTAGATTTTGGCGTTGTAAGTTCTTACACTTACGTCTATCTAACTTAGGAACGTAGGAGTTAATATTGGTGATAAAAGTAATAAAACAAAAAAACGATTGTTTACCATAGTTCTTTGTAAACATCCTGCCACAGTTACACACACAGACACACACACACACACACACAGCTCTGGTCACGTGACAGTGTGACTACATAGAAAAGTCGCCGCCATTGTCTAAACGGGAGTAGACGTTTGAATATCACTGACAGATAAGTGCCAACTTCTCAAACAATGGTCGAGAGTTCTGCTTGTTTTAATTACCTAAATAAGCGTAAAAATGTCTCAGGAATCTCCTTCCATAAGGAAGTATTCACATTTATGATTTTTTTTTTTTCAAAATGAAGCCTTTAAAGTTCCAGCAATTGAAAATTGGCCAAAGGGCCAAATGTGCTAATTTATACTAGATCTACAAGGCTATACACCGTAGGCCTAATTAAGACACTGGATGCCAAAATTGCGTTTGATATGATACTGATTTAGACTGAGGTATTAAATAAGCGATCAAGCAGCCAAATTATGAATGGAAATGGCCGCTGGTGAAAATTAGACGTAGATTATACAAGCTTTTGGTCCCAATGCTGATTTTTTTCTTGTCCGATTTTAAAATTTGGAAAGAAGATTTTAGACAGATGTTGCGGAGAGACGTCGGAAAGTATATCCTCAAAAACAGTTACAGTACAATTTCATTATTAGGTTCTTTCATGATGAAGCAGTTCGTCAACAATGGTTGAAGAATGTAAGTCGTGGAATATTTCAGCCATCCAGACATCACAGGGTGTGCAGTGAACAGTTTTTGGCGAAAGATTATATGAGAGGTATAAAACTACTTGGACAATACTGTCAATACATATCAATATTTTTGGAAAGAAAACTCAATTTTTTTTTTGAAAACATCAATCGGTGACTTTATAATATATGTTAAATACATAATAATGACCGATTGTGTTTGTTACTGTTTATAGGACAAATATATTTAGTTTCAGGTCTGTTTAAAAAATAAGATAACAAACTTCCAGTGGCCTTCTTTGTGAAAACCTAGTGCAATCACAAAATAAAAAAAAAAACAGTTTTCATTTATTTCTAGGAGTGCACCCAAGTGACATAAAATAATATGACATCTTGAAGTATGAACCTCTGGCAGTGCCTACCATCTTTCCAGATCATCCTCGACATAAGCAAGTTGTACAATCACAAAGTAGACCACCTCCAAGAAAACGAGCTCCTGAAATCAAGGAAACATGCCCAGTAACTGCCAAGAAGAAGAAAAGACATCAGGTGTCGAGCATTCGTATTGTTCAACTGTCCCAGTGGAATATCAACTTGAAACAAGTACGGACAAGCTAAAAAAATACAAAACAGCTTGAAAGTATGCGAGCAAAAAATAAAAAGGAAAACTGAATCTGTCGCAAAACTGCTACAAATCCAAAAAGAAAAGGATTCTCTCATCAAATCGCAAGTTGATTTGATGTCACTAAACTTCAGTGATGACTCTAGATGTTATTGAGAATGAATAGAAGGCACGTGAGACTGATCCCAAGGGAATGCGTTACTCAGATCATCTCAAACAATTTGCAAGCACAGTTCAGTTTCATAGTCCACAAACATATGAATTTCTACAAGGCTACCTCCCACAACCGCATGTGACAACAATTTTTCAGTAATATACATGTAAATCTAATTATGTATTCTTTACTGTAATCTCACGAAATGTATAAGATGTGAAAGTAATTGACGATTTAAAAACCGAGAACTATGACATGCTAAATATCCCGATGACCAGTTAAAATTACCCCTTGCACAGTTTTACGATATACCATACATAGTAGGTTTCCAGCCGGGCAAGACTTCCAGAAAGGATTTCCAGATTATAGCAACGAGGGCCAAAACAGCACTGGCAGCATATTAGTCTTTATCATTTTTTTATCTTCATGTCCATTTAATGTCGGCTTCTACAAAATGAATGGAAATTAGCGTGCAATGAACGGAAATAGCGCTCAGTCGCACATTTTGAAACTTACGAGTCATAGGGCCTAAATTTGCCGGATAACTAGATTTGCCACTGGGCTTATTAAAGTCTGCAGATGGGAGTTTTTAATGTGGAATTTGAACATTTTTTATATCCCAGACTGCCTACAATGCTTTTCAGTTACAAAAGTAGAGGAAATTTATTTGTTGAAATACATACAACCTCATTGACAAATTTAAGTAATATGGCTCGCACTCATACGCAAATATGGACTAAATTTCTGTTGTTGTTTTGAATCAAGCACGAAGCTACACAATGGGCTCTCTGTGCTCTGCCAACCACAGGTATCAAAACCCGGTTTTTAGCGGTTTCAGAAACAAATAAACATTTAAAGACACGTATTATTCTCCAATGGTAGAAGTCCAATAAAATTCATGGACGATAATAATATAGTTTTATTAAATGATACCATCCCAACACATACAGCGTATGCCGCTAACTCCAGTGACATACTAGACCTGTGTATGTGTACATATAATCTAAGCCAGAAAATAATAAAATTTCAAGTGGGAAAGGATGTTGACAGTGATCACCTCCCAATATATTGTGTCTTTGATCTCGCCCCCCATAAAAATATAACATATAGGAAAGAAAAATTTAATTACGGAAAAGCAGATTGGCAAAATTATAAACAGGAATTAGACAACCTATTACCAAATAAAGTTACAAAAAAGTTAAAACCCACACTGAAATGGATAACTTTCGACACTGTTTGGCACGATGATCTAACTATGCTAGGAGTCTAACTGGTAAAAACAGTAGAGCATCTACAGATAACATACTAAAAATCTATAAAACATATATTAGACCTGTAATAGATTATGCAGCTCCAGCATGGATAACTGTAACCAATAAAATAATTAAAACCAAACTACAAACAATCCAAACTATAATTCTCACACCTGCATACAGAGTTCCAAGAACAATATCATCCCAGTTCATTCACAAATTCTCAAACATACCAACCATACCAGATAGACTCCTACATATTACAATAATGTACTTTAATAAGAATTGAATGAAAAACGAATTACTATGCGAACTAGACAGGTACCTCATACATGATGAAGCTAGTCCTAAATATCTCACCCCAGTTAACTTATATTTTAAATATAAAACTAAAGAAAAAATATATATATAAATTTTAAATAATAATAAAAATATCTTTCTACTATATATATATATATGTTTTAAACAATTAAAAAAAATGCCATCAACAATCTTCACATTACTGCTGATAGAATAAAATAATCACAGTTTACGAGCCACAGCGTGTAAGTCCGCAGACATATCGCTGAGCCACTGGGGGGCCCAGTTGTAATGAAACTACTTCGGTGGGACAGCGGTAAGTCTACAAGTTACAATGCTGAAATTTCGGGTTTCAATTTTCCGCTGTGGACAGAGCAACCACCCATTGTGGCTTTGCTCTTGAACAAACAAGTGAATTGAATTGAAAACAGTTGTATAATCAAAAGTTTCAGAGACTACAACATGGCCGCTATTAAAGCAAATGCTAGCAAAGTTCTTAATGGAAGTTCTATTATGTACGAGTTTACTATCCAGATTTCTGTTAATTTCTAGTTTACACAAATAACCGTTACATTTGATTGTGGACGTTGACTTAAACATTTTGTTTAATAAAGTTGAAAAGACGTCGAAAAAGAAAGTTGTTAAATAAACGTTATTATGCTATTGTTTTTAATACAAAGCTACAAAATGGACTACGTATACTCTGTCCATCATGAGAGTCGATCCCCTGATTGTAGAGTTTCAAGTATATAAACTCATTGCTGGCACACCAGTAGACGATTTGGTGCTTAGAAAGATTCCTTCTATGGTTTTCAGTTTATACTAACCACTATAAAGTACTATATTTAGCTTTAAGGTGAATTTTCAACAATTTTAATAATTTCTTTAGAAACCGTACTTTGGTTAGGTATAATTCCTGTGTTATTGACATATTTTTAAACACATTAGTTTTTGAGTAAAAAAATGAAACAAAATATGCGGGTTCTCGAACTCAAGTTCCTCTCGGTCGTTCAGCTGTTTCCGTGACGTAATAGTTGCCAAACACGCTTCGTTGCGCACCGACCATTTTGTTTCTTTCGGTGCTGGTGTTTTATGTAAATTTATTGGCGCTTTTTTCGGATTATACTTTGTGAGACTATTTTTTGTCTTGATATTGCTACTTTATGTTTGTTTTATGGTAACATGGTTTACTGCGTTGCTTATGGTTGTAAAAACTGTTCGGCTTTGGGCAAAAGCTTCTTTTCGTTTTCCTTCAAGGAGAAGGAACCGGCAAGGTGGTGACAGTGGGTGTGGATGGTCAATCGGAAGAACTGGACTCCTTCACACCATGCAAAGCTTTGTCAAGATCACTTTGAACGCTCATGTTTTGTGTCGGATCCCACTGTTTTGGATTCTGTGGGTTTCAAGTAGGATCATAATTTTGGATAAACAGTGCCTTTAATTGTAGGTTAAACTCAAATATACTATTTTAGGTTTAACTGCATCTTGAAAAATACACACTTGTGACTAAGCTCCTCATCACCAAAGGGATCATTCAAGTAAACAAATTCATAGTATGATGCTTCCAAGACATCGATATTCAGGTAATTTCCATTAAAGCCTTGAGTCTGGGTAATGCACTCTTCATCTTTTAATCGGTTTGACACCTTGTCGTATGAGCAACAACAAACGCACCTTATCTTGGTTGGCATCTGCTCACATAAACCACATCTACACCTTGCACAAACATTCGGCATATGTCATATAAATTATACATTTATGTTAAATATTAAATTAAATATTCAGACTGCTATATCTAGTTTGATTTTATAGACATAATTATGACGTATAATTGAAATTCATTTTGTTACGAGTCATAAATACCCAGTACAATGATTGTGGAAGGGCCGAGTATTAGTTACCATAGTCGGCAGAGTATAAACAAATAAAACCCAGTCTGTGATACCAATAATTTGTAAACACCAGACAGGTTTCGAGATGCTTAAAATTGCACGTGAAATAATACAGGCCATATTTGTTGTCATGACTCAGGTTTACCATTCTTCCACTGGAGGTATGACCGACTCGCAACTGGCGTGGGCGCTATCAGTATCACTCACAGTTCCACTACTCTTGCTCGTGGAAATGTCTTCATCACTAGAACTTGTCAAATCTGTGTCAAAGGTAACTGTTCTAGGTTTGTTCAGAGTAGGTTCAAATTGATATGGCGTTACTCGAAACTGTTCAGAACACAAAGTCAAAACAGACTCCGGCTCTGTTTCTTCGTATACACTGGCCATGTTTATTTACATTCAACGCACTGACGTCTGCGGTTTGTTTGGCAACTATTACATCACAGTACTTTTCCTAGCGGCAAACGTAAAACAAAAACGTTCGGATTGCCGCTCGAAAAGGGCTCTTTCTGCACCAAGTTCTGTGTTTCACTTATTAGCGTATATTTTTATGAAAATGAGTAGTTCTTTTGATTGCAAAGTTTTCTTTTTTCTGAAAAATTCACTTTCAACTTTCGGATTTTAAAACCACGTTATTATAATTTAGTTGTTCGCAATCTTGCACTGTAAATAATACTGTTTGACCTCATCGCAGTGATAACTTGCACTGTTCAGATTTGGGAAGTATAGACAAGAATCGAAGAAAATCTTCATAAAATTTACTTGTGTTATTGTACTAACTATTAACATCGTTTTTTTTAAATTCATTTGTAACGTTTGGGCACGTAAAATATACATACTTTTCAATTATTAATTTATTTGATTCTCTTTCTTGGGCCCGGCATGGCCACGTGGTTAAAGTGCTCGATTCGTAATCCGAGGGTTGCAGTTCGAATCCCCGTCACACCTAACAAGCTTGCTCTTTCAGCCGTGGGGGCATTATAATTTGACGGTCAATCCCACTATTCGTTGGTAAAAAAGTAGCCCAAGAGTTGGCGGTGGGTGGTGATGACTAGCTGCCTTCCTCTAGTCTTATAGTGCTGAATTAGGGACGGCTAGCGCAGATATCCCTCGAGTAGCTTTACACACACACACACGTTCATACGTCAAGATAATGAGGTAAATAGCCCACCTTTAGAATTATTTATTGGTGCAGTATTCGTTTTGCCAGCTGGGTAATTACTTCACGACTTGAAAAGTAATAAGATTGAAAACCACGAAACATTAAGGTGAAAGTTAGCTAATGTTTTATTTTTATGAGACGCCAATTCCAGGAAACCAACCCGTTGTGTGTGAATCCTTCTGGTAAAACAAATTGAGGTAATAGAGATATCAAAAATGACCAAAGGCATCTTTGTTCAATCAATATAACTAATTTTGTTTGTTTGTTGTGAACGTAATAAAGTTTCCTGATTGTAAATACATTCCAACCTTAAGGGTTGGCTTTGATTGGTTGTTTTGAAAAAACAGTCTTGCAATAATTGGAAAATTAATAATAGCTTGCAATTATTTGTTAGTTTTTTCTTCACCAAAACCGGAATTTCAGTAAAAAAACAAATTAGGTTTCTATATAATATTTTCTTCACTAAAATTCTTGTTTTGGTACAGAAAATAATTAAACAAAAATAGTTTGTTTGTTAAATGATTATATTAATGGATAATTAATCGTAAAAATATGTTATCCAAACACCTAAAGTACTTAAAGTGTTATTGGTAATTTAAAAAAATCTACATTTAAACCAATAATATGTCTTATCATACCAGTCTCGTATGGTAGAACTATGATTCCCCACATATATGTTAAGATATAAAAAAGAATTAGTTTTGGTGGGGACATTGATGCCTTAACTGCCCTCGGGTCTCTCTAATATGTTCTACTTGTTAGCTGATGTTATATTTCAGTGAGTTATTTGCATATATTATCTCAATAATAAGGCTCCTTATTTTCAAACGGCCCCTCGGTGTCGATTCTTGTACGTGGTGAGAGGACCTCCCAGGGAAGGTTCTGTTCTTTCAATTTACCTCCTCTGGGATCTGATTTCCTGTAGACGGGCGTACTTGGGGTTCCCCTTAGGTTCAATCAAGTACCAGTTTCGGATGCTCTCAATAGGTGTTGTGGACATTGTATCTCACTCGGGTTTCATAATATAGTGCTCACAAAACCATGGCGTTGCTGCAATATCCTTGTTTGGCATTGCAGTGCGTCCCCTCGTAGGGCTCCATGGTGAATGGGGTCAGTGAGCACTGAAATGTAGCTTCTTTGTTATGGATGCCCCTCTTTCTAACGAAATAAACAAAAATTAAAGAATTGAAAAAAACAGATCATTGGAAAACGACCACGCATGGACGACTCTGTTGTACAGTCAACAATACAGCCAGATTATACACCTCGATTTCTGATTCTCCATTTCTTATCTGAGAAATCTTTTGGGCATATGTCGCCATTTTTCATTCAGGAAGTTACTGATACCAGAAGCATCACTAATGCTCTCTACGAAAGTTTTCTCATGCATCTAATACTTCTGATTCATCCCACATCTTCTTCGTCATCAAAACACAGGTAGAACGATCGCCTCATTCCTTTCAGGATGATCGTCTCTATGACTGTAATCACCCCTTTACACTGGTGGAACTTAACTTTACTCTTCATCGGTCTGGTAATACATCAGTCGGACTTGATGATATTCATTAGGAGATAGTGCACCATCTCTCTCCTGCCTCTCTTGCTATTCTTCTGATTGGTTTTAATCGGATGGAGGAGGAGAATGTTTTTGCCAATGCTTAGTGCCATATTATTGTACTCCTTTTTCCTAAACCTGGAAAGGATCCCAAGATTCCTTTGAACTCCCGTCCAACTGCTTTGACGAGTTGTCACTGTATTAGAGAAGATGACTAATACTCGTCTTGATTCGTTCCTCGAATCAAGCAACCTCCTCTCACCCACTCTAACGTCACACAATTCGAAACCAGGAATGGAAAGGCCGACTTCAGGTGACTAACACTGGTGTTTGAACTTACTCATTAGTCATCCTGGCGAGTTATAATAATTAAAATTATGCTACAGAACGTCTTTTACATGTAGTACTTTACTTCTTGAACATGGCCGTAACATCACATAACTCGAAACCATGAATGGAAAGGTCAACTTTAGGTGACTAACGCTGGTGTTTGTACTTATCTGTTAGTTATTCTGGCTAGTTATGACCATTCAACTTATGCTACAGAATGTCCTTCAAAACTAGTGTTACTATAATTTCTCCCTTACTGCTCTACACTAGATATAGAAATTGTATTTCATGCTGTTTAAGTTTTTAATTCAAAAATTCAACTTTGTTTTGTTTTACCTTGATTCCTTTCAGGAATGTTAATACTTTCACCGAATGTTTGGCGCATATAGCCTAGTTGCTTTGCGCCATAAAACGCCAAACCTATCCTACCACCCATTCATTTTGAAACGGCAAAGATTAGTATGCGAGAGCAGAACTACTTGTTACACCCGAACATGATGTTTCTCTTATAGCTTTTTTTATACTTCTGTTAAAACAACAGGGATTTGAAACTAATGAGAAATAGCTTTTGTTTTTCAGATGTTTTCACAAACCAATATAAAATGTTGAACTGTCAGACTAAAGGGAACGTTTCTGTTTTGTCCCCCAATTAGCACACGTGATGTCTGTGGTCTCACATTGCTAAAAGCTAAATTTAGATACCCGTGATGGAAAGAGCACAGATAGCCAATCGTGTAGCTTTATGCTTAATTTCAAACACAGCTATCCCAGAGCACCCAGCGCCATCTATTGGATTACTTGAATCGAATAGTAGGATTTGACGGTTAGTCTCATAATGCATTCTTAGTCCGGCACGTTAACCACTAGATCATTTAACTCTAATTGGAAAGAGTGCGTATAGATTCAAAAAATAATCTGGAACGTTATCAACGGAAAGTAAAACATAAATGAGGCCTAACACACGCAAGTATAGTGTCTACGAAATATTTTAATTGAATAACACTAGAGGATATATATAAGTATATTAAAAAATGACTGCCTGTATGATATAATAACCTGTAACATATTTTATATAAGTATATATAGTAATGTGGGTAATCAAATTAGTTTACACTGACCAGCTATACGATATAATTAATGTACATTACATTCTATTTAAATGGCTGTGACAGGAATGATTAATCACACAATATAGCTAAACATTGTTAGAAACAGTTATTATTGATACATGCTTAAAACACCCTATATAAGCAAAACACGGGGCAAATCACATGGGACATATAACTGTTGTATGTAAAATAACTGTTATTTGATACACATCTAAAACTTTTTAAAATAAAAGACGGGATTAATCACAAGACAGAGCCAAACGTTAAAACAGCTGTGATACACGTTTTAGATTTTTTTTTTTTTTTTTGTAAAAGATGTTTCTACAGCCATATTCAGAGCTATTTAGACTTTTGGAAAATATGCCTAACTAGAGATGTAGTCTTATCGATGTGTTATTTTTCAAACACACTTGATATTGTGAAGTTGTAGCTTCGAATTAGGGTTTATATTAACCTTCAAGATGTTTCAGTGCTTTTTCGTGAGTTACATAGTTGTATCATCTTGTTTATTCAAGAATTTGGTGTTGAACTATAAACAGTGGCTACCTGTACATAGCCATTTCCAATACTAAACTGACAGACTAGAGTCCCACCCCCACTAGTAAACGGCGATGTCTTTGTACTTACAACCTTAGAAGCCAGGCTTCAATACATGTGCTGGACAGAGTATACGTAATTCATTATGTAGCTTTGGGCTTAATGGCAAAGAAACAGGCTGGAGAAAAAGCAGTTACTCAACAGCCAACTTTAGGGCCCCTCTCATTTGATTGTCACACTTATATCACACAGCTGCACACTTTTATACGGATAACGTTTTTTTGTTTTGTTTTTTTTATTGGGGGCGCAGACCTTCAGGTAATGTCCGGTCCAGAAGAGAGGCAAAAGTAAGTTTTTCAATTAGGTCAAGACAAATCTTATCGCTTTGTCAAATACTTTTCAAAGACTCTAAAGCAAATATAAACATTAAAACTGAAGATGCCAGAGTCTTTTGATACCCAGGTCAACAGTTAACTTGATAACAGTTATTATGATCTGAAAATGTTAACGCACGTCAATAAAATACAGCTCACAATTTAATGTTTGCATTTTAAAAGCACGGACAATTTAACGGATAAAATTATTTTATCATAGAGCAAACCAGAGGTAAAAAAATATTCAATTTAAAATTCTTTAATGTATACGGGTATAGAGAAGATATTTTAATACAAGGAATAAACGATCTTGAAACAGTAAATTGTTTTTCTTTAACTGGACATTCAACGTTTCGCTTTACCGCTTCAGTAGCATTCCACAAAAAACACAAATGAAAAATGACAGTACAAAAGGTGTAAATAATAACTCTTAATCTGATTCTAAGTTTATTTCTAATACTAAAGTGACATTTGGTGAAACGATATGATGACTTAGTTTTAGAAATAGGTTCAGACGCTATACTTATGCATGTTTTTGGTTCGAACCTGGAACGCCAATTACATATTCAACCACATTTAGTTCAATAAAATGTTATAAAAATAAGCAAATAAAAATTGTTTGCCTTCGTATTTTGTGTGTATTCCAATTTTTAGTTTCGTAACTGTACAGCACCAGAGTAAAACCTCAATCCACTCTGTGTGTTTCTGGGCAGCGCACAATGTCATCGCTTTATCGTAATAGCTAGTGGTAATTAAAAACAAACAAACAAACAAACACCAAAAACAATTCTAGTGTTTATTATTTTATTTTGAATTTCGCACAAAGCTCTTCGAGGGCTAGCCTTCCCTAATTGTTATCTTGTTTACGATCTGTTTCACAGTTTCAGATTCTTCTTCTTTGTTGGGCAAAACTTCAATTCTTTTAGGGTAAAATGATATTTTTATTTATTCAATAGGATTTAGGGGAACTCCCTAAATGTGTTGAAAAACTGTCATCAATAGTCATTGTTGTTATTGAAACATCAAAGCTCGTTTTTTAGGTATAAAACTGAGAAACGTTTTTCCAAGCCACAGGACCAGGGTGTTAGATAAACTGATGCACACCAACCAGCACCATTACTCTCAGTCTGTTTTAACCTGTGTTTGCTACGGAAATAATAACTATGATAGCAGTAATTGTGAACCTTTATGTTTAAACGGTCAGGGATTACGCCTTCTTATTTGCAACCATGCTGCTACTGGAAGGACGATATTACAAAAATTGGTTGTGTTATTAATGGAAGCGAGTTGGTCTTCAGCTGTGCATTTCACTATTTTGTTTGGGTTTAGACATCGATATCTGTACAACATTCTGTGTGTTTTTGCCTTATCTCAGTATTTCGTAAACGCCTGAAATTCCCTTTGCTGATAAAGTTATTTCAGATGAGACTTCTCCCTCTAGAGATATGGCATAATTATATGTCTCAGGCCAAACTGTTTGGATGTTAATTTGTTCATTTTGACTTTTTTCATCCATTAAATGGATGATAATCTATGATCCAACCTACGAGAGTGATAATGTTCTCACCAATCTAAGAGAGGTTGAACGCAACTAAAGCCAACTATTCCTATGCTTTAATGAAACTTGGAGGAGGCAAAGTATCCTTCCTTACTATTCTAAGTATGGCATGGTGTTATGGTTAGGAGTTACCACTCACAATATGCAGATCGGGGGTTCGAACCCCATGGTCAAACATTTCGCCCTTTCAGCCTTTTAATTCCACTATTCATTGATAGAAGAGAAGCCTAAGAGTTGGCGGTAAGTTGACTAAGTGTCTTTTCTCTAGTCTATCATTTCTAACCTAGTATCCAAAAATTGTTCTGTCTTGTAAAGTAGTAGCTAAGAAGTGTTGTCTCTTATAACCTCGTGGCCAAGAAGTGACTAACTTACAGGCGATTAGTAGTACTCTCAGAGAGCGTTTTTTGTATAATTCTGGTAAGTTCCAGGTTCTTCCGGAGTTTGGGTCAACAAAATAAATACTGAAATTAATTGTTCTTTCTCATTTACTGCTACTGAACGAGATGTTGGGTTATTCGTTTTTGGTAACTTTTAACTCGTAAGTGGAGTTAAGACAAAACCTTTGGTCACGCTACAGTTCAGCTGGCTCTTGTCGGTCATTACGTTTGAAAGTGTACATAATACGTTCCAATATTTGAAAGACGAGACATATAATTTGTGGCACTGTTTAACTTGGATTTAGCGTAGTTAAAAAAGTGATAGATATTCACAAAAACATCAGAATTTGATTTCTTTATTGTTCATAACACAATTTTAAGAATAAATAACTCTTTGCACTTTAAAATATTCAAATTATTACATAAAAGTATAAGAGTAATTTTAAAACAATAATATTCTTTTTATCTGATTTCTTTAGAGAATTTAATCTTTTCTTGTTACTTGACGAGTCCATAATTGTAACATTGGTTTCAATATAGCTACAAAATACATTTGACAAATTGTCACATATCTAAAGTAAAATAAACAAAACAAGAAGTTTGAAAGTCGACGAGAATGTAGGATCCACCTTCATGATGATGACTTCATTTAATGGAAGTTTCTGGTTACTAAGAAGATGAACAAGTATTAATTATAAAACACTGTACGACGCTACCAAAACTGTTTTGTTTTTCACAGATTTCGTCTGAACGACAATACCGTTGTTTCGTTTTACCAGAATCTTCATTATAATTCATAAACGTCAAAAAATGGGAAGTATTATATTCTATCTATATATAATATACGTAATAATGATGAAATCAGAAAACAGATATAGCCAATAATGTGTTCGTTGTCATGTCCAGGGGTAGCTGTGGTTTGTTTCGTATTTCGCGCAAAGCTACAATAGGGCTATCTGCGCTAGCCATCCCTAATTTAGCAGTGTAAGACTAGAGAAAAGGCAGCTAGTCATCACCACCCACCGCCAACTCTTCGACTACTCTTTTACCAACGAATAGTGGGATTGACCGTCACATTATAACGTCCCCACGACTGAAAGGGCGAGCATGTTTGGTGTGATGGGGATTCGAACCCAAGACCTTCAGATTACGAGTCGAGTGCCTTAACCACCTGGACATACTGGGCTCACTAGGAAGTTTCAAATTTACATAAAATTTAGAGATTTATAGAAATATCTTAGAGAAAACAGAAACAACGATAACACACAGCACAGTATTTATTAGAAATACAGGGTGTTCGGAAAGTCACTGTGCACTTATATATTTATTAACAGACATGCTTCAATATAGAACACAGAAGGTAAATATGAATGAGAATTACAGAAAATGTTGAAAGTGACCCCCGTTGACATCAATACAGGCTTGGATCCTTCTTATTTTGTTTCCAAACACCGCTATCAGTTGCTGGCTTGAAATAGACTGAATGAATGCTGTTATCGCTGTTTTCAAAACTGCACAGTGAATTTCCGAACACCCTGTATAATCTCACAAAAAAAGCAGATTACAATTGTAGTGTGTTATAAAATAGAAGGAAAGATAGTTTCACTTGATAACGATCCAGTAGAACATTAGAGATCAAACTTTAACAGAAACTGAAGAGGGGTCTTTAACAGGATAATTACAATGTGGTTGGCACAGAGAAATAGCAAGCTTTTCGTGGAACTATTGATAGTTTAATCCACACTGAAATACAAGGATGAAGGTAATATTGACAACAGTAAGATACACATTTAGTACGAAGTAATCCAAATGGGTGTATAGCCACTACAAAACTACCACTGACAACATGAGACAGGATGAAATGTTTTAAGTGGACATCGAAACACACACAACGAGATGAGCAAAGTTAGAAACGTGTAGTTTTAGCAGGTGCATTCTATATCGATTTATCTAGTAAGGATGAAAGACATTTTGTTTGATGGAATTGATAAAAATGGATCAATGGAATATTCACAACAATGGTTTGGATTTCACAATTAACACGTGTTACGCTGAATTGGCTTATATAAAAACTGAGAAAGTTAATTAAAAGGCTTAGCTGAACTATGGAAAGTAATACGGGACATTTGTAACTATAATCCACAATTACATATTGACAAACGGTAGAGCAGGATGAGAATACGGTGTTATGTTTCATGTGATGAGAAGGTCTCACATCAAAATAATAATCACGCCCCTCGTCATGTTGACAAAACGTTAAAATCCCTTCACTATAGATCTCTTTTAGTAGGATGGTAAAATTCCTGAATATTTTATGGTTGTTATTCTGTTAAAGATCTCAATGCCGTAAGATCAACCAGATAGTAAAACTTGTGTCTATAAAGATAGTAACAAGGATGGTACACTACATGGAAATTTCTCAAAACGCTTTATCAAAAGTGTAGCATCTTTTTACACAGATATTTCATGACTTCCTGATGAAGAAAATAAGATTTGCCTTTCTCTCAAATTACACTATTTTTTCTACTGATGGTGAGCTTTTGGTAAGATAACACTGGTATTGTGGCAAAACTTTCTTTTGGAATACTTAAATGTCTTTTTTTCTCCCAATCTTATCTTAATTATTTGGATAAAATATTATGGTATGGTAATCTATACTCTAATATACTCCATTGATAATTAGAGAGTTAAACAGTAGGATCAAAATCATATGGTATGGTAATCTATACTCTAACACACTCCATTGGTGCAACAATTTATGAAAAGTTTTAAAGTAGCAAATTCTCACAGCTGAGTACCTGTTCCATATATTGTCTTTGTTCTTCTCTTTGCCTTCTACAACCTCTGCATATTCAAGATTGAAAATTAAGCGACAACATGTAAAGTATCTGATGCTGGATACAAAAATCAGCAAGTCATATGATAAACAGCCGATACAAAATTGCGATAGAATGGTATATATGAAACTATAATTTGTCATTGTTTGGTAATACGTAGTAGTGTGATATTGTTCTAAATCTGATTCCTTTTGAGAACAATAAGTAATAGTTCTTTCGAATGTAAATTATTAATACGTTAAAATGATGGACTGGGGACTTACAATCTCGAAGAAAGGAACCATAGTGTCGTCAGAAGTAAGTTCCTGGACTTATAAAGCCATATTCTTGGGTTTGATAGCTTGTGGTGGACAAAGTACAGATTGGGGCTATGTATGCTGTTTAATGGCATTATGAAACAAAATAATATGGATCAACTTGGCAGTCTAGAACTAACGAGAAAGAGATTCGTAGTAAAAGTCATACCTCAGACATGAGAAGAAAATTGTAGCGCCTTTTAACAGGCAAGAATTCACAAATACAAAGGACAATGACAGAAGCTGTCTACATGACCCAGGCAACAGTAGGCAAAAGAATAAAAAAAGGATCTCTCTCTATGAATAAACTATACAAGTTGCTTCAACGAAATATCCAGGATTAGAGATCCAGTTGTTGAAGACTCCGTGAATTTATCTATTCAAGGCAAATGCAGTACGTCACGACACCCTACAAAGAGTATGTGCACTCTGTTAACTATGAAAACTTTGGTGTAATTTTGTACTAGGAGGCTAGTGAAACAAATTTTCAAAAGGTGCATGACATACCGTGAAACTTTGTTGAAAAGATTTACGATTATTAGTGGAATAATTAGTTATGAATAAAGAGGGTAGATACAAAGGTCAAAGTATTTTAGTTTTGGAACTTCGTGCAAAGCTATTCGAGAGCCATCCTTTATTTAGTAGTGTCAGACTAGAGGAAAACCAGCTAGTCAACAACACCCACTGCTTACTCTTGGGCTATTGTTAACAGTGAATTGACTGGGATTGACTATTACATCATAATATTTTCCTTTGACTGAAAGTTCGAGCGTTGTAACCACCAGAACTGGTCAGAGTATACTCTCGTTACAATCTAATCAATCTTCTTCTTACTTTGAAATACATATAAATACAGAATCTGTAAGGAAAAGAGGCCTAATCAAGGACATGGACTGTTTTCTTTTAGTAGACATTATTCAAAATCGAGCCGTTTCCCCAGATATCGATTTCATATAGTTCCATTACTGGCTCTTCGGTCACTGAGCGATAAATTTGAAGGTTAAAATAACCCAATTAGTAACTTTGCGCTTGACAACAAATACGGCCTTTAGTGTATGTGTTTCATCGACAGAGTAGGTAACATATGAGAGGTTCATGTTTATTTGATGGTTTGAACTGCATATCTAGTATTTCTGGGGAAATATAAAATGGTTACAATATAAAATGGAAATATAAAATTTGTTTTAAGTTTATCTGAACTTTCACGGTGGTAATATCAAAAAGTATTGATTTCTCTGTTGAGAGTATAAATCAGGTTTTTATATACCTTTATAGATGTGTTTGAATCTTATTTGGCCAAGTTATTTTATGCATGGACGAAAAAAAAACATTATTAAAAACGTAAATGTCATTGTAATCTGGAATTGATTAGTTACTGAGTGCTTTATGTGTTTTGGTAACGTTATTTGTTAAAATCCTCCCATACATATTTTAACTTTGGCTTATTGTATTTACTTGCTAGAAAATTTTCCACTGCATGTGAGGATATACATTTACTGCAATGTTTACGCCTTCAAAACCTCAACTACATGATAAGAGTGAAATGATGAAAAACAAAACAAAGAGCTCACCTTGTTAGTGAATCTGGATTTTATCTTGCGGAAAAGAATTCCTGGTGACGAAAACGAGGGCGAAGAACATGAAGACTGTGCCGGTAACGTGTTTGCTCTTTCGGCCTCTTTGATTTTTTTTTTCTCACCAGGGCTCTTTGGACTATCTTCTGTTTTGTGTAAAACTCTGCAAAGTTGTTGACAATGATTGGTACAGACATCCCAACAACCACTACACTAGCAATATGGAAACACTTCCAATCACTTTGCCAGGTAAAGTAACGGGAACCATGTCTCCAAAGCCAACAGTCGTCATAGTAACACAAGCCCACTAAAAGGCAGAGGGAATGCTGGTGTAAAGTGTTTCAGGTTCGTCTTTCTCTGCAAAATAACCGAGACTAGAACAAAACACGATGGAAATTACAAGGGATAAGATGAGAAACCCGAACTCTTGGATACTTTTCTTCATTGTATATCCCAAACTTTGCAAGCCTCTCGAATGTCGAGCCAATTTTAAAATTCTCATAACCCTTGCCACACGGAAGATGAGGATAATTTCGTAAATGTTTTCAAAATCTTTAAGGACAATATTTGTAGCTACAAGAATTGAAGACGCGATGAAAGGGGTAATAACTAGGAGGTCAACGAAAAACTCGTTTTCATCAGGATTATACTCGTTACAGTATTCTTCAAATTCCTCAGGATCTCGGCATAATCGTAGACGACCTAAACGGGTTTGAGGGAAGCGCTTCAAAGTATTTCCCATCACTTGATGTTTGACACCACCAACATTTTGAGTCACCCTATGGTTTTTGGTTTCAGTAAGATCAGCCACAGAGTCATTTGGAGACAAATCAAGAACATTTTGTGTTTGCGCATCATTTATATCTACTAAGGAAAAGTCACGAATATTGTGACTCTTCCACAGATGGGACTGAATGGTTACTTTTTATTTGATGTCAACCAGAGACATCTCGATGAGGTGAGTTATTCGTATGAAGTTTCTCTACCAAATCCATTTCTTCAAGTGATTCTGATAACCCCAGCGTAGACATTCAAGTCAGTTTTCATTGACTGGAAATATGAATTCGTTTCACAGAAACTGTAATGACTTCTTGGCATCAGAAGCAACGGAAATAAGAATATGTATGGTAGGATATGTAATATCTTTCATCTTAAAATGTGAAGGGTGATAGGTTTTTGCAAAAGTTTTCAACTAAAGAACGAAAAAAAAGAAGAAAATCTAGAAGAATACGACATAGTTATTATTATTTTCACAACGAAATACAAAATGTTTATTTAACCATGCAATAAATATAGATCTAATACACCCCACAAGCCAATCGGCTTCTGAAAACTCTACCAACAAAATAGTTTCAGAATATTTTTTAAGGGTTCTTTTAAATATACATCCGTCACACAAGCCTAATCCATTTCAATGTATATATATATATATCTCTTGGATAGAATTTCATAGACAACTCGCTCAACTCGTAATATGAAAGTTCGAAACCCCATCATACCAAAGCATGCTCGTCTGTTTCAGCAGGTGGAGGGATTATAATGTGACGGCCAATCAACTTGTCTTTAGTAAAAGAGTAGCCCAAGAGTTGGCGGGGGAGATAACCAGCTGCCTTTCCTCTAATCTTACACTGCTAAATAAGGGACGGAAGAATGTATTACTTATGGCTTTTTAGAAAATCTTGTTTGTTAGTAGATTTCGATGACAATGGCACAGCTTGTGTATAACAATATGGAAGTTAATCTACATAAATTTAACCTAGATCATAAATATACTTTTCAAAATATTCGTATGAACAAACCTTGCATAATGATTTGGCACGCACTTCACTGAACTGTGTAATCATACCTCTCCACATATCATAAAACTTCTTTCACCAGTTTAATACAAGTTATTTCGTTCGTATTTTTGAAATTCAGTGTGTAACTATTGACGACTTGCTCGTCCTCAAAGGTAGCCATTTTCACTACGTGGTAACTTTCAAAATGTGTACCAAAACAATGACTAATTTATCTCAACATAATAATTCAACAAAATGACTCAGCACTATATTTAAAGTTACTGAGTTGTTTTACGAATATTCTATTGCACATTTTTATCTTCTCTCATGTACTGTCTGTTGCTGCCCATTTATGTAGTTCATCTTTTAACTAACCCGTTACATAATTTCCATTTTATAAGAAGCCTCCCCCTCCAGTGGCACAATGGTATGTCTGTGGACTCCCACCGCTAGAAACTTGGTTTCGATACCAGTGATTGGCAGAGCACAAATAGCCCATTGTGTAGCTGTTTACTTAATTCCAAATAATCGATCAATAATCAAATAGAGGTCTCTTTTCTTGGCCGAAAAGGGGAGGAAACTTTCTGCTGGTTCGCCATTTCTTTTGAAAGACTGGAGTAAGATAACGTTGAAACAAAAGGATATTTATGCTTCTCAAAATCTAATCGAACAGATAAATCCTGACACTGAACGTAGAGCTTCTTGGGCAATAATTTGTAAGAGCCTAAAGAGAGATCTGTAATGTTAGTTTTTATACGACTCTGATTTTAAGTCATAGTGTGAGACATAACATTTGCATTTAACTTTGTTTCTTACAATAATTTTTTTCAATGCTTCGATTGTATTTGGCGTTGAAGTCGTAAAGCCAAATAGCTACAGATACGCCTTAAAATCGTGCATTTAGAAATGAAGAATAAATCGAACACGGATGGTAGGGTAAAGCAAGTAAACCAAAGTTTAATTTAAAACAATAAAATTGTTTATTCAACACTAACACAGTATTCTGTTACCTAGGGGCACCTGGCGTTCGACTCACGAACTACTACTGATTGTGGGTTTAACTCCCACCCTCAAACATGCTTGATCTTTTAGCTGTGGAAGCGTTTTAATGAGACGATCAATTTTACTTTTCTTGTTAGCGGTGGTTAATGTTAATTAAATTCTTTCCTATGCAATTATC
Source organism: Carcinoscorpius rotundicauda (assembly GCA_011833715.1). Taxonomy (NCBI): domain Eukaryota; kingdom Metazoa; phylum Arthropoda; class Merostomata; order Xiphosura; family Limulidae; genus Carcinoscorpius; species Carcinoscorpius rotundicauda. The sequence goes on along the minus strand of CM022391.1, from coordinate 115,302,971 downwards.
AGAAGCTTATGTATTTCCTGTTTGAATAGGCTGTATTCCAAGAAATTATAGAAGAAGGATTAACTCACGTTTACGGACAACAAAAAATTTCGTTAACTGCAAGGACAATTAGAGTAAAAATTTATGGATATAACTGAATGCATTCATGATGTTAAGAAAACATAAATAAATAAAATAAAAAAATTGAAGCCCTGTAGCCTAAATGATTTCAAAAGGTGGAATTTTGTTCATCAGAGATCTTTGAATAAACTGAAAACAGTTTGATTTAGTAACGAATAAAACTTTATTATAAATGCGTACCGTTTCGACCTGATTATTTCATTATCAGGTATAAGTAGTTTACAGTGACACAGTAATACACACACTAAAGAATAAAGAGGTCACATGACTGGAGACTACTTCACAACATGGTATAGGTATCGTAGTACACTGGGTGTTGGTTTTTGGGCGGGGCTGTTTTGTTCAATTGAGATAGCTTCCTTCACTCTTTGTTTATCGTTATTTGGTTGTTTGTTTAAAATTATACTGTTTTTCGTGGATGTACTGTGGATTTTTGAGTTACAATGGTGGAAAACATGGGAGAATTTTTCATTATTATATACAGTGAATCTGATTTATAATTTTCTGTCGATTTCTTTGATGTAAAATTCTGAATAGGTTTGATGTGTTTTGGATTTCGCTCAAAGCTACACGAGCGTTGTCTGCACTAGCCGTCCCTAATTTTGCATTTGACCAGAGGGAAGGCAACACCAACCACCGCCAACTCTTGGGCTACTCTTTTACCAACGAATAGTGGAATTGGCCGCAATTATAATGTCCTCACGGCTGAAAGGGCGAGCACGTTTGGCGTAACGGGGATTCGAAACCGTGACCCTCGGGTTACGAATCGAATGCCTTAACCACTTGGCCATGCCTGGTCGAAAAACATTTGTTCCTTGTCATAAAATGTAAAGATATATTATTTATGGAAGGATGCAATTTATCAATATATCAGTCATAACGTCTGCAAACTGTAACCTTCCTCCTATTTTTACATTCAGCCAGTTTAATTAAAATTATATAGAGCCAAATAACTTTCATAAAGCTACAGAAGATTAAACGAGCGTAATGAAAGTCACAGGGACTTTATTAATTGTGCTTTATTTTTACAGATTACCTAAAGATCATTTAGGCTTGAGAAAATTTTTCAATGACTCATATTTTTATATATAACTATACAATCTTCTTAAATTGTCCTTATTTGGATATTTCAAAAGATCTGTCATTGCGTTCTTACCATTCGTACTTTTTATAGCACAATGATTTTACACTGCAATTTTAATTTTTGCATACGATTTCAAATTATTTTGATTGTTCTTAAATATAAAGATATACAAAGGGCTATCTATACAATGCCTATCACAGATATCGAAATCCGGCTTTTAGCCAGTAGACTTGCAGACTCACTGCTGTAATCAATGAAGAAGGAGGTTCTTTGAAAACTATCTCTGATACTGCACCTTGCAAAAACTGTGAAAGTTCTTGTAACAGGTTTCAGAGATTTGATGTGGCAATCTTTTTTTTTATTTGGGAGTAAAGCAGACCTATTAAGAATGGTTTGTTTTTAAATTGTTAATAACAGGAACAGTTCACTGTAGAGGAATACTGCTATCTTTAGACTTCTATCATTTCCAGACAACTCATCTTCACAGTCCTAACCTCTGTTTAAATATTCTCTTCAGTTGAATTTCTACACGTTATTCGTCATTAGAAGAAAACTATATAACATTTCAAGATTTATTGTATATCAACGATATTTTTATAAAGCCAAACATTGCTGATTATCATTTGCATTGAATACAAATCTTCCCTATATTTGTATCTCTTTGTGGTTCCTGAAGCGATATTCTATTGTCCTGATTACAAACTTGTACAGTTTTACAGTACAACATTTCTTTATCTTGTTTCTAAAGATTGGTGCTTTCTGTTGACAAAACGGATGGAGACTTACTGACATCCCTCAAATTAAAAGTGTATTTTGTAGCTAGCCGTCCTTAATTTAGCAGTGTAAGACTAGAGGAAATGTAGATAGTTAACATCACCCACCGTCGACTCTTGGTCTACTCCTTTACCATAAATATTGGATTTACGGTTGAATTGGCGAGCGTGTTAGGTGCGACGGGGATTTAAACTCGCGACCCTCAGATGCGAGTCAAGCGCCTCAACCACTTGACCATTTTGGACGCTGACCAGTTGTGAATAGAGTTTCAAACACAGTTGTGCATTTCTTGTGTAGTGAAATAGGCTATCATGTTAAGCATGTAATTAATTAGAATCTTTTATTTTTAGGAATTGAACGTTTTTAAACGATCGTGTTTAATAATCTATCAATTGTGTAAATCTACAATTGTATTTCTTATTTACGACATAAATGTGTCATGCAAAAATTTAATCCTGATGACCTTTAACCTGCAGTATATGCAGTCTAAAATACAATTACGTAAATTAACTCGCAATTACTGAACATTCAGAACTCGGGTTCGCATCCGAGTCGCGCTAAACATGCTCGCCCTCCCAGCCGTAGGGGCGTTATAATGTTCAGTCAATCCCACTTTTCGTTGGTAAAAGAGTAGCCCAAGAGTTGGCGGTGGGTGGTGATGACTAGTCTTACACGGCTAAATTAGGGACGGCTAGCACAGATAGCCCTCGAGTAGCTTTGTGCGAAATTCAAAACAAACAAATAAACAATCAAGTTATTGAAATTCCAAGTAACTGAATAAGTTCCGTTTAGCAATTTAAAATTAAAGGTCATTATCCCAGCGCACTACAAGTTTCGTCACCATTTGTTATGCATGTTTCATCTTGTTCTTCATGAAAGATCTGACACTGCAGAGTTCATTTTCTGGTTTCATATTTCGTGTCTGATAGTTGTCGATTCCTTCAGGTAAATCAACATTTTCTTTGGTTTACTTTAGCATTCATCTTGTTGTTTTTTGAAAAATCAAAAAATGTTATTTCTTGTGCAAGATGCTCTCGACAGATAACCTTTTATATAATATTTTAGATTGTTGGCACAAGCATTATTTTATTTAAAATGTTTTATACTGCTTTAGAAAGTAGGCTTTTATAGAGTGAGTTCGTTACTGACGATGTGAGTAAACTGTTTTAGGGGCGCTTTATACTAACAAAATAACAATTTTTATTCGAGAAAATTTTAGACAAATGACATTGGTTACCATTATTGGCAGTGTGTTTTTAAACTGATCATGTAAATTGTATTTGGTTAGAGAGTGTTCTGGGCTGATGAATATAGACAATCTTTTTTAGAAAGCAATTTAGATTGGTTAAGCATGTAACGTATTTTTAGAGGGTGTCCTATCTTTCTTAGCTGATTTTCGTACTAGTGTTTTTGTTTGTTTGTTTTTATCAAATGATTAAAGCGATTAGTAAATATGATTTATTCCAAATAAATCTTTGGTTACTTTGTAGGAAACTGCTTTGTTTTGGACCTGATAAACACAAAGCGCTCTTTGAATGGGTAGATCCAATTAGTTCTTTAAGCAATCTGGTGATTAACAAGGTAAGTCATTTGTAATAACACTTGCAATTAACATCTAGCGTTTGGGGTCATCAAAGTTAGGCCTGCAAAGCCCAAACTCTGCTGTGCGGTTAATACTTTTTATTACACAAGAAAAATCAAAGCATTTTTATCGGTCTATTGTCCTCTTCTCCTATGTGGCCTAATGATAAGTTTGCACACTTACGATGCTAAAAATGAGGTTTAGATACCCGTGATGGGCAGGGTACTGTTAGCCCGCTGTGTACTATGTATCTCTCAGCATAACTAAACACAAAAGTAATATATTCTTGAACTCTTGGCTTTTATCAACTTTTATAATGTGAATAGTAGATGTAGATTATGACAAGTAATCCAATATGTTTAATATTTTTTAAAATGAACTATTTTTTTCTGTTCTATTAAGATTTTTTAAAAGAAATTTATTTGTGGTGAATAAATTCCTAAATATATTTAATGCTTTTACTGTTTCTAATAGTTACGATTTTTTTCATTCACTTTCAAGGAAAAAATACTACATTGCTTTTAGCGTTTACTGTTATTAACAATGTTTAATTTAAAAAATTATAGAATGGCGCGAAGAAGACACATCGACACGATCTGAAATAATACAATACCTTATTAGTGATGGTGATTATAACGTTTTGTTCTTTTGGTTATAATGCTTATAGTCTCTGTAATGTTAGTTTCATGAGGCCTAGACCAACACATCTAATATGTGGAGAATGTACCTGTCATTTAATTTTATTTTTCAATATAGTTATACATCTATGACATTAACCAATCTATTAAATAGATACTAAAATTGTTATGAACTTGAAACTAATCGGTATTTAGGTTTAAAACTAAAATACCAAAAATATCCTTCCAGATTTCCCATACAAAATTTCTAATGAAAGAAGAATGAGATGGATAACTAAAGTAAAATAATAATATTTAATAATATATCGTGGTAAAATGAATAAATATGGTGCTCAAAATCCTTACCATAATTTCAGAGTGACGTACGTAAAGAAAATTTTGAAATTCTTACACTTCAACAGTTTAACACAATTCACACCATATATTCTTCGACAAGAAATATTTATTAATGTCGAGGAAAAGGCTTCGTTGGCACTGTATATAGAAGGTACAATTTGGCTAAAGTATTATACTCTCTTTACTTTTCATTCAAGTTTTTATTATTAGTTACAGTCGCTAAAGTGTGAATACCGCCATCTTAAAATACGCTCGTCGAGACTTTCACGTCACCTTCGTAAACAATTATGGGTAATAATCTTCATACTTCATCTTGTGAGGTATAATTGTGATGTATTGTTTAAATTTACGAAGATTATGTTCTAATTGACATCATACACCCTTGTGCAAATTAATTGAAACAAATGGTCATTTTACAATATTTTCAGCATGACTGCCAGTGTAGGCTCGCTGGACCCGCTGATTTCCTTTAATAGTCATTTTTTCACACATACGGCGTCATTAGCTGTGTTTTACAGTACGGTCGATCTATTTTTGGGATATATGACGAAATTTTGTTTGTTTGTTTAGTTTTTCTTCTTAATTTCGTACAAAGCTACACAAGGGCTATCTGTGCTAGCCGTCCCTAATTTAGCAGTGTAAGACTAGAGGGAAGGCGGCTCGTCATTACCACCTACCGCCAACTTTTGGGCTACTCTTTTACCAACGAATAGTGGGATTGACCGTCTCATTATAACGCCCCCACGGCTGAAAGAGCGAGCATGTTTGGCGCAACTGGGATGCGAACCCGCGATCCTCAGATTACGAGTCGTACGCCTTAACACGCTTGGACATGCCGGGCCTATGACGATATTTTGAGGAATATTACGTCATTCGAAATTGCGTTAGAAGGGCACGGAGACCAGTCAAAAAACAACTTCTTACCAACTCAATGAAGAAAAAACGGTATCAATGGGGTCTTAAATGCAAGAACTGGACGCAAGAACAATGGAGGAAGGTGTTATTCAGTGGCGAGACTCATTTCTTCGTACAGGGTCAAAGAAGCCTGCATGTTCGCAGATCTCCAGGTGAGAGATCTAACATCAATCAGTTCGTAAAACATTCCTTGAAGAAATGTTTTGGCGCTTTTTCAGCTGCTATGGCGTCGGAGGCTTACATATCGTAGAAGGTATGATGCGAGGACCACAGTACATCGAAGTTTTGCAGAGAAAAGTTGTTCCAGAATAAAAAAAGAGATTTCCAGATGGATCTGGCATTTTTCAGCAAGATCTGGCTCCGTACCACACATCGAAGCTTGTTAAGAATTTTATGACTATAACGCGAATAAAGGTGCTGGACTGGCCTGAAAACTCTCTTTAAATCCTATTGAAAATCTTTGGGTGATTTCTAAAGAAAGACTTCGGGGAAAAGACTTTACTACGAAAGATAAGCTAATTGAGGTATGGTACCGCGACTCAAAAATTAGTAAAGATTGCAGCCAACTCGTGGACTCGATGCCAAAGCGGATTAATGATCTTCTGAAAAATAAAGGCGGTCATATTATCTATTAATTTGTGAGTAATTTTTGGATTCTCAGAAATAAAATGTAAAAAATTCGTAATTTTCTGTCTTGTTTCAATTAATTTACACAAGGATGTAGTTTTAAGATGATAAAAACATATCACAATAATACCTCCTCTGTAAGGTTGGTATGTACTCAACAGGACAGGTTTCTAACCACCAATGCTTACAGTTTCAAATGAATATGTTAGCGAGAGTTGGCTCCAAAGTTAACACCACTGCCTCACCACCTGTTTGGTTATATAATTGACTGTTAAGATCAATGTAATTATTTTTGAGGGAAAACTTCAGTAATACTGTTGATGACTAAAGTTTGTGCACGTTTCATATTTAGTGGGGAAAAGTTTCTTTATGAATTATTTATATTGTTTTTTCATTTTTTTGAATAAAAGTTTAATGCCAAAACTAGCAAGTATCTACTGATTGCTAGTGTTAAGTTTAGAAATTTCTTATGCAAATTTACCACACTCAAGATAACTTTCGGTAGATAAAATATGTACATTTTGAAATGTTCAAGAATTAAATGTTTGCTTTTGTTAGTCTGTATTAGAGTACATTACTGTTTGTGCCTGAGATATTTTCAATTAGTGCAGAGTTTTTTGGTTTGTCTTGTTTTTAAAGTTATAACAAATTAATATAATTAGATGTTTGGATTTACTGTTTTAACACAGTCCTTCCTTGTAATTTTGTTTACTAAATTTTATCAAAATGTATTAACTTTCACTAAAATATATATACATATATTTCTTAACAAAAGTAAATGCAATATAAAAGTAAACACTTATAACTTTATACAAGAAAACTTAAATTAGAACAATTTTGTGACCATTCTTCAAAGAACATACATAGTTAAGCACAGCATGAGGTGAGTTAAAACTGTTTACTAAACTTTTCATATCCCACTGAGTGATTTATTGTTTGTTGCTGCATTTTTACAAGGTTCAAAGAGCAATAAAAGAAAGTTAAATAAAAGAAGCTGTGAAAAGTGGAAATTTGTATAACTGTAATTGTTTGTTATAACCTGCAGTAATTTTAGAAAAAAAAATATATTTTTAACCTTGCTTCACATTTTTCCACTTTCATTACAGATTATTTTGTTAGTATTATGGTAGAGAACATTTGAGAAATTATAAAATGTTACCAAAAAAACAACTGATGTTCATTCAAGAAATTCTAGAGAGAATGGAAATAAAATATAAAAACTTTAAAGATAAACAAACAGAAATATTCTTAATTCTTCTTAATGTAAAAACCACCTAGCACTCATACTGATTCAGTAAATTTTACAATAAATATTTTCATAATTTTTTTTCATTATCACAGACTTTTCACATTTACTAAATTCACAATATGTTTCAGGACAGTAAGTTTGGTATTACAATAAAAATTAATTTTTCAATGTGGATTACGAGTCCAATAGAGAAACCTGTTCACATAGGGTTAAATGTTCATAAATGTATATTTTCAATCTTAATTTGTGTTTTCTTTTCGACCATTTTCTTCAATGTAAAAACATATCTTAGTTGCATGTAATAATGTTTTAAACTATTTCATAAAACATTAAAAGATGCTTGATTTAGACAGAAATTGATACAACTAAGCCACTTGTACCAGAATCAATAGCCTAAAACTTCCCACTCCTAATGTCCACTCTGTATTAAAAAATGTATTTCATTATTAAAAATTATCACTTATAAATAACAAAAAGTAATGGGTCAGTGGAAGCCACTTGTGTTAATTAATCACAGATATAGGAAAGAGAGAAGAACATGTGTAAGTTACTTGGTTTGCATTTTATTAATTTCACAAGTTAACAATTGGTTATTACTACTGTCAAAACTACACCACAGATGATTGTTGAGCCTAGCTGGCTAGCCAATAAGAATAACTGCCATGGAAACCAAGCATTTTAAAGCAACTGTCTTGCTATCCAGGGGGTCAAATGGAAAGTTTTGAGTTATTTTAACCATTCAGGAAAGTTAAAACTGCATATTCCTTACATTTTTTTTACTATACCAAAATATAATTTCAGAAAGATGAGTAATTGATCATACATTTTATGTCAACAACAATTTCTATGAATAATATGAACAAAAACAAATTTACATTCTGAAACTCAGCATGGTAGATGTCTCTAACTACAAAATCAACAGTGATATGTAACCTATTATTTTTGTTTTAATCACTCAACAGTTTTTTAATCAAATATTTATCTTTTTTATATCTTTCCATTGTTGTACTTTGATGTCACTTTTCTAACAAGTTAATGAACTTTTACAAAAATTAAGGATTAGAGCAGAAAATCAATCCAGGAGAATCACGACAAGAAAAACTTGAATTTTGACAAATAGATAAAGTAACTGTAAATTACACAATAAACACTGAGACTGACCACATGATGTGAATTTGGGAGAATCAGGTGATGGACATTACTATTCAGAGAGGGATGCAACTACACTCCTTACTCTCTCTCCTCCCTATTTTTTTCATGCTATTCTCCCTTTATTGGTACATTATCATGAAGCACAAAAGAGGATCATAAAATCAACACAGCACTGATTAGCAAAACAATACCACACACCACAATTATAGTAACTTTTATTCCAAATCTTACAACATAAGAGACTGAAATGCATCTATACTCAGCAACAAGAGCCTGTCAATTTCCTTCTGAAATGTATACACTGACAATGCTTTTCTAGTAAATATGCAATCATAACCAGCAACTTGCTAAATTATTAGCAATAATATTGAACCTGACTTACATATAACATTTAAAGTTAAGCCTACAGGGATCTACTGATAGAAACTTTTGTTTTTTGTTAAAGATTCCTTTCATTTGAGTGAGATCACCCTGTAAATGTTTTTTTCTTTTCACAGTTTCTTCCATTTTATCAATGTTTGCAAGCTTAACATATGGACAACTAAGGGCCATTTGGTTCTCCAAGGCTGTCCTTGCACAGCTATCCTTTAGAAAAAACAAACGAAAAAACTGTTATTTACAAATTCCACTCTTATAAAAAAAGTGAAGCTCTCATCTCCAGTTTCTGACAGTAAACCATTTTATTTCATTAACCCTGTTAGAAAAATAAAACTGTCTCAATATTGCACGACAAAATAATTCTGTGTTAATATTAGATAAGTTGTTGTTGTTGTTTAGAATTAAGCACAAAGCTGCACAATGGGCTATCTGTGCTCTGCCCACCACGGGTATCGAAACCCGGATTTTAGCGTGTAAGTCCGCAGACATACCGCTGAGCCACTGGGGGGCTATTAGATAAGTATTGCACAATTTAAATAAGAGAGCTTTGACAAATGTTATTCGGTTACCTGAGAAATTTCGCATACATTTCAGTGTGCGTTGTTGTACTGTAATTTTAGGTTATGCCTAATCATTTCTTTGTAAATATAGCATACTGTATCTCAAGTGAATTGAACCTTAACACACTTTCATTCGCTTTGTAGTTTTGTTTCTTTCAAATAGTTTTTAATTATTATTGTTTACCAGGTTAATTGTTGGTACTTAGTTGCATGAAATGTTAATTGATTGGAATTTTCCGAAACTAAACATCCTCAATGTAAATTCTAGAATTACTTAATTTCTTTGATTTTGCTCTCACGATTCAACGACATTCACTCTCTAGTTTATGAAAATCTAAATACAGTGGAGCCCCTCACTAACGACTCTCCCTGTCATACGACCTGTACAATTTTTGAAGAAAAAACAAACAAAAATTAGTGATTTCTTTAGGAAAATGTAGTTTCTTATCGTATTTTAAGTCTGTATTTGATCATTTTTGCGTGTAACATTTTACAGTGATTCTTTTAAGAAATGTATTTTAGGATCGTATTTTAAACCTGCATTTGAACATTTTTTGTGTACAGAATGGTGAATAGACTTGTGTTTAAACATTTAATAGCCTCATAAAATCAAGGTAAAGTAGTGAGAACTAGTGAAAATATATTTTGCATGACATATTACCGCATTTTTTATTTCGTTTTTAAATACTCCATACCCTTAAAATGAACAGAGATCGATTGCCTATTATAAAAACGTACATAATTTAAATCTTGGTAACGAATTGGGTATCCACCCCTCGTTAACGACCTTTTTGTCGAGGCATGTTTGAAGTCGTTAGTGAGGGGCTCCACTGTATCTGAATTTGTATTTAACTATAACCATAACATAAAAACCCATATTAATTTTACAAGTTACTAGTCGTCTCTGTAAGCTCGATCTAGATTATTTAGACTACTAAAGTTGCGTGAGGTTAAGGCGTAATTGATTAGCTAACTTGCGCTGTTAGCAGCTCCTTCCACTTAAATAATAACTCATTTTTAATTTTTTTATGTTAAATTTAGAAGATAACATGTTTGATAATATACCGAGTGAAATTAAACTGAAAATGCTAGCTTATAGACTCGTACACAATATTAATAGTTAATTTTATATGCAAAAATATTTTTGTACTTAGACTGCAAATTAACTATTAATCAGTGATGTCGAGAAACCCACTTGTTGAGAAATTTATATGCAAAAACGGCTCGTTTGGGTTCAGAAAATATTTTAAATAGAAGAGCGAACAACGTTTGGACCTTCTTCGGTCATCGATGGCCGAGCGCGTAAGGTGTGCGACTCGTAATCCGAGGGTCGCGCCCGCGTCGCGCTAAACATGCTCGCACTCCTAGCCGTGGGGGTGTATAATGTGACGGTCAATCCCACTTTTCGTTGGTAAAAGAGTAGCCCAAGAGTTGGCGGTGGGTGGTGATGACTAGCTGCCTTCCCTCTAGTCTTACACTGCTAAATTAGGGACGGCTAGCACAGATAGCCCCCGAGTAGCTTTGTGCGAAATTCCAAAACAAACAAACAAACAAATCTTCGGTCATCGTCAGGTTCACAAAGAAGGTCGAAACGTTGTTCGCTCTTCTATTTAAAATATTTTCTGAACCCAAACGAGCCGTTTTTGCATATAAAATTCTCAACAAGTTAATTTGCAGTCTAAGTACAAAAATATTTTGAAATGTAACTACATTATTAAACGCTTTTGTTTTGTTTTTTTAGAATTAAGCACAAAGCTGCACAATGGGCTATTTGTGCTCTGCCCACCACGGGTATCGAAACCCGGATTTTAGCGTATAAGTCCGCAGACATACCGCTGAGCCACTGGGGGGCTTTTTAAACGCAAACAGTGTTTATGTTATTAGCTAAGAAGTTTTAAGAGTTGCCTCTGTCTATCATTTTCTAAAAACATGCTTTTCTAACTTGTGACCCAAGTTGCTTGTTGGAATTACTTTGTCGGTTATGACAAATAACATACCAGCCATATAAAAAATGTGAAGAAAATTACCGTCAGTATTACTAATAACATTAAATAAGGTGAGCCAAATGCAGCCACATGATTAGCATACTTTTAGTGGCTTGCGCCACTTATCGAAAGTATAATAATAATAAATACAATCCTACTTTTAGTTTATATTCAGGGGTTCGATTTCTCTCGGTGGACTCAGCAATGGCTCCCCAGTGGCTCAGCGGTATGTCTGCGGTCTTACAACGTTAAACACCGGGTTTCGATACCTGTGGTGGGCACAGCACAGATAGCCCATTGTGTAGCTTTGTGCTTAATTCAAAACAACAGCAACAACAAGGACTCAGCAAATAGCCCCATGTGGCTTTGCTATAATGAAACACACACAAAAACACATTTAGTTTATATTATTGTTAAATAATTTAGTATCTTAAGTGATTTACTATTTTATATTTGGTCTGACATGACAATCCTCCATCATACCACACATACTCGTCCTTTCAGCAGTGGGATCGTTGTAATGTGTCATTGAAACCCACTATTCGTTCGCAAAAAAGTAGCCCAAGAGTTGGCGATGGGTGGTGATAGCTGCCTTCCTTCTAGTCTTTCAGTACTAAATTTGGAACAGGTAGCGCAGATATTCCTCGTGTCGGATTGCGCGAGATTCAAACAAACCAAAGCAATTTTTCTGTTTTCTGTACTGTTTGTTGCCATTTATCCCTAACTGAGGGCCTACAAAAGTTCTTCCTTTTGTTTTTCTTCCTGATGTTAGTGGAAGTTTATTTCTTCAGGTTATATTGATGAATGCCTAACTGCATCATAGATGAATATCTGAGGGCCGCGAGTTCGAATTCCCGTCACGCCAAACATGCTCATTCTTGCAGCCATGGGGGCCTTATAATGTTTCGATCAATCTCATTATTAGCTGAAAAAAGAGTTGCCCAATAATTGGCGTTAAATGGTGATGACTAGCTGCCTTTCCTCTAGTTTTACACTGCTAAATTAGGGACGGTTAGCGCAGATAGCCCTTGTGTAGTTTTCTGCAGCATGGCCGAGCGCGTTAAGGTGTGCGCTCGTAATCCGAGGGTCGCGGGTTCGCGCCAGCGTCGCGCTAAACATGCTCGCCCTCCCAGCCGTGGGGGTGTATAATGTAACGGTCAATCCCACTATTCGTTGGTAAAAGAGTAGCCCAAGAGTTGGCGGTGGGTGGTGATGACTAGCTGCCTTCCCTCTAGTCTTACACTGCAAAATTAGGGACGGCTAGCACAGATAGCCCTCGAGTAGCTTTGTGCGAAATTCCAAAACAAACAAACAAACAAGTTTTCTGCAAAATTCAAAATAAACAAACAAACATTCGATTAGAGTGACCTTTCTTCTAATCCATCGCTTCTAAATTATGGATGGTTAGCGCAAATATGACTCGAATGGTTTTGCGTGAAATTTCTTTACACAGAAATTAACTTATTTCACACACTTCTTTTTTTCTATTTTGGATTTTGTGTGTGTAAATTTGTTTATAAGAGGCCCAGATATAAAACTGCTTAATATGTAGACTTACTCACTAGTAATGTATTATAGAAAAACAGGTAAATAACTTGATGATTAATAGGTATTGTGAAAGATCGTTTGCAATGTAATTAAAATATTCTATTTCTGCTGTTACAGTATTTTACTCCATTAAATTTTGTAATTCCACATTATCCATCCCAAGTATTTGCCATTTCAGGTTTTATTGTTGTTAAATGCTGTGTTAGGGTGTCTTTATTATAACATAATATTCATTTAGGGTATTATTATCTCATGTTGCGTGTTTTAATTGAGAGATGTGAATGCAATTAACGTTTATACTTCTTGAGAACATACGTTTATTAATTATTAAGTTACACAATGTGCTTTCTAATAGCTACAGGTGGTACTGATAGATTGGGATCCTTCAAGATCAAGAGTTGGTAAGTAAAAGAAATAAGAAATGTTTTTAACGTTTGTTCGTAGTTTTATGCCACACTGCAGCTGTTATATTCTTTATAATGTAGTAAAAATTTCCAGGAACTAATATGGACTAAACTACAGTATCTTTATGTTACTATAGATGGCGCTAAAAGTGTCTTTAATCAGTAACTGTGAAAAATTTTAAACGACCAACTTAACTGCCCCAAGCTGTTATGTTACTTTCAGGACACCCCTAATAAATGCTACGCAATAGTCTCATCACTTGCCTGCCTTGCTAGAAAAAACAGAAAGGGTATATTTGAACGAACTTGTTTATCTAACATGTATGAAAATGTATTTTGAAACATTTGTACTTTGTTTGCTGCATAAAGTCTTGCACTTAAGTACATAGATTCAGTTATCATCCATTAGGTATATCATCAGTATTGTATCGTCTTTCAGTGTTATTGTTCCATATAATGCTTATATTATTCAGGATGTTTTACTGCTGCATAAGGTACACACAACATGTCAATTACACTCGTCCATGCAAGTCACAATATCAATAACAGAAATGTCGTGACTATCGTTAAAAAAATTAATAAAACTAATTATTTTCATTGACTTCTTTTTTTTTTTTTGAGGCAATATCTTGATAACGTTAATTAATTAGTTCATTAGTTCGCGAGTATTGCCATGTTTTGAAAACAAACGGAATTATGCAAGTTAGGGTTATGTACATACCGTTTTTCTCACATTTTAATTCGTTTTTCTTAGTGATTCGGTTGTGAATAATGTTGGTATCTTCTGTTGTCGTTTAAGCATATAATGTATTTTAATTGTTATTTGATTTTTATTTCTTGTTTTCTAGAAAGACAATTATGTGAAACATTTAATTTAGATTCCATAATTTATTTTTGCATATCTTTTCATGTGGGAAATGTTTTCAGCAAGCACCTGTGGACAACGTATGGAGAGTACCAGGAACATCTTAATTCTGTGGCAGTTCCGTGAGTTAAAAAAATATCAGCTTTTAATTGCTTAGTACTGAGAGTATGTAAAAAAAATATCAACGATAAGAAAAAAAGAATAGTGACCCACAAGATACCACTTCAGGTTGCTGAATTCTTGATTTATATTGTAGTCCGTGTACGAAAATGATGCTTTAACTAAAAGTGGAGTATGGGAAGAAAATATTATTTCGAAAGTGTTTGTGACCTTTGTCACGGAAGAGTAAATAGTCAACCAGAATGCTTGGTGTTAGTGAATTGATATTTCAACAGTAATTTATCATTTAGATGTTCATTTTGGCCAGCAGATGTCGAAATGTTGTCGTTATTCAATTTATATTCGTTACGAGGTGTTTGTCTTTTTCTTTACAGTGAAAAAAAATCCCTCTCTTTCTTTCATATATATGGGTGTTGAACGTAAATGGCCTACGAAAATCTGTGTATAGGAAGAGAGCGAGTAATACTACTTAAAATAATAAAGACATTGTGGAATTTTTTTGGTCTTTTTTTATTTGACTTACTATTAATAATTATTTTATTATCCACTAGACTACTTAAAAAAAAAGGTATCAAACGACGAAGAATTTTTGGCATTATGCCAACAAAGACAGGGAGCTACAAAACATTCTTTCCAGGATTTTTTATTCTTACCGGTAGGTGGCATAACTATTTTCAAAATAAACCAGAAATAAATCAAGAGTAAATAAATGCTTTAGTAAGGCTTGCTTTGTATATGATTGATTGTTTTTATGGGAAAAAAATCAATTATCGAGTTAAGTAGCAATGAAGTCTTTCAGCAAAACAATTATTAGCGTTTATGAAGTTGAAAATACCATGCACTTTAAAAGAATGTATCTTTACACGAAACTAAATCTTCTTCTAAGAACCAGCCAGAATTTAGATGTGGGGAAAAACGGGATAACTCCGAGGAAACCCACTTTCACTTGCTAGTGCCAAAGATCCAACTAGTGCCAGTTTGGCTCACAACGTAAGAGTCGGGGGTCGCACTAGGAGAAGGAAGGGGCCGAGTCACTATGAAGATCTAGCCTTTTAATAAATTTTTGAAAGCCATCGAGAGGTGGTGAGTCTACTGCACGTGCGGTTAAACTCCAGGTTCGGAGTCTAGAACTAGCCCGGGTAGATTTTTTGGATATTCTTGAGACGGTTGGAAAAATTCACGTATTCTGTGACTAACTTGAGATGGCTCGCAGCATAAGAGTGGGGAGTCGCATTGGGAGAGAAAAAAGGCCGTGTCACGATGAAGTACTCGCCATTTCCATAACTTGTTAAAGTCCAAGGTAATTGTTGAGTCTACTGTACTGTGCGGCGAATCTCCAGGCTGAGGTTCTAGGACTTGGATAGGACCTCAACCTGGAGTTTCACCGCACAGTACAGTAGATTCAACACCTGTCTTCGGCTTTAACAAGTTATGTTTCGACAGTAGCAATGGCGAAGGTATCCAATATAAAGCGTCATTATGAGTTGAAGCATAAAGATTTCCACAACGTTGTCGGTGATGAACGAACAGCTCGTATTGAATGTCTGCGGCGGTCGCTGAATCACCAGCAAAACGTTTTCTTAAAGCAGTTAGTAGATTTAGGTGCAGCATGTGAGGTCAGTTACGATATTTCGTTGATGATAGCGAAATCTGGCTGCCCATTCACTGATGACGATTTTGTTAAGCAATGTATGATTACTGCATCGGAAAAGTTGTGCTCGAAAGCAGTTCGCAAGCTACAGACGGTGGCTTTGAATCTTATGACAGTTCAACGAAGAATTTCACACCTCTCAGCAGACGTGATAAGGCAGCTTACAAATAAAGCAGCCAACTTTGTCTATTTCTCTTTGGCAGCAGACGAATCGACTGACATCAGTTCAACAGCACAGCTACTAGTTTTTGTTCGTGGTGTGTCATCATCATTTGATATCACAGAGGAACTAATCGGCATGGGTTCCATGAAGGGTCAGACAACTGGATCTGCTCTATTCGAGGAGACAGTACAATTGTGTAGTAGTGTTTCATTGGATTTCACGAAACTGGTAAGTGGGGCAACTGATGGAGCACCAGCCATGATCGGAGAAAGTAACAGACAGTTGGTGATGTTGCACTGTATTATTCATCAACAGAACCTGTGCAATAAAGAACTTGGTTTTCAGGCACTGATGGCATTAGTGACGAGGGCTCAATCACCGTCAGTTTCGAAGTCTTCTTAAAGAAATTGATTCAGACTATGGTGACCTTGTGTATCATTGTGAAGTACGCTGGCTGAGTCGAGGGAAGATGCTCAGAAGATTCTGGGAGTTGATTGATGAGGTGATATAATTCCTCAGAAGCAAGAACAAAGACACAAGTTATTTCCATGACTGATTCAACATGGCAAGCTGATTTGACTTTTCTGATCGATATGACACAACACTTGAATGACCTGAATTTAAAGGCAAAAATCAGCTTGTCTGTCAGCTTGCAAATCACGTTTCAGTTTTCAGGACAAAGTTGCAGTTCTTCCGACAGCAAGCAGCATCATGCAACTTCGTGCACTTTCCCATTTTTCAGTCACAGCTACAGAAGAATCAGGACATTGACACACAAGTTTATGTTGGGAAGCTAGATACCTTGATTCAATCCTTTAACTTACGATTTCATGTCTTTGACCAATACAGATTATTGATGAAACTTTTTGCTGATCCGTTCAATATGTCAGTTGATGACTTGTCAGCAGAATATCAGCTCGAACTTACTGATCTCCAGATATCTGATGAACTGCGAGCTATTTACCGAGAAAACAGTTTGCTTGACTTCTACAAAGCGTTGCCTGATACATTTGCTAATATGAAAGAACGTAATTGTCTACACCAGCATCTTTGGCACCACGTACTGCTGCGAACAAGCTTTCTCGCATATGAAACTGAACAAAAACAACACTCGCAGTCTTGCGTCTTTCAACGTCAAACATCAAGCCGGTTACTTCTAAGCTCATAGATGACATGTAGCACTATCCATCGCACTGATTTTATGTCCGGTAATCATTATTTGTGTGTTATAAAATCTGATGTCCATCTTGTGTGAAACAGCTGTGGGACGATTTTAATCTTCGCTTTTTTGTGGCCCCCAACGGTTACGAGAAGTCTGTTTGTAGCCCCTGACTCAAAACGTTTGTGCACCATTGGTTTATATTATCATAAAAATGGGCGAAAACCAATGGAATTGATTCAAGTGGTCATTTTAAAGTAGCGACCGTTACAAAGTCGCGACATGAACAATGCAGCTTAGCCTAACTAATCACTAGGAAGGCTCATCAGCAATAGCTTGTAAGTGATCTTATTCGCGACACAAAACCTTTTACTTGTTCTTGTTGTCAAAACCCGGTAACTGTAGCAATGTGAATACGATAGCGAAAAGGGGCTTATTTAAAAATTGTTGATTGTAGTAACTGCGCATGACTGAGTGTATTGGCTATGGTCATTATCTGCGAGAAAATAGCATCCTAAAATCAGGAGAAAGTTATTCTACTGTTGTGAACATTTAGGATTCTGTTCAGCACTTCTTTCCTATACTTAGTTAATTATCAAAGATAAAACGTTAATCCATTCTAAGTTGAGCCTAATTACATTTGTATGAGATAAGAAGTACGTGGTATTTAAAATTTTGGAATTAATTTTTATTCGACATTGAGCTATCTTCATTGAAATTTTACTATTACACTAAATATATATAGATAAACCTTGATATATATATGTATATTTTATGAAAATTTAGAATTTTCGAGATTTAAAAATCTATCAGCATCTGTTTAACAACATTTTTTTATTTGCCGCAGGCTAATTGCAGAGGTCAAGAAAAATGAAAAGAGGAATTTAACTTCTTTGCAAGTTTGTTACTGGGGCCATGAAGTGAATGAAGAATTTGTAAGATATATGTTGGTTTTAAGACACATTTTAGGTTTTGAACAAAAGCCGAGTATTCAGTGATTAAAGGCGGTGGACGATGTAAAGCGACATCTAAAGTTTACTTTATTAACTAACCTTTGCGGGTAATAAACATTTAATCAAAATATTAACATTGAAAATGATTATCTATTAATAAGAATTACAGGTTAATTGAAAGATATTGTATTGTTGAAATGTAAATTGTGATCTTGAGGGTGGACAATGTAAAGCGCCATTTAAAGCTTATTTTATTAACTAACCTTTCCTGGCGCCAAACATTTCACCAAAATATTAGTATCTAATATTATTATCTTAATAAAATTACAGATAATTTTTGACTTAGCTGGCCTTTTAGGAAACTATAATTACATTAAAAATAATTTTCAATTTTATTTTATATCTGTAATGGCGTAAACCAGTAATCTGAGAAATATTCTTTAATTATATGAAACACGTTTTCATCACCATTTTAAAATGGTTGCATTCAATAGCAATAGCAGAATTTCTATTATCTTCTGTAGGTTTGTGTTTTAATGCATGAATTTTTACCAAATTACTTTTAATTTCCCATTTTCGTCAATAACGTGTTTGATTAATAAATATTCCTTGGTTACATTTCCAAACTGTAAAAGTGAGCAACACACAATCAACGTTTGACTGTATCCGACTGATTCTTGACGACGTCCATCAGCAGGTAACATTAACTGAAATATCATAATATTGTTTTCAGTTTTTCATTTAATTGTGTGCGTGACGTTAATTTTGTGTGCGAACAAATGTGCTTAACATGCTGTTAAAATGGGCGTATTTCTTTGGTTCTTCAAGACTGCCTTTAGAGTCCTTTAAATGGTGGCCAATACTATGGCATCTTATTTCATATGTTAAGCACAATCTTTGAAAGCTGTCTTGTGTCCTGGTTTTTGAATAAATTTGGTATTAACCAGAATATCATATTTTGTTAGTAGTTGGCAAAAACTAGTAACAATTTGTTTTCTTGTGTCCTATTAATAATATTCACAATATAGTGCAAAAATTCAGTGCCTTCTACCTAATAATCTTAAATACCATTACCCTTTCTTTATCCTTGCTTTCCATGTAAGATGGTTTTTGTGTTCCTGGAATCAACTTAACAGTCTGAATTCTTTTCAATAAGTCATACTTTCTTAGATAAAGATAATAAAATTACTAACAGTATTTTCCAACTGAAGCCTACCTAGTGATGTGGAAAGAGAGAGATATTTACCTCTTTC
Organism: Carcinoscorpius rotundicauda; assembly: GCA_011833715.1. NCBI lineage: Eukaryota > Metazoa > Arthropoda > Merostomata > Xiphosura > Limulidae > Carcinoscorpius > Carcinoscorpius rotundicauda. Next base: position 115,283,455 of record CM022391.1, on the reverse strand, counting down.
TACATGTGATCAACATGTTTATAAATACGATCAAAAATTCTATTGGCATTACTAATAGCAAAAAGCATTACATCACTAATCTAGTATCCATCCCAATGTTGCAACTTTCGGATCAAGTTTATGCAGAATAAAGAAAAAAACAACAAAGGTGTCCAATCCATGAAAAATAGCTAAATTTCAATAATAGCAAAATAATACTTAAGTTAAAATCCTATAATTTCAGGCCTGGTAACCTGCAGGTGGTAGGATCGAACATTTCCAACTTTTCAGCTGTGGGAATGTTACAATCAACTTGACAATTTGTTGGCAAAAAGTATCTAGAGCTTGTGGTGGGTGGTGATTACTTTAGAATTATCCTTTCCTTTAGCCTTCCACCTCGAAATTAGTAGCGGATATCGTAAATAGCTCTCGAGTAGCTATGCGCGAAAATCAACAACCAAACAAACGATTTCAAGTTTCTCTGTCGCGGAACCCCCCCCAAAATTACGCCCTTTATTCTCAGTACGAGCCAAAATACTTCATCTAGTTCTATAAAACTTTTGGTAAAGATGAAATTTGATTGGTAGTAATTATATGTTTAAGTAAATTACTATTTAAAAACAAATACGCTAATGGACAATAGTGTAACATCATTTTTAACACATAAATTACTTTTGAAGTAGAAATAATAGACAACAAAACTTTTCGTGATTACGAGAAACCCACTTGAAGTAAAAATGTATCTTAAGGTAGCAGGTATGTGTATTAAAATAAAGTAGGGAACAACGATTCAACCTTCTTAGGTTATCTTAAAGTCAACAAAGAGAGAGTTTGCAACTGACCGTTGCCGGACACGTCTTACGGAGGGACGAGACTGTGAACCGGGTACAGGATTGTAGGGAGCGTTGCAGTTAGATGTTAGGTTATTAATTAATGTAGGTATAAAGGTGTTCCTTCATATTGGTTTTAGTTGCTGTATAAGTAGGGCTTTTTTATCTTGCGTTTGTTTATATTTGTTTTCCTACAAAGAATCTGGGTGTTTTTTTTATGGATATGTTGTGTTTATTTGATTTGCAGTACTTAAAAACGTGTGAAGGTGTGTTTTGAATCTAGTTTCAATTTTTCTACTTGTTTCTCCAATATAGAAGTCATAGCAGTTGTTGGATTGTATTTAAGAAATAACATTGGTGTTACATTTTTCAGTGTAGTTTTTACAATTTATGGAATTTTTTTTGTATGTGATTTTTTAATAAAACTATTGTTTACTGGAATATTATGTTTTGATGCAAATTTTTCTCTAAATGTTGGTTATTTTTTCACTATACCAGTATAGTGGTGGATGTAAGACTGAATTGATCACTTGAGATTCAATCTGTGTCATAAAAATGTTGGTTAGAACTGCTGGCATGGGATTGCTCATATTTAGGCCATTTATTTATATGTAGTTTTGGTTATTGAACATAAAGTTAGTTTTGATGGTAGTGAATTCTATAATGGTTGCTAATTGGTTGCTGTGGATGTGCATCAATGGTTTGGGATCTTGGATATAAAGTTCTAAACTATCTTGCAGGCTTCAGTGGTTGGGACTTCTGTGAAGAGGGAGATTACATCAAAACTAGCCATTAAGGCTTTATGATTTAAATGATTAAGAATAAGTTTAAAGTTAAAAGAGTCTTTGAAAAAGGAGCTGGTCTATGTTACATATTTAGAAAATGCCCATGCTTTGTATTATTTACTGAGGTTGTAGTTAAATGATTCTAAGTCATAGTGGGCTATATGGTTTGTGAGTGCTGTATTGTTGTGGTGTGTGTGATTTGGTCCTCCATATGTAAAAATAAAAATTTTCTGAGATTGTGTTAGTTTTTTTCATTTGTAGTAATATTTTGCGTTTTAGTCGAATTTATGTGTATTGGTTTAAATTTGTTTGTATCTGATAAGATGTTCATTTTTTGAATGTATTTATTTATGTTCATTATAATTATAACATTACCTTAATCTGCTTTTAGAATTTTGATGTTTTGTTTTTGATTGTTTATAGAGTTAATATATTTTTGTGTGAGGTTATTTTTGTGAAATTATGTTGATGGTTTTGTGTGTGTGTTTTCTTATAACAAAGCCACAACGGACTATCTGCTGAGTACAGCGAGAATTGAACCCCTGATTTTAACATTGTAAATCCATAAATAAAACTACCACGGTAGAAATCAATGACTTGTATTTCATTAACAAAACTACAGGGTCTCTACCATCCAGTAGTCCCTCCCTCATCTGAAATATTTCTGTTTACTTTTGAAAGAAAATGCCGTCTGGTGGCTCAACGGTAAGTGAGAAGTCTTATAAGGCTAAACACCGAGTTTGTACATCCATAGTGGGCAAAGCATAGATGGCCCATTATGCAGCTTTCTGATTGACTAAACAAATCGAGAACTTTCGATTTTAATTCTGTAAGATGTCATTGCCATGTGTTTTAATTTTTTTGGTGAAAACTGTTTATTATTCTACCACCAGGTTTGCTAATAATATTATTGCTTGTGTGATTCAAGGACTTTACTTTTGTAATAAGATAGTCAAACTTTATCTCAATTATTTATTCTATTATTGATTATGTTTGTTAGAACATGACGTTAGAATGCAAACTTTTGTAATCCTGGTGGATAAGACACTCGACTTGTAATCTGAGGGTTACATTATAACGCCCAGTCCCATTATTCGTAGGTAAAAGAGTAGCCCAATAGTTGGTGGTAGGCGGTGATGACTAACTGCCTTCCCTCTAGTCTTACATTCCAAAATTAGGGAGGGCTAAGCGCACATACCTCTCATGTAGTTTTGTGTGAAATGCAATACAAACCAAACTTTACTAATCATCTCGTTTGGTGTTTAATCGAGAAACAGTTTGTTTTGTCTGTACGTGTGATTAGTAACATACAAATAAAAACATTTGTGAAACTGTTATAGGTCAGGATACTATTATTTTGAAATGTTGGTTTTGCTCGTTTACTGTTGGAATTACCAGCATTATACACTCCTATCACTAAAAACGAATATTTCTTTATTCAAGTTTTTGCGCAAATGTTTTGCATTTGATCTTGGGGATTTGAAATTGAACGAATTATTATTTTTTAAATGTTTGTATTGCTTATGTTTTCAGTATTCGATACAATCAGGAAAATTGTATCTCAGAACTGTTGGTATCGATATGGATATATACTAATAAAGCTTTATTAGTAAATGTATTAATACCCATATCAGCTGTTCCGAGATGCATTTTTGTGATTTATCCGTCAGAGATCACTTTACTTGAATTCGTTATCGTAATGATTAATAAAGCGTTATTTCACAAAAAAATTATAAAGGATTTATTTTCTTTACAACCGTTAAGGGCACATCATAATGAGCCATTTTGGAAGTTTAGGTATTAAAACAAAAGTGTTCAATCCATTTTTAATAAATGATAATTAGTCGTCGAAAATATCTGGAACTATACTCTAAAAATAAAAGTAAAAATAAAAGTATTTGGTAATTACTAAATAATAATTTACAATACGTAATTTTCATAAAATGGGTAACTTGTAATAGTTTTAACATTACAACAGCTAAATTGAGATACACTTTTAAAGGTAAAGTGTAGTTCCTGATAGCCACCCACCATCCTTTAATGTTTTAAGAAAAGTTACTCTCGTAAACCGATGATATTTCCTAAATGGCCAAATTATAGGGCATTTAACAATTCGAAAAACAGCAATAGAAAAATGCTTTCCAATCCTACAGATTCCATGTTTCAGTAGCTAAAACAAAATATAAGTAATTTACATCAATTATTAGATATTACTAAGATAGCGATTGGAAGGCCCAAGGTTCAATTTTGCAGTATGTCATGATAATGCTTCACAACTTTGTCTCTAGCGGTGTTTTAATCACAACAGTAAATGTGTACATTTCCAGATACTGTTTCGGTCAGTAGCTTTAAATTGGAGAGGAAAATGTATCGCATAATGTGTTGTACAAGTTTAGAATGCAAAGTACCATATTTCTAACTTGGAACGATTCAGTAATCACATTTTAAACAGAATCCATTCTAGATAACACGTACGTTAAATGTACACAACACTAGGATCAGTTTAACTTTTCCCGAGAGTTGTTTAATCATAATAAAATAAAAAAACGCGCAAGGGAGAAGCTAGTTGATTACACATATGATCAATAACTACGATATTCATTTCAGACAAGATTTTGGATGTAAAACTCAAAAGGTGATACTGTTTTCTAACTAAAAAGACGAACTAATATTAAAAATAAACAAGCAAATTATCTCGGTTAAACTACTCATAGAAAATGCCATTTAAAGTAAAATTCTTTATTTTCTAACATTTAACAAATAAAGATGATACAAGAATTCATAATCTGAAAAAGATATCTCTTTATATGCGCTAGCTGTCTATAATTTAGCAGTGCTGGTTGGTTTGGCGTTTTAACACGCAAAGTAACTGCGCTAAACATCTAGTAAAAAGCTTAAATTAAAGTAAAATTATTAAAATGCATAAAAGGAAATTAAGGTAAAACAAATTTCAATTTTTGAGTTAAAAGCATAATTAGCATTAAATCCAATTTTTACGTCTAGTTTGCTGCAGTAAGAGAGAAACTACAGTAATAGCAGTTTTAAAGAACTTTATATAGCACAGCTGTAGGAACTCTCCAGGATCACCAACAGGTAAGTTCAAACATCAGTGTTAGTTACTTGAAGTTAGCCTTTCCAGTCCTGGTTTCGAGTTATTTGACATTACGGTCATTTTCTAATTTCAAAACGAAGTAGTTGCATTTTAATTCTTAAAAGGGAAACTTGTTTAAAAAAAGGTATAATTTATGAATTAAAAAGAGTAATGGTCTTTAAAAACTAAAAACATTTCTAGGGAGGACAGTGTCACCTTTGCCAATGGCACTCTCTAACGTTATGGACATACCTTAGGCCAAAACATTTTAAAAACAGAGACATCGTTGAGGGTCGTAACCATGGCAAGACAGTAAAATGTGGCTTATTGTGACTTGAGTGTCACACAGACAACACATTGGTGCATCAGTCCCAGATAAAAGAAAACGACGAGTTAAGAAACTGTGACCAATGCGTAATCTAGTTAGGACAGTTTCCTCTTTCCAATCCTTACGGAAACAAGACAGCCAAAGTCCAATAGAGGGTTTTATTTGGAAAAACTTGTTTTCATGTTGCTCACTCCAAGTCGACTGCCAGCTGGCATTGTGCCGAGCCTTGAATACAGGACCATAGTCCATGTATGAAACAGGTACAGTGGTGATAGAGCCAGAGCTGATAAATTTAGCTGCGGTGTCTGCGAGCTCGTTCCCGCAAATACCACCGTGACCTGATGTTCAGAAAAACTGGATAGAAGTAGATGTTAAAGAGAAATGGGACAGTCGGTTTTGAATATCGGCGAAAACAGGGTGAGAACTAACGTGAAGCGATTCTAGGGTCAGTAGAGAACTAAGCGCGTCAGTATAAATAATGCAATTTGATTACTGCTTAGCTTCTTTGTGATCCATGACAAGAGAAATGTCGTATAATTCGGCAGTGAACACACAAATGGTAGAGTGAATTCTGTGCACACCACCAAACCACAACAAACGACGGCAGAGCACACAGAATTATCTGAATTCGAACCATCTGTATAAATAGAAATGGAAAGGTGGTTTCAAAGATGTTCAGCAAATAACAGACAGTATTTCCAACCGGGAGTATCTGCTTTCCTCAGATGATTTAAAGATAGGTCACATTTGGGGACAGCAAGAATGGGATGGACTGATCAATGAATACAGCAATCTTATCTAAGAACAAACGCAATTCATCCAACTGCACATCGATACGGATGCAAAAAGAAATAATGGCAGATCGTCTTTTCTAATAAAGCATGGCTCACCGAGGAAGGAAAACTCAACCCCAGGTGAAATGCTGTGATAAGGAACGAAGTTTCGAAGCATACAGTAAAGACAGTTGCAAACGGCAGGGATGTAGAGGAGGCTTATGATACTCTATGTATAAGCTCTGGAGTGGGGAAGTGTGAATGAGGTCCAGCATCTTCAAGGCCAAGGTTTTAACAGATCCATAGATTAATGACCCATAGTCTAGTTTTGATTAAATAAGAGCATGATATATCTTTAGCATAGAACATCGATCTACTCCTCAAGTGGTGGAAGAGAGGACACAGAGAATGTCCAGTGCTCTTGTATATTTGACATGTAGCTGCTTGAATCGTGATATAAAGGTCAGCTTATGGTCAAAGATAAGCCCCAAGAATTTTGTCTCAGGGACTACACATAGCACAACTTTATTGGTATGGAGTTCAGGATTATGTTGAATACCCGTTGGCGGCAAAAATGCATGCAAACAGTTTTGGAGAGAAAGAAATTAAAACCTTTTGCTGTGATCTACTTCGGTAAGCGATTAAGGACAGCCTGTAGCTGCTACTCAATATACCTCATGTCTGACGACTGACATAAGATATGAAAGTCATCGACGTAGAGTTTGCAACAGTAAGAAAGAGTTTTTCAGCGATGGCATTAATCTCTATACTGAAAAGTGTGACACTCAAAACACAACCCTGAGGAACTTCAAGATCCTGTTGAAAAGAACGGGAAAGTGTCGAACCCACACGATTTGAACTCGTCTACTAAAAAAATTAATAAAAATCGGCAAATTACCATGTAACCTATATAAATGTAGGTCTTGCAAAAGCCATACCTCCATGTATAAGCCTTCTCAAAGGATATTGATACAAGATGTTGTTTGAGAAAGGCTTCTCTGATTGACGTTTCAAGACTAATCAGATGATCCATACACTTGATGGGCGAGAGGAGGTTGTTTGATTTGAGAAACCAAATAAGACGAGCATTAACCATCCTTTCTAAAGTCTTACAGAGACAGCTCGTCAAAACAATTGGACGGTAGTTTGAAGGAATCTTCGGATCCTTCTCAGGCTTAGAGAAAGGTAGGACAATAGCCTGGCGACAGGCATCAGAAAAAATATTCTCCTGTAAGATCCGGTTAAAAACAATCAGAAGAATAGCAAGAGATGCAGGAGATAGATGGCACAGCATCCCGTGGTGTAAATCATCAGGTCTGACTGATGTACTGCCAGGCCGATGAAGGGCCAGTTTGAGTTCTACCAGTGTAAAGGGGCGATTATAGTCATAGAGACAGTCAGCTCAAAAGGAAAGAGGTGATCGCTCTGCTCGATTCTTAATGGCAAGGAAGGTGGAGGATGAAGCAGAAGTGCTAGATACCCAGCAAAAGCTTTCGCCTAGAGTATCGGCGATACTCTGAGTATCAGCTACTTCCTGGCCATCAGAGTGCAAGATCGAGAGAAGGACAGAATTATATTGCCCATTGGCCTTTAAAATCTTGTCCCATATGACTTTGGAACTGGTTCTAGAAGATATGCTGGTTGTGAACCTAATCCAAGATTATTTCTGGCTTTGACATCTTACCCGTTGAGTATGTGCATAAATCTGCTGGTTCGAGAATGTGGGATACCTACGAAAAGTATTCCAGGTCCATTTTTGAGCCTTCCGTGCTATGTGGCAGACAGGATTCCACCACGGATGAGGATATCGTGAAAAACGTGTCATGTTTTCGGAATACATTGAGCAGCTGCCTGTATAATACAGTTAGTCATCTATTGATGGCTTACAGATGATGGCAGGATCAAGTTCTGTGAGTGCAGTGAAAGAGGGGGCAAGTTGATCTGATCCAGCTTCCACTGAGGCGTGGGTCGTGTGGCATCAACCACGGCCAGTCTCTCTCAAAGATATAGGAAAATGAACACTGTCTCATGGATTATTGTCAACCCTCCATGAATAGTGAAGGGGAGCAAATTGAAAGATCAATAGCAGTAAAGGACAGATGAGATACCTGAAAATAAAGGTTGTGCTTTGATAAATGCACTCTAAGAAAGATCATTCCATAAATATCAGCACTTCTCCAGAGGGGATGATGTCCATAACAGTCCCCCATGATTAAAAAGGGAGACGGCAACTGTTCAAGGAGAGCATCAAGGCTTGATTGATCATAGGTCTCTCCAGGAGACAGGTAGAGAGAACAAATAGTGATGGTACGATCCGAGGAAACATGAACGGCTACAGCCTTCAAGGGTGTGTCGAGTGGCAAACGGTGAGCACATGCTGATCAACCAACAGTGCACTTGTTCATCCCATCACTTGTCATTTATGTAAAAAAAAAGCTGCTGAATGGTGACTGTATGGGCAGGTTTCAGAAATGGCAGGAAGCAATTAGTGCTTTGATTTCATCTATATTAGAACGTTAACCTCGACAGTTCCATTGTATCAAAGTGTACATTTTTATATTTAAGTGCAGGTGAATTGGGTGGAGAGCCCTTTTGTTTTCGACTACGTCTTTTTTCTTTATTTGAGAGAGGACTGTCGACCTTCATGGATCCTGCTCTGGGTCGATTGGGTAGGTCTTTGTTGCTGGAAGAGCATTCAAGCGACTGAGAACGTGAACGAATGATCGTTTTTCATCTTGTAGTGGGAGAAGAAGATGTACCCGAGGAAATGTTCATTCCCGAAATGAAAGAAAATGGATCTTGGGGTTTGCCGGAACGAATGTGAGGGACAGAGTCGGGTGTTGACGTTAATTAATCAACTTTTTAACAATGAAGGTCAAAATACTTTTCATATGGTTTGAGAATGATTATTTTGGAGGCACAGAGAGATCCGTTGCACTCCCTTTGTAGTAGTGGAACAAAGTGCAGCAGCATTCGTCCGAGATGAAGTGGTTAACAGTAACTCTCAAGCCTCAGAGTAAGTAATGATTTGAATCGTATTGAAACGCTGCACCTGAATAAAAAAGGGAGAAATTCGCTCTAAAGGTTTGTCTGAAAGAGAATGTAATATAAGAATATGAGGTACAGGTGTTACAGATGTTGAAAATTGCTGGTAGAACATGGTTGTTTACCAATGGACTGTTTTTTACTATTTCATGTAAGTTTTTATTTGGAGGATCCATAATAAAAAGAATGTTTACGCGCCCCCTGACCCCATTCACCATGGAGCCCTATGAGGCGACGCACTACAATGCTAAACAAGGACATTGCAGCAACGCCAGGGTTTCGTGAGCCCTATACCCAACAACCAGCATCAGATACAATGTTCACAACACCTATTGAGAGCATTCAACACTAGTACTTGGTTGACCCAAGCCCAAGTGGACCAGTCAATTGACCCTGGAGGGGCCACCCGCCTACCGGAATTCATAGTCAAAATGGTGTGTTGGCTGAACCCTCAACCACCAAGATCCTCTCCTCTCTTTCATGGGTTACCACGCATAGCAAACACGTGGTTGGATGTTTAGATTCCAAAGGAAGTAAACTGAAAGAACAAAAACTTCCCTGGGAGTACCCCTCACCACGTACAGGAATCCATACCGAGGGGAGACTAGAAGGAACGCAGCTTGTCATCACAATACATCGCGACTTCTTGGCTACCCTTTTACCAACGAATAATGGGATTATCTGTCTCTAAAAGAGCGAACATATTTGATGTAGCAGGGACTTGAACCCGTGCCTCTCAAATTACGAGTCTAGCGCCCCAATATTTTATCATACAATTATGTCAGTACTTCATATTCAATAAGCATTCTTGTACCGCCGTTTCTTCTCCATAAGTACTTTTTTTCTGGTTCATAAACTTTAAAATATTCTTTTAAAACAAGTAAAACAAAAAATGTGTGCTAAACTGTTAGTTTGGCAGGGTTTTTAATACATTATGTTTAAATTTTTTCTACTAACTTTTCAGTTTTATATTCGCATAACTTCAGAAAAAACAAACTTTTGCAATATTGTATCCATTGAATTCAACATTTCATAATTTGAATAACAGTTGAAAATTAAGCCTTTGTACACTAAATACTTTTTAAACTTTGGGCAGCAACACCAAGGTGAATAACAAAACACTGGAGCAAAACGGTTTTAAAATGTTCAAGTTTTCACGAGATGACACGACAATACGTAAGGTAGAAATTAAGCCTAAAGCTTGTGTATCTGCGTGCTAAAACCCTGATTTTAACGTTGAAAGAATGCAGAGTTACCGCTGACCCAGTTGGGGAGATCTGATGAAAAAAAAGTGTGTTACAAAAGTTCTAAACAGTTTCAGAACTTGCAAGTGAAAACAAATTCATTAAAATATTCATCATAGAACTGGTTGCGTCATTTCTAACGTCATATTGCCTCCTAGTATTCAATGCTGTTTCCGAGGAATTGTTGCGCCAATTATCGTGTTTCGATAGCAGCTACGGGCCGGCCACCGATAGCAAACATGGAAAGCCACTTTGAATATGTTTTTACATATTTTAATTAACATTAACAAAAAGCCATCAAATATCATAATGATTATAAATTCAAGATGTAAGAAAAACACATAGGTTCAATAAGTCTTAATATAAAACGATTATAGAAGTTTCATTGTTTTATACTTATTATAAAAAAGAATTCAACAACAAAGATGTAAATTTCCTTGAAACACGAGTGGTTTGTTTCTGTGTTTAAAAAGTAAGAATAAAACGCTCAGTGGAGCTTTGCTTTTGAGGGTTATTGAAAGGTGGTTTCTTGCAGTATAAATCCGTCGACATACCGCTGTGTCATCGGAGTAAACATATCTACTTTTAGCTAATAAATACATTTAGATTTCAGAAATAACCATTTGGTCCTACTATTGAAAATAACAGTGTGGTCACAATACATATTACCCATCACCATTTTTTTGTGTGACGAAGTACTCTCGGCCTAATATCATGCTCAAATAACACGCTTGGAGTGAAGGGATGTACGACATAATTACGATTTAGAATAGCACATAGTGTTTGTACGAGTGTTACGTATTTTTTAATGTTTTATGTTCTTCGTAGACTAAACGCAACAGAAAAACGGAGATAACAGCTTGTATAATTTATTACACTAAACTATTAACAAATATAACTGATATAACAAATTATATAATAATAGTGACAGATATTAAGTTATAACATTCGAAATTAATTGCAAAACAAAATAATACTAGTTTCAAACTTCAAAATAAATCACAATACAAAACGGTACTGGCCTGTATCTAATGTAATGATCTAAAATTAAAGTCTCAAATTCCAGTCTAGGGTGTGAATTTGGTCCCACGAAGTAATTCCGAAACAGTTCACAGTTCAATAAATTCGCCGTCTCTCAGCACAAGCGGTAATTCGGATGTATCGTAGAGATTGACGAAATAAAATCACAGCTTCCGTAGATCTAATTTCAATCACAAATCCAAGTTGAATATTCACAGCAAACACTTAATCTTTCTCAAATAACTAACTCTCTTCTTTTGAAATGAAACTGGTGTCTGAATCTCAGTCTTTGTCTTCGAATAAAACTGATGACTGAATCTCACTATCTTTTCTTCGAATAAAACTAATGACTGAATCTATCTTCTTTTTTCGAATAAAAACTGATGACCGAATCTCTCTCTTGTCACCGTCTTTTATACCGATAGGCCTATTTCTCGAACAATCTTGCAATTTCCATACAACTCCAGAGCTAACAGGAAGTCACCAGCACTCATTTACAAACATATTATTGGCCTACTTAATTCGAGAAAATTCTAAAATGTTACCCTAAATAAATAACAAAATATTAGTTTAAACTATGAAACAATAATATCAATATGGAAAAATAAATAATAGAAATGATAATTTAAACACAACACGACATGTTGTCGTTTACAAAATATTTACACATATACATAACAACGAGAGATATATAATTAGAAAAAAAAACAACTAAAAATAAATTGTAATTTTCTTCCCAGTGGCTCAGCGGTAACAGAGAAGGCTTATAACGATATTTATAACAAAATATTTAAGCTTACTTTTCTGTTTGATCGACCCACGAATTTTAGTGTTAAATGATGTCACGTTTATTGCCGAATCACCACAGAGAGCTATATTTGTTTGCTTGTTTGTTTTTCAATTTCACGCAAAACTAGATGACAGCTATCTCTAGCTTTCTCTAATTTAACAGTGTCAGGAAGCTAGTCATCACTATACACCGCCAAGTATAAAGCTAATATTTTACCAGCGAATAGTGGAAGAGATTAACCATTAGACAATAACACTCTTATGATTGAAAAAGCGAGTATGTTTGGTGTGAGATAGATACGAACCTGAGATTCTCAGATTACGAGCCCAGCGCCATAACCACCTCGGTATGCCAGATCACGTGATCTGTAGTACCATATTATAGTGCCGCATTTATAGTGTCTCTAAGATGTAAACATTAATGCTACATTCTAGTTCTGTATTTGCATAGTCTCTATGATGTGAATTGTGGAGCTACATTATAGTGCTCTATTTACAATGTCTCTATGGTATAGACTGTAGTGCTACATTCTATTGCTGTATTTATATTGTCTCTGTGGTGTGAACAGTAGTGCCACATTCCAGTTCTGTATTTGTCTCTTTTCTATGGTGTGAACTGTGGTATCAGATTCCAGTTCTCTATTTACATTGTCTCTATTTTGTGAACGATAGCACTATAATCTCGTGCTGTATTTAGATTGTCCCTTTGGTGTGAATTGTAGTACCACATTGTTTTGTTGCATTTACATTGTCCCTATGGTGTGAACTGTAGTACCGCACTCTATATCTGTATATATCCTGCCTCTATGCTGTGAACTGTAGTGCTATATTCTATTGTCTCTAAGTGTGAAGAGTAATACCACATTCCGGTGCTACACATTCATATTGTCTCTGTGGTATGTAAATTAGTACCATTTTCAAGTTTTATATTTACATTGTCTCTGTTGTGTGAAATGTAGTGTGACATTTTAGTTCTGTGTTTATATCATCTTTATAGTGTGAACTGTATTCCCAATATCTCTATGGTGCGAACTGTAGAACCACATTTTAGTGCTGTGTTTACATTCTCTGTATGATTTAAACTGCAGTGTCACATTCTAGTTCTGTAGTTACGTAGTCTCTACGGTGTGAACTGTAGTGTTAAATTGTAGTGCTCTATTTACAATGTCTCTTTGAGTGAATTGTAGTGCTTCATTCCATTACTGTATTTTGATTGTCCTTGTGGTGTCAACGCAAGTACTATATTAAAGTTCTGTATTTACATTGCTTGTATGGTGTCAACTGTAGCACCAAATTATAGTTCTGTATTTACATTGTCTCATTGTGTGAGCTGTAGTGCTACATTGTAGTACTGTATTTATATTGTCGCTTTGTTGTGATTGGTAGTACCACATTTAGTTCTGTATTTACATTGTCTCTATGATATCAACTGTAGTGAGACATTCTAATTTAGTTTTCATATTGTATCTATGGTTTGAACTATAGTGTGACATTCCAGTGCTGCATTAACATTGTCTCTATAGTGTGAATTGTAGTACTCGATTTTAGTGCGGTATTTACTTTGTCTCTATGATATGAACTGTAGAATTACATTCTACTGTAACTATACTGTGGTACTACTGTATAAACGGTAGTACCACATTCTAGTTCTGTATTTACATTGTCTCTATTGTGTGAACTGTAGTACCACATTCTAGTTCTGTATTCAGATTGTCTCTGTGGTGTGAACTGTAATACCAAATTCTAGTACTGCTTTTAGATTGTTTCTACGATGTGAACTGTAGTACAACATTCTTATGCTACATTTACGACGTCTGTATAGTAAAAGCTGTAATACCCCAATGTAGTTATGTATTTACGTTGTGCCTATGATGTTAACTGTAGCACCACATTCTAGTGCTGTATTTAAATTGACTCTGTGGTGTTGACGGTAGTACCATATTCTACTACTCTATTTACATTGTTTCTATGGTGTGATATGTAGTGCCACATTCTAGCGCTTTATTTACATTGTCCCTATTCAATGAACTGTAGAGTGACATTCTGCTGCTGTATTCACAATGTCTTTATAGAGTGAATTGTAGTGCTGCGTGTCAGTTTTGTATTTAGATTGTCTCTGTGGTGTGAACAGTAGCACCATATTCTAGTGCTGTATTTACATTGTTTCTACGGTGTGAAATGTAGTACCACAAACTAGTTATGTATTTACCTTGTATCTATCGTGTGACATTTTAGTGCTGTATTAACGTTGCCCCTATGGTGTTAACTGAAGCACCACATTTTTGTGTTGTATTTACTTTGTGTCTATGATGTGAGCTTTGGTGATAAATTCTAGTTATATATTATATTGTATCTATGGTATAAATGGTTGTACCACATTATAGTTGTGTTTTCATATTGTCTTCACGATGTGAACTGTAATGGTACATTCTAGTTTTGTATTTACACTGTTTCTACATGTTAATCACTTACAATTCTAGACACAAACGCAATTATATGTATGAACCCGCTTTTATTTATATTTTAGTAGTTTTAATAACTCATCAAACTGTGTTAACGAATTAAAATTGCAGATACAAAAACAGTTATTTTTATGAACCATTTTAATAATATTTTAGAAGTTTTAATAACTCTTCAATCTGTGTTAACGACTTAAAAATGCAGGTGCACAAACAGTTATATTTATAGTTTTTATTATATTTTAGTTGTTTTAATAACTCTTAAATCCCTGTTACCAAAAACGGTTATCCATGTACCCTGTTTCAATAATATTTTAACAGTTATAATAATTCTTCAAACGATGTTAATGATTTCCAATTATAGTATACAAAGAGATATATTTATGAACCGATTTTTAATTATATTTTAGTAGTTTTAAAAACTATTAAATCTACGATATAACTCTTCAATATGTATTAATGACTTCCAGTTGTAGATATACAAAGTTATACCTATGAACCCTATTTTAATCATATTACAGAAGTTTTAATAGCTATTCAATCTGTTAAACTCTTACATTTGTAGATACTTGTTTGTTTGTGTTTCTGACAGCAAAGCCACATAGGGCTATCTGCTCAGCCCACCGAGCAGCATCGAACCCCTGATTTTAGCGTCGTAAATCCGAAGACATACCGCTGTACTAGCGGGGGACGTTGTAGATACTTAAAGAGTTATATGTATGAACCCTGTTTTAATTATATTTTTGTTGTTTTAATAAGTTTTTAATCTGTTAACAACTTACAATTGTAGATACACAAACAGTTGTGTGTACAAACCTGTTTAAATTAAATTTTAGTAGTTTTAACAAGTCTTCAATCTGTGTCAACGACTTATAGTTGTAGGTACACAGAGTTATATATATATATGAAACCGATTTTAATTATATTTTAGTGGGATTAATAACTCTCCAATATGTGTTAATGACTTCTAATTGTAGATATACAAACAGTTCTGTGTATGAACCATATTTTACCCATATTATAGTAGTTTTAATAACTCTTCAATCTGTTAAAGTCTTACAATTGTATATAACTAAACAGTCATGTGTATGAGCCCTCTTTTAATAATATCTTACTGGCTTTAACAACCTTTGAATCTGTTAACGACTTAAAATTGTTGATATACAAACAGTTATATATATATGAACAGTTTAAATTTTATTTTACTAGTCCTAGAAGACTGTGTTAACGACTTTCAAACGTAGATACACAAACACAGTTACATGTATGAACAATCTTTTGATTATATTTTAGTAGTTCTAATAACTGTTTAATCTGTGTTTATGATTTACAGTTGTAGATACAGAACTAAAGCTATATGTATTAACGCCGTTATAATAACTGTTTAGTCTGTGTTAACAAATTAATATTGTGGATACCCAAAGATAGTTATACGTATGAACACTTTTTAATTATATTTTAGTAGTTCTAGTAGCTCTTTAACCTGTTAACGATCTACAATTGTAGATACACAAACACAATTTTATGTATATACCCTGTTTAAATTTCGGTTTAGTTGTTCAAGTAACTATTCAATTTGTGTTAATGATTTACAATTGTAGATACACAAACATATTATATGTATGAACCCCGATATAATATTTTGGTAGTTTTAATAATTTTTCAATCTGTGTTCATGTTTTTCAATTGTAGATATCCAAACAGTTATATGTATTAACAATGATTTAATATTTTAGTAGTTTTAATAACTCTTGGATCTCTGTTAATGACTCGAATTGTAGGAGCACAAACAGTTATATGTATGAACAGTGAACAATTAAGTTCAACAGTATGAACAATTTTATCTAAGTATTTCCAATAATACTGTGTTAACGACTTTCAACTGCAGATACACAAACACAGTTATATGAATGAACACTCTTTTTAACTGCACTTTAGTAGTTCTAATAACTCTTTAATGTGTGTTAACGATTTTCATTTCCAGATACATAAACACAATTATATGTATGAACTCTGTTTTAAATACATTTTAGTAGTTTTAACGAGTCTTCAATCTGTATTCATATTTTCTAATTTTAGATACACAAAAAGTTATATGTATGAACCCAGTTTTAATTATATTTTACTAGTCTTAATAAGTCTTAAATGTATTTAAGAGTTAAATTTATAGACACGCAAACGCAGTTTTATGAATGAATCCTGTTCGAATTATGATTTGGTAGTTTTAATATCTCTCCAACTTATGTATTGTAGATATACAAATAGAGTTGTATGTATGCATCCTATTTTAATTATACTAGAGTAGTTTTAATAACTTTTCAATTTGTGTCAAAGACTTACACAGTTATATGTATGAACCTTATTTCAATTATGTTTTAGAGATTTTAATAATGATTCAGTTATTCCATGACTTAAAATTGTAGATACACAAACTCATTTATATGTATTACCCTGTTTTAATAATATTTTAGTAGTTTTGATAACTCTTCAATCTGTGTGTAGAACTAAAATTTGGAGACATCGAAATACAGTTGTATGTATGAATCCTGTTATAGTAGTTTTAATAACTCTTGAATCTGTGTTAACGACTTGTAATTGTAGATACACAAACACTGCTATACGTATTATCCGTTTTAATAATTCTTTGGTCTGTGTTAAAGATTTAGAGTTGTAGATACACAAACACAATTTTATGCATGAACCCCGTTTAATTATAGTTTAATAGTTCCAGTAACTCTTCAATGTGTGTTCATGTTTTCCAGTTATAGATAGATTGATTGATTGATTGATTTAGTGTTTTATGGCACAAAGCAACAAGGCTATCTGCGCCAAACAACCGGTAAAAATGTAGTAAAAGACATAAATGGAAATGAAGGTAAAACAAAAAAAGGTATAAAACCAGTGTTGACACCTAGTCTACAAGGTTAAGATAGAAGGCAAAGTGTAAAAAGTTGTAAGGTAGGTATTCTATCAAAAAGGTATAATCATAACCCGCCAGGAAGACTAACAGGCAGGTACAAGACCCACTGTCAGTTACCTGAAGTTGGTCTTTCCAGTCCTGGTTCTGGGTTATGTGTCATAGCAACTAGGAACAAAATGTAAAAGAATAGAAGTATTAAAAAAACACACAGCAAAAACGCAACAATGAGTAACCAAATGTTCAGTAAAAATAGAAAAGTCACGTAAATGGAGTAAAATTTGTAAAGGAAAATGAAGGTAAAAACAAAACAGCAATTAAAACAGAAAATGGTGTAAAAACCAATGACGACATCCAGTCAACAAAGTTGTAAAGGCCAACCTGTAGCAGAATGGGAATGATCATAACCCGCCAGGAAGACTAACAGGTAGTATATAAACCACTGTCAGCCACCTGAAGTTGGTCTTTCCGTCCTGGTTCCGGGTTATGAGTCAATATGGCCAGTACAAAAAGGTTGTAAAAGCACGAAATGATATGAAGCGAAAGTATAACAGTAACTCGCCAGGAAGACTAACGAGTAGTTCAAACAGACAGTTCAAACAGAAGCGTTAGTCACCTGAAGTTGGCCTTTCCAGTCCTGGTGTCGAGTTATTTAATGTTCTGGCTATTGTTTAATGTCGCATTGAATGAGAGAGAATAAAACTTTAAAAAGGAGCCACAATTAAAAAGGTGTAATGAATAAATATACCACACTTAAAGAAGATTAAAAAGATTAATGGCCATTAAAAAATTAAAAACGTTATTAAGGTGGACATAGTCACCATCACCAATAACTCTGTCCAATGTTACAGAATGACGCTGGGAAAAAATATGTTTAAAGTATTGCCGTCGTTGAGGATTGTAACGATGGCAAGAAAGTAAAACATGGCTGATAGTGATTTGAGTGTTACACAAACTACACATTGGTGCATCAGTTCCAGATAAAAGAAAATGATGAGTTAAAACACTGTGACCAATGCGTAGCCTAGTGAGAACAACTTCTTCCCTCCGAACTTTACGGAAGCTAGATGGCCAAACTCCAATTTTGGGTTTAATTTGAAAAAGTTTATTGTCGCGTTGTTCACTCCAAGTGGACTGCCAACTGGCACGGAGCCGAGCTTTGAAGACCACACCATAGTCCATGTACGGAATAGGCATAGGGGTGATGGAGCTGAGGCATACATATTTAGCTGCCATGTCTGCAAGCTCGTTCCCATGAATACCAACATGGCCTGGTATCCAGAAAAACTGAATTGAAGTAGCTGCTAATGAGAAATGGGCCAGTCGGTTTCGAATATCTGCTAGAATAGGATGTGAGCTAATGTGAAGTGATTCCAAGGCAAGAATAGAACTAAGCGAGTCAGTATAAATAGTGCAGTTGGAGTACTGCTCAGCTGCAATATGATCAAGGGCAAGAGATATTGCATACAGTTCAGCAGTGAACACAGAAGCTGTAGAGGGGATTCTGTGTGCAACTACTGACCCACAGCAAACCATAGCAGAGCCCACTGAATTTCCTGATTTGGAACCATCTGTATAAATGGGAACTGAATGATTGTTTGAAAGATATTCATTGAATAAAAGACGGTACTTCCAGTCTGGAGTATCCGCCTTTTTTAGGTGATTGAAAGAAAGGTCACACTTGGGGGCTGTAATAAGCCATGGTGGGATGCGTCGACATGTGGAATCTGCAATGTGATCCAAGGACAGACACAATTCATCCAATTGAGCCCGGATGCGAAGGCCAAACGGAGCAATGACAGATCGTCTGTTCTGAAAAAGTACTGCCCACCGAGGAAGGAAAACACATTCCCAAGTGGGATGCTTTGGTAAGGAACGAAGTTTCGAAGTATATTGTAAAGACAGTTGCAAACGACGAAGGTGTAGAGGAGGTTCATGAGATTCAATGTATATGCTTTGAACTGGAGAGGTACGGAAAGCTCCGGTGCAGAGTCGAAGACCTTGGTGATGAATGGGGTCCAGTATCTTTAAGGCCGAGGGTCTGGCAGAGCCATAGACCATTGATCCATAGTCGAGTGTCGATCTAATAAGAGCACGATATATCTTTAACATCTGCCCCCCAACTGGTAGAAGAGAGGACACGAAGGATGTTCAGTGTTCTGGTGCATTTGACCCGAAGCTGCTTTAAGTGTGGTATAAAGGTCAATTTACGATCAAAGATAAGCCCCAAGAACTTTGTCTCTGGGACCACTGGCAGCAAAACTTCACCGATATGAAGTTCAGGATCAGGGTGAATACCTCGTCGGCGGCAAAAGTGCATGCATACAGTTTTGGAAAGAGAGAAATTAAAGCCATTCGCAAGAGTCCACTTCTGTACACGATTGAGGGCAGTTTGTAGTTGCCGCTCAATATATCTCATGTTTGATGACTGACATGAGATGTGAAAGTCGTCAACATATAGCCCGTTCATAACGGTGAGAGGGAGTTGTTCAGTGATGGCATTTATCTTTATACTGAAAAGTGTGACACTCAATATACAGCCTTGAGGGACTCCAAGTTCCTGTACAAAAGAACGTGAAAGTGCCGAACCTACACGAACTTGGAATCTCCTGTCCATTAAAAATTTTTTAATAAACATGGGTAGATGGCCACGTAACCCATATGTATGGAGGTCTCGCAAAACGCCATACCTCCATGTTGTGTCGTAAGCCTTCTCTATGTCAAAGAATATCGATACAAGGTGTTGGCGGTTGAGAAAGGCCTCTCTGATAGATGTTTCAAGACGAATTAGGTGGTCTATGGTGGAGTGCTGTCGACGGAACCCACACTGGGTGGGTGAGAGGAGGTTGTTTGATTCAAGGAACCAAACGAGACGAGCATTAACCATCCTTTCTAAGGTCTTACAGAGACAGCTCGTCAGAGCAATTAGACGATAGTTTGAAGGAGTCTTTGGATCTTTCCCTGGCTTAGAGAAGGGTAAAATAATAGCCTGGCGCCAGGCATCAGGAAAAACATTCTCCTGCCAAATCCGGTTGAATATAGTCAGTAGGACATCAAGAGAATCAGGAGAGAGATGGTGTAGCATGTCATAATGAATATCATCAGGTCCAACAGATGTACTGGCAGACCGATGAAGGGACATTTTTAGTTCCACCAGGGTAAAGGGACTATTATAGTCAAAGAAACAGTCAGTTTGAAAGGAAAGAGGTGATCGTTCTGCCCGAGTCTTGATGGCCAGGAAGGTGGAGGAACAAGCAGAAGTGCTAGATACCCGGCAAAAGCTTTCACCTAGAGTGTTAGCGATGTTTCGGACATCAGTCACCTCCTGACCATCAGAGAGTAAGATCGAGAGGGGAACAGAAGTGTAGTGCCCATTAACCTTTCGAATCTTGTCCCATACGATCTTGGAACTGGTGGTAGAAGATATGCTGGTTGTGAACTTAATCCAAGATTCCTTCTGGCTTTGACGTCTTACCCACCTAGCATGTGCTCGGGCCCGCTGGAAAGCAACCCGATTTGAAAGTGTGGGATATCTGCGAAAAGTGTCCCAGGCCCGTTTTTGAGCCTTCCGTGCTAAGTTGCAAGCAGAATTCCACCATGGACGAGGATATCGTGGGAAACGTGTCGAGGTTTTAGGAATACACTGAGCAGCTGCATGTATAATACAATCAGTTACCGCTGCAACACAGTTGTCTATTGATGGCTGATTTACGATGACTGGATCAAGTTCTGCGAGAGCAGTGAAAGTGGACCAGTCTGCCTGATCCAGCTTCCACCGGGGCACGCGGGTAGGGCGGCATCGACCACGGCCAGTCTCTCTCAAAATGATCGGAAAATGATCACTGCCTAGTGGATTACTGTCAACCCTCCATGAAAAGTGGGAAAATAATGAAGGGGAGCAAACTGAGAGATCAATGGCAGTGAATGACTGACTTGGTGCATGAAAGTAAGTGGAAGAACCAGTACTGAAAAGAGAAAGATCGTGATCAGAGAGCATCTGCTCTACAGATCGACCCCTCCCATCAATAACAGCACTTCCCCAGAGGGGATGGTGTCCATTAAAATCCCCCAGGATTAGAAATGGAAATGGTAACTGTGCAACGAGAGCATCCAGGTCTGATTGATCATATGTCTCTCCAGGGGACAGGTACAGAGAACAAACAGTGATGGTACGACCCAAGGAAATACGGATGGCTACGGCCTCCAAGGGTGTATTGAGTGACAAAGACAGGGTGGGCACATGTTGATCAACCAAAAGTGCCACCCCTCCATGTACTCGACCATCACACAACTTGTCATTTCTGTACAGAGAAAACTGCCGAATGGAGACTGTATCAGCAGATTTGAGAAATGTTTCTTGTAGAGAAAGACAAACAGGATGGTAGGAAGCAATCAGCGTTTTGATATCATCCAGATTAGAACGTAAACCTCGACAGTTCCATTGTATCAAGGTGGCCATTTTTAAGGACGAGCAGGTGAAGTGGTTGGAGAACCCTTCGGTTTACGACCTCGTCTTTTGTCTTTACTGTCTTTCTTCGGAGAAGTTATATCAACCTCCATGGATCCTGCTCTGGGTCGAGTGGGCAGGTTTTTGTTATTGGAAGAGGAATCAAGCGACTGAGGACGCGGACGAGTAATTGTTTTGTTTATTGTGGTGGGAGAAAATGATGTATCAGAAGAAATGCCTGTATTTGAAACTGAAGGACATGGATCTTGAGGTTTGTTGGAAGTTATGGGAGGAACAGAGATGGGTGTGGAAGTCGATTCATCTACTGTTTTAACCACGGAGGGCAAAAGGCTTTTCATTTGTTTTGAAAACGATTCTTTTGGAGGCACAGAGAGATCTGTCTGCACTTCCACTGTAGTTGTGGAATGGAGTGCAGCAGCATATGTCCGAGATGGGATTGTGGACATCAATTTCCGAGCCTCAGGATAACTAATGTTATGTGTCGTTTTCAAACGCTGCACCTCTTTTTCCTCCAACCATTTTGGACAAGAATGAAAGTAAGAGGGGTGAGAACCATTGCAGTTGACGCAATGTGGGTTTATGTCACAATCATAGGCATCGTGGTCCTTGCCTCCACAACGAGCACATGTCAGGGAACCACGACAAGATGTCTTTGAGTGGCCGAATCTCTGACATTGAAAACATCGAAGAGGGTTTGGAATGTATGGCCGAACCCTGCAAATGAGATAACCTGCTTTGATGGTGGCGGGTGCTCGTGGTGAAGTGAATGTTAAAACAAGGGTATTTGTTGGCAGTGTAACTCCATCTTTGCGAGTGGAGATGCGCCTCACTGCAGAAACTCCTTGAGTGGAAAGACCGGCGAGAATCTCCGATTCAGGAACATTCTTCAAATCCCTTTCAACAATAACTCCTCGTGAAGTATTCAAAGTAGCATGGGGTGTAACCTCGATAGGTATATCGCCAATTACCTTTGATTTCAAGAGGAGTTCACTGTGTTGGGATGTGGATGTTTCAACCAGTATGTCACCAGATCGAAGCTTCTTTACTGACTTTGGAGAGCCAGCAAGTCCCTCGAGCCCCTTTTGAATAAAAAAAGGGGACATTTGCGCTAAAGATTTTTCTGAAAGAGAATGCAATATCAGAAAATGAGGTACGTGTGTTACTGATGTTGGAGATTGCTGTTCTGAGTATTCGAGACGTGGTCGCTTACCCATTGACTGTTTTTTTACAATTTTAATTAAATTTTTTGAAGGATCCATAGGAAAGTGAAAAGTTTCGGTACTCACTGACCCCACCCACCATGGAGCCCTACAAGGGGACGCACTACAAAGTCACGCAAGGACAATGCAGCAACGCCAGGGTTTCGTGAGCACTATACCCAAACACCAGCATCAGGCACAATGTCCACAACACCCATTGAGAACTTCCAACACTGGTACTTGGTTGGCTCTAGCCCAGGTGGACCAGCCGATTGACCCAAGGGCCGCCCGTCTACAGGAATTCGAGGCCAAAGTGGTGTATTAGGGTTGGACCCCTCAACCACCAGGATCCTCTCCTCCCCTTCACGGGTCGCCACGCACGGCAAACACGTGGGTGGATGTTTAGATCCCAGAGAAGGTAACCAGACAGAACAGAACCTTCCCTGGGAGGTCCCCTCACCACGTACAGGAATCCACTCCGAGGGGTACAGTTATAGATACCCAAACAGTTATATGTATATGTATGAACAATATTCTAATAATATTTTAGTTGTTTCAATAACGCTTCAATCTATGTTAACAACTTGAAACTGAATACATAGGAATACAGTTACATGTATGAAGAGTTTTAATTTTATCTAAGTATTTCCAATACTTAGTGTTAACGACTTTCAAATGCAGATATACAAACACAGTTATATGAACGAACACTCTTTCAATTGCATTTTATTAGTTCTAATAACTCTTTAATCTATGTTAACGACCAACATTTATAGATACACAAACACAATTATATGTATGAACCCTGTTTTAAATACATTTTAGTAGTTTTAAAAAGTCTTCAATCTGTATTTATGTTTTCCAATTGTAGATACACAAAAAGTTATATGTATGAACCCAGTTTTAATAACTCTTAAATATGCGTTTACGAGTTAAATTTGTAGACACACAAACGCAGTTTGACGAATGAATGAATCCTGTTCGAATTATGTTTTAGTAGTTTTAATATCTCTCCAACTTGTGTATTGTAGATATACAAACATATGTATGAATCATGTGTTGATTATATTTTAGTAGTTCTAATAGCTCTGTAATGTGTGTTAACGACTTACAAGTGTAGATACACAAACAGAATTGTACGGATGCATCCTGTTTTAATTATATTATAATAATCTCAAAAACTATCTGTGTCAAGGAGTTACAATTGTAGATACACAAACACAGTTATATGCATGAAAACTGTTTTAACTACTGTATATTTTAGTAGTTGCAATAACTCTTCAATGCGTGTTAATGACTCAGAATTGTAAATAAACAAACATAGTTCATGTTGAATCCTGTTTTAAATATATTTTAGTAGTTTTAATAACTGTTCAATCTGTGTTAAGGAGTTATAACTGTAGATACACAAACAGAGTTATAAGTATAAACCCTATTTCAATTTTACTTTATTAGTTTTAATAACTCTCCTATCCGAGTCAACGGCTTACAACTGTAGACGTACAAACACAGTTTAAATTTAATTTAGTAGTTCCTATAATTCTGTGTTAACGACTTACAACTGCAGATACACAAACACAGCTATATGTATGAACACTTTTAATTATATTTTACTGGTTCTAATAACTCTTTGATCTGTGTTAAAGATTTAAAATTGTAAATACACAAACACAATTATATATATAAACCGTTTTAATTATATTTTAGTAGTTCTAATAGTTTTTTAACCTGTTAACGATTTACAGTTGTAGATATACAAACACAATTTTATGTATGAACATTATTTATAGTTTAATAGTTGCCATAACTCTTCAGTGTGTGTTAATGACTTACAATTGTAGATACATAAACATAGTTTATATTTTTATCCTGATTTAGTTATATTTCAGTAGTTTTAATAGTTTTTCAATCTCTGTTAACGACTGAGATTTGTACACACATTTGTATGTATGAACCATATTTTCATAATATTTTAGTTGTTTTAATAACTCCTCGATCTGTGTTAACGAGTTACAATTGTAGACATACAAACGCAGTTGTATGTATGAACCCTGCTTTAATTATGTTTTAGTAGTTTCATTAACTCTTCAATCTATGTTAATGACTTACAATTGTAGGTACCAGAGACGTAGATTTTTTACACCCGATGGGGGACGGAATGATTTTTGCAACCACTTATGTGGACTGTTCAATTTGTAAATTGGTAATCTCTGATAACGTGAACCTGAAAGCTGTAAACGTGCAGTCAGAATAATCTTGTTGCCACGGTACTTCAAGGTTTGCCCCCCAGTGGCTCAGCGGTATGTCTGCGGACTTGCACGCTAAAATCCGGTTTTCGATACCCGTGGTGGGCAGAGCACAGATGGCCCATTGTGTAGCTTTGTGCTTAATTCAAAACAACTTCAAGGTTTCCATGTAGGAATAAGTGAAATGTGAACAATTTTCAAAATGTTAATAGACTAAAGGCAAATTAACTGCCACACGAATTTATTCCTACACACTGCACAGTATAAAAGATGGCCATTATACTTAACAAGGTTACTGATAATTTTCATTGCATTAATTACGTTTTCAAATGTTAATAAAATTAGTAATTACCTTTGATAAGCTTATATCTACTGAAAAAAAACTGTTCATGGTGTTTGATAAAAATAATTAAAATGTCTTTGCAAACTCTTGCAAGGTAGCACACAATTATTCATACTTTTCACTAAAGTAAGATTCATTTAGTCCTCTTGTCTACATGTCACCAAACGTAGACTTCCTTTGTGATGATCTGTTTATGAATTCTTTCATAAGCTCTTCTATATTTATCTTGTCAACCTAATCTTTGTGACTGTGACAAACTGCCACATGGTTGAGGCGGCACTGAGACATAGTTGACCATAACCACGTCTTCAACCGTTTTTATGCGGAAAAGCTGCGTTCACATTCGCACCTGGATACTGGACATACAAGCAAAATTTTCATGAGAAGAAACACTTCACTAAACATCTGCTGACTTGTTTCATGCATTTTACAGCAAGCATTCTTCGCACCTTTCAGAGATACTGCTTTTATTGTTTCTTGGAACATGGGCAACCGAAACTCGAACCGCTGTGCAGAGATTTCTGGACAGAAGTTTATAACCGAGTTGTCAATCTTGCCAGATGTGATCATGTTCTCAAGTGCCAGATATTGCCTCAAGTCATAGTTGTCTGCATTGAATCTAGTGGTTAGATGTTCTATGACTGTGTTCACAAATTCAAAATATTGGCTTCTGTAGTAATCTCTAGCTGTTGCAGGATGGTGTGCTGAGCCATCACCTGTGATCCTTCTGGGGGTCTGTGAATGCGTGGTAGTTCAATAGGCACCTTTTTTCAGCTTCATAAAATATCTTATGATTTTCATCTTTTCGCAATACCCGCAATTGCTCAATTGTCATTGCAGATGTTTCAATCATGCCAGATACTTTCGCTGATTTTGCTTGGAATGCACGGTTTAGTTCCTCTAATGCAGCTAATGGATGATGAGCCATCGACAGTCCTAAAACTATCTTTCCTTTGTCAAATCTCTCAAGCAGACCTTCTGCTTTCAGTGGTACATCTGAATTTTCATTTGCTAATTCAGACAAAGAATCAACTGTAGTGATCATTAGCACATGTAATTGCAGACAGGCAGCACAACCAGCATGTTAGACATGCAAATGTATTTAACTGGACCATTGTGGCTGTCTGACGATACAATATTTTCAAAGATTGTCTTGCATTTGCCTGACCTCTGAAGCAAGACACCAAGTTCATGTACCCACTGGATAGAATCTCGAACACATTCACAAGCTTTAACTGCATGTTGCATTATTAAATTAGCTTTGTCTGCTCCGCAGTGAAAAAACAAAGTTGACGGTTGCTTCTCTTTTATTTTTGCCTGGCATCCACTGTACGCACCACTCATGTTAGTGGCTCCATCATAACTTTGTGCTCTTAATCCTGACAGTTGTAAATTGAGTCTAGTCAGTGCATCACGTTTAGTCGAGGATATTGTTTCACCAGTTGTATTGGAAACACTGTGCAAACCAAGAAATGTCTCGTGGATGTCAAAGTTCTTATTTACGTATTATACACATATTGATTCCTGTTCGGCACATGTAACATTTTGAGTGCCATCAACCATTAATGAAAATATTTTACTTTGTTGCACTTCGTATGCTATGTTCCTCAGTATTTGATGGCTGAACATCTCCATTATTTCATTCTGAGCCTGGGATGATGTGAATGTGGTTTTCTTTGACAAGTAGGCCGTCACCTCAAGATCTTCCTCTTCCAGGAGCTTCATTAACTGTAGGAATTTCTCCTCCATATCAGTAGGTCCACGTAATGCTAAAACATAACGCAGTAAGAAACGTAAACTTCTGAATATTTTGGCTTGACCTCTTTTGCATTCTTCCTGCTGCTTCTTTTATCCATCATGTAACTGAACAGTCACTGGAGTTACATCAAGTGAACCTTCTGGAGATATAGCGAATCTGAGCTTAGAGGAGGATTGGTGTTCATTGAATTTCTGTTTTGCCTTTTTCCAGTTGTAAAACCGGTGGATATGAAGGTATACTCTACCGGCTTCTCCAATTTCCCTGTAAACAGACCTCTATTTTCCGCCTTGGCACAATGAAAGCATATGACTTTTTTGAGTCTGATTGTTGAAGTGCAGCCACAAACACAGGTCTAATGAGCCCTTTTGTAAAATCGAGTCTCAGACCAAAGGGAGCAGAGGAGGGGGGTGTAGGGCGCGTATGGATCCGAGCGGCCCGAACCTGTCGATAACTGTACACTATGGTCAGTGGATTCGGCAGCTAAGGAGAGTAAGGCATTCGACAATAAAAACGGCTAGACATGCATAAGAACAAATGGCGTAGGAAAACCGCACAATATACACATAAGATTGATGCAGCTACAAGCTACAAATAGTCTGCCAGATCTAGATCCCAGGAGTTTACGTTTGGGAGTAATATTTTCGAATTTCATGCTCTGTTCATTCTGTTATGAAAATTTTACTTAATCTTGCACTACGTACAAGACATAGGTAAATTCTGTGATAGTGGTTGTAGGCCTTGCATGTATACTTAGGCCTGCTGACTGATACTTATGAACTATTACTTAGATCAAAAAGCTTAGAAGCACGCCTATATTAAAGATGTACATTTCGGTTACTGAAAAAGCCTACATCTAGGCCTAATTATGTAATTCGATTGGTAAGAACACGAGTATCACAAAAACAAACACAATTTGTAGGCCTGTGATGCAATAAAACAATTCAAAAGACCAAACTGTAGGAGGAATGATTGTATGCACCATACCCCCACCTAAAATGAAGGGCTGATGTATCCCACCCAGAATCTACCTCCCTGGTAGGTACACAAACAGTTATATCTATGAACATTGTTTTAATTTTATTTTAGTCGTTCCTTTAATACTGCGTTAACGACATACAACTGTAGATACACAAACACAATTACAGTTAAACAAAGTGTTTGTACCCCTGCGTCCCGAGTGGTTTTATTGCTCATAACTTAAAAAGTATCACGATTAGGCTAATGGAAGTACACTATATTATAAACATTATAATAATACACATCTACATAAATTCTTATGTAAATTAAAAGACAAATAAACTGTTTATATACAAATAACCAAAAATAGGAGGAGCAGAAAGTGCTCGTACAGTTCAGAACGTGTGAAAAAAACTGATATTCCCGTAAAAAAAATTTGTTTAGTTTGGCGAATAAACTAAATTATACCATTCCAGAACTAGACACGAGGTTCACAATCATTGGAATTTAGCCAGCAAAAAATGTACTTCCGGCAATTTAGCGCCGTCTCCGTCATTATCTGCTTGGTCATCATGGCGAACAGGAAACAACTGTCCAGTGATTAAAAAAAACAAAAAAAACAAAACGAATTATTGTAAAATATAAGTATCGCGTGTCTCTTTCTGGTATTGCTACACAACTTAATGTGCCGAAATCTATTGTTCAAATCATTATTGCCAGGTTTAAGCTTACAGGATCAACTGCTATCCTACCTCGTTCCAGACACCCCGCCAAAATTCCAGAGCCAAGAGAAAGGTTCTCAGAGAAGTTAGTAGGAACCCTCGTTTAACACGTAATGACATACAGAAACTAGTAAGGGAAACTGGGAGTGAAGTAAGCATCTCTACAGTTACGAACATGTTACGCTCTTCTGGGTTAAAAGCATGCCGTCCTCGTAGAATTCCATATTTGAAACCTGTTCATTTAGAAGCACGATTGAGGTTGGAAGAAAGCATGTAGATAATACCTTTACCTACTGAAAGAGTATTCTTTGGTCAGACGAGACTAAACTCAAGCTTTTCGACCACAATGGTATTCGCTATATTTTCCGAAAGAAGGGGGAACGAAATCTTCCAAAAAACACCGTCCCTACAGTTAAACACGGAGGTCGCTTGATCATGCTATGTTGTTCCTTCAGCTCTTCTGGTGTAGACAGCCTTTACCGCGTCAACGGAATCATGGAAAAAGAACACAATGATATATTAGGCGCTTATATCATGAATGCTACTCGGAACTTGTGGCTTGGGCGTCGTTGGATCTTCCAGCACGAAAGCACACATCGAAATATGTGCAATTCTGGTTGCAGAGAAAACATATAAGCGTTCTGGAGTGGCCATCGCTGTCACCCGATCTCTACCCAATTGAAAATGTTTGGCATGAGTTGAAGACAGGGTTCATCAGCGTCATCCGAAAAACTTGCAAGAATTAGAGGCCTTCAGTGAAGAAGAACGAAATACTAGTCAAGTTCTGTCAAACGATCATGGAGGGCTATAAGGAGAGATTGCGTCAAGTAATTCATTCACCTGAAAGTCTACACAACGCTGACCATTAAAGTAGACGCACGAACGCTTTCTGCACCTTCTATGTTTAATTATTTGTTTATTAACAGTTTATTAGTCGTTCAATTTACATAAAAAAATTACGTAGGTGTGTGTTAGTGAAGATTTAGAGTTGTAGATACATAAACTCAGTTATATGTGTTAACCCTGTTTTAATTATATTTTATTGGATTCAATAACTATTCAATTGTAAGTGTTAACGACTTACAATTGTTGATACGCAAAGAGTTATTTCTATGAACCCTGTTATAATTATATTTTGGCAAGTTTAATAATTCTTCCATCTGTGTTAACGACTTAAATTTGACATACTAACACAGTTGTATGTATGTATGTATGAACCCGGTTTTAATTATATTTTAGTAATTTTAATAACTCTTCAATCTATTAATGACTTACAATTGTAAATACACAAACACAGTTGTACGTATGAACCACGTTTTAATCATATTTTAGTCGTTTTAATAACTCTTTAACCCGTTTTAATGACATGCTATATACGAGTCAGGAAAAATCATAAATTATAAATGTATAAAGTAGTAGAAGTAAAAAAACAAAACAAAGAAAGAATGAACTTTATATAATTTAACTTTTTTTCTTTCACAATTTTCCCAGGATGTGAATATTGGTTTCTCGTGACATTCCAATATCGAAGTTGTCCAGAACTCTAGTAGCTGATTGGAGTCTCCGTAGAATAATGAAATTCTCTACATCGACATGGATGTTTGAACATGTGCCGTTTAAATACTAGTTCATATTCTGACCAAAAATTTTACTTCAAACAAGAAGTGGGAACCGTCACCACAGTTTTTATCGAAAATGTCATAGCGTCGGTTGAATTTCACAGCGAAACGAAATTGAAAAACGCATGGATTGAAATAAAGGAAACTTTTCAACATATACTTTTAATATTTAACGGTCTGGTAGCCTATAATAACACATCATACAGAATAACACTCATGTGTAACAAGCAGTATGTATTTAATGGCACCATCTCTTAATGAAGAAAGTAAGCAGATCAGCAGTAACATAATATTAATTTAAAACAGATATATTTCATAGCGTCATCTCTTAAAATAGAAAGTAGGCAGATCAATAGAAACATATCATTGATGACAACAGAGAAGACAGGGATGCAGAACAGTTTGTTTTAACCCGAAGCTACACAATGACTCAATGTGCTCTGACAACCACGGCGGAATAAACCTCAAGTTTTAGCGTTGTGAATTGGGAAAGGTATTTAATATTAGCATCTCTTCACTACACTGTAGGAGGATAAAGAAGTAAGCGAAAGTTTCGTCAGATATTGAGCGTTGAATAAAATATCAATGTTAACTGTCACTGCACGTTTATCTCAAAACTGAAGCTATTTAACATAAAGTTATGATGTTAAAAGCTATTAAAATATATATTGTCTGCTCGTGTAACATAATATTGATGGCAAGAAGGAGAAAACCGTATATTTAACAAGTAAAACTTCTTTTAACTGAATTAATTGTGCAAAATAAAAACATGACTAACAATTTCTTCCAAAGATCTAGATGGTTTAAAACATCATCAATTAAAAAAGGTTTTCTCTTCTCCTTTCTTGTCCATTTTCAATGCTGCCATTTTAAATTGCATTCAAGTAGGGAAGGCTTTTGGCTGTGCAGAATGCACAAAGTGGGTAGTTGGAAGCTGACCGTTCAAACTTTGAACACGTGTAATTTTAGTAGTTACTACGACCTTGAAATTACCTTCGAAACCTACATGGTACATAATGTTCTGGTTTCGAAACGGTACGCAAGTTTCTGTAATAAGAGTTCACCCTTTGCCAAAATAAGATTTCGTTGTATTGAAAATGGGGGAGTCAAACAAGTGTATATGTAAAATATTTGTAAACAATTCCTGTTATCTTATTACCAAAAGGAATATTAATCAATTCAACATAAACAAAGTGATGTAATGAGCTTCGAATGACAGTTTTTACTAGAAGTCCGACAATAAAAAAAGGAATATGATGTTTGTTTGAAAACAATAGTTCATATGTTAATCTTAAAACAATCGCAATACACCTAATGTATTATAAAGACGGTTGGTATTGGTATTAAAACATTAATTAAAGTACATAACTATTTGAGTGTGTGTGTGTGTGTGTGTTTTTCTTATAGCAAAGCCACATTGGGCTATCTGCTCAGCCCACCGAGGGGAATCGAACCCCTGATTTCAGCGTTGTAAATCCGGAGACATCCATTTTATTTGAGATTTCCGAGTCTAACTTATTTTGAACAAATATTTTAGGTAGATAGATTATTTTTTTACGTAATAAATTAAATTCATCATTCAATTTCATCGTAAGCAAATAAACATATAAGCATACAAACACAAGCCTACTTTCGTTACTTTGGAATAATATAAATATTATTTTTTACTTTTCTCTAACAATAAAAGCTCTATTATAAAAATTATAATGGTTTCCATTATTTTTAGCTCTTAAAACAGTTTTCCTCTTCGTGTTCTACTTACTCAAATAGTTCAGGAATTTAATTTTTACAGTTTTATACTTGAATTAAATTTTGTGCCACACACTAATGACGGGCCCGGCATGGCCAGGTGATTAAGGTACTCGACTCCTAATCTGTGAGGGCGGTATAATGTTACGGTCAAACCCACTATTCGTTTGTAAAAGAGTAGCGGTGGATGGTAATGACTAGCTGCCTTCCTTCTGATCTTCCACTGCTAAATTGGGGATGGCTAGCGTATATAGCCCTCGTGTAGCTTTGTGCGAAATTAAAAAACAAACAAACACTAAGGACGAATATTAGTGTGCGGAACACTAACTCTGCCTTAATTACCAGCAGCAGATCACTGTTAAAGGCTTAAGATCCGTTCTTCCAGACATGTTACTGAATTCCCATGTAGTACAAGTTATAACAGAAATTCTCATCTCGCACTTACTGTAACGAAAGGTATATTCTAGTCTACAAACGCATTTTTCTAAGTTAATTAATACCAAATTGTAATTGCGCGCCAAAAACATACGAATCACAAAAAAACACATACACACACACAAAATAATGCAATTAATCAAAATAAGTTACGCCACCTACGTGTTTATAATAGAAATTAGTGACTATTCTCAATCGTTCCGTACCAGCAACAGATTTTCCTTGTCAGAAGATCAAACGACATAATGTACTTTAGTGTTAAAAATACCACACTCATATGTATTTAACTTAGAAACTGGTAATTACATCCATTGTTTGATAATCTCTTTAGATCAAACCTTAAAGTACACAGTATCATACAACAGGTTATTGCCACGTGTTTTTGTAACAGAACCACTATTTTAAATATATACCTATTAGCTCAACAGTTTGGAATTTATCTGAAATTTGTGGAATATTAAACACTTTGTGATACTGTAATACACTCAGTAAACACTTATTTAGAACAATGAATATAATTATTGTTGTTTATTATGTTCTAAACAATGGATCTCACGCGTGGTACTGAGCCCCAGGTTTTATAGTTGTAAGTTTATAATCTTACCATTGCCTCACCATGGAAATGTAGTAAATGAAAAATAATATTTCATCTCAAATGTATGGACTCGCGGAATTACAAAATTTAGTATAAAAGATATCAAAACAAAAATACGTATCGCCATCTGTCGGTAAATAACAGTAGTTATAGAATAAGTATTAATTGCTTATCTATATACTATTCTCACTGGTAATCGATGTTTACTATGTTAACAATAAAAAAGTACAAATAAAAGAATCTTCGCTTTTAATTTTATTAAAACTACGAACAGCGTGTAACATATTTTATGAAACATTTAATACCATTTGTATTTATTTTACATAAATATTAAAATATTATTTTTATAATATACCTATAATACCTATAATATACTTATATAATATAATAGAAATATACCTGAAAACATTACTGTTTTAATATTACTGAATAATAACTGAAAGTTGTCGTCTTCTAATTAAATTTTGTGTTCCTTGTCTGTACCAATATTTATCCTACTGTTCACAAGTATACTCTACTGAAAACTACCACTACTGAGTAACAAAGTAACCAAAATTACTTTTCTGCAGCTTGAACCCCATCTCAGTTTACTTAACATGCTTCTTTGAGTAATTTCGAGCACCAAATATTGCATTTCCTATCCGAACGTTTGTACTTCCAACTTCAATCTACAATAATAAAAAAAACGAGATGGTATACAAAAACTAACAGTTCGATTACAAAATCTACACTGTTTACATTTATGATGTTACAAGAACAGTTAAATTCAATACAGAAATTGAGGAGGGCTTGAAACTGAAAATAACTCAAATTTTAAAACAGAAACATGCATATATTAAAAAATATACCACATGGCCTATATTTACATTCAAAAATATATTGCTGTTTTAATTAGTTTGACCACTACTTTTGTGAAGCCATCTTCAATATATCTCTCTTATCCCCCATGGCTGTTCTCGATAAGTATCATCTTTGAAGGCTTCTAATTTTCCCATACATTACATTCAGCTACATCACATTTGGCTCCACTGTCTCTCAGTGATATTGCACCCAGCTCCACCATTTCTCAGTTACATTATATTCAGCTTCATTGTTTTTCAGTGATATTGCACCCAGATCCAGTATTTTTCAGCGATATTACACCCAGCTCCACTATCTGTTACATTACATTCAGCTCCACTGTCTCTCAGTTACAGTACACTTAGCTCCACTGTCTCTTGGATACATTATGTTCAGTTCCACTGTCTCTCAGCTACATTACATTCAGCTCCACTGTCTCTCAGTTACAGTACATTTAGCTCCACTGTCTCTTGGATACATTATGTTCAGCTCCATTGTCTCTCAGCTACATTACATTCAGCTCCACTGTTTTTCAGTGATATTGCACCCAGTTCCACTACCTTTTACCTAAACTACACTCTGGATAAATTGAACAAATATAAAACTAAACATACCGCATGTTCATAATCTCCAGACATTCCCATGCTTAATTCAATACTGTTGAAATTCAGGCCAAAACGAATGCAAGTTTCATTTGCACATTTGATCAGATATTGAAAATCTGGATTAGGTCCTAAGGAGAGGTCATGGTAAAGTGATCCTATAGTCATTAAACCAGCAAAATCTAGGCTTGGACAATCACCCAGAATATGACTAACAAGGTGGCACACTTTATCAGGATCTATACCAGTCTTATCTGCAAATATTCTATAATTAAACTCGTGTATATATAATTGAACATATTTCATTATTACAAAAATATTAGTAGCATATAACTTGACATGCATTTTGGAAATTACTGTACAAAAAACAAGTCAAAATGTTCAAGTTACAACATTATCACCCTCAAAAAATAAAAACACCCATTTCTGTATAGAAGGTTTCATCTTTTCATAAGATTCTGCACTGATTTAAAAGCTAAACAGTGATTCCATAGAATGAACTAAAAATATAGTCAGTTTTTAGCCTAGATTTTAGCCTAGATATACAACTAACTTTTAAAGATAAGATGAACAAGTGGAAGAGCAAAATGGAAACATAAGAACTTATTTTAGTCCAATTCATGTAAACTTCTACCTACATTCTGAGATTCTATTTCTTACTTTTCTCCCTGCTTGTGTTAATTTCCACCAACACTTTCAACTTCTCACTGTGTTGTAGTTTCTCCCAATTTTTGTTCAAGACATCAGCTATCTTCTCTGAATCCACTGTCTCCACCATGTATAAATTAGGAACACCTGTCAGCCAAATAAAACAGTATTTTTAAAATATGCCACAGAATTACAAATATTTAATGAAAACACAAATTCAATGTCTTCTTTCTCATCATAAAAGTGTATTTCTTTATCGACATTGTATTATAGATATGTGTCTACATAATGTTTTACTTCTAGTCGTAACTGCCTCATAAGATACTTAAATGTAATCAGCAGAAAATTTGTTAAGTTTCAGATTTAAATACTGGTCACATCTGAAACCAAACAATATTTGGTTTTATAAATTAAAACATGAATAAAAACTTTATTAGAAACAGATGAAAATTATTTGGTAGCTCGACAGTTCAAAAACAGGTGTTGTGGTAGTAAAAACTTGTGTGATATAACATACTGAAGTGATTTATTTTATAAGTAGTTGAAATTAGAATTGTTACTGACCAACAAGTTTGTTAACCTTATTCCTCTGAAGATGACCTATGAAATGCCACTGGATGTCTTTACATTTCTCTCGCACCTGAAATAATGAACAGCTGATGATACTAGAAAAACATTAGACTCAGAATGTGATGTGTAATAGAGAGGTAAGATTACCAGGTAACACTAAGTTTGTTAAAATAAAACCTTCAGTTTGTCTTCAGATTCGTCTGAAATGACAAGAACTATCAATACAAAATAACTGTTTTTAAAAATTACTAAGTTAACTAAATAACTTATTTGAATCTCACCTCTGGGTCTAATGCCTTTTGTCTTAACTCCTGAATCTGCAAATAAACAGCAGTTATTTCACTTTCTACACAGCATTGATTAAGAAGCAAACATCACTTTCAGAGACAGAAACTAATTCAGAATTTTCATTAAACCTTCACTTTCACAAATTAGCAGCTCAATCAATTAATGGATTATAAAGTATAAGATCTTAAAAATCTGGTATCACATTTTCTGAACTTAATATATACAACAGAAATGATTTCAACATTCTAAGCTTTATGAAAAAAATTATATATACACAAGGTACGATGTATCATAAATACAACTGTCTGAAGACAACTGAGTAAAACTAGAGCCACTAGAGCTGGGGGCTAGTTAACTCATTTATTAATTGTTGGGCACCATAAATGATTAAATAAAAGTAATTATTTTCATAAGACTTGGATAATTTGAATAATCAAAAATGGTAATAACATGAAACCCTAAATTCTATTAGTTGAGAATTTCTTGCAAGTTGTGACAGTTAATGACTGAGGTAAAACTGAATAAAAGTAGTAATAACAAGTAGTCATAATTGGAATGATCACTTGGATAGTTGAAATAACTGAAAACAATAACTGTACACATTAATTTCAATCAAATTATTATTTTCATGATATTGTGTTTTTATTGATTTACTTATTGATACACTCTTTGTAACTCAGTGCATCTTCACATTTGGCAAGCTATTAGTAACTATTTAAACAATGTTTAAATTTATCAAAGATTTATAAAATATTTATAATAATGATGTCTTTGAATGTATAAAGTTTTTACAGAGTCAGTCTCAATGAAAGGTGGTTTTAAATGCTAAAATACTTCATCTCACAGTTGTCATATTTTTTGAATAACCTCAAGATCCTTCTAAATTAATATCAAAAGGTTTTGTTTTTTCTGTAACACTTTGAACTTCACTTCTTATTTTCTCTACCCTAATACTAACTGTAGTGAAAGCAACTGTGTCAAAAGTAGAAAAATATGTCTATTGTTTTCCTAATATGACTACAGATTGTAACAGACAATTATAATTATCTATCCCAAACAGATCTTAAGCTCTTAGTACTTTCATGTCTATTTACTGTTGTTGTTCATGAACTATGTCTAGCTACGAAAAACACTTACTAGACAAGAGCTTTGAGCAGACAATCCATTGAATAATGTCACACGACAAGAGTCTACACACATTTTGCAGTGAAATTTTTACTTATTTTTCTCATTTACGTTTTCTTAAAAAAACGTGTAACAATAAATACATAATATATATGAAACCCAAGAAACTTTACACCTGTTTTAGTCTTGAGGCCGAGATGTACTCAAAACCATACCTTGATAAGACTTCTTTATTACTCTCTGTGCTGGTCATGTCCACATGACAATTCAAATAACTTTCAAATTTATATAAAGCATCAGTACAAAACATCCAAAAACTAATGCAATTTATGTGGCTTTCTATTTAACTTTCCATTACTTCTTGAAACACCATCCTTAGTCTACAATCAGTACATTTAACTTGTTTCTTCCTTTAGTTATATAGCATGTCAACAGCAATGCCAGAAAGAACTTCATTAATTTCTTCAAAGACAGAGAAAATATGCAAAGTGTGACATATTTTAATGGTTGAGAGTTCACAAACAAAAACCAACAACAAAAGCCATTCATGTGCCCAAGGCAATAACATACAAGATAATAAGGAAGAATCTGTGTATGCAAGAAAAAAATAAAATTGCTTTCACAACATATAAAAAAACTGGGTTTTCATGTTATTTCATATAAAGGCATATCAGTCAAATCACCAGATGCATTCCGAGGAACTTAGGTGCAAATGGAGTGTCAAATATGGCAATGGGAAACCATCATTCTTGTATACTGGATGGCTTATGAAAAACACGCAGACTGTAGTGGTGTGATTTTAACATAACCTTATAGTGGAGCATTTTGCAGTGTAAAACATACTGTAGGGTAAATATGTACAGGCACAGTCTAACAAGATGTGTTATGAGGACTGCAGAGATGTAGTAAGGTTCTGAAATAATTTTGACATACTTAAATTATGTATAGTTATCTATTCAGAAGGTTAGAATATGACAAAACACATCCATCTGCCACATCTGCTACTATACTAAACATTGGGTGTACATCAGTATCTACATACGTAACCAAAACTCCTGTGCTGTCCATTGAAACAAAAATCTATAAAAAAATTCATATTTCAGATATTCAAATTTCACACAATTAGAAAAATAACTGTGGTATAAGGAACAACCATTTCTTCATCACAGAACATAAATTAAGTAAAAAACTACTGCACTCACAACAAAAACATGACTTCACTAGGACTGTATGCAAGGGTTTGATTATATCTTAATTGATGTAATTTTTAAATGTAGTCCTAAGGAATCGGAGTTCCTAAAAAAACATTATTATTTCAATACATGGCACCACTTATAATATATAACAACATAATAGTTTATTACAGAAAAATCTATGAACATTTTAAGCTCTGTATGTTGAATCATTTTGATATCATGAGTTCAGAGCACAACCCAAACACTTTTCCCATGCAGTACTTCCTAATAAAAATCCTCTTTTAAAAATGTACACTTCCTCAAA
Organism: Carcinoscorpius rotundicauda; assembly: GCA_011833715.1. Taxonomy (NCBI): domain Eukaryota; kingdom Metazoa; phylum Arthropoda; class Merostomata; order Xiphosura; family Limulidae; genus Carcinoscorpius; species Carcinoscorpius rotundicauda. The sequence continues at coordinate 115,244,530 of CM022391.1, read as the reverse complement.
ATTATTTTCAATGTGATACAAATTCTACAATTATTAATTACTAACAAAAAACATCTAATAGTTGGGAAGCTTTCTGCTAGTATAGAACGACATAAAATCTCTATTAAAAACTTTGCTTTTCATCCCCAGATATTTCAATAACATAAAAATATATTTTCTCTTGTTAAAAAAACAACAAATGTTCATGCTAAATAATTAAAATATTTCATTGAATAATTAATCAATGTTATTAAGTTAATTTTTTCATTAATGTTAAAATAAATTATGTGCATTCATAATGTTTCTTCTATACATTGTTAACAGATATATCACCTAACATATATTTAAAGATATACTGAATTAAGGTCACTGAAACTGCAGCTACAAACTAAATGAAAGTCATTTAAACTTTAACTATATGGCAGGGTGGAGATCACCTAAACCATATGTTGGGGAAGAAGTCACTTAGGCAATAACTATATGTCAGGGATGAGAATGGTTAGACAATAACTATATGTTTCCGTGGAGGAAACTGAAACCATAACTATAAGTTTGGGTAGAGGATGGTTAGACTATATGTTAGAGTAAAGGTTGGTTAAACTATAAGTCGGGGTAGATGTCACTTAAACCATATGTTAGGATAGAAGCCAATTAAAATATAACTATATGTGGTGGTGGAGGTTGGTTAAACTAAGTTGGTGAAGAAGTCACTTAAACCACATGTAGCAATGGAAGTTGTTAGACTATATCTTGGAGTGTAGGTTGGTTAGATAATAGGTTGAGGTAGATATCGCATATACCATATGTCAGGGGAAGGTTGATTAGACTATAACCATAGGTTCGGGTGGAGGTCACGTATACCATAGATAAAAGTTAGGGTGGAGGTTGGTTAAACTACATGTTGAGTAGAAGTCACTTAAGCCATAACTATACGTTGTGGTGAAGGTTGATTGAACTATAAGTATATACAGCCATGTGAAAAAGTTAGAACACCCTATGAAAGCCTGTGTATTTTTGTAACATTTTTGGATATAAAGATATTTAATCTCAATTTTAACAATATTGAGAGATTATAGGAATATAACTAAACAATTAAAACTGAAGAAAAGACTAAGATCTTCTGTAAATGTAATTCTACAAAAATGCACATTATAACCCAAAATTAGGACATTCTACCCCCTAATCGCTTGTGTTACCCCTTTGACTGAAATAACTGCAGTGAGATGCTTCTTGTAGCCATCTACAAGTTTCTGACAATGATCTGAAGAAAGTTTGCCCCACTCTTCAATGCAGAATTCTATCAACTGTGAAATGTTTGTGGGGTTTCTTGCATGTACAGCCCATTTCAAGTCACCCCACAGCATCTCAATGAGATTAAGATCTAGGCTTTGACTCATCCATTCCAGGACTCTCCATTTCTTAATTTTCAGCCAGTTCTTGGTGGATTTACTGATACATTTTGGGTCATCGTTGTGTTGCAGGGTCCAGTTATGCTTCAGCTTTAATTTTCGTACAGATGGTCTCACATGATACTCAGTAGAATTCATGGTGGATTCTATGACTGTGAGTTGTCCAGGTCCTGCTGCAGCAAAGCAGCCCTAAACACCATGACACTTCCACCTCCATGCTTCACAGTTGGTATAAGGTTCTTTTACTGGAATGCTGTATTTGGTTTACGCCAAACATGTCCTCCGTTGTGGTGTCCAAATAATTCAATTTTGGACTCATCTGTCCAAAGAACATTATTACTAAAATCCTGGTCTTTGTCTACATTCTCTCTGGCAAACTTCAGTCTGGCCTTGATGTTTTTCTTAGCGAGCAAAGGTTTCCTCCTTGCACACCTCCCATGCAAGTTAAACTTGTGCAGTCTCTTTCTGATTGTAAAGAAAAGCACTTCACATTAACAGTAGCCAGAGGCTACTGTAGGTCCCGTGATGACATGTTAGGGTGCTTAGAGACATCTTTTAGCATCTTGTGGTCTGCTCTCGGGGTGAACTTGCTTGGACGACCAGACCTGGGCATGTTGGCAGTTGTTCTGAAAGCCCTTCACTTGTTAAACTATTTTCCAGACAGTGGAATGGCTGATTTCAAAATCTTTTGAGATCTTTTTAAATCCCTTACCAAACTCATAAGCTGCTACAATTTCTTTCTGAAGGCCTCAGACAGCTCTTTTGCTCTCACCATGGTGCTCACTCTCACTTCAACAGTCAGGAGCACACCAAACTAAATGTCTGATGTTTAAATAGTTCAAGCCTCATTCAAAATGCTGAGTAATCTGATCACGTGCACCTGGTGTGATACTTCTGTGTGTTAGTTGAGCCATTTTAAGTGGGAATAAATGTGAGGGTGTCCTAACACTTTCCTCAGTTAGAATATGCATTTTTGTAGAATTACATTTACAGAAGATCTTATATATCCAAAAATGTCACAAAAATACACAGGCTTTCATAGGGTGTCCTAACTTTTTCACATGACTGCATATGTTGGGGAGGAGAATGGTTTGACTATAACTTTTAGTTGGGGTAAAAGATTGTAAGACAAAACTATATGTTGGGGTAGAGATTGCTTAAACTATAACTCTAAGTTGGGGTAGAGGTTAGTTAGACTAACTACATGTTGGGGTGGAGGTACATTAGAGTACATGTTGGAGTAAAAGTCACTTAAACCATAACTATATTTGCAATGAAGGTTGGTTAGACTATAACTATATGATGGGATAGAAGTTCCTTATACTATAAATATATGTTGGGGTGGAAGTCGGTAAGATTAAAACTATATGTCAGGGAGCAGGATGGTTAAATAGACTACTGTTATATGTTGAGGTAGAAATTCCTTAAACTCTAATTATATGTTAAAGTGTAGGTTGGTTAGATTATAACTGTATGTTGGGATAGAAGTCACTTAAACCATAACTATATGTTCGAGTGGAGGTTGCTTAGACTATAACTATATGTTGAAGAGGATGTCACTTAAACCATATGTTTGGGTGGAGATTGGTTAGACTATAATTGTATGTTGGGGTAGTAGTCACTATAACAATACCTATATTTTGGGGTGAAGGTTGGTTATATGTTGGAGTAAAAGTCACTTAAAACATAACTAAAAGTTAGCATGGAAGTTAGTTTGATCACATGTTGAAGTAGAATTCACTAAACTATAAATATATAATGGGGTGGAGAGTAGATAGACTATAACTAAATGTTGGGGTGGAGGTTGGTTAGGCTATAACCATACGTTGGACTAGAGGTCATTATCATCATAACTATATGTTGGGATAGAAGTCAATTAAACCATATATTTATGTTAAGGTAAAAGTCACTTAAACCATAACAATAGGATAAGGTGAACATTGGTCAGAGAATAACTAAGTTGGGGTGAGGGTCACTTAAACCATATGTTGGGATGGAGTTTGATTAGACTATACTTTGGGGTAGAGGTTGGTTAGACTATTTGTGGAGGATGTTGTTTGGACTATATTTGGCGTGGAGGTTGGTTAGACGATAACTGTATGTTGGCATGGAGGTTAGATACACTATAACTATGTTGGTGTAGACGTTGTTAGACTATAACTGTGCGTTGTAGTGGAGATTGGTGTGACTATAACTATATATTAAGGTAGAAGACACTTAAACCATAACTATATGTTGGGGTGGAGGTTGGTTGGACTACATGTTAGGGTGAAGATCATGTAAACCATAACTATATGTCATGTGGAGATTGGTTAGACTATATATTGGGGTAGAGTTTGCTTAGACTACAACTATATGTAGAGGAAGATGTTGGTTAGATTATAACTATATGTTGGGGTGAGGGTCACTTAAACCATAACTATATGATGAGTTCAAATTGGTTACACTGTAACTATATGTTGGGGTGGAAGTTGGTTAGACAATAACTACATCTTGTGGTAAAGGTTGCTTAGGCTGTAACGATTTGTTAGGGTGGAAATTTGTTAGACTATATGTTGGGGTGAAGGTCACTTAAACCATAACTATATATTGGGGTGGAAGTTGGTTAGACTATAACTATATGTTGGGGTTAAGGTCACTTAAACCATAACTACACTGCTGGCCAAAATCTTAAGGCCAATGAACATAAAGACAAATATGCATTTTGCATTCTTAGACTCAACAACATATTTGAGTAGAGCTTTAAAAGATATAAACAAGAAAAGGGAAAATAAAAATAAAAAACTTTTTTAGCATTCAATAGGGAAAATGTGAACACTATGAAATGAGCCTAAATACTAGCTGGTCAAAAGTTTAAGACCATATTGAAAGGAAGTGTTAATCGATAAACATGAAATGAAATTTAGTCGTTTGTGTTACGCATTAGTGTTGCAAACATATCCCAATGACATCTCCAGTGTTACATTGGGTAAAAACATGGCAAAGGCTAAAAAGTTAACAGAGTTTGAATGTGACAGAATTGTCGAGCTACAAAAATCAAGGTCTTTCTCAATGTGCCATCATTGATGAGATTGGGTACAGTAAAACTGCTGTTGCAAATTTCTTAAAAAATCCAGAGGTATACGGAAGGAGAATTTCAAGTGATCAGCCTAAGAAAATTTTGCAAGCATTGAGCAGGAGGATTCAACAGGTTATCTGGCAAGACATCCACCGATCGTCTAACCAGATTAAGGCACATACAGATGTAGAATGCAGCTCAAGAACAATAAGACGGCATCTACGAGAGAAAGACTTTAAAAACCATAAATGTCTTCAAAAGCCATGCCTTCTTCCACACCACAAAACAGCTCAGTTAAACTTTGTTGAGAAGCACCAAATATGGGATGTAGAAAAGTGGACAAAGGTTTTGTTCTCTGATGAGAAAAAACTTAACCAGGATGATCCAGATGGCTTCCAACATTATTGGCACAATAAGGATATCCCACCTGAAATATTTTCTACACGACACAGCAGAGGAGGTTCCATTATGATCTGGGGTGCTTTCTCTTTCTATGGAACAATGGAGCTTCAGGTTAGACTATACAGGAGCATAAAACAGTAGCTAGCTGCATTGGCACGTTGGAGAGAGTATCCTAACTTACTGAAGGTCCTCACTTGTGTGAAAATGGCTGGATCTTTTAGCAGGACAATGCTGCAATCCATAATGCCCATAGGACAAAGGACTTTTTCATGGCAAATAACATGATGGTCCAAAAGAGGACCATCCAGCATGTTTGCCTGTACTGAACCCCATTGAAAATGTTTGTGGGTGAATGGCAAGGGAAGTCAATGGAAATGGATGTCAATTCCAAACAGTGCATGGTCTTCGTGAAGCCATCTTCACCACTTGAAATAACATTTCAGCCAGCCTTTTGCAAGCACATATATCAAACGAGCCCAAGCGAACGTTTGAAGTTATTCACAATAATGGCTGTGCAACTGAGAACTACTGAGACCTCTTGTTGGGCATTTCCTACCCTGTTTAGAACTTATTTTTGGTATGGTCTTAAACTTTTGACCAGCTAGTATTTAGGCTACTTTCACAGTGTTCACATTTTCCCTATTAAATGCTCAAAAAGTTTTCATTTTCCCTTCTCTTATTTTCATTTTTCGAAGCTCTACTCAAATAAGTGGTTGACTCTAACAATGCAAATTGCATATTGTTCCTTTGGCCTTAAGATTTTGACAAGCAATGTATATATTGAGGTAGAAGTTGGTTAGACTATAACTATATGTTGGGGTTAAGGTCACTTAAAACATAACTGTATGTTGAGGTTGAGGTTGGTAAAATTGTATGTTGGTGCAGAGGTGCCTTAGATGTGTTAGGATGGACATTGGTTAGACTATCACATGTTGGGGTGGAGGTTGTTTGGACTAACTGTTTGGGTAGAGATAGACTATATGTTGTGGTAGAGGTTTGTTAGACTATAACTGTATGTTGGGATGGAGGTTTGTGAGACTATAACTGTTTGCTGTGGAGGTTGGTCAGACTATAACTATATGTTGGAATGGAGTTTGGTTAAACTATGTCTTGAGGTAGAGGTTGTTAGACTATAAACTTTATGTTAGGGTGGAGGTTGGTTAGACTTTTACTATTTGTTGGAGTGGAGGTCACTTAAACCATAACTATATTTGCAGTGGAGGTTGGTGAGACTATAGCTATATGTTGGAGTGGAGGTTGGATAGACCAACTATATGTTGGGGTGGAAGTCACTTAAACCATAAGCATATGTTGGGGTGGAAGTGACTTGAATCATAACTTTTTGTTGGAGGTTAATTAAACTATAACTATATGGTGGTACAGTGGTTGGTTAGACTTGACTTCAATTGTATATTGGGTGCAGGTGGTTAAGACTATATGTTGGGGTAGTTGTTTGGTTGGTTTGGTGTTTTATGGCGCAAAGCAGCTGAGCTATATGCACCAAACATCTGGTTAAAATTAAAATAAATTTAATAAAATTCATGAAAGAAAATTAGAGTAAAACAAAGTTTAAAAAAACATTAATAGCATTAAAACAAATGTTTACATCTAGTCCACAGCAGTGAGAGAAAAATTACAGTAATTAAAGTTTCAAAGAAATTTCTGCAACGTAACTATAATTATCATAACTTTCCAGTCAGACTAAGAGATGAGTTAAAAAACCAATGTCTGTCACCTGAAATTCAAAATTGGCCTTTCCAGTCCTGGTTCTAAATCAGAGGTAGAAATATTCTAAATTTCAGCAGGACACATGTCTTGCTGGACAGTGAAACTTGCCAGACATTTGAAATTATAGCAGGACACCTCAAAATTGTCACTGGACATTACCAAAAACAAGAAATCAAGTAGAGACTATTATTATATAAAACACAATTACTTTATTCATGGCACTGAAACATTATTTCAAAGCAAGTGGCAAAAAGCTTTGTATCCATTAAAAATGACACATCAATCAAACTGGTAGATTTAGTCATCTGGCAATAAGACATCTGCTGATGTAGACTCAGTATCTCTATGTGTGTGAGTTCCATGTGGACTCATAAATCATGCTTTTTTACTGTCCTTCCACCAGGATTCTACAGACTTGCACAATAATTCTGTGCTTGCAAAATTACAGGTCTTATTCTTAGCTAATTTTATTGTTATCAAATCATTAAGAGAATCCTTTATTAGTTTCGACCACCAATCATTCTTAATAACTGCCATCTGGGAAAATCCACATTCTGGTTCAGCAGATGACAGGGAAATCACCTGCATGAGGCATACCAAAGCCAACATTGTTGATCCAGGAAAAGGTTTACTGTTCTCAACAGTAATTTGACTTAACCTGTGGGCCCACAATCCACTTGCACTACTAGCCAGGGAATCATCTGATTTGGCAAGTCTTGTGGCTATGAGCAGTGTCTCGTGTAAGTCAGCTTGGCAAATATCAGCTGTAATGTTGAAACCCTTAACTTACTTCTAGCAGAGCACCAAAGCGGTCCAATAGTGTCAGGAGTTCATTATGGCCATAAGATGACAATGCTTCCTTGCTTTTAAGGCAGTTGCTTGGTTCAAAAATTTGAAAGGTACCAATAAAATCCTTATCAAATTCTTCAAATCTCTGATTCAGATATGTGACAATTTTACCTATGAAGATGACAGTTTCTTCAGCCACGGACTGAGCAACTGTCTCTTTTGTCACACGTTTTGAGCCTCTGGTCCTTGTCTGACAACTTATAGCAATCATCTTTCCTCTTAGTAACCACTTGCTAGTTTGTTCACATGTGAGCTCTTTAACAATTTTCTGGGATCTCTCAACATGATTCAGATTGCCCAGCTTCTCTTTGCAAACAGCGAGTTTGTCAGAAACAGTTTGTCTTGGAAAATTCAATTGCTCCATTATCTATTACGCTAGTTGTGCTAGGGTAAGCTCCAATTCTGTCAGTGGTAAATACATGGTTCCTCTTAGTTTAAATCAATTGAAAAATGCTTGAGTTTTCCCTGATGTATATTAATAATGAAATGACTATGTAAACCTGAATTAACACACAAATGTACATGAAATATTGTCTATTTTAATTTTCCTTAATTAGAAATTCAGGAAAATCCAGGAAATTTTCATCCCACTTAATTAAGAAACCTTTACCTGAACTAAGTGCCTGTAGCAAGTGTTCATAATCAGCCTTCTCAACTGACTGCAGACACAGGAAGTGGGTGACTGGGTAACAGTCACTGTCTTACATAGATTATCTCCTACTCAATGTTGGCAGTGTCTGTTGATCCGTCAGTCACAATGCCAAAGAATAATGAGGTGTGCAGATGAGATCTGACATTAATTTTAATTGTTTCTGCAATATATTTCATAAAGAAAACTGCTTGTTTGTCATTGGGAAAATGTTCTGTTAAGTTTATACCAAAGTTGTGCTCCTGCATCAACAGAAACTCTTGAAAATCGCTGAATGGTTTGGCATTCAAAGCTACATAAAGGACAGTCCTGAACAGAACAAGCAAATGACCCTTCTCAATCTGGTTAAAGTGAAAGCCAAGTGAAGAGCTGAAATCCTTAATGATGAATAAGATCTAGCATCTTTAAAGCCAATGGTCTGGCAGAGCCATAGACCAGAGATCCATAGTCGAGTTTCAATGGAATAAGAGCACGATATATCTTTAGCACAGAACATCGATCCGCTCCCCAAGTGATGGAAGAGAGGGCATGGAGGAAGTTCAGTGCTCTTGTACATTTGACCCATAGCTGCTTGATATGTGGCATAAAGATCAGCTTATGGACAAAGATAAGCCCCAAGAACTTAGTCTCAGGGACCACAGGCAGCAAAACTTCACCAATACGAAACAATTTTAGAAAAAGAGAAGTTAAAGCCGTTTGCTGTGGTCCACATCAGTAAACTGAGGGCAATCTGTGGCTGCTGCTCAATATATCTCAAGTTCGACTACTGACATGAGATGTGAAAGCTGTCAACATAGAGCTCATTTGCAACAGTGAAAGGGTGTTGTTCAGCAATGGTATTAATCTTTATACTGAAAAGTTTGACACTCAGAACATAGCCCTGATGGACTCCAAGTTCCTGTAAAAAAGAATGCAAAACTGTTGAATCCCACACGAACTCGGAATTTCCTGTCCATTAAAAAATTTTAATAAAACTGGACAAATAGTCATGCAACCCCCCATATATATGGAGGTCTCAGAAAATACCATACCTCCATGTTGGATCATGAACCTTCTCAATGCCAAAGAATTTTGATACAAGATGTTGTCGTTTGGGAAAGGATTCACTGATTGACATTTCAAGTCGAATCAGATGGTCCATGGTAAAGTGCTGTCATCAGAACCAACACTGGGTGAGCAAGAGGAGGTTGTTTGATTGGAGGAACCAAACAAGAGGAGCATTAACGATCCTCTCTGAGGTTTTACAGAGATAGTTTGTCAAAGCAACTGGATGGTAGTTTGAAGGAATCTTGGAATCCTTCCCAGGCTTAGAGAAAAATAGGATGATAGCCTGGTGCCAGGCATAAGGAAAAACATTATCCTGCCAGATCCAGTTAGAAACAATCAGAAGAGCAGCAAGAGAAGCAGGAGATAGATAGTGCAGCATGTCATAGTGTACATCATCTGGTTCAACAGATGTACTGCCACACTGATTAAGGACCAGTTTCAGTTCCACCAGTGTAAAAGGACAATTATAGTCATAGAGACAATCAATTTGGAAGGAAAGAGGTGTATGGTCTGCCCAAGTCTTGATGGCCAAGCAGAAGTGCTAGATACCCGGCAAAAGCTTTCACCTAAAGTATCAGCAATGCTCTGGGTATCAGCTACTTCTTGGCCATCAGAGAGTAAGATCAAGAGGAGGACAGAGTTATATTGCCCACTGACCTTTCGAATCTTGTCCTATATGACTCTGAAACTGGTGGCAGGAGATATGCTGATCCTGACTTAATCCAAGGTTTCTTCTGGCTTTGACGTCTTACCCATCAAGCATGTGTACGGGCCAACTGGAAAGCAATGTGGTTCGAGTGTGTGGGATATCTATGAAAGTATTCCAGGCTGATTTTTAAGCCTTCCATACCATGTGGCAGACAGGATTCCACCACGGATAAGGATATAGTGGAAAACGTGTCTAGGTCTTAGGAATACATTGAGCGGCTGCTTGTATAATACAGTCAGTTACTGCATGACCAGTCTCTCTCAAGATTATAGGAAAACTGTCGCTGCCTTGTGGATTATTATCAACCCTCCATGAAAAATGGGAAAATAATGAAGGGGAGCAAATTGAAAGATCAATAGTAGTAAAGGACTGACTAGGTGCATGGAAATAAGTAGAAAAACCAGTATTCAAAAGAGAAATGTTGTGATCAGAGAACATATGTTCTACAGAGTGACCCCTCCTATCAATATCAGCACTTTCTCAGAAAAGATGATGCCAATTAAAGTCCCCCAAAATGAAAAAGGGAGAAGGCAACTGTTTAATGACAGCATCAAGGTCTGATTGATCATATGTCTCTCCAGGTACAGGTGGAGAAAACAAACAGTGATGGTATAACTCAAGGAAACACAGATGGCTACAGCCTCCAAGTGTGTGTCAAGTAGCAAAGACAGGGTGGGCACATGCTGATCAACCAACAGTGCTACCCCTCCATGCACTCGTCCATCACACAGCCTGTTATTTCTGTATAAGGAAAACTGCCAAAAGGTGATTGTATTGGCAAGTTTCAGAAATGTTTCCTTAAGTAAAGACAAACAGGATGTTAGGAAGCAATCAGTGTTTTGATGTCATCCAGATTAGAACATAAACCTTGACAGTTTCATTGCATCAGGGTGGCCATTTTTATTTACATGTAAGTGAACTGAATGAAGAACCCTTCTGTTTATGACCACGTCTTTTTTTCTTTACTTTCCTTATTCGAGGGAGGTCTATCAACCTCCATGGATCCTGTAATGAGCACATGTCAAGAGACCACAACATCATATCTTCAAGTGACCAAACCCTCTCCAATGTTTCCAGTGTCAAGGCAGGCTATCTTAATGATAGCAGGTGGAAGTGGTGACTTAAATGTTAGAATGAAGACACTGGTCGGCACTATAATTCCATCTTTGCAAGTGGAGAAAGGCCTCAGTGCAGAAACTCCTTGGATGGAGAAACCAGCGAGAATCTCCAACTCTGAGATGTTCTTCAAATCCATCTCAACAATAACTCCTCATGATAAATTAAAACTAGCATGAGGTGTAGCCTCAATAGGTGTGTCCCCAATTGCCTTTGAATGCAAGAGGAGTTTAGATAGGATGTTTCCACCAACAAGTCACCAGATCGCAGCTTCTTTACTGACTTTGGAGAGCCAGCAAAGCCCCCTAAAACCTTCTGAATGAAAAAGGGAGACATTTGCTCTAAAAGTTTGTCTGAAAGTGAATGCAATACAAGAAAATGAGATACAACAGGTGGTACAGATGGTAAGGATTGTTGCTGAGAATCTTCAAGACTGGTCATTTACCTATAAACTGTTGTTTTACTATTTTATTAAGATTTTTAATTGAAGTATCCATAATAAAGAGAGTGTAATTTTCGGTCCCCACTGACCCCAACGAGGGGACACAATACAGTGTCGAACAAGAACACTGCAGCAATGCCAGGTTTTTGTGAGCACTATACTGAAACACCAGCATTAGATATAATGTCCATAACACCTGTTGTGGACATCCAACACCAGAACTCGGATGACACTAGCCCAAGTGAACCAGCAGATTTACCCAAAGAATTCAAGGTCATATGGTGTGTTAGCGTGGACCCCTCAATCACCAGAATCCTCTCCTCCCCTTCACAGGTTGCCATGCACAGCAACCATTTGGGTGGATGTTTAGATCCCAGAGGAGATAAACTGAAAGAACAGAACCTTCCCTGGGAGGTCCCCTCACCACATACAGGAATCTACACCAACGAGTTATCCAAGTACAGACCCAATTCATCCAATTACACACAGATACGAAAGCCAAAAGGAGCAATGGCAAATTGTCTGTTCTAAGAAAGTATGGCACACCGAGGAAGGAAAACTCAACCCCGGGTGGGATGCTTCGATAAAGAACCACATTTCAAAGCACATAGTAAAAACAGATGTAAACAACGAAGATGCATAGAACATTTACAAAACTCTATGTATAAGTTCTGAACTGGGTAAGTGAAAAAAGTTCCAGTGCAAAGGAAAAGTCCTTGATGATGAAGGGGGTCCAGATTCTTTAATTCAAGAAGTCCTGGAAGAGCCATAGACCAGTGATCCATAGTCAAGTTTTGATCAAATAAGAGCATGATATATCTTAGGGAAGAACATCAATCATCTTTTCAAGTATTGGAAGAGAGGACACAAAGAATGTAGAGTGCTTTTGGACATTTGACCTGTAGCGCATTGATGTGTGGTATAAATATCAGCTTATGGCCTAAGATAAGCATATTGGGGTGGTAGTTGGTTAGACCATAATTGTATGTCATGGTGGAGGTTCATTAGACTGTAACTATATGCTGGGGCAGAAGTCAGTTAAACCATTACTATATATTGGGGTAGAGATTGGTTAGACAATATGTTGGGGTGGAAGTTGGTTAGTCTATAACCATGTATTGGGGTAAAAGTCACTTAAACCACCACTACATGACAGGGTTGAGATTGATTATACTATAACTGCAGGCTACGGAGGAGGTCACTCAAACTGTAACTATAAGTTGGGAAGGAGGTTGGTTGGACTATAATTATGTTTGGATGGAGGTCATTTGATCCATAACTATATGTTGGTGTAGAAATCACTTAAACCATAAGTATATCTTAGAGTTGGACTTGACTAGACTATAACTATATGTTGGAGTAGAGGTTGTTTAGACAATAAGTTGAATCAAGGTTGGTTACACTATAACTATGCGTTGGGGTGGAGTATGGTTAGACTGTAACTATAAGTCAGGGAAAAGGTTACTTGGACAATAACTATTTATTTGAGTGGAGGTTGGTTGGACTATAGCTATTGGTTGGGGTGAAAGTCATTTAAACCATATCTTGGGGTAGAAGTTGCTTATAGTATATGTTGGGGTAGATATCACTTAAACCATACGTTGGTTTAAGGTCACTTAAAGTATATAAGTTAAAACTACATGTTTGGGTAGAGTTTGGTTAGACTAACTATATGTTGGGGTAGAGGTTAGTAACACTAACTATATGTGAGATGAAGGTAACTCATACCATAACTATATATTGAGGTGGAGGTTGGATAGACTATATGTTGGGGTAGAGGTTACTTAGACTATGACTATATGTTAGAGTGGAGGTCGGTTAGACTATAACTACATGTTGGGGTGGTGTTTGGTTCGACCATAACTATGTGTTGGGGTAGACATCACTTAAAGCACATGTAAATATTGGGGTAGAAGTCATTTAAACTTTATGTAGGAGTGGAGGTTGGATAAATTATAACTACACATTGGGTTTGAGGTTGGTTACACTGTAATAATATATTGGGGTAGAAGTCACTTAAACCATAAGTTGGGTAGAGGTTGGTTACATTATAACTATGTGTTGGGGTTGAGGATGGTTTGACTGTAACTATATGTTGGGGTAGAAGTCACTTAAACTATAACTATATTTGTGGTGGAAGTAGGTTAAACTATAACTATATGTTGGGGTGGAGGTTGCTTAGATAATAACTATATGTTTGGGTGGAGATAGGTGAGAATAACTCTGTGTTGGGGTGGTGGTTTGTTAGACTATAACTATTTGTTAGTGTAGATGTTGTTTAGACTATATGCTGGGGTAGAAATTGCTTAGACTAACTGTATGTTTGGGTTGAGGTCATTTAATCCATAAGTAAATGTTAGGATGCAGGTCACTTAATCTATCAGTAAATGTTGGGATGCAGGTCACTTAAAGAATAAGTATATGTTAGGGTGAATAACGGCTAGACTATAACTATATATTGGGGTGGTGGTTTGTTAGACTATAAGGATATGTTCGTGTAGAAGTCACTTAAACCATATGTTGGGGTAGAAGTTACTTAAACCATAACTGTATGTTGTGGTGGAGGTTGGTGAGACCATAAGTATATTTTGAGATAGAAATCACTTAAGCTATAACTTTATGTTGGGGAGTAGGTTGGTTGGACTATAGCTGGATGTTTGGGTGGAGGCCACATAAACCATATTTTTATATTAGGGTGGAGGTCTGTTTGAATATAACCATATGTTGGTGTGGAGGTTGGTTAGACTGGAACTATATGTTGGGGTGGAAGTCACTTCAACCACAACGATATGTTTGAGTGGAGGAGAATAAATGCACAACTACATGTTGGGATAAAGGTTGCTTGTACAAAACTAAACATTGAAACTTTGTTTAGGCTGAAATGGATGTCTGCAAGACTGCTAAGGGTGACCTTGAGATCACAAAAACTAACTGATTAGCAAAGCAGTACAAAATTATTTATGTCAGATCTCAAACATATCACAGATAAACTGTTAAATAATGTGCTGTACTTACATAGTTTTCTCCAAAATGTCTTTGACCCCATTTGTATGCAAGAATAACCATTTCTTTAGGCTTTGTCTTACTTACAGCTACCAAGCGAGGCTTCTTTCTAGCAATATTCTGTAAAGTAAATGAAAATTAGTTTTAATTGAAAACAATAATTTACAGCAACATCTCAACCCACAAACTTCTGGTCATTCAAAGAAATAATTCCTCCTAAAAGTTGTTAATTTGTGGAGCAGTTTACATGATTAATGTGTCTGATGAGAGATTTGTCTTGGTTTTTCTCAAAATGCAGTAAATAAACATTTTCTGTTATAAAGGTACTTCATACCTCACCTACAATATAATAAGTCTGAAAATGAGAAATGCAAATAAAACGGTATGTTATGTCATCCTATTCATTGAAAGAAAAAATACCATAAACCAGACCCAAGTAGTTGTCAAGCATTCCCTAAAAATCCTTAAATTGACTGTACCCACAACATCTGAAGGTAACCCAAAACAAACATGTTAAAAATAAAACTCTCAGCTGAAGATGACTCCAACCTAACAAAAATGTAAATGAGTTCCCTGGTCCTACTTTTCTCATAGTTAAGCATGAAAAATATTATGTATCATTCCATTTAGAAACTTGAACATTTTAATCACATCCCTTCTAACTCTTTTTTTTTTTTTTTGAAGAGAATATAACTTAAGAACTTCACCTATCTCTGTATGACAACCTTACAATCCCAAGTTTCATACTAATAGTCCTTCTCTGAACCCTTTCTAATAATCCAATGTTCTCTAAAAAGTAAGTAGCACAACTGAACACAATACTCCAAATGCAACTTAATACTCATCAAAATTATGACCTTAAAAAAACTGATCAACAAGAACAAATATCCTTTTCTCCAGTAACTCTATTGTGGTTATTAACCAATCAAACATGAAAAAAATTGTAATTTGACTTAGGTGAGGTCCACCATAATTATTAAGTCAGTTGCAATATGGCTTCTCTCCTAATTATTTCTCTGTTTTCCATTAATCTTTTCTGAATTAATATAAATTTCTAAGTGATTCAGTTACTTTCATTACATTATTACAATTAATACCCTTCTGCTATTTATTCACTCAACTAACCAAGTAATCTAAATCCTTTCGTATAGTTGCAATATTCTTCTCACAATCAGAGACTCAAAACTAAATACTTTCAGCAAACTTGAATGATTCATTTATAGATCATTCTTTTGTCTGTCATTATTAACGTAAATCAAAAGGTATACTAAGATTCAGCCCTGAAGTACCAATTACGACTTTAATTCAGTTTAATTAAATTTATTTTGTTTTCATAATAATTCTGCTTTTTTTTCATCCAGTCACTTTCTTATCCAGTGAGCCAATTTATCCCCTACACTTGAAGACATTTCTTCTATTTAACATACATTTTAATTTTACGTGATACCTTGAAATTTCAAGATTTTGTTCTTTTATAACTTATAAGGGAATACTCCAACCAGTTATTCGTATATCTTTATATATATACACATATGAACACACTTTTACATTACCGTTGATCTTTTTTCTGTGGCATTTCGTATTCTGGCATACACATTATTCAACATACTACCTATGTCTAGGTCCGTTATTCTCCTGCTCATGTCAAGGAACTGTTAAACAACGTCTCCAGTGTGAAACGTGAGGGACAAAATCATCCCTCACATAATTCGAACCATTTGTTGCGTTAACACAACACTAACAACAAATAGACCCTCACCAAAATTATTGACAACAGCAATAGTGGCTCACCCTCACTGCTGTTATATACGAAGGGTTAGAAAAACATTAATAAAAAGAAAAACGGTTTAAATTTTAAGAAAATGTTGACCAATTTTATTTGCACATTTATGGACTTAATTACTGTTTCTAAGGTTGAAGTCTTGAAGTTCTTATTTCCTTTCCGTTATTTGTTCTGTTTACTACACAATTTATTATTACAGTTAACAGTCTACGTTTTAATGAAAAAAGAAACTAGTACAGAATGTAACTTTATTTATTCATTGTGTGACTAAAACACATATTCAGAAAAACATAAAATAAAACTTTAAGAAAATTCAAATTGTATTGGAAAACTAGACCAATAAATATAAACTCTGGACGAAATTAACAGGACCGTGGCATTGCCTGGTGATTGGGGCAAGTGATAGAATCCTGACGACATATAGTACCAGCCTTTTATCTTCGGTAGTGTGACGTTATAGTGTTAGGATAACTTATCTCGTTTGTAAAGAACATGTCAAAAGCTCGCGATGATTATTGTGGTTCGTTCCCTTTCCTTGGATCGGAAGTTCAACTTTTACAACAGAAGGTCACGATATACTTCATTAAAACCTGTCCTCTGGAAAAAAGAAACAACTAAAATTATATATGTTCTTGCTTCGTTTTATACAAAAACCTTGCTTCGTTTTATACGGTTGTAAGGAAGTCTAAAAACCTGAGTTCTTCGATAATATAAAAGATTTGACAACGTGACTCCAAACACAACAGAAGACGAGACCTAACATGATGCAAGATATTAATGAAGGTATACTTGTAATGGTGTAATAAACCAAGTCATCAATAATATGTACACATATGTTTCAGTGACATTAAGACTTCAGCTGCTTGATACCTTGAATATTAATTTAGGTACTTATTTATTTTTAATGATAATATTTTGTTAGATATCACTGTATGCAAACATTATGTGCTTCAATCTAGCAACGGCAAATAGAGATATAATGAAATACAAAAATAATACTGCTACGTAGCGTTTTTTTCTTTTTATTATTTTCGCACAAAACATGTTTAGTGTAGGAAGAGAATAACACTACTGTTATATATTAATTGAGAAAAAAATTAATTATATGCCTTTACCATACCAAGAAAATATAATTTCGTGTATTTTCTAAAATTACTTTTCAGAGATTGTAGCCCCCCAGTGGCTCAGCGGTATGTCTGCGGACTTACACGCTAAAATCCGGGTTTCGATACCCGTGGTGGGCAGAGCACAGATAGCCCATTGTGTAGCTTTGTGCTTAATTCAAAACAGACAAACAGAGATTGTAAAAATAATAAAAATAAATGTGTATTTTAAATAATATAACAAATAAATACTGTTTTTATTAAGTTCTATTTTTCATAACCACCTGTTTGTCTTGAAAATAATAAAACATAAGTTGACAATCTTTTATAAACTTATGTTAAGTGGGCAGTGAGTATCAATAAGACATTATAATCGAGAAACGATACATCGTTGGTTAGTTGTTGGATGTTTGTCTCTAAACAGATGATGGTAAACAGAATTATCACGAAATTAAATTACCTGAACACATTTTTATTGCAGTAACATGAACAGAAAATTAATTAAATTATATTTTGTTATCGTACGAATGAAATGGCAAAAAGGATATATTCGGAACCTTTTTTTATACTTTTGAATTGTCTGTTAATTTGGAAACACAAACAATGTTTGAAATATTTTATAACAATCAAAATATTATCGATTACTCTGGTCCAAAGCACGACTGAATTTAACAAATTTCCTTTTCTAGAGACAAAATTAATAGCAGAGAGAAAGAAGTTAACTAACATATACAATTTATAAGTTATCTAGCAACTCAGTGCAGCTCTGAAGACTCATACAGCTAAAATTCAAGTTTTGATACATATAGTTGGCACAGCATAGAAAGCTAATTATGTATCTTTGAGTATAAAATAAGCAGATCTTATATCTAAGTTACAGTTGTTTTCTAAATATATTTCAAGCACGTGTATATCTTTTTTATGCCCCGATTTCTTTGTATAATTTCAAGATCGATTGCAACAAATTAGTTTTCCAATTTCTAAAAGCAAACCGACAAAACAGTAATAATTGGTATATCGGATAATAAATTCATTTAACATGCATTTTTGACATTTTAAATAACTGATCCAATAAATAATCTTCAATAAATAAATTAGTAAAAATAAGATTATATATGTCTAAAATTATACTTAAAAACTAAATCACGCTGAGAGAGAAATAAATATTTGGGGCACCATCTATAACATATGAACAATCACATATGTAATCACATATATATATATATATGTATAGCTTAGTTGAACTAAATTAATGTAGGTATACCTTAGCGGTTTGCTATCTGCCTACAATTATATATTATTTATTAACGTTAAATCTTGTCAAATCATTTAAACTTCAGTACTTTTTAAACTTATATATCGAAAAGGTGACGTCGTTATTTGGAGTACATCAAGTGATCACGTAGCTATAGTCAATATAGTTCAAGTTTCATTCACTGAAATAGCAGCATTATATTCGGTTGCTTAGTATATTTGTTTCGAGTTACAGGAACAAAAAACTACACTCATGAGCAGGTAAAAAAATTGAATTTTGTGCAAAGCTACATGAGGTCTAGCTGCGATAGCCGTCCCTAATTTAGCAATATGAGACTAGAGGGAAGACAGCTACTCATCTCCACCTACCGCCAAATCTCGGGCTGCTTTTTAACCAGTGAATAGTGGGATTGACTGTTACATTATAATGTCCCCATGGCTGAAAGGGCGAGCATGTTTGATGCCACGGGGATTTAAACCCGCAACCCTCAGATTACGAGTCGAACGCCTTAACCCAGCTGGCCATGCCGTCCAACGGATGAAGAGAAATAAATTTTCTGAGTACATCCGATTATCTCTGTTTCCAGGCAATTGATACAGATATATTTAAACCGGAATAACTATCAATCTTTTGTTTAATACCTTGAAGTCTTCCCTTCAGGATAGGAGGTTTTGGCACCATGATGTGATATTTCATCCCTGCAGTCTTCCATTTCCTTCAGCATACGCCTTTGTTGTAATAGAGTAAAATTCACTGAATGGAGTCCTACTGACGTTTTTGTAAACTAGAACCTATGCACAGTTTTTTTGGTACACCAGAGGTTTCCAAACTGTGGTCCGCGATAGTACTTAAAAGGGTCTGTAGTAATAAATCAAGTTTATAAAATTACCATTTATAATGAATTACCAATGAATAACGAATAAAATAAAATGCTAAGACATTTTATAAAACATAATATATATATATATATATTCCAAATTAATAATTATAATTATCACAAATTAAATTATGCAAACTCATTGTGTGCCTGGCATCATTGCTAGTCGATCGTAAAAACAAGACAGTTTATTTTCCAGTTGGATTGGCGCACATAAAATTGAAGCATAGATACAAAATAAATGTGGAGTTAGATTTTCGTTTGAAACTGTCAGTCGTTTTCCTGGGGCCCAGCCAGGCCAAGCGTAGTAAGGCGTGCGACTCGTAATCTGAGGGTCGCGGGTTCGCATCCCAGTCGCGCCGAATATGCTCGCCCTTTCAACCGTGGGGGCGTTATAAAGTTACAATCAATCCCACTATTCGTTGGTAAAAGAGTAGCTTAAGAGTTGGCGATGGGTGGTTGATGACTAGCTGCCTTTCCTCTAGTCTTACACTGCTAACTTAGGGACAGCTAGCACAGATAGCCCTTGAGTAGCTTTGTGCGAAATTCAAAAACAAACAATCATTTTCCCAAAAATTCACAAAATTGTTTCAGCAACGTAATATAAACCTGAAAGTTAAAGTAAGACGTAAAACTATTTTTAAAATTTTTCTGTATTTAAATCTCATATCATTTTTTTCTTAAAACCAGACTCAAGTTGTAAATGTAGTAAAATAAGTAGATATCAGACGACATGATTAAAACTGTATTTAACACAGATAGCCCTCGAGTAGCTTTGTGCGAAATTCCAAAACAAACAAAACAAATCAAGTGGTGGTCCAACAATACATTAAAGAAGTTGAAGCCTGTTGACAAAGTTGGTACAAAATTCTAGATTTTCAAAGAAGATTATGCAGTTTGAATGGGGCAATCGTAATCCGAGGATCGCGGGTTCGCGCCCGCGTCGCGCTCAACATACTCGCCTTTCCAGCCGTGGGGGTGTATAACGTGACGGTCAACCCCACTATTCGTTAGTAAAAGAGTAGCCCAAGAGTTGGCGGTTGGTAGTGATGACTAGTTGCCTTCCCTCTAGTCTTACGCTGCAAAACTAGGGACGGCTAGCACAGATAGCCCTCGAGTAGCTTTGTGCGAAATTCCAAAACAAACAAACAGTTCGAATGGTCAAAAGAATTATTGACCCTAAACTTTTAAAGAACATGTGACTATTTTAAGCAGTTTTTTTCAGTAAATTACGGCAGGTTCAAAATTTTCTTCCAGTACTGACTCATTATATACCATTTTTCTTTTGTGTTCCTTATGACCTCTTGTCAAATCATTTAAACTCGAATACTTTTTAAACTTATATATCGCACTAATTTATAATAACTACAATTTCACATATAATTATAAAAAAAAAGATACATTTCAGTTTCACAACGTCATACGTTAACAGTATCGATGAGCCTGTTATTAAACGATAAATATATTTTTATAAAATTACACCCACAATAAGACAAGCTTATTACACAATAACGAGACTCGGCATGGCCAGGTGGTTAAGGCACTCGACTCTTAATCTAAGGGTCGCGGGTTTGAATCTCCATCATATCAAACATGCTCGACCTTTCAGCTGTGTTGTAACTTAACGATCAATCCCACTATTCGTAAGTAAAACAGTAGCACAAGAGTTGGTGGTGGGTGATGATGACTAGCTGCTTTCCTCCAGTCTTAAACTGTTAAATTAGGGACGGCTATCGCAGATAACCCTCGTGTAGTCTTGCGCAAAATTAAAAAACAAACAAACATAACAATAAAAGAAGTGTCTCATTCATGAAAGTTGGGACTCTTGAAGACAGAATGAAACTTAACACATAACGTGAATTGATATGGGACCTATGCTAATTAAATATTTAACTCTTTAAGATTGGATCTCTATGTTAAATTCGCGTAAATTCTGAAATTTCTTACAAATAAAAAGCATTAAAACACCATGTTTAGCTTATATGTGTATTATTGATACAAAGCAGAAAAGCTAAACACTCAGTAAGTGATTGATTTACTTTGGTGATTATTATATGAAAGAATAAACATGTTTCTATTTCAGTCAGTTCCAAAAGTTACTAAGTAAATTTAATGAAACTTCAAAAGTTTATAATGTACGTAATAAGAAAGTTTAGATTTTAGAATGTTTGTTTTGGAATTTCGCACAAAACTACTCGAGGGCTATCTGTGCTAGCCGTCCCTAATTTAGCAGTGCAAGACTAGAGGGAAGGCAGCTAGTCATCACCACCCACCGCCAACTCTTGGGCTACTCTTTTACCAACGAATAGTGGGATTGACCGTCACATTATACACCCCCACGGCTGGGAGGGCGAGCATGTTTAGCGCGACGCGGGCGCGAACCCGCGACCCTCGGATTACGAGTACACGCCCTAACGCGCTCTGCCATGCCAAGCCTAGATTTTAGAAATTAATAAATTAATAACTTGTCATCCACGTTATTAATGTAATACATTTAATTTCTCCGCTACTATACAGTAGTTGTAATGTGATAAATAAACGGAATGTTTATTCCAATCATATAACTGGTTATCTGTCTGTTTAAAGTACTTCTGAAAACTTGCTGATCGCGTGTATTATTACCGAAAGATGGTGCTTTTGTTCTACATACATCTGACTTTACTATATTATATAAAGTTGTTTGAAAATAGTGATTTAGTAATTTCAAATGGAAGGTAAATAAATTGAACTTGTAACGTTTTTAGGTCAGGTTAGTAAACAAAAATTATAACGATTGATTTCTCGAGTTCGCACAGTGTCTCACATTCATTGAATTTAGCAATTACTCCATAAGAAATAATTTTAACTTTTCAGAATTGATGAAAAAGTGAAACTTTTAAAAATCTCACGCTGACGTTCAATACTGTTAAATACTAATACTGTAATAGTAACACTCTTACTATTTAGGGACAGTAATATAGCAAATTCTAACAGCAGGATCAAGATACACACAACATCAGGAATAGTGTGATTCTGTGTTTTGAGCCTTTAGCAGAGATTAGATGTATACAGATCTCAATTTTGGTAATTAATAAACCATGACACTTCTGCAAGTCAACGCTCAACTGATTGGTTATGACCAATCCTTTAATGTTTCTTATAATAAAACTGCTGATTTGGTAGCTTAGATTTACAATTAGTGATCAATACATTTTTTAAGGGTTATATACATTGGAGATATGAATGTTACCATTAAATGTCAATAAATTTAATAATACTGGTAAGTTGTAGCAGTCTACAAAAGTGTGAATAATTGATCTCCAAATCTGAAATTTCATCTGAGTAGGAATAACCTATAAGAACAATGTAGTACAAATATTTATAATGAAGGTTGATAATTTGTGATCATCATAGAATGAGAGAGCCATTAAGTATATGTGGAAGTTTTCATGATGAACTAAAAAATGCAAGATAACCTAACTCACACTGTGTAGAACGATACATGAATAATTGTTGTTTATGGTTGGTGTGTTTTTGCCAAAATAATAATATTTATTTTTCATTTATTTACTAAAGAGAAGGTAAAACTATTCTTGTGCACAATTTGAATAATATTATGAGTCTGATTGTAATTTTCTCATGCAGGTAAACCTTAGGTTAATTTTTGTAGTGTATATTATTATTTCTAAAGGTTGTTACTTTTTAGGTTACACTATGAAGAAAATGGATGTTATTCTCTCTTTAAATAAACAAGGCAGAGATCTTTTGTGTTAATACTTTGTCAGTTGGAATGTTTATTGCTTTGTGTTGTGAAGTAGGAATTTAACAAGAATATAACAATTTAATAAAGAAATACATATAACTAATTTACATAATTCAAATTTCAAACCTATTAACCCTATTGTGTTATGACAGTTGAACTACCTATTAGAAACAGAAGCTTATTAGAAAGAAGGTATACATAAACATTTTTTTAAAACATGAGACCACATAAAGAATGTAATAGAACAACAGTACTCAATAATAGACAACATGGAATATTGTTTTATTTCAGTTATTGTAAGTTTGTCATCATAAAAATTACTGTTAATTTCAACCAAAGTTTCCCATAATCTTAAAACATTGATGTTGTATCTTTAAAGTGGTTATATTCATGTCCACAATTATCATACTTATCTTTCATTCAGTATAGACTAGTTATATGACATCTCCAGACTAGTTCTATTTGTACCCAAAATTGTCATATTGATGTTTTGTACAGTATAGAATAGTTGTATGACATATCAAGACTAGTATTTATACCCACATCTATCATATTGATGTTTTATTTGGTTTCAGTATATAATAGTTGTATGACATATCGAAACTAGTTTTATTTGTTCCACATCTGTAAATTTGTTGTTTTATTCACCATAGAATAGAGGCTACTTGTATTTATACCAACATCGATCATACTGATGTTTTATTCAGTATAGAATAAGTGTATGACATCTCCAGACTAGGTGTATTTATACTCATATCTATCATATTGATGTTTTATTTGGTTTCAGTATATAATATTTGTATGACATCTCGAAACTAGTTTTATTTGTTCCATATCTGTAATTTTGTTGTTTTATTCACCACAGAATAGAGGCTAGTTGTATTTATACCAACATCGATCATATTGATGTTTTATTCAGTATAGAATAAGTGTATGACATCTCCAGACTAGGTGTATTTATACTCATATCTATCATACTGAGGTTTTATTCAGTATAGAATAGGTGTATGATATTTCCAGACTAGCTTCATTTATACCCATATCCATCATACAGATGTTTTATTCAGTGGAGAATAGTTATATGACATCTCCACACTAGATAAATTTATACCCATATCTATCATTTTGATGATTTATTTGGTATAGAATAGTTGTATGACATTTCCAAACTTGGTGTATTTATGCTCATATCTGTCATATTGATGTTTTATTATTTATAGAATAGTTGTATGATATCTCCAAACTGCGTTGAAATGAGTCGAGTGGATCTCAAAGTTGTGCTCTTGGGAAAGGAGTATGGAGGAAAGACTAGTCTTGTAGAACGATATTTATACGATCGTTTCAAAGGAAATGCTCCTTATCAGAATGTGAGTCATTACAAGTTGGATTTGTTTCAGTAAAGCTCATGATTTGAGAAGTGTTCAACTTACAAAATCCATATTACTGCAGAACAACAAATCATAAACATCAGAGTATCAAATCTGATAATGGTTGAAAACACTGTCATGACATGGTTTGTTTAGTATTTGTAAAACAATTTCCAAACAGTAGAGGAAAGCTGATATATTCTCTGAATTTGAATTCTGTATTGTATTATATTGTCTGTGCATTATAAGACAGACTTAAATTAGGGACTCAGGAACATCATGTTTGGTTCTTCATCTTGTACTTGAAAACAAACAATTTATTGTTTGAGAAGGAAGCAGTAGAAATACAGAATTTATAAAAAAAAAACATAATCACTGTATTCAAACATTAGTTTTTAGGGAAATTTCTGTATGTTTTTTATGTTTGTAAATATTTGCAGGTATTATTCACTCTTTGTGAGTTTTAATTTGAAGGTCTAGCAGGATATTCATAATTAAACCAACTGATATCAGTGTCTTCATTAGTTCAGTATTATTATACTTGTACAGTTGTGATATTGATTTATTTGTATCTAATCAGTATGTAAGTATAATAAAATCAGCAGATGTAGATACTGATCACAAGGTCTGTTTTGTTTTGTGGACTGCTAAAACTGATGATGATTAATCTGAATTGGTTATCCTTTTAAACATATTAAGTGCACGTTTTATCTAAATTGTTTTGATTTTAGCCAGTAGTGTTATCACTAAAGACTCAACACATGATTAATCTGTTTTTGTTATTTAACCAGAAAAAATTCAAAGCTCACAAAATGATGTGTTTTTATGATAGTAGCCCAACTAATAGCCACATTCAGTAGGGAATGCATAGATTGGAAAAGTTTGTCACTATTAAAGTATGTTAGGAAGTGATTATAATTTTCTCATAATTAGGTTTGATGCTATTTAGTTTCTGTTTGCACGTAGACTAAGCCCTGTTGTGACCTTAACAACACAGGCTATGCAAAATTTAAATTTTTATTTCCACAGAAGTGTGCTACTTGTATCTGTTATTCTTTTTTCAGCCTGTTTGAAAATGTTTAATTTGAGGACTTTCCTATTCTAAGAATATTAATTGATTATTTTATAACAGAACAATACGAGATAAGGTTTTATTTTACAGATAACAGTGTAACAGATAAGATTTTATTTTACAGACCATTGGGGCTGCTTTTGGAGCAAAAAAAATTTGCATTGACAACAGACAGATAACTATGGGAGTGTGGGTGAGTTTCCAGTGTGTAATTGTTTGTGTAATGAAGTATATTTTTATTAATCTGAATTGAATGAACACAGAAAGGATCTTCAGTATGAAATAATACCCTAAAACATAATGTTTAACTTCCACTTGATGTAAAATGTTTGGCATTAGCTTGAATAAGGAGTGGAGGTCCTTAATTACACTTCAACAAACTTATGTCCAAATATTCATTTCATACCTGGTGATGATGATGATGAGGTAATCTTGTATAGACATTGAACATTTGTAAAAATGTGTATTTGACTATCCATTCAAGCCATTTCCAGACATTCTTTTCTAAAAAGTGGGTTCTTTGTCATGAAATACCAGTTAATTTGTCTTTTATATATTATAGCCAACAGATTTTACTGACTACTTAACATGACCCAAATATGGCAAATTTAGTAGTTTTACCTCTTATTTTATTTAGGATTTTATTATGATTGACACTAAATGTGTAAATCTATAATAAAAAAAAATTGAGAGAAATGATGGGACAAACTATATCTGTTAAATGTTGGCAATGCTAGTAATATTACTATTACCAGAGTAAAATGATAATGTATAAGGGTATGTTTATATGGTACATTTCTTGAATGTTTTATGTTTTTTTTTCAGTTTATTGTAGAAATTCTCAATAAATGAAACCACATCTGTCTTATTCCAACCTTTCTGAGGAGAACAGAATTCTTGTTTTATATATTTCTTTGTCTTATTTCAACCTTCCTGAGAGGAATGGAATTCTTGTTTCATATATTTCTCTGTCTTATTTCAACCTTCCTAGGAGAATGGAATTCTTGTTTTATATATTTCTCTGTCTTCATTTTTATAATTTATTTTTTCTCTGTATATGTGGTTTAAATGTAAACATTTATAATTTCTTTCTTAGCAAGAAACTTATTGTTACTTTGACAGATTTGCAGGATTCGCCATCACTATTACTCAGTGAATTCTAGATACAATTATTTTAACTGTTGCATTTGAGAATAGTATTTCTGTTTAAATACTCATATTCCTATTTCTATGAATATGTTGATTTTTATAGGACACTGCTGGTAGTGAGAGATATGAAGCTATGAGTAGGATATATTATCGTGGGGCCAAGGCAGCCATAGTGTGTTATGATCTCACAGAAGGTTCGAGTTTTGAGAGAGCTAAGTTCTGGGTGGATGAATTAAAAAAGTATGAGGAGGTATATAGATATTTAACATAATATCTATATCTAATATCTAATATATAGATATTTAACATAATATTCTTTTGTACCTACATTTAATCTTTTATAATGCAGTAACAGAGATACCTTTTTCAGAAACAAAAACACTTACCCTTTATTTTCTTAATCCTTCAATAGCTGTTTAATAATTAACTCAGTACAGAGCACACACAAGTATGTTTGAAACAATTTTAATATTCTAGAGCTTTCATTTGTTTAAAATTTTACAGTTTTCCTTGTAACTATCAGATTCATGGTGAACTTCACTACTGTGTTAGTGTTCCCTTTCTGATGTTGTAGTTTGTAAGCTGTAATTGTTAGTTTCTGTTAAACTCACTGCTGTGTTGGGGCTCCATTTGTGATGTAGTAGTTTGTAAGTTGTAATTGTTAGTTTTTGTTAAACTTTACTACTGCATTAGGGTTTCCTTTCTGATGTTGTAGTTTGTAAGTTATTAGTTTTCATTAAACTTATTGCTGTATTAGGGTTCCCTTTCTTATGTTAAGTTTGTGAGTTGTAATTGTTAGTTTTTGTTAAAATTTATTACTGTGTTAGGGTTCCCTTTCTGATGAAGTAACTTGGAAGTTGTAATTGTTAGTTTTTATTAAAGTTTGCTACTGTGTTAGGGTTCCCTATCTGGTGTAGTAATTTGCAAGTTGTAATTGTTAGTTTTTGTGAGTTTTATTTCTGTGTGAATAATTTTCGATATAAAAAAAATAAAAATCCTACCTACCTATCCCAATTATTTCTACTGGCAGTGTTACCATCAACATGATTCATTTTTTAATAACAATTTGTTTTCCACATAATAGTCATTTTATTCCTATGCTAACCTTATTTTTGTCTACCTTTAACAAGTGAAAGTGTACTTTAAATTTTATAGAATCCCAAAAAACTGAATGAATATATTCTTTGATAGATTGTTTATTCATGATGAAACTTTGGAGAATGGACAGCAACTGCCTATTGTGGAGACGCAAGTGTAGAGGACGACCTTTTGAAAGTTTTCTGCCTTTTGTCTTCAGATAATTGTGTGTGTAGGTGTTGTCGGTTTTTTATAGCATCCTTTTATGTTGAAAAACTCAAATGAATAGCTAAGAGATTCAGCGTAGAAGTCAAGAGGAAATCCTACAATACTTTAAGGTTCATTTTGGTAAAAAACAAACAGCGACCTACTAAAGAGATTCTCAAACATTATTTATGAAATTCCATGTTCCTGCAATGATACATAAATTGGAGAAACGGGAAGAAAATTCACAACAAGAATAAAATAACATAAATATAGTGCAAGACTCATGAAAATACAAAATTCACCCATTGCAGAGCATGCCACATCAACTGGACACAGAATAAACTTGGAGAAAACTGAAATCATCAACACAAACAAATTCTGGAACACAAGCAAAATCAAATAATCTTTTTATATTAACACTATTAAATCTTCACTAAACAGAGATTTCAGATTAGAAGTGAGTAACCTGTGACTACCAATGGTTGAATCTACATGAAATCTCTCCTCCAGTCAGAAACAGTGATGATCCATCCAATCATAACATGCTCTCTGCAATCTACCAGGACACTATAAAAGACTGACAACACCAATACATACACACACACACACACACATTGACCTGAAGATGAAAGGCAGAAGACTTGAATCGTCGTCCTCTACATTTTTGTCTCCACAGAGGCAGTTGCCATCCATTCTGGAAAGTTTCATAAGTGAATGTAATGTTATTCTGATTGTCTATACTTATAGGAATATCTCTAGTTATTGTTATATTTAATATTTTTTTCTGATTTTTTACCAATGCCATCAAGAATAAATAAAAATAAATATATACTCCTGATTTCAGGTTTTCTGATAATCTTCTTCCTCTTCAGTTTAAATTTTTTGTTCAGGCATGAAAATATGTTTTTATCTCTTGCCAGAATTGCAAGATATACTTGTGTGGAACAAAGAAAGATTTGGTACAGGAAGACCGACAAATGAGAAAAGTTGATTACCACATTACAACCGACTATGCTGATGAAATGGGTGCTGAACTGTATGAAACATCAAGTAAAACAGGAGAATGTGTTGGTAAGGTTTTTTGGCTGTTTATAACTTAAATGTGATACATAACTTAATAAAATGTATTTACCATCCCCTGACACTATAGCTAATTCTCTGTCTCCAGGGTTTCTGCTCTTTACCCATCTAAGCATTATGAATGCTTGATTCAGTCTTTCAAACCCTACTCCAGTGACTTAGGCAAATTTTAATTTATAAATTCCTCCATTAACTTCAAAATTCCTTCCATCTAGGTACTGTATATAAACACCTCATTTCCAATAATTTAATCGGTTTTTCTCGACAAAGTATTTGGCATGGCTTCTATCAATAGCAGTGCATAATTATTTACTATTGCCATTGTGATTTTGAACATGGTTGACATTTTTACAGTATCCTTTAAGTTTAAATTTAAACATAATTTAACAAACCAACAAAAACAACATTTATTGATTAGTATGAATTCCCAAGTTAATGTTTCTACTACAGAGATCAACCAGACCTCTTCCCTTCCACCTTTTCTATCTAGTGTTTGTCAACAGCCAGGAGAAGGGTCACTGTCAATCAAAGCTGTTTGTGATATGATCTATTGTAAGATGGAAACATATGTTGACTGATGGTGTCTCTCCTGGGGGTTCTCAGGTGACTTTTGCAAATGATTCAGGAATGACTAGCAAGAATTTAGATTCACTTTTTCCAGCCCCTTCTTTTACTGAGCAACCTAACAGAGAATAATTTTGATCAGCCACCTTTAACTCTTTTTCATCACTTAGTTACTTGGGTTTTTGACATTTTGGGGGAGGCTCTCCTATTGCATTTGGCTTCATTCCTTCCTTGTTAGCAGAAATGATAGCAAGTGACGACTTGATTTTCCTCCTTTTCTTGATATTACTGTTCATTGTGGAAGATTTGACACTCAGTTATTGGATCAGCATACTTTGGCTTATAACTGCCAGGAGACAACCTATTTAGTTTGTAAATGATGGCCCCACTGTGTGGATCTGTGATCACAACTATCTTGAGGTATTTATCTTTAATCCAATTTTTGTTTGAAGTTTATCAATGTTTCCTTCAGCAGTATGAGGATAGGTTGTGGATTTTGGTGACATCTACCTTAATCAGATTGTCTTCTTCCATTCTTTCTTTAGTTTGTTGTTGGTATTTATTGGGTAGGGATCCTTTGTTAGAAAGTGTTCATTTACTGTGTTCTGCCCTCAGGGAGTAATGGGAAACTACTATTTACCACTCTATGTTATTTGCTAAAATTCCAGAGACATTAGAATTCCAAATTGATACAACATCTGGAGTTCTTTCATGAGGGATCCATGATTTCTTCATATTCTGGTTTCAGGATTGGTTATTCAATCTATATCATCTCCATCATTGTTTGCTTAACCTGCCATGTTATCACCTCCAGCAGATCCAGAGAGTAAGGCTTCATCCAAGGCCATAAGGGAGTTGTTAGTCAAAAAGTCAGTAGAGATGGTCAGTCTTATTCTTCTGGGATTTTACTCCCTTTCATATGTGGTACCCAAGAAATGGGTGATTGGGATCCAATCATAAGGCTATCTTGACTCAACCAATTTTTAGATCCTCATTGCTTCACAATGGTATCTTTTTTCAATCTACAATGGCACTTTGCACCACAATTCTGGATAACCCAGCTCAGTTTTACTGATGCTTATTTCCATAGTCCCATAGTAGAATCTTTCCAGAGGTTTTTCAGTTTGTGCACAAGGATCATATGCTACAGTTCCAGGCTATACCTTTTCATTTTGCATGAGTACTTTGTGTCTTCTTCAGAGTTGTTGAATCTTTCTCTTGCAATAGATTTACTGTTATATGTTTATTTTGATATCTGTGTTTGTTTTGGTTTGATGTTTGTGGCATGCATTGTTGGATGTGTTTAGTGCAAGTCCTGCCTGCTCTTTAAATTTCCAAAAGATTCTTGAGAATAAGAATCAACTATTTTTGTTTTATGAAACTGTGAGTGTGTTAAAACATCATTGAATATTTTAGAAGCTCACTTTAAGCTATGTAAACCAATGTGCCAAGAGACCAGAATATTATTGGTTGGCAACAGTCAGTGTGCTGTAGACCTCAAAAGCTATGTGTGATTAATGCCTATTAATTGGAAAACTACAGAATTGGACCAAGAATGTTTGTAGATTTCAAACATTACAAACCTTTTAACCTTAATAAATTAAATTTAAATGTTAGTATTTCTATGAGGACATTAAATATTGGTCACTTGCAAATATTTATGGGTACTTCAAGCTATCTAGCAATCAAAAGAAGTGTACAGGTGTATCAGCAAATAATTAATTTGCTCATCATGGCCCTGGATCATTGATGAAATATTCTGTTTAAGACCAGGTATAAGACTCGGTAATGTCTGTATGTTGTTAAAACTGTTGTAAATAAATCATTATATGTAATAACTTATTATAAATTATGTTGTTGTTTGTATATTAAAATATATTTGTGTTAAGAAAGAAAATTGTGTTTGTCAATCTTGTTGGCAAATATCATAAATTTAATATTTATCAACATTTGATTAACTTTAAAGTGAAAATGAAAATTTATGGGTGTTTGAAATAGTAATATGTAATGTACATAACATAATAAATAAGAGATATGTCCAAAATAAATTATAATATGTAACACTCATTGTCTGCATTCCTTGAACCTGTTCGCTCATCATTATACTATTGACTGCCACCTTCTGGCTACATTCTGTCAATTAACAGAACAACACTCAAATTTTCTTTTCAGAAGCCACAAAAGTTGGTTTCCTTATCAGATTGGATAAATCTATTTTGTCACTGACACAATATCTCATCCATTTGGGTGACCTTTTCAACACTCACTTATATTTCACTCAACCAACCAATATCAGGCTTCAAGCCATGGAAAGAGCTGTCAGGCTTTTATTTCTGTTTTTTCTTCCTATTGTACAGATGATTATCTCTCTTTTTAAGAGATGTGGGCATTCCTTGAGCCTCTCATTTCTTTGTGATGAGCATATATGAGGTCCCTTCAGTGAGCACTGTGTGATCAATGGATCCATCTGTTCACAGACACATTGCTTCAATAATGAAATAGAAACCCTATAACCCAAGCACCTTCAAAAGGTAGATCATTCAAAAGCACTTGGGTAATAGAGTTTCTATTTCATTTTTATCAAGACTTCTTGGATCTACATGTTTTTAGAACATCATGAACATTTTCTCAAGGATGGGGAACTTATACTCCAGGTCAGGAATTCCATGATACTTGAACAGAAGATAATTCTATCTTCCATATCAATATTCTCAAACTTCTAGCAGTATATTAGGCAGAGTTAAAGGTTTGTCTCTCTTGAGTGGAAAATTTATCATGATGCATTCCAATAATTCCACAATGGTATCTTGGATTCCTCATCAAGGAGGCATGTATTATCAAGACGTTTGTTTAACATACCTTGGGTCTTCTCTACTGGGCTCATTTCCATCATTTTAGTCTTTTAGTAAGTCATGTTTCAGGAGTGATGGATTTAATTGCAGATTACTTGTTTCATCCAACTAGTATTCTTTTGGTGGAATGGATAGTTCATCACAAAGTTTTTAAATGGATTGGCTCCTCAATTCAGGATTCCAATCATTGATACCTTTACTATTCATTGAAATTTGTAATTGCAGTTGTTTTGGTTTTCAATATCTCATCTTCAAGTGTTGGAGGTAGATGTGTTCAATCTGGACTAGACAGGTTTATATGTGTATGCTTTTTCCTCAATTTAACTATTTCCCCATGTTCTGACCATGGTTCATTCTACTTCTTTTCAAGTTCTCTTGGTTGCAGCTTATTGGCCAGCTCAGATATGGTTTTCACTTCAGTTTTTGCAGGAATCCACCTCTTTCACATTAGTAGTCTCTGTTGAAATAGTCTCAATCAGACATTCTCTACCTAGGTGTTCAGAAATCAATTTACATGCTTGGAAGCTATGTAGTCCTTTGTCTGACAAAAGGGTTTAGCTCTTGAGGTTTCTTTGTATTTATCTATATCTCTCCATTGGCCAACAATGACTCTTTGCCAGTCGAAATGGAATATTTATCATCATTGGTTTAATTAAAGAAATATAGACTCTCTTAATCCAAAAGTATCTATTATTATATCCCGTTTTCTAACTTGGTTATTTAAGAAGAATTTGGCTTCATATACGTTGGCTTTACATAAGGTTTTCTTACCCAGTAATTTCAGGTTTTCTAAATATGAAAAGGTTTTTATACCCTAGTTCTATCAGTTCTACTAAAATCCTTTTGTATCTTACAGCACAAACAACCTTTTCCATTACCAAATTGGGACTCTGTGGTTGTTTTACATACATTATCTCATCATTTTTTAAAGTCTTAGCTTCATGTTCTTTATTTAAACATTTTCTTAGATTGTATTTTTTATTCTTGTCGACCTGTGGACATTGTCAGTAGGAGATGTTTGCAATCCATGTGCATACAACTTTTATCATTCTACCTTTGTCCTGCATCACTGTGATAGGTCATTTTCTTCTTGAGACTCTGGCAGCCAGACAAGGGGAATGGTCCTTCTCACTGATCAATTTATCAGTCTTTTCTAACCTTTATGACTACACCAACCTTGATCATTTCTATTCTGTTTTGTCAGGGCCTTTGAGTGTTATGTGGCTCATACTAACTCATTTTGAGGTATTAGAAATTCATTATCCATTCACTTGATTCCTTCTATTTCCTGTGACATATCTCACAGGGTGTCTTTGCAAATTGATTCACATGGTCTATAATGGATTATTGTTGCAGAAGATGAATCTTTTGCATGTCACAATTCACCAGATTTGTCATATCTCTATACCATTAGCCAATCGATTGAATTGTCCTCTGGAAGACATTGTGTAAGCTGTTATGTGAACAACTAATGATACTTTCCTATTTTATTACTTACATGATTTGACAGTTTCCTTTTCTCAGAGTATTCTTCTTCTCCCTGTTACTACTTGGACCATGTATGTTAGACTTTAACCAGGGGTGAGTATTTTCCTCAATCATATACTCATAATTCCAGGATCCTTTTACTTTTTTCACTGGATCCCACACTCTGACAAATGTTGACCAGGCAAGTATGTTTTCTCTTCTCAATTCCACACTAGTAACCACTTTCACTATGATTACTACAGGTTGCAACAGACTCTGTTAGAATGGCATGTTCCTTAAGACCATCCAGGCATCTACCAGGTGGTATTACATTATAATGGACCACCACTGGTGGACAATAATGAATAAATCTAAAAAATATTTTGTCCATTCCTGCCAATCTTTAAGATGAATAAATCATGATCAGTTTGCTTTTAAAAATGTAGGAAACTCGATTCACCTATTCCATCATTCCCAGAGCACTGTTCCTCTGGACTCCCCAGACTACTAGTGGAGTTTGGGAGCCCTTACAGCCCTAGTTTTCAGTTGCTGGTTATACAAACAAATACTTTTCTTCCAGAGTGTTCAAGAATGTTCTTCCACTCTTAGAGAAAAGAGCAAAGTTGGGGACCCTCATTCCAGGGTCTCTAGATATTTTACCCATATATCAGAAGGAGTGGCACTAGCCTCTGTAAGAGCCTACTTATAGTTCCAGTTCAGATTTGAAACTACACTATCTTGTTAGGGAGTGTATAGCCATTCTCTTTTATCAGTGTCAGTTTTGTATATTGTTTGTGGAAGGTGGTCCACTATTTCCTCAATTTTGAATGTGAAGTGGTTCTTGGTTGAGCATAATTCCAGGAGCAAGAGGAATACTGCTTGTTCTCTTGGCTGAGTTTTGTTTCTTTGGTTGAGTACAACATATGTAATATAATTCTGAGCTTAGGGTGTTGCCCTTTGGACTTATCCAGGTGGAAGAGAAAGTTTGTCTATTTAAGTGTTGCATGATTATGACAGTATGAAACACATCACTCTATGGCTACAGGTTGGGATCCAATTAAAAGTATATATGTATATTAACACTGAGGTTCGATAGCCCTAGCTACCAACAATGGATATGGGTAGCACAACCCCTTAATCCCAACCCCAAGTTCTGGCATCTTAACTATCTGGCTAGAGCTGACATATTATGATGATTACTCATGTTCCATTCAATCTGTGGTTTTGGACCTAAGTTCCAGGTGAAGAACATATCTGTTCTGCATTTAGTGTTGTTTCCCCACTCTAGTATAATTCTTGTCTTGATACACTTCTGAATTGGTTATGGCTGCAATGGCCTCTCCACATTCTCAGTGTAGGATTCTAACTATAATATCAACAAACAGTAAGTATGTTTTGGAAGTTAATTTTTTTTAAAACTGAGAATGTTTTACCAATAATACTTCTACTGACACACTCCCACCCTACATCCTCATTAAAAGCTGGATTACATCTCAAAAAAGTGGTTACATTATCAAAATGAGGTACTCATGCACACAATCTAGATAAAGTACTCATTGAAGTTGGAGGAAGAATTTGTAAATTAGAATATGTCTAAGTCATTGAAGTGGAGTTTAAAAGATTGAATCAAGAGTTTTCAGTGCTCAAATGGGTAAAGAGTGGGAACCTGTGCTTATTTTTGTGAAGGTGACAAAAAGTCACCTCTGGAAATGTTTCATATCACAACAATTAACTTTTAAATATTAGGTCTAGATTAAAACTTTCTACTTCCTTCTCATTTTGTTTTTATAATGACAAATGTCTAAATAAGAGAGTATAAATAAAAACTTGGCTTATTCTGTGTCTCTTTGCAGAGGCCCTCTTCACAAAAATTACAGCTGACTTTGTGAAAAAGTATTTCCCTCCTGTAAAAGGTATAGGTCACTTGTGTTTGTTAGCATGTATTTTAAAATGTGAAACAGAATAATAACACTTGAATTTGTTAATGTGTATTTTAAAGTGTGAAACAATACAATTACACTTGTGTTTGTTGACATGTATTTTAAAGTGCGAAAGAGAAAACATAATGCTTGTTTTTGTTAACATGCATGTTAAAGCATGAAATAGAATACATAACACTTGCATTTCTTAACATGTATTTTGAAGTGTGAAAAAGAATACATAACACTTGTGTTTTAAAGTGTGAAAAATAACACTTATTTTGGTTGGCATGTATTTAACAGTGTACCACTGTTTGTTGATTACAGATGTTTTTTGAAGCTACAAACAAATTAAAGAGTGTAATACAGTTTGTTGATAGTAGGTGTTTTTTAAAACTATATACACTTTAAGGAGTTACTTGATAACAGATGTTTTTTAAAACTACATTCACATTAAGGAGTGCAAAACAGTTTGTTGATAACAGGTGGTTTTTAAACCATGTACACATTAAGGAGTGTAAAACAATTTGCTGGTAAGAGATGTTTTTTGATAGTAA
This sequence comes from Carcinoscorpius rotundicauda, assembly GCA_011833715.1. Lineage (NCBI taxonomy): Eukaryota > Metazoa > Arthropoda > Merostomata > Xiphosura > Limulidae > Carcinoscorpius > Carcinoscorpius rotundicauda. The sequence goes on along the minus strand of CM022391.1, from coordinate 115,208,068 downwards.
ATACTCATTAATTGTGTAATACAGATTGTTGATAATACGTTTTTCAAAACTAACATACACTTTAAGGAGTGTAATACACTTTGTTGATAACAGATATTTTTTGAAACTATATACACGTTAAGGAGTGAATACAATGTTTTTATGACAGGTGTATTATAGACCACATACACATTAAAGCGTATGATACAGTTTGTTGACAACAGGTTTTTTTTTAAAACTACATGCACTTTTAAGAGTGTAGTTTGTTGATAACAGATGTTTTTAAAACTACATATACATTGAGGAATGTGATACAGTTTGTTAATAAGAGATGTTTACTAAAACTACTTACATATTAAGGAGTGTAATACAGTTTGTTGCTGTCATTTGTTTTTCAAAACTACATAGAAATTAATGAGTGTAATACAGTTTATTGATGACAGGTGTTTTTCAAAACTATATACACATTAAGGTATGTAATACAGTTTATTGATGACAGGTGTTTTTCAAAACTATATACACATTAAGGTATGTAATACAGTTTATTGATAACAGGTGTTTTATAAACCACGTACATATTAAGGAATGTGATACTGTTTTTTGATAACAGGTGTTTTTTAAAACTACATACACATTGAGGAATGTGATACAGTTTGTTAATAAGATGTTTTCTAAAACTACATACATATTAAGTAGTGTAATACAGTTTGTTGCTAACATTTGTTTTTCAAAACTACACAGAAATTAATGAGTGTAATACAATTTGTTGATAACAGATATTTTTAAAACTTTATACACATTAAGGAGTGTAAATACAGTGTTTTCATGACAGATGTTTTATAAACCACATACACTTCAAGGAGTGTAGTTTAGTTTGTTGATAACAGATGTTTGTTAAAACTATATACTCATTAAGGAGTGTAATACAGTGTAACAAGTATTTTTTGATACTACATACACATTATGGAGTGTAATACAGTTTATTGTTAACAATGTTTTTTAAAACTACTTACACATTAACAACTACAATACAGCTGTGTTGATAACAGATGTTTTTAAAACTACCAACACTTTAAGGAGTGTGATACAGTTTGTTGTTAACAGATATTTTTAAAACTACATACATATTCAAGAGTGTAATAAAATTCTTTTATAACAGGTGTTTTTTGAGGCTTACAAACACTATAAGGAATGAAATATAGTTTGTTGATAACAGGTGTTTTTTAAAACTATATACACATTAAGGAGTGTAAAACAGGTTGTTGATAAGAGATGTTTTTTAAAACTATATACATATTAAGTGTGATACGGTTTGTTGACAACAAATGTTTTTAAAATTACATTCACATTAAGGAGTGCAATACAATTTATTGATAACAGGTGTTTTTTTAAACCCCATACACATTAAGGTTTGTAATACCGTTTGTTGACAACAAGTTTTATTTAGAACTACTTTGACCATAATTTGTGCAATACAGTTTGTTGATAACAGGTGTTTTTTAACTGCATACACATTAAGGAGTGTAACACAGTTCATTAATAACATATTTTTTTAAATTGCATATACATTAAGAAGTGTTATGCAGTTTGTTGATAAGATGTTTTTTTTTTAAAACTATATATATATACATTAAGCAGTGTAGTACAATTTCTTGGTAACATGTTTTTTGGTACTAAATACTCTAAGTATTTTAATACAGATTGTTGATAACAAGTGTTCTTGAAGCTAGAAACACATTAAGGAGTGGAATACAGTTTGTTCATAACAGGTGTTTCTCAAAACTGCATACGCATTAAGGAATGTAATAACATTTTTCATTGTCAGTTGATTTTTGAAACTGCATATACATTGAAGAGTGTAGTACAGTTTGTTGATAACATGTTTTTTAAAACTAAATACACATTAAGAAGTGTAATGAAGGTTATAGATAAGAGATATTTTTTGAAACTATATAGAAATTAAGGCATGTAATATAGTTTGTTGATAATAGGTATTTTTTGAAACAACCAAATACATTAAGGAGTGTAATATAATACAATTTGTTGATAGGAGTTGGTTTTTGAAACTATATACACATTAAGGAGTGTAATACAGTTTATTCATAATTATAATGGATGTTTTTCTAAACCTCCATACATGTTAAGTGTAGGACAGTTTGTTGCAAAGAGATGTGGGTGTTTTTCTAAGCCTCCATACATGTTAAATGTAGGACAGTTTGTTGTAAAGAGATGTTTTTTGAAACTAAATACACATTGAGAATTGCAATGCAGATTTTCTGAAGCTACATACACATAAGTAGTGGTGATACAGTTTGTTTATAACAGGTGTTTTTTAAAACAATGTACACATTAAGGAGTGTAATACAGTTTGCTGTTAGCAGTTGTTTTTCAAACTTAATACACATTAAGAAGTATAATGCAGACTGTAGGTAAGAGGTGTTTTTTGAAGCAACATACACATTGAGGGGTGTAATACAGTTTGTTGATAACAGGTGTTTTTTAAATCTCATACACATTAATATTTATAATGCAGATTGTTGGTTACAGGGGTTTCTCAACTACATAAACATTAAGGAGTGTAATATAGTTATTTGATAACAGGTGTTTTTGAAACTACATACACATTGACGAGTTTAATACTGTTTGTTGATAGCAGGTTTTATTTAAATCTACATTCACTTTAATTTGTGCAGTACAGTTTGTTGATAACAGATTTTTTTAAACAACATAAACATAAGGAGTGTAATACAGTTTTTGATAGCAGGTGTTTTTTAAAACTAGATACACATAAAGGAGTTTAATATAGTTTGTTGATAAAAGTTGTTTTTAAACCACATACATATTAGGGAGTACAATACAGTTTGTTGATGACGTTTTTAAAACTACATACACATTAAGGAGTGTAATACAGTTTGTTGATAAGAGATGTTTTTTAAAACTCCCTACGCATTAAGGAGTGTAATACAGTTTTTATAACCAATGTTTTTTAAATTATATACACATTAGTGAGTGTTATACAATTTGTTTCACAGAGTTGTTTTTTAAACTAAGTACACATTGAGAAATGTAATACAGATTTTTGATAATAGGTGTTTTTTAGTACATACACCTTAAAGAGTGTAATACAGTTCCTTGATAAGTGGTCTTTTTTAAAACTACATAGAAATTAATGAGTGTGATACAGGTTGTTGATAACAGCTGTTTTTTGAAACTACATACACATTAAGGAGTATAATACAGTTTGTTGATAACAGGTGTATTTTAAATTTACATACACTTTAAAGAGTACAATGTACTTTTTAGAAACATGCTTTTTTTAAGCTTCATATACAGTAAGGAGTGTAATAAAGTTTGTTAATAACTGATGTTTTTTGAAGCTACATACACATTGAGAAGTTTTATACAGTTTGTTGATAACGGGTTTCTAACCTAAATACACATTGAGGCTTGTAATACAGATTGTTGCTAACACATGTTTTTAAACTACATACACATTAAGGAGTGTAATACAGTTTGTTGATAACAGATATATTTTGACATTAGATACACATTAGGAATTGTTACACAGTTTGTTGATAACAGATATATTTTGACATTAGATACACATTAGGAATTGTAACACAGTTTGTTGATAACAGGAGATTTTTAAAACTATATACATATTAAGGAGTGTAATGCAGTTTGTTGATAGCAGGTAGAACTAAAGATGTATGAAAGGTACTGTTTTTATACTGTTCTAAGTTATGAAGAAAAAATTGTGATATTAATACACATTTTATTTTTATTTTTTCTGTCTAGAGAAAAAGGAAGAGTTAACTCTTGATAGTCCTGTTAAGAAATATAGTTTTTGTTGTTCAAGATAAAAATATCAAGAGAATTTAAACACTCAACATTAGACAGTGTGTAAAGATATGAAGTACACATTTGAGAAAGCTAACATATTGGAACTCTTAAAACACTGAATACTTGTATCATTTGGCATGTGAATACATTATTCAGGTTATTTTAAAAATTATAAGTTAAGTTGCTAAATTAACACTTGGTTTTTAATTCATTATACAAAGTTGTTGTTTTTTTTTAAACACAAAATGATAATGGCAGCTAAGACTAATTTGTAGTACTGACCTAAATCAGCTTTTTGACATATTGGAAGTGAGAACTTGTTGAATATTTAATGGTAAAATCTATGCTTTACCACTCAAAACAACTGACAACCAAGACTGTTCTGGTACAGAGTGGAACTAACATCTAGACATTGTCATGATACAGAGTGGAAATAACATCTAGACATTATCATGATACAGAGTGGAAATAACATCTAGACATTATCATGATACAGAGTGGAAATAACATCTAGACATTATCATGATACAGAGTGGAAATAACATCTAGACATTGTCATGATACAGAGTGGAAATAACATCTAGACATTGTCATGATACAGAGTGGAAATAACATCTAGACATTATCATGATACAGAGTGGAAATAACATCTAGACATTATCATGATACAGAGTGGAAATAACATCTAGACATTGTCATGATACAGAGTGGAACTAACATCTAGACATTATCATGATACAGAGTGGAACTAACATCTAGACATTGTCAAGATGCAAAGTGAAACTGACATCTAGAATTTCATTTTACTTAATTATAAATTCAACCTCTGACTACTAATATTTAAAAAGAAGCCCCTTTGATTAAATAAATTGGAAGTAAGTAGTTCTTGAAAGAATTTTCAGTGTTTTGACTCAAGATTGAATAGTATCACTGTGAAGTTGATGAATGATTTCATACACTAATGGTAAATTTTAGCAAAAAAGGATTTAAGTGTATGAAACTTTAAAAGCATTTTAAGACAATGAAAACATGCAAACATTATATTTTAATAAACTAACAGGCTATTGTGTTTTAGTAAGATATGTTTAACTGTCATCTGTAAGATTTTCAGTGTTAAATTTAAAACTTTTTCCTGGTTTTGATTTTTTCAAAAGAAATTTAGAAAATATACACGGTGTTTGTTGTTTTGGCTAGATGTGTTACATTTAAGATATTGTGTGTTGATTGTATATTTTTAAGTATGAGTGAAATTTTCAGTGCTGATTGTCCCTCAAGTGACAATATTCTGGAAAAATCTATTTTGAAATGTAAATTTTATTTAAAAGTTACCATCTTCCAGATGGCTTATAAAACTATAAATTACACTATGAAACTTAAGGTTTCAAAATAAAGAACTTACAAGTACAAATTGAAAAAGTCGTTGACCAAAACACCTAAAATTATTAATTCATAATCACTTAAAACAAAACAAAGTAGAACACTCCATTTATTAGCTGTTATGAATTCCCAAAGGACTTATTTTTTTAGGCCAGCTATATTTCTGGGTTTACTGATTTATAAATCAGTATCACAGGTTTTAACTGTGAAATTCTTCTGACCAAAAGTAAATTTGTTTTTTGTATTCTGATTTCTCAAGTACTAAACATAGTTTGAATGATAAGCTTTATATTTATTAACAGAACTCTTTGTTGTTTCAGTTTAATGATGTTTTTAACTATTTGTTACACTTGCATTCTAACCTTTCAAATCAGTTTTAGTTGTATACCAACTTTTCAATTAATAGAGGATGTTATGAAGCCACTCATCTCCCACTTCTAAAAAGGCATTTCAATTTGTAGAGTTATTTAATAGTAGAAGATATAATCAGGTCCCTTCTCTTCTGTCTGAACAAACACTTCAATTTGTAGTTATTCAGTAGTAGAAAAAATAATCAGATCCCTGCTTTCCTATCTGGACAAACATTTGAATTTTTGAGTTATTCTGAAGTAGAAGATATAATCAGGTCCCTTCTCTCCTGTGTGGACAAACACTTGAATTTGTAGAATTCCAAAATAGAAATCAATTTTGGTAGAATTTAGAAAATGGTAGTTTGACATCTGAAAGCTCAGATAATGGTAACAGTCTTGTGAAAGGAATAAACGTTTTTTTGTATGTTAAGGATATATGGTAAGCTATGTGTATTGGTTTTTGAATGTTTGCAGAAATTGTTTTGTGACAATTATGATGCACTCTTCTTCGTTTTGTAAAATAAAATTAATATAAAAATATGTAAAAAATTGTAAGTATTGTTGTACTTCCAATATGAATGGCTACAGGAAGTAGCATGTAGTGATAATGTTTATGTGTACATGTCTTCATTGACATTTATGAGTTTGTCCTTGGTAAGCTATGTGTATTGGTTTTTGAATGTTTGCAGAAATTGTTTTGTGACAATTATGATGCACTCTTCTTCGTTTTGTAAAATAAAATTAATATAAAAATATGTAAAAAATTGTAAGTATTGTTGTACTTCCAATATGAATGGCTACAGGAAGTAGCATGTAGTGATAATGTTTATGTGTACATGTCTTCATTGACATTTATGAGTTTGTCCTTGTCTCGGTGTACAAAGTTATTTTGTACAGTTAGAATCTTACTTAAGTAAAAGAATATTTTTGTGGTTTACATTAAAATGAGTAAAATTGAAATTCATGCTTTCTGAATTAATGCAGGAGAATTGTTCACAAACAATATACTTAGCTCATGTTGAAATAGAAAACTTTTGCATTTTATTGTATTACTTCTCATAATTATTCAAATATATTTTTTGTACTTTGCAGTGAAATAAAATTAAACTGCAGACATTATTTACTGGTTCTGCTTTATGTCAAGTTGTAACTTTTCTTCTAAAATTAGATATTTTATCATATAATTTATGTTTTGTAAATGTGTTTCAGTTGAACCTCAACTGTGCTTTTAGAGATTAAAATAAGTATCGTTAATTTCAGCCATTCATAATTTAAATCTTCAGAAATAATCAGCCACTTCATGAATATTAATTTTTTAATAAAGTTATCTTTGTACCATTATTTTGGTGTTGTATCGTATGTTTAAATGTCAACATTTTCATCAAGACTACCACTGAATGTTTTTATTCACAACTAAAGAAACATACTACATTTAACAACAAAGTATTTCTAACTAAATAATTAACACATACAATATTTATTTTGTGATAAAAACTTTGTTGCTTTTTTAACTTGGTTACCTAAAAACATTATACCTTCTCTATATTTAAAACAGTTAAATAACAACTTTACACCATGTCTATATTCAAAATAGTTGCATAACAACCTGTTCCCAGCTGGAACAGCAGTAAGTCTACTGCTTTACAACTCTAAAATCAGGGGATTGACTTCCCTTGTTGGAATCGGCAGATAGCTTTCCCATATGAAAACACGGAACCTAACAACCTTACACTAAGTATATATATATATATATTAAAACAGTTACCTAACAGCTTTACACTGTCTCTATATTCAAAATAGTTGCTTAACAGCTTTACACTGTGTCTCTATTTAGAATAATTACATAACAGCTTCACACTGTGTATATATTTAAAACAGTTACCTCACAGCTTTACACCGTGTCTATATTTAAGAGCTTTACACCATGTCTATATTTCATAAAGTTACCTATTGCTTTACACCATATCTATATTAAAAGCAGTTACCTAACAGCTTTACAGTGTGTTTATACTCAAGACAGTTACATAACAGATCTACCTTGTGCCTATACTTAAGAGAGTTACCTAACAACTTTACACCATGACTACATTTAAAACAGTTACCTAACAGTTTTATACAGTGTATTTTCAAAACAGTTACCTAACAGCTTTACACTGTGTGTACATTAAGAACAGTTATTTAAAAACTTTACATAGTGTCTATATTTAAGACAGTTACCCAACAGCTTCACACTGTATCTATATTCAAGACAGTTATCTAACAGCTTTAACCTAGTTTATATTTATGACATTTACCAAAGAGCATTACACCATGTCTATATTTAAAAGTTACCCAAACGCTTTACACCATGACTATACTTAAGACAAATACCTGACAGCTCTACACCTTGTGTATATTTAAAATGGTTACATAACAGCTTTACAACGTGTCTATATTTAAAACAGTTACATAACAGATCGACCTTGTTCCTATACTTAAGAGAGTTACCTAACAACTTTACACCATGTCTATATTTAAAAGTTACATAACAGCTTTATACAGTGTCTATTTTTAAAACAGTTACCTAAGTACCTTAATTTGTGCCGATATTTAAGACAGTTTTACTCTGTGTCCATATTTAAAAGTTACCTAGCAGCTTCACACTGTGTCTATATTTAAAATAGTTACCTAACAGCTTTACATCGTATTTGTATCTATCTTAATTACCTAACAGTTTTACACTGACTATAATTAAGAATTACCTGACAGCTTTACACAGTGTCTATCTTTAAAAGAGTTACATAACAGCTTTACAACGTGTTTGTATTTAAGATAATTATACAACAATTTTACACTTAGTCAATATTTATGACAGTTACCTGAGAGCTTTACAAAGTGTCTATATTCAAGACAGTTATTTAAGAACCTTACACCGTGTCTCTATTAAAACCGTTACTTAATAATCTTAAATTGTGCCTATATTTAAGACACTGACCTAACGTCTTTATACCTTGTCTATATCTGAAACAGTTATCTAACATCCTGCCTCCGTGTCTGTATTTAAAACTTTTACCTAACAGCCTGACATGGGTCTGCATTTATCACAACGACCTAACATATTTACATCGGGTCTTTATTTAAGACAGTTACCTAATAGCTTTACACTGTGTGTATATTTAAAACGGTTGACTTACAGGTTTACATCTGGACTGTATTTATGACATTAACCTAATAGTTTTACACTGTGTCTATATTTAACAGTTATGTAACAACCTTACACATCGTCTATGTTAAATTGTGCATATATTTTAAGACATTTAACCTCTTTATACTAAGTCTATAACTAAAACAGTTACCTAACAGATTCACATCTTGTCTATATTTAAGAGTTACCTATCAGCTTTACAGTGTCTATACTTAAGACAGTTTTCTTGCAGATTTACACTGTGTTTATATCTAAGAGTATTACATAAGAGCTTGACACAGTGTCTCTATTTATAATAATAAACTAACAGCTTTATACAGTGACTATACTTAAGAGAATTACCTAACATATTTATACCTTGTCGATATTTAAAACTGTAAGCTAACAATATCACTGATTGTTACCTAACAACTTCACAATGTGTCTATATTAAAACAGTTACCAAAGAACCTTAAATTGTGCCTATATTTAAGACACTTAAAGTCTTTATACCATGTTTATATCTGAAACAGTTACCTAACAGGTTTACACCCTCTCTATATTTAAGACAGTTATGTAACAGCTTTACACCATGAGTGCCTGGCATGGTCAAGCACGTAAGGCGTACGACTCTTAATCCGAGGGTCACGGGTTCGAGCCCGAGTCGCACTAAACATGGTCACCCTCCCAGCTGTGGGGGCATTATAATGGGATATGGTCAATCCCACTGTTTGTTGGTACAAGAGTCGGCAGTGGGTGATGATTACTAGCTGCCATCCCTCTAGTCTTACACTGCTAAATTAGGGACAGCTAGTGCAGATAGCCCTCGAGTAGCTTCGTGCAGAATTCCAAAACAAACAAGACAGTTATCTTACAGCTTTGCACCTATTCTGTATTTATGACATTTACTTGAGAGCTTTACACTGTGTATAAATTTAAGATTACCTAATAGCTTTACACTGTCTATATTTATAACAGCTACCTAATAGCTTCACACTGTGCCTATATTTAAAATAGTAACCTAACAGCTTTATAATATGTCTATATTTAGAAGTTATTAAAGAGCTTTACACCGTGTCTATATTTCAGACTGTTACCTACAGCTTTACACCGTATCTGTATTTATCACAATTACCTGACCGTTTTACAGCGTGACTATAATTAAGACAATTATCTGACAACTTTACAATGTGTCTGTGTTATATATTTAGTTATTTCACAACCTTAAACTGCGTCTTTATTAAAACCGTTACATAACAACCTTAATTTGTGCCTATATTTAAGACACTTGATGTATTTATACCATGCATATAGTTTATGATATATCCAAATTTTCACTTGTTTGTAGTCGATAACACACTTTCACTTGTTTTTTGTTGATGATATATGTAAACTTTCATTTGTTTAGTTGATAATGTACATAAGTGTCACTTGTTTTTAATAGATGTGCATCTGAACTTTTGCTTGTTTTCAGTTGATGCACATCAACACATTCACTTGTTTTTATTTGATGACATATCCAAACATTCATTTGTTTTAGTTCATTACACATCTATACTTTCATTTGATTTTAGTTGATGACATATCCAAACTTTCAGTTTTTTTAAATGATAACATATCTAGACTTTAACTTATTATTTGTTGACACATCTAGTCTTTCGCTTGTATTTGTGTTTTGATAAATATAGACTTTCACTTTTTTAACTGATGACACAAACAAAATTTCATTTGTCTCAGTTGATGACACACCAAGACTTTCTCTTGTTATTAATTGATGGCAAATCAAAATTTTCAGTTGTTTTTAATTGATAACACATTTAGATTTTCTGTTGTTTTTAGTTGATGACACATCTAGACTTTAATTTGTTTTTAGTTGATAAGAAATCTAAACTTTCAACGGTTTTTAGATAATGGTACGTCTAGACTTTTACTTTTTTAATTGCCCCCCGCTAGTATAGTAGTATGTCTCCGGATTTACAACGCTAAAATCAGGGGTTCGATTCCCCTCGGTGGGCTGAGCAGATAGCCTGATGTGGCTTTACTATAAAAAAACTTTTGTGATTGATGACACATCTAGACTTTAATTTGTTTCTAAATGATGACACACCTAGATTTTCAGTTTTTTCTATTTGATGACATATCCAAACTTTCATTTGTTTGTAGTTGATGACACATATAAACTTTTAGTTTGTGGTATCACCAAACTTTCAGTGCTTTTTAACTGGTGATACATTTAGACTTTGACTTATTTTTATTTGATAACACACCTAAACTTTAACTTGTTTTTAACTGATAATAAATCTAGATTTTCACTTTTTTATTTTATAATATACAAATATTTTCACTTGTTTTTAGTTGATGATACATCTAGAATTTTACATCTTTATTATTGATGACACATCTGGACTTTAAATTATTTTTAGTTGAAGATATATCCAAACTTTCAGTTGTTTATAGGTGATGACACGTTTACTCTCACGTTTTTCGTAGATGGCATATCCAAACGTCAGTCGTTTTTAACTGATAACACATCTACCTTTTCAATTCTAATTAGTTGATGAATTGAAAAATTTCAGTTGATTTTGATTGATGACATATCCAGTTTTTCACTTGTTTTTAGTTTCTGACATATAAAATCAAAATTTAAGTTGTTATTAGTTGAAGACACATCCAGACCCTCACTTCTTTCAGTTGAAGACATACATACACTTTCAGTTGTTTTTAATTGATAAGACATCTAGACTTTAAATTTGATTTGATTTATGACATATTCAAGCTTTCATCAATTGTTTTTAATTGATGACAAATCCAGACTTTCATTCGTTTTTAGTTTATCACATCCAAAATTTGTGGTTTTAATTGATGACACTCCGAGACTTTCACTTGTTTTTAGTTGATGATACAACTAAACTTTCACTTTTTAGTTGAACACACACCCTGACATTCACTTGTTTTAGTTGATGACATATCTAAACTTTCAGTTGTTTTTAATTCATAACACATCTACTTTCTCTTGTTCTCAGTTGGTGACACATCTATACTTTCACTCACTTTTATTTGATGACATATACATTTTTTACCATTGATGACATATCCAAACATTCAGTTGTTTTTAGTTGATGACACATCTAGACTTTCACTTGCTTTTAGTTGCAGATATATCCAAACTTTCAGTTGCTTCTAGTTGATGACATACCTAGACTGTCACTTGTTTCTAAATTATAAGACATGAAAAGTTTCATTTGTTTCTATTTGATAACATATCCAAACCTTCAATTGTTTTCAGTTAATTGCACATCTGAGACATTCGCTTGTTTTTAACTGATAACACAACATTCACTTTTTTCAACTGATGACATATCAAAACTTTCAATTTTTTTTAGTTGAGACTACATCTTTACTTTCACTTGCTTTTAATTCATCACACATCTGAATCTTCTCTTGTTTTTACTTGATGACATATCCAAACTTTTAGTTATTTTTTACTGATGACACATCTAGATTTTTACTTGTTTTAGTTTTTGATCTAACCAAACTTTCACTTGTTTCTAGTTGATGACACATCTGGACTTTCACTTTTTTAGATGACGTCACTCCTAAACATTCACTTGTCAGTTGATGACATATCTAAACTTTAATTTGTTTTAGTTGATGACATATCTAATCTTTCACTTGTTTTTGTGTTGACGTATCCAAACATTCACTTGGTTTAAGTTGATCACACGTCAAGGTTTTCACTTGTATTTATTTGATGACACATGTAGGCTTTCACTTATTTTTAGTTGATGACATATCTAAAGTTGCAGTTGTTTTTACTTGATAACACATCTAAACTTTCAGTTGTTTCTAACCGATGACATATGCAAACTTAATTTGTTTTCAGTTGATGACACCGTGACTAGACTTTCACTTGGTTTCAGTTCATGAAACATCTCAACTTTTGTTTTTATTTGATGATATATCCAAACGTTTTTCTTTTAATTGATGACACACTGACACTTTCACTGTTTCTAGTTGATAACATATCTAGACTTTCACTTGTTTTTAAACAGTGTACATCTACTTGTTTTCAGTTAATGACATATCCAGTCTTTCATTTAGTTTTATTTCAAGACTCATCTAGACTTTCACTTCTTTTAAATTGATGACACACCTACATTTCACATGTTTCTAGTAGATGACATTTGCAAATAAAATTTAAATTGCCTTTAGATAATGACAGATCCTGATTCTCACTTGTTTTTAGTTGTTGACGTTACCAAACTTTCCCTTGTTTTCAGTTAATGACACTTCTCGACTTTCACTTGTTATTATTTTATGATGTATCCAAGCATTTAATTCTTCTTGGTTGATGACACACGTAGACTTTGATTTTTTTTTGTTGATGACCCATCCAATCATTAATTTACTTTTCATTTATTACATATCTAGACTTTCACTTGTTTTATTAGATGGAATATTCAACTAAAATTTGAGTTGTCTTTAGTTGATGACAGATCAAAACTCTAACTTTTCTTCTTTGTTGATGTAACCAGTTTCACTTTTTTATGTAATGACACATCCAGACTTTCACTTGTTTATCATTTATTGAAATATCTAAAATTTTACTTCTTTTAATTGATGACACGTCTACACTTTTGTTTTTTGCAGATGATATATCCAAATAAAATTGAACTTTAGTAACTGACAAATCTAGACTCTCACTTGTTTTTAGTTTATGACTAAACTAAACTTTAACTTTTTTTTAGTTGATATCATATCCAAACTTTCCTCTCCTTTAAGTTGATGACACATCTAGACTTTCACTTGTTTTTAATTGATAATATATCCAATCTTTGATTTAATTTTAGTTTATGACACATCTAAACTTTTGCTTGTGTTTAGTTGATGACATACCCAAACTTTCATTTGTTTTCATCTGATGACACATTTAGACTTTCACTTGTTTTTAGTTGATGACACATCTAGACTTTCACTCGTTTTTAATTCAGGACACAACTAAACTTTCACTTGATTTTAGTTGTTGATATATCCAAACTTGCATTTTATTTCAGTTTTCCACACATCTACACTTTTACTTGTTTTTAATTGAAAACATATCTACACTTTAACTTCTTTTTTGAAGATGACATAGTCAATTTTTTATTTGCTTTTACTTCATGACACATCTAGATTTTCACTTGTTTTCAGTAGATGACATATTCAACTTAAATTTAAGTTGTCTTTGGTTTATGACAGATTTAGACTCTTACTCTTTCTTATTTGTTGACGTAACCAAACTTTCACTTGATTTTATTTGATGACACGTGCAGACTTTCACTGTTTTTACCTGATTACGCACATAGACTTTCACTTGTTTTTAGTTGATGACATATCCAAATCTTCATTTAATTTTAGTTTATGACACATCTACACTTTCACTTGTTTTTAACTGATGACATATCTACACTTTCATTTCTTTTTAGCAGATGACGTATCCAAACTTTCACTTGTTTAATCGTTGATGACACGTCTAGACCTTCATTTGTATATTTATAAACGATTGGTATGGATAGAGAAAGCACTAGCACAGGAGACAACAACGTTTCGACCTTCACCAGTTGTCGTTAGGTTCAGAAAGAAAGAAAAGGTTACTGACCGACAGCTGATCACGTTTGAAGACGGCTGTGTAATTAAGTGTAGGAATGTAGAAGGCGTGCTTAGATGTTCGATATGTTTATTAATATAGGTATAAAGGTGTTTCTTTGTTTTGATTTATTTTGGGCTTGAGTTGCCATATTAGTAAGGCTTCTTTTCCATTTGTATTCCATGGCTATGTTGTGTTTATGTGATTTAAACTGTCTGAAAACGTGTTAAGATGACTTTTTGTGTTCTTTGAATCTGGTTTCCATTTATCTACTTGATTCTCCGAAACAGAAGTCCTCTTACAAAGATTAAGTACCTTATGGACAATATCAAAATTAATAGCAGTGAACACATTTCCCCTAAATAAGCCTAAAATGCATCATTGACTACTTCAGTGTAAATAATATTTAACATATTTTCTCTTACTAAGACTAAGTATCTCATGAACTATTTCAAAGTTAATGATAATTAATATATTTCCTCTTCCTATGCTTAAGTGCCTCGTGAACAATTTAAATGATAATAATAATCAATATATTTCTTCTTACTGAGGCTAAGTGCCTCATGAACCATTTCAATGCTAATAATAATTAGAATGTTTCCCTTTACTCAGATTTACTGCCTCAGCGACCATTTTAATGTTAAGGATAATTAACATATTTACTCTTTCTATCCCTAAGAACCTCATGGACTATTTCAAAGTTAATAATACTTGATGCATATCTCCTCACTAACACTAAGTGCTTCATAGAGAAGTTCAATGTTAATAATAATAACCATATTTCCTCTTATTAAGTTCCTAATAGACTATTTCAATGTTAATAATAATTCCACATATTTCCCCTTACCTAGAGTAATTGCTTCATGGACCATTTAAATGTCAAAAATAATTAACATATTTTTTCTTGCTAAGACCAGTGCTTCTTGAACTATTTCAATGTTGGTAATAATTATCATGTTCCATCTTACTAAGATTAAGTGCCTTAGGAACTATTTCAATTTTAATAACAATTAACATATTTCCTCTTCCTAAGACTATATTCCTCATGTACCATTTCAGTGTTAGTTATAATTAACATATTTCCTCTTGCTAAGACTAAGTGTCTCGTGGACCATTACAATATTAATAACAAAGACATTTCCCCTCACTAACGCTAAGTGCCTCATTGACCATTTCAGTTCAACAATAGTTAACATATTTCCTTTTACTAAGACAAAGTGCTTCATGGACCATTTCAATGTGATTAATAATTAACATATTTTCTCTTCTTGTGATTAAGTGCCTCATTGACAATTTCAGTAAGGATAATAGTTAACACATTTCCTATCACTATAACTAAATGCCTGATTGACCATTTCAATGTTAATTATAATTGACATATTTTCTCTTACTAAGATTAAGTGACTCACGCACCATTTCAGTGTTAGTACTAATTAACATATTTCCTCTTCCTAAGACTAAATGCTTCGTGGGCCATTTTAGTGTTAATAATAATTAACATATTTCCGCTTATTAACACTAAGTGCCTATAGACCATTTCAATGTTAATAATAATAATCATAGTTTCTCTTAATAAAACTAAATGCCTTATATACCATTTCATGTTAATGATCAGTCACATATTTACTCTTACTAAGACTAAGTGTCTTATGGCCCATTTCAATGTTAATAATAATTAACATCTCTACTCTCACTAAGACTGTCTCATGAACCACTTCAGTATTAATAATAAAGGCATGGCCGAGCGCGTAAGGCGTGTGACTCGTAATCCGAGGGTCGCGGGTTCGCGCCCGCGTCGCGCTAAACATGCTCGCCCTCCCAGCCGTGGGGGCGTATAATGTGACGGTCAATCCCACTATTCGTTGGTAAAAGAGTAGCCCAAGAGTTGGCGGTGGGTGGTGATGACTAGATGCCTTCCCTCTAGTCTTACACTGCAAAATTAGGGACGGCTAGCACAGATAGCCCTCGAGTAGCTTTGTGCGAAATTCAAAAACAAACAAACAAAAAACAAATTAATAATAAAACATTTCCCCTCACTAACGCTAAGTGCCTCATTGACCATTTCAATGTTAATAATAATTGAGACATTTCCTCTTTCTAAGAATAAGTGAATTATTGGACAATTTTATTAAAACTAAGTGCGTCATGAATCATTTCAAAGTTGATAATAATTAAGATATTTCCTCTCAATAAGACTAGGTGCCTTATGGACCATTTCAATTTCAATAACAATTAACATATTTCCTCTTGCTAAGACCAGGTGCTCATGGACCATTTTAATGTTAATAATAAACACATTTTGTCTCACTAAAACTACGTGCCTCATAGACCCTTTCAAGTTTAATGACAGTCTTGCTAAGACTAAGTGTCTCATGTGCCATTTAAATGTAAATAAATGTTATCTCATTTCCTCTTACCAAAACTAAGGACCTCGAGGACCATTTCATTCTTAATAATAATATATTTCCTCGTCTTAAGACTAGATTGCTCATTTACCATTTCAGGGTTAATAATAGTTAAGACATTTCCCCTTACTAAGAATAATTATAATTGCTCATTGACCATTTCAATGTTAATAATAGTTTACACATTTCCTATTACCAAGACTAAGTGCCTCATGAACGCTTTATAATGTTAGTAATAATTAACATATTATCTCGTACTAAGACTAATTGCCTCATGGTCCATTGCAATGTTAATAATAATTAATATATTTCCTCATGGCCAGGTGGGTTAAGGTGTTCGACTCGTAATCCAAGGGTCGCGGGTTCGAATCCCCGCCACACCAAACATGCTCGCCCTTTCGGCCGTGGGAGCATTATAATGTGACGGTCAATCCCACTATTCGTTGGTTAAGAGTAGCCCAAGAGTTGGCGGTGGGTGGTGATGATTAGCTGCCTTCCCTGTAGTCTTACACTGTAAGTCTCGTGTAGCTTTGCGCGAAATTAAAAAAAAAAAACGTTTTAAGATTAAGTTCTTCATTAACCATTTCTGTGTTAATAATAAATACCGTATTGCCGTGTACCGTTTCAATGTTAGAAATAATTCCATATTTGCTCTTTCTAACTTTTTCATGGACTATTTTCAATGTGAATAATAATCAACATATTTTCTCTTCCTTACACTAAGTGCTTCATGGTCCATTTCAATGTTAATGATAACTAACATATTTCCTCTTCCAAAGACTACGTGTAACATAAACCATCTCATCATTAATGACAATTGACATATTTCCTTTTCCTATGACTAAATGTCTCATGAACAATTTCAATAATAATAATAAACACATTTCCTCTTGCTCAGTTCCTCATAGACCATTTCAATGTTAGTAATAATTAGCATATTCCCTATTACTAAGACTAAGTGCCTTATGGACCATTTGAATATTAAGTATAATTAACATATTTTCTCCTTATATGACTAAGTGCCTCACGAACCATTTTAATGTTAATAGTAATTAACACTTTTCCCCTTACTGAGACTAAATGCCTCATGGACTGTTTCAACGCTAAAATAATTATCATATTTCCTCTTACTTAGAATAAGTGCCTCATGGACCATTTGAATGTTAAGCATAATTAACATATTTTCTCCTTATATGACTAAGTGCCTCACGAACCATTTTAATGTTAATAATAATTAACACTTTTCCCCTTACTGAGACTAAATGCCTCATGGACTGTTTCAACGCTAAAATAATTATCATATTTCCTCTTACTTAGAATAAGTGCCTCATGGACCATTTCAATGTTAATAATAATTAACATATTTCATCTTACTAAGATTAAATACCTCATGGACCATTTCAATGTGAATAATAATTAACATATTTCCTCTTACTAAGACTAAGTGCCTCTTTTAATTTACAGCGATGTTGATTTGCCCACGATCCATGGAGAACTGACTTCCAGTGACGGAAGCATAGCAGTTTCTAACCTTAAACTCAGTAGGCCTAAGTCTACACTGGTCCGCATTCTTTTTCTAAAGGTAACAGTGCTGTGTGAGCGGTGATACAGTCTAGGGCTCGAATCCGAACATTTCATTCAATATTCCATTTCCCAGTGGGTGGAAAAGCTTTCTTTAGGCAAAGTGGACAAGAAACTAAGCTTTTCACTCATCTCTACTTCACCATTGGCACGGGAAAAGATAATTTTCATTGCTGGGCCCTGTTGCAAACTGATACTCTGAGGGAATCCATTCTGAACGAACTGAGTTGATGTGTTAATCTCTGTGGAGCAGTGCAACTTACCCTGTGCTCCAACGTCGGTACTGTTGGAAGGGAACTCAGCAGTTTACATAGTAATTCCTATTTTGTGATTCAGAAACTACATTTACTAGAAACGCTCTTTGGTGGTCTTCATTTTGTCATCTACTTCAGTTACAATCCTGCTGAAATATTGGCTTGTGCTCCCTTACTGAGCGTGGAGTCAAAAGAAGCAGTAGCCACTTTTAAAAAAGAAGTCACTGGACAAATGACCTTTTGCCAGGAGTCGCCCTTTGACCCAACCCTTGTTTCTATCGTATTTAATAATGTTCATTGTTGTTGTTGTTGTTTTGAATTAAGCACAAAGCTACACAAAAGGCTATCTGTGCTCTGCCTACCACGGGTATCGAAACCCGGATTTTAACGTGTAAGTCCGAAGACATACCGCTGAGCCACTGGGAAGCTAATAATGTTCAACAGAAGGCTTACAGTTATGAAATTAACGAGTACTCCCTGATCTTTCGATGGGACACTTCTGACCAATGTCCTAACATCCTTTCAAAGCAGAACCTTATGCTGTGCCTGATCCAGGAGAAGGAAGTGTTGATCTTTTCGCTGTAGGTGAATTAAGTGGCAAGTATGGAACAGTAAAGAACAAGAAACAACTGTTCCAACAAGTTCGAGATGTATCATTCTCACTATTTGGAATCAATAGTGTGGTGGGTCGTGCCTTAGTCATCTACAAGCTAATGGCGACCCATTAACGTGTGCAAACATTGAACTTTCTGGAAAACCATTAATCACCCTTTATTCTATATTTAACACTCCTATCAAAGGTCAGGCAATCTTCAAGCAGGATGCTGCTGACCCGACTGCTGATACCTCAGTCTATATAGAGCTGTCCTGTCCTGCGGTACACAGAACGTTGTATCTAAGACGTATAGCCATCCCTGGTATGTTCATCTTAATCCTGTTCCAAAAAGAACTAGCTACAGTGTTACTCAGTGTGGAGGTGATGGCCCCCACTATAACCTTTACAACGTTAACACTGAAGGGAACTATCTCTGTCGATGTTACGACATATCTCCTTCCAGTTGTGAGATCGGAGACACTTCTGGGAACTAAGCTACTTGAGCATCTCACTCTTAAAGTTTCAGATGATGGCAAAATAGTTAGTTAAATACTTTTTCACTGACCCAAATCTTCCTCTCGCTGGACCGACGTCCATCATTGGAAGGTCTGTATTAGTATATAATCCAGATTTCAGAAATGATCACATGGTGTGTTCTAACATAATTCAACATGGAGTCACAAAAAATGAGATCACACACAATACCAAGAACAGTTACTTAAATGTACCATTACTTTATGTACATATTGTGTTTCAGTCGATTATAAGAATGTATTCTGTATATATATAAATATAGATTAATAGATTGTAGGGAAATGTTGCTGATATAAATTTATATTTAATTACTTCATACCAGTTCCTAAACTAAAGTCAGTAACATATGATTGTAGGAGTGTTTCTCATGTAAACTTTTATTTTGTTACTCCATACCAGTTCCCAAACTAAAGTCAGTAATATATTATTATAGGGGGGGTTGCTGATGTAAATTTTTATTTTGTTACTCCTTACGAGTTCTTAAACTAAAATAAGTAATATATTATTGCAGGGAGGTTTCTGATGTCAATTTTTATCTTGTTCCTTTATACCAGTTTCCAAACTTAAATTAATAAAACGTTTCACTATTACTTGTTTCCTGTTTGATATTTAACTGGCTGATATCTAATTTCCTTGGATCTAAATACCACTTTCACGTAAGACATACAATAGATTGAAAGACACCACACTAGTGACACATGTTGATGCAAGAAATAACAGCTCATAAAACATGTCAATGTGTAAAAATTAACCGAGTCTTGATATCTCCAATAAGGCAAACCAGTGGCACAATGCTACAGACTTACAAAGCTCTAAAACGGGTTTCGATACCCGTGTTGGGTAAAACACAGAAAGCACATTGTGTAGCTTTGTGCTTAACTTCAAACAAACACAATAATTGTTTTCAAATGTCTGTTAAGGAATAAGTCTGACTCAGAAGCATCATCTACATTTGATTTGCAATTACACCAGTTACGCCAATCGCGTGATTTTTTTGTTTAATAATTAATCCAGTTAAAATATTTTTATAACACAGTTTCTAAAAGACAAATATTGTCGTTAGGAGAAGTTTGAGGTTAAGAAATATTTATCATCTAACATAGCCCCTTAAACCAGTTTATTGGTAAACTTCCTTAAAACAATGATGCATTAAAAAAGTACGGTTAATACAATCCATTGGATCATAGCGTATATTCAATATGATTCCTAGTTGGTTGTTCACAACCACATTTTGTCATTCCATTGTTATTTCAATAAAGAAAATTACGTTACATTTGTTGTTGAGCAAAGAAAACAAAATGTAATGCATTGTTGTCAAAACGGTTAGATGGGTGCATGCAACACGTAGAATTCTGAGGTTCACTAATTACCGTGGTGATTTCTTTTCTGCTGAATACTACCGTTCCTCGTCAATTTATTGAGTGCAAGAAAAGACCGTTACCAAAGTGAACGATTTTTGGCAATTATGTATGCGAAAACGGCTCGTTTGGGTTGAGAAAATATTTTACATTTTCTCAACCCAAACGAGCCGTTTTTGCATATACATTTCTCTACAAGTGGGTTTTCTCGACATTACTGATTTTTAACAATTCTTATTTTTATAAAAAGGGTCAAAGGGGAGATACTCAATTTTACTCAGAACAGTTTATTCGACACAATACAAAATCATACATATATGTAACACCAACATGAAAAAGAATATATTCAAATTGAGCCAGGAGAAATATATATTTAAAACCGAACAACAACAAATATATGTTCAAACGCCTTCCTCTCTTTATACGTTTTTTCCTTTCAAAATATTTCTTTCATTCAGTCGACGGAAGAAATATAGTTTTTTATGAAATTTCCTCATAAGAAACACAAAAAAATTTTGTCTTTGATTAATTGTAGGTTTTTTTTCAGATTGAGAGTTCAGCAGGTACGAAGAAAAACGGATCAATGTTGAAAATAACATGAATCCTCAGAAATTGGAAAAAATGTGAATTTTTCCTCTAATGTACTCTTGAAATGAGGCATTTTAATTTATAATTTTTTTCTGGAGAAACATGGCGTGGCAGACATATAGACAGGCATTTGGCCCTTATATGTATAGAGGTTCAAAGCAACTGAACGAATATACAAAGTTTTTCTTTCGTTCTAAATAGCGCTAAATAGTTACACTTACCATTAGGCCTACAGTTTTTTATATCAAGTTTGTTTGTTTTTACAGTTAACAACAATAAGTAACATTTCACACCGGGGAATGAAATATTTTGTTCTTATTATAGCCACTAGGTAAAGACATTTTTCAAAAATAAATCTGCCTTGGAAGAATAAAGATCCGCCTTTCGAAAGCACTTGAGTTATACAGTATCGTATTTTTATGTTGAATTGATTTTTTGAATCTACGTGTTTTTATAACATAGTGAATACTGTTCAATGTAAGAATTGATATGATGATGAATTTAAAATGTAACAGAGTTTTCTGAAATGACCGAGGTAAGATTTTAAAATATAATAAATACTAGAAGTGATAAAACAATTTAAAATAGAAGTATTACTAATAATAGGTTTTAAATTACTCATGTGTAGCTCAGCAGAAAGAGACACGTACTTACAACGCTAAAATCAGGGGGTTTATTCCCCTCGGTGGACTCAGCAGATCGTCCGATGTGGCTTGCTATAAGACAAACACACACGCTATCGTTGTTCTATTCCAGAAATATATTGGTGGAAATGACACCATGCATCTAGATCATAAAAAATATTTAAGTCTATTTGATCTTTAATCAGATATCACAGTTTCAGGTAGTAACAAAATATATTTATAGCTCCTAATGAAAAGAAACTTTATTGATAAAATAGGATTGACATTTTTCTGAAACTTTCATAACCTCCTTTTGCTCTGAGTCTGTTTTTTTTTTTCATTTTTCGATGTCTGTGCGAAGCTACATAAGGGGTTATGTTTCTACATTCGTCCCTGACATTGGTCTGATAAACTAGAGGGAAGACTATTGGTCTCTTTTTATCTGACTGTCAATCAAGAACTCAGTGTTCAGAGCGTGATATTTTATTTTCATTTTTTGCAGTAGTAGGACATAAACGTTAAACCCATATATCTATAGCCAAGCACGCTAACCATTGACCCATGCTAGGCCTTGATCTTATTTCAATATCAAGAATATGAAAAATAAATTTATAGACTTGATTCCAATTAAAGATCTTTTTTTCAGTGCAATTGTGCCATCTATAAAAAATATATATTTGCCAGATCGTTTTTCATCTCTTTCTTGTCTTCAACTCTAAGATTTAAAAAATAAATGTTCATATCACGGTGTGATGCAAGTATGGAAAATTGTTGTTGTTGTATTGAATTAAGCATAAAGCTGCACAATGGGCTATCTGTGCTCTGCCCACCACGGGTATCGAAACCCGGATTTTAGCGTGCAAGTCCGCAGACATACCGCTGAGCCACTGGGTGGCAAGTATGAAAACGGAAAATTACGAAACTTACACGTTTAAGGTCGTTTTATTTAAACAATTTATTAGCTCTTTCTCCATCAAACTAAAACATCGCTAGCAATATCCTAACGTTTTACTGGTATTGTCAAGCGTCAAATTTGTAGATGATCAACTAGGAAACCTTACAAAATTACATAATTTAAGTTGTTTAAAATAAATAAATAACGCTCTTTAATAGGAATCACAGCAGTTTTGATTAAGATTGTTACATATGCATGTGTGTTTCATTTTTTATCCTTTTTTAAAAGTTTTTGCAGGGAGTTTCTAAGATGGAAATAAGAAAAGGAAAAATAAAAAAAAAATAACATTCAATACGGAAAATGTGAACACTGTGAAAGTAGCCTAAATACCAGCTGGTCAAAAGTTTAAGACCATACCAAAAATAAGTTCTAAACAGGGTAGGAAATGCCCAACAAGAGGTCTCAGTAGTTCTCAGTTGCACAGCCATTATTGTGAATAACTTCAAACGTTCGCTTGGGCTCGTTTGATATATAAGTTTGCAAAAGGCTGGCTGAAATGTTATTTCAAGTGGTGAAGATGGCTTCACGAAGACCATGCACTGTTTGGAATTGACATCCATTTCTATTGACTTCCCTTGCCATTCACCCACAAACATTTTCAATGGGGTTCAGTACAGGAAAACATGCTGGATGGTCCTCTTTTGGACCATCATGTTATTTGCCATGAAAAAGTCCTTTGTCCTATGGGCATTATGGATTGCAGCATTGTCCTGCTAAAAGATCCAGCCATTTTCACACAAGTGAGGACCTTCAGTAAGTTAGGATACTCTCTCCAACGTGCCAATGCAGCTAGCTACTGTTTTATGCTCCTGTATAGTCTAACCTGAAGCTCCATTGTTCCATAGAAAGAGAAAGCACCCCAGATGATAATGGAACCTCCTCCGCTGTGTCGTGTAGAAAATATTTCAGGTGGGATATCCTTATTGTGCCAATAATGTTGGAAGCCATCTGGATCATCCTGGTTAAGTTTTTTCTCATCAGAGAACAAAACCTTTGTCCACTTTTCTACATCCCATATTTGGTGCTTCTCAGCAAAGGTTAATCGAACTCTTTCGTGGTGTGGAAGAAGGCGTGGTTTTTGAAGACGTTTACGGTTTTTAAAGTCTTTCTCTCGTAGATACCGTCATAATCTTACCTTGTTCGAAATTTCAGAAGTATGGTGTTTTTAAACGTTTGTTTATTTTTGTATTTTATTTATCAATAATTAGTATTTTTATGCTCAGACAAGTCAATTAACGCTGTTATTTACAAATCTAAGACAAAACAAATACACATTTATTTTAGTAATATAAACGATCAATAGGTGTCACTAATTATAGAGGATTGTTTTGTGGTTAGAGTTGTATGTAGCTTAAATTGTATGAAGTACGTTTCTGACAATAATTTTAGTATAGTTATCTTGAAATGTATCATAAAGAGACAAGCTGGTTGATGAACTCAACTGCTTCTGCCTTGAATAATAATCTTTGTTCATACAAAGAGTCTAATGATAAAGTGCACCTTGCGGTTGTACATAAAGGAACGGTTAATGTTATCACTGCTGATACTAATGATATTAATAGCAGTATTTCTGGCTCTATAAAAGATAGCAACCTAAGCATGAGAACGATTTTTTGTAAAGAAGCTAGTGGATCAGAAGCCACTGTTACCATTTTACAGGTAAAGTTTAATATACTTCTTGGCAAAAGCAAAATGATGAATTAGAGGAAGCTTGTTTTTAATGTTAACTTTTTAGTACCTTAGATGTAATATCTGTATGAGTTTTGGAATTATAGTATAAAACGTATCAACTTTTGGAGTAAATCTACAACTGTACTTTGGGAAAACTGTTATTAACTTCTCCTGTCATATTATGTGTGCTTTTTTAATTTGTTTCACAGATTGATAGGTTATAGATGTGAAAGGTTACATGTTTGGAGAACGAAATGTGAACTTAGTAGATTAAAGCCTTTCTATACTCTTGTTTTTATACTTATGCATAATGAAGATACTGAGTTTTTTTTCCGTTTAAGAGAAACATAAACATCATCAGACTGTAAGTATGTATATTTTACTTTCTCCAGGATTTTCTAATGATTATTGTTATTCTCCAGACTGAATGTCTTGTGATACTAAACAAACACATCACACTGAAATACAAAGCAGAATCAGTCCATGAAAGCAACCAGTCCAAAACAATTAGTAATCCCCAAATAAAACTTGTTCTAAATCAGTATCATTTAAATATAACTAGTCCTATATCAGTGTCTGTTTGTCAGTGCAACTAGTCCTAAACTGTTACAAAAATATATTTACTGTAAGAAACTGTGGTGTAAACTTGAGTAATGCACCAGCTCTTCAAAAGGCATATTTACCTTTCTTTTTCTTGTTGTAGTGAAGTCATGTATATACATTTTATTTTTACAGGTAATGGGTGTACATTTTTTATAAGGAATTGAGTAATTCCAGTGAATGTAACAGTTTTAATTTATATATTTAATAATGTTGAAGATACTTTATATAACAAGTGAATGCTAAGACCACTCAGTTCAACCAGTTGACCTTGTAATTTTACTCTGTGTAAGTATTGAAATGACTTTTTGTTTTCAATGCTTATGATAAGTAACTTTTAGAATCATCTTTAACTTTTCGTACACTTGCTAGAAGTATCTAAAGATGTGTTTAGACTTTTAAAAAGAAGTCCACATTTTAATCTGTAGCTGAGTAAAGTAAATAGAACCCCTTGATTCTATGTAAGCTTTTGATAAAATACTTAAGAAAATTGCATCTGCCAGAACAAGATCTAAGTTAGTAGTAAAATGGACTGAGAGTTGGTTGGATGCTAGATGGGGTAAAAGTACAGTCTGTTAACACTACAAATGGGCTACTTCATAGTTCTATGTTAGCATTACAATTTGATTAATGTCACAAGTGGTTTGCCCCGAACAAGATTTTCATTTGATGCTATAAGGTACTCATTAGATCTCATTTGGAAACCTGTTTTGTCACCATATTTAAGAAAGGATGTTGAGTTGTTGGGGAAAGTTGAGAAAGAGCTGCCAGCATAATTGCAGGTTTGAATGGGTTAATATTTAGCAGGGGTTCCCAACCTTTTGGCACTCGCAACCCCTTACCTAAAAGTTTGAAACCCATGTGACCCCCTACTTTGGGCTTACTATCAGCAGCTTAATTTTTCTTTTATTTTCTGTGAAGGAGAGGGAAAGAACATCTAAAAAAAATATTTTAAAATTCTGTACTTATTTATTAGCAAATTAAATCACATTGGTCCAACCTGAATTCACAAAAAGAACATATATTTCTTAAAATAATATTAACATAGGTTCGAACAGTTATCCAACCCAGCTAGTGAGATGCCTGATGTTGCACTTCAGCAGCAAGCTTTGAAATTCATGGCCGAGCATTTGTTAGAGCCAGTCTCATGTCATCTCCAACATCCAATCTGTTCCTATTCTTTGTTTTTCTATTGACAAGAGTGGAAAATCCTGCCTCACACAAGTAGGTAGAAGCAAATGGAACAAGGACACGTAAAGCTATCATGCTGACTTTGGAGTGTGACTGATACATAGTGCACCAGAACTGAGTCACGGATATCACCTTGAAGAGATCACGAGCTGAAGAGTTGTTCCTTAGATCCAGAAATTCATCTTGGATATCATCCGAGATGCTGGATACATCAACTTCAGTACAAAATGGGTTCCTTACCAGGGCCTCCTGTTCCTGATTTCCAAGATTGGTTTTCTGACGCCAGTTTTGCAGTTTGGAAACAAAGGCCCGAAGACTATCTTGAAAAAGGAGAACATGTGTTTCCCTTCCTTGAAGCTTCAAATTGAGCTTGTTCAGCTGGTTAAAAATGTCAGCTAGGTACGCAACCCTTTTATTCCATGCTTCATCTTCGAAGTGAGCTTTCTTGTGTCTCCAGGAATAGCTTTATTTCATCTTTCATTTCAAAGACACGATTAATAATGTTTCCTTTCGACAACCAACGTACTGCAGTGTAGAAGAGAAGGACTTCGTGGTCAGCATTCATGTCTTTGCATAGTTCTTTGAATAGGCGAGTGTTGAGTGCTTGAGTCTTCACATAATTTACAATTTTGATTACAGATTCAAGTACTTCCTGCAAAGAGGCAGGGAGAGTCTTACTGGCGAGAGCATATTGGTGGATGCCCTTTGCTTGAGGAGCTAGCTTCTTCACTATCGAATGGAATCCTGGATTCGACCCCAGCATAGCTGGTGACCCATCCGTACAAACCACACATACATTTTCCCATTGAAAATCTTGGTCTTGAGAAAAAGTTGAAACTTGTTCCATGACATCATCAGCTTTTGTTGTGGTTTCAAGTGTACTGCAGAATAAGAATTCGTCTTTGATGTCACCTGAATTAATGTATCTCACGAAGACAAGCAACTGAGAATATGAACTTACATCTGTTGACTCGTCGAGCTGAAAGAAGAACAAAGGGGAACCTCTGATTTCAGTCTAAACCTGTTCCTTCACATCCATAGACATTTTAGAAATGCGCCTCTGTATAGTATTAATTGACAGGGATACTTGCTGCATCTTCTTTGCACTGGCTTCTCCAAGAATAAGATTTACTGCTTTCATCATGCAGGGTTTAAGAAATGTTTGTCCAATCGTGTGAGGCTTTTTTTGTTTAGCAATTTCGAATGCAATCTCATATGAAGCTTCCACTACGGCTGCACTCTGCTGCTGAAACGACCCACTTCTATCGATTTTTTGGCTTTTAAGACACCGTTCATGCCTTTTGAAAAAATCCAAACCCTTCTTTGCGTGTTCTAGGTGTTTCGTCTCGAGATGACGCTTGAGTTTTGATGGTTTCATTGACTGCACTCAGGACAGTATGGCACAAAACACACTGGTTTCTCGATGCCATCATTGGCGAGCACGGTGGTTAAGCCAATGTTGAGGTAGCATTCTGAGTATCTGCGACATTTAACCATGGACACAACTCACCTCTACTGCTTACTTATCTTCTTGTTAAAATAAAATAAAAATGTTGAATAATGAATGCTTTGGCAACTGTAGATGTTACACTGACTACTTGTTGGGGGTGCAGGTAGAGTAATGATGGGGTAAGTATTGGAAGGAAAGGGAGCGTGGCCAATCGCGCGATTCGTCATCCACCAATCAGCAACGAACATGTGACTCACATGTCGACAGCGAGCAAACATACGCTTAATCACAGCTAAACAGACACACAAGCATACATACATGTGCGTGCACTCACATACTCGTTACTCACTAGTACATACATACAGTTGCAGACACATACACATTCACTCTCTGGCACGCACACATACAACCATAGTATTACCTCTCAGCTGAACCCAAAACGAGCCGTTTTTGCATATAAAACATAATATTACCTAATGACATTGAACTAACGTAGCACACGTTTTGCTTTGCACCGAAACAAAAAAAAATGTAATTGATGAAATAAAATTAATGTTATCTCAAGCTACTTCTAACAAGGCTACGCGACTTCCCTGCCAAGGTTTGCGACCCCACCGGTTGGGAACCCCTGATATATTGGGATAAGTTGCAATCTCATGTCATGTGTTTGGTAAAGAAGAGAAGGGAACAGGAGGACATAGTAAGATTTGTAAAATTTCTAAATCTTTGGATTGTGTATGAATGATATTATTGGCATCAGTTACGTAAATTAATATAGAATAATCATTTAACTGAAATTAGTTGAATTGGTTGTCACAAAAATAATAAACTAGTCATAGGTAGTGCTTCCAGTTATTACTCTTTGATTATTCTGCTCCTTAAATTAATCAGATTATTTCTGTTAATACACAGTTGAGCAACTCAATTGATTTGTTTCATGACACACAAAAGTAATTAAATAATAGAAATTATTAAATAATTTTGTGCTATTTTCCAATATTATTTAATTTAATAACACCTTTGTAGGCAAAATGGGTGACTTGCAGAAGCCAGACTCTTTTAGTAATCTCTACACTAAGAGGAATTCAGGTAATTTAGTACTTAATGGGGAATGATCATAAGATTCTGTTACTCAAAGAATCTAGATATTATTTAATGAAATCTTTGGTGTGTGTTTTAAAGTAAGGTGAATTCTGTATGTTTACTTGGAACTAATGGTACAATAATATTCAGGTAGTGGTTTAACATCCTCATATTTACTGTAATGTTAATGGTTATTAGTAAAGTGTTATACACATTAGGATATCTCGGAATACCCTGTGATTCACCAGTAATATTTATTGATATGTTATTTTAACAAGTTGAGTATTTTCTATATGCTGTGTGGAGCAGCAGTATTTTAACTTTGATTAACAGAAAACAACTTTTTCAGAAGAGTCATTTTTATATTTAGATCTTTCACTTTATTTATATAATCCAATAGGAACACAGCTTTTTCTTCAAGAAGTATCAAAGTTCATTACTTACACAGTTTAGTCAGTGCTTATGGTTCCAACTAAAATATGGATCTCGCATTAAGGCAGTAGTATTTATTAGCTAGTTAAAATTATATTATTATAGAACTACTATTAAATTATTTGTTGCAGTAATTCTGATTTCTCCACGTGTCAGGAAGGTATACACTTTGTAGTTGTAACAAAAATCATTATAAACTTTAAAAAGCTCTTCTCTAGTGATCAATAAAATTATAATTGTTTTTTATCCATAAAACAAACCTGTTCCACAGCTTTTTAAAACTGTACATAATTTTAACATATAACAATTAGGAATAGTATTAAATTTGTAAAACATTACCATATGTTGACAATTAAATTTGTTGTAATTTCTTCTTGCTTTGATAGATGTTTTACAGTAATGGTCATCCAATGAATTATGATTTGAAACTTTAGCTAGTCTTTGTGAACTCTTGTTCTACGGCTTACTGTTCATTTATTTGATTTTTTATAACTGTTATTCTTGTTTATACCAGGTATTTGAGATGGATGGAACAGCATTACTGTTTTGGCATCGGCTAGAAACAGATGATACAGAATATTCTGAAGGTTAGAGTTAATATTGGTTATACACATAGTCAGTTTGAAAGATTGGAATATGAATTTGTGCTTAGTGAAACCTGTTTCAGTTCACTCATGTTCCTCTGGGAAACATTCTTTCTGGGTTTCTAAAGTGTATCTGTTCACATGTTTTTGTGTAAATTGTTGTTTCTACATTAGTTTACTTATGTTCCTCTGGAAGACATTCTTTTTTCACTTCTAAAATTTATCAGTTTATGTTTTTCTGTAAAATGTCATTTCACTTGTGTTCTTGTATAAAATGGGTGCTACAGATGATATGCTTCAAACATTTAGGTCTGTCAGTAAGTGGCACAATTCTGTACACACACATACACAAAAATATATTTTCCTTTCTTTACAAAAAAAGTGAATTTTGTGATATTGTTTTAAATAAAACCATTAGACATATTCATCTTGATCTAGCTTAAACAAGTTCAGTTTAAATAACTGGTGTTTGTGTATTTCCAGAAATGTTCACCCGAGGTATAGCTGCTTGTGGACAAAATCTCCTGTGTGTTGGTGAGTGAACTTTACTGAAATATCAACAAAAAACTACTTACTGGCAAGTATAAATTATGATCTAGTTAACAAGATATGCTTTAAATCAGCTGAAAACAAAAAACAGCTAAAGATGGGATGGAAGATGGTCAGTTAGTGTATCTGTGGGGTAGGTCTTGATTTAAGAGATGAAATACTCAAGAACAGATGAGGTGTAACTTAGTGATGCATTTAAGAGTATGAGGACCATACTTGAGGATTAGGATTTTAATGTTCTAAATAACACAGTGTTTCTCTTCCTGAAATACTAGACAAAATGTTAAACATTTCATTATTTAAACTATGATACTATTGATTTTCTGCAATGTTATTATACTACAAGTGAAATGTATGGTAACCTTGTTGCATATTGATTATTATTAAACAGTTAGCATATTTGTTTGAATTGGTTTACTGTTTCTCCAAACACATTATCAAATAGTATGTTGTGTATCCACACAACACAAATCACCACAGATGCTAATTCCATTATAAAACAATATTCACAATAACACATATGTACTGTATATTTTCTATTTAATTTAGGACCTTACCTTCTATTTAGGACCTAATAAACCAAGTGACCTTCCTTCATAACTTCTGTAGTTACTGTTAATTGTTTTTACATGCTGTTTTTTGTAACTTAAAACAATATTTTGAAACTGTCACGGTGTCTTGTGGATTTTACTAATCTGTTTGAACTCTGAAAGTGAAAAGAATGAATTTATTTTTGGACATTATCGTTAAAGGAAATGCTAATCAACCCTGAAAAGTACAAATAGTTTTATCAAATGTAGGCCATTGATTGTTATGAATTCATCTGTCAGAATTGTTTTTGTTACTTTATTGTCCATACAATGTAACTAGTTAGTTAATCTTGTATGAATACAATTCTTTGTACTGAAAGCTTTCTTCCATTTCTGAAACAAAATGCAACTAGTATGCATATTTAGTTTGCTTGTAAATTCTGTACACCATATAAATTTGCTGTTGAAACTCCATGACATGTCTGGTTTAAATCTCTTCTTTTTAGGGACCCATGGTGGTAGTATACTGATATTTAGTATGCCTACTGAAAGTAGTACCTTGAACAACGTAGACAAGATACACTACCATCCTGCAGCAATCTCAGATCTTTGTGAGCAAGGGCAGAATCTGATCAGTGGAGATGATCAGGGAAATCTGGTGGTGTGGGAAGGCAGTACTACTCTAAAAAAAGTGAAAGAATTGGAATCTTTCCAGTGAGTATGAAACAGTCACAAGTCTTGTATTTTGAGCGAATTAAATGTGTTCTGGTTTTAAAGTGTAGATTTTTCTATATTGTTAAATCAATATTTGTTAAAACCAAATACACTGTTCACAAATTCAAATAATTTATTGTCAACAGGTCACCAGTTACAAGCATTGCATGCTGGAAAGAACTGGTTATGGTGGGGTATGGATCTGGACACATCCGTCTCTTCAACATAACTACAGGAAACAAAACAGCAGAAATAACGGCTCATGCCTCCTGGATAACAGCTGTGGACATTGCATTGGAAAGTGGACTTGTAAGTTTTTCTTTAACTTGTTCAAGATGTTTGCTAGAGATTTTGTTCATCTTATGAAAAGTTAAGTTGGAACCTTTCACAAAATGTTTAGTTATTATGGACAGATTGAAATTTGTGTGCCTTATCTAAGAATGAATACAGGAAGCAGGTAACTAATGCTAATTAATAAGTACTACATTATAAACAAAAATTAGTCATGAGCTTTTGGTACTCCAGGTGTTTAATTTTCTCTGAAATTGTATTCTGGAAGTAGTTCTTATAAAATCAGAAAAGTGTCTATATTTCTTTTACTTATCAAAATGAGACTACTTTAAGCTTTCCTTTTGTCTGGAGAACTTGTAGTTTTTCTTATCTCTACACCCTACCAGTTTTAGTTTTCTTTTCCACTTGACTGTAATTGTCGTTTTCTAATTAGGCTATCTCTGTCTCGGAAGACTCGTTTGTTCGTGTCTGGCAATTAAGAGATGATGGATCACCTGTGGTAAGATTCTTTCTCAATATTAAAAGAAGTTAGAGTGAAAACTTGAACATAAATTGCTATTTGTTTTATATTGATATATTTAAACAGGGTATTTCAAATGTTTATGGTGTTTTTCTTTCACCATCTAGAAAGTTTCAATTGATATATTAGAACAATCTGCTAGCATTATTCTGTTCTTTAAAATTTTTTTACTGTGAATTTGTTAAATTTTTGTATGTGATATTCCAAGTTATGTGCTGCCCTTGACAGATGCATCATCAAATGTTACCCTAGTTTCTCATGAAAATAACCTCTAATTTTAGGAATTTTACTGAGAGACTTGTGAACCATTATCAATCTTCAGTTCTTATTCTTATCTTGTTAATGTTTATCACAATACCTTTTCAGATCAAAGGGTTTGTTTTTATCCCATACCCTTTATTTTGCAGGTGAGAGTGTCACTCCAGGTTGGTATAGGACACAATTTTGTAGACTCCTGCTACCATAAACACTGATCTCAATTTTCCATTCCCATTAACGACATGGAAAGCTCCCTTCTTCCCTTGTCCTTCTACATCATGGGATTGAAACCCATTTCCAGACATGTTATAACCATTGAGTTAGCAGTGGGTGTTGTTGATTGGTTGCTTTCCCTCTATCTATCACTTTAAAACTAAGAACAAGTGCAGATAGCCTTGCACAAAATTAAACAAAACAAGACCAGCAATCCTCCCTTTTTACAGTTGCTCCCAAATGGTCCAACCTCACCATGAATCTTGCCACTGCATTAACATGTGCAGTATTTTATAAAAGTAACCATTTTCTGTGTTGTAATAGGAAATGCATTCAGGCCTTAACATTACAAGCTGCATCACCCAGGATATTTTTTTAGCATATTAATCATATTTCTTTGAGGTTTAATATATAGGATGACCTTTGTTGTCAAGCAAACCTAGAATGATACTTTTGTAAATAAATTCTCAGAAGTTATTTTTAAACTGTGCTCACTTGCCTTTTTGCATAATCAGTACCACAGGTGTGGTTTTTATGATACATACAACTTACCATGGCATAATTTATGTCACTAATATGTAATAAACCACTTTACAAAAGTTTCATCACAGATAAACTAGTTTTTTTATTACAAAAACTACTTAACTTTAAGGTATGTACTGTAAAACATAGTTACAAAATTAGTGTGTTACATATTCTGATGTTTTGGATATAATATTAGTAATATTATAAATAAGATCATTACATTTCAAATAAAAATGTCTTGACTAATTGTAACTGGCACTTGTAGTTATGAAGAATTGACACATGATACAATCACATTATAATACAGCAGGTGACAAAATGTCAATACACGTAGTTGGGAAAATAGACAAAAGTAAAAGAAGCAACATTTTGTTTAAATATGCTATTAACTGGAGAGTGCTTGTTGGAAGTGTATAAAAATAAGCATTGTTTTAAGAGTAATATCTCATACACTGACAATTACATTATTGCTAATTCTTGTTAAAGGTAACTTGTAAAAAGTAAAGTCCATGTACAATACTTTAAATGAGACCCCCTTTTATTTGATACTACAGTTAATGACTCAGGGTATTCCTAGATGCCTCAGCCCCCTGGCTGAGATTCATTGACTTTTGCAATGTTGTAGCCTTGTACGTTGCATAATCTAGGAAGAGATGTATAGTGCTTGTCTGGTGGTTTATATGGTGAATTTCTCCTCATTCAGTTTGTTTTTTCTCTTTCCAGGTGAACAAGTTCAGCTGTAACGTTACTAATGTACATTTATGTGGTGGCTGTTTTGTCAATGACATAGGAAGTGCCTTTTGTACAACTGGATATGATTCATATGAAATCTTGTATTTTCACATGTGATTTAGTCTATGATCCTTCCACTTTAAACATTGGAATAACTAATGAATTAAATTCCATCTTTTAGTCATATTTCACAAGCCAACTGAATACTTTTCTTATATGTAGTTTTCAAATTGTCAGATATAGCACTGTTAATACTAACCAGAAATACAGATTATCCAGACATGAAAGTCATGTGCTTAACATTCCAAAAACTACAGTTTGAACAGTTGTTAGAAAGTTTGGTTATTCCACAAAATAGAGAAAACTGTGAAGTGAGTTTGATGTGGCTTAACCTCTTTTGAAATTAAAGGTTTTAAAATTTGTGTTGTGAAATATTTATAGATAATCATTACAGAGATCGAAATGATAAAATAATTTATTAACAGCAAATATTTGACAAGCAGTTAATCATAACTTGTTAAAGAACCAGCCTTATAATCTTGCGTACCAGCTAACAATGGTAAGCAGTTTAAAAAGTAGATTTTTCTATCCTCTTGATCTTACCAGTTAATTTGTACTTTATTCTGACTAAAAAGTAAAACTAACCATTTGTTGATTTGTATTTAAGTTTTATTAGCTATAATAACATTTATGTAGGCTTTTAGTCACATAACTTAGAATTTTAACTACATAAAAACTAAACCTACTCCGTTTTCACAATAGTGTATTCTTTCTGTGTTGAGGAAGTTTTGATCTATTCTGAAACAAAGTCCAGTAATGGAATGTATCCTCAATCACAGAATTTAGTTAAATACAAACATTTGAAGCTATTTTTATAGTGAAAATGGCATGTTGTTTACATCATGTTACTGCACTACCTCACACTGAAGATGTGAAATTCTGTGTATATTGATATTGTTTTATCACAGTTATTGTGTCTTGCAATAAAATATCATACCTGTATTAAACAAAGAAGCTCTATGGTGTGGTGTACTGACAATGAGTTACCAGTAAATCCAAACAATTTTCATTCAGGTTTTTGTTAAAGATGCATCATTATGGTGCTAAACCTACATCTTAAGAATTAGTTTTTTTTATTCAGTTTTCTTGTAACTTGTTTCAACAATGACATTCTAAAGATGCTCATCTGACTAATAATAACCACAGATATTTATTTTCAGAGAATATCTTACAACAAACCATTCTTTTATCACCATGCCACAGTACTTGACTAATCAACAGCTGGTGTCACAAGAAAGACAATTAATAATTTTCATTCATATACTCTATAATTCATCTTTGGACTTTTGCTCTACTAGAGTTATAAGACTGTGCACAAATTCATAAAGTGATGTAAAGTACTCTTCACTACCTTCCAGAGACTCTGGACTGGTTCTAACATCTATTTCACCCTTGTTCTGTGCTATAGATTTATACCTTAGTTCTAAATCTTTCAATTTCCCAAGGCTGCTTTGGAAAGACTCTTTACACAGATCAACCATTACTAGCATGGCTCGGATAACCTTTTCTTGAGTGTCATAATCTGGTGATAACAAAAGTTTTGGAATATGTAGACAGAATCCTTGTTCAACTAATGCTTTCTGGAGATGAAACCTTAAAAGAAATAGGCAAGTACAGTATAATTTATCAAATTTCAAAAATAATATGAAAGACTAAAACCAGATTACACATTGGACAAATATCAACACATAACATAGCTAACTAATCGCTCAGACTAAACAAAAGTTTTAAAGAAGACAACAGTAAATGGTTGGAGCTGTTTTAAACCTTGAGATGTAGAAAAATAGCTATAGATTTGGAAAACAAAGGAATACAGATTTAACTAGAGCAGAAGTAAAACAAATACTTGGATTCACTCTCGAAAGAAAAGGTTTTCACATTTATTGAGTATAACAAGAAACAATGACACATATTCAGGGATGTATTAACGCACAGGCACACGAGGCACGTGCCTGGGGCGGCAAATTTTGACCAAAAAAGAAAAAGAATGGACACCATTTTAAAATGTAGTCCCTGGTTATTAATTCCCCCTGCCATTTATGCTGCCCCAATAACCTCTTGAATCATAAAACTCATTATCTGCCAGACGAATATATGGTTCACCAACATATTTAAAATATAATCGACAATATAGATAATAACGTGGTAAGCGATATTGGTGTCAAAATGTAGAGTTCGTTATGCTTTTACTTATTCCTCCATCACCCAATATCTTACTGTAAGTTATATCGTGTTGTCAGTGTCCAAACCTCCACAAGAATCACAATTCTTGTGAGGGCGAGGGTCACTGGAGGTCAAACGGCTCACGGGGCTGCCATAAATAGCTCGATCCCACGAAAATTACTCGGATCCTGATGATCTGAGATGTGAAAGTAACAAATTCACTGTCAATACTCAATATACGATCAGTGGATTCTAGTGATATCGTCATGAAAAACATACACCGAAAATTGGGTGGAGCAGCTTATAGGAAGATAGCAAAGTTAAAAAATGAAAACACACGTGATGTTTTGGATAAGACACCGACAATGGAGGCCTTTTTTTGCTAAACAAAGGCAAGAATAGCCTACTAGCGATGATGTTCAAACCAACAGCGATGGAGGGAATACACATGACGGGCCTAGCAGTAGCAGTTTTGAACAATCTGAACATATCGAA
Organism: Carcinoscorpius rotundicauda; assembly: GCA_011833715.1. Classification (NCBI taxonomy): domain Eukaryota; kingdom Metazoa; phylum Arthropoda; class Merostomata; order Xiphosura; family Limulidae; genus Carcinoscorpius; species Carcinoscorpius rotundicauda. The sequence goes on along the minus strand of CM022391.1, from coordinate 115,170,776 downwards.
CTGCAGCTTAAACAAGTGACGTCATCAGCAGCAGGCCTAGTAAGATCTGCCGGTTGCGTGCCTGAAACGTCAATGGTTCCAGCAAGTTTTTCGGACAAAGTAAGTTCAGATCCAGCAGAGTGGATAATAGATGATTACACAAAAGATTATATTGTCACACATGCCATCCTTCAAAACGATGACTCAGATTTCAAGAACTCTGTGAAAAAGGACGGGGAGAAAATCAGATCTGTAACCAAAGGCATGTTTGAAAGAAAACTGCAAAATGGCGAAAAAAGTAAGCGGACATATTTGGTTTATTCAGAGAGCAAAGGTAGACTGTTTTGTGCTCCTTGTCGTTTATTTGATTTTGGAAAAACCAAACTGGCTGACGAAGGCTTTGATGACTGGAAAAATGCTACTGTCCGGCTGAATGAGCATGAAAACTCTCCTGAGCATCGGTCTTCAGTTTTATCTCTAGTAGCAAGGGGCAACATGTTGGGACGTGTAGATCTCCAGATGGCCATACAGCTGCACGACGAAATCAAATACTGGAGAAATGTACTCACTCGTGTGGTAGCTGTAGCGAAAAGATTGGCTTCATGTGGGCTTCCGTTCAGAGGTCAGGATGATAAATTTGGCTCAGTACACAACGGCAACTTTATGATGTCGTTAGAACTAGTTGCGAAGTTTGACTCCTTCCTTGCTGATCACATTCACCGATATGGCAATGCTGGCAAGGGATCCACGTCTTACCTGTCTTTCAGTACTTGCGACGAATTCATACAACTTATGGCGGACCTTGTTCTATAGAACATTTTAAAGGACGTCAAAACTGCAAAATATTTCTCAATCAGCGTGGACTCGACGCCAGATATTTCCCATGTTGCCCAGTTGGCATTCATCATCAGGTACGTGAACAGTGATAGTTCACCTATGGAATGTTTCCTGACTTCTATAGCCAATCTGGGCCACAAAGCTGAACAGCTGGCAGAATTTGTACTTAGCCTGCTTCAGTCATATGAGCTTGACATTACTGAAGGTCGTGGACAGTCTTACGACAACGCCAGCAACATGTCTGGTCAGTACAGTGGTCTCCAGGCTCGTATCATGGAGAAAAATCCTTTAGCTGTGTATATCCCATGTTCAGCACATTCATTAAATCTTGTAGGAACGTGTGCTGCTGAATGTTGCAGAGAAGCATGTTCATTCTTCGAACTCTTACAAAGTCTCTATGTTTTCTTCAATGCTTCAACCCATCGTTGGAAAATTCTGCAAATAAAGAAAGTCTCTCTTTGAAGAAACTCAGTGACACTCGGTGGTCCACTCGTGAAGATGCTTGTCAAAGCCTCAACAGAAACTGGTAACAAGTGTTTGATGCCCTCACCACCATGGAGGGAAATGCTATGGAAAAACCAGCCACTAGGAATGAGGCCTCTGGACTTCTTTCCAAATTAGGAATGCTAGAAACAGCTATTTTGTCCACAGTTTGGGGAACAATACTGGAAAGATTCAATGCTGCCAGTAAAAAGTTGCAAAGTGCTGATATGGATATCGGACTTGTAGTTGAGCTTTATGCTTCCTTGCTGCAGTTTGTGAAAGATTCAAGAGAACTGTTCGATCATTTTGAAGACAAGGCGATGTTGAAGTCCAGCATGAAGACGTAGGAAATTAAGCAAAAAAGGAAGCAAAAATTTTCAGATGGTGACACCCAGGCAATGGAAGAAGGCAGAGAGGCATTTAGAGTAAATGTTTTCATTGTGATCATTAACAGACTTTGCACAGAACTACAGTGAAGACAAACCGCTTATGTAGAAATCCAGGCAAGGTTTCGATATTTGTTCAAGATAACAAATCTTGAACCCACTGATGTCATCAGTCAAGCTGGAACACTGTTGAAACTCTACCCCAATGATTTGGAAGTGAGCTTCGTAGATGAATGTCTACATTTCCGCGCACATCTTGTGAGTATGAAAGTGCAAAATGATGACTCTTCTGCGTTAGCAGTATACAGAAATCTGCAAGCTAAAGGACTTCAAACTGTATATCCAAACCTGGATATTGCTATGCGCATGTTTCTGTGCATTCCAGCAACTAATTGTACATCAGAGAGATCTTTCTCGGCTCTCAAATGTGTGAAAAATTACTTGAGATCAAGAATGGCAGAAGATAAATTAAATGCCCTGTCACTCCTCGCCATTTAAAGTGATATTGTTTGTAGAATAAACTATGACGACGCAATAAACATGTTTTCGGAACAGAAGGCCAGGAGAAAGCCTGTATATTCAGCCGCAGAATAATATTTAGTGATAATTGATTTTGATGCTTCATTTTTTATTGTGTTGGAAAATAAACGTTGTGTTGATTTTGAATGATAACAACTGTGTTTGTCTGTTGTTGTGATGGTGATGCTTGGTGCAAGTTGTGGCACGGAGGGGGGGGCAGCAAAAGTATCAACCTAACCTTGTGCCTAGGGGCGCAAAAATCCTAAATACGTCTCTGCACATATTTAATGATTATAGGTGTGTTACATAATCAAGTAGAAATGTAGTTATCTTTCAGGTATTCATGCTTGAAATTTTTGTGTCACAAGTTAAATAACTGTCATTTCTGCACTGGTTTGAAATGAAAACTTAATCCACCTACTTTTTATATTGACGAAGTTTTTCCTTCACTGCACCTTTCGTTGTATGCTTTTTAGTCAAATGCTATACCAAAACAGAGTTAAAATAATTTTTACATACCTTCATGTAGTCCACTGTGACATCTTAATCAACAAACTTGGTTTCTTTATTGCAGAATAAAAAGAAATGCTTTTCATCTTATAAACTTCGTTTCTAAGAGATTTCAACATAAATTTATTTATGGTTTACATTTCGAGAATCTACGTTTGAACTATGTTATTTCTACTTTATATTAATAATTTACTTAAGGCTTATTTGTTTCACGTGCACATTTGTGTACTAACAATACTATGTTTATTTTCAAATATAATTTAAATTATTTGGAAAATTTGAATATAAAACTCAAGAAAATTAATTTGATGGGAGTAAACAAATTTTCCATCAACCATAATAAAATTACATAAATGATTACAGCAAAAATGACAACCTTTTAGACAACCTTAGTCATTACTGTTTGTTTAAAATCTAAATTAATAAAGAAATCGACTTTCATACTGAGCTTACCAGTAAAAACATTGTTAAAACAGCTGATATTATTTAAAAATTTAGTTTATAAACAAAATCTTTATTAATAAACACCAATATGTGTGTATCTGCTCTTTACACATTTCCATATTTCTTGATCAATCACACTAAATTTGGCACACAGCGATACAAAATGATATGGGGTAGAGAACCCCTTGTAATTTCAGAACCACCACCAATGTTGTAAATCCTGCAACATTAGAATGAACTATCTAACCACTTATTAAAATATCTTTCTTTTCAATATTGGTAACTTTATTTTATTTTAGTGCACTTCTAATGTTCATTACGTTAAGAAACAGAAATACAATTTCCTATCCTTAATTACAAACAAGTTTTTAAACCAACTATCAAGCTTGTACCTGTTCAGTAACTAGATCATACAGCAAGGTGACCACTTTTAACTGAAGCTTCTGGTGCTGAGGGTCACCATGGTTAAAAACATCAGAGAAGGCTGAGAGTCCTCCATTTTCAACCAACCACTGCTGAGCAAGAGGAAAATGACGCACCAAACATGAAATTGCATAGAATGAACGTGCTTTCACGTTGGGTGATGGATCTAATACAATAAGTCGTAATAAATTCTGCATTATGTTGCTTTGGAGGACTGATATCTGGACTTTTGGATTACTGAAAAAGAGAAATAATCCAAGAAGGATTCCTAACAAAGTTTGGAAACAAACAAGGTTATCAAAAGCTCTGGCCATACAGTTACGATCACTAGATGATATTTCGTGAAATTAAGTTTCCAAATTACTTATCACTGTTCGCTCTTTTGAAATTAGCTTTTACTTCAAATATTAATAATAACAATGAACATAACTTACCCTTGCATAGCTGAGCCAATAGTAAACACTACTAGTTCTCGCACTTTTTCATCAGTTATATTTAAGTCAGGTGACACCAGCTGCAGGCCACCAAGCTTAACAAAATCCTGAGCAACATCATACTGTAGAAAGTTTAACTGTATTAAATGTTTGCCTCAAAAACTATTCTGATGCACTCAAAGAGTTTTCAATACACACTATGTAACATAAAATCATACAGACCTGCAACACTGAAAACATAAAAAACCTTATATTATCAGTTTGTTCCAAAGATTTATATTACAGTAATAAAAAGAACCTTACATCAGCTTGTTCCTAGGTTTCATAATATTATAGTAATACAATCAGGTGCAAAATGCTCATATAAAAATAGAACTTTGTTTAAATCTGTGGTGAAAGTGCTTAAGAGTTACTGTTGTTTTCTTTCAAATTTCTTAAAATTTGTATATTATGGTTTTCAATGCTGCAGCTTTCAACCCTGCAGTTTGTATTTACTCAGAAAGAAGAGATGTATCTCATATATGGACACATTTAAAAAAACTTTTGTCACCTATATTAAGTAGAAACGTTTGTAACGCTTTCACTCCTAGTACATGAAAAATATACCAACAATCCTACCTTAACATAAGCTCTCTTGAACAGCAACTAAATAGTGTATTTTGTAAAAACAGCTATGATTTTTACTAAAATGTTAGTTTAAACTAATATTTACGAATAACCAGTTTATATTACATTATTAACTGTTCTATAAAAATCTGGTTCATTTTTTGTACCACTACCCTCCATGGAAGCACATTCATATGACATAACAGTACTTTATAATTTAAGAAATGAAAAACAAGTGTAAAGAATACATCACACACAATGTCTAAATGAAGTAATCAAAAGATTATAATTTTTCTATACTTTAAATGTATTTGTAATACATACCTCTACTCACAAGATTAGCTATTTTTGTTTGTTACTGCTCTCTACATGCAAATGTTTTCTTTATGCATGCCACAAGCCTTGAACTTTCCCCTTTTTCTTTGGGTGGAGTATGGAAGTCCTTACCAATTTCCAGTTCTAAGCCACTGAGCTACTGGGTTGGGTGACCATGGAAACACCCACCAGAATAGGTTTAATAATAATAAAAAGAGAGTAGAGCAGTAGTGTTCTGCTGGTATAAATATGGTGTGGCCTCCACATGAGTTGATCCGTCCTGTCACTAGACAATGTGGCCTTTTTACACTATTTATATATTCAACAATACTCATAAGCATTGGAGTTGGTTCATTATCTTACAAGATAACATGGCCTCCTACAATTAATTTACACACGCAGTTAAGTTGATTAGTCCCCTTACAGGTTGATGTAGTATATTGTTACATATTCCATACCAACTGGCATTAATCCAATACAAAGTCAATTCACCACTTTCTTTGATTGGGAACCCTCTTCTTACCTTCTCATGGATGTTGGTTCAAGGTATTTGATTTGAATGAATCAATCAACAGAAGTCCTCAAACAAGTTGAATTCATCTTCTTAGTGCTGTATGGTCAGTCCTAGATTGCTGTAGGCTGTTAATCCTTGTGTAGCACCTAGTAATTGGAACAGGTCCTCATCCTAGCCCCCCAGTGGCTCAGCGGTATGTCTGCGGACTTACACGCTAAAATCCGGGTTTCGATACCCGTGGTGGGCAGAGCACAGATAGCCCATTGTGTAGCTTTGTGCTTAATTCAAAACAACAAAGGTCCTCATCCCCAATTGCTAGGTTGAGGTGAAAACAATATGATTCTCATCCTACCTTCACGTGTATGTTGGTACCCCATAGTAAAGGCTCTGGAGGTAGTTTATTTGCCATGTATGATCTCACAAGGCCAAACCACTCTAAATTTCTTGATTTTTGCCCCTTTTGTTTCACAAATTATATACATGTGCAAAAAATATACCTGGCTCAGCAGTGATGTGATTCACCTCTGATTTCTGAATCTCTTTCTTGCATGAGTATCCTTTGGATGCTTCTGTTATCCCTCACACTGGACCTCCTCCTCCTTCATGTGTGATTCCAGATAACATTGTGAAAGGAGGTAAGTACTGCATATTAGAAGTTATAACTTTCCTATATTGAAAATGTATTTATCACAGGTACATACCTCCACTAACACTTCTCACCACTCCTTCTGTGCTCACACCTTCTACCAAACTTCAAAGTGAAGATTTGGTAAAGGTGTGTAGAGGGAGTCACATGCATCATGTGAACACATTATGCTACTATTGGTTGATGATTTCTGTGACAGACACATTGGAATATACTAATTCCAATGAGGAGGTGCAAGGCTTCTGCCATGTATAAATAAAAAGTTTGCATATAAAGGGTAGCACTGAAGTTTCAAGGCTGCCGTCAAGCAGAGCAGACATGTAAGTCAAGAGCTGCTAGACACATACGTTGAAGACTAGGTATTTGTTAAAGTGCATAAATTTCAAGTTTTACTCAAAAAGGTTAGCCCTCAGTCCTTATCAGGCATAGTAAAACAAGATGAAGCGAAGGAAGATCACAACGCGATCCAACGGAAATGCCCTTTCGAACGAAGAGATTATGGAAATGCTGAACAAGGCGATTGAAGGACCAGCCTCAGAATCTCTGAGTAGTTCAACAGAGAGTTCTGAAAGTGAACACTCAGGAGATGAAGAATCACCGAGACGAGAATTTCAAGAAACTAACGCGACATCCAACAAGAGGAGGCAGAAGAGGAAAAAGGACATGGTAAGTAGAGTTTCTGATAATTCTACTAACCTCATTAACGACGCTACTAAGAATACTAAAAATCAAAGTGTTAATAACATAACCCATGTTAATGACGACAAAGCCACTTGTTCCAACAAAAATAAAACTAACCTTAATACTAACACCACCACAATCGCCACTAATTCTAAGAACACCACCACTGTCACACAAACACACGATTCTCCTTTCTACAGAATCCCAACTCTGTTGATCGAAGGAGTAAATAACACAACACGCATCCCACAGATTGTCAAACAACTGAGGGCCTATTACCCGGACATTCAGTTCAAAGATATCAAACGTCTTCCTAATGGAAGAATCATGCTTAAATGTTCTGAACCACAAGAGTTCTCACATATTTTGGCCCACTGGCCCAAGGATGCATTTGGGGTTAAAGCCACTATTACTACACCTAAAACCAACACGCCAAAACTGTCATTATCAGAGGTGTCGATTTCGACATCGAAGATAATGAAATCACTGACCAACTAAAAACTCAAGGCTTCGACATCGAATCATTAAACAGAATTACCTCATTCTGAACGAAACAAAAAACGCCACTTATCAAGGTAACCGTCAACAAAAAAGAGGATCAAGATAAATTATTAAAAAACGGTTGCTTTTTATTCTTCAAAAGACACACGACCAAACCGGAAAAAACACACCAAAAACCCAGTATCCAATGCTACAAATGTCAACGGTTCGGACACACAAAAACTAATTGTATGAATAAGGACAGATGTGTTAGATGTGGCGGATCTCATGAGGTCACTCAGTGTCCTAACAAGCGTAACCAAGTGAGATGCGTTAACTGTCAGGGCCCCCATGCAGCCAGTTACAAAGGCTGCCCTAAATACACCCAAATACGCAACAGATTCCTTTTCAAAACCACGAACAATAATAATCAAACAACCTTTACTACAAACCCCAGCTGACTCGCAAATCAAACACTCTCAACCTCAACCAACACGTACCTACGCGGACGTAACACGCCCGAAAACAACACAAGCATTCAACCCCACAGATTTCACCACAAACTTGCTGGCAATGCTGATAGAATTAAGTGATCTCCCCTCATTTGAATCGAGGCACGAATCACTCATGGCTGTTTGCAACCTTGCAAGTTATTATTTTAACCTTCTTCACCTCAAACCACACCATCTCTCACTCAAAATTCATGCAAGGGAAATAAAACAACACAATGACACAACACATTAAAATCTTACACATCAACTGCCAAGAAAATCTCAAAGACAAAATAATAGAAATATACAATATAAACAAACATATAAACGCCAACATAATCATCGTTTCAGAAACACTTTGCACAGAGAAACAAAACACCACAATTCCCAGACTCATCTCACACAGCACACCTCACTCAGAAAACAAGAGGTATAATAGCCTACTTCAGTACGAAAATATCGCATCTAATCTCGATAAAAGATTCCTTTAAATCTAACATTATTGAAACCATTTTCTGTAATATCCACTTCAACAACCGGCTAACTATTCCGATTCTAGCCATATATTGCCACCAACCCAAGATATCGACATTAACTTCCTTCAAAAAAGTGTTAATCGTAAACCCAAACCAATTATTATTGGAGATTTTAATTCACCACATTAAGAATTAATGGGTAACAGAGACACACGCAGAGGATCATGCATAAAAAATTTTATCTCTAGCAATAATATGCACCTAATCAATGACCATATACCTACACACTTCTCAGCTGTTAACGGCTCATACGAAGTACTCCATTTCATCATCGCACTCAAGGACATGGTAAACAGAATACCTAACTTTAAAGTACATGATGAAATCACCAGTGACCATTTCCCCATGTCATGTATGATTCCCCCGGGCCACCCTGCTGTGGCGTACGTGACTCCGTCCGCATACACCTACACTAAAACAGACTGGCTAACTTTTAATGCCTCCCTGGACTCATACCTACCCGATCCAATTGAACATGTAAATAACAAAACAAAACTAGACAACTATGTTGATCAAATTACAGAAGCCATTAAAAACACAATTCCTAAATCAAATAGAAAGCAATCACTTATTCAATTGACTCTAACACCAGAAATTCACGCACTAATAATCAAACGCAGAAAATTAAGACGAACACACTACGTCACACGCAATCCACACATTAAAACAGAAATCAATAGAACAAATACAAAAATTAAACAAGAAATCAAAAAGGTAAGAGAAAACAATTGGCATAACTTCTGTAAAAACTTAGAAAAAACCAAGAATTTTGGAAAAAGTTCAAGAGTATCGCCTCAGACAAAAACACAAATCACATGCTACAACATATCACCCATAACAATAAAATCGCAAGGACGAACGTAGAGAAAGCTGACTTATTAGCTGACTATTACAAATCCTCTTTTAGCGATTTAAACTCAGTAGATGTCAACAACTACATAAATACAAACCAAGCATTATTCTCACCACGATTCCACGGCGAGACACTAGAAGCATACTCAAGTTCAATCAACAGAAAAATAACAATAACCGAACTAAAAATTAATATAAAAAACTTGAAGAACACTTATTCTGAAAAAAAGCTCCACTCTCCTACTACAACACCTCTCAAACATCATGAACATCTCACTAGCGACCGGGTACTATCCCTACACGTGGAAAAAAGCCATCATAACAACGATCCCTAAGAAACAAACTAATAGAACAAATCCAGATAATTTCCGCCCCATCAGTCTGTTAAGCTGCCTTGGTAAACTGATGGAGAGAATTATCTCCGTCTCCTCCATTTTTGTGAATCAAACAACATCCTTCCAGAATTTCAAAATGCCTCCTAAAAAATATAAAAAAACAACAGATCACCTCACGCAACTCACCAAATCAATCTACAAAGCTTACAACAACAATCAAGTAACCATCGGGGTATTCCTGGATGTCAAAAAAGCATTCGACAGCGTATGGCACAACGCCATCATATACAAACTAAATCACCTGCAAATAAATCCCACGATAGTCGAATGGATTTCAAATTTCTTAACCAATAGAACAGCACAAGTAAAAGTCAATAAAACTATATCCAAATTATTTAATATAACGGCAGGAGTGCCCCAAGGATCAGTCCTCTCTCCACTTCTATACATAATTTTCGTCAGTGACATACCTTTTCCAAATCTAACATACACAATTCACAATACGCAGACGACATCGCAATCTGGAGCACCTCCAGAAACCCAGCAATGGCCATGTCTCGCGTACAAGAATCATTAAACAACGTCTCAACATGGAGCAACAAGTGGAGAGTCGTGTTAAACCCAACAAAAACACAAGCAATTACCTTCTATAGGAAACTTAAGAAGCAAAGAAGCCCCCCAGTGGCTCAGCGGTATGTCTGCGGACTTACACGCTAAAATCCGGGTTTCGATACCCGTGGTGGGCAGAGCACAGATAGCCCATTGTGTAGCTTTGTGCTTAATTCAAAACAAACAAACAAACAAACAAAAAGCAAAGTAAAAATCTAGAAAAAATAAAATTATCACTTGGAAACACAACCATTAACATGAGCAAAAACATCACATTCCTTAGCGTCACTTTCGACACAAAACTAACATCGAAAAAACATATAAACAATATACACTCATCAGTCAGAAAAAGGATTTCATATCTAAAGGCCATAACTAGCAAACAATCGAAATGCGCACCGAACACCATTATACAAATATACAAGGCTTACATCCGTCCACTAATAGAGTAGGATGTCAAGTAACATACAATATGTCAAATAACACACTCCAACAAATCCAAGTGCAGCAAAACAGAATATTAAAATCCGCATTTAGCCTACCATCATTTACGCCAACAAACTATCTACACCAAATTAATAATTTACCAACTATAAGAGATAGAATAACAGAACTTTCTCTCAAATATTATCTAAAAGCAGAAAATAGAAACAAACTAATGGCATCACTACACAAATTATCAAGTGCACCAACAAAATAATTTCACCTTACAACATATTTCAAGAATCACAATCTACTCAACAGAGAATCTAAATAAATAAAATCCATGTCATTAACACGAATTCCTTTTTTTCAGATACAGGGCACACGACAGGCAAAACTTTAGGCGCCTGTCCTGTGAAAGTGGGTTTTCTCGGGGTACTCCCATTTCCCCCCACATCAAAATCTTCAGGCATTGGATTTATAGATCCCAGCCTAGGCAACTCTTTTGCCAGACCCTGGTGCCGTTTGAACTGTTTTGTTTTGATCTGGATTTGAATAATATTCATGTTCACATCTGCTCAACCACTTCCTTTCGGGACAGGTCCCGGCCTTTCTTTCCGCTGCTGCCTTTGCCTCCACCCAAGACAACATTTAGAAGAGACATCCTCCACCCAAATAGTCAAGAATAATAATAATGATTAATTTATTAAAAAAAAACACAAAAAAACCACTTAATCTTAATAACAATCCACGAAAGGGGACGAAGAGGAACCACAACGTTCCTGAACACCCCGGTTAGGGAGAGAACTCTTCTGATTTCTCTCTCTCTAAACTGAACCCCTGCCACGTTAGTTTAGTTTAGTTTAGGTAGCACTGAATGAGAAAAACTAACCTTGTGAGTAGAAGGTAAGTGCCATATCAAAACAAACAAAGTGAAGTTTCATAATCTTGTTTTCTTATAGTTATAAAATAGCTAATGATCACTACTTGTTTTTATAAGTCAGTTTCCAAAATTAATTCACACAGATCATAATTTTTACAAAGTGAAACTATGAAACACATCTTTATAACTCTCTAGGAAACTCCACAGAAAGTTATTACACTCTCATGAGTCCTTACAAACTAATCCAACCTGATGCACAAGGTATTCGAGGTCTCGTAGAATGCTTAGTTTCTCCCTATTGTTTGCCCTCTTGTATCGATCCAGGAGTTCTATTAATATTTCAGTATCAGTTTTCATGTTTATATTTAAAGCAGCAAATTCTTCTTTTAAGGTTTCAATACTTCGAAATGTTGCCCTTATTGTTTCAGCATTCTGAAGAAGTAGTTGTTTGAAACCAGATATAAAAGAGTGAAAGATATAAAAATACAAATGAATTTAGATTAAATCATGGAATTAAATCTACAAAACTTAATAAGTTGGACTTTCTGATGAAATTAAAAGTTTATGCATTCCTAAATTAACACTACTTCATAGCATAATTTCTGTGCATTCATAACTTTTAGTTTTTCTAACACTTCTATCTTGTTCAGGATACATTGGTATTAATTTGTAGAAAAAGATTCTTACAATTACAGCATATTATAGCTCTTTTATATACAACTTGTTTGTTACTGAGATTCATAAAATATTTCCAAACCAACAAAAACAAAGACAAATATGCTGTCAATAACTTAACTAACAAATTATAATCACTTCTTGACAATTGCTTGACCTAAGCGCTGACCTTTTACAGAAGTTTAAGATGATTTTTTGATATCATTGTATTCTACCAACATTTAAAATTTAGCTATGACTCCTGACATTCAAGTTAACATACTATAATCTTCTCATCCTGTATGATACACAGTTTGAATTTTCAAAACTTTAGTATCATACATTTACTGGTCTTTATTTTATAATATCACAATTCTGTGAAACTTTATTAACCTACACTTGCAGATAGAAAAGTGAAAAACCTTTCCAATCAACTTATGTTAGCAACAAAATAAACATTATTCAACTGTTAACACTGCTGAGCATGAATGTCATCATTTATGATTGTGTTTGGTGATTTTTTACAATGTGGAAGCTGCCATATTTACCAAATATTTATGGATGATTGGTGGAGGAATGAAAACTTTTATTATAATGACTATAGATGTTCAACAATTAACTGAAATCAAACTGAGATTATAAGATTTATTTTAATATCTTAACAAAGCAATTGTTTGCAGTAATACATACAGTAAGTAAGTTGTTTGTTGGCCATTAGAAAGATTTACAAGTAGAGTTAAAGATAATTATTCAGCACTCTATTAACTTTATAACAAAAAAACAAGAGTTTAGTATATTGTTTTAATTGCTGTCTTGGAAACAGAATTAAGTTTGTGTTTAAACAAAGTTAATAATTTACAAGATATATTGTTATGATAAGAACTTATATGAAAGTAAAGAAAATGATAGTAGATCCACTACACTACACCTGCCATGTCTAGTGCCAATAATACCTTTTTCTCAACATCAGGCCTCAGGAGACCATCTGGGAAACAACAAATATAACAGAAAACTAGATGTTACCGATATCATGAACACCAACTGTTATGATACGACCCAGATTTTATCCATTTTACCGAAGATTTTTAGGTTAAGGATTATTAATACCAGATTATTTGTAATAATTACAAAAAAAATTATTTGGGTTCAAATAGAGAATATTGATTTATTCCGACATATTTAAATAATAAATATGTTCAAATTTACAGAAATAACCTATGCAAAGAAAGTTGATGTCTTGATAAAAAACATCAATAAACCTAACATAATAAAACTTCTTATGTCTTTAGTAAAACTAACCGAATAAAGTTTCTCATGTTGTTTGTTAATCTAACCTAATCTAAGCTTCCAACATGTTAACCTACCCTAAGCATGTCATGTCTTTCATTAATCTAACCTAACAAAATTCGTGTCTTCAGTAAACATAACACAGCTTGTCAGGGGCAGAGATCCTGGTGGGATACACCCCCCTTCATTTCAGGTGGGGGATATGGTGCATACAATTTCCCCCCCTTACAATTTGGTCTGTTGAATTGTTTTATTGCATCACAGGCCTACAAATTATGTGTTTGTTCTTATGATTCTGTGTTCTTTCCAATCAAATTACATAATTAGGCCTAGATGTAGGCTTTGTCAGAAGTTAAAATGCACTTCTTTAATAAAGGTGTGCTTCTAAGCTTTTCGATCCAAGTGATAATTCATAAGTATCAGTCAGTAGGTCTAAGTATACATTCAAGGCTTGCAAACACTATAACAGAATCTACCTACGTCTTGTACGTAGTGTAAGATTAAGTAAAATTTTCACAACAGATTGAACAGAGCATGAAATTCGAAAATATTACTTCCAAGCGTAAACTCCTGTGGTCTAGATCTGGCAGGCCATTTGTAGCTTGTAGCTGCATCAATCTTATGTGTATATTGTGCAATTTTCCTATGCCATTTGTCCTTTTGCATGTCTAGCCGGTTTTACTGTCGATTGCCTCACTCTCCTAAGCTGCCGAAGCCACTGACCATACTGTATATTTAATTTTAGTTAACGACAGTTTCAGGCTGCTTGGATCCAAACACACTCTACATCACACCCCCTGTGCTCCCTTTAGTCTGAGCTTCGATTTTACAACAGGGCTCATTAGACCTGTGTTCTTTTATCATAGATAATAAAAATATTGTATTTTCTTTTGTAATTAGAATACAAAAGGAGTGATTTCAATGGCCTGAAGCCTCTACTCAAATTGTATTGAGAGTTTTTATTTAGGTATTTTGATACAACAGACATGCTTACAGACATTACATCACATGATTGCCTTTGGATGATCTTTAACAGGAATATAATATATTTGTGATTGTTTAAGTATTTTTTGAGAAATTTGCAATTACTTGTGTTGTAACTAGCACACATTATTGTCCCAGCGATGCCCAGGGGGTCAGTCGGCTTGGTAGTTACTGTGAGCTTTGTATGTTCGACTTAAATACATTGTACAGTCAGTCCTACTTCCATTCTGTTCTATCTTTGTTTGTTGTGTGTTAAAAGTTTTTCAATAAAGACCATATTTTAGCCTGTCGAGTTATCTGGGAAACAGATTCCAATTATGACAAGCAAGCATCTGAACCTTTCTGACATCAGACAGTTCTGCAAGCCAGTTACAAGTACAAGTGATAATGCAGGTGCAGATAATTCAACAACCTCAAGCAATAGAAGAGAAACTTGCCATACAAAGGAACTACCATGTTCATCAGAGGAGGAGTCTGAAAATGCTTTTGCAATTATTGCACGTCATGAACCACCAGATAGTTGTGAAACAAGTTTGTGCAGTAATGAAAAATCTGACACTCCACAGAAACAGCATGGAAAGCCATATCTTCTGGAAGCACAACTAACACCATGACAGGGCGCAAAATATCAACTTCCAGGACAACCGGTTTGACAAGTTCCTATGACTGCACTTTGACAATCAAACTCAAAACATTATATGCTTTCATTGTGCCAAGGCAGAAAATAGAAGCCTTTTTACATAGAAATTGGAGAGGCCAATGGAGTATACCTTCATATCTACCAGTTTTTGCAACTGGAAAAAGACAAAACAGAAATTCAATGAACACCAATCTCCTCTAAGCACAGATTTGCTACATCTCCAGATAGTTCACTTGATATAAGTAACTCCAGTAACTGTCTAGGTACATGATGGAAAAAAGAAGCAGCAAGAAGAATGCAAAAGAAGTCAAGCCAAAATATTCAGAAGTTGACATTTCTTACTGCGTTATGTTTTAGCATTATGTGGACAAACTGATATAGAGGAGAACTTCCTGCAGTTAATGAGGCTCCTGGAAGAGGAGGATCCTGAGTTGACAGCCTACATTCACATCACCCCAGGCTCAGAATGAAACAATAGAAATGTTCAGGCATCAAATACTGAGGAACATAGTAAACAAAGTGCAGCAAAGTAAAATCTTTGCATTAATGTTTGATGGCACTCGAGATGTTACAGGTGCTGAACAGGAAGCAATATGTGTACGATACACAAATGAGAACTTTGACATCCACGAGACATTTCTTGGTTTGTATAGTGTTTCCAATACAACTAGTGAAACAATATCCTCGACTAAACGTGATGCACTGACCAGACTCAATTTACAACTGTCAGGATTAAGAGCACAAAGTTATGATGGAGCCACTAACATGAGTGGTGCATACAGTGGATGCCAGGCAAAAATAAAAGAGAAGCAACCGTCAACTTTGGTTTTTCACTGCATAGCACACAAGGCTAATTTAATAATGCAATATGCAGTTAAAGCTTGTGAATGTGTTCGAGATTCTATCCAGTGGGTACATGAACTTGGTGTCTTGCTTCAGAGGTCAGGCAAATGCAAGACAATCTTTGAAAATATTGTATCGTCAGACAGCCACAATGGTCCAGTTAAATACATTTGCATGTCTAACATGCTGGTTGTGCTGCCTGTCTGCAATTACATGTGCTAATGATCACTACAGTTGATTCTTTGTCTGAATTAGCAAATGAAAAATCAGATGTACCACTGAAAGCAGAAGGTCTGCTTGAGAGATCTGACAAAGGAAAGATAGTTTTAGGACTGTCGATGGCTCATCATCCATTAGCTGCATTAGAGGAACTAAACTGTTCATTCCAGGCAAAATCAGCGAAAGTATCTGGCATGATTGAAACATCTGCAATGACAACTGAGCAATTGCGGGTATTGCGAAAAGATGAAAATCATAAGATATTTGATGAAGCTGAAAAAAAGGTGCCTATTGAACTACCACGCATTCACAGACCCCCAGAAGGATCACAGGTGATGGCTCAGCACACCATCCTGCAACAGCTAGAGATTACTACAGAAGCCAATATTTTGAATTTGTGAACACAGTCATAGAACATCTAACCACTAGATTCAATGCAGACAACTATGACTTGAGGCAATATCTGGCACTTGAGAACATGATCACATCTGGCAAGATTGACAACTCGGTTATAAACTTCTGTCCAGAAATCTCTGCACAGCGGTTCGAGTTTCGGTTGCCCATGTTCCAAGAAACAATAAAAGCAGTATCTCTGAAAGGTGCGAAGAATGCTTGCTGTAAAATGCATGAAACAAGTCAGCAGATGTTTAGTGAAGTGTTTCTTCTCATGAAAATTTTGCTTGTATGTCCAGTATCCAGGTGCGAATGTGAACGCAGCTTTTCCGCATAAAAACGGTTGAAGACGTGGTTATGATCAACTATGTCTCAGTGCCGCCTCAACCATGTGGCAGTTTGTCACAGTCACAAAGATTAGGTTGACAAGATAAATATAGAAGAGCTTATGAAAGAATTCATAAACAGATCATCACAAAGGAGGTCTACGTTTGGTGACATGTAGACAAGAGGACTAAATGAATCTTACTTCAGTGAAAAGTATGAATAATTGTGTGCTACCTTGCAAGAGTTTGCAAAGATATTTTAATTATTTTTATCAAACAACATGAACAGTTTTTTTCAGTAGATATAAGCTTATCAAAGGTAATTACTAATTTTATTAACATTTGAAAACGTAATTCATGCAATGAAAATTATCAGTAACCTTGTTAAGTATAATGGCCATCTTTTATACTGTGCAGTCTGTAGGAATAAATTCGTGTGGCAGTTAATTTGCCTTTAGTCTATTAACATTTTGAAAATTGTTCACAACATTTCACTTAATCAAACCTACATGGAAACCTTGAAGTACTGTGGCAACAAGATTACTCTGTGACTGCATGTTTACAGCTTTCATGTTCACGTAATCAGAAATTACCAATTTACAAATTGAACAGTCCACATAAGTGATAACAAAAATCACCCTCTCCCCATCGGGTGTAAAAAGTCTATGCCCCTGCAGCTTGTCATGTCTTTTGTCAATCTAACCTTACAAAACTCCTCATGTCTTTCAATAACAATAAACATTTATTAAAACAGATTTCAACTATGTATTTACCTGACCAGAATCTCCTTGATACTCTTCAGCTCTGAATGACTTTAAAGCTTCTTTAAGTTCTTTATGAGAAAACTCTGTTTTCTGGTCACCACCAGCATCCCAGTTTGTAGCCTCTTCATCAGCAATAATAGGAGAATTTGATTCTATTGAATCTTTGTCCATTTCCTTATCCAAGAGTTTTGCTTCTTTTATTCCTGTTTGTAAATTCATTCTGATATGGAGTCCTGGAGGAATAGCCTGTCCTGAGAGAAAGAATTCCATTTGTTTTAAAAAATATGATACATATACATTTTATATGACTAAAAATGTATTCCTTCACTAAAACTATGGCATAATAATCTTTGACGTTAAAGACTGTCAAATGTCTTTGAAACAAGTGTGATTTTAAGAACTCTATATTTGTGAAAGCTGTAATTACCATTCCATTGATAAATTTATTTAAATTTATTCAGCTCTAAGAAGTTAAAAGCAAAGAAGAATGGATAACAAATAAGTTTTGTTTGTTTGTTTTTGAAAAAAGCCACATTTGGCTATATCCATCATGGGGAAACAAACCCTGGATTTTAGTAATACAATTCCATAAACCTTACAGCAACAACATTTCAACCAATCTATATCCACCATGTCCAATGCTAAGGAGGACGGTGATCTTGCTTGCATCTTATTTAACACTTCTTTTTCATTGCTTGTTTGCAGTAGTATATCTTGTTCTTGATCTGATGGAAGGCTACTACTGTCCTTGTCAAGACCAGAGGGAAAAACGATGACTGTTGATGATAAGTAGAAAAATTTGAATCATGGTTAGAAGAGCTTGAAAATATTTTCTGCATACATGCTGAGCTCAAGTATTAAAAATAAATGCAAAAAAATAAGACACACACGGTTGGCCTGTCAGCTGCACAAAAAGTGCTCTGATTAACTACAAGATTTATGCTGCTGACATGACCAGTCATAACATTGTGGATTTGTGTCCAATTTAAAAAACTTAATTGCAATCATCGTATCTAACTGTAAAACACATTCCAGATAAATTTCATTAAAACTGAATTAATCCCATGTTTTATGGCTGAGGTGAATCTGATTGAGGAAGAAATCATGTGTTGAGATGAAAACAAAGAAAAATGTAACTCATGAGAAAAACTTAACACTCCTACGAAAAAAATATTTACATCCACTAAAGTGATACCGTTAGTGGATGTTTTAAAAAAAAAATTTGAATATTATTTTGCAAATCTCTGAAAAGTCAAAATATTATTGCTCCTTAAAATATAAAGGGATAGGGTCAGTTAATGGCAATTTTATTTAAATACAAAGTTATAAGCCTAATATTAATAACATTTCAAGTTGCTCTGGGGCCTATTAGGCCCCAATTTTCATAGTTGTGTTAAACTGATAAGAAAAATAAAGCAAACAAACTTCTAAAAAAAGAAATATGTGAGGAAAAAGGTGAAAGTTATTAAGATATGAATCAATAACAATATATTAATATATATAAATTAATTAACACTAATAGGTAAGTAATATAAATGCATATATTACTATGTACACATGAACTATAGTAATACATTTTAAAGTAAACTTAAAAATAGTAAATCAAAACAGAATAGTTCTGATACATGTTTTTATATGTAAAAATACACTTAAACAAATTTAGTGTTCACTCCCTAATTAACATGTTTGATGAAAGTAAAGCCTTTCTTCAATGTTTTATTGACAGATAAGATCATACTAAGAAATAAACTAAAGCTTTTACTTTAACACTTACTTTAATTAATGAATTATGATTTGAATCTTTGAAAAATACTACTGGAATATATATAAATGTTTTAATAAAGTTAAATTTAATTACTATAATAATAATAATTTTGTTTTACAATGAGTAATATAGACTTTAGGAAATATAAGATAATTGATTTCATACAAAAACATTACTTTGCTGAGATAAAAACAATAACAGTTCAAATCTCGAGGTCCTATTTCTCAGTGTTTGGAATACCTGGTTTAATTTTCTGCCAGTCTTTAGTAGCAATAAATGGTTCATCGGTGCTTTCTTCCTCAATTTTCACCTCATTTTCATGGCTTTCTTGCTTGGTGTCTATTAAAACTACTGCTTTAGTGGCTTTTGATCTCTCATCAGTTCCAAGAATGCTTTTTACATCAATCATCATCATAATGCCTAAGACCATCCAGAAATGGTAAAACCTTGCACCTCTTTCAGATTTCATTTTTTTTTCTTTATGAATGTTTTCTTTCAACAAACTGTGTTTTCTAATGTAGCTTATATGATTTTTCTCATCTGAAATATTGAAACAGCTTCACTTCATTCATTAGAAATACCTAAACCACATTTAGAGCTAATACATTTCATATAATAAAAATTTAATACTGAGACTAAAACAAAGTAGGCTAAAGGGTATGTTTCTTCATAATATTATAAAATATTGTATAATATTTGATGACCACATTTACACCAAAATTAATTACATATTTTATATTGGAATATAATTAACTCATAATCTTAAATAAGTTAACTCTTGTACGCTGAACAAAACTAAGTAAAAAAATCTATAAATTTCACTGACAGAACTATTACAGTTTTAAAGTTACTGTAGAAAGAGTTGCAACTTTTCTAAGATGTATTATATGCATTACCATTTTACCAGTAGAAAAAGCTGTAAGTTTTCTATCTGAAATCCACAGAATGTATAACCATTGTATCAGTAAAAAGAGCTATAGTGACATTTCATTCCGTTACAGTACAAATTTTAGTCACATTATAACAATGATTACAGCATCTAGTCGTAGATGCCTCTTGCTACATTTCTGGTTTTTCTTAAACTAGAAATAAACAACTATGGACAATAAGAGACCATTTACTTCCTCCCAGCTGGTCCTGCATGCCACTTGTAAAAAGTTTAATGCAGTCCTTTCATTTTCATGAAACATCAATTCCCATCTTAAGCTCCTGTAAATTACTCATCTCCACCTCTCTAAATAGCAACATATTTCACATATCAGTTACATTTTCAGAATAATAAATTATTTTAGCTTGTCTTTTACAACCCTTATATTTGTGTCCTCCCATCCTATTGTCTTCATAATACAGCACAAAATATAATCACAGGTCTCAATTCTACCAATTCCTCTTACCATAATCTCTTACCTTTCTTTACTCAAGAGAAGTTAAGTTAAAGAATCTTATTTGGAACATAAACATCCCATCCCTGGAATAATCCTGGTAACACCAACAAGTTAATATCCATTCTTAGATAAGAAGACCAAAATTGTACTTAGTACACTCTTTTCCACAATGGTGAAAGTTGAAGGTCCTAACAAACTCAAGAACTATCAAGGGGAATACAGATAATGGTCCAAATTTTTATTGTTATACCACTAGGTCACATTAGTGATTTGTATAATTAGCTCTTAGTAATCAATGCCTATAAGTACACCTAAAGTTCCCTTACCTTTGATACTAGCAACCAAACATTAATTTAAGGGCTTGATCACCTTACTGAAATATAAATATTCCTTTACTATTCTATGAAAATAAACCAGGTTTAGTGAACATGGATTACTTGAATAAGATAATAATAATAATAACTGTTTGTGGCATTAGTATGTAAATCCAACTGAGACACTGTATATTATAAATCATCAATTAAATATCAAAGCAAGAAGTAATGGGCTGATACGTTCAATAATAACCCAACAAAAAACAACATATCTTTGAATAATTCAACATGTAATATTATTACTGTTTTGTAGCACTTCTGGGGTTAGGGGGTATAATAAGTAAATGAGGAATTTGTATTTTAATTAAAAACTATTTTTCAGCCAATATGCTTTTGGAGGTTATAACGATTACGGAATTATGCACATATAAAGAGAATGTTTGTGGGGGTTATAATGATTATGAAATTATGAACATATAAACAGAATGTGTTTGAAAGACGACTAACCTAAACATTTATATTTGCTCCAAAAATGTCATCCATAAATTATTATTTCGGTACGTACTAAACTCTAAAATTATATTCACATTATAAGCATAATTGTTACATTAACTATTACGCAAACGATGTAAATATCATTTACCTGCAATGGCTGTAGTAGTACTAATTCTACTTACATTAGTAAAATTATACACTGAGTTATACTTATTAACCATTTAATGACTTACGCTAGTACAAATTAATATATAATAAAGTTTCAAAATAATGCAATGCTGATATACTCATTAAAAAAGTCTAGACTAATTGAACGTTAACACTATTATAAATACTATTGTTATTAACCTTAAGCCTATTAATTTGCAAACATAATGCTAATATTATGATTTAATTGATCCTTTTCAATACCTGCCATACGAACCATTTACGAAATGGTAATAACGTCGTAGCTGACTAAAACAAATATCAAATTGAATTATTTTTCACTTTTTTTATTACTTGTACATTACAAGCACATTTAACTGTCAGTCCAAGTTTATATTTTGATTGCCCTTTGTACTCGCAAACACGTGTGGTTACGAAACAACGCCATGTGTCACAGCGTCTCCAATGGTGAAAAAACTCTAAATATTGCATAAGATTGTCATTTTATATTAACATAGTTGTTGTTGTTGTTTTGAATTAAGCACAAAGCTACACAATGGGCTCTCTGTGCTCTGCCCACCACGGGTATCGAAACCCGGATTTTAACGTGTAAGTCCGCAGACATACCACTGAGCCACTGGGGGGGGCATATTAACATAGAAAATTACATCAACTTGACTGCACAAAAAATGTCGGTTAAAAGTACTACGAGTATTATAAATTCATATTAATAATTCAGATATATAAAGATTTCTAAACGGCTATTTAAAAAACAATTGTATAAAGTTTCTTCACAACTTTAAAAGATGTTTAATATAACTGAGGTTTCTAACATTAGCACAATGTTTGTTTGTTTTGAAATTTTGCACGCACACACATACATATATGTATACTATGAATTATTAATCACACATTATTTAAAAACCAATTTATTCGCCTTACTCTGCGGACCAACTATTATTTATTTAACTTATTTTCCTGAAAAGGTTTGTTGTTGTTTTTTAATTTCGCGCAAAACTACACAAGGGTTATTCGCGCTAGCTGTCCCTAAATTAGCAGTGTAAGACTAGAGGGAAGGCAGTTAGTCATCACCACCCACCGCCAACTCTTGGGCCACTCTTTTACCAACGAATAGTGGGATTGACAGGCTGAAAGGACGAGCATGTTTGGTATGACGGGAATTCGAATACGCAACCCTCAAATTACGAGTAGAGTGCTTTAACCACTTGGCCCATGCCGGGCCCCTTGAAAATGACTCCAAGGTCGCCTAGAGGGGTAACTTGTTTTATCTGCTTGCATCGTTACACAGTAGTGTGTTATCTATCAGTCAGTTAGAAGACACTAAAAATACATCACGTAAAGGATGCTTAGCACTGCAATTTGTACTGTCGTGACATCACTAAAACGTGCGCATGCTATGAATCACGAGAAGAACTATGCACTCTGTACGCTCAACACAGTATTACATATAAACTTCAAAAGCAAGAAATAAAAAAAAATATTGGCTTTTCTTAATTTCGATTTTATTTGCTCTTGAAACAGAACACCTTTGGAGAACCTACAAAAGTACATCTACTCATACCTAATTGGTCCTGAATTTTTTATTAGTTTTTTTATCTTGTGTCATATCTAACACTTGTTGTAATTATTTAGTTCGGTACTCACGAGGATTTATTGTTTATTGAATTTCGCACAAAGCTACTCGAGGGCTATCTGTGCTAGCCGTCCCTAATTTAGCAGTGTAAGACTAGAGGGAAGGCAGCTAGTCATCACCACCCACCGTCAACTCTTTGGCTACTCTTTTACCAACGAATAGTGGGATTGATTGTAACATTATAACGCCCCCACGACTGAAAGGGCGAGCATGTTTGACGTGACGGGGATGCGAACCCGCAGCCTTCAGATTATGAGTCGCACGCCTTAACGCGCTTGGCCACTCAAGAGGGCAAATTACTAGTTATTGAAGTACTTAAGGAACATGAGCCCATCAATAATTAAACTATTTTACTCCTTATTCTACATACCGATTATTTTGTTTATTAACCCTTTAGCTCTAGAACAACCTTTAATTGGGTCTAATGACAAGAAAGACGTGTTTAAGTGTCTCTCTCTATTCCCCAAGGGACGTAATCTTCCCCTGGTCGACCTTTGAAACTTTTTATCCAATAAAACAATTATTTTGACAACGCATTCCGTGGGAACGCTGGGATCGTTAGAAACTTTTCGCACATGAGATGGGCTACGTAGAGAAACAAAACTTAATGGGGCCACAAATGAAACTCATAAGTTGATTTCATGGAGAGAACAAAACCCAACAAATTCACAATCTTCGGTTAAATGCTGGTTCAGGAGTACTTTAAATTATACGTCGACCAAGGTTACAAAGCAGTTGGTTTCTTTACAATACAACATTAACAATAAAATGAAAATAATTATGCAGAACTACAGAAAAAAAATCTTACCATATCTACTTAACTTTCGTGTAAATGTTTATATTAAATACGTATTTCAAGTTTATATCGTTCAGGAAACTGTCTCTGTTAAAGCTTTTTTCTTTAAAAATTATCTCCTACTCCCCTGTATCTCAGAAGCATATGCGAGGGTTTTTAATTTAAAGATAGTTCTTTGGGAAGTTTTGTCGTTAAATAACAAACAAATTCTGTCGAATACATAGAACCAAAACAGAAATGTGGAGAAACTTAAACTACAAAAAATGATTAATGTTAAAATAAATGTGTTATTATTGAATGCCTTTCTTCTGGAACATTAAAAGATTTATTTTACCATTAACCATTTGCGGTGGTATTATTTTTTTCAATTTTAAATTTTCGATTTTATTAAACCATATCGGTTCTTTAGCTGATTTTTTAAAACGGTGATTATTACAAGTGATGTTATTATATCGGGTTTCCTGAGATTACAAAAGTATTTAATTTATTTTGAACAATATGTCAAATAACTTCATGATTAGGTTTAACGCAGTGGCGTAGCAACTACTTTTGCCGCCCGTGGCGGTCGTAGGATTTGCCCTTCCCCCGCTGGCCGTTGATATTCCGTTAACCTTCAAAATTCCAGAAAGTCCTCAAAATATTTATTTTCATTTTGGTATAAAATTTCAGATTTTTTGTTAGCTTTTTATTATTTTAATTTTTTTCTATTTCTACCCCCCTCAAAATGTCGCCCCCTGGCACGCCCCCCCCTTGCTACTCCACTGGTTTAACGTAACTTTATTGGGCCATTGAAAAATGTCCAACAATTGATTCTAGATCCACAGTTATACTGTCATCCAAAGTCTATCTTAATTTTTGAATTTATAGTGTTATTTAACAACTTTAACAAAGGCAAGTTATCAACATAAAAAATTATAAAATCTTAGCTCAGCAATGATTAAGAGTTAAATAAATAAACCGCTTTTACAACGTCATAAAGAAAAAACTTACAATGGTTAGAAAACACTCATTCAGGAGTTGAGTACCTTCACTGCTAGCATTATTTAGGATAGCTTCAGACGTTTAGATTAGTCTTAAATCCAGATATTAAGCTAACAAGGCAAATGAATAATGATAATGAATAGTATATAATGAAAGTAAATATGTTATATGTATTATCTTTTAATCAATACTGATAACAAAAGTAACATTAAAGTAAGTTTATTTTATACATATGGAAACGACTGTTTTGAGTTCAGAAAATTTTTATGTAGAAGAGCGAACAACGTTTCGATCTTCGGTCATTTCTTACCAGTAAGAAATCTAAATAAATACTGTTTTTTTTACTTCCACCAAAAGCAACTTTTCTTTATTTTAGAATACGACTGATAGAAAAAAAATTTGAAATGACAGGAATCAACTTATATGATGCATTGTTTGTTGATGGGATAGAGATGGATGGAAGGCTCGATAGTCGTACTGAAGAAAAGAGCTCCTTCAAAGACCTTTGGTCAGATTTAAATCGATAGAATGTTTTGAAAGAAAATATTATATACACCTTTCTTGAACATTTTGTACAATACATGCATTCCACACCATCTAACTGATCCAAAAAATAAATTAAATATAATACTTGCATCATTATATTTATATATATTTATGCTCAATGTTACAGTGTTTCTTTGAATTCGATGTTTTACTTTATAAAAAAGTCCGGACTTCTTGGACCACGTATTACTACCTTGAAAGACCTCCACTGATTACATATACTATGGATTTGTTTAATAATTAACCACACATTTTCAAGAGAACAGACGTTGAATAATTACTGAGTTGAATTGTGATTCTAAGAGTTCATAAATTGCGGTCTGTTGTCAAAAAACAAGCTACGAAATATGAAGCTGCGTCGGAGCTATAAGAACGACAGTCCAATTTTTGTTTGGTCTTACAGAAAAGCTCAGTAGTTGGTCGATTGGCTATCTTTATATCAATTCAAAATTTGGGTTTGGATAATTTTGACTTTCGTGCAAAGGTACACGAGGACTATCTGCGTTAGATGTTCCTAATTTTGCAGTGTAAGACTAGAGAAAAGTTAACTAGTCATCACTACCTACCACCAACTCTTTAGCTACTCTTTTACGAACGAATAGTGGGATTTACCGTCACGTTATAACGCTCCCACAGCTGAAAGGGTTTGGTAGGACGGGGATTCGAGTTGAGTGTCTTACTCACCTGATCATGCCAGGCCCCAAAATTAAGGACGCTATGTACAGTTAGCTGTTTTAAATTTTTACACATGATAATAAAACAAATATATTCAATGCTAATCATAGATAAATTTGAATAATTAACCACATGTTTATCATGTATGTGTAAATATATCAGGTCATCCCTGAAGTAATGTCCGATTTTAAGTTCAGAAAAAGAGAAAAGATTTCAAATGCTTTTCATGTTAGTTAATCAATAGTATATGTTCCATTGTTATTAATTACTTCCTGCCAACAAACTTCTGAAAGCCACTTCTATAAAATTTTTGGGGTTTGGAGGAAAAGAACGTATAGAGGGTAATTTTGCCATCTTCATGTGTTCCAAGCTCTTTTCCATCAAGATAGTTCTGTAGACTTTGGAACAGTTGATAATAAGTCAGAGCAAGGTCATGGAAAATAAGGAGGATGTGAAAGTCTTTCCCAGTCTAGCTCTTCAACCTATGCAGATGTGATCCTTGCTGTATGAGACCGTGCATTATCCTGGTGTAACACAACACCTATACGATTGATAAAAGCAGACCTCTTTTCTTTCAGTGCAACATTCAAGCGCTCTGACTGTTGACAATAGAAGTCTGATGTAATCATTACACTGAGTCGCAACAGCTTAAAGCGGATTACACCAATAATATCCCACCAAACGCTTAGCAAGACTTTCCTAGGGTGGTGGTCCATTTTTGACTGTGCTTTAGCCAGTGTGCCTGCACTAAGTCATTGTCTGCGGCGCTTAACATTTTTATAAAATATCTGTTTTAAATCTCCAGTCACTAACCTATCCAAACAAGTTGAGTTTCGATCACGAGAGTGCGGTGAAGTGTAAATGTCCACTCTTGCTCTAAGGTTAACTTCTATCAAATCATGAGACCCGTTTTCTAAGTTTTGGCACATTTTCAAGCTGTTGCAGATGACTGTAAACTGTTGAATAGGTTGAATTAAGCTTCTGTGTTAGTTCATCAACTGTTACAGCACAACTTTCGTCAAGTGTAGCCAGCAGCAAGTCATCATTAAACTCAACAGATAGACCTGAACGTGGCGCATCACTTAAGCTGTGGTCACCTGATCTGAGCTTTTGAAACCACCTTCGACATTTTTGTTCATTGATAGATTCTGCACATTAAACACCTCGAATGTTTAGTGTAGTTTCTGCTGCACTATTGCCTTTACCAAATTTATAAAGCACTATATTCTTGATGTGCTACTCCGACCATCCATCTTCATAAAGGATTATTTGATTAATGATCTGAAAAAGTGGTTGATTTAGTTTCTCTTATTTGTCTGAACATTTTATACATATCCTACTACATATTTTAGACATTAAAGCTTTCTACTAAGAGAGAAATGCTGATGCACTTCCTGTATTAAGTTTTCGGACATTACTTACGGGATGGCCCCCCAGTGGCTCAGCGTTATGTCTGCGGACTTACACGCTAAAATCCGGGTTTCAATACCCGTGGTGGGCAAAGCACAGATAGCCTATTGTGTAGTTTTGTGCTTAATTCAAAAACAACAACTTATGAGATGACCTGTTATGTATTGAATAATTAACTACACATGTACCCTGAGTATACTGAATAAATATATCCACGTTTATCGTGTTTATATTAAATAATTAATCATGTGTTTATCGCATGGTGACAATAAGTTTATTGTGAATATGTTAATTAATTAATTTTAATGTAGTCTGAGAAAAAATTAAGATTGTTTTCTTGTTTTATATCGTATTTTTTATAATTTGGTTTAAGTTGAGAGCTATTTTTTACTAAACACTCCACTTAATTCTGTTGCCTCTTTCACCAACAAGAAATATTTTTCACTGTATTGTGCTGTCTCTTCCACCAGCAACAACTGAACAAATTATTGTGGACCAACCAAGATTACTGTCATATCGGTAACTTACTAGTCTGACCGATAATTACACAAACACCAAAGCTCCGGTGCACTTCTGTACTCACAAGACCAGCGGCTGTCCAGTGTTCACCTGTAGCCACATCATCGTTGAATGAAGAGCGGCTTGAGTTTAATAGTGGAGGCCTACCTAACAATGATAATGTTGTGTTCCACTTAGG
Organism: Carcinoscorpius rotundicauda; assembly: GCA_011833715.1. Taxonomy (NCBI): domain Eukaryota; kingdom Metazoa; phylum Arthropoda; class Merostomata; order Xiphosura; family Limulidae; genus Carcinoscorpius; species Carcinoscorpius rotundicauda. The sequence goes on along the minus strand of CM022391.1, from coordinate 115,142,415 downwards.
GTCGATCAGTTTTCAGGCTAAAGAGGACCTTTTGTTTAATAGCCGATAATGACTGAAAACCGTTTAAGTGACATCTCTGGGATTTGATCAGGACCCGAAAGAAGCAAACTTTCCCACAGGTTGGCGGCGTTAGTCCAATATAACATCATCAAGACAAACCGTAAATTGTAAGCCGTGGGGAAATGTACGCTTCTACTGTTTCATTGCCCCTCATCAGGGCTATCGATGACGACGTTAATGGCTACACTGTCGTAAAACTTCGACTACCGTCTTGCAAGCCGACTTCGTTACTGTAGAAAGTCACTGACACACGTTTGTGAAAACTGTATTAACAGCGAAAGAGAAACAAAAGTGATTATAAAAAGAAGAAACTAATCAACATTAATATATTCAGTATATATGACTAACAGAATTGGGGACACATATTAAAGAATTTTTAAATAGATTATGTAAGTTATGGCACTTCTGAGCTGTTTGTAATTAAAGATTAACCTCGTGGTATGACTATCACATCATAGTGGGATTGACCGTCACATTATAACGACCCCACGGCTGAAAGGGCGAGCATGTTTGGCGTGATGGCGATGCGAACTCGCGACCCTCAGAGTACGAGTCGCACGCCTTAACACGCTTGCCTATGCCGGATCATTATTAGATGTAACCATCTGTTCAATCAGTCATGGTGTATTCTTCATTTTTAAGGTCGACACAGCGTTTTTTTTGTTTTTTTTTATCTATCCCTTGGTGTTTACACTAAAGTTTTAAGTTAAAGTTCTGATTTCCAATCCATTTTCTAATGTTATCGGTCTGACTCTCGCTCCTCCCTTGGTTTAACCTTACAGTCTTACCTCAGACCTGTTAACGTAAAGTGCTGATACTTCTTTTTCCCATATTTATCCAGTACGTGCCACTTAGTTTTCTTTCTATAACAGTAATTCATCTTCAAAACACCTTCTCACAAGTGCTTTAACCTGTCGTTATTTTAGCAGGTCGGGTTCACTGTTTCATTCCGTAGGACTGACCATATGCATAAGTTTAATAGTTAGTTGTTCCGTTTTAGTCTGACATTCCTCGTGAATAATTATTTGAAATAGATAAATAAATGTTAACCACTAGCACATAGGTCGAGACTTGTCTTCAGGCCAGATACGAAATATTGTAATCAAATCATTTTAAACTGTATAGACTACATTATCATCACTATCTTGGCTGAATAGACTATATTACTAACACTATCCTGGCTCAATATACTATATTACCAACATACTCATAGTTGAAACAGGTGAATCTCGTTAAAATTATGCAAAAATGTAAACATGTGTATGTATAATTACATACATAATAACACGTCTCTTGGTTTACAACATTAAAGATTGAAATAACCAGTTTTAGGATCATTAGAATAGAAAACGTTGTTATTTCGGTTTGAAATTATTTCACCTCAAACAGAAACCTGGGATAAATAGAGCCAGAGGTTTAGAAATTTCGTTCTTTTTCACCCTACTAATGATTTAATAAAAACAGGGACGCTAAATGGCGATACTAAGATTTGATGAACAAAAATTTGGACAGTGAGGATTGATTAACTTCAAGGGCAAAGAACCTATCAGCATTTCTATTGGGCATAGGAAGCTTATTAGAAGGTTTTTCTAGATGTGATTGGTGAACCTTTATTCTGTAACTCCGCCTTCTTGAAAGCGAAAGGAAATGCTAAGTTGAGAGTGGACAGAGCAGAGCTATGACCGCTGATTGGGTGTGGCGCTACCTACACATTAAAACCTAAGATATTCGTTCATTCCGATGTGAGCTTCATTAGGTGTGTAAGTTTTAACTAAAAAGTGTGACTATAGTTGTTTTGAATGATGCGGAAACGCATGTTACCATTCTCGTATCCGATGCACTGGCCCACGTGCCTCAACGTGACGTCCGCTTCCCCGATTACCGACGTTAGACCGCTGGTGTTTGTAAACGTCCCCGAGATCGACCTCGGTAAACCTCAAGATAAAAAAACTTCCTTTTCTATAGAATCTATTCTGGGGCTGGAAAGCGGCAAGTCGCAGTCTTTAGCGGTTCCAACTCGTTCGAAACAGCGGGAAACTACAAAGCTTTATTCCAGAAACATCAAAGCTGTCAGCGTGGAAAGGTCCAAACTTGGTAAGTTAGTAATTGTCTCAACTTGATAGGTTAGATGCAATAGTATTATTTCATTACTTGTTTTGCCACAAGGTTGACTGCAGTCTCTGTATGAGTCAGTTTTCACCACATCGAACTATTAGATAATAGTTGTATCAAACCAACAAAACTTTGTAACGTTTTATATGTTTAGTAGAGGTTTGGGGAATAAAACATATTATTCGTAAAAGTGGTGGGTCGGCAGCTGGAATACATAAGTATTCAGTTACAATGTCCGGTCACGTTACATGTGCATGATACTAGTAAAAGCTCTCGTCCTAAAGATGATGACGACACTCTCGAGAGGGGTTTGTTTGGCGAATGACAGGGGACGATTCGTAGATCAGGATTTACCGCTGTGTGGCTATCAGTGATAAACGATGTGATTGAGATCAAAGCGCTTTAATTTAAAACAGATTTTACTTTGAAACGAAACAAAGGAATTGATGTGGGATTCATTGTTATGAGCCAAGCGTGAAAGTTTGTGGTTTTATACTAATCGTGTAGTTACGTGGATTTTAGGAAATTATTTCATTATATGTATGTTAAGTAGCCAAGTTTAGATATTAATTTGAACATTGTTGATGTGGGGTTATTTTTTATAATATTTACATGTAATCATTTAGATGATGCTGGTGAACAGTCGAACCAGAGAGTAATGATACAGGGAGAAGGCAACCGTAAGACAATTTCGACTAAGACCAAGAGGATACGAACGATTTTCTCCGTCGAACAGCTGAATCGCCTCGAAGCTGAGTTTCAGCAACAACAGTATATGGTTGGTCGGGAGAGGTCGCATCTGGCGTCGGAACTTAACCTAACAGAAGCCCAGGTTAAAGTGTGGTTTCAGAACAGACGGATTAAGTGGAGAAAACAGCACTACGATGCTCAAATACGGAAAGAAACGAGGCTTGACCACGACACTGACAGCTTGTTGACCCCAGATAATATGCAAAACGTGTAGGGTGATATTCAACAGAAGTATCTAGTCGACATGCGCGACAACAAGTTGTGGTCAACACAATCCTTACACAAGTTCTAAACTTTTATGGAAAATAGATAAAAGGAGGAATAAACCCTCCCAAATAATCTGTTACTTTAATATACTTGTACATATTGTTGAAGGTATGCCTTATTATCCACACTTTATATATAAGTTATTTTAATGCTCAAAACATATCTCCTACCTTTGGCAAGGCTGGAGAATGTGCTGGTGGTAACATCAATACTTTAAGAAGTAACATCTCTAATGGTAAAAGACAATAATGGAATATATCTAAGGTACACATTTGTGGTAATATCTCTATTAGTAAAAAGTAATGGTGTAACTCGAAGACCCGTTCGTGGTAACATCTGACGGTAAAAGTAAGTAATGGTGTATCTATGGTGCATGATAGTAACGTCTCTAATCATGGTATACCTAAAGTACATGGTGGTAACATCTTATAGTAAAAGTCAGCAATGTTATGTTAAGAGTACATGGTGACATCATCTCTAACATTACATGTCAGTAATGGTATAACTAGGGTACACACTGATGGTAACATGTCTACTATTACATGTCAATGTTTATAACTCGGCTTCATGTCAGTTGTGATAATTTATGTGAAACTGATATTGTTAAAACTTATTAATAACGTGTGTATAGTTTTAACAGTAAAATCAATTAAAGATGGTTTTATATAAAACAGTAATTCCACAGATCTGTAATTAATATTATTCCTTATTATATTTAAAAAAATATCTTTGCTGTTCTGATGTTTTTGTTTCTTTTTTTAATAAAGCGTGTATTAGCACCATGCGTACGAGATCTTATGACTAAATAATTTAGAATAATTTATGGAATGTTTGTGAACCGTTCGTAAACATTAACATTAATAGAGGAACTATAACGAAAATTGGATGTTAAATATATTACATGCTTGAAGATGTTCTGGATAACAGTCAATGATTTTAACAGAGATTGGCAAAACTGTTAAAAATTAGTAAAGTTAATACTCGTAAGCTTATGTTTACATTAAAGTTAGAACACGCAATTAAAACTGAGTTGAGAATGTATGATTAAGTTTATACGAGACTAGGAAACGTGGTTAAAACAGATAAAACGTTGGATGACTTGCTGTTTAGACACAAATCCTAACTTTTTGAGGGTTGTTTATACACACATCCCCTTGAACTCTACTAATCAAATTAGGGTTCAGTATCAGTTCAATTATTAGCATGCAACCAAATTTCTTCATAAATTCAAAACTACGTATTGGTTTGTTTCTACTGTAATCATATTGGTATTTATGTATTAAAATCTTCAAGTCAGTTTCTTTAGTCACTTATAGAATGCTGTAAGAGAAATATTTAGTCAGAAAAATGGTGAGAATACTCTAAAATATTTTTTTAAAATTTGTATATCTAATTGAGCTGGTGGTGATGTAGCTTCTTAATACATTTTGCAACTTTACGTGACGAGTCTAACTTTTTGTTTGGTGAAGCAACGGCGCCTCAGATGTACTACGATATCTTGTAGAAAACAAACGAGATTGTGTTCGTCAACTTGTGACATGAACAACGCGACTTAGTTCATTCTTTAACACTACCAGTGATTCACTATTCACAGACGATCGAGGTTATGTGAGAATTAACATTCCAATTATAAGCTGTAATTTTAATCATTAAAGGGCAGGCATCGCTACTTGATTCACTTACATATTTTATAAACTGGTCGCAAGGTTTTGTTATTAAATGACAAGTTTGTGGAAAACCTAAGAGTTCAAAAATTGTAAACAGAGGCCCTTCTTTAACTTGATGTATAATATTGACATTAATAGAGCCCGCTGGCCCCCTTTTGTTTAACTGAATTGCCATTTAGGCCTAAATCCCCACTTTATCATACAGGTGCTTTAAATGTATCTAAGGTACATTTGCGATTTGGTAGTGGTAGCTAGATTATTGTATTACATTAATTTTTTGAATAGTAACCACATTAATGCAAAGAGTGTCGAATTTTACAATTCTACTTCGGTCCTTGGTGTTGTCATTAAACAAAGCCAATTGCGTCAAGTGTTCTCAAGTTAAAATTCAATAACAACGATATTCTACTGAGCACAGCAATTTTAAAGCCATTTATTATTAACTGTGATATAAGAAGTAGAATGTTTACATAGTGGTAGAGTTCTCATGTACCTGTAACTAAAGCAGGATATCGTTTGGCCATTTTTAGTGATGTCCTTTTCGAGACATCTTATTTGAGAAACAGGTTAGAGTTAATCTAAAACAAAACTTTATACAGCCAAATATGTCGATATATCGTCGCTTCAGCAAACAACATTGGAAGATTTTGTGCTCACAAAATGAGCTAAAAGTTTAATAATTATGTCATACATGGTTCAGTTACTACTGCATACAGTCTTTAAATGCTAATTTGGTAGGTCACACCATTACTTTTATTTCAGCAAAGAACTGTATGTATCTGGCTGAGATAACATATTATTTAGATTATCTAGTTGGTATAAACCACTATATAAGAAGAACGTTTTCATTCTTTAGAATAAATAATTAGAAATGTTACGGATAATATAATTATTAGCACTGTATATTATTAGTTATAGTATTGCATTACAAACAACCATAAAAATATATTAGTAAATAACACAACTTGTTTGTTTGTTTTTGGAATTTCGCACAAAGCTACTCGAGGGTTATCTGTGCTAGCCGTCCCTAATTTAGCAGCGTAAGACTAGAGGGAAGGCAGCTAGTCATCATCACCCACCGCCAACTCTTGGGCTATTCTTTTACCAACGAATAGTGGGATTGACCGTCACATTATACACCCCCACGGCTAGGAGGGCGAGCATGTTTAGCGCGACGCGGACGCGAATCCGCGCCCCTCGGATTACGAGTAGCACGCCTTACGTGCTTGGCCATGATAACACAACTTTAAGCTTAATATCCGTGTAAAGTTCACAAAATACTTCTTGTATAAAAAATTTATGTTTTTAATTCTCATCAGATTGGGATACTTTTAAAAAGCTTTTTAGTGAGGATGAAGTTGTTTCTTAACTTTTCGAGGGTTAAAGATAGTTGGTATAACGTAATTAAATGACAATTTGCGACAATCGCCATCGTTATCTTGAACAATTCTAAAATCGACTGGAACGATAAACCTCGATATATTATTACTGAGTTTGCTGGGGGGACCCTATATCCTAATCTTTGGAGATTTTACTTTCCTCCGTCAGTAACTTACATATGGATAACAGATTGTAACACAGAACTAGTTTCTTTGGTCTGAATCTACTTACTAGTAAATGTTTATATTAAGCAAGTGTTACAACATGCTTTGAGAAAACCTGTCGTTACGTAAATATAACATATCCTTGGAAATTTGTTTCTCGTCAAATATGTTAATTGATTCAATAAATTATCATGATTTCCTTTGTGAACTTTCTCGATGTCTCAGGTGTGAGAGCAGTAAAAGAGACATTATACAGGTGACTGCTCCACGTGCCTGGAAGCTACATCGGGGTCTGAATGAGACACAAATAGCTGTATTTTACAGCACCCACGAGAAGGTGCCCATTGAATACTACAAACCTTTCTGGTAATAGCAGACCACCAACATGGCAACTTTTATCGCTATTAAAAGGTCTCCAATTACACCATCTTATTGTTCATTATTTACAGCCCATTAGCCCTCATTATTATTGAAATTGGGCAGCTTTCAGAGGCACTAGATGGTTGACCACACCGTTTCCTTGTAAAACGTAACCAACAGTTAAACAATAATTTCTTCTATTTCGTTTGGTCAAACAACCACCTGAACAGATGGTGTTCTACATTCACATAATTCCCTTGTAAAAAATAAAGTAAAAACTTATTTAGCGGACTGTGGAAATATTTTTATCGCTGCATTTTTTGTTTATAGGTATCAAATGGTTACGCTAAACAGTTTTTAAACATTAATTAGAGGATCCCTTCATCACTACTTTGAGGATTTCCTTGAATTATTTCCCAAAAGTTTAAGAAGATGTTAGTTATTAGATTTTTCCCACTGTCCTGTATTATTCAACAACTTACTTTGAGGAACTGTTGACAGATATTCATTCATGAATATTTCTGTTTTTACCCAGTAGAATACAGAAACCAAATTTCATAACATTTTTGTCGTATTTCCACAATTAATTTAACTTATGGTATTCTTGTCATCACTGAAAATTTTCATGAATCCTGAAAGCTATGAAGGTATTTACTCTCGAACACTTGTACAGGTTTCAGGTTAAAATCTTACCACTTCTAGTTAATAGAGTGATATTTATTTCATATGGAGATAGTTGCGTATATCTTCAGAGTATGTAATTTATTTAACAATGACGGACACCGTCAAATATCGTTCTTAACTTACTCAAAAAGCAAGGTTATGATAAAACTTGAAATAGTTTTTGAAGGTTCTATTACTGGGCAGACCATTCAAGATCAGAATGTGTATTTACTATTATACATTGAAATAAAATGACTATAAGCAAACTTTTCTGAAAAATTTCAATGGTAGCCATGTAGCCCTTTATGCATGAACTACACAGTTGGCGGTGAGTCGTGATGACTAGCTGCCTTCCCTCTAGTCTTACACTAGTAAATTAGAGACGGCTAGCACAGATAGCCCTTGAGTAGCTTTGTACGAAATTCCAAAACAATAAACTACACTTTTGTAGTTTTCAACAATGGAAACCCAGGCAATACCATTTCGAATAATTATATTCAACAAGTATCCAGCCATCGTTATTAGAAAGTCATTTGACCCAAAGCTTCACCTAAGAATGAAATAAATGACACTATAAATATAATTTTATGGCTTTAAATGACAAACATTTGTTCTTGCTATTACCTTAAGAAATTTAATTACTTGTTTGGCTAAACTCAGCTTAGAATGCGAAAAAAACAACAAAATTATCTCATTTTACTTAGCAGCACAGTTTCCAAGTTTTGTTTGTTTTGGAAATTCGCACAAAGTTACTCGAGGGCTATCTGTGCTAGCCGTCCCTAATTTAGCAGTGTAAGACTAGAGGGAAGGCAGCTAGTCATCACCACCCACCGCCAACTCTTGGGCTACTCTTTTACCCACAAATAGTGTGATTGACCGTAACATTTTAACGCCCCCATGACTGAAAGGGCGAGCATGTTTGGCGCGACCCTCAGATTACGAGAACACGCCGTAACGCGCTTGGTTATGCCGGGCCATACATCCAAGTATTGTGGCAACAAGATTACTCTGTGACTGCGTGTTTACAGCTTTCAGGTTAACATCATCAGAGATTAGCAATTTGCAAACTGAACAGTCCACATAAGTGGTTGCAAAAATCATCCCCCACATCAGGTGTAAAAAATCTACGCCCCTGCTTGTAAGTAATTACTGAGAACGAAAGGTTAAACTGTGAGGATTTTTTTATATCGGAAGAATACAGAGAGTTACATTCTATTAAAGGAACAACAGCGCCAACGATTACTTACCTTTAAATATACCAACTGTAACCCTGATCATGGCCTAATTTTTGGTGTAGTGAAAACGAGTTTGCACAACTCCAAAGTTTAATACGATTTCTTTCTTGACAATCACAACATACATTATAACGTAACAAAAAAGACACAGTGAGTTATTAAATTAAAATCATTATAGAGGTTAAGTAACCATTACAAATAACTTTTTTTTCCATTTCTGAACATATTTTGAAATTTTAAACTGCTAAGCCTACTAAAGCTACTGATTTAATTTGTCATACAGTGTGAGAAATGTTATACTGAGAGTTTAAATTAAAATATATGATGAGAAACAAACTTAAAGTTAAGCTTATTTAAATAAACTAGTGTATTGTAATTTTAATTTTAGTGTGTATTACCATATCATGTAGATTTTCAACTTGGCAAAGTAATAAAAAAGGGATGAATTGAGTGTTCGAAAATAACAGTGAAACATTACTGTTTACAGAATTTACGTATTTATAACAACTTTTTTAGAAAGAATGCTTCTTGTTCTCTGATAGATTGTTTAGGTAGAATATCCATGATTAAACTTTCGAAACGTCGTCCTTTACACATGTGTCTCCACAATATGCAGTTGCTGTCCGTTCTTCAAAGTTTCGTCAATGCTTGTTATATCTGACTTGGAGGATAACTTTAAATATTTGTATGATAGGGATTAACAGTAGGGTCCGGTAGTTAAGTTACTCGACTCGCAATCTGAGGTTCGCGGATTGGAATACCCGTCACATCAGACATGCTCACCCTTTCTTCCGTGGGGGCGTTATGAAATGAAGTTCAATCCCACTATTCGTTTGTAAAAGAGTAGCCCAAGAGTTGGCGGTGGGTGGTGATGACTAGTTGCCTTTCCTCTATTCTTACATTGTTAAATTACACTGGGGAACACTTTTTCAGTAACTTTGAGTTGCATTGGATATTTTAACTGATTCTGAAGGAGTTTTAGGCGCTGATTTCAAATCTGAAATTAGTTTTTCTCTACAAGCTCTTGTTTGTATGCAATTTGAGGTTAATGAAATTGTACACATACGAACTTGGGTAAACCATGTATAAGCATTTTCACGTCCATATATATAGATGGCTTCTAATATTTTGATCATTCTTCTTTTTTTCAGATCAAACATGGCTTCCAAAAATAGATATCATTGCAGAAACAAGCCTGATGCCTTCTGCTACATATGTGGATGCTACTCACTCAATCGTCAGAGATGTAACATATCCTCGTTCGTCAAGCGTGCATACAAGGCATATTTTGAAGTTCATCTTGGTGATCAAGACAAGCAACGGGCTCCTCATGTTGTGTGCTACAAAGGAAATGCTTCGAGACTGGACCAAAGGAAAACGCAATGGTCTGCCTTTTGGTGTTCCAATGATTTGGCGCGAACCCACCAACCATATAACTGACTGTTATTTCTGCATGGTAAACACAACGGGTGTTGGGAAGAAAAACCGACATAGAATTACGTATCCGAACATTCCCTCAGCTATTCGGCCTGCTCCGCACTCTGAAGAAGTTTCTGTTCCAGTTTTCAAAGGCTTGCCTTCATTGGACGATAAAGACATTGGAAATGATACAAGCGAACAAGACAGTTGTGACAGTGAATTGTCAGAAAAGTGTACACAATCGGAGAACTGTTCTTCAGACACTGAACCTTTCCCCGTCCCCAAGCCTCTTCCCCAGGCTGAACTGAATGATTTAGTGCGGGATTTAGGTCTTTCAAAAAAAGCAGCAGAGCTTTTGGCATCAAGATTACAAGGCAGGAATCTTGTTGATCACTCTGTTAAAGTATCATATTTCAGAAAGCGTGACCAGCTTTTTGTGACCTTCTTTTCAGAAGACAAGACAGATTGTTTACTGCCATGACATCCAAGGGCTTCTCAAAGAACTGGGTGTACCTTACTATAGTCCTGCTGAATGGAGACTTTTTTTAGACAGTTCAAAACGCAGTCTAAAATGTGTTCTTTTACATAATGGGAATATTTATGGAGCAGTACCTGTCAGTCATTCAGTGCATTTGCGGGAAGACTATGATGATATGAGAATGGTCATGGACTTATTAAAATATCATGAGCACAATTGGATCATTTGTGTAGACTTAAAGATGGTCAACTTTCTTCTTGGACAACAGAAAGGTTTCACCAAGTTTCCATGTTTCCTCTGTATGTGGGACAGCCGAGCACGAAACAGACATTGGGTCCAGAAGGACTGGCCTATTCGTGACACCCTTGAAGCAGGCATGCCAAATATCATACAAGACCCAATTGCAAGCAGAGATAAGATCATCTTTCCTCCTCTTCACATCAAATTAGGTTTGATGAAGCAATTTGTCAAGGCACTGGAAACCGAAGGTGAATGTTTCCAACACATCATCACAGCTTTACAATGGTTATCATTTGAGAAGATCAAAGCAGGCGTGTTTGATGGCTTACAGATTCGAACCCTAATTCGTGATGATCAGTTTGTTGCTAAGATGACCGCTTTAGAAAAGGCAGCATGGTTATCCTTTGTGGCAGTCGTTCAGAACTTCCTTGGAAACAATAAGGCGAAGAACTTTTATATGCAAAAACGGCTGTTCTGGGCCCAGAAAACACTTCAAATAGAAGAGCGAACAACGTTTCGACCTTCTTCGGTCATCGTCAGGTTCACAAGGCGAAGAACTACAGTGAACTTGTGAACAGAATGCTCCTCGCTTTTCGTGATCTCGGGTGCAACATGAGCATCAAGCTTCATTTTTTGACCAGCCACCTTGATAAGTTTCCTGACAACCTGGGGGCTGTGAGTGACGAACAAGGAGAACGATTCCACCAAGACCTAAAGGTCATGGAAGAACGCTACCAAGGGCGCTGAGACAAAAGTATGATGGCTGACTACTGCTTGAGCATTAAACGAGATTGTCCAGATAAAGTGTACAAACGCAAATTCCTACCTGAATAAAATACACAAACAAATTGATAAGCTATTCCTATAATTTCCTATAATAACGAAAAATTAAAAATTAAATAAAAATGTCAAATTGCCTAAAATCTGTAGTTCGCAGACAAAAACCGACTTCAGATTTGAAATCAACACACTCAAATTGACCATAAAAAGGTCTTTTTTTTAATGCAACAAAATGAGTGTTCCCCAGTGTTAGGGACGGCTAGCGTAGATAGCCCTCGAGTAGCTTTGCGCGAAATTAAAAAAGAAACAATTAACAATGGAAATTACAACTTACTCATAGATGAAGGAAATTGTCCCATTACTAAACAAATTCAATGTTTTACAATCTTCTGAAATTGATTTGTGTTTCTGACCCCAAAATAACTATCATTATAAATAAATAAATATATTAAAATTAATTTGGTGTCTGAAGATAGAGGTAAAAAATTTATGTTACTTATGTAGACAATAAATTATTATTTTAACATTAATCTCACTGTTTTTTCTTATTTTAATCATATCATTGTCCTTTATGAGAATAAATACAAATAACCATTTGAACCACCCTATTATATATTTAAACAAATTTACATTGCAAAATATTGTAGAATTTCAATAATGAAAATAAATTACATTAATTTGGTTCTAACCAGCATTACAACATCTCAATGTCGTGTGTAGATGTGACTTTTCAGTTACTCCGGTTATTTTTTGCAACAATGTTGGTCATAATTTGTGGAAAATTTATGTAAACTTATGAAATCTTCTGGAAAAGAATAAAGACTAAAAGTTACAAAATAAAACTAAACAGAAGGTTTCGAAGTTCATTCAGTGAGACAAGCTCTTTTTTATTGTTATTCTTATAAATACGAGTGAATTAAGGTTATTAAAATTGAGTTGTTTAGTTTGGTAAGATGATTAGTAAAAAAGCTAGATTTACGAAACAACGACTGGCTCCGGACATAGGTATTAGAAGAATTAGTTGCACCCTGTATGAATGCTTTTAAAACAGATAAATAGCGAGATTCAACTGACAAACAATATTGTTGTGATAAATGCTAAAAAACTCTGCATTAATATTCTGGAATTAGGAATTTAGATTCAGTTTACAAACCGTTGGTGCAAGAGAGGTGTTTTTTTCCTTGTGTTATCTTAACAATAAGGAGAAGATAGGATCAAATGTTTTACGTCTAATTTATCTTATCGAAAACAGGAATGAAATCAAACTTAGAGGCCAAACTGGTAGCTACATTTACACTACTGACAAGAAATATTCAGCAAATATTCATTCTAGTTGTTTATTCATTTTATGTCTTGGAATAATACTGAAACTGTAAAGAAATTAAGTGAATTATGTGTATTTGTATGCTAAACATACACTGCTGGCCAAAATCTTAAGGCCAATGAACGCAAAGAAAAAATACGCATTTTGCGTTGTTAGACTCAACCACTTATTTGAGTAGAACTTCGAAAGATGAAAACAAGAAAAGGGAAAATAAAAATAAAAAACTTTTTTGCATTTAATCGGGAAAATGTGAACACTATATAATTAGCCTGAATACCAATTGGTCAAAAGTTTCTGACCATACTGACATGAAGCGTTAATCGTTAAACACTATTAAATGTTAAAAAAGTATTTTATTTTTATTTTCCCTTTTCTTATGTTTATCTTTCGAAGCTCTACTCAAATACGTTGTTGAGTCTAACAGCGCAAAATGCATATTTTTCTTTGTTTTCATTGGCCTTAAGATTTGGGCCAGCAGTGTATGTCTGTTGCAGAGCTGTTTAGGAAATTTTTCTTTAACGCATGACGAAGCATTTTAGGTAACTTATATTTTGCTCAATAGATAACGGAATTTCATGGCCCATCACGTTAAAACAGTAAGCTTCCTTATTCTGTTGACAAGACTTAGGTTTTTTATTATCGTTTCATTGTATATACTTTTAAGTCATTATATGGATTAAAAAGTACAAGTAGTGATTGTTTCAAATATAACTTGAAAGTTTTATGATGGAAAAGCTTCCTATTTACTGTTTTTATTTTTAAATTAGTAAATAATTTTGGTTTGGAAGCACACACATTAACTGCATACGATTTTATACAAAGAGAAAAATAAGTGAACATTGTAGTCATAATTCATATCCTTTCCTGTATGTTGATTTCATGTTCTAAACACTTAAAAAAAAGAATCTTTTAAATTTTGTTGCTGTTCATTGACTAAAATTATGTGTACAATAAATTATACTTTTAGAGAGTCCTACACTACAAATAATTAATTTTCCATTTTCAGAGCGTTTGTTAGATGTTTTAAGGGGTAAAATAGCATGCTGAGAGGTTAAAACTTTATAATTTCTGTATTTTTGTTTTCGTCTTATATAACTTCAATCACATTTAGAACATTTCTCATATTTGTAATCTGATTATCATAAAGATCCCGAGAATAGCATGGCGTAATGGCTAGGATTCGCAGTTTGTAAGACTTGGACACTAAATCCATCAGTATATTTGCTCGCTCTTTCAACTCTGAGGGCATTAAAATATGTGTGGTCAATCCCACTATTCGTTTGTTCACGGCGGTCGATATTGACTAGCTGCTGCCTTTCCTATAGCCTATAACTTCAAAATGTATATATATATATATATTTATTTATCGTAAAACCTGTCTTAGGCGGAATCGCACGGGACCGATTAAAATTTCCGCCTTAAGCAGGTTTTTTCGACATAGATAGTGAACATGTATTTCCTTACTTATGTATAATTTTTCAGCGGAACGTTATACTTGCTTAACTCAAGGGAAGTAAGACGTTTGTGAATAAGGTTATTATAGTGTTTATGCCATATTTATTATAATAAGAACAAAAATAGACATTAAAAATATACATAAGTACACAAATTTATTTAAATAAAGTGTCCGATTTCAACTGTTTCGTTTTCTTAATGGCTTTCTCATGCGATTAAAAGAAATCGCCAATGTTATAGGCTTTTCATGAAGTTCATTTTACCCCTTCATTTTTGCATACAATTTGATAGCGTTAATATAATTTAACACTTGCGATGAAGTTGGAATTTCTATTTCCTAACTATCTTTTCTATTTTTTTCATCTTCTGAATCTCTCACACTGCTATCATCTTGCGATTCTATCATAGATTCTAAGTCAGTTTCATCAGTTTCCGTATAAAACATTCTTGTCAAAGTTCACAAAATCATCTGCATCAATCTTCTCATTCAGAGTTTGGATTTGATTAGAATTGTCATAAAAAGCAACTTCTCCACAATATCCGCTAATATCAAGAATAAATCCACAATTCACGTTACGCAGGTTCCTCCATATAGAGGTTCTTTTATAAGAGAAATCTCAAGATAATGTTGCAAAATGTTGATATTTCCGCCTTGGACAGGTTTGACAGTGTTTATATATATATAACAAAAATTTCAACACAAAGCGACTTCATCTGCTATTTTGAGAAGGTTTGCTACTTACTTTGTCAATTATTGATTTTTTAAAAGTTGAATATGACTTTTAAGTTCGCTAGTTTCAACGGTGGGCGAAAAGGTTTTTTTTTTTTAGAGTTAAGCACAAAGCTGCACAATGGGCTATCTGTGCTCTGTCCACCACGGGTATCGAAACCCGGATTTTAGCGTATAAGTCCGCAGACATACCGCTGAGCCACTGGGGGGCAATGAAAAGATAATTATTGATGATGAGAAATCCACTTGAGATAAAAATGTATATTATAACGGCTGGCGTGGGTATTAACACTTTTACTGATAAGACGAGAATAAGATGACCTAGGAAGGTCGAAACGTTGTTCTCTCCTTATCAGTAAAAGTGCTAATTTCCATACCAGCAGTTCTGAGATACGTAAAGTATCATTAATTTTTTGTCTAGAATAAAATGCTTAAAACAACTGAGATGGCGTATCATATGAATTTTATTTATGCTAATTTTTAACTCCTCGTTAGAGGACGTTACTACCAGTACTGCATAACTTGCAAAAAATTATCTTGGACTCGAGTAGTTGTATTATTTAGTGTTGGGGTAATAGAAAAATTGTTAAATTAGGTTGTTCAGTATCACTCGGATTGTGTTAAACAGTTTAAGCACGTTATATTTTCTTTATGGTGGTGTTTCTTAAAATTAAATATCTCGGTTGTGAAATTGAAGTCTTGGTATGTATAAAATGGAATTTTTACTGCTACTAACAACAGAACTACTTGTTCTACTAATGCTGTTACTGTATAACAGTATACTCTTGTATATTATTACTAACTAATAGTAATAAATACTACTCATTCAGCCATTGTTACAATAATATAGTATACTGTTGTATGTATTTTATGCTTTTGTTTAAAAAGCCAAGTATTAATATTTAACTATAGATAACAGTATGGTAACTCAATGCTACAGACTCAGTGCAATGTATTTGCTTAGTGTTTGTTGTAAAAAATAATTTTCAAGTGTTTGTGTACCAAGACTATTTAATCTCTCCCTGTGTAGAAGTATAACAGTGTATAGGGTTAGCAGACTGCTGAAAGAAGGATAAAGAATGTGAAAATGGAGGAGAGATATGAAATTCATGAATTACAAAATAGCTATAAATGTTAGCTAAAAGTATCTTAATCTGTCAATGTTAGTAAACTGAAAGTTGTCTATAGCTGTTAATTTTAATAAAAAAAAAGGTTTTGTAACCCATTAAGGTTTGTCAGGTGAGGAATGCTTTAACTTGATAGTGAGATGAAAGGGACCTTAACCAGTTTTGTGCTAGTTTACCAAGAAAATGTCTTATTTCATACTTGTAACTGTATGAATTGAGGATTATTTAAAAATAAGAGTAACAGAATTGTAACTGTTGCTATGAGAGTTGTTAGAATAAAAGTTTTTTCAAAACATGCAATCATAAATTTGTAAAGACTTGAGCATAGATTGGATTTTTGTAGACCATTGATTCAGTTGAAAGTTTTTAATGTTGGATTTTTGAGTAGAGGTGAAAAAATTTTAAACTATGGATGGTTTACACAAATGTTAGAAACTGATCTGGTGTTTATGTAAAATTATTAATTTAATGGGAGTACAACTGCTGCTATAAAAGCTTATTTTGAATCCTATTAAGAGTTTTTGGATGAGTATAGTTCTGTAATTTTTTCCACATAATGTTGATTCTCTGGTAATTTGTTTCTTTGCCAATAGCAAACATTTTAAAATTCCAAATTTTTGTCAAACTTGTACTTGCAACATTATTATTCATAAATTAAAAAGATAAAATAATATTTTATTCCAAATACTTTCTTGTTGCCTTTATATCAGAATGTTTGTTTTTCTCTAGAATTTTACTTTTACAAAACAAGTATATTATGGGTATTAGCCCTCTGTATGTATTGATACTTATATATTGTATAATGCATCATTATACTATGTATAAATCAATAATTGGAGAATGTGTTGGGTTAAAAGTAATCCAAGGTACAATTGAGTGAATAATAAGTATAATTAAAAATAAATAATATTGAAATGGTATGAAAGAAATAAAAAAAATATTGCATGTTTTCTGTTTCATGCACCACATTTGAAATAAAAAAAAAACCCTTTGAATGTAGTTTTTAATTGTGATTTCAGAAATGTAAATTAAGATTTGGAAAAATGAAAATATTTAATTTTCTAGTTAGTTCATGTGAAGTGGTATCAAGTTGGATTAATTAGTAAATAATTAGATGTTTATTTATATGAATTAAAAACATTCCTTAAAATTTAAATATTTGTATTTTTTCCTCTTTAAAAACCAATTATTTAATTTTTTTATATTTTTGAAATTAGCAGCAAATTGTAAGTAATAGCATGCGGTTGAGATATAACAAGCAACATTGTAAAACCAATCATAACACGATTAACTCATATCTGTGTGTTTTTGCTCTGCACTTCCCCAGTTGTTTAGAGCTTATACATAGTCTCATGAACCTTCTTTGCACCTCTGCCATTTGCAACTGTTTTTACTATATGCTTCAAGACTTCGTTCCTAACCAAAGCATCCCTGGGGTTGTATTTTCCTTCTTTGATGGGCCATACTTTTTCAGAACAGATGGTCTGCCATTTCTCCTTTTGGCCTTTGTATCTAGGTGCTGTTGGATGATTTAGGATGTTATTCTTGGATAACGTTGCTGTATCCACTGATCAGTTCATCCCACCATGGCTTCTTACAGTCTTCAATTGTGACCTATCTCCAAGTCATCTGAGAAAATTAGACACTCCTGATTGGAAATACTGTCTGCTATTTGCTGAACATCATTTGAACCATGCTTCCATTCCTATTTATACAGGTGGTTCGAAATCAGGTGACTGTGTGAGCTCTGCCATGATTTGTTGTGGTTGCATGCAGAATCTTCACTACAGTTTCTGTGTTCACTGCTGAACTGTATACCATTTCTCTTGCCCTGGATCACAAGAAGCTAAGCAGTACTCAAACTCCACTATTTATATTGACTCTCTTAGTTCCGACTGGCCCTGTAATCGCTTCACGTTCGTTCACACCCTGTTCTCACTGATATTCAAAACCGACTGGCCCATTTCTCTTTAACATTTACTTTTATCTAGTTTTTTTGGATACAGAGTCACGTAGGTGTTCGCGGGAATGAAATTGCCGACACTGCAGCTAAGTCTATTTGCTTTGGCATTATCACTGCTGTGGCTTTTCCATACATGGACTGTTGTCCTATGTTCAGGGCTCGGCTCCGTACAAGCTGGTAGCCAACTTGGAGTGATCAACATGAAAACAAGCTTTTCCAAATAAAACCCTACATTGGACTTTGGCCGTCTTGCAATTGTAAGGATTGGAAAGAGGAAGTTGTTCTCACTAAACTACACGTTGGTCACAGTTTTTAACTCATCATTTTCTTTTATCTGGAACTGATTCATCAGTTTGTGTAACTTAGGTCACAATAAGCCACATTTTACTTTCTTGTCATACTGGCCATAACATCAAATAACTGAACCAGGACTGGATAGGCTAACTTCAGATGACTGACTGGTTTTTGTACTTACCTGTTAGTCTTCCTGGTGAGTTATGGTTATTAGTCAAGCTATAGAAAGTTCTTTACACTTTGAATCACTGCAATTGTTTTCTTGACATTGTACTCTAATGTAAACATTAGTTTTATGCTATTTATTTAACTTATTGTTTTACCTTAATTTTCTTTTTACAGGACGTTTGGTGCAGATAGCCTAGCTGTTTTGTGCCATAAAACATTAAACCAATCAACCAATCTGACCACGGTGTATCTTAATGTAACTGCTGTTAGATATTTCCAATGCTTTTTTGTGCGTGTTTAGTTGCGTAGTTTCTTTTTCTTGTGGTAAGTTTTATTTTTCATTTCGGTGCCATCTGGTGTCTTTCACTTTAGTCTCTAGCTGTGTCAACCTGCGGGATGGCCTACCAAGGTAACTGCTACTGTATTAGCGGGGTATTGTTAGAACTTGTTAAACTTGGGTTAACGTTCATTGAAGATAGGTAATGCATTACATCATGTGACATACAGATGTAAGACCTTGTGGATTTGTCACTGGTCCACACACATTTATTTGGCCAAAAGCATTCTCTGACATTAAAACAACGGTTAGACTTCGGTGATACAGCTGTATAGACGTACACGTTCCTGTACTGTTTGGTCAAGTACTGTGAATGTTTGTTTATTTCGTGAAATTGGCATGTATCCAAAAATATACCTGTTCTATCTACATTCCACCTTGCCAGTGGCGCTCTCTTTGTTTTACAAAAAATTTTGTGGGTGATTTTTGCTACCAAACACATTCAATAGAAATCGTACAGACAGGTGTTTGTTGTTTTTGTTATTTATTTTCCAGGAGTGAATAACAACTTGATTCAAAATTTACGTCACACATTTCTGTTGCCAGTAAAATTTGGTTGTTTAAAACATTTCGGCTTAAGCTGACATTGTTTCTTTAGACGTAGTTTCACAGATTGTGTCCGTATAGCAATGATGGTCAGTTGTTTGATAGTATGACTGAATTTGGGCCTTGCGGTTAGAACGCTAGACTTGTAATCTGAGGGTCGAATCCCCATCACACCAAACATGCTCGCCCTTTAAGCCGTGGCGGTCAATTCCACTGGTCATTGCTAAAAAAGTAGCCCAAGAATTGGCGGTGGGTGGTGATGACTAGCTGCTTTCCCTGTTGTCTCACACTGCTAAATTAGGGACGGCTAGCACAGTACCTTTTTGCGAAATTCAAAAAACAAACCTCCCTCCCTCCCCCAAATAAATCCTAATGCAACGTTAAGATTTACTTGTTATAACAATGTGATTCGGGGTTTTGATTCGACAGCGGTGTATTGCTTTGTACTAAAGCAAACAGAATCGATGGAACTGATTTGTTACCGTATGACTTTTTCCTGCTGTTCGTTTCACGTAATTTCCGTGTGTTTTCTGCTGTGTAGTGAACTTTTCAAACTGAGTGGAAGATGTAATATTTGCTAGAAATTTTCAGATTAGAAATACCGAGTTTCACTTTGAGCTATTTAATAGTATTTGTTATTTCATTTGATATATTTAATATTGTGATAAACTTAAATGTTGTGTCATAAAATCTCGTAGAAAGATTTATGGCTTAGCAGTGGTTCCCAACGTTTTTATGCCCCGCATCCATAAAAAATTTTAATGTTCTCGCACCTCTCACAATAATTATTTATTTAAGAATAAAGGTGAAGGTGGCCAAAACAAGTTTTTATAATTAGTTTTAATAATATATAAACAAAAACGAAACATTTTGAAAAAAAAATTACAACAAACTAAAAGTTGCATAAACCCTACATGGCATACAAAAAAAATAAATTTTCGTCCAAGTATGAAATGAAATTTCTTTGAATTTGAAATGTACAGATGGCCAATTTAAATTTAATGACTCTTTTGTTTCTGTTTATTTCTTTCGAGTTTTTCAAAGTGTGGCACTTTGTTGCTCACAGCAATCCGCAAGTCTGCCTGTGCACCCAAGCGATATCTAGATTTTGTCTTAATTGACAAAAAGGCACAAAATTCAAGCTCGCATAAGTATGTCATTGCGAATGGGATAAACACATTTAGTGCTTTTTCACAGTGTTGGAAACATGTTCATTGCCGAACACCAATATTGTTCCAAAGTTTTGCTTTCAAACTGCATTTCAAGAACTCGATTTGTGCGCAGTTCAACAAGATCTTTCTTTAGTTCTTCATTATCCGACATATCCAAATTGAAGGAGTACGGATTCATAATCCACTCTTC
The DNA here is from genome assembly GCA_011833715.1 of Carcinoscorpius rotundicauda. Taxonomy (NCBI): domain Eukaryota; kingdom Metazoa; phylum Arthropoda; class Merostomata; order Xiphosura; family Limulidae; genus Carcinoscorpius; species Carcinoscorpius rotundicauda. The sequence goes on along the minus strand of CM022391.1, from coordinate 115,121,534 downwards.
AAAAGTTTCCAGTTCTCCAAAATGTCCATCAAATGGCTTTGATAGTATTTCTAAATGATCCACAATTTCTTCACGCGCGCACACACACACACACACACACACACACACACACACACACACACACACACACACACGGAATTAGGGACTCATTCTCATCTTCTTTTCGAGTGATGGAAAATTTGAAATATTCCCTCTTTTAACTCGTCAACAACAAAGATGCATCTTTTCTTTGAAAGCATTTAACTTTTCACAGCATTTAAATATGTTTGTTTTTCCCTTGAAGAGATAGACTCAGATCATTCATACGAGTGAAAATATCACTCAAATGAACTAGCATTTAGTTGAATTCTTGTGATTCTATTTCTCCGAGCAGATTATCGTCACGTTCCTTCAGAAAAGTTTTGACTTCTTGCAGTTCAAAGAAGCGCATTAAAGCTCTCCCTCGTGACAGCCATAGGACTTTTGTGTTGAAAAGCAAAACTGAATGCTCACTTCCAAAATCTTCACAAAGTGACTTGAAAAGGCAGTGGTTCAGAGCACGATCCCTAATCCAGTTGATGATCTTCACAGAAGTGTCAAGGACCTTTTTCAACTTTGGAGGCAATGTTTTTGATGCCAAAGCATCTCGATGAAGAAAACAGCGAGTATCTTGCATGTGTGGAATTTCTTGTTTCATCAGTGCAAAAAATCCTGATTTATTTCCTAGCATAATGCACAGAACCAATAATTTGAATAGCTAAATAATATTTCGCAAAGAAGTCCTCCACACACTAGAAGACATCTTTCCACTTTTGTGGTTGTTTTCAGATCTTTACAAACAGGAAATCTTCCATTATGGCACCATCATGGACATACCTCACTCGTGAGATTAGTTTACAACAATTTGCAACATCAGTTGTTTCATCCAAGTGGAGAAATATTTTCTAGTGACTAGCCCTGATATCTGCGATAACTTGGCTCACAATGTCCGAACTCAAATCATCAATTCGGTTTTGAATAACATCATTTGATAACGGCACTAAGTTAAGCTTGTTTGAGGCTTCTTTTCCCAGAACTGTTGTTGCCATTTCTAATGCACACGGTTTTATCACATCTTCTGCAGTTGTATGGGGCTTCTTTGATTTGGCTACTTTATACGCCAAATGGTGTGAAGCCATCAGCAGTGGTTTGTCAGCGGATTTAAAACCTTATTTTGAAAGGATTGCTCGAGAATCAAAGCGAGGCCCTTCTATCTTCACACGATTCAACATCATGGCCTGCAACAGCTGCTCCACCATGCCAGGATTTTGCAGATCCTTAGTTGTTCCGATGCAAGTGAAACCAAACTTCACATAATCATCATTCCATTTCCTTTTCTTTGACATAATGAAGTTTTTTTGCACGAACACAGAATCAACAATGCACTGACTAACATAGCATCACGCATCGGTTTACATACTCTGCGAAACTTTCTAGAACGTTCTCGAATGTACGTTACATGGCGTCATTGATTAATTCTGGATACTTCTGGAAGTTTCTCGAGTCACAATCACGTGAATCTATAACATAAATAAATAATAAACACTTTAAGACGGCGATCACGAACGTAACTTAAGTTGTGCAGAGTATTTAGGTCACGTTTACGTTTCGTGTTTTGTTTGTTTACAGTTGTACATTGATATTTCGATCTGCGCCTGTGACGATAGAAACGATAGTTTATCGTAACAAGGTAAAAAGCTACGTCTGTAACAAGAAAAATAAGAAATAAAAATCGAACGTAATTTTTGAATATATAGGACAGTACCTTCAATACAAACAAACAAGAACTGAAATGTTATCTCGCACCCCTCGTTGGGAACCTTTGGCTTACAGGGACCCAATACTTAATATAAAAGTATCATACTTTAGCTGGAAGTTAACCACTTAAGTGAGTTGTTTTGTGTGTAGACTTCTCATTTATTTTTTTTTTCTTCCATAGCCGTAGAGAAAATCGGAACATTAAACGTTAACACGGGCGTGGTTATCGTAATGACGAAAAACCCATGAAGTAAAAGTTATTATCGTCTAGGTTGGTGTATTAAAACTTTAAAATAAAGTACAGAACAATGTTTCGACCTTCTTAGGTCATTTTCAGGTTAACAGAGGGTCGAAACGTTGTTCTGTACTTCAATTAAAGTTTTAGTATTCATATCAGCCATCTTGAGAATACGGGCGTGGTTAGCTACACTTGCCGTGTATTAGCTGTAGCCGAGAAAACTTGAGTGCAGCTGCAAGTGTTCACTTTATACCAGATGGCGCGACACACGTTCGAGCTCGATCGGTTGTAGCAAAGATAAGTAAAGATTTAAGTTATGTTTGTTTTTATAGACTGATAAGTAGTATATTAAGACTGACTGACACGTCATTTCCACGTACCAAAAGGCGTTGTTTCGCACGAATCTTCCACAGAAAGCGTCGAGTTTTTAATACAAACGTAAGTTTCAAAGTAATGCATGCATTGTAGTGGAAATTTTTTGTTCATTTTAGAGCGATCAATAACAAAAGCGACTTATTACAAGATGGACGTAATTTTGTAAAGAACTCTTTTTTTTTTCATGTATACCTTTTCGTTTATTTAACTTTACATGCACTGCCATCTGTGGGTTCATCTTTACATGAAAATTAATCTTAAAATACTTTTTTTGTAAACGCTTTGACATCTGTTTTATTTTCATCATTATAAATCTGATTTGGATTCCTGGGAGCAAAAGTAATCGTAAATTACAATTAAATGTCTAATTATTCTTAACACGGAATTTTGTGATTAAGAAAAAGCGAAAACTAAGCACTTTGGTTAATGAATTCGTCGAAATAAAAAATTAGTTAATACATTTGTCGTATAACCATTAAAAATAACATTTCAATAATATTTTATCTTGCGCGAAATGATCGATTAAATAAGACATGGTCTCAAAGTTTCCAGATGTTTTTAGCTTTGGTTAATTACTATAGAATGCTTTTGTACAGTTGTAGTGAATTCAGTAATCCATTTCTGATTTTAACTCCTTATAACATACAGCTATTGGAAATTTTGCTTTCATGACATCTGTAAGAATTAAATGTTTTATATTTTTCCCAACACTACAGGTATACAAGTTTTTAATTTTGAAACTAAATATGCACTATGTTTTTTCCATAACAAAAACAGTATTAGCACTCTTTTAATTATATACAGATTGGTTAAACTTGAATCCTCTGTTAGTTCTATTGCATACTGATTATACTTTTTTTTTCACTTTCCATCAGGTATTAGATTTCAAGTTAAATAGGCAGTATGAATGAGGTGTTTTGCCAGTACCTACAGCATTTAATAGTTTCAGGCTGGAGGAAAAAATCCCTAGTGATCATGGCAGTTATGGTGACTTTTCTCCTTGTTATTTGCCTAAATTACAGTTCAGTTGGAGGTTGGAATAGAAATGTTCCCAAATATGTTCTGGAACCTCAATCTTTGAAAAGTTCTCAACAAGACCAGAAATCTTCTATTCCTCAGAGAAATCTCTCTGGCCTAGCTCAAAATTCCAAAGTTAAAGGCAGTGCAGAAATTATTTCAGGGTTCCTGCCAAAACATCCTCGACATCATGATGATGAAAGCCCTCATGTGTTCAGAGACTCTGTAGAAAACAGTAAGATATCAGTTTACTTGGAAAGTCACCATGGTAAAGAAAAAAAAGTGGGAGATAGTCACATCAACATTAATGATGCAAAGCCTCTATATCGTGACCAAGATGTGGACTCTCAAAGGTGGAAATTTCAAAATAATGCTAATATCCCACTAAAACAAAATCATATTCCTGGTTATCGATTAGTTCATCTTGATCTCAAAGGAGCTCCACCAAAAGTGAGCTATTTTAAAAAGTTGTTCCCCATCTTAGAGCAAGCTGGAGCCAATGGAATCTTGCTAGAATATGAAGACATGTTTCCCTTCTGGGGTCTGCTGGCACCTATTGCTGCTGGAAATGCCTATAGTAAGGAAAACATTAAGACTATACTGACACTTGCTAAGGTTTATAAGTTTGAAGTAATTCCACTAGTTCAAACTTTTGGGCACATGGAGTTTGTTTTAAAACTGCCCAATTTTAGACATTTGAGAGAGTTGGAGAATTTTCCACAATCTGTTTGTCCTTCCAAAAATGAATCTTTGAAAATAGTTGAAAAAATTATTGACCAAGTTTTATCACTACATCCTAAAACCAAATGGTTACATATTGGTTGTGATGAAGTGTATCATTTAGGTTACTGTGGTAAATGTGCACAGTTTGATAGAGACAGTTTGTTCCTGAAACATGTCTCTAAAATGGCTAACTATGCCCGGCAGAAGCACGGTGTCATCCCCATAATTTGGGATGACATGCTTCGAAATATCCCTACAGAGAAACTGAAAGAGTTTCATCTTGGTTCTCTTGTAGAACCCATGATTTGGACGTACGTGAAGGACATCTATCGTTTTGTACCGTACAATGTCTGGATAACATATAGTGAAGTGTTCCCATTTATATGGGGAGCAAGTGCTTTTAAAGGTGCCTTTGGAGAGACTTTAACTGTACCTAATGTGAAAATGCATTTGGAAAACAATGAAGCTTGGGTAGAGACAATTGGTGAACAGTACAACAAATTTGAATCTTTTCGAGGGATTGTACTGACAGGATGGCAGCGATATGATCATTTTGGAACTCTGTGTGAACTTTTGCCATCTGGTGTGCCATCTCTTGTAATCAATTTACTGACTGTCAATCAAGGATTCTTTGATCAGCAGATTTTCAAGAAGTTCCACAAGATTCTTCATTGCACAGTTCACTCTCCTGCACCAGTAGAATTGAATGGTGATCCTTATCTCTGGAATAGAGCATCCAGTTGCTTTTTTCCAGGGTCCCCTGTTTTTCGGATGACCCAGCAACATGGTGAAGCTATTAAAAAAGTTAACGATTACCTTTATGATGTTACTATTCACAAAGCTTGGCTCACAGAATATAACATTTGTCACAACTTAACTAGCCCAATGCGTGTAGATGAAGGCCTTGCTGAATATTCCTCAGTTCATTACCTTCTGACATCATTAGTGTATACAGCCCGGGATGCCTTACGTGAGGTTTTTGATGAGTATACAGTAGCAGAGTGGATAGAACAGAATATTTATCCTTACATCTTGAAAATGGAGAAACTATGGAAAGATGGCATGAATCTGAAGAAAGCTAGAGTGTGGCCAAGAAGACCTTTAGAACCTCTTGAAGAACTAAAAAAATTTTCTGTTGGAAATGACTTTGTCCAGAACAAGGACTAAATATGTATCCAGATTTCAAGAAATTGTAGAACTTGTATATAAAAATAACACTTTGGTCTGTAAATTAGGTATCTTTTAAGAGAATTGCTTTAAAAATTGAGTAATGTCAATATACTGAAGGGATATGTTGCATAGGTAAGAACTGTAGAAAGTTGCTTTGGTGTAAATTATTTTTATATACTGTAACTCTAAAGGTTTGAGGTTAAAGTTTATCTTTATGTTGTTTTTTTTATTTTATTCTTGGTGTTGACATTAATTGATTTAGGCTTAAAAATATTGATGTATCTATTCAGTTACCATCAGAGCTGTAAATCTGTTTTGAATGATACAAAACAACTGTAAATGAGCCTTGCTCTTGTGTTTAGAAACATTGAACAGGAATTGGTAAACAAATGAAAGGTAATATTTTCATATAAACCCATATGTGACATAGTTTATATTTACTTAAGTAATAAAATCTGATTATTGTGCTATTACATTACATTATCCATTATTTTTTGGCCTAAAATAAAGTGAGTATTTTAGGCTAACAGTTTCCAGACAAAGAACTTTAACAAGACAGTAATTAGATCAAAACTTTAAAAAATTTAATTTAATCCAGTATCACATTAGGATTCTAGATTGAAGAAGATCATGGCCAAATAGAAGCTGATTTATTACATTCATTAAGAGACCTGTGTAGAAAATGTGGAGCATTAGGCGAAGCTTTTCTGACCATCTACAGAACTTGGAAGTGAAATAAAGTAACATAGAAGATGAAATGGGAAAACAAATGTGCGAATACAACTCACATTTTCAGAAGGTGGTTTTAAATGTGATAACCAAACTTGGAGAATTATGTTATATCAAGTGTTTTTCCTCTTGGTATATATGTAACTTTATATTATTTGATTTATATTCTGCTATCTGTAGTGGCTTGACCAGTATTATATATATTAATAATCCAAGAGTGAAGTGCTTGGGACATTCTGTACGTTCTAATGGAGATCTGCCTTAGATGTTAAACCATACATATTACAGGTTTAAAAGTTATTAGAATGACTTCATTTGTTGAGTTACTTCATAAATGTTTTAGGTTATTTCATTACTGACATACATTCCTGCAATACAGAAAATGGGCATGAAAAAGGACTTAGCATTGAGACCTAAGCATTGTCTTGCTCAAGAATGAAGTCTTGAACAGCTGATTTTCAAGTGAAAAACTTCAGTGTCTGTGCAGTCAAAGATCTCAATGAAATCTCTATTATATTACAGTTTTAATTACAGAATTAGAAGAAATAGTTAAGCGAAAACTCACTTGATGTTTCATATTTCTTTATAAGTAATTTGTGGTATTTGCAAATGTGTGGTCATACCATAAGAATTAGTTTTAGGTTTTTCAAGGCATTGTTCCTTTTGTAAGTACTGTTTTTAAACAGTATTTTATAACTTTTTGAAAAATGAACAACTGATATTAATTGTAACTAATAAACATTTAGAAAGGTTTATAACTAACTCAGTATTTTAATTTAGTAACTCATTTTTATACTGGGATTTGTGAATGTTAGTTTTTGAAGAGCTGTAGTTGATGTGTTAATATTGTTGTTTCATTTACTTTTATTATTAATGTCTTTAGTTGCTTTGATAATCATGGTGGTATTTAATTAATTAGATTCTTCCTTGGCTTGTTAAACATAACAGTTTGCATGGTATATAAAACAAGTAAGATAGCACTAATATAGTGTTAACTGAAATTCAAAGCTTAATGTAGGTATTTCCATTGATAACATGGAGCACCACTTTTGAATCTGGAATTAAACTTCATATTGCAGAACCTTATGAACTCAAAGTCAGAATTCAAATTCAGTTGTGAAGTTTGTAGCATATTTTTGTTAGTTGCTCTGAACTAGGTCAAGAAAATATTTGGTATCTTAAATCACCATTCAGTTAAATTGAATGGTTTTCACTTGATGACTCGTAAATTAAACAGAAGTAAGTGAATAGATAATGCACAGTCAGAAATACTAAATTTTATGTGTACAATCTATATCTACTCGGTTATGTTTATTTCTCATTAAAACATTTGGACCAGCTTTGAAGGATATCACTGGAATTAGTCTCAGTTGATGGTGCAAATATGTTTGAATATGGTTGTGTTGTTGCAGTTTAATAAAAGGTACCAGTTTTCACATAACTAGAAGTATGTATCAGTAACTTTGTTAAAAGGCTTTATGATGATGAATTATACACGGTTACCAGATGAGACTACTGTTTAAATTGTTTCTCTGTTTTTTCAAGGAGACGATGTATCTATTTGATCTATTTCTTGGGTCTGTGAAAATGTACCTTAAAGGTATGGTTGAACATTTTTATACTTTCGTATATTTGTTTGTGTATATGTGTATACAATAACGTTAACTTGGGCAGTTACTTTTTCAATTGCATGTTGTACTTGTAAAGCATATAATATATAAAACACTACTTAGTATTTTTAGAAATTTAAAGTTTTCTAGAATCGCTGTGCCTATTGCGTTTGTTGAAGCTGTAAGTGTAAGGCTACGTTCAAAAATAAAGTTATTATGTTACATATCTCCTAATATCCATCATTTGTATAAAATTACCGTAAATCCTCGTGTATAAGCCGCTCTTGTGAACCTAAAATTTTGTTCAGAAGTTTGGGGTGCGGGTTATACACGGAGTCTAAAAATTATATCTGTAAACTTCCCCCTCAGAGTGGATTCCTGTACGTGGTGAGGGGACCTCCCAGGGAAGGTTCTGTTCTGTCTGGTGACCTTCTCTGGGATCTAAACATCCACCCACGTGTTTGCCGTGCATGGCGACTCGTGAAGGGGAGGAGAGGATCCTGGTGGTTGAGGGGTCCAACCCTAACACACCACTTTGGCCTCGAATTCCTGTAGACGGGCAGCCCTTGGGTGGCCCCCCTTGGGTCAATCGGCTGGTCCACCTGGGCTAGAGCCAACCAAGTACCAGTGTTGGAAGTTCTCAACGGGTGTTGTGGACATTGTGCCTGATGCTGGTGTTTGGGTATAGTGCTCACGAAACCCTGGCATTGCTGCATTGTCCTTGCATGACTTTGTAGTGCGTCCCGTTGTAGGGCTCCATGGTGGGTGGGATCAGTGAATACTGAAACTTTTCTCTTTCCTATGGATCCTCCAAAAAATTTAAATAAAATTGTAGAAAACAGTCAATGGGTAAGCGACCACGTCTTGAATACTCAGAACAGCAATCTCCATCATCAGTAACACACGTACCTCATTTTCTGATATTGCATTCTCTTTCCAAAAAACCTTTAGGGCAAATGTCCCGTTTTTTTATTCAAACAGGACTAGAGGGACTTGCTGGCTCTCCAAAGTCAGTAAAGAAGCTTCGATCTGGTGACATATTGGTTGAAACATCCACATCCCAACACAGTGAACTCCTCTTGAATTCAAAGGCAATTGGGGATATACCTATTAAGGTTACACCCCATGCTACTTTGAATTCTTCATGAGGAGTTATTGTTGAAAGGGATTTGAAGAACATTCCCGAATCAGAGATTCTCGCTGATCTCTCCACTCAAGGGGTTTATGCAGTGAGGCGCATCTCCACTCGCAAATATGGAGTTGCACTGCCAACAAATACCCTCGTTTTAACATTCACTTCACCACGTGCACCCGCCACCATCAAAGCAGGTTATCTCATTTGCAGGGTTCGGCCATACATTCCAAATCCTCTTCGATGTTTTCAATGTCAGAGATTCGGCCACTCAAAGACATCTTGTCGTGGTTCCCTGACATGTGCTTGTTGTGGAGGCAAGGACCACGATGCCTATGATTGTGACATAAACCCACATTGCGTCAACTGCAATGGTTCTCACCCCTCTTACTTTCATTCTTGTCCAAAATGGTTGGAGGAAAAAGAGGTGCAGCGTTTGAAAACGACACATAACATTAGTTATCCTGAGGCTCGGAAATTGCTGTCCACAATCCCATCTCGGACATATGCTGCTGCACTCCATTCCACAACTACAGTGGAAGTGCAGACAGATCTCTCAGTTTCTCCAAGAGAATCGTTTTCAAAACAAATGAAAAGCCTTTTGACCCCCGTGGTTAAAAAAGTAGATGAATCGACTTCCATACCCATCTCTGTCCCTCCCATATCTTCCAACAAACCTCAAGATCCATGTCCTTCAGTTTCGAATACAAGCATTTCTTCTGATACATCATTTTCTCCCACCACAATAAACAAAACAATTATTCATCTGCGTCCTCAGTCACTTGATTCATCTTCCAATAACAAAAACCTGCCCACTCAACCCAGAGCAGGATCCATGAAAGTTGATAGACCTCCTCTGAAGAAAGACAGTAAAGAAAAAAGACGAGGTCATAAACCGAAGGGTTCTCCAACCACTTCACCTGCTCGTCCTTAAAAATGGCCACTTTGATACAATGGAACTGTCGAGGTTTACGTTCTAATCTGAATGATATCAAAACGCTGATTGCTTCCTACCAGCCTGTTTGTCTTTCTCTACAAGAAACATTTCTCAAATCTGCTGATACAGTCTCCATTCGGCAGTTTTCTCTGTACAGAAATGACAAGTTGTGTGATGGTCGAGTACATGGAGGGGTGGCACTTTTGGTTGATCAACATGTGCCCACCCTGTCTTTGTCACTCAACACACCCCTGGAGGCCGTAGCCATCCGTATTTCCTTGGGTCTTACCATCACTGTTTGTTCTCTGTACCTGTCCTCTGGAGAGACATATGATCAATCAGACCTGGATGTTCTCGTTGAACAGTTGTCATCTCCATTTCTAATCCTGGGGGATTTTAATTGACACCATCCCCTCTCGGGAAGTGCTGTTATTGATGGGAGGGGTCGATCTGTAGAGCAGATGCTCTCTGATCACAATCTTTCTCTTTTCAATACTGGTTCTTCCACTTACTTTCATGCACCAAGTCAGTCATTCACTGCCATTGATCTCTCAGTTTGCTCCCCTTCATTATTCTCCCATTTTTCATGGAGGGTTGACAGTAATCCACTAGGCAGTGATCATTTTCCGATTGTTTTGAGAGAGACTGGCCGTGGTCGATGCCACCCTACCCGCGTGCCCCGGTGGAAGCTGGATCAGGCAGACTGGTCCACTTTCACTGCTCTCGCAGAACTTGATCCTGCCATCGTAAATCAGCCATCAATAGACGACTGTGTTGCAGTGGTAACTGATTGTATTATACATGCAGCTACTCGGTGTATTCCTAAAACCTCGACACGTTTCCCACGATATCCTCGTCCATGGTGGAATTCTGCTTGCAACTTAGCACGGAAGGCTCAAAAACGGGCCTGGGATACTTTTCGTAGATATCCCACACTTTCAAATCGGGTTGCTTTCGAACGGGCCTGAGCACATGCTAGGTGGGTAAGATGTGAAAGTCAGAAGGAATCTTGGATTAAGTTCACAACCAGCATATCTTCTACCACCAGTTCCAAGATCATATGGGACAAGATTCGAAAGGTTAATGGGCACTACAATTCTGTTCCCCTCTTGATCTTACTCTCTGGTCAGGAGGTAACTGATGTCCGAAACATCACTAACACTCTAGGTGAAAGCTTTTGCCGGGTATCTAGCACTTCTGCTTGTTCCTCCACCTTCATGGCCATCAAGACTCGGGCAGAGCGATCACCTCTTTCCTTTCAAACGGACTGTTTCTTTGACTATAATAGTCCCTTTACCCTGGTGGAACTAAAAACGGCCCTTCATCGGTCTGCCAGTACATCTGTTGGACCTGATGATATTCATTATGACATGCTGCACCATCTATCTCCTGATTATCTTGTTATCCTTCTGATTATCTTCAACTGGATTTGGCAGGAGAATGTTTTTCCTGATGCCTGGCACCAGGCTATTATTTTATTTTTCTCTAAGCCAGGGAAAGATCTGAAGATTCCTTCAAACTGTCGTCCAATTGCTCTGACGAGCTGTCTCTGTAAGACCTTAGAAAGGATGGTTAATGCTCGTCTTGTTTGGTTCCTTGAATCAAACAACCTCCTCTCGCCCACCCAGTGTGGGTTCCGTCGACAGCACTCCACCACAGACCACCTAATTCCTCTTGAAACATCTATCAGAGAGGCCTTTCTCAATTGCCAACACCTTGTATCGATATTCTTTGACATAGAGAAGGCTTACGACACAACATGGAGGTATGGCGTTTTGCGAGACCTCCATACATATGGGTTACGTGGCCATCTACCTATGTTTATTAAAAATTTTTTAATGGACAGGAGATTCCAAGTTCGTGTAGGTTCGGCACTTTTACGTTCTTTTGTACAGGAACTTGGAGTTCCTCAAGGCTCTGTATTGAGTGTCACACTCTTCAGTATAAAGATAAAGGCCATCACTGAACAACTCCCTCTCACCGTTACGAATGGGCTATATGTTGACGACTTTCATATCTCATGTCAGTCATCAAACATGAGATATATTGAGTGGCAACTACAAACTGCCCTCAATCGTGTACAGAAGTGGACTCTTGCGAATGGCTTTAATTTCTCTCTTTCCAAAACTGTATGCATGCACTTTTGCCGTCGACGAGGTATTCACCCTGATCCTGAACTTCATATCGGTGAAGTTTTGCTGCCAGTGGTCCCGGAGACAAAGTTCTTGGGGCTTATCTTTGATCGTAAACTGACCTTTATACCACATTTAAAGCAGCTTCGGGTCAAATGCACAAGAGCACTGAACATCCTCCGTGTCCTCTCTTCTACCAGTTGGGGGGCAGATCGCCGTTCAATGTTAAAGATATATCGTGCACTTATTAGATCGAAACATGACTATGGATCAATGGTCTATGGCTCTGTCAGACCCTCGGCCTTAAAGATACTTTACCCCATTCATCACCAAGGACTTCGACTCTGCACTGGAGCTTTCCGTACCTCTTCAGTTCAAAGCATATACATTGAATATCATGAACCTCCTCTACACCTTCGCCGTTTGCAACTGTCTTTACAATATATTTCGAAACTTTGTTCCTTACCAAAGCATCCCACCTGGGAATGTGTTTTCCTTCCTCGGTGGGCAGTACTTTTTCAGAACAGACGATCTGTCATTGCTCCGTTTGGCCTTCACATCCGGGCGCAATTGGATGAATTGGGTCTGTCGTTGGATAACATTGCACATTCCACAGGTCGACGCATCCCACCATGGCTTATTACAGCCCCCAAGTGTGACCTTTCTTTCAATCACCTAAAAAAGGCGGATACTCCAGACTGGAAGTACCATCTTTTATTAAATGAATATCTTTAAAACAATCATTCAGTTCCCATTCATACAGATGGTTCCATATCAGGTAATTCAGTGGGCTCTGCTATGGTTTGCTATGGGTCAGTAGTTGCACGCAGAATCCCCTCTACAGCTTCTGTGTTTACTGCTGAACTGTATGCCATATCTCTTGCTCTTGATCATATTGCAGCTGAGCAGTACTCCAACTGCACTATTTATACTGACTCGCTTAGTTCTATACTTGCCTTGGAATCACTTCACATTAGCTCACATCCTATTCTCGCAGATATTCGAAACGGACTGGCCCATTTCTCATTAGCAGCTACTTCAATCCAGTTTTTCTGGATACCAGGCCATGTTGGTATTCATGGGAACGAGCTTGCAGACATGGGAGCTAAATATGTCTGCCTCAGCACCATCACCGCTTTGCCTATTCCGTACATGGACTATGTTGTTGTCTTCAAGACTCGGCTCCGTGCCAGGTGGCAGTCCACTTGGAGTGAACAACGCGACAATAAACTTTTTCAAATCAAACCCAAAATTGGAGTTTGGCCGTCTAGCTTCCGTAAAGTTCGGAGGGAAGAAGTTGTTCTCACTAGGCTACGCATTGGTCACAGTTTTTTAACTCATCATTTTCTTTTATCTGGAACTGATGCACCAATGTGTAGTTTGTGTAACACTCAAATCACTATCAGCCATGCTTTACTTTCTTCCCATCGTTACAATTCTCAACGATGGCAATACTTTAAACATATTTTTTCCCAGCGTCAGTCTGTAACATTGAACAGAGTTATTGGTGATGGTGACTCTGTCCACCTTAATAACGTTTTTAATTTTTTAATGGCCATTAATCTTTTTAATCTCATTTAAGTGTGGTATATTTATTTATTACACCTTTTTAATTGTGGCTCCTTTTTTACAGTTTTATTCTCTCTCATTCAATGTGACATTAAACAATGGCCAGAACATTAAATAACTCGACACCAGGACTGGAAAGGCCAACTTCAGGTGACTAACGCTTCTGTTTGAACTACTCGTTAGTCTTCCGGGCGAGTTACTATTATACTTTCGCTGCATATCATTTCACACTTGTACAACCTTTTTGTACTGGCCATATTGACTCATAACCAGGACTGGAAAGACCAACTTCAGGTGGCTTACGGTGGTTTATATACTACCTGTTAGTCTTTCTGGCGGGTTATGATCATTCCCATTCTGCTACAGGTTGTCCTTTACAACTTTGTTGACTGGATGTCGTCATTGGTTTTTGCACCATTTCCTGTTTTAATTGCCATTTTGCTTTTATCTTCAATTACCTTTACACATTTTACTCCATTTACTTGACTTTTATCTTTTTACTGGACATTTGGCTACTCTTTATTACGATTTTGCTGAGTGTCTTTTAAAACTTTTATTCCATTACATTTTGATAATAGCTACTATGACACATAACCCGGAACCAGGACTGGAAAGGCCAACTTCAGGTGACTGACGGTGGTTCTTGAATTTATTCGTTAGTCTTCCTGGCGGGTTATGATTATTATTATTATGCTATGAGTAAATAGTTTATAACTTTGAAGACTGAATGTCACCATTGGTTTTTACACCATTTTCTGTTTTAATTGCTGTTTTATTATTACCTTCATTTACTTTTACAAATTTTACTCCATTTACTTGACTTTTCTCTTTTTACTGGACATTTGGCTACTCATTGTTGCGATTTTGCTATCTGTCTTTTAATACTTCTATTTTTTTAAATTTTGATACTGGTTGCTATGACACATAACCCAGAACCAGGACTGGAAAGACCAACTTCAGGTGACTGATGGTGGGTCTTGTACCTGCCTGTTAGTCTTCCTGGCGGGTTATGATTATACCTTTTTGATAGAGTAAGTACCTTACAACTTTTTACACTCTGCCTTCTATCTTAACCTTGTAGACTAGGTGTCAACATTGGTTTTATACTTTTTTGTTTTACCTTCATTTCCATTTATGTCTTTTACTACATTTTTACCGGTTCTTTGGAGCAGATAGCCTCTTTGCTTTGTGCCATAAAACACTAAATCAATCAATCAATCAAAACTATAAACTTCTCACTACATCCGGGGTTAAGGTACCTTTTAGAATGTGCAGATGCTAAAAATAATTTATTCAACAATAAGATACTAGGAAATATTCAGTACTTGTACTCACATAATGGGGTCATTAGTCGTGGTCACTGTCATGCGACATCTCCAACACTTGATTCCATTCGTCCGGTAGAATTGTATCGTCGTACGGATCGAAGTCCTTGGAATCGGAAGGTGGAGTTTCTTCTTCATGCTCCCACAAAACATCCGCTGTTCCATCCATTGCATTACTGATGCAACATTTCTTGAAGGATTTTACAATTATTTCTGGCTTCAAATCCTTCCAGGCCTGCAGGATCCATTGACACACAGTGGCTAAAGAAGCAACTTTGAGATTTCCACTACGAGTAACCTCGTGATCTCCAAATATCATCCACTCGTTCCACTTTGCTCGAAGTCTATCTTTGTAGGGTTTATTTAGTGAAACATCGAGGGGCTGGAGAATTGATGTTAAACCACCAGGTATGACAGCAGTGTCCGTATTATTTTGTTGCAAACGTTGCTTGACATGTTCTACAAGATGAGACTTGAACTTGTCCCACACCAAGAGCGACCGTTTCTTCAATAAGCCACCAGTACGTTTAGATCATACGTCATTAATCCACTTTATACATCCTTCGTCATTCATCCAACCACGCTCTTGTACATGGACAACGATGCCAGGAGGAAACTTTTCTTTTGAAGGAAATGTCTTCCTCTTGAAAATCACCATCGGCTAAACAAGCTAAAACTACGGTGAAGTGTTGCTTCTCATGTCCTGTTGATTTCACGCATATTTCTTTTTTCTCCAACTTTGTTGACCGTCTTGTTCCCAACCATGTCAAAAAACATTAGTTTCATCCATGTTCCCAATATTGCTGAGAGAGTAATTATGAAGCTTGCGATGTTTTATGATGAATTTTTGAAAAGAAATTACTTTCTTCCAAGTCTTTAGGTAGCTTTTAAGCAATTTTCGTTTTTTGACGTAAAACTAAATTATTTCTTGTCATAAATCTGCTCAACCAACCACGAGACGCTTTGAAATTTTAACTTAACTCACGATTTTTCTTGGACCACTTCATGGCCTCGATTTGAATGCTGTTCCTGGTGACGATGAAACCCTATTCCTTCTTTCTGTTACCCAAGCAACTAAGGAAGTTTCTAGTTCGGGCCATTGACATTGTTTTCCTCTTCTCGTACACTTTGATCGTGGAATCATCTTCAAGCTATCTTGAGCTTTCTTCCACTCACGAACTTGTTTTTCGTCGATCCCAAAAACAGCAGCAGCATTTCGGTTGGTAGTTTTCAAAGCCACATTCCCAACTTTCAATTTAAACGCGGCATCGTATTTTGCCCTTCTCGATGACATGGGTTACAAAATGCGCTGGCGGATTTGTTACATGCGTACCGTGGTTTGCTAAAGGTGTAACATTTTCTCCGCAATGGTAAGAACACTCATTGGTCGATTGCCGCCTTGTCAGACAATACGTACGTATGACGACAGACAGGGACGGTAGACTTGGCAAATGACGCACGTGACTAGTTTAAATGTGTTAAATGAATGGAAAAACGTATGTGGGGATGGATAAAATTAGTGTGGCGGGTGCGGCTTATATACGCTGTATACCTGTAACCCAAAAAACAACCTTCAAAGTTTGGGATGCGGCCTATACATGGTGGCGGCTTATACACGAGGATTTACGGTACATATTTTTACTGCAAGTATTACTAATTTACTTTGTTATCAAGTGAAATAAGAACCTATAAATATTAAAACCACTTTCAGTTTGATTGATTTGGCAAACTGATGGAGAGAATTATCTCCGTCTCCTCCATTTTTGTGAATCAAACAACATCCTTCCAGAATTTCAAAATGCCTCCAGAAAAAATAGACAAACAACAGATCACCTCACGCAACTCACCGAATCAATCTACAAAGCTTACAACAACAATCAAGTAACCATCGGGGTATTCCTAGATGTCAAAAAAGCATTCGACAGCGTATGGCACAACGCCATCATATACAAACTAAATCACCTGCAAATAAATCCCACGATAGTCAAATGGATTTCAAATTTCTTAACCAATAGAACAGCACAAGTAAAAGTCAATAAAACTATATCCAAATTATTTAATATAACGGCAGGAGTGCCCCAACGATCAGTCCTCTCTCCACTTCTATACATAATTTTCGTCAGTGACATACCTTTTCCAAATCTAACATACACAATTCACAATACGCAGACGACATCGCAATCTGGAGCACCTCCAGAAACCCAGTAATGGCCATGTCTCGCGTACAAGAATCATTAAACAATGTCTCAACATGGAGCAACAAGTGGAGAGTCGTGTTAAACCCAACAAAAACACAAGCAATTACCTTCTATAGGAAACTTAAGAAGCAAAGAAAAAATCTAGAAAAAATAAAATTATCACTTGGAAACACAACCATTAACATGAGCAAAAACATCACATTCCTTGGCGTCACTTTCGACACAAAACTAACATGGAAAAAACATATAAACAATATACACTCATCCATCAGAAAAAGGATTTCATATCTAAAGACCATAACTAGCAAACAATCGAAATGCGCACCGAACACCATTATACAAATATACAAGGCTTACATCCGTCCACTAATAGAGTACGGATGTCAAGTAACATACAATATGTCAAATAACACACTCCAACAAATCCAAGTGCAGCAAAACAGAATATTAAAATCCGCATTTAGCCTACCATCATTTACGCCAACAAACTATCTACACCAAATTAGTAATTTACCAACTATAAGAGATAGAATAACAGAACTTTCTCTCAAATATTATCTAAAAGCAGAAAATAGAAACAAACTAACGGCATCACTACACAAATTATCAAGTGCACCAACAAAATAATTTCACCTTACAACATATTTCAAGAATCACAATCTACTCAACAGAGAATCTAAATAAATAAAATCCATGTCATTAACACGAATTCCTTTTTTTCAGATACAGGGCACACGACAGGCAAAACTTTCGGCGTCTGTCCTGTGAAAGTGGGTTTTCTCGGGGCACTCCCGTTTCCCCCACATCAAAATCTTCAGGCATCGGATTTATAGATCCCAACCCAGGCAGCTCTTTTGCCAGACCCTAAATCGTGCCGTTTGAATTGTTTTGTTTTGATCTGGATTTGAATAATATTCATGTTCACATCTGCTCAACCACTTCCTTTCGGGACAGGTCCCGGCCTTCCTTTCCGCTGCTGCCTTTGCCACCACCCAAGACAACATTTAGAAGAGACATCCTCCACCCAAATAGTCAAGAATAATAACAACAATTAATTTATTTAAATAAAAAAAAACCACTTAATCTTAATAACAATCCACGAAAGGGGACGAAGAGGAACCAGAACGTTCCTGAACACCCCGGTTGGGGAGAGAACTCTTATGATTTCTCTCTCTCTAAACTGAACCCCTGCCAAGTTAGTTTAGTTTGGTTGATAATATGGCATTCTTCATAGTACGTGGATTTTTCTCCGAGTAGCCATTTAGAACTTGCTATCTGAAGATTTAAAGGAATCCAAATTGCGATGTGTGTGTGAATATTACTCTTCGAACTTCAACAGTCTCGTCATGAAGAAGGTTAAACACAATTTTTAATAACATGCAACAATCCCAGAAAGTTGAAATGTTGTTCTATATTTTATTTTAATTGAAGTTTTATCACCCATATCAGCCGTCTTGAGAATACATTTTTACTTCAAGTGTTTCACGTCATCACGGAAGACCCAGAGTAAATTTGATGTTTGTTGGATTGGCCAAGGATAAATATGGGAATTGAAACCTTTTGGGGCTCTCTTTCACCAGTTCAATGTGTGTGTGTGACCCTCCCCCGAATAAGCAATATGGTAAAAAAACAACTAAAACCTAAAGTAAAACAAACCTTTAGTTAAAATACGAGCAAAGTAAAAGCCTTGCACTTCAAAATAAAATAATCAAAATTTTGAATAAAACTGAGGTCTAACCTCGTAATAGTTTGAATAACGTAAATCCTGTTAAATAAGTGACGTCGCGAAAAAGATTGCACATATCGCACCTCGCCAGGAAGCTTTTGTCACTAGATCGGAAGTGCAAGGGTGGGCGAAAGCCAGAGCGTTACCAATAATTACTAACATAAAAACAGATTCATGTTATGGGTCATAGTAAGCTATTTTTATGCAAGAAAATAAGGTTAACTGTCAATTAGTAGATTAATCCATGTTTTAGGTAGATTTAACATCGGGAAAGTTAGATGTATACATCTGAGTAAATTCATGTTAACTGAATTGAAAGAAAAACTTCAAAAAGTTGAATATTAACTACTTGAATGCAAAATACATGGTACTGCCTTCTACATATTCATCCCCCCACTACTACAGCGGTAAGTCTACGAATTTACAACGTTAAAATCAGGGGTTTCGATTATCCTCGATTGGATCAGCAGATAACCCGATGTGGCTTTGCTATAAGAAAACACACGCCTTCAATATATTCACCATTCCTCTAGGATTTTTGTTTGAGACCGTAATTTGTTATTTGGTTTTCTATGAATAAAAATTGCTCCTGTGTTCATCATCAGCGCTGGCTGAAAAAGATGAGCATGATGCACGTCTTTTGTACTCGTATTTCATGTTATCTCGCAGGTTTCATGACATAACTCAGATATTGGAAGTTTATGAAATAAATCACCAGTTGTATTAAAATTAGTATATCTGAAATTGACCTCTTCAGTACTTGGGCTCTATTAAAATTGTCTTGTTCGCCTTTTTTTTTTTTTCTGCCACTAGTTCAGAATAGGAAAAACTGTAAAATTGTGATCCTAATTAACTGATATAAATTAATTAATTCATGTATTAAATCAACTTAACTTTCACAAGAAAAGATACGGTATTGTTTGCGCCTTATTCTGATTAACAGGTCTAGAAGATCAACAAAGGAATTTGCCCAAAAGCTAAATTTGTGAACATATTTAGCATTGTTATGATGACAATAATATTTATTTTAAAATCAAAAGTGTTGCCCGGGATTTCAAGAGAAAAAAAAACAAGCAAACTACTCTTTTTCTGTTTCGTATTTGGATAGGTGAAATACATTTTGTGAATCTTAGATTTGATTTTTGAAAATATGCTACAAACCTGGTTTCAATCAGGTTTCCTTTTCAACAATGTTTTTTTGTTTTGATTTTAGTACTGGAAAGGATAAATAGGCTCTTATGGAATATATTTGCATTATCTTCTACAAGTATCCGTTCTGGCAAACGGAATAAGCCTATCTCTATTCCTCCCATCACTAATCATACTTTTTAAATATTAAAATTGTAAACATAAATATGTGTGTGCTATGTTCCATTTGCTTTTAGTAAATTTAATATATTTATATCGATGAGATACCATATTTACATTATGACATTGCTATGAAATATACTACAAAAATGCAATATTGTACTTCGTAATACATCAAAAGAAAAATATATCCAGTTCCAAGTATCCAATCACTTGGAAAGAAAAAGTAGAATAAAAGAAGTATATACCTGACGTCATTTTAATATCGTTTTACATATGTATTATAATTTAAGCCTCACTATTTTACGTATTATATATTTTTATGACAAACGGTGTAATTTTATTTTATCGGATAGGTCCACTGTTTGCTTTTTCGCACACAATATTCTATTTCTGCATACATTTCTTTCGTGCTTCAGGTTAAATATAGGACAGTGATAGATGTGTGGTTAACGATTTACAACTAAGCCTATAATGCTATATTCAAAATTAAATGCTGCAGTTTGACCGCGTAATATACCGTGAGAGGGCGTTACACCACAGTTTTTAGGTAGAGCTACGAAGGCGTTATTTGTTTGATAATATAAAACCTTGTGAAATGTGTTAAACTGAGTGTAAGTTTATCTATCTAAAAATATTTGTTATCAGACCTGTCATAATTATTCTCAGTAGGGGAAGGTAAACAATAATTGATTAGGTGAAATGAAACGTCTAGTTCGTTGATCATATTCATCAGTTAATATTTTTAAATGAAAGTTACGACCTGCCATGTTGCGTCGAATGTTTAAGTAAAAATAAGATACTTATTTTATTATTACAATAGAAAATTGTTAGTATGGGTCTTGTCAGCTTCCACTTATGATGCAATAATGTTTATTTTATTAATGACGTATGTTAACATGGTCTTGCCAGTACCAAGTACTGGTGAAGCATATATTTTATTTTTACTACAGAACATACAATTGAGTACATTATGTTAAAATTACTTTAATATGAAAATCAGCAAGTTATTTAACAACCACATCAGATATAAAGTCGTGGAATATACAATAATTTGTTTCAGATTGTCGTGGTGTAGGCAGCATGATGTCATATGGCTATACACTTGGATCACAAAGATGTATTCAAAGTATGAATTTAAAATATGCATGACAGGAATGTCTTTTGTATTTAAAGAAATTGGGAAAAAAGTATGAATTTTGGGAACCAGGATTATACTGAAAGAGACCTCCAACAAGCTGTGCCCTAGGTGTGGTAAGAAAATTGGGGTGCCCTGTAACAGGTGACTGTTTGCTGACACAAAGGTCAGTGCTCCTGGAAGCAACCAGAAATTATTTGAAGCAGTGAAAAATGAAATGAATATTTATATGTGAAGATTTACTGGATGAAGTGCCTGTAAATTATTATGTAGTTGGACTTGAAACTAGCAATGAGAAACAGATGTTCTTATAAACCAAATTATGAAAACATGCAGGGAGAAATGATGCATTTTGGATGTTAAAGCCTCAGCACATGAACAGATGCAGCAAACTGGGAGCTTTCCACTTTATTTTAATCAAAGTGCCTGTTTGCTGAAGTAGTAGTCTTTGTGGAAAATAAAATGAAAGTTGCAATGTTATAAAATTATTATCTCATTGTCAAGAACAGTTTCAAGAAAAGATTTCCAACACAACCAAGATATAATAAACATATTTATTTTACTTCCAGAAGTAAGAAAGGCTGCTGTACTTTAAAATAAGTATAAATTATTCTATATTAACTAATTAAGTATTGGAAGAATTTCAACTATTAAATAAAAAGTGGGAAAATAATGGACACTTCTTCCAACTTCACACAAGCTGGACATCATAGTTATTATTTCTGACTTTTAGGTAATAAAGATTTTCCAAAACATTCTTTGATAGATTGTTTAGGCAGAGTATTCACAATGAAACTTTGTAGAATAGATAACAACAGGCAGTTGCCATCCATTCTACAAGGTTTACTTAAACATTTTCTACATTTCATGTTATTTCTTTTGACAACATTACTAGATTCAGCTATATGTACTTATCATAGTGCAGATAGAGCAAATACTTTAAGTATTCTTTTGTTGACACCTGGTTGAAAATGAAGCATTATAGAAAGGACTTTGGAAATGACATGTATTTGCCTACCAGATTAACTTTGGGTTGCTGATTATTCTAACTTATGGGTGCAGACAATCTGAAAAATTTAATCTAATACTATAGCTGAATATGATTTTAGGAAGGGATTTTCTTAATTTCTGGTAAATAAGGTTTTGCTTCTTCCTAGATGTTTATTTTAACTCAGAAATTTTTAACTCAAAATAGTAATTATTAAGTTCACCTTTTATATCATTTGTAAAATATCAATCTGGTCTTGAAATTCAGTGAGTAGATATTAAAGGTAGTTTTCCAATGAAGTTAATGTTATTGTATGGTTTTAGGCCTGTTTTAGGACCTTTGTTAGTCATTGGTTATATGACAAATTATATAACAATAACAAGTTACTAGGAATAACTGATGCTTGAAAAGTTTTGAATTAGGATGAATGAGTGGTTTAAAACAAGTACAATTTGTTTTGTATTGAGTGTTTTGAATTAATTCAGTAGTTCTCAGAGTAGGGGCTGATGAGAAATGTATCGTGCAGGGCATGTGTAATTCATACAAGTCTTAAAAGCTTACGTTTTTGTAAAATTACTTATATATCCGTTTGAATCTGTACGACAATATTAAATCTCGTTAAGTTATGCTGTGGTTTTATTATAAGTATTTAATGATTAGCTGAAGAAGAGTACTTAGTGAGATTCATTAAAAATATGTGAAATTATATAAATATCTAAAGTAAACTGTAAAGAACATGAAATATCACAAGTCATGGTTTGTTTTAAAAATTGGTTATCTAAGTAAAAGATAGATTTATAAATGAAGATTCAATCATATTCTTAGGTAGAATTTTAATGATGAACAAGTTAGTTAATAGTTTTAATGTTATTTGAACCATGAATTGTTTGGTAAGGAAGTGTGTGTGAATATTTTGGATTGTGTAAAAAAATCTTACAGAAATGTATAAGGATGCTGAGCAGTACAGTTTATATGGCTTAGTAACAGTGTTCATTACTGTTGAGTAAAAAGACTCTAAGATGGACAAATGACTAGTTGTCATCTTGTTCATTCTTAGGTAAATAACCAAAACACACTGTATAAACATATTCATTGAGATTGAAGAATTAACAGTAAGATATAATTACATGTACTTGCATAATTTAGTCTGAAGCATGGATCTTACTGCTAAAGCTAATTGTAATAGAGTTAACTAACCAGCTATGATATTGGTTGTAAGAGAAATTCAAAAGGTGTTTGTTATAATGAGAATGGTAGTGCAAGTATTATGTAACCTCAATTTACTATTTTACAAATTAGGTTAATTAGTGAACTGAATTTTTTACTTTCAAATTATTGAAAATTAGTTCACTTAACAGATGACCTCAGGTTATTTGTTTTAGTGCCCATAATGTAACATTGTAGTTTTTAAAGTTATTTATTCCAAGTTTAAGAATTATCATATTATTTATTTACTTTATTTCTGTAATCATATGTAAAGAAAAAGCCAAAAAGGCTGCATAACATACAGGCAAATGTGTGTAATATGTGGCTTTTTTTTTATAATATGTATATGTTACTAGCATGAAGCTAGTTAGAAGCAATTAATACAAAAACAAGTGGACAAACAGGAAGAAATGTACATTAGGTTATTAGTCTGAATATAAACTAATGGAAGGAACAGTGATAGTTCAGAAACATGGGATTGGAAGATTCTGCATTCCACTATTGTATATTTAAAAGAAGGATTTTGCAAGGGTTAGGAAATAATTGAAGGATTATTGTATGTGTCTTTCAAGTACTAAATTTTGTTTTAACTTAGTTACCATTTTTCATTTTCTTATGTGATGATAAGTAAAAGTACTTGTGTAGAAAAAGATAGTTATACAAGCTTTGTGGTGGTTATTTTGTGTTCATCTTTACACAAAGAATTAAGTATTTTATAATCATAAAATACGATATGGTAACTTAGGCTTCCGTATAAAGTGTTAATAATTAACAGTGTTATATCTGAAGAGACTGCAATATGTCAGCAAAAATAGAAAAAACTATTCATAACTTTACAGAGTTTAATAACATTATGGTGTTAGTCATGATTTGAGAATGACAGGAGACAGAAAGAGGTCAAGGACTGGGAAGACTGCAGGAACACCTGCTTAAGGGTGTGTGTTACTTGTAATATTTATGTTGGCTTCTGTGACAAGGATAAATTTACTTAAATAATCACCAAAAACATGGTGTTTAGTGTCTGAGTTTTTTTTTGAAAATAGTAACAGAAGTAATCTTACATAAATCTGATGTCTGGTGTTTGAAGTAGACACATCCATATGGTTCTGAGTTTCAGATATTTGATATTGTAGATCAGAAAATAGTTTTGCTTGAAATAATTTATATTTCTGTTCAATGATAATGTTGGTTCTGTATATTTACGTAATTATCATTAAATTATCGATGAGGTTTAGTTTTTCACTAAATGCAAGTTTTAAAACAATATATAATTTGTGCTACTGACTGATCTTTATTCTTTATGAGGTGATACTTTTTCTTTCCTTAGAGTCTTGGTAGAAACTGCAATTTAGTGTCATCTTTTACTTCAGGATACATTCATTGTACTACCATTGTTTAAGCCAGTATAATGTTTGAAGGTACATTGATTGTACTACCATTCTTTAAATCAGTATGATGTTTCAAGGTACACTGATAATACTACCATTCTTTAAACCAGGATAATCTTTGAAGGTACACTGATTGTACTACTGCTGTTTAAACTGGTAAAAGTACAATCAGTGTACCTTCAAACATTCTTTAAACTGGGACAATATTTGAAGGTACATTGATTGTACTACCATTCTTTAAACCAGTATAATGTTTGAAAGTACATTGATTGTACTACCATTCTTTAAATTAGTATAATGTTTGTAGGTCCATTGGTTGTACTACCATTCTTTAAATCAGGATAATGTTTTCAGGTATACTACCAGTGCTACTTTGAATTCATCATGAGGAGTTATTGTTGAGAGGGATTTGAAGAACATTCCTGAGTCAGAGATTCTCACTAGTTTCTTCATCCAAGGAGTTTCTGCAGAGAGATGCTCCTCCACTAACAAAGATGAAATTACAATGTTGACCAGTGTCCTTAATCTTACATTTACATCACCACATCCACCTACCACCATCATGGCAGGCTATCTTAATTGCAGGGTAAGGCCATACATTCTAAACCATTTCATGTGTTTCCAGTGTCAGCAGTTTGGTCACTCAAAGACGTCATGTTGTGTGGTTCCTTGACATGTGCTTGTTGCAATGGCAAGGACCATGATGCTTATATGTGTGAAATAGACTTTCATTGTATCAGTTGCAATGGCTGTCATCCATCCTACTTTTGTTCTTGCCCTAAACTGTTGGAAAAAAAATAAGTGCAGCATTTGAAAATAATTCAAAACATTACTTACCCTGAGGCTCGAAAGTTGCTGTCCACCACTTCATTTCGTATGCACGCTGCTGTACTTCATTCCACTACTACAGTGGGAGTGCAGATGGTTTTCTCTGTGCCTCCAAAAGAATTGTTCTTAAACTAAACAAGTCTTTTGACCTCCATGGTTAAAAAAGTTGATGAATCAACTTCATCACCCATCTCTGTCCTAAAATATACTTTACCAAATCCCAAGATCCACTTCCTTTGGTTCTGGGTATGGGCATTTCCTCGTGTAAATCTTCTCCCACCCCAAGGTGCAAAACAATCATTCGTTCACATCCTCAGTTGCTGGAATCTTCTTTCAACAGCAAAGACCTGCCCAATCAACCAGGGCAGGATCTATGGAGGTCGACAGACCTCCCTCGTATAAAGAAAGAAGATGTGGTCATAAACAGAAGGGCTCTTTACCCAATTTGTCTACATGTATATAAAAATGGCCACCTAGATGCAATGGAACTGTCAAGGTTCATGTTCTAATCTTGATTATATCAAAACACTGATTGCTTCCTACCATCCTGAATGTCTTTCTTTTCAGGAAACATTTCTGAAACCTGCTGATACAGTCACCTTTCAGCAGTTTCCTTTGTACAAAAGTGACAGGCTCTGTGATGGACTAGTGTATGGAAGGATGGCACTATTGGTTGATCAGTATGTACCCAGCCTGTCTTTGCCACTCTACACACCCTTGGAGGCTAGGCCATCCATTTTTCCTTGGTTGTACCTTCAATGTTTGTTCTCTCTTCCTGTCACTTGGAGAGACCAACAATCAATTAGACCTTGATTTTCTCATTGAACAGTTGCTGTCTCCCTTTTTAATCCTGGGGGACTTTAATTGGCACCATCCCCTCTGAGGAAGTGCTGATATTGATAGGAGGTGTTGCTACAATGAGCATTTGCTTCCTGATCACAATCTTTCTCTTTTCAATAGTGGTTCTTTTACTTATTTTCATGCACCTAGTCAGTTATTTATTGCTAATGATCTCTCAATTTGCTCCCGTTCACTATTCTCCCATTTTACAAGGAGGGTTGACAGTAATGCAAGAGGCAGTGATCACTTTCCTGTAATTTTGAGTGAGACTGGCCATGGTTAGTGCAACCCAACTCACATGCCTCGGTGGAAGCTGTATCAAGCAAACTGGCTCTCTTTCACTGCTCTTGCAGAACTTGATGCTGACATTGTCTGTAAACCATCAATAGATAACTGTGTGGAGACATTAACTGACTGTATTATACAAACAGCTGCTCAGTGTATTCCTAAAACCTCGACACATTCTCTTCAATACCCTTTTTGGTGGTGGAATCCTGCCTGCTTCATGGTATGGAAGGCTTAGAAATGGGCCTGGGATACTTTTGGTAGGTATCTCTCACTCTCGCACAACATCACTCTCCAGCAGGCCCATGCACATGCTTGGTAGATAAGACATCAAAGCCAGAAGGATTCTTGGATTAAGTTCACAACCAGCATATCTTTTACCACCAGTTCCAAAGTGATATGGGACAAGATTCAAAAGATCAGTGGGTAATATAATTCTGTCACCCTCTTGATCATGCACTCTGATGTCCAGGAAGATAGCTGATACCTGGAGCATCGCTGATACTCTTGGTGAAAGCTTTTGCTGGGTATCTAGCTCTTCTGTCTCTTCCTACACCTTCTTAGCCATAAAGACTTTGGCAGAGTGATCACATCTTTCCTTTCAAGCTAATTGTCTCTATGAGGATAATCATAGAGTGGAACTACACTAGTGGAACTCAAACTGGCCCTTCATCAGTCTAGCAGTACATCAGTTTGGCCTTATGATGTACACTATGAAATGCTGCACCATCTAACTCCTGCTTCTTTTGCTATTCTTCTGATTGTTTTTAACCGGATTTGGCAGGAGAAAATTTTTTCTGATGCCTAGCACCAGTCTATTGTCCTACCTTTCTCTTAGCCTGAGAAGGATCCCATGATTTCTTCAAACTACTATTCACTTGCTTTGACGAAACTGTCTCTGTAAGACCTTAGAGAGGATGGTTAATGCTTGTCTTGTTTGGTTCCTCGAATCAAATAACCTCCTCTCACCCATAAAGTGTGGGTTGTGATGATAGCACTCCACCTGTTTTGACTTGAAACGTCAATCAGAGAAGCCTTTCTCAAATGATAACATCTTGTATCAATATTCTTTGATTTGCGACACCTCCATATATGGGTTACATGGCCATTTGCCCATTTTTATTAAAACAATTTAATGGACAGGAAATTCCAAGTTCATCTGGGTTCAACACTTTCCAGTTCTTTTCTACAGTAGCTTGGAGTCCCTCAGGGCTGTGTTTTGAGTGTCACACTTTTTAGTATAAAGATTAATGCCATCACTGAACAACTCCTTACTGTTGCAAGTGAGCTCCATGTTGACAACTTTCACATCTCTTGTCAGTTATTGAAAATGAGGTGTATGGAGTGACAGCTACAGGCAGTCCTCAATCGTTTACTAAAGTGGACTACAGCAAACAGCTTTAACTTCTTTCTCTCTAAAACCATTTGTATGCACTTTTGCTCTGATCCTGAACTCTGTATACATGAAGTTGTGCTGCCTGTGTTCCCTGTCTTTGACTGTAAGCTGACCTTTATACCTCACATCAAGCAGTTACAGGTGAAATATACCAGAGCACTGAACATCCTCCATGTCCTCTCTTTCATCACTTGGGGAATGGATCAATGCCCTATCCCAAAGGTATATCATGCTCTTATTTGATTGAAACTCGACTATGGATCATTAGTCTATGGCTCTGCCAGGAACTTGCCCTTAAAGATGTTGGACCCCATTCACCATCAAAGACTTAGGCTTTGCACTGGGGCTCTCCCAGTTCAGAGTCTCATGAACCTTCTTTGCACCTCTGCTGTTTGCAACTGTCTTTACTATATGCTTCAAAACTTCATTCCTTACCAAAGCATCCCACTTGGGGTTGCTTTTTCCTACCTCAGTGGGCCATACTTTTTCAGAACAGATGATCTGCCATTGTTCCTTTTGACCTTCGTATCCAGGTGCAGTTAGATGAATTGGGTCTGTTCTTGGATAACATTGCTGAACCCACTGGTCAGCCCATTCCACCATGGCTTCTTACAGTCCCCAAATGTGACTTATCTTTAAATCATTTGAGAAAAGCAGACTTTTTTAATTTGAAATATTGTCTGTTATTTATTGAACATCTTTGAACCATCCTTCCAATATTTATACAGATGGTTCAAAATCAGGTGCCTGTGTGTGTTTTGTCATGTTTGTGCTGATTCGGTGGTTGCGTGCAGAATCCCCTCCACAGCTTCTGTGTTAACTGCTGAACTATACACCATTTCTCTTACCCTGGATCACAAGAAGCTAAGCAGTACTCAGACTCCACTATTTATATTGACTCAGTTCTCTACTGGCCCTGGAATTGCCTCACTTTAGTTCACACCCTGTTCTTGCCAATATTCAAAACCAACTGGACTGTTTTTCATTGACATTTACTTCTGTCCAGATTTTCTGGATATCTGGCCATGCTGGTATTTGTGAGTTAGCAATGAGTTAGCAAACACTTCATCTAAATCTATCTGCTCTGGCACTATCATCACTGTGCCTGTTCCATATATGGACTGTAGTTCTTTGTTCAAGGCTCAGCTACATGCCAGTTGACAGTCGACTTGGAGTGAGCAATGTAGAAACAAGCTTTTCTAAATAAAACCCCATATTGACTTGTCTTTCTTTCGTAAGGATCAAAAAGAAGAGTTGTTCTAACTAGCCTATGCATTGGTCACAGTTTGATTCATCATTCTCTTTTATCTTTGGCTGATGTACCAATGTGTTGTCTGTGTAACACTCAGGTGACAATAAGCCACATTTTACTTTCTTGCTATCATTATGACTTTCAACGACGGCACCATTTTAAACATGTTTTGTCTCGAGGTTTATCCATAACGTTAGACAGTGTTATTGGTGATGGTGGAACTGTCCACCTTACGAATGTTTTTAGTTTTTAAAAACTATTAATTTTTTAATGCTATTTAAGTTTTTAATTTATACATTAGACCTTTTTTAATGAAATTTATTTTCAAGAATCAAAGTCCATCAATTTCGATTTGAAATTAGAAAATGACCGTGACATCAAATAACTCGAAACCAGGACTGGAAAGGCCAACTTCAGGTGAATAAAACTGCTGTCTGAATTACCCATTAGTCATCCTGGTGAGTTATTATTATAATTTTGCTGCACGTCTTTTAAAACCTTTTTATTACTTTCCTGTTTGAAAATGGCCATAACATCAAATAACTTGGAACCAGGACTGGAAAGGCTAACTTCAGGTGACTGTCAGTGGATTTTGAACTCACCTGTTAGTCTTCTTGGTGAGTTATGATAATTACAATTATGCTACAGAAAGTCCTTTACAACTTGTATTATCGTAGTATTTCTCTTAATGCTGAAGACTAGATGTAAACATTGGTTTTAATGTTATTTATTTTGTTTTTTAACTTTGTTTTGTTTTACCTTAATTTCCTTTTATGAATTTTACTAAATTTACTTTAATTTTAACGTTTTACTGGATGTTTGATGCAGATAGCCTAGCTGCTTTGTAACAAAAAAAAACTAAACCAACCAGCCATTCTTTAAACCAGTATGATGTTTGAAGGAACATTGATTGTACTACCATTATTTAAACTAGTATAATGTTTTAAGGTACACTGATTTTATTACCATTGTTTAAACCAGTATTTTCCTAATATGTGATCCTTGATCTTATCACACACTAAGCTTTTGAGAAAAGTTTCCTATCTTGAGGGTGATTTCCTAGTTTCTTCCTTCTGAAACTCGTTTGACCACTTCTTTCCAATCAGCCCATCCTTGTTTCTTATGTAGTTTATCTTTTACAACCAGATCAGATTGATGATTACTAGTAACTGTAGAACCAATGTCCCAAAACATGCTGTAAAGCTTCTTTTCAGTCAGTCTATTGAATTGATGAAGCTTTGTACAATGGATGTCGATAGCTTGTTGTGGAGAGACAAGTGTAGTGGATGACGTTTCTAAAAAATTAAAACTCACTTCGACAGACCAATTGCTTTTTTGGTAATTAAACACTGACTTTCATACTTTAATTTGTTGTTCAAAAACTGAGCACCTACTTTGACCTAGCAAGAGCTTCTTTGGTTATCAAACACCAACTTTCATGCTTTAATTCTTTGTTTTGAAATTCCGCATTCACAATTAAAGACCAAGTTCTTTCATAGTGGAAAACTTACTCTCATGTTTCAATACCTTGGTCAAACATTTAACACTCACTCTGATAGACCAAGTACTTCTCTTGTTATTAGAAGCTTACTTTCATATTTTTATTCCTTGTTTAACAATTCAACACTGAATCTGACAGACTAAGAGTTTCTTTAGTTCTTAAAAACTTAGTTTCATAGTTTCATTCGATGTTTAAAAATTCAACACTCACTCTGACAGAGCACCTGCTTGTTTTGTTTAAAATATTTACTTTCACACTTTATATCCTAGTTAATAATTCAAAACTCACTCTGATATATGAAGTGTTTCTTTGGTTATTAAACACTTACTTTTACGTTTTAATTCGTTATTTAAGAATTTAACACTCACTTTTGCCGATCAAATGCTTTTTGGTTAAGAAACACTAACTTTCATACTTTATTTCTTTGTTTTTAAGTGTTACACTCTCTCCGAGATACCAAGTGCTTCTTTGGTTATTAAACATTTAGTTTCACACTTCAATTCCTTGTTTGAAAATTCAACACTCATTCTAATAGATCAAGTATTTCTTTGGTTATTATGTCCTTAGTTTTACACTTTAATTCCTAGTTTAAAATTTCAACATTCACTTTGAGAGACCACATGCTTCATTGGTTATTAAATACTTATTAATACTCTTTAATTCATTGTTTAAAAATTCAACACTTACTCTAACAGACCAAGTGTTTTTTTGGTTGTTAAAAATTTACTTTTACACTTTAATAGCTTGTTTAAAATTTCATCACTCATTCTTACAGACCAAGTGTTTCTTTGGTTACTAGACACTTAGTTTTGCACTTTAATTTTTGTAAAAATTCAAAACAAATCTTGCATACCAAGTAGTTCTTCATTTGATATTAAACATTTACTTCCCTGTGTAATTCCTTGTTTAAAAATTCAACACTCACTCTGATAGACTAAGTTTTTATTTGGTAAAAAAAACACTTAATTTCACACTTTAATTCCTTGTGTAGAAATTTAGCATTTACTCTAATATAATAAGTGCTTCTGTGATTATTAAACACTTACCTTCATGTTTTAATTCCTTGTTTAAAAATTCAACATTTACTTTCACATACCAAGTACTTTTGTTTTCTAACACTTATTTTCACCTTTTAATTCTTTGTTTGGAAATTCAGCTCTCACTGTGATAGAGGAAATGCTTTTTTGGTTTTGTAAACAGTTACTTTCACACTGTAATTCCATGTTTAAAAATTTAACAGTCACTCTCACACCTCAAGTGCTTCTTTGGTTATTAAATTCTTACTTTCACACTTTTATTCTTTGTATAAAAATTCAACACTCATTCTGAAAGAACAGGTGCCTCATTGGTTATCAAACACTCACTTTCATACTTTATTTCTTTGTATAAAAAATTCAACATTCATTCTTAGAGATGAAATGCTTCTTTGGTTATTAAACACTTTCATATTTTAATTCCTTTAAAATTGAAAATTTATCTCACATACCATTCCATGTTTAAAAATTCAACTTTCACATTGAGAGACCTTGTGCTTGTTTGGTTATTAAACATTTACTTTCAAACTTTAATTCCTTTAAATACTGAAAACTCGTCTCACATATCAAGTGCTTCATTGCTTTTTTGAACACTTATTATTAGAAATGTGTTTTTATGAATCCTAAATTATAATAGTTATAAAAAATGTTTAATACGATGAACATTTTATTGGAGAGCTGTCCTTATGACTTCCAAGGGTCATAGTAAGAAAAAAACAGTTGAAATAAGATGAACATTTTATTAAAAAGCTGTTCTTATGACTTGTTTTTGTAAGAGTTATTAAAAATAATTTTAATATGATTAACATTTTATTGAAACGTTCTTGTGATTCCTTGTGGTTATAGTCATAAAAAACAATTTGTTGTTCTGACTCTCTTGGATAACAGTTGTAAAAACAATCAATTTTAATATGATGAACATTTTACTGAAGAGCTCTTTGTGATTTCCAGTGCTAATAGTTATAAAATAACAATTTTAATATTA
Source organism: Carcinoscorpius rotundicauda (assembly GCA_011833715.1). Taxonomy (NCBI): domain Eukaryota; kingdom Metazoa; phylum Arthropoda; class Merostomata; order Xiphosura; family Limulidae; genus Carcinoscorpius; species Carcinoscorpius rotundicauda. Next base: position 115,088,728 of record CM022391.1, on the reverse strand, counting down.
GGAAAATTTTATTAAAGAGCTTTCTTTGTCACACCCTGTGGTAACTCTTATAAAAACAGTTTTAATACAATGAATATTTTATTAAAGAGCTGTCCTTTTTATTCCCACGAGGTAATAATTATGGAAAATCCAATTTTAATACAATGAACATTTTACTAAAGAGTTGTTTTTGTGGTGAGTTTTTAAGGTAACAGTTATAAAAATATTAATTATCTGAACATTTTATTAAAAAGCTGTCCATCTGACTCCTAAAGGTTATACTTATAAAAAACAAATTTTAATACAATGACCACTTTAATTAGGAGATGTTCTTATGCCTTCCTAGATTAACAGTCATAAGAAAATAATTTTAATACTATGAACATTTTCTTAAAGAGCTGTTGTTTTCACTCCCTAAGGTAAATATTTAAAAAACAACAATTTTGAAAAGATGAACAATTCATTGAAAAGCTGTCCTTTTGATTTCTTAAGGTAATAGTTATAAAAATCTAATTTTAATATAATGAACATTTTAATAAAAACCTATTGTTGTGATGCACTAAGGTAATGTTTATAAAAAAAAATTAAATCAAACATTTTATGAAAAACCTGTCCTTATGACTCCCAAGGGTTATAGTGATAAAAAAACATTTTAATAGGATAGAAATTTTATTAAAAAGTTGTCCATGTAACTAACTATGGTAATAGTTATAAAAAAGGTATTTTAATAAACATTTTATTAAAGAACAGTTGTTGTGACTCCCTGTTATAGTTATAAAAACTATTTTTATATGATGAACATTTTATTAAAAAGCTGCTCTTGTGACTTCCCAAGGTAACAGTTATAAAAATAATTTTAATAAGATGAACATTTTATTAAAAAGCTGTCTGTCACTTTTTAGGGTAATAGTTATGAAAAAAATCAATTTTTACAACATCAACATTTTATTCAAGAGATGTTTTTGTAAACCTATGTTAATACAGGGTGGTCTCTAGAAAAGTGGAAAATTTGAGGGTCAGATGAGATCATGAATAAAATGCGTGCTTACTTATTTCTATTTTGATTTCTTTACATCATGAATAAAATGCATGATTTTAATAATTTTGAGCATCTATGAGTGTAATATAACATATGCCCTTAAAAAACTTTGTAAAAGTTATTCTTTGTAAAAATAAATAGCTGTTTGACAAAATTTCCGCTTTTCTAGGGACCACCCTGTAGTTATCAAAAACAATTTTTAATAACAAGAACATTTTATTAAAAAGCTGACTTTCTTACTTCCTTGGGCAATAGTTATAAAAAAAAAAAATTAATATAATGAATGTGTTACTAAAGAGCTGTCCTCATGACTCCCAAGGATATGGTGATAAAAAACAATTTTAATAAGGTTGACATTTTATTAAAAAGTTTCTTCATGTGACTCTCTGGGGTAACAGTTGCAAAATCCAATTTTAATACCTTGAACATGTCATTAAAAGCTGTCCCATTGACTCCCTGATTTAATAGCTATAAAAACAATTTTAATATGATGATCATTTTACATGAGACCTGTCCTTGTGACTCCCAAAAATAATAGATGTTAAACAATTTTAATGTGATGAACATTTCACTGAAGAGCTGTTTTTGTACTCCCTCGGGTGATATTTATAAAAAATATTCTTAATACGATGAACATTTTATTAAAAGTTTCTCTTTGTGGCTCTAGAAAAATAGTAATAAGAATATTTTAATACAGTGAACATTTTATTAAAGATCTGATCTTCTGACTGTCTGCGTTTATAGTTATAAAAACAATTTTAATACAATGAAGATTTTATTTGAGATCTGTTCTTGTAACTCACTTATGTAATAATTATGAAAACAACAATTTTAATACTATAATTTTATTAAAGAGCTTATTTTATGACTCCCAAGGGAAATAGTAGTATAACAAACAATTTTAATAGAGGAATATTTAACTAACTAGCTGTTCTTCTTACTCTTCAGGTTAAGAGTTATAAAAAACTCTTTTAATAAAATGAACGTTTTATTAAGGAGCTGTCTTCATGATTCCCTTAGGTAATAATTGTAAAACAAACAATATTAATATGATGCACATTTTATTAAAGAGCTGTTCTTGTGACTCTCTATGGTAAAAGTTATAAAGAAACCATTTCACTACAAAGCTGTTCCAGTGAGTCCATTAGGTAATAGTTATAAAAATCAATTTTAATGCAATGAATATTTTACTAAACAGATGTTTCAGTGACAAGGGTAATAGTTATTTTTAAACAAAATTAATTCAATGAATGTTGTACTACAGAGCTGTTCTTGTAGTTCTCAAGGTTAATAGTAACAAAAGTAATTTTAATATGATTAACATTTTATTAAAGAGCTGTACTTTCACTCTTTAAGGCAAGAGTTATAAAAAAAACAATTACAATACAATAAACAGTTTACTAAGGAGCTGTCCCTGTGAATCCTAAGTGTAACAGTTAAAGGAAACTAATTTTAGTACCATGAACATTTCATTAAACACTTGTTCTTGTGAGTCCCTAAGTTAATAGCAATAAAAAAACAGTTTTAATACAATGAAATTTTATTCAAGAGCTGTCATTGTAACACCCTTGGATAATACTTATAAAAAACTTTTTAATACGATGAACATTTGACTAACGAGCTGTTCTTGTGACAGCCTAAGGTTATAGTTAAAAAAATTCAATACCATGAACATTTTACTGAAAAGATTTGTGACTTCCTAGCTAATATTGTAAGAAACAAATTTGACAGGATGAACATTTAACTACAGAGCTATTCTTATGACTCCCTAGGGTAATAGTTATAAAACATCACTTTTAATGTGATGAAAATTTTACTAAAGAGCTGTTTTGTGACTCACTAGGGTAAAAGTTATACAAAAACAATTTTAACAAATTTAAAGTAATTGGACAAACATTTTCATATATTTCTCTCTTTTCTCCTTCCTCCAACTGAAAGTTTTCTTTTGATGTTTCACTTACGCCTGAAGTTTTCCACAGCTGTCAGTTGGAGTGTTGCTTAGTGTTATTATAGTTTATCCTTTAAAAAAATCATAATTATGAATAGCTTATTGTTCATTATTCCATTCATATTGGAAATTATTTCAAAGTGTGTTATATTGCTTCCCATGGTAACCTTTCTGTTGATTTTACATTGGGGGATATTGTTGTACTCAGCTACAATTTTCGTTAATTTGATAAGATAATTCTGTTCATGATGTAAAACGATATGATCCTACAGTCAACAGCTGGCATCACAGTAGCAGTAACAGATGTAGATCATAGATGTTCTACTCCATATGGTGTTTGAGGTTAGAATTCTTGAGTTGGTGTAGTGAATGCTGTGTAGCTATTTGATTTTGTATTTGTTAATTCAGTTTAAAGATGTTCTTTTGTTCTTTGTCAATTTTTATACAATCTTTCTGCATTTCATTGATGTAATTTTATATTCTTTAACTTTTCTGATGTTTTACACTTACTTGTTTACATTGCTGATGTCCTTGTATACTTTTCCATAAATTTATACTCAGATTAATATTCATTTTCAAATTCCAGATTATAAATTATTCCAGTGTGACAGAGGAATGAAGTGTTGCCTGTTTGCACTGAACATAACAAAAAAAGGGATAGAACATTTCAAATCAATTGTTACAAGACACCTGATCTGATAGATCAGGTCAAATAGAATTTCTAAAACTTCTGTTTTTATTAATAAAAAAGTTCTTAGTAATTATAAAACATTAATGTTGTTTCATTGAATGTATGTAATAAAGGAGAGGTTTCTTAAAGTGATTTAAGATTGTCATCTATATCAAAGGTTAGAGAACCAACTTCATATTTAATGTTCATCACTCATGAGGATGTTATTAAAGGAGTTCAAGTAAATGAATAATTAACTATACTTCTATAAAAATGGTTTGTGGTTTGCTGCATAAAAAATAAAATACACTGATTCATAATTTTCACAAAGCCATGAGACAAGATTTGTAAATAGTGAATTGGTATACTAAACCTAAAGATGGTGTTGCATAGGCTGGGAAATTTTTAAAAACAATTTGTAATTCAAGTTTGGCCTAAAACAGCAAAATAATTGCTAGGAAAGCTGAGAGAGTAGAAATAGATAAATCATCATATTTTCTTAGAGTTTGGAAGGAACTTAAAAGTCAGATATGTAAGTCTTTTGCTTTTGGTTGGTAAGTATAGAGTGGGCAACTGCAAAATTATTGTAGAGTTGGCAGCATTTCTATACTTTTTATTCCTAATGGGTGGATTCTACCAGAGTAACAAAATTGTACTACTTAATGTAATGACTTATAGAGAATATTCTGTAAGTTATTCTATCATAGATTAGAAAATCTGAGTTGAATATGTGGAATAAAGTTGATTTAAAGAAATGTTTTTGATTTGAGCAGGTAAGGAGTGAAAACATTGCTCCTGAATTTTATGGTACCATAGAAGGAATAGTGCTACTTCAGTATGAGAGTAGTTGTATACAGTCATTGTTTCTTAACTTTATTTACAATAATTGCTTATATCTCAGCTCATGAAAGCCATGGTTTAGTATCATATAGTAGTAACATACACCTTGTACCTTTGTAGTGTAATGTGATGTAATTATTGTTAATATAAATTCTTAAAAAGTCTTAAATTGATTTTCTATTTCTTAAGGCCTTAGAAAATTTTAATTTTGCAGGTTTTAGCTTTTAAGGTTTTAAGAAGATCATAAGTTTAATTCCTGGGACTAGTGATGACATATTTTTTGTAACTTTGGTTTATTCCACACTACACCTATGCTTAACAGCATTACAGTACTTTGCATTCATTTCATCTAGGCCTCTACATAACTGGAAACACTAAGTCAAGGTTGCCATGCATTTGCTATGTCTAGGCCTATTACCTTGATTGGGAGCACAAAATTGATTTGGACTTGTTTCAATGAACATGGACAGTGCTACTAATGCAAATGATAGGAATAGGCCTACCTCATTTGTGGTATGTTTGCATTAAACAAGGGACTTGAACATCTTCACCACAACCTGTCAATTGCTGCTTATATTGAAATGTTAATACAGTTATGGGAAAGTGTATGTTCAATGATAAATAGCTGGAAGACAGTTGATACAGGCATTGGTTGCAAAGAGACTGGTCTGTAATTACATTAGCGTGTGTGGAAGAGTAACCAAGGGATATATGAGAAAGGAGCTACTGAAGTGTGCTTGGAATATTAACTCTAAATGCTGCATGTACCAAGAAGAGAAAAGCTGATTAAAGAAAAGCATCAGGAGAGATAGAGAATGGAACAAGAGCTAGAAGTGGTCAAGTAAAACATGAAGCTGTTTATGGAGTGACAGAACCTCTTCAGTTGGACACAGATAAACTTTTTGAGCAAGCTAAAACTATCTCTTCTGTAACTAAATCAGATATGATCAGCAGATGAATGAAAGAAAAAGTTACTGAAATAAAAGATCTGGAGGTGGACATTGACAGAAAGCTTAGTAATTATAGGAGTTATGAAAACTTTGATTGTAGTGGTTTAGTGCTAAAAGTTGTGTGTAATACATTTCCTGCTTAACAACATTTTGAGTTTGGAAATTTGTGTTTTTTTTTAGACATTGAAGCAAAAGTAAATATAATAAATGAATGTGATCTCAATAATTTTATTTTTAATTAATTTTCATCTTTCAGTATTACTTAAACCAATAAGTAGCATACAAATACATGTTTGTAAGTTTTAAGTTTAATTAGTGGATAGATTCAGGCATTGGTTGCAAAGAGGTTGGTGTATAATTACATCAGCACATGTGGAAAGGATCTGTGAGAAAGGATCTACTGAAGTATGCTTGCAATATTAACTGTAAATGCTGGATGTGGTAGTGCTTATTGTGGAAGGATGAGCAGGAAAATAAATTTATCACACTCACAAACTTCTCTTATGAAAGACTTTTTTTTTTTTATAAACATTTAACTTTGGTTTTCAAAAGCTATTAAGACCTTTAGCCATGAAACATCTCTTAAAGTAGATTAACTGACAAATATTCTGCTGATTCTGGCATCAGAAGGCTAAGCTCATCAATACTTGAAGTTATTCCAATGATTGATGAACCAAGATGTTACATTTTAACTTGGGGCATACTTTCTGGAATTGTCATCCCTACATCATCCTTATTTTTCAAAACTTTTTTAATTACTTGAAGTAATAATATACATTTTGTTCCTTGTGTTTCAAATTACATTCACATTGTACAATTAAAACTTCATTTTATCAAATAGATTTTTTTTCTGCAGAAAATAAATGCTAGGCTTATTGCAAAGTCACATTGTACACCTTATCTTTTTGTAGACTATCGAAGTACTATTGGTGTACAAAATGAAATGTTTTGCTCTAAACACTTAGCCAGAAAGTAGATTTAGAAATACTGTTGTGTAATAATTGTTTCACTCTTTCACATGAAACTTCTTATTTGTGACTAGTTTAACATGTTGACACAAACAGAATCAGTGACTGTTTACAATCTTGAATGTTAGAGTTGAAAATAACAATGGATTCATTATTTTTGACAATTGCAAAAATACAGAAATATGAAAATTTTAATCCATTCAAATAAGAGTAAGCACTTAATTTTAGGTTTAATTAAAAATAAAAGAGAGATAGAGAGAAAATGGTGACAAACCCTCTACCGTTCTTCTAAAGTATGCAGCTTAATAATGGACTAGTTCATCTGATATTCTGCTGCTTGGGGCTTTGCACGTGCTAATTGTCAATATTAACTTTATATTCCTGTTATATAATCTAAAATACTTTTAAGTGTTGTAATAATGTAACATACCACTAAAACACCAAGCTCTAATCAGAATAAGGTTACAAATGTATGTATGAATATAGGTAATAATCTGTTGAAGTTTTGGAAATAAATATCCAGGCTTTTTCTAAGAAAATTATTTCTGATTTTTCAGACATCAAGAACAGAAACATGTAACAAATCTTAAGTGTTTAATGTTTTTGAGATATGTTAGTGTAGATCATGTATTTTTGTAGTAAAATGATTCATTTTTCTTGTTTACATTTCAGAAAGATGTTTTCATCATAAACCCTGTTATTCTACTACCATACTTGTGTGAATAGAATGTCATCTAATAGGCCTCTAAGTATGGTATTGCCAGCAAGATTTCGATTTTACATTGTACTGTTAGGAGCATGTGGACTGGCACTGCTGGTACTTCACAGGTCTTTGTCTGGGAGTGAGAAAACTGCTTTAGATTATCAGAAGTATAAAATTTCAGGACTCCTCAACAAAAGTGGACGTTTGAAACCTGTTGAAAATATCAATGATCTTTTACCTCTTACACAGCCAGTAGAACATCTTGTAAAACAAAAAGAGAGAGAGTCTCAAATTAGAGCAGAAATGTATCAGAAGATTAGTAGAAATACTCGTTTTCGTCAAAATTTAGATGATAATGCTCCAGATGCGAAGAAACCTGGTGATAACATGAATAGTCACTTCTTAGATTCAAACTCAAAATGGCTATTTGAGAACAGTGTTTTGAAAGTGAACCTTCCTCATCGAATTATTCACTTAGACCTTAAAGGAGCACCACCACTGATAGCCTACTATGACAGACTGTTTTCCTTGCTAAAGGACCTTGGTGCTACTGGAATCCTCATAGAGTATGAGGATATGTTTCCATATTGGCAACCAATTGCTTCCTTGGCAGCTTATAATGCCTACTCTTCATCTGATATTCTGAAGATTCTTCAACTTGCTAAGTATAATAACTTGGAAGTAATTCCGCTTGTACAGACATTTGGACATATGGAGTTTTTGCTAAAGTTAGATGAATACAAAAACTTGCGAGAAGTATCCAAGTACCCACAGGTCATTTGTCCATCTAATAACCATTCTTTGACCATCATCAAGCTTATGATAGACCAGGTACTGACTCTTCATCGTGAAGTAAAATGGATTCACATTGGTTCAGATGAAGTGTACAATATTGGGGAATGTTCATTGTGCAAGTCAAAGTTGGAGAAAAATTACTGGGACACTAATATTTTATTTTTGTCTCATGTAAAGACTGTTGCTGGATATGTCAAAATGAAACGTATTCAACCAATTATGTGGGATGACATGTTTCGTGTGATTCCTGAAGAAGACATCCGCAGTTCTGAAATAGCCAAATTTGTTGAAATAATGGTTTGGCAGTATTCAGAAAACATTGAGAATAAACTAACTCCTGAAATCTGGGAGAAATATGGGTCTTTATTCCCTCTAGTTTGGGCTGCTAGTTCATTCAAAGGAGCTACTGGCCCTAGCCAGTACATCACTGATGTTTTTTACCATCTTCAAAACCATCATTCTTGGCTAAAAGCTATCAAGAAATATGAAAATAAAGTTACTTTTAGAGGCATAGTAATGACTGGTTGGCAGAGGTTTGATCATTTTGCAGTTCTCTGTGAATTGTTGCCAGTAGGCATTCCTTCTATTGCTATCAACCTCCTTTATGTCCAACATGGGAAAATAGATACTAAGGTAATGAAAAAGGTGCGAGACATACTGCTGTGTGACAGCAATCTCAGCTTGATACAGAACTTTACAGCTGATGAAGTTACTTGTGGATTTCCAGGAGCAAAGATCTACAAAGGAGCACAGAGGTTGGTGAAAATAAAACACGAACTACAGAAGCTGCATAAGAACAATCATCTTGTTGGATGGATGACAGATTACAACTTAGTGAAGTCCTTTTCCAGCCCAGCACACATTGAGATAGGAACTCGTAAACTGAGAGAGTTGGCTATCAACACAACCCTGTTGCACACCTTCATGCAGAATGTGATGCCTGATGTTTATGATAATTATACTGTTTCAGAATGGCTACAAACATTTGTGGAACCCATTAAGCGAGAGCTTGAGAAAGTCCAGATGAATGCTATGAGACTCCTGAAGTTTGACACTTGGTCTCGGAGGCCTTTGAGTTATCAGATTAACAAATATGTACCATAGCTTGTGCAAGGTTTTATTTTTACATGATTTATTGTATTCCTAATCTTCATCTTTTTGAAAGACATTTGAAATTGAGATGGATAGTAGTCACAACAGTAGTTTCCCTAACTTGTGTTATAAAGCTGATATCTAAGTATTTATACAGTGTTGCTTAAATATTTCAGCTCTGAAAATTTTATCATTTACAAGGTTGGCAAAAAATAGTGTAAGTGATTGACATGAAGTGAGAGATTATCCCTCATTTTCTATTATTACTGTAGTTTATGTTTATAGAAGGCAAAAGAAGTTGATAAAAAACCTGAAATTTCAAGAAGATAATAGTAGTTTACATGTATTTGTTTGATGAAACATTGCTTTCTTATGAAATTTATAGCTTGTTTTGAATTTGAGGGTTTTTCTTTATTAAATGAGGTAGAAGAACGAACTTTTATCCATTGTGATTTCAATTCAGATAGGAAGAGAACTTTCAGTGATGTCGAGAAACCCACTTGTTGAGAACTTTTATATGCAAAAACATAACCATAGAAAACACTAAAATACTAAATAAAGAAACAAACATAAACAAACGAAAAATTAAAGAAGCCTTACTTATACAACAACTCAAACCCAAAATAAACCAATATAAAGGAACACCATTATACCTATATTAATATTATAGACAAAATTATATATTCAAACCGCGCCCTCTACATTGCAACACTCAATTATACAACCCCTCCCAAACACGTGGTCAGCTTCCGACCAGTAACCCTTTCTTTGTGAACCTGACGATGACCGAAGAAGGTCGAAACGTTGTTCGCTCTTCTATTTGAAGTGTTTTCTGGGCCCAGAACAGCCGTTTTTGCATATAAAAGGAAGAGAACTTGTTTAATGTAAAATACATTAATATTAAAACCCCTTGTAGACTGTTGGATAAGTTAAGCTAATAATAGAGTTTATGAATTAATGCGAATTGGTAACATCTATTTGATTTTTGTTTTAAACAGTCACAAAAAATGGTAATATATTGGGCATGAAGTTAACATATTCTCAAGACTGCCTGAATCAGTTTTAAAGCTTTAATTGAAATAAAGTGTTGAACATTGTTCAGTCCTTCTTAAGCAATCTTTAGGTTAATGTTGTTCTGTACTTTGTTTTAATTAGTGTTTTAGTATTTATACCAACCATCTTTAAAACACATTTTTACTTTAAGTAGGTTTCTTATCATAATTTCATGAAACTAACATTAAAAAATATAGAGTTGTGTCAGATGTTTTAATTTTGAAAGCTATTTTGATTTGTAGTAAAGAAAACTTCTCCTTTTTGTAATTAATAATATAGTACATAACTTAGAGCAGTGATAATGTACTGCATATTTTTTTCAAGTTTAATGCTGACGTTAGCTGTATTAATGTAGATCCTCCAACTGGTTGTGAAAAATGTTAAGTATAGAATGTACAGAAAGTGGTAACGTAAGTACACTCTAAGTTGCATACAAAACTAATTTAAATTAACTCAAACTTTATCGAGAAACCTGTATATGAGGCTTATTACTCATTTTAAGTTGTGTAAAAAAAATTCCATTTATCTTTTGTAAATTTTCAGTTAAAAAATAACAGTTAAAAAATTAAAGTAGTGCCAGTCAAAACTATTTTGTAAGATTAAAACTGGAAATATTATTTTATGTTCATATGAATTGATTATAATTTGTCAAGAAGGTTCAGTCTGATGTGTTTAAGAGATATAGGTGTTAACTCTGTGGTAAAATTGTTTCAAATGTTTATAGAAAGTTTTGAATCTACTAAGCACAGTTTTCTGGAACTGTATCCTTAATTTACAGTTTTATGGTGATAAACAGATTAATAAAAATAACTTTAGGGGAAGAAGAATCAGCTTTAGAAGGAGGGGTGATTATAATAGACAGTAGTATTTTGGTATAAATATATATGTATTCAAGTTATAGATATAGTAGTATTCTAATTAGCATAATTTATTACATTTCCATGAAAGAAAAGATTTAAAAAGATGGACTGAACCAGTGTTCTTATTGACGTGTATGGTTAGTTAAAGATAGTTCGAGAGTTTATTTATAAGTGTTGTTCTAATTATGTAGAGAATATACAGTGTCTATCAATAATTACTGTATTTAACTTGTGCATCTGTAATATAAATAAACAGATTCTAGCTGTCATTATGTAAACAGCGTTTCTGATGGGGACAGTGAGTATTTCCATGGATATGATGTTAAACTGAAATGATAAAAATAGGCTTCTGTGTTCAAATAGCTTTCACAATATTAAAAGAAGTATAGGAGGTGATGTCTTAATAATCATTTGTTTATCTCCTCCCATATAAGGGATGACTAGCAGTGTTTTACATAATTATCCTGATACTAACCAGTGTAGTTAGTACACTTCAGTTGCCATACTGAAAACACAGTAAGAAAATGCCATTAATCCCATTATTGCCATCATATCAACAAGATAGTGAATGAAACAATGAAACTAAATTTTTAAGAACTAAAGAAGCACTTAGTCTGTCAGATTCAGTGTTGAATTGTTAAACATGGAATAAATATATGAAAGTAAGCTTCTAATAACAAAAGAAGCACCTGGTCTATCATAGTGAGTGTTTAATTTGTAACTAAGGTATTGAAACATAAGAGGAAGTTTTTCTCTACGAAAGAAAAACTTGGTCTTTAATTTTGAATGTGGAATTTCAAAACAAAGAATTAAAGCGTGAAAGTTGAAGTTTGATAACCAAAGAAGATCTTGCTAGGTCAGAGTGGGTGTTCAGTTTTTAAACAATAAATTAAAGTATGAAAGTCAGTGTTTAATTACCAAAGAAGCAATTGGTTTGTCGAAGTGAGTTTTAATTTTTCAAACAAATTATTTATGTGTGAAAGTATTTGTTTAACAAGTCAACAATAGAAGACTTTCTCTGTGAGAGTGAGTAGTGATTTTTGAAAATGGAATTAAAATATGAAAGTAAGGGTTTAATAACCAAAGAGAAACTTCTCCTCTAAGAGTGATTGTTAAACATTTAAACAAGAAATTAAAGTGTGGAAGTTATTGTTTAAAAAGCAATCACCTACGTGTTGTTTGATACTGAGTGTTGAATTATTAAAGGAATTAAAGTATAAAAGTAAGTCTTTAATTACCAAAGAGGCACTCCATCTCTAAGAGTGAATGTTTAATTTTTAAACAAAGAAAGCGTGAAAGTGAGTGTTTATTTAAGAAAGAAGCACTAGGTCTTTCGGAGTAAATTTTTAAACAAGGAACTAAAGCCTGAAAACAAGTGTTTGATAACCAAAGAATGACTTGGTGTGTAAAAATTGGTGTTGTATTTTTAAATATGGAATCAAAGTATGAAAGTAAGTGTTCAATAGCCAAAGAAACACTTTGTTTATTCCAGTCAGTTTTGAATTTTTAACCAAGGTATTAAAATGTGAAAGTAAATGTTTATAACCAAACAAGCACTTGGTGTACGAGAGTGAGTGTTGGATTTTTAAACATGAAATTAAAGTGTAAAGTAACTTTTTAAAAACCTTAGAAGCACGCTTTGTTGGAGAGAGTGTTGAATTTTTAAACATGGAATTGAGGTATGGAAGTAAGTGTTTAATGACCAAAGAAATACTTGGTCTATCAGAGGGAGTGTTCAAGTTTTAAACAAGAAATGAAAGTAAGAAATTAAGTGTTGAATAAGCAGTGAAGCACTTGATATGTGAGATGAGTTTTGAATTTTAAAGGAATTAAAATGTAAATGTATGATGACCAAAGTAGCACTTGATCGTTGAGAGTGAATGTTGACTTTTTAAACAAAGAATTAAGGCTTGAATGTAAGTGTTTGATAATCAAAGAAGCACTTGCTCTGTCAGAGTGGGTTTGAATTTTTTAACAAGGAATTAAAGTGGGAATTAAGTGCTTAATAAGGAATGAAGAACTTGTTATTTGAATATTCGAGATGAATTTTGAATTTAGAAACGAATTATAGTGTAAAAGTAAGTGTTTAATACCCAAAAAGCACTTTTTCTCTAACAGTGAATGTTGAATTTTTAAACAAGGAAGCAAAGTGTGAAAGGAAGTATTTGATAACCAAAGAAGCACTTGGTCTCTCAAAGTGAATATTGAATTTTTATACTTGGAATGAAAGTGTGGAAGTAAGTGTCTAATAACTTGGTCTTTAATTGTGAATGTGGAATTTCAATACCAAGAATTAAAGCGTGAAAGTAGGTGTTTGATAACCAAAGAAGCTCTTGCTAGATCAGAGTTGGTATTCAGTTTTTAAACAACCAATTAAAGTATGAAAGTCAGTGTTTAATTACCAAAGAAGCAATTGGCCTGTCGAAGTGAGTTTTAAATTGAGGTAAACTAAGTGTTTAACAACAACAGAAGTCTCTGACTATGAGAGTGAGTGTTGATTTTTAAACATGGAATTAAAATGTGAAAGGGTTTAATAACAAAAACAAAACACTTTGCCTGTCAGAGTGATTGTGGAATTTTCAAAAAAGTGAAAGAGTGTGTGAATAATGTTTAAACAAGGAATTGAAGTGGGGAAATAAATGTTTAATAAGCAATGATGCACTTGAAATGGGATACGAGTTTTTAAATTTTAAAGGAATAAAGTATAAAAGTAAGTGTTTAAAATGAAATTAAAATGTAGGAAAGTAAGCGTTTAATAATCAAAAAACACTTGGCCGATCTGTGTGATTGCTGTATTTTCAAACAAGGAATTAAAGTGTGAAAGTAAGTGTTTAATAACCTGAGGACTTGGTTTGTGATAGTGAGTTAACAATTTTTAAACAAGGAATTAAAGTAGGAAAGTGTTTAATAAGTAATAATACACTTGAAATGTGAGATGAATTTTTAATTTTAAAAGAATTATAGTTTTTATTTCTCAAGTTTGTTTGTTTTTGATGTATTCTTCTGAATAGACATTGAGATTTTCAAGATTTGATTTTATCCAAATGAAGTATCAAATTCTGACGCTCAGAATCAATTCTCTTCAAACACGACTCATGTTAATTTTGTTCAGAATATCGATTCAGTTGCTGATAGCAAACCAGCATAAAAGAGCCTCAGAAACATGTTTACAAGAACATGGCTACATGTATACATAGTTCCATGTTCTTAAGGTTTATAACGTCTCCAACATGTGTTGGAAGTCGACTTGGAGTGAGCAACGTCACAAGTTTTCCAGCTCGAACCTTCTATTGGACTTTTTCCGTGTTGTTTGGGTAAAAATCAGAAGGAGGAAGTTGTCCTGGCTTCGCTACATAATGGCCACAGTTTTTAACTGACTTTTCTTTTACCTGGTACTAATACATTAATCTGTAGCCTTTATATTTCTCAAGTCATAATATCTATAGTTTACTGTCGTTACGATGGTACCTTTTTACGGACCATAAGCATTTGTAATTGTTTTTTACGTACTTTTTAAACATTTTTTACTTTCACATTGATTCATTTTTATATGGTATAACGATTATACTTTTACGTTTTTGTTTTCCAGGTTGTTTGGCGCAGATATTTCAGTTTTTTTAAGCCAATAAATGCCAAACAACCAACCTAGCATTGGATTGGGTTTGTCTTGTTAAGCTAATTTCATAGTGTTCATATTTTCCCTATTAAATGCTAAAAAAAAAAATCCCTAGAAATATGAAAATAAGAAAGTTGGTTTGAATAGCGGGAAACTGATGTTACTTCGGAAATTCTACGGGCTTAATAAACAACAGTCAAGGAAGAAGGTAGAGATCCCAGGTGCACTTGATCCTTTAGGATCACATGACCAAATAAAAATCAGAGAAACCAGGCACCAACCACATTGAATGGACCAAGTTAATTAAATTATTTAAGTATATTTTATCTAAACCAGAAATACATGCGACATGGTATTTTCATATTCGCTATTTCTTATTTTCATCTCTCGAAGTTCTACTCAAATAAGTGGTTGAGTTTAACAACGCAAAATACATATTTTTTTATGTTCATTGGCCTTAAGATTTTGGTCAGCAGTGTATACAGATTTCACTTTCGGTTATTAAATATACCTGATAGTCTTCAGCTTATAGAATATTAATTATGAAGAATATATTCTCCATAGAGTAAGAAAAGCACACGCCATGAATTCACAAGAACAGTTTATTATAAGTAATCCAAAAATACCATGTCGCATGTATTTCTGGTTTAGATAAAATATATTTAAATAATTTAATTAACTTGGCCCATTCACTGTGGTTGGTGCCTCGTTTCTCTGATCTTTATTCGGTCATGTGATCCTAAAGGATCAAGTGCACCTGGGCTCTTTACCTTCTTCCTTGACTGTTGTTTATTAAGCCCGTAGAATTTCCGAAGTAACATCTTTTGCCCGCTATTCAAACCAAAAATTCTGTTTTAGTATAATACAACTACTTCATGCATGCTACAATTGTTTGTTGGTTAATGCACATAGGAGTAACTTTTTTATGGCCATGTTCAAAGGCGTAAATAAACATATTCCCCTTTATTTTATTCGTTGTGAGTATACAATATTAATCTCATTTTTACCTAAGTATCCTTTTAAAATAAAACTGACACCGTAAAGATACCGGTTTGCCCAGTAGTAAGTGATGATATTGCTTGATTTACTAGTGAGATGTATTTAGGTCTATCTTATTCATTGTATGATAGTTTTTAATTGTTATTAGTAATGCGTTTTTGTTCAAATTTTTCCCGTAGTCGGCTATTGTATTTAGAAATTTGTCTAAGAACATAGAGGTGTTAGCGTAATTGCATATCTGTGCGAGTGACTTGAGTAATTAGTGAACTTTTAATTGTTTCTGGTTTTAAATTTTATATTTAATTTAACCAGCAGGCATATATATACTCAACAAATTGACGTATATATGCTTTAGAGATTTTAAGTTTTTACCAGTCGTACTTCGTACGTAACTTGATCTTTTCCACGTATTTTTTTTTCTAATTTTGTTTACATGTTTCTTCCAATTTAGTTTTGAATGGTAAATTTAGGCCTAGTAATTTAGCTTTTGTGACTACTTGGAGCCCCCCAGTGGCTCAGCGGTATGTCTGCGGACTTACACGCTAAAATCCGGGTTTCGATACCCGTGGTGGGCAGAGCACAGATAGCCCATTGTGTAGCTTTGTGCTTAATTCAAAAAACAAAACAAACAGACTACTTAGAGAAGGGATTTCATTTACGTGGCTGATTTCATGAATAATGTAATTTGTATTTTTGGACACTTATTCTGATTCTTCATCTCTTATAGTAATTTTCTATTTGGTTTAGTCACTGCAGTGGTTGGAGTTTAAGAACTCTTTCATATAGCCACATCACCAGCAAACTTACAACAAGACCGGAGATTTGGGTCTAACGGAGGTATTTTATATGCGCACACGATGAAAAGTATTGCATTATCTACACCTCTTTGAGGGACACCTGCCTTCGGGAAGGTAACCGATATATGAATTCTAGTTTTCCTGATTTCCAGATAGCTAGACAGTCAGCGAATAATACATCACAGTTGTTTCGTTTTGTACATTTGGAATTTAAAATTATTTTGCCATACACTGTTACCTGCTTTCTCAACACAATTCTGTTGCGATTAAAAGTGTATACTGTGGTTTCTGTCAGTTTTACCACGTGGTATGTAAATTGTGTTTTATTCCGAAGTTGGTTTTGTATTTCCGGTAATTTTGATGTCAGTTCGAATTAGGTCAATTATCTGGAACTGATTATCTTTCTAGAAGTTTCCGAGTATAGCAAGTTAGGCTGGTTGGTCTGTAGTTTTTATGTCAGTGTACTGGCTTTACCTCTTTCAGAAACGTTAAAATATCCCCTTATTTCCAAGCAGCTCGTACGCTGCCTGATTTGAGGAATGAACTAGGTATTGCTGCTACTGGTATGAAATAAGTATGTATCGTATTTTGACTTGTTATAAACCCTAGTTTTTGTCTATTTAAGGGTGTCTTGTATTATTTATCTTACTGTTATTACTTCATTCGATATCCGTCTTGTCGTATCTTGAGCGTTAAATACTATAGTCGACTGGGAATTACTATTGTAGAATGACGTTTATTGTTGGAAGAGTTACTTTGTAATTATTCTCTGAATACTTGTTTTTGTTGACTATGATGTTATTGTGTAGGATATATAGTGTATTTTTACTATTTTCAGTGAATCGTTTTGGGGTCTATATTTACGTGTTAAACCTTGAACGCTACTCAACAAATTTGTCTACTTAAAGACTTTTCATTTCGTTTATTACAACGTTTCTGAGTGTATTTACTTTGTTTTTAATTTTTCGAGTTCGCGTTTTCGTTTGTATTTTACGATTTTTTTGCCCTCTTTTGCAGTGAGTAGGTCATCGTGTATTATACTATACTATACTATATCTAGCGAAACCACAGCCAAGGGAACGTGCTTGGAGAAATCATGTATAGTTGTGGAGTTTTTTTAGAATTCTCATGTTTGCAGAATTTACAAGACGTGTGCTTGTACTCGAGTTATCAATTATGAATATTTTATTTTGGTACCAGGCCTGGGCGGAGAATGTTTGAAGGGGAGAGGGGCAATAATTTGTGAGATCGAAAGTCAATATATATTGTGGTATGCATAATGAACATGCTAATACTATGGAGTGTGAAGGCATGCGACTATTTGATTAAACAATATTAACGCTTCATCAGAAGAAATGTAGATTATATCGAAAACATTAAATGTTATAAGGAACTACGATGTAACTATATACGCACAATGTTTTTCACATCACAAAAATATGCTTATGTACCTTGGATGACTTTTGCTTTCTATTTCTTGGTATTTTGACCAGTTAGGTTTTACGTTGTCCTGCATGTGACACTTACTGTACTTTTGTTCATGTGCAGCTCTGTCTCCCTTCCTGACTATGGAATGAAACCCACGTTACATGTGATTGTTAGAAATATGGATTCGTGCTTTAAAAATTCCATTAGCATTTTGCAATATGTTGTCATACAGTAAATCTATTATTTCCTCAAAATGTCTTAAAGATTTAACAGATAGGAATGACATTGATAGGTTGACCTAGTGAGCAGAACAAATATATATATATACCAACCTCAGTGAATGGGTTAATAAGCCAACTGACTATTTTACATGACATTCATAATACACGTACAGTACAAAAACAAAACAAATGCAGTGCTTTCAAACAGCTTCACAATAAATTACAGAATGTAACAGTAACAAAGCAGTTAATTGTAGTACACTTAACAATAGTTCTATAAATAAGAATTTAAAACATCATACATCCTTTGGTGACAAAGCAGGTATCACATACCATAGGTTTAAAAATACTTTCTACAAATGTTAAAATTGTCACTAACTGTAATGATATATTACTTCTAATTTCACAGTTTAAAATTAAGATTACCCAAGGGAGAGTTTAAAAGGCATAGCTGAAAATATTTTAAAGTTTTGAATAACTGAAACTCATTTGAAATTTATTTCATTGTTTACAGTCCTAAATATTAACATAATAATACCAAAAAAAATTTCAATAGATTCTGCAACTACACTCTATTATTATTTTGAGCAAGTCAAGTCTTTAAAAGAGTTTTTAATGATTCTACAGAAAAAAATTCTGCAATATATTTTGTTTATACTTAAAATGCATATAATCCAGAAAATTTAAAATTATGCCAATAAATATTCTTTGCAGGGGTTGAGCTGCTATTCTAGTCCTAAGGATTATTGCTGACTCCTAGTCATTGGATATATAACAACTGGTTCAGAATTTTACTGTTGAGGTGAGACAGAGGCTGGTAGCTGACAGTGTGTCAAGTGTCACTGGTGAGGTATGACAGAGGCTGGTAACTGGCAGTGTGTCAAGTGTCACTTGGTGAGGTATGACAGAGGCTGGTAACTGGCAGTGTGTCAAGTGTCACTTGGTGAGGTATGACAGAGGCTGGTAACTGGCAGTGTGTCAAGTGTCACTGGTGAGGTATGACAGGCTGGTAGCTGACAGTGTGTCAAGGTATGACAAAGGCTTGAGCCTCATTATTGATTAAATTATTACTGATGGGACACAACAGGACCAGGTAACTGTTTAGATTGTTACTGGTGTGATACAAGAGAATTTTGTGGCTGTTTAAAATAATATTGATGAATTTACATCTAATAAAGAGGAATGATTATTATTATTATTATTTTTTTGTCTAAGTAGCTTCCTTTGAGCATAATTTAACAATGTTTCTAACACTAATGATCATTTGAGGTGATAATATAATCTTTTACTTTTGATAAAATATGAAAATACTTTATTATTTGGATTGTATTTAACATAAAATAATTCCAATCAAAATTACTCTGTATATTTCAGACTTCAGTATTACAAAAACTTAAGTGAACTTAAACCTGTAACTTGAAATAGATATTACTAAAGAAACCAGCATTATCTTAACAGTTTTAAAATTTTATAACTATGGAAATATGTATAAAAAACATTTTGTTTAAGTGGTTCAAAGTCCTGTAAACTTAAATATATTGGAGAACAGATAATACAATGATTATGTAATTAGTAAACAATACATCAAATCCATTTAATAATAACCTCTTCATATCTCTGTCTGTATATAAATTAGAAATAAAGACATTTCTTTAATTCAGGAGTAAGTATATTTTGAGTGTTGTGATGGAAATGAAGTACAAAGTGTCTGTTACTCCTAGCAGAATTGGTAGTGACCATACACTCAAACTCTGATAAAATTATGGTGGTGAAGTTTCTTCAACAGACATCATTTTGTTTGATGGATCTTCTGACATTTGAAAGAGATGTGAACTTAATTAATTAAGTGGCATTTATTAATAGAAGAGTACACTGAATATCACCAAAGTAATTTCAGAGATAATGTAACATAAAGATTTTACAAGTTGAAAATGTACCACAGATTAGCAGTTCTTGAAGAGATCTTTACCAAAGCTAACATAATTTTTATTGGATTCTAAAATTTTAATGAAACCTTCTTAAGAAAAGTACAATAACAGCAACTTTTACACTTACATTCTGGTTTTAATAGATTCTTTTGACTCAGAGTAGTGGGTCATTATTGAATCACAGTTACATTCAATAAAGCAATTTGAATTTCAGAAAGGTTTACAGGTTTGTGATCATAAGAACAAAGATTTGTTGGTTGTGTCAAATTAGCTTTTTAGTAAAATGAGATGGACAAAATATTAACTTAGATATAGGTGGGTTCCTGGATGGCTTTGGTTTTGATTAATTTAACTATAGCATTCTTCTGTTGATGTGACACTGTAATAATTAATATCAGAATTTCTATTAACTTAATTTTTAATTAATTATTTAATTTATCACCAAACATTACTTCCTTATTTAAATATCATAAATTTTTAATGTGTGTAAGGTAAATACCACGTGTTTATAAAATGTTATTTCTTTGGTTTAGTTCATTTCAAGGCAATGAATGACTTGTCCAACAAATTATTAAATGTACATACATGATTAGTAGTCAAACTATCTTACCTGAAATAGGAGTCTGTTCATACAGCGACCCTTGTCTGAAAAACCCTGGAATTTTGCTAGATCCTGGAGAAGGAATTTCCATTGGATATTCTGCTTTTACACCCCATGTTTCTAGAAAATAAAGAACATATCTAAATATATTCTGAAATTTTTGTAACATTTAAAGAACAAACAAGATGAATGACTTGACAAATCAAACTGAAAAAAACCAACAGCCTGAAACAGACATTGCTTCATCATTGGTGGTAATGTTTTGTTAATCTTTGGTAGAGAACTATACACATTATCTACATTAGTAATGCTTTAATCTTTGGTGGAGAACTATACAAAGATTAAAGCATTACTAATGTAGATAAATTCATGCTTCTAATACTGAACAAACAGCATTTAGGAATAAGGTTTTTAATAAGAATCATTCTGCTTTATTAAAAACAGATAAAATATAAGATTAGGAAAAAATAAAACAGTTTGATTTTTAAAAATTGTACACTAATAAGTAATATTAGAAAGAAAGAAAAAATTGTACATTGTTAAAAATGACAAAAACAAAGCAAGAATCAGTGATGGATAAATTCTGAAAATATTAACTCTAGTAAAAGCACTGATAGTACAGAACATATTCACTCAAGTAAAAAGTACCAGATCTATACATTACCTAAATAGCAATAAAGTGAAAAGTATCAACAAAAAATAAACAATGATAGCATTATTGAAAATAGCCGACATTCAAGTGAAATTCACACATAAAAGGTACTAACAAGTGTAATGTCAACAAACTTTTTTTTTATTAAAGCAATCAGTATTACTGTCTGTGGTACAGCTCTTCACACACTCCACTTATTACTTAGTTTCAACATTATCTTATTTTCAAAGTTTCTACTAGAGAGGTTAGCTGATACTGGTGTGAACATGAGCCCAGCAAAACTAAACAAATTCTCGCATATTACAACTTCATTGAATTTCCCACTATTGTTTTCAATTTTACAAACATGCTCTCACTGACATAAAAACTATCACCATGGCAAATGAGTTGATTTTCTCTAATTTTTTTCAAATGTAACAAAAATCTTGTGAAAGAAATGTAGTGGAGTAAAAACAGGTAATTTATTCTTGATTTTACTGAAGTAACAGTGAAATATTCTTTAATGTACTTAAGTAACAAAACATTCTTTAAAGTACTTAAGTAACAGTAAATCCTACAATTCTGGGAAGGACAAGAATTAATGCTTTATTACAGGAGCAAAAAATACGTTCAGACTTATGTACATAGTACATGTGAGAATATAAGACTATTTTCAATATTAACCATGGTTTCTTGCATGCTGTCTAATAGCTTCTATCCATTGAATATAATCTTGTTGAGTTTCAGCTGCTACAATATACTCTTGTGTCTTCCCATGAACCACATTCACAAGTATAAAGCTATAAGGGTAGGTGCAGGATGATACTCCAGTTTGTAACATGGTGTTCTGCAATTCAAATGCCGTAATAAATATGCAGTAAATTACCTTTCATAATAATTTTGTTTTTTTGTATTGTTAGAAAATACTAAAACAGCAAAAACCTTCCTTACTCAACCATGTTTTGTTACTTAATGCAAAACATAATTCATAACATATTTACAGAATGGGTAAAATAAAATTTAAAACAAAATCTTCAACTAATGTTAGGAACATTCAGTGTTTGAAGTTACTTTGTTTGTTCAAGACAAGTATCAATTCACTGTCCTAGTGACTCAAAAATCGATCAATTGTAAAAACTTCACAGTATGATAACCATTACTAAGGAAAATTTGAGGTACAAGCATTTTATTGTGATTTATTTCAATAAAAATTCTCTACAAAAAAGTTTTACAAGTAATTCACCTAAACTGAAATTAATATTAATTAAAATCAGCTAAATAAGCTAGCTTGTACGAAACTACTTTTATAATATCAGCAACTATGAGGGTTTTCTTATACATACCTTATTAACTGGAATACATAAAATAGGTGACGTACAATAAGAATCTCCAGGTTTTAGCCAGAAGGATAATTTCAATCTTTTTAATGTACACCAGAGTCTTCTATAGCCATTGATGCTGTCAGCTTGCTGTAAGATACAAATAAGATGTCAGAAGAATGTAGCAATAATTCAGAAAATGTCATTAATATGAGACTGGTAGGGTTACAACAAGAGTTAGTTGAAACACTGCATGTTTTTATAATATATATCAACACTAAAATTTAATCTCCTCAGGCATCATCCAAAGAGCTACTTGAAATGCTATACATGTACAGATCCATTAAACTCATCACACAATATATTAGATGTGCTATTAGGCAGTAAGCAAGATAAAGTGCCACAATGGAACAATATATGTTGTAAATATTTCACTTTTAATAATTCAACAGATATAGCAGTTTAATCATCATAAACCATGAGATAACTTTATGCAAATTACATTTTTTTCACAAATGTATTCACTTTAATAAATGCTGAAATCAATATAATTTCAAATCTTAAAGTTTGTATGAACTTACATAAAGAAAACCAGAAAATGTTTCATCTGTGATAAAGGTGGGTTGCACCGCCAATCGACAACACAATTGTCCAAAAAAAGGTAACTGATGCTGAGGGTTATCCACAGTTTCTAACACTAAGTCATGAGTCTTTATTACATCACTGCTGTCACTAAGCCTCAATGTAACATGAGCTACAAGTTCAAACTGTGGAACACTACTAGGAGAGAACAACATTGGTAAAATCTTCCCATCTCTTCTCCAAAATAAGTAGTTTGGTTTTATAGTTTTAAGAAAAAAAGAGATTTACATCTACAGAATTATTGAATATCCAGTTACATAACATGAACTCAGTATATTGCCTGCATTTTCAAAAAAAATATAATGAAAATCAGAATAAGCACCAAAAGATTAAATATTAAAATTAATAACGATGTTTCTTCATAAAAAAATATAAATAACAGCATGATGTATGTCACTATTACAAACATGAAAAGAAAACTTACATATCAACAGTGTTCATTTCTTCCTTCTGAAACAGAAAAGATAAATCAACAAATTATAGTGACATTTAATAACTTTGAGAGAAAATCATGCAATTTGCATAGAATTAGTTTTTTTTATAAAATACTATGATGTTAAATTCACCAATTATCAGTGTTTCTTTTTTTATGTATACTTGTAGCAATGTTAAGATTTCCTTATTGGAACTTGCCAATTTTCAGTGTTTCTGTTTTATGTATGTATATTTGTAGCAATCTTAAGATTTCCCTATTTGATATTACCAAATACCAGTATGTTTTTTTCTTGAATACTAGCAGTAATGTTAAGAAGATTCTCATGTTGGAACTTACCAATTATCAGATTTTCTATTTTATGTACACTTGTTGCAATATTATGTCCACTCCCCTATGGGAACTCACCAATTATCAGTGCTCCAATTTCATGAATACTTGTAGCAAGGTTAAGATGACTTCCCTATTGTAGCTTACCAGTTTTCAGTGTTTCTGTTTTAAGTATACTTGTAGGAATGCTGAAAAGACTATGCTGTTGGAACTTACCAGTTACGGGGTTTCTGTTTCGTGTATATTTGTAGCTATGTGAAGGAGATTTTCGTTTTGAAACTTACCAATTATCAGTATTTCTGTTTATGTATACTTCTAGTAATGTCAATAAGATTCCCCTATTGGAAGTTACAAATTATCAGTTTTGGTTTTTTGTATACTTTTACCAATTTTAAGATCATTTCCTTAATGGAACTTACCAATTATTAGTGTTTCTATTTTATGTATACTTGTAGGAATATTAAGAACATTCCTCTATTAGAACTTACCAATTATCAGTGTTTCTGCTTCATGTATACTTTTAGCAATGTTAAGATGATTTTCCTATTGGAACTTACCAGTCATTGGTGTTTCTTTTTCATGTATGCTTGTAGCAATGATAAGAAGATTCCCATATTGGGAGTTACAAGTTATAAGTGTTTCTGTTTTATGAATACGTGAAGCAATCTTAAGATTTCCCTATTTGAACTTACCAATGTTATATCTGTTTCTGTGTTTATGTACTTCTAGCAATGCTAAAATGATTACCCTATTGCAACTTATTAATTATCACTGTTTCTGTTTTTACATGTACTTGTAGTAATGTTAAGATTATTTCTGTATTAGAAGTTGCAAATTATCTGCATTTCTGTTTTATGTATACTTCTAGCATTGTTAAGGTGATTTCCCTATTAAAACTTTCCAGTTATCAGGAGTTCTGTTTCATGTACACTGGTAGCAATGTTAAGAAGATTCCACTGTTGGAACTTATGGATTAGTGTTTCAGTTTTCTGTTTACTTTTAGCAATGTTAAGAAGATTACCCTGCTGGAACTTACCAATTACAAGTGCTTTGGTTTTATGTTATCATGTAGTGATGATAAAATTATTTCCCTATCAGATATTTCCCATTTCCAGGGTTTCCGTTTAATGTATACTTGTAGCAATGGTAAGAAGATTCCCCTGTTGGAAATGACCAAGTTGTCAGTGTTTCTCCTTTATGTATTCTTGTAGCAATTATAAGAACCGACACACAATTCAAAACAGAAATCCACCGAAAAATCAACCATACTGGACCATACATTCCTTGGGACTCAGCACATGAAACAAAACAAAAACTCAACATACTAAGAAACCAGATAAACACAGCCATAAAACTATGCTCACCAGATAAAATTAACGATGAATTAGATAAAATAAAACAACACTTCATCAACATTAATAAGTTTCCTCCACAAACCGTAGAAAACATTATACGCACACACCTAGACAGAAAGCAAAATCAACCAACAAATGTAAATATATCTCACGAATCAAAAAATCACGAAACCATATACTGCTGTATACCATATATTCCTGACATCAGCAAACAAATAACCAACATTTGGCAAAAACTAGTAACAAAATATAACATTCCAGTTAACACTAAATTTATTCAAAAACCAGGCACAAAACTAAGGTCTATACTATGTAAGAACTACACTGACAAACACCACACCAACATTATTTATAAAATACAATGTGATAACTGCCACGACTTCTATATAGGAGAAACAAGTAGAAAAATGGAAACCAGATTCAAAGAACATAAAAAGTCACCTTCACACGTTTTCGAACACTGCAAGTCAAATGGACACAACATAACCATAGAAAACACTAAAATACTAAATAAAGAAACAAACATAAACAAACGAAAAATTAAAGAAGCCTTACTTATACAACAACTCAAACCCAAAATAAACCAATATAAAGGAACACCATTATACCTATATTAATATTATAGACAAAATTATATATTCAAACCGCGCCCTCTACATTGCAACACTCAATTATACAACCCCTCCCAAACATGTGGTCAGCTTCCGACCAGTAACCCTTTCTTTGTGAACCTGACGATGACCGAAGAAGGTCGAAACGTTGTTCGCTCTTCTATTTGAAGTGTTTTCTGGGCCCAGAACAGCCGTTTTTTGCATATAAATGTTAAGAAGATTCCCCTGTTGGAAATGACCAAGTTGTCAGTGTTTCTCCTTTATGTATTCTTGTAGCAATGTTAAGAAAATTTCACTTTTGGAACTTGCCAAATATCACTGTTCCTGTTTCATGTATACATCTTGCAATGTTAAGATTACTTCCCTGTTGGAACTTTCCAATTATCAGCATTTCAGTTTCTTGTATACTTGTAGCTATGTTAAGATGATTTCCTAATTAGCACCTTCCAGTTTGCATGGTTTCTGTTTTATGTACACTTGTAGCAATGTGAAGGATATTTCCCTATTAGAACTTGCCAATTATCAGTGTTCCTATTTTATATATACTTGTAAATATATTCAGAAGATTTTTATATTGGAATTTACAAATTATCATTGTTTCTGTTTACTATACTCGTAGTAACGTTAAGAAGATTCTCCTTTTGAAAGTTACCAATTATCAGTGTTTCTGTTTTATGTTTACTTGTTGCACTCTGAAGATTCCCTATAGGAACTTAAGAATTATTAGTGTTTCTGTTTTATGTATACTTTCAGCAGTGTTAAGAAGATCCACATTCGGAACTTACCAGTTATCAGTGTTTCTGTATTACTTATAGTAATAGAATGTAGATTCTCATGTTGTAACTTACCAATTATCAGTGTTCCTGTTTCATGTATACTTGTACCAATGTTAAAATTATTTCCCTCTTGGAACTTACCAATTATCAGTGTTTCTGTTTTATGTATACTTGTATCAATGCTTTAAAGATTTCCCTCTTGGAACTTGCCAAATACCAGTATTCCTGTTGGAAATGGAGAGCTACTAGATGGTGCCTAGGGTGGAGGGGCTGTCATAAGAGGAGAAGTTAAGACCTCTTAAATTGTTTTCTTTTAAAAAAAAATGTTGTAAGGGTCTGACTGAAGTGTTTTGGATCGTAAATAGAATTGACAGTGTTGATGTATCATTTTTTTCATGCTTAACTGTGAGAATGGTAGGATTAGTAGACACAAGCATATGTTTTGGTAGGGTAGGGGTCATCTTCAGCTAAAAGTTTTAATTTTATAATGGGTAATTGGCCTTCCGAATAGATTTCTTCAAATATTGTAGAGTGAGTATATTTAAATGAGTTTAAGAAAAAGCTTGAAAAGTATATAAATGATAAGGACTGTCTATAAGTTTGTTTTTTTTAAATTAATGTAGTTTAGAGTGTGGAATAGTTGAGATAGACTGATGGGTCCCATGTTGAACAAAAAAGTTTTGTCGTGTTATTTCTACAGTTCAATGCATTTAATGATAGAAAATATAATTTTCTCTTGAAGACAAATAAAATATGTTTGCAAGGTAAAGGTTCAACCTAGTAAAAAATATACAAAGAAAATTTTAGGTTTAGCTCACTAAAACATAGAAATAAGTGTCTTTAAATGTAAAAAAAA
This sequence comes from Carcinoscorpius rotundicauda, assembly GCA_011833715.1. NCBI lineage: Eukaryota > Metazoa > Arthropoda > Merostomata > Xiphosura > Limulidae > Carcinoscorpius > Carcinoscorpius rotundicauda. The sequence goes on along the minus strand of CM022391.1, from coordinate 115,061,288 downwards.
AATTGTATGATTTGTATCTATCTACTTCAAGTGTAAAACTTAATGAAAATTATTGTGAGTTAAATAGCACATGTTAATATTTACAATATTAGAGCTCTAACTTTTTAAGTTTTTCTTTCCAATGCAAAATACAACTTATATGTTTCCTGAACAAATAATATAAAGAAAGTGCATCAAGAAATCTCATCGAACATGTCTCTTTTTGGATTTAGTGATGAATAGAAATCTTAAATACCATACTGTTTCCTTGGTAACTTACTACTGATACTGCAAGTTTTCTACCAATTGTCCTGCTCAGAGAACTGGAGATTTTTTTCTTGATTTGGCTGGATGTGCTGGCAATACTCATGTCATCAAGAATGATGTGAGAATAAACTTCCAGTTGAAACTCAAAATTGGCAGATACTTCATTACTGAAAATGAGTATCACATGTATTTGAACTTGAAGAAAATTCTTCAAACATTTCTTAAATTACTTTAAGAATGAATTTTTAATCCAGTTTGAAGAAACAGAAGAAACATCTCTTTTAAACTGTACACCAATGTTTAAGTTTCCTGCTCTTTTTCTCTAAGTAAATTATAAAAGGAACAAGTTATGAGAAAATTTTACTGATATCTTTGATGTTTTGACATTTTAAAGAAAATTCAAAAGAATTAATGCTGTCAAAAAACAAAAGTTGATTTAGTATTGTGCACAAAAAGGGAAACACTATTTTAACCAGATGAAAATAAGTAAACTATTCATAATATAGTGTTGTTTCCCAAAATAAAAACACTCCATTATGCTTCTATTATTATTATCTGGGAATTTGCTATCCTATTATTACAGTATGCTTTTTAATTACAAAAAAATATTTGAAAGTTGTTATTGGATTCTGCAACATAGCTGATGATGTCTTGTTTTATTTACAAGAATTGTTGAATAATCCCCAGTCTACCAAACAGTTTGTTCACAACTGTTAACTCTCCACGTCCTTAAACATTTTATATTCCAAATATGCACAATCCACAAATAATAAATAAAACAAAAGGTGTGAAAGTGCTGTTAAACAGATGAGAAATATAAATTGAAGTAACTTAAAGGAAAAATTGAATCCAATGGTAAAGTAACTAAACAACTTACAAACTTTTTGAAACCTCTCCCCATTTTGTAGCACTTGATACTTATCTATACAAACCAGAGGCCACAGTAAACAAAAGGATCCAATAGATATGTCTCAAATTAATATCTTCATCAGCTTTATACCCATCCTTTCAAGAAAAACTCAATTTTCTTATGAAAAAGAAACTGAAAAATTCATATTTTGTAACAATTATGTAACATGATAAAAATTCTTTATTTGAACTTTTGTAGTATGAGTGTGTGCGTGTACACATGTATATATATTTCACTTAATTTCACTTGAAAGGTATTGTCAATCTCCAGAATAATGTTTTTGACAATTTTTATTTCTTCTACAGAAGAATGGTAAAATTTACATTAATACTTTAAAATATTTCATTTATAGGTTTTAAAAATATGATACTGAACTACAGAATGAAGATATTTATTACTGGTTAAAAGTTCTCAATCTTGGTATCAGAGGTTTCTATCTGACAGATGCTTCAAATATCTTTCAGAACAAACAATAAAATATGAATGGACAACAGTAAAATTGTGTATGTTTGTTAATATTTGTTTTGTTTATTAGCAATAGTAAAATTAAATACCAGCTTCTGGACTAAATGGTTCTGTTGCATCACAATGAATAATACTATTTTTGAATATTTCTGTAGTTTTTGTTTATTTTGGTTGAAATAGTTGATTTTTGAATTTGTCTATTTGGTTCACTTATAAATATCTCATACCTTTTCAAAAGATTTTAAAATCATTATAACCAGTGAAATGAAAAAATACTTACAAAATAATAACATCATCAAAAGTAATGTCTGTCATATTCCTATCAACATTTTTTATCAATGAAGTATCAAAGGTTTCTGTACCAATCTTCACAAGGCAGAAAATTGCAAATTTTTTGTTAGTTCCCTTGTTCTTGAAGTGATCCTTCCAAATGAGTGGAATCCTGATATCTGTTCAGATAGGAAAATAATTATGGTCTATTTAAATGTAGACATAACTTTCATGATTACCCTATGCAAGATATACAGAATGTCGAGTAACAATAACACCAGTAATAACGTAAGAACCTGTCTTGTCCTTCAAGGCTGTCCTTGTACAACCACTTTACAGAGAGAGAATAAAAATTACTGCTGGATTAATCATTCAACACTGAACTGAGAAACAATCCACTCTTATCACTCTTCATACTGACATCATGAATTATTTAAGTGCATATACCTTACAAGGACAAACAACCCATTCAGTTTTTCTTTTACACAAACATTGTGAATCCTTCATAATTTAGGTACAGATACCTTACAAAGAGAAACAATCCACTGGGTCCCTCTTCATACTAACATCATGAATTCTTTATAATTTAAGTAGAGATACATTACAAGGATAAACAAGCCACTGGGTCCCTCTTTACACTGACATAATGAATCTTATATAGTTTAAGTGCAGATACCTTTATAAAAACAAACAATCCACTGGATCCCTCTTTATACTAACATTTTCAATCATTTATAGTTTACGTACTGATAGAAAATAAGGAGAAGCAATTAATGTCATTGTATCTTCAACTTGATTTTTCCTAGCTTCCGTTTGTGGTTTGTAGACCATCTAAACTGCGATAATCTATGATGCAACGTTACCATAACGTCATCTGAATAAGTTGAGCAGGAGACTAAAGTAAATCATCAGTAGGATCCTTTAAAGAATGAGAAGTGGACACACCAGCAGAAGTCCTTTGTATCCACGGTGGACATCCTCCAAATATTTTGTAGCCAACATTGTCGTTTCACCACAACTGCCTAGGACAGCTACTATTTTCTCCAGTGACCAAAAAATTTCAGGGAGGTATATGTATCTTTTTATATAAGAAACATTAAACTGTATTAAGTAACTTTAAAAGATCCATTAACTTGACTAGATAACCAATGAAATAACTGTGTTTTTTCACTACCTCTTTGATTTTTATTCTTCTGAGTGTTGAGTTTGTTCCTCTTTGGGATATAAAGTTCATTGTCGTCCTTCCAATGATCAAATGCATCTGATTTGTAGGTATATTGCTCATCAGGATTGTGTTTGAAAGTATCAGTTACTTTATCATCAAAAGACAACGGACATGCCCTTGAAAATAATAAATCACTTACTTTAAAAGTGTCTGAGCGTTTCTTTGTTCCCAGATTTCACATTTTACTTTCGTGGGACAACGTATAGATAAGTGCCATATTTTATTACGAGTACAGCATTGCGCAGATCTACGTTAACTACTTCCATATTAACAGGTTTTTTTACTTCTCCGCCAATGCTAGTGTTTTCTTACAAACTTTATCACATCAGAAATAGATACAACAAAGTGGCGTTTCAAGTATTCTCGTAATGAAACGTGTAATTGTGATATATCTTTCTGTAGTTTCAGGGTTTCATAATTTATATAATATTTTTACAATTTCCCAAATAATGTCACGAGCGACTTCCCTTTTTTAGTGTTGTACTTCCTGCTAAAGACAACTATTACGATTTAATGTTATCTGATACTACTGGCAAGAAATTTGCCAGAGTTTCTTTAAATTATTCCCAGTGCTCAAAGGCGAATTCTGAACCAAAAGCCTTCCACCATTCTAGTGATCTTTCCCTCAGACAAGAAGACATAGTTTCTATCATTTTTTCCCGGCATTTTATACCTGTAAAACTTTGAGAACCTAAGGTATTAAAATCAGTCCTACCGTCGAACTTCTCAACAGACATTGGTGGTGGATTAATGTAAATCGATGAATTTTCTACATGGCTAATGGCAGAATGAATTTTCGACATTTCAGATGGTAGGTAAGGTTTGTTTTTAGTCAATCATCATTTGCGCTAGTATATTTCCGTCAATAATGACACAAACTTGTAACATCAACTCCCATAATATTAGTTATTATCTGATACAATACTTAACCAAACGTGGATTACTGCTAAATTAACACTATTTAACACAGAACTGCAAAACATCCAAATGCCAATACTCAACTACACTATATCTACTTAAAAACACCTTAGATGTCAAAACAGGTGCTCCTAAAAATGATTAAGTGTGCAACTTAAAGGAAACAAATCAAATTTCGCGGTAGCCAAACTGGTAGTTACGTTTGTAGCGTTGATAATAATTTTACGTCAAATATTCATTCATCAGTTAGCCAGCTAGCGTTTTTGTTCAAGTTTGAGCGAAATGGTGTCTTGGAATTTGGTATGAAAAAAACGAGTCTATTTTCACTGAAAATAGAGTTTGGATTACCACAGTCCGAGATATATAATGTGGAATACAGCAAAACTGTGATTTCTGTTAATAACACTGTGTTTTGTAGCAGGTTGTTTTGGCCGGACGACACATTACCGTGTGTTTTGTTGAAACGGTCCCTATTCGGGCGCTAACTTAAGGGACAAAAATAAGCAACCAAGGCATAGCAACAACGACGACGAGACAGTCGTACTCAATCCAGTTTAAACAACGGGAATTGTATTTTAGCGAAATGTTAATAAACATTCAAAAGTGTTTAAAAAGTTCAACTAAAATTTAACAATAATTGAATAAAATTATGTGTGCCCATCATTCAGGTTTCTAGGTATAACGTTCAACAACCATCTTCTAGGGGCTGAACACTTCAGACAAATTTACAAATCCATCAGTAAACGTTTGTTTGTTTTGGAATTTCTCACAAAGCTACTCGAGAGCTATCTGTGCTAGCCGTCCCTAGCAGTGTAAAACTAGAAGGAAGGCAGCTAGTCATCACCACCCACCGCCAACTCATAGGCTACTCTTTTACCAACGAATAGTTGGATTGACCGTCGAATTATAACGCCCCCACGGCTGAAAGGACGAGCATGTTTAGCGCGACGGGGATGCGAACCCGCGACCCTCAGATTACGAGTTGCACGCCTTAACACGCTTGGCCACGCCGGGCCTGTCAGTAAACGTACTCCGCATGTAAGGATAACTGCAGGCAAGAACAAAGGTTGCAAACCACCAATTATCATAAAAATCTACTCAGCTTATATACGCCCTCTAATATAGTGTTTGCATATGTTCACCAGAATTAAAAATAAGTTTTAACATCAACAAGACAGAGGAGAGTTCTTTGATTAGCTTTAAAACTTCTTAAATTTACCACCACAAGTTACTTACACAAAACATGCAATATACAAACAGTTAATTAAATATTATCACATTACAGTGTTCCCTCACCACTTCGCTGGCTCGGCCGACCCCCACATATATATAAAATAATAAACATTAAATCTAAAATATAGCATTAAATACCATTAAAATATTAAAAATAAATATAATTAATAGTATAAAGAAAAAAAAACAGGTATATTTTGAGATATAGACCGACGAAGAAATTGCCGATTCACCTTCCACAGAAGAGGAAGTGGTGTCCCTCGAAAAGACACCACCTGCTGAAGATATGTAATTCTTAATTTTAAAGCTTAATATCTTAATAATTGTTCTTATTATTTCAGCAATAATGAACAGTATTGTAATGGGAGGATTTTAAAAGTCTAAATGCACATAAATATATTCGTAAAAATCGGCGATCCCACTTCGCGGGGGGTTTTGGAACGCATCTACCGCGATACACGAGGGAACACTGTACAGTCAAGTACATAAAAGAAATCCCTTAACTGCCACTCTCCACACAATGACATGACAGGCGCCTCGTACATAATGCCTCCATGCAACGAATACTTAACTTTGTAAAGAACGTTTTCGCTTGCGAGGTTAAAGGGGATATTAACATCCCTCTGCACCTCTATTTAAAAAAGTTTTCTTCTCATCAGGTGCCAAAGTAACGGACTAAATACAAACAGGCGTTACCACCAAGGTCGAACAATAACAAAACGAATGTATTTTATATGCAAAAACGGCTCGTTTGGGTTGAGAAAATATTTCAAATAGAAGAGCGAACTATTTACTCAACCCAAACGAGCCGTTTTTGCATATAAAATTCTCAACAAGTGGGTTTCTCGACATCACTGAAAACGAATGTATTGAACTTTGATAACCGCAGGACTCCAAATTGAAACTAAAACAACTAGAGTACAAAGTTTTTCAGATGCCATGCTGCACTATTCATTAACGCTAGTACCAAGTCCTGGACAAAATACATATTTATTAACTGTGTGTTTAGTAACAGATAAAGTTTTATTCCATTACGACCACCACCTAGCTGAACCCTTCTTTTATAATACTGACTATAGTAATCCCCGTAAGATAATCCTTATAGAATCATTTTATGACTACAGTAAAACTTGTCTAAGCTTTAAACTTGCATAGGGAGGAAACCCGTACAAACTGGAAATATTATAATTTTGCAGCAATATCTTAAAATTTCTCTTATAAAAGGCCTCTATATGGTTGAACCTGCGTAACGCGAACAGAAAACTGTCTTTCACCTACCTCATCTAATCAACAAGTAAGGCGGAAAAATGTTTTTGATTGAATATTAATAAATGCTTGTTTAATTAATAATTAGTTTAAATATTAATAAATTATCTAGCATTTTGGTACAGTAAATATTGGTTAAATATATTCTGTTCTTTTTTCTGCCGTCATTATTTTTGCAGTTAAATTATATTCCTGGTTTATAGAAATATATTTCTTTTCAAGTGCAAAAATCTACTCTTTAAATAATTCTCAAGAAACAAACGAATTCCTATTTTCCCTAATTTTAAAATTTAGGGAAAATTTACCATGGGTAAGAGGTGAAAGTTAAAATCCGCGCTGTTTCAAAAAATTTAAGGGAGAATCAGCTTCCTGTGGAATGGAAAGCGAATAATAAAGCATGGATGACAAGTACTATATTCAAGTAGTGTTTGAACAAATTAAACAAAAGAATGGAACAAGAAAATAGGGATATTCTACTTTTCCTAGATAATGCAACTTGTCACCCAAAAGTTCATCTTTCAAATGTTCGTTTAGTCTTTCTACCTCCATGTACAACATCAGTTGTACAGCCACTAGATAATAGAATTATACAGTGTATATAATAAAAATACAGAAAATTGATGCTTCAGCATATTATTGCAAAGATGTACAACTGTAAGAAAGCATTTGAAATGACCATGAAAATTGACATGTTAGATGCAATTGTATTTTTAAGTCATTCAATCAAATGGGTAATAAAGTACTTTCGAAACTGTCGAAACTGAGGATTTATTCTTGATAATGGCGGAGATTGTAAAGAAATTATTTGTTATGACAATTCTAGTGAAATCCAAACTGTGATTGAGAAGATTGATGCAGATGATTCTGTGAACGCGATAAGTTTTGTGTATGTTGACAAGAATATTTTAACAGAAACTGATGAAATTGAGTTAAAATGTATAATAGAATCGCAAGACGGTAACAGTGTGAGAGATTCAGATGATGAACAAAATGGAAAAGTAATAATTAATATAAAATACAAATAAAATATGACATCAAAATAATATCATACAGTTTTGCCTTTGCTTTTTCATTTTGGTAAAAAATTATTGTAATATTCCCACTTTCCATTGTTAATGTTAACAATTCTACCAAAGTCGAAACTGCAGTTTTTAATGGAACTGCGTTTACTAATTTTATGTTTTTCATTTGTTTGTTTTATTGAATAGAACTGTGTAATTTAACCTAAAGCTGCGAAAAATTCTGAATTAATTCTAAGCGATAAGGTAGTATAACTCAATGAATAATAGGGATTAATTTGAAATATGTAATATGCTAATTGAAAACTATGTGAAATAATAAAACTGGGTTAATTACAACAATAGACGTGTTCGAAAGAAAACGAAGTGAAAAAAATATTACGACGAAAACCACTGATTACTTCTTTAAAAAGGGATACATTAAAATGTTTCTACACATTCTATCTTCACTATTTACAGTAAAATATTAACAATTTAAATCAGCCCTTAGAGATCATTAAAATTACATTTAATAATAATGAAAATAACAAAAAAGAAAACAGTGTAGAAATTGGATATGCAAGAATAAGAAAATACAAAAATATGAGTAACACCTATATTTTAAATACATTGCAAGAAAAACACCACAAATTCTGTTACAAATTAAAATTTAGACAAGAAAATATTGAAAAGATTTTAATATTTTGCAAAACATTTAAATTCACAAAAGGTAATACAAAAAGTATTCAATGTTCCCGAAAAACTGAATGAGTTTGGTGTTGAAAATATAAAAGAAATCACGTTACAAGGAAAAACTATAAACCCAGTTGTATGTTTTGATAAACAAAATATATTTTATCTTCCTCGGTATGGGTGTTTACCTTATCATGAGGTAACTATTAAATTATGGTTTTGAAGAAGTAATTTAAATATAACGTTGTAAAAATAAAATATTTTTGAAATATTTTAAAAATAAATGATTACTCTTTAAGTTGAATCTTTGTACCATCTATGATTATAGTTAAGTCAAACAAATAAACAATGTTCTTCATAAATTTGTTTGTTTGTTTAATTTTACGCAAAACTACACGAGGGATATCTGCGCTAACCGTCCCTAATTTAAGAGTATAAGACTAGAGGGAAGGTAGCTAGTCATCACTACCCACCACCACTACTCTTTTACCAACAAATAGTGGGATTAATCATAACATTATAACGCCTCAACTGCTGAAACGACGAGCAAGTTTGGTGTGATGGAGATTTGAACCCGCGACCCTCAGATTACGAGTCTAATACCTTATCCACCTGGCCATGACAGGCCTTCTTCATAAGTTAGTTAAAAGGTCGAAGTAAAACTTTTGTAATAACAACACAATTTAGATACACAAATAGCATGCCTACCTGATATAGACACTCGGGAATTGCTTGCTGAAACTTCACTACTGTCAAGGTACAAAAATAACATCAATATTAATAATTTATTTAGAACAAAAGTAACAAGATTTTTTTTTAAATATCACTCTTGAAAAATCAGCTTTTAAAAACAAAATATATTTTCAGATTAATATGATAAAAGAAATCAAGTTGAACTTCTCATGATTTACTTTTTTATACAAATAAAATACTGAATCTTACTTGTACAATGCTATTTCACTTCCTCCCCAGTTCCTAATTTAACAGTAGAAGTTCATGCGTACTACATTTATATTTATATAACAACATTTCCCTTAAATAAATAACAATATTAAAATAGATATATAACAGTAAATCCGTCACAAACTGAACATGTTCTAACTTAAATTACTTAACTTGTTACCCTTATCATAATATCTCAGCACTAGGCCTATGTTATGTGCAAAAAAAGCTCGTTTGGGTTGAGAAAATATTTTACATAGAAAAAAAAACCTGACGATGACCGAAGAAAGTCGAAACGTTGTTCGCTCTTCTATGTAAAATATTTTCTCAACCCAAACGAGCCGTTTTTGCATATAAAATTCTCAACAAGTAGGTTTCTCGACATCACTGACTAGGCCTATTATATTTTCACACCAATTTTTTTTATTCAGACCTTTAGTGTTTTTCGACAATCAAATGATGTGTTTCGCTGTGATTCCTGGCATGGGAATAAATTTTGCGTATTAAGGCGTTCGACTCGTAATCCGAGGGTCGCGGGTTCGAATCCCGGTCGCACCAAACATGCTCACCCTCCCAGCCGTAGGGGCATTATAACGTTACGGTCAATTCCAATATTTGTTGATAAAAGAGTAGCCAAAAAGTTGGCGGTGGGTGGTGATGACTAGCTGCCTTCCCTCTTGTCTTACACTGCTAAATTAGGGACGGCTAGCACAGATAGCCCTCCAGCAGCTTTTTGCGAAATTCAAAAACAAAAAACAAAAGTTTCGCTTTATAAATAAATAGCTCATAAGGTCAGCTTGGACAGAACAAGTATTGTCCTGGTAAGAACTATATTAATATAAGCCATTGTTTCAATGCATTGTTAAGGAGTGAACGCATTTACTAAGCTGGAGAAGTATAATTATACTTGTCATAAGACCTTAGTATAAGGTTTCATTCTTTATTTATTTATTTAACTTTGAACTGATAGACTAGCGGAAAAGTAAATACTGAAGAACATTCACTGTAATCTCTTGGCTACGTTTAACCAACGAATAGAAGAATTTATTTTTTGTTTGTTTAGAATTAAGCACAAAGCTATCTGCGCTCTGCCCAGCACAGGTATCGGAACCCGGTTTCCGCAGACATACCGCTGTGTCACTGTGGGACTATTGGAATTGATCATCACATAATAATGTTCACACGGCTGGTAATGAACATGTTCAGGGATACATTTTAATCCCGCGACCCTGAGATTGTAAGTAGAATACCTTAACCATGAGGTATTTAATAACTGCTAATTGTTGTTTGCTAATATAACACACTGGCATAACGAGAATTATGACTACATCAAATAAACGTTTGCGCTTTTCGGTTCAGTGTATCGAAATAGTGCAAATAAATCCAAAGATATATTACTATTAGCGAATTAAAGTTTAGGTGCATAACTTCCGGAGACACATGACGATAAAAGTATATTTAATGTATAACATAGCATGTGAATCAGAAAATGCAGGTGTTACTTAAACCACACTGAATTACTAGTAAAATCTGGAGTAAATTATTGTAAGAGAGAGAGCTTGTTTCAAGTTCTTTAATAAATAGTTTTACAACTACTTCTATTAAAATTTGGTGTTGAAATAAATAATAACGAAAACTTTCCTCCCTATACTAACGATGGGATGATATATATTGAAGGGACAGACTTTCTAGTATAAAACCAAGATGGCTACACACTCTGTGCTGTCGAATTAACGTGCTATGTTACCATTACTTTAACCGAGAGCAATTTTTCCAATCGAAATTCCAAGTCAACATTGCATATATGATTTTTCTCACATATATAAAAGAAATTATATTTTATTGTTAGGCATAACGAACTGACTATCCTGATACAAAAGTATATGTTACCTCTTATGATTTTTATTCCGCTACTATTTGACAAACTAGCTGAAAAACGTACTCGTTTTATCAAATGTGCACTTCGGAAAAACTTTCTTAATTACACATCACCTGTTTAGATTTTTGATTTTTCTCCTTTGAAGTTCAGACATGTATGCAGCCATTCTTTCATTTGACGTCACTAATGACTTTGCCGCATCCAGGCTCTGCATAGGATGTTTGCACGCTGCTAGAAGCTTGGTCGTTCCCTCGCGCATTTTGATCTCTAAATCTATCTTATTTTCTAGATCATATTCCTGGAAAACAAACAAACATCAGAAAACGATAGCCTTGTTCACCATTTTACTTTTTCAGTTCAAATCAATTTCCACAATTTTTAGTTAAGTATCCGACATTTTATCAAGAGGTAGTTAAATGTAGTCTGATTGTACTAGTTTTTGTTTAAAAAAAGGTTAAACGTAATTTAGGTTACAAAAGAAAAGTTTTAATTTCCAAATTACAGACTTGTTTACATACCGTTCATTACCAAAAGGGTTCACATATTATATCATATATAGTTTTATTATTTTACCTATAATTATAGGTAAATTATAACGCCCCCACGGCTGGGAGAGCAAGCATGTTTGTTGCGACGGGGATTCGAACACGCGCCCCTAAAATTACGAGCCGAACGCCTTAATCCACCTGACCATGCCGGGCCGTTACAGGAAAACTCAGCACTAGTTAATGATATTAATACGTTTATTTTTGTGTGTATGACTCATGTATTTTTATTTATCTTTCAACTGAAAAAAAAGATCGGAGATTTAGAAGCAATTTAGTGCACAAACAGTTTAGAATATATATCAAAATAAAACGGTAGTTCTGGGGTTAATGTGTAAAGGGGAAAATTGCATCGTTATAAACAATTAGAAAAAAGCCCTTATCTTTTAATACCTTCTTTAAGACCCCAATCTATTGATACACATCTCCAGCAACCAATTAGCAACCCTCATAAAATTCACTACTACCAAAACTACTCACAAATGAACGGGCTTAGTATGAGGAATACAGTGTCACCAGTTCTAGCCAACATTTTTATGACACAGATTGAATTAAAATGTTTAATTTATTGCAAGTTTGTTCACCTACTGTAAAAATATATAACAGTACAGGATTTCATTGTATACATCTATTGAAAAATAAAGAATATCATAGAATGCATCTGATTAAAAAGATAGAGGATGTTATAGATTGATGTATTTATTTAATGAATTTTTTCCTTGTTTTATTTTGTAACATTTCTTAGACACTGAAATTTGAAATTATTCATTTTTTTATTTTCAGAAATGCTTCATAGATCTGACTTTTTCCTGGACTTGGGTGGATGTTGACAAAGGATTTATGGTTAAAACTTCAAAACAAGTGGCCCAAAGCGTGAGTGAAAACAATTTAGCGTTCGAATCACAAGCGATCAATTCAGCCTTACACCCACCACAACACTGGTACAGGTATATTGATGATACAGTTGCTGGATTTACATCTACAGAACACACACTTAGTTTTTAAGTCACTTTAACTCGATACACTCCAACTTTAAGTTCACCTGTAAACAGGAAAAAGAGTAACCAAATAGTATTTCTTGACTTCATAATCACTAAAATTGATACACAATTCCAAACAGAAATCCACAGAAAAATTACTCATACTGGATTATACATTACTTGGGACTCAGCACATGAAACAAAACAAAAACTCAACATATTAAGAAACCAAATAAACACAGCCACAAAACTATGTTAACCCGATAAAATTAATGATGAAATCAACAAAATAAAACAACAATTCATCAACATCAACAAATTTCCTCAAAAAACCGTGGAAAAAAATTATGCGCATACCCTGAGACCAACAACAAAAAAACAACAATTCCCAAGATACAACAAACTATAAAACCTTATTTTGCTGCATACCATCTGTTCCCGACATCAGTGAAAAAATAACCAACATTTAGAAAAAAACTTGTAAGAAAACACAACATTCCAGTAAACCCCAAATTTATTCAAAAAACATGCAAAGTCCATACTATGTAAAACCTATACTGACAAACACAACACCAGCATAATTTATAAAATACAATGCAACAGCTACCACGACTTCTATTATTGGAGAAACAAGCAGAAAAATGGAAACTAGATTAAAAAAACATTTTCACACGCTTTTGAACACTGCAAATCAAATAAACACACCATAACCAAAGAAAACATCCAGATATTAAGCAGGAAAACAAATATAAACAAACGCAAAATCAAAGAAGCCCCACTTATATAACAACTAAAACCAAAATTAAACCAATATAAAGGAACACCTTTATACCTATACTAATTAATAACCTAATATCCACTTGCAACGCTCGTACAATCCCGTACCCGTTTAGAGTCTTGTCCCTGAGACGTGTTCGTCAACGGTCACTTTCAAACTCTCTGTTTTAACTTGAAGATGACCTAGGATAGTCGAAACGTTGTTCTCTTCTTAATACCCGTACTAGCCGTTTTAGGACACATTTTTATGATCGTGGATTTGTAACGCTCCCACGTGGGATTAAAAGAGTGACCATGTTTGGTGAGATAGGGATTCGAGCTCGCGACCCTCAGATTACAATTCAAGCACCCTAACCACCTGAGCCATACCATACCAAAAACATATCGTATTTATAGAACTTCACTTAGGAAAGTTTAGGTGAAAAATAAAAACCAATGTCCTCGGGCCTCATGACTAACTAGTCGCTATACGTTTGACGTTAGAATTCAAATATGTCAGAATACTGTTTGTTTCATAAGAGTTGATTTTTTTAAATATCAGTTTCGAGTTGAAATACACAACAGTTACAGGGATTTCAGGGAAATCTATAATACACAGAAGTACTAAGTTATACCGATCTCGAAGTGTTATTATTACATTAAAGCCTCACAGTTGTTACTTTGATTTTTGTTTTTAAATCTGGATAAAGTTATTATATCTTACTAAACACTACAGGAAAGTTGTTGTTTAGAATTAAGCACAAAGCTACACAATGGGCTATCTGTGCAATGCTCACCACGGGTATCGAAACCCGGATTTTAGCGTGTAAGTCCGTAGGCATACCGCTGAGCCACTGGGGGGCACTACAGGAAAGAGAAAAATAACATTAATAATAAAAATGGACATAATAGACTAGAAGAAAAGTCGTATGGGAGAAATTTCTTTTTTGCTAGATATAGAAAGTGAAAAATAGAAAGATAAAATCGATGACAGGCTTAATACCTGATTGAGAACAATACAAAAGACAAGACCTACAGACAAAGTTGAATATCAATGCAGTTATTAATGTTTGTTTTTGTTTATAAACTAAAATATTTATTCTAAATTAAAGAATATAAACCAGTTAGAATTACTTCAGTTTGGATTCGTGATTATTTATCAAATTGACTATTTTAATATAGTTTGGAAGGACCAAAATGTCGGTCTTTGTTGAGGATATTATTCTGTTTTGTCACGATGATACTTTCAAAATATTACAGTGTTGAAGTGAAGCATTGCATCAACGTATACACAACCACTTTACCAGTCATGTTATAAACATAGGTAAGGTTTTAATACACTTCGTCATGATACCAAGCATTACAGCCCAACACATTGACCAAATCGGTGTGGAAATTTCCTGGTATCTTTATTAACTTGACTATTTTCATTGTCACGATTACAGTCAACCGTCACTCAACTAAGTTTTGTGATAAAGTCACTGTTTGGTCATTGTACAATTTTCCAGTACTTACTGAAATGTGAATTAGTTACATTGAAAACTAAGATTTAAATCACCATCATGAAGTCGATAACTGGAAAATTCCCTCCCACTTACCTGCCCGGCATGGCCTAGCGCGTTAAGACGTGCGCTTCGTAATCTGAGGGTCGCGGGTTTGCGCCCGAGTCGCGCCAAACATGCTCGCCCTCCCAGCCGTGGGGGCGTTATAATGTGACGGTCAATCCCACTATTGGTTGGTAAAAGAGTAGCCCAAGAGTTGGCGGTGGGCGGAGATGACTAGCTGCCTTCCCTCTAGTCTTACACTGCTAAATTAGGCTAGCACAGATAGCCTTCGAGTAGCTTTGTGCGAAATTCCAAAACAAACAAACTCACTTACCTCGTGAATGTGGGTAAACAATTTTTACTCAAGTTGAACTTTGTTGATGTTAGTAATTGGTTCCTACTCAATCGAACTTTCAAGTTAACAGTTAAAAAGCATCAATTATATTAACTTGACCATATAATAAAACATATCTTAACCGTATATTTAAACAACAGAAGTTATATATTTAAATCTTAAATCAATATAGGTTGGTAATATGGAGTATATATTTCGTACAACAAAACAACAGGTACTTCTAACAATTAACAGTTTTAGTTAACATTTCAGATAAAATAAGAAAGATTATACATGTAGAATTCTTAAATTTAAAGCCATTCTTGGCTGTTATGATCACTCCAGATAAAGTGAATTGATAAGGTTAAAAATCGTGTTTGGATACGCGTGATGAGCATAAGTACGTAAGTACCCTGTGTGTGTAGGTTTGTGAGTACTCTGTTTGTTAAGCTATAATTATCGTTGAATAAGATATGAGAAAGTTTAAGTAATATTAAAGATAATATACAGCTAATGGAAAAAGCTGAAAATTATAAGAGTGAATGTGCATGTGAAAGTGTTTACATTGGTCAGATAAAGCTTCATTTCAAATATCGTTTTAGCAGGGGGTAAGGGAGGTATAAAAATGAAAGGGCTAAAAATTCAGTGACAGTATACCATTTAAAAAAGAAACAAACAAAACATGTGACATTATGGGAAAAATTAGTTATATTTACACAATCAAGTCTCCCGCTGGGACAGCGATAAGATTTCGGATTTACAACGTTAATATAAGGGGCTCGATTCTCCTCCGTGGACATAGCCGATAGCCGTATGTGGCTTTGCTATAAGAAAACACACACACTCACACTCAATTTCTTTATAGAACCAAAATAATAAAGTTTTAAGAAATCATAAATTATTAAATAGAGACGAAGTTTCGGTAAATTTTGTGTGAAAATTTGGTGGGACCTCCTTCGAGACTTATGCAGAAATATAAATATTCACATAAGTAGCCAATAGGAAACTTGTATCTTTTAAGTTACTCTTGTTAGTGTAAAAGTCATCCTCACTTTATCGGCCTAAATTAAAAATATATATATTTTAATTGTGTAATAAATTTAACGTGTGTAGGTTTCAAAAGATGTATCTTATATTGGAAATCAAGTTTATCAAAATAGTACGGTTCTCATTTATAAATGGCTTAAATACAATTTATAATAATTATAATTCCTTTAATCAGAAGAACAAATTATTCTTGATATGAAAATCAATGCTATGTCTGATGAGTCCTGGATACGCATGATGAGCATAAATACATAAATACTCTGTGTGTGTAAGTTTATAAGTACATTTATATAGTACAGTGTGTGTGTAAGTTTATAAGTACGCTGTTTGCTAAGTTATAATACAGTAGCTTCTGTAGAGTAAAGTTTCTTTTTTAAATTAACATTAGTTATCACTTGGAAGGTATTTATAAAACTCTGTCAGTTTTCCTTCTTTGTATTTGTCCTTTATCGTGTTGTTAGATTGTAGATCAGTCACTTCCATTTAAATCTCAGCTGGCAGTTAATCAATAACACAGTCATATAGGTTTTGGAAGATTCTTTATTTCTGTTTTACTCGCATCAAGATCAGAAATACGCTCCTTGACCTGTAGTTTCAGGTCAGAAAGGATATCTTGTGCAAACCTGTGTGGGAATAGGAATCTTATTTCTTGTTTGAACTTTTCACAGCATGGAAAGTGTGTGGAACAACTGATCATCAACCGGCTCTCAAAAAGTATTAGTTTTTGCCGAAATGTTTTCATCTTGGTGTACATGGCCAACTCTGCAGAAGAAATACTAATTTCCACAACCATTAACTGTTCGTGAATAACAATTGAAGGTGGTTCCTTCCATTTAAGAAAATTTCAGTCTCATTTATAAGCTCAAAAAATCGCAACATAACCTTCTCACAGCAAAGCCATCGAATTGAAGTCGGGATATGTTTTTTTTCTATTTCCACCAAAAATCACAGAATTGACGGCAGTTGAGTCTATGAGAGCAAATGAAGTTCGCTATTGAAACTACAGATTTTATGACACATGGAAGACCAAGATATTTTCCACACAGTGCCTATTGACGAATAATGCAGTGAAGACCCACACGCTTGGAACAACCCGCACTTTCAACAGCTTTGTAAATTTACTCAACTAAACCTTTTCCTGCATCACACGTTTTTATCATCATCTGTTGTAGCACACTTCAACCGTTTCCATTCCAGGTTGCACTGAGTTAGTGATTTTTCGACCACTTCGAAAATGTCTTCACCTGTGGATGTTCCATGCACACTGTCCACAGAAGCTAATTCTTCAGTCACGTCAAAATTAATATTGACTTCGCGAATAAACAACAACAACTGCGAAGTGTTGGATAAATCTAGTGACTCGTCAAGCGCGATGGAAAAACACTTGATCTCTTTGGCTTTGTCTTTCATTTGAGACACAATATTGTTTCCAATGAGCTCGACTCTACGAGCAACTGTATTCGTCGAAAGGCTTATAGTCTTGAATAAGTCTACTTTTTCTGGGCACATTTCTTTGAATGCTTTAATAATACATAATTTAATTAGCACACTATTGGTAAATAGTTTTGCTAACTTGACTAATAGGTGTGCCATTTGGAAACTTGCTCTTATTGCAGTTTCTTTCTCGGGCTTTCTTTTTCTTAAATTCAACCTGTTGTGACGATAAGTTACGTTTAAATGTTGTAATATGTCTGAACGTAGTTTTCCCGTGAACTGAAAATAGATTGAGTGTTTAGTTTGGTAATGTCTAGGAATGTTGTATTATTTTAGCACTACGAGTCAAGTTGCACATTAAGCACATGCTTTGTTACGTGATTCAATAACGAAGTAATCCATGCTCCACTGTTCTTTAAAACACAACATTAAGAGTCAGTTTTACTCTCCTTGCCTTAGCCTGAATAATAATTAGGAATAGTTATGAAATCGAACATAAAATAAACAGCAGCATTTAATAACACTCATTGAAGTCCACTGGGCAGGCGTGGGAAGAAATAAGCTGTATCAGAACACTGGGATCGATAAGTGAGATGACGCAATACTAAGTAACATGACGTTTGTTTGTTTGTTTTTTAATTTCGCACAAAGCTACTCGAGGACTATCCGTGCTAGCCGTCCCTAATTTAGCAGTGTAAGACTAGAGGGAAGGCAGCTAGTCATCACCACCCACCGCCAACTCTTGGGCTACTCTTTTACCAACGAATAATGGGATTGACTGTACCTTATAATGCCCTCACAGTTGAAAGGGCGAGCATGTTTAGCGCGACCCTCGGATTACGAGTCGCACGCCTAAACACGCTTGGCCATGCCGGGCCGTAATATGGCATTTTCCAACAAATAGAAAAATGTATCGCACCAAGATTGGCTTTTGCTCAATTATGTTTTATTTTTATGTCATTAAAAATGAAAATGATGAATATATTATTATATCATTTTATTACTTTAATGATCTGTTGGCGAGCAGTATCGCAACTAGATTGGGTTTCACTCAATTACGTTTTATTTTTATAATATTAAAAAAATATATTATTACTTTAATAAACTGTTGGGGAGCCGCATAAACCGAAGTCGTAGGTCGAATGCAACCTGCTGGCTGTAGTTTGGAAACCCCTGCTCTAAATTATTGATAACTGGTCAAAGGAAAGCTAAAAACAGACATCAAAAGTAAAACAACTTGAGATTAAAAACTATTTTGATTTCAGTAAAGACAACCTTCTATAATAAACTCATCAAGAAACAACTAGAATGATAAATTAACTAACTGAAGTCAAATGCAAACTATCCTAAGCTCGCTCAGTTTCAGGCGGTGTAATTTGATTTGGTTTTTGAATTTGCGCAAAGCTACACAAAGGTTATCTGCGCTAGCGGTCCTTAATTGTGTTGTGTAAGACTAAAGGGAAGGCAGTTAGTCATCACCACCCACCGCCAACTGTTGGCCTACTCTTTTACGAACAAATAGTGGGATTAACATTAATAACGCCCCCACGGCTGAAAGGGCTAACATATTTAGTGCGACGGGGATTAGAACCCGCGAACGTCGGATGACGAGTAGAACGCCTTACCCCACCTGGCCATGCCGAACCAGGCAGGGTACTTCGAATGAAACGACTATCTAGGGAAACTGACATCCCAATGCTTCGATTAACCATTAATGAAGATAGAAAACCGAAATACCAGAATATATTATTTTCGTGGAAGTAAGGGCTGAAAACAATTACAATAAGAATGTTTTTGTTTTATAATCAAGCACAAAGCTACACAATGGGCTATCTGTGCTCTGCCCTCCACGGGTATCGAAACCCGGTTTTTAGCGGTGGGAGTTCGCAGAGATATCGCTGTGTCTCTGTGGGGATACAAGAAATACAGCCATTATCTAGATTTTAGAGACGTTGTCGCAATAAAAAGAAACACTTATATATTCCAGAAAACAGTTAAAATGATAAACTGAATATCCATCTGAAGTCCGTACAATAAATTGAAATTAAACAAAATGCTACATTGTGTTAAAACGAAATTAACTGGTGTTTTGCATCAATTACAGTCACAGAGAAAGAAGTCACTGAGTAGTGTTTATATTCAAGGTACAAGTCACTAAGTAACATTTAGTAAGGTATGTAAATAAGTAACATTCATACCCAAGGTAGGTAAATCAGTAAGTAAGGTGTATAAATTAGTAACATTCATATCTAAGGTAAGTAAGTCATTGAGTAATATTTATAATTTTGATAAGATTATCTTTATAGATCGCAGTTCAGTTTGAATAACTTTTTATGAACAACAGTATTACATATAGTCCATGGTTTACTTGGTAGGTGAATAGTTGTGAAAGTCTCAAAAGAGAGAGAAAGAAAAGAAGTTACTATTGTGGGGAAGACAAAAAATAGATATTTACAAAGTTACCAACACAACAGCGGACGATAACTGACGTCAAGATTTAAACAGGATGACTACTTTTCTGCTTTCTATAATGCGACGAAAAATGTACAGAAATCTACATAGTATTAGGATAAATGTCATTTGTTTAGTAAACTAGAATGTTACAGTTTTCTTAGCTAAAAAGTACTAACCTTGAGATTGTGAGCAACTTCTTTTATGAAATAAAGATCTACTTGAATGATGCCGAATTTATTTGAAGCGCTACAAAACTGAGATTCGAGACTGTTTGACGTCCAGGAAGAAGGCCTTGGAGAAAGAGGCTTATGAAGCCTGGAGCACGAGAAATTTGTGGTCATTTTTTTATTGATTTATTACAAGAAGGAGAAACAGTTTCCCAAACTTTGCTCCACTTCCATTAACGTACACACAGGACGTATTAGTAAACCGTTGCTTAGATAACTAACGGAGCGCTGTGGACTGAGTTCACTCTAGTGACACGTTCTATGAAACATACCACAGGGTTTATTTGCGAGCAACAACCAAACAACGTCTAAAACCATGTTGAGGTTTATATTATCCAATCTCATGATTTACGTCATGCATTACTCGCAATTTCACAAAACGCGTAAACAGACAACTCCTGGAAATCACCGAAATATTTCACAGAAGGTGAACCGACAGCAGAAAAAAACCCAACAAAAAACAGTCAGCTAGTTAAAGAGAATTATCTCCATTTCTTTGCAACGAGATGTTTACAATACTATTGTTTAAGTATTTATCGTTTGCGTGAAAGAGAAAATTACTGATGTAAATGTAAGCGTTTTACACACGAGATAACTATGAACGTTAAATCTTGATAAACGCACGGGCCTGGCATGGCCGAGCGCGTAAAGCGTGCGACTCGTAATCCGAGGGTCACGGGTTCGCGCCCGCGTAGCGCTAAACATGCTCGCCCTCCCAGCCGTGGGGGTGTATAATGTAACGGTCAATCCCACTATTCGTTGGTAAAAGAGTAGCCCAAGAGTTGGCGGTGGGTGGTGATGACTAGCTGCCTTTCCTCTAGTCTTACACTGCTAAATTAGGGACGGCTAGCACGGATAGTCCTCGAGTAGCTTTGTGCGAAATTAAAAAACAAACAAACAAACGTCATGTTACTTAGTATTGCGTCATCTCACTTATCGATCCCAGTGTTCTGATACAGCTTATTTCTTCCCACGCCTGCCCAGTGGACTTCAATGTGTGTTATTAAATGCTGCTGTTTATTTTATGTTCGATTTCATGACTATTCCTAATTATTATTCAGGCTAAGGCAAGGATGATAAACGTACGATAATAGCAACGTTAACACTTAACTTCTCCAAGAACCCCTCTGCGTTTCATCGGCAAGTCTGAAACCACTTCAAACAAAAATTCGGGCTTCGATATCAGCGGTTGGAAGAGCAGAGAACGACAATCGTATGTCTTTGTATTTAATAGAAAAAAACATAACTGTAAACCAAGTTTCCAATCTAGACTCTGGCATCCGAAATTGTGAACATTTAGCGCCATCTAATGAGATTTCTCAATAAAACAATCTCGTCTTTCGAATGTATATTTTAAGAGTTTGCGAAATTAATTTTAGATTTTTAAGTTTGGTGACCTTAAAAATATGAAAGAATGCTTTTCCTCCTAAATTCTCTTAAGTTATTGGTTATATATTACCACTACTATACACAAAAAGAAAATAATTCCTATTCTAATTCTCGGTGGACTCAGCAGATAGCAGTCCGATGTGGTTTTGCAATAAGAAAACACACACCTTCTCTAATTAAACTTTTAATCCCCATATACAAGTCGTCTTGAAAATACATTTTTAATTTTTAGCTATTTTTAAGTCATATTTGTTAAGTATTATGTATTACTGCAAAAAATTCTGCTTGGTCATTCTTAAGTCATATTTGACATTTAGCTTCCCATTAAAACAAATAAAATACTCCCTAGCTGTCCTTAAATCGTCTATGATTATCAGTCATTGAACAAACAAACTACTGCTATGTTGTTCCTAAAACGTCTTTTATTTTTAGTTTTAAAAAAGACACCTAAACTTGACCTGTTTTAATATTCATGTTTTATATTTATGTTGAAGTAAACAAAAAGGGGCAGCATTATACATGATTCAGAAACCAAAATCTTGCCTTTACTAGTAAAAATCAACATTTATTCGTGTAGCTCTGGTAAACAAGTAGTACTGAATTTATATTTACCACTGACTAGATTGTCGTTGTTGTTTTTGTTGTTGTTTAGAATTAAGCACAAAGGTGCACAATGGGGTATCTGTGCTCTGCCCACCACGGGTATCAAAACCCGGATTTTAGCGTGTAAGTCCGCAGACATACCGCTGAGCCACTGGGGGGCGACTAGATTGTCAATAAATAATTCAACTCTCAAGGTTACTATGGATGAAATTTTACAAAACCTCTAGTACGGTAGGTTTATTTCAATAATTTAAATAATAATTTATCTGAAAATGCAATTTCGCAATAACATTTTACCTTATCATAAGCAAAATATTACTTTTAGTTAAAGCATGTAGAAAAGTTTAACTTTCTACTATCGATATGTTTTATGACAATCTGTTTAATATATTATGATATTTTAAGTAATCAATATATTAACGCTAGAGGGCAGTATTGAATATTTGGCTGCAGTAGTTATTACGTTTATAGTAACGAAAACGGGATCAAGTGGAAGTTGTATTGAGAAGTGAAAACCGTGTACTTAAAACGTTGTCGAGGAAGTTATAATTTTATTCATATACGACAATTCTTATCTTACGTAAGTGTAAAAATATAATGGTTTGCTTTGTTAAACCGATATTGGTTATGTAGATTAATCTATAACTACTACGCTACATTGCCTCACTTTGTATTCCCCCAATTGTTTTTAATTTTTAAAAACTTTAGAGACTAGTGTGACAAATTTAACTGTTCCTTTCATTCTGAAATATTTGTACTGTAATTAGGGAGGGAAGAGTTTAAATTGTGATGTTGAATGTCACATATAAATGTATATTTAAAAGTTTAATCTTCAACAGTTTAAGGTTTATGGATAATGGAAAACTTGGGGTAATAATTAATGCTTTTTAAAATTTTATTGTATAATATCTATGATTAGGTTTAAAGTCTAAAAGTTTTTATATTTTAATACTCTACATGGATATGCTTATTTAAAAATAAACAGGGAACGTTAAACTTCAATCTAAAAAATCTATAGATCTCGAATTTCTTTCAGTCCTTACTCTTGGAATACTTTACAGCTTACATGCTCACATTAAATGTACCACATACAAATATCATCAACTTGGTTTTGATCACACGAAAATTCATCTGGATTAAAAGATTATTGAGATTTGTAGTGGAGTCAGTTTGTAGTTATATTTTTTATATAGTGATAATATAGTTTTAGTTTGAAATGAGGAATAGAAAATTTAGGTTATGTGTTATACACGTCTCTTAACTTTAATGCGATTAATAATAGATGCTAGTGTGATGCTACACATAAGTTTAGACATTAGTAAGTATGGTAGCTTTTCTTGCATATTTGTTCCAGATTAGGATGGTTAAATACATTTGTGCTCCTTAATGTCTACAAGTCGCACAATATTTGATCTATGAGTTCAAGTTGAGTAATTATGTTTGAGTGTTCCACTTGTACATATATAAAACATATTATTTGTAATGATACATACCAGTTTAAGTAAATGTACATGCAATTATTTAAACATATCATTTTAATACTAGGATTTTGATAAGTTTAGAGAAAATGTTTCATTTTGATATGTTTTCTTCCATAATGTTAATTTTTATGAATAATGTAACCACAAAATCATGTTTTCAAATTACAAAGTATAGTTTACTGCCGCTGATATTTTGTTTTTATTGTTGTTATGAATTTCCATTATATATATATATATATGCAGTAATCAAAAACACAATACACTCTTTGGTATTTATTTACACAAAGTAGCATGCTATCTATGCCAAAATCAAAATGATTAAAAGCTCTTTTAATATATAAATATATATGCAAAATATATATATATATTTATATATTAAAAGAGCTTTTAATCATTTTGATTTTGGCATAGATAGCATGCTACTTTGTGTAAATAAATACCAAAGAGTGTATTGTGTTTTTGATTACTGCATTTGTTTTGTGTATATTGCATATTCTTGCTTTGACTTGCATATTAAGTTATCAATATTATTCATTTAATAACTAAATAGTTATGATTAGTATGGAAAACTTGTTTTGACAAGTTGTTAATTTTAAAAATGGCATCTCCATGTAATGCCAACTATTGAAATAAACCATAGATTTTGTTTTCATGGTATTAAACTTTTAGTTTTCAAGTATTTCATTTGTTTTATACTTGAGGAAGGGTGACTTGCAAATTTAGTTGTAGTATTTTTTTTTTTCAAAACTCTATTGCTTACAACAAGAATTAGGTGATGTAATAAGTACACGTGTCACATAAGCCATACTTTACTGCATGTTTGTGTACATTTCCTGAAAATTATTTTTCCAAAATGATTCTCAAAAATTATTCTTCATTGACAAAAAATGACTGAAGGAACATAAATCATGAAGCAATTTTTATATCATAGTGGTAATAAATGATTTACATAGGTTTCATAGCTTTTTTTTCAGTTTCCTGTAAAGTTCATAGGAGTATTAATTGAGATTAAGTACATTTAAAATATCATAATCAATTTGAAAATAATGAGAGATTTTAATATATAATTTAAATTTTCAAGTGTCAACTATTTTGCTCAATTTTTAGGTAAATATATTGTTTATAGTTTTCTAAACATTTCAAATTTATGAATATAAAAATGTATGAAACTGTCAGATACCTAATGAATTATATTAGGAGCTCTTGCCTGTTGATTACTAATACTTTCATGCAGCTTATACAAGTTGACCTTTTTTATTTTTAATATCCAAACTGACTTTAATGTACAAAATCAGGTTTGGTAAATAGGTCAATGTAGAGAATTAGTTGTATAAACTTTTAAATTGAGGCCTTTCTGTCACATCTTTTAAAAGTTAATCACTGAGATATATGATAAGCTTCATGCTCTAATATATTAATAAAAAATATGTAAATTACATTGCTAACTTTTGTTTTAAGTGTTTGAATATAGATATTGAACAAAAACAAATATAAAACAGTTAAGCCTATTATAATTTTTCAAGGATGTATATACTGTCAAACTTCTCAAGGTCTACATGTAATATATCCCTGGAACAAAAAACTTCTATTTTTTCAGTTTGCATGAGTTTCTCTCAGGATGTCATGTGGTTGCCAGTAGAGGAAATATAAATGTGAACTAGGTTAAGAAATTCTGTATACCTTGACAATACCATTAAACTTTCTGGATTAGAAATAGGCAAGTTTAGTGTATCATTACACAGTTTACATATTATTTACTATTGACGTTGGATTGGTTAAGTAGTTTTTAGATCAAAGGTCAGAAATTGTTTATAAAATTTTCAGTAATGAATTTTCATGTCCTACTGTATTCTGAGCCACTAAAATTAATTGCTAAAATTTGTTTTGGATACATTTTCAATATAAAAGTACCTTGTTTCATAATGTTGATTTCAACATGTACTTATGATACATTTCTTCATTACATTTTTGCTTTACTGTGTGTTTATAAATACACACACACACACACACACACAAATTCATAAGGATTTTTACTGTAGATTGAGAAATATATCAACTATTTTCTATCCACAAACTCATAGCTACTATATATTATATTTTATCTTAGTATATATACAAGATTCTTGAGTGAACTACCCAGCTCAGTATTGTACACATTTATTTCAGCACCTTTATAAATGTACTTTTTACCTACATTTAATGAATAGTATGCATCAAATATGAGGTTAATAGTAGTTTCTCAGATTTGTTAATTTAGAATGGGTTTGGGTCTGAATATAGTACCAGTTTTCATAGTACACATTATGTTAATTTTGGTCTGTAGTAAGAATAAGATGCTGCTGCAGGCTGATTGGACAAGAAGCCAGTTATTATTAACAAGTTAGTGTGGTATTTATTTGTGATTGATCTTGCACATTGGTTAAGTTGGATTTTCAGCTACCTGGTATCATAGACAATGATGACTAAAAAGACATGGATATGTGTGAGAGCCCTTTGGATCATATTTTGCCAGTTATTTGATGAGCAAATACACATTAACCTTGAAATCTGATCATCTTTATGTGTGAAAAATAAGTAGCAAAAATGAACCTGACTCACAACCTGGAGATTTGGTTGTAATAGTATCTATAGGCTCAGTAACCATTACAAGCTATGAAACTTAAATACTTGACCTGACGGCACTCAACACTTGACCAGAATATGGGAGTGATAGTACATGATTGTGTATATCATGAAATGCCTAATACCTGTGATCCTGTTTGTCATAGGTGCATAATACCTTGAAGGGTATAGGAATGTTAGTATGTTCCTGTTATCGAATATCTGTCTGGGCTAATGAGTCTCAGCATATGACCCCATATATCAGTGGGAATCTGGGAATTTATAGAACTTTGTGGTTCTGTGTGTGATTCTCCTTAACAGATACATTCTTACTAGATACAGTCATTTTTTTTAAGGGATGAGGTGTCTATTAAGGTTTATTTTATTTGCTGTTGAGTTTTCCAGTTATCCTCAGAGGTTGTGAATATCTTTTTACTTATTAATCTAGGAATCCTGCTTAATATGCTAAAGTGGGTTCATATGTTTTTTGTAAAATGCACTTTAAATTGTTCTTTCATCTTTAGCAAACATTTCTTGTGTGTTTTTGTTGACATATTTAAGTGACTAACAGAACCTTACTCAGTAAACACATGAATGCCATAGATAAATAATGTTGAGTGAAAAATGAAAGGCCATACAAGAATTCTAGATCTCTACAGATGTTATGGTGGTCAGCTGTCTAAACAAACACTAAATGATGACTATTGTTTGGTATCGTATCTTAGGTTCTCACTACATGTGAAAGTGTGTATCATGGATCCAACTGATAATAATACTGCACATAATGGATGTTCAGAAGAAAGTATGATTTCACCAAATATTCCAGTAAAGAAGTTTTACAGAGAACCTTACCACAGGTAAGTTTTTTTGTTAATCTGGCTTGACAGTTATCAAGATAACTTAATTACTTAATTAAAGTAACTGTAACTTTTACATTCAGCTTTTGAGTAGTGCATTCCTTATGTAAATGATTTAAAGTTTTACTGTTTTGTCATTAGGTAAAAGCATTTAGAATCATATTATACTGCAGTTTACTATTTGTATTAAACAATTCATTCATGTTTGAATCTGTTGTACTATTTTTAGTTTGTGTGTTTGTAGCTCATTAGTACAAATGGTTTATTCTGTGAAGTTTGTTAAATGTTAGTTTCTCACTGAGCTTTAACTGCTGCTGAACTTTATTGGTTTCTTTTTGTTATAACCAAATGTTGTGAACCTGAACTTGTTGGGTATGTTTTGGTGATAAGTTTACCATTATTCTTGCATAAAATTTAAGCATCATGAAATGAATATTTTTGGATATTGGGAAACCTGCCCATGTTCAGAAAATAGTCCTGATTACATTATTTTAATAAAAATAAATAGTTTTTTTTTATTATATTGCAAACTTTTTATTGCAGGGTGTTTGTGAATAGAAGTCTCAGTTTGGAAAAAATCAAATTCTTTGGCTTTGATATGGATTACACTTTAGCAGGTATGTACAATAACAACAGGTAAGTATGTTTCTGCTGTATGGAAACTAAAAATAAAATAAATGAGGGAACATTTGTTGACACTGTATTGGTAACATTATGAGTAAATACAAAGTTGGTTGTTTGTGCTGATTTCCCGTACAGCATCTTACCTCTTCTCACATAAATAACTATTTTTATTCCCTCTATATGCACACATTTGTTTTTATGCATATCACAAGCTTTCTATCTCTCTTCCAAATGAAATGACTGATTCCAATGTATCTCTTGCACACCATGTGTCAACTGTCTGCCACATACTCTTGTGACAAGTTACTCCATCTGTTCCATTCTATTTAACTATCACACACCATTTATCCTTGGCAATAATTGTGTTCAAATATCTTTTGCTTTTTGGTGGTCTTCATGTGGTTTGCACTAAAACATTTCAATTTCAGTTCCAAAGTGAGATTTCTTCAGTAAATTTTTGTTATATTACAGATGTATTTTACTTCAAACTTAATTTCTAAGTCATTATTTTTATTTTTTCTCACAATTTCATTTGTCTAATAAAGATTTTTGTTTGATTCATATTTCTGAAATGTATTGGTGGCCAGATTTAGGATTACAGCTGACTTATGTATATATATATGGTCCATTGTGCCCTAACCACTGTACACCTTGAGGCATATTTTTCTCTTTGTACCCACTCTTATGATTTCAGAGATTGAATTTCTTAAATACTGCATGGTTTAGATGACTTTCAAGCCATAGTTCTTTTCCAGATGGATGAATTCCTTTGTTTTCTGCCCAAATATGTGACAATCTTTCTAAGATTGGTAAGGAATATGCTTATTTCAGATGTGGTTCAGTTTTCCACACCAGATCTTATGATTTATTTCATTTTAAGAAGTGTCTGTCCAATGCTTTCAAATGATGCTTCTTTCATTCCCTTCACTTATTCATTGTAGGGTTCTAACTATTTATGTGAGTGGAGGTAATGTACCATATTGGAAGTTGTAACTTTCCAATACTAAAATATATAATTACTTCCTTTCATGAAAACCAGTGCTTTCATCTTCTGCCAAAAGGTTAAGGTGATAGAATGGAATAGAAGGTGTATCATTCTGCACTTCTGTTGATGAAGAGTTGATACATGATGACTTGCATCGGAATCAGTCAATTTAAATTTAAGGGAGATAGAAGGCTTCTGGAATGTGTACAGTTTTTACATATATTGGACAGCACTGTATGAAATAGCTGTTTATGTGAGGAGAAGTAATTACTTATTGGAAATACATTTTCAGTGTAGGAAAAATTATAACTTTAGTGTAATAATGTTTCATAATAGTATTTTTTTGCAAAGCTGCTTAAAACTCTGACCATTTTAATAATATGAAGTGCAAGTTAGAAGTTTCTTTACTTTTTAACAATTTCTAAATATTTATAATATGATTCCTTTGTTACAAAAGAGCTTTAATTTGGTATTCATATATCCTTTTTTTTCTACACATTGCTACTATTGTAGTATGTTAACACTGTCTTGGGTGAAGATAAAGCTAAGATTTTACATATTTTTCCTCACATAGAATACGTTTCACCAGATTATGAAGCTTTAGGCTTTAAGCTCGTTGTGGACAGACTCATTTCCATTGGCTATCCTCCTGAAATACAAGATTTTGAATATGATCCATCTTTTCCTATTCGGTATTTGGCCTATATGTATTTATTTTGAATCATAAGTTAATTGTATTTGTTAATGCTCATAATTTATAGCTGATAAACTGTTTGAATTTCATCAGTAGAGCCTGTTTTTACATAACTTGAAATTATTACCAATAAAGGTTCTCATACGTAATGACTAGAAATCAAATGTTATTAGTTAGGGTAAAGGATCCTGAAGAGTAGTATTAAGGGTAAAAATTAATTTTATATTCATTGAATTCTAGTTTTCTTGTTACATGCATAATTTTGTCTGACTGTAAAGCAATATTAAAGTTTTTGTTAAAAATTAGACAACATTTCTAAATATATGAATAACATTGACACTCACACCTTTACCAAACATAATCAAAGTAATAATTCATTTTTATTTTTGTGAATGTATATAATACTTAAATTTATTACATGTGCATTATGAGGTATATTTCTGATACTTTGTTAATTATCTAAACACATACAGTATAAATTAACCCTTTCCCTACCAGTGTCCTTTACATGTTATTGATGTAATTAGTAGTTACAGAAATAATAAGATTAGTTTTGATATGATCATTTTCATTGTAAAGTTGTATCAAAACATTTGCACTTGAGTTGTTTTTTTTTTAATTTGCTATATCTCGTTTTCCCCTTAAGTTATAAATTTCAAAGTGAATTAGTTATTATTTGCTGCACCTCTTCCAGGTATAGTTCAAGCACATAGAAAATAGGGATACATTGTTAAGCAGTTGACCAAAATTTAAGGAGCTGTGTGGGAAATCGTAAGATGAACTACCTGTTATTGGTGTGAATACTGCTGAAAACACAGCAGTGGAATTACTTATGGAAACAAACAAGTGATGAACATACAGGAATCTCACTATAACTTATTGCACTTGGATGATGGTACAAAACATGATATAAAAACACAAGTTATCGTACCTTGCACTGGAACCTCATCTTAATCCTCTGCTCTACACAGACTATAGAGTTTATCAATGTATAATCAAGGAATGTTATTCAAAATATCTTGTATCATTGATCACCTTTTGAATGTATTTTTTTTTATTTTGGGTACATTAAGCCATTGTTATGAGTATTCCTTTATACTCTTTACTGTCAAGTTATTCTTTCAACATATTTGCTGAATGTTTGGAATCATTATTGTGAAAGATAAATTATTTTCTAGACTACTGGACCACAATGTGCGATGTAGCTCGAACTTGTACTAATTTCCACCTTACCTCAGTAAGAAGGCCACATTGACAATAATGCCATTATTTTCTCTGCTTTTAAACTAATTGCTATTTTAAAATGAAAACATTTTCAAAGCGTACACATTTAGAGTATTATTTGTTTCACTTTTTGTTTAGTTTGTCTCTTTTCTCAACAGCTGCAAATCCATTTAGACCACTTCATATTAATGTCTCATTGTCCAGATCTTTTTTGTCTATTTCAAAAATAAAATACTTCAAGACAGTTAAATAAATTTCTGTTTTGTTGTTTATTCTTAATTTTTATAACATTTTACATTCAGCTCCTTCTGAAATTTGACTCTTGGTACATTTACTCATCGAGTATTCCTGATAGCCAAAACTTTTCTTGCAATATTTCAATTCCATGAACCATGACTAAGATCACATTATCACTACTGGGAAAAGTATTATTTCTGTAGGCTTTATTTTTGTGTTCCAGTGAGTTGGTTGAAAAACCAGCCACAGTTCAATGGTGTCATTCTCATAGTATTCACTTACTTTAAACACCTTTCTCTTCTTGAATTCCTTGATTATATCTGATACTGTAAATTTTTGTGAACTTTACATTTTATGTTGAAAGATGTTTTAAATATTCAACAACCAACAAGAAAGCAACTTTTTGACCTACAAATTTTGTAGATTATTTGTAAGGAAAAAATTGTCTTGAATATTAGAAAACTTACCAAAACATTGGTATGTGTAAGTAGTTATTTAATGTATGATAAAATATGTTGATAAAGAGACTATACTGAAACATGAAAAAATGGGAAATAAACCATTAGTGTTAATATCTAGTTATGTGTGTTTGGAAATGGTGCAGATTCATCCTGTATGTTTTAAGTACAGTTGATACAGGACTTTGTGTAGATAGTTTAATTTAAACAAAGTATTTTTATCTTTAGAAAGAATAATTTATTTTGTTTTCAGCAATATAGCTACATGTAACATTAACACAGTACCTGATTGGAAAAACCCTGGGAGTGAAAGGGTTAACTTGTTTTGCCATTAGTAATGTGTTTGATAATATGTAACATTCCCTGTTAGATAAATTGATTTTGTGTGTACAAGTACCAACAGCACTGAGGTTGTTGATATGTTTCTGCTGCAAAGATCTAGTTTATTGATGCATTATAATTTCTTGCATACAAATCACACAACTATTGAAATATTTTGGTATTTGTTAAAAAATATTTCATCATATTGATTACACTGATAAGTTAAGCTATGATTTGATGCATGATAGAATTTGTCTGATAACTATTAGAAGCAAGCAATATCTGACAGACTAAATATGAAACTTAATTTCTAAAATAATTCTTTATTATGGACTTAGCACTGCTTCTTTTTTTTTTCAGTTATTTTTACATGTAAATATTTTCTTTCCATTGTGTTCAATGTAATAACTTGACATATCCTAATATTTCCTTGTGGAAGTCAAAGGATGATAGAAAGTTTTAAACTGTAAAAAAAGGATATTGTCTAAGCTTTTTATTTGTCTAATGTTTGGATGTGGTTTTTACCTAAACTTTAGAATGATAATTAATTTGAATGTGGTATTTCTTTTGAAGAATATTTAAATCAGATGTGATGCTTACAAAAAGTGAATGATAATTAAATATATATTTAAGTGTTATAAAAATGTGCAACATTGCTATGGATGATATTCATTTATTTATTTTTATTTTTCTTAGTGGAACTTCTACCCATTAGTTATATATATATAGAATATTCATTATAGTTTAAAAGCTGAAGATATTTAAATGTCACACAGTTGTAGGAAAGGAGTGGATTTTAAGCAAGAAATTATAATATTTGTGACAAGTTTTAAACTGAAAATTTTATTCCCTTTTATTTTCATATATTTAAAATTTCAGTTAAACATGACCTCACTGTTGTAGGTATTTGTCTGTTTTGATGATACTTGTTGAATAGTTCCTTATGGTTGACAGGTGTCACCTCAGGGAATGAATCAGCAGCAGGCAAAGATGGCACCTTAGTTGCTTTGGTAACTTTCTAGTTTTGATTCTTGAAAGATGAATTTTATAGCTGTCATGAAAAAGTACTTCACTGTAGCTAGTTTTGGAATGAATTTCAGTAAATGTTATGACACTTAACATGACATTTATCAGTTGATTTCTGTGTAATAGTTAAATTGTTTTGAAATTTCAGTAAATTAAGAAATATCATATTAATTGAAATAAACAGTCTTATTAAATTGTATTTTAAAAATATTTTGAACATCATATCTAAGTTAAATGTAGGTTTATGCAGTAGGTTTAAGATATAAATTTTAGTTTATAATCTTAAATTACTTATAACATGATGGTGGTATAAAGTTGATTAGTAGGTAATTTACTGTTGTGTTTTCATGAACTTTGCTAAGGATAGAAAGATTACATTATCTTAACCTTAAGCTACTTTTAAGTGTAACATACTGTTTATGGTTGCCTTAAAGCATATTATATGTACATCTGGTTAAATTGGTTGGAGAGTAACCAGGTGGGCTTATCTCTATACAGTCTTAACTACCAACACACTCAAGAGAGCTATATATCTGGTATCCTAACTAGATATTTAGTTTCATTAGTGATAACAATTGACTGCTATTTCTCTTAGCGAATCATCCAATTTCTTGCAAAAAAATAAAATAAAAAAATTAAAGGAGTATGGTTCCTGGATCTATAGACAAAATAGTGCTAATAGGTTTGATCCAAGATTTCCTTGTCTGCTTTGACTTGTTGTGTTAAACTATAATTGATATATGAGACTTCTTTTAACTGGCTGAGTGACAGAGAGCTGATCAATCATGAAATATCTTTTGAAGCCAGAGTTATCTTAACACATCGGAAATGCACAAAATCCTAAAAGTGCAATGGTGGATGATCAAAATGTGTCAGCACAGAGGTAGGCTTTAAATCTTTTGCTATACATCTTAATGGTATGAACTTTCAACAGTTGTTTACAATTATATAGAATAGATAGTTTCTTTCATTATATAGTATTTTTGTGTGTGAAATAATTTATAATAAGTTAAAACTGAATAGGGAGTTTTTGTTATAAGTTACAAATTTATTAAGTACCATGTATTCCAAAATTACTTTCACTTTGCATAGTTATGCTGTACATGGGAGAAAAATATCAACAGGGTTGAAATTCATCATTACTTATCATTTTGATGCTTTTTATATCAAGAAAACGAAGTATCCAAGTGTTGGGTTTTTGATTTATTACAAACTGTTTTTGATGGACAGAATAAAAATTATAAAAGCAATTTAGCAGTATATCAGAGGTTTGTGCATGTTACATGCATAATATTTCATGTATGCCTCTTAAATGACTCGGTGAATGATTGGTCAGTAATTTGTCCTAGTAGAAAGCAACATGTACAATACTGCATCAATAATTCACAAATTGACAAGTTTGTATTTCATTCAGTATTTAATTGTGGGTATTAGAACATTAGGTAAATTGACAGAACTCCAGTGTTTACTTGCAGTTAATAATGTAAATATTAAAAATTGTTTAAAATACAGTAGAATGAAAACATTTAGACCAGTCTAGACCCATGACATGTATGGGTTGGGACCCAGAACTATCCAAAAGTTTCAGTTTCTGTTCTCGTTCTTATATGCAGACTATGAAAACTTTCTTGAGAAATATAAGAAAACAAACAAACAATTGTCAGCTTCAGAAGACCCAAGTTAGACATGTCATATTGTTTTTTTTTTTTTATTCTTTGTGATTTGATTAGTGTTTTAATACATGCTACAGAAGTGTTATCATAGTTGTAGAACATACTAGAGGACTATAAACTGATACCATTGCTAAAACTTATGATATGGACCAAAACTGTGAAGTTCAAGACATCACCCAAAAGAAAAAACCCTAGGGGCCTACCTTAAAAAAACCACCATGTACTGAAGGACATCAGCCAAAAGGAAAGCCCTAGGGGACCTCCTTTAAAAAAACAGAATAATATAGGACATCAACCAAAAGAAAAACTGTAGGTGGCCTTAAAAAAGAAACCCATCATGTACTGTACGACATCAGCCAAAAGAAAAACCATATGGGGCCTCCTTAAAAAATCCACCATGTACTGAAGGACATCAATCAAAAGGAAAACCCTAGGGGTTTCCTTAAAAAAAAGAAAAAAAGAACACCATTTACTGTAAGATAGAAAGAAATCTGGTTTCATGGATTATTGCTAGTTACTCCATAGCATTAAATGTTGAACTTCATGCTATTACATTCTTCATTTCTGCATGCTTGTAAAGGCTTACTTGTACTTTTCTTTGAGAAAAAGTTTGATTCCAGGGGAGGAATTGCTCCTCTTACCTGATAAGTTTGTGCACTTGGGCAGTACCAGTGTTTGTTATTTTAAAAGTATTTCAGACAACTTCACTCCTTTAATTCTGATATAAGAACTTTGTAATAGTATTCATTGTTAAAGGATGTACCATATTCCAAAATTAAATGTTGCTTTATCATAATCATCATGTACATTGATTGAGTAACTTAAAGGTTTTCAAATGTATTATTAGATCTGTTTCATGAAGCACTATGTTAGTAGTGCTATGAACGTATAAATGTTTGTTAAAACCTCTTATTAAACAAACTTATTTATTAAATGCTTTATTCCATGGTTATTGTGGTAGGCTTTTAAAGCAACTTCAACAGTAGTGAGATGTATTCTTTAGAATTTGGTGATTTCAGTTATTTATTTCAGAGGGCTTTGGTTTGACACATTATATGGGAATCTACTCAAAGTTGATGCGTATGGTAACATTTTAGTCTGTGTTCATGGTTTCAAGTTTTTGAAAACGTAAGTAGTTCTTTTTTATGTGTGTTGTTTAAATTATAATTTTGAAAAAATGTGGAGTAATAATGAGTTATGTAATGAATCTTTTATGACAGTAATTTTTCTGGTTTTGTTAAAAAAACAAGGGACTTTGTTCTCCATCTTAGAACCTCAAAGCCAGCCCTTATCATTATAGTGTTTCTGAAGTCTTCCCATAAATTAACTGCATCCACTACATCAAAAGGACACCTTTTTAAGATGCTACTACTGTTAGAACAATAAAGTTGTCTTAGCTGAAGATCACTTCCTTCCTTTCAAAGCTTGTAATTGTTTCCTCACCATTCTTATTGTTAATAATCCTATATCTTTCCTAATTTGACTGTAAAATTTCCCAGTCTATATGTCTGAAATAAAGAATTCCAGTAAATATAAATCAATTGCATTCTTTATCTCCCTCATTTTTATTTGGTGGTGTGCAACAAATTCCAACTAAAAGTCTTCCTCTCTTAAATCCAATAAAAGAAATCCAAATAAATGAAACCTCATTGTTATTAGCTTTGATATCATCAGTTTAAGCAAGTTATAAATCATGTTTTTCTTGTAAAGATACTTCTTCCCTTTCAACATATATTTCAAAGAAATACCTTTCATAATAAATGTCTACATTTAGTTTGGTTTCAAGTGCTTCTGTTCTCACCAGTGCTCTAAAGTAATTCATTTTATTTCTTGTACTATGGGTGCTTCTGCACAGTACTCCGAAAAGTATTCTGTTTCAAGAATAAATAAAATTAAGAGAAAAGGATATTTTTATTTCTTGCTTTTAAAGTTAATATGTTATGTTGTGTTGCAGCCTATAGAATGCATAATTATTCTTGTGTATCGTGGCAACTACACATTTCAGTGATGTCATGACAGTACAAAATGTATTAAGTGTCCCTTATTGATATAATTTTAGTCTTTTACTACATATAATAATTAATCTTGGTTGAGTCTGATTTATTATATTACTTATGCTTCATATTAAAGTTTCAAATAGCTGGAAATATTAATTTTAATTTAGAAGTTATACAATTTCACTGTTCACTTTCTTAAATGTGCACATGAGACACAAATAAGAAAACAGTTTCTTTCACCTACTACACTTGTAAACACTATTCTGAATTATTATAACCTGGGAATAATTACTTTATAGAAGTAAACTTGACAACACTCTTAAGCTTAATGTTATATTTAAGTAATGCTATAACTTACAATGACAGTTACTTCAAACCTTCCATCCATTATTCTCTTTATTGATATAAGGTATTGTTGTACTGGGTTCTTTAGAATCCAAATATCAATCTTAATTTTGTTTTCACAAAGTTGAATGAAACACTATATTTTAATCAAATCACACTTATATTGCTAATGTTGTAATTCATATAATTTTTTGGTAAGTGATGATAGAAATAAAAATACTAGTGTTTATTAGAGATAGTGAATTAAACAGTTAGCACATTGTGATAAATTAGAAGATTTATGCTGGTCTGTATGTATGTGTGTGTGTAAATATTTATCATAAGAAGGTACTGAAATGTGTGTGCTTTTGTATAAAATTAAGTATAATTAGAAGGTTCTACAATATATGTATATTTTAGTGTAAAATTATTTGGTATGGGTAGAAGGTTCTGAAATGTACATGTATTTTTGTGTAAAGTTATTGTTTAGTATGAGCAGAAGTTTCTGAAATATGTGTGTTGTAGTGTGAAATCATGATGCAGTATGAGTAGAAGGTTCTAAAATAGGTATACTTTAATGTAGAATCATTATCCAATATGAGTAGAAGGTTCTACAATGTGTATTTGAGTGTAAAAGTATTATTCACTGTGAGAAGAAAGTCCTAAAGTGTGTGTATCTTAGTGTAAAATTATTATTTACTGCAAGTTGAAGGTTCTAAAGTATGTGCATTTTAGTGTACAATTTTTAATCAGTATGAGTAGAAATTTCTAAAATATTATGTTAGTGTAAGATTATTATTTAGTATGAGTAAAAGGTTCTAAAATTAGTGTGTTTTAGTTTAAAATTACTAAAATGTTTTTTGGTGTAAAAGTATCTGGTGTGGGTGAAAGGTTCTAAAATGTTACTGTAAAATTATTGTGTATGAGTATGTGATTCTAAAATGTGTGTATATTAGTGTAAAATTATTCATTACGAGTAATAGGTTCTAAAATGTGTATGTTTTAGTGTAAAATTATATTTGAGTATTGATAGACAGTTCTAAATTATGTGTATTTTAGTATAAAATGATATTTTATGTTTTAAATGTAGAATGTTTTAAAATGTGTATAATTATTATTTTGTATAAGTAGAAAGTTTTACAATGTGTGTATTTTAATCTAAAATTATTATTCAGTATTAGCAGAAGGTTCTAAAGTGTGTATTTTAGGGTAAAATTATGTTCAAAAGAAATAGAAGGTTCTAAAATAGGAATATTTTAGTGTAAAATTATTATTTAGTAAGAGTAGAAGGTTCTCAGATATGTGTATTATAATATAAAATAATTTAGTATGGGTAGAAGGTTTTAAAATATATATTAGTGTAAAATTATCATTCAGTATGAGTAAATAGTTCTAAAAGGTGTGTATTTTACTATAAAAGTATTATTTAGTGTGAGTATGAGGTTTTAAAATATATATTTTAGTGTAAAGTTATTTAGTATGAGAAGAAGGTTAAAAATGTTTGTTTCTGGTGTAAAAGTATCTGGTGTGAGTAAAAGGTTCTTAAATATGTATAATGTTGGTGTAATATCATGATTCAGTATGAGAAGATAGCTCTTTTTCGTATGAGTTGAAGGTTTTAAAATGTGTAGTTAAATGTAAAATTATTATTTATTATGAGTAGAGGGTTCTAAAATGTGTGTATTTTAATGCAAAAGTATTTATTGTGATAAAAGATTCTAAAATGTGTGTGAAGTTACTATTCAGTGTGAGTTGTAGGTTTAAAATATATGTATTTTAGTGTAAAATTACTGTTCAGTGTGAGTTGAAGGTTCAAAATATATGTATTTTAGTGTAAAATTATTTAGTGTGAGTTATGTTCTAAAATGTTTTTTTTGGTGTAAAAGTATCTAGTGTGAGTAAAAAGTTCTAAAATATGTTATTGTAAAATTATTAATGAGTATGAGTAAATGATTCTAAAATGTGTGTATATTAGTGTAAAATTATTCATTATGAGTAGTAGGTTTTAAAATGTGTATGTTTTAGTGTGAAATTACTTTTGAGTATGGGTAGATGATTCTAAAATATATGCATTTTAGTGTAAAATTATTCAGTGTGAGTTGAAGGTTCTAAAATATGTAGTTTAATGTAAAATTATTATTTAGTATGGGAAGAAGGTTTTAAAGTATGTGTGTATTTTAACGTAGAATTATTCAGTATCAGGAGAAGATTCTACAATGTGTGTATTTTAGTGTAAAATTATGTGTTGGATGTGTAGAAGATTCTAAAATGTGTATTTTGATGTAGAATTATTATTCAGTTTGAGTAGAAGGTTCTGAAATATGTGTATTTTAGTGTAAAATTATATTTCAGTATGAATAGAAGATACTGAAATACGTTATTGCATATTTTTTAAATGAACAACTTTCTTGACTTTCTTTTTGTTAGGGCTGAACTTTTCAACTTGTACCCAAACAAGTTCTTGATGCTAGATGAATCTAGAGTGTTTATTTTGAATACTTTGTTTAACCTTCCAGGTAAACAGTATTATTAAGTAGATAATGTATTATGATGTTGTATGTGTTTTAGTGTAGGTACATGTATTGTTTCACACTATGATTTGTTACGCACATTTCAAGCACAGTTATCGTGTTCATGATGTTCAACTTAAACAGTTTAAATTAATGTTATAACTTCTGTTATATTATTCAAGTAAAACAAATATATTTTAATTAGGAAAAGAAATGATGAAAGGTATGAATATCCCACATTATTTGATTTTAATTGAAAAAGTGAATGATTAGTTTTACAAAGTTTTTCTGCAAGTTTTATTTGAAGTCAGACAAATTTAATGTGAAAAAGTATATCATTGTTATCACTACAGTGTTAAGTATACTTTACTGCTTGGATTTAAGTTTTTTTGTAAATTTGAATATGAAATTCATTATGGTTATATTTTATATTTATTTATTTTCTTTTTTTTCAGAGGCCTACCTGTTGGCGTGTGCTGTTGATTTCTTCAGCAATGCTTCAGGATACACTTCGTACGTAGTTAATTTATTATAGAAAGATTGTGCCTGCAGAAACTGAGTGTATAAAAATTAATCTATTTTTAGTTGAAGATGATATACAGAATATTAATCAGTTGAATGTATGTGCATGCAGTACATGTTGCAGAATGTCAATTAATAATGTGAACCTTATTTTCTTATAATATAGACTTCTGCATATTGTAAGTCACATTAGATACACACCTGATATTTGAACTATTTCTATGTAAGTAGTAATTCAAATTAGGTACACAATTGATGTTTGAACTCTTCATGTGGATTTAGACAACTTACTCTACATTATTTGTACAGGCTTTTGACCCACATAGAATCAAATTAATTTTACATTGTTATAAGGAATAATTTGAATAAAATGATTCTGTTTCTTTATTATTAATCACAGTATCATGGCTTTAAGCCTCTTCTGGGAAATGTAAATCCAGTTTTTGCAAATTTTCAAACTTGTTGTTTGTTGTGGACAGTTTTAAAATCACCTAAACATATGTAAAATTTGTTTGAAAATTGACAGATAGTAAACTGTAAATTACATGAATACTTATATTGTGTATATGAACACAAAACATTTAAAAAGTTTATTTGTTTACAAATTAATAATGCACACCTGAATTCTAGTGAGTTCTTTATATTTATGATAATAAATGTTTCATTGAGGAAAAATGTGTAATTTCTAGCTGATGTCATTCTGTGAATATGTGCTTTCTGTGATATACTAATGAAATGTTTCCCAACCAGTGAACTACAGCATACTAGTGTTCCATGAGATGTGCAGTTATGGGCCACTTTTGACTGCCCTAAAGTAATGAATCATCATCTATATACATTTGTATTTCTTACCGAGGCAAATAACATAGTGGGCCTTTTGATACAAATGGTTGAAAAACCATGTTTTAGTGTCCATAAGAGACAACTTAACCTTTATGAACTGCAAATTTTGTTCATTACTAAATGTGGGAAGAAAGTGTTTTGTTAAGTTTATTATTAGCTTCCTATGCAAGGTTGTGAACTTTTTTTTTACTCTAAAACTTTAAAATTTCAACCAGAAGTTATTAATAAAACTAAAAATACGTGTAATAAACATTATTGTAAATGTTAAAGTTATAATTATTATTTTGAATCAAAACATTTATTTCACTGATTTCAGTTTTATAGTAGTGATTGTTTCTTTTTCAAATATCCATTCTAAAATTGTTATATTGTAATTTGTATTCTGTGACACTCGTTACACATACATTGAATATCAGTAGTTGGTGTACTTAACATAAAATTCACAGTAACCCTTTAAATTCCTTTCCAATGTAAAATACAAATGTATTTCTTTCACTGTATTTTTGTTAGGACCAAGGCTGGAGTTCGAAAAGGAAATTTGTACATGTCTTACAAGTCTATTTTTCAAGATGTCAGAAATGGATTTGACTGGCTTCATAGCATTGTGAGTGTAAAATATATTAAGTAGAAATACAATAAAGTAAACTTTTCTTGTATTTCAAAGTTCAACAACATTAACTGACTGACACCTTTTTTAATAGGGAAATCTTAAAAAAGAAACTCTTGCCAATCTAGAAAAGTATGTCAAAAAGGATAAACATCTTCCGGTAATGTTTGATAGGTATGTAGATGTTTTTTTCATTATTCTTCAGTAATTATACACATTTCCTTGTAAGATCTCTAACAATTATTTGTTATATAATTGAAAAAACTATTCTTAAAATTCTTTAGAAACTTTACTGTGATCTTTAGTTGATGGATAAAACTACATATTTATGTACAATTACATTTTAAGATGTTAACTAAGTGTTTTCTATTTTTCTGCTTGTAGAATGAGAGAAAATGAAAAGAAAGTGTTCCTATTAACAAATAGTGAATATTCTTATACAGAGGTAAGATGCATATGATACAGTAATTAGGTAATCATTGGTTAAATCTTTTTCTATGAACTCGGCCGAGTTCACAACTCAAAAGTGATCTTTATTGTTTCAATACTATAGCTTCTGACGTGTTTTTGTGTTTTCATTCAAATATGCAAGCTTTCAGTAATCATTAAGAATTATTATTAGACAAAAAGGTCAGAGTTTTTAAAAAAGTGTGTGTACTAAAACATTCAAAATTCTCATTTATCTAAATGGAGAGTAATTTTCATTGTAACATTCATACTTTTATTCATCGGAAAAATCTCAAAATTTATTTGTGTAATCTCTAAAATTTCCTAAATAAATTTCAAATTTTCTTCTTCTTCAGTAGAACTTATTTCATCTTTCAATTACTCTACCTTTAATTTATAAAAGATTGGTACACTTGTCCAAACTTATAATGAAGTAAGTTTCACAATTGTAAGATAAGGAGAAACTTAGGAATTTTTAGAAAATTTTGTCAGTAATTGATTAATATTTTCGTACAGTGTGATAGTTTTGCTGTAATTGATTAATATTTCTTTAGAGACGCAAGTTGTTGTAGTGTTTGGTATGATAGCTTTTTAATCTGTGAATAATATTTCTAGAGAGAAGTAAGTTGTTGCTTTGGTTGGTGTTATAGTTTTATAGTAATTCATTAATATTTATGTAGAGAAAATGTTGTTGCTGTGTTTGTTATGATAGTTTTGTCACCTCTGGTTAATATTTCTGTATGGAAGAAGTTGTTACTGTCTTTTTTGTGATAGTTTTGTAATTGATTAATATTTATGTACCGAAGTAAGTTGGTGTTTTGCTTGGTGTGATACTTTTGCAGTAACTTGTTAATATTTATATACAGAAGTAAACTGTTGCTTTGTTTTATAGTTTTGTAATCAATGGTTAACGTCTCTATACAGAAATAAGTTGTTGTTTTTTTTGGTGTGATAGTTTTTCAGTATTTGGGTAATATTTCTATACAGAAGTAAATTGTTGCTATGTTTGGTGTTATAATTTTGTAATCAGTGGTTAATATTTATATACAAAAGTAAGTTTTTGCTATATTTAGTGTGATAGTTTTGTAAATAGTGGTTAATGTTTATGTACAGAAGTATGTTGTTGCTTTATTTGGTGTGATAGTTTTGCAGTAATTTGTTAATATTTCTATAAAGAAGTTAACTGTTGCTTTGTTTAGTCTGATGGTTGTATCAAGTCTGCTTAGTATTATTTCTGTACAGAAGAAAGTTGTTGCTGTGTTTGTGTGACAGTTTTGTAATCAGTGATTAATATTTATATACAGAAGTAAGTTGGTGCTTTTTTTAGTGTGATACTTTTACAGTAATTTCTTTATTTTTATATAGAAGTGAACTGTTGCTTTGTTTGTTTTATAGTTTTGTAATCAGTGGTTAATGTTTCTATACAGAAGTAAGTTGTTCCTTTTGTTGGTGTTATAATTTTTCAGTAATTGGGTAATATTTCTATGCAGAAATAAATTGTTGCTGTGTTTAGTATAATAGTTTTGTAATGAATGGTTAATATTTATATACAGAAGTAAGTTGTTGCTGTATTTGGTGTGA
This sequence comes from Carcinoscorpius rotundicauda, assembly GCA_011833715.1. Classification (NCBI taxonomy): domain Eukaryota; kingdom Metazoa; phylum Arthropoda; class Merostomata; order Xiphosura; family Limulidae; genus Carcinoscorpius; species Carcinoscorpius rotundicauda. Next base: position 115,017,918 of record CM022391.1, on the reverse strand, counting down.
CAGTTTTGTAATCAGTGGCTAATATTTCTATACAGATGTATGTTGTTGCTGTGTTTGGTGTTATAGTTTTGCAGTATTTAGTTAATATTTCTATTCAGAAGTAAGTTTTTGGAATGTTTAGTGTGATAGTTTTGCAGTAATTGGTTAATGTTTCTATACAGAAGGAAGAGTTTGCTGTGTTTGGTGTGACGTCTTTGAGTTGCATTCCTATATGGAAATGAGTTATTTATGGGTTTTATTTTATGCTCTTCAAATATTCATAAGCTGGGTATTTGTATTTTATGAATAAACTCAATTGATATAATTTTTGTTATTTCAGAAGATCATGTCATATTTGTTTGACTTTCCAAGCTGTAATAGGGTAAGTATGTGAATGAATGGTGTTAAAGAAGTTTGTATAAGGACATTGTAAACCATATAGTCATAGAACTTTTATAAATTTTTCACATCTCCTTTCTAAGGATGTGGTGATTTATCAAGCAGGATAAGATGTAATTCAGCAATTAATTCAGTATTTTGTTTTAGGTTTGTCTGGAATATGAGTAATGAGGTAAAATATTTGTAAGAATACATAATGAAAAATATAGAAATAAAAGTAAGTGTAAATAAATAAAAATTACATACATACGTATGTATGTTGAAGATTTTAAACACAAAAGACTAATATTAAATAAATTTTGAGACCTAAAAATCATCCTGATAATCGAGTAGCAAAGTAACTATTGATGATGAGAAACCCATTTGAAGTAAAAATGTATATCAGAATGGTTGTTATGGGTATTAAACTTTTACTAATAAAACAGTAAACAATGTTTCAACCTTCCTAGGTTAAAATATTTTCTCTGCTTTATTAGTAAAAGTGTTAATACCCATACCAACTGTTCTGAGATACAATCCAATGGCAGGACCAGAATTTTCTTTTTATGGGGGAACAATGACCTTTAGATATACGTGAAACATATCAGTGAGGTTAATTTTTGTAATAGGAGCAGTAAACACAAAATGAACTTTACATAAACTGCATTTAATCAATATTTATAACATCTTCTGTGAATCTGTCATATAATTAAATTTTTTGACAATGTGTATTTCACTTAGAACTTGTATCAACATCTTTGTTATTACACTGCTATTATTTGCATCTCTTATTATAAGTATATAGAAGGATAAAGATTGCTATAATTTTCTAATTTATCTGTAGGAAGTATTTTCAGTGTTAATTTAGTATATTTTGAAGTAACATTTCAAGGTATGTTAGCATGTTTTTATGCAGATATTGTTAAATCTAAAGAAACCAACACCTAGATGACTCATGAAGAATATTAACAGTCCTGGATAAAAGTAACTAAACGTCATTATCGCAACAAATGTTCTCACATTACCTAACCTGATGAATAAAGATTCTTAGCTTCATCTAGAAAATTTTGATGCTATGAAATTGTTGCATAATCATGTCATCTTTGTGCTCTATAATACTTATCAATATCATGAATGGGGAGCCTGGCAGACTACAATATTTAATTTTGTGGGATGGTCGGAAAATGTCCCCTTTCTAGTAGAGCTATAGATCCTGAAAAATTTATATGTGGGAACAGGCTGTGGGCCTACCTTCTAAATCTGCTGCTGCAATCAATATAACTAAGTAACTCTTTCATAAGGGGCTCAGTCAGTTTGACCAAGTCAATGATCTGTTTTTACTCATTTAAAGTCTTTTTATATTTAGTACTTCTAACTTTTGATATAGTGTGAATATATCCTTATAAAATTTGTCAGTCTTTCAATTAACATTCCAAGTCTCTCGCATGCAAAAGATCATATTTTGATTGAAGTGCTTTTAATAAACTAAACGATTTGTCCATGAATGTATTCAGTATTCGTTTTTATTATTTGTTATTCATGTTATTATTAAAAATGCTTTTTCTTATCTTGGAAATATCAGCTTTTATTTTTGTAATTCCTAAACCTCCTAAATACATTCCAAATATTTTTGTTCAGTAAAACTATTTTTTTCAACAATAACTCATAACAGGATTGGTCAATTTGACTAACTTTCTAACTACCTAAACAAGCTAAGTTTGTAACTGTATACATCAATTTACAACTCAGATTTATTGTTTTATTGCTCTTTGAACCATGTCTAAATACTATTTGCACCTTTAAGTTGTAAATCATTTGGGGCACATGCAACACATGCTATCAAACTATATTACCCATCTGCTATTTCAGTGCTTACCTCATGTCTTGTGAAACATTTTTGTGATATTATTTGTCTTACCTAATCTAATCTTTACTAACCTAAAAAGATCTCTATTTTTACATTTAGTTAATTTTACAATAATAAGTAAAGAATAAACATGGGAAAAAATAAGGTATTTACCCAGTTTTCTATTTTTCGCCATTGATTATCAAGGATATTTAGGCCTAGTTTTTATGCTTGTCGTAGTAATGCACTAAATAATTTTTATTTAATTAAATAATACACCAGAGAATGTAGATAGACCAATAACATTCAAAAAGTAGATAATTTCCTCTATCTCTTAATTTTTCTGGCTTTCTAACCATGCTACAAGAGCCATTACTTGTTCATCCAGACTGTAGAATGTTGCTAATGTTCTGAGTGAAATAGACTAGTATCTATTTAGAGCACAGCATTATGCAATATGTCACTTAGCAGATGAAAACTTTGACTTTCTTTTAGTTATATGTAACATATAATTAAACATAAGAGAGAACTATGAACAAATTCTAAAAGAGAAGACGTGATAGGTTGGAGTGGCAGGTAGGGTTTGATTTTCTATTGACAACTCTGTAACCAAACAAAATGGAAGGTTATAAAAATTGTTTGTCTGATTGATAATGATTTTTCTTGCGAGTGATTTATGTTTTTTTTTACTGGAAGGGTGGTGAATTAAATAGAGAATAGGAGATGCCTATAAAGTGTCACACTAGGAGAAATTCAGAATTTAAAAAATATTGTCTTCTAAACTTAACTTGAAATTTACACACTATTAACATATGGATTATTGGCTAAGATCTTATACTGTACAAATTGGTATAATATAAATAAAAAGTACATCAATAAACTGTATAATGTAAGACACTAAATCTGTTGTGTAGTAAAGAGATATCTGGGGTGAGCATTAAATATGCTTTTGTGATTTTCATAAGCCTAAAATGTAGAGTAATGATATTTGGTGTACCAACTAGTATAACCAATATCATTTAATAAAGGCTGCACTAACTGAAGACTATAATATAACTTGGAAGACACACTAACTTTTTATGAATTGTGATAAATTCTCTCTCCCATAGAAAACTAGTACGTACAAAACTTTATATGTAAAGTATAATTTATTCAGTAAAGTTGAACAGATGGAAATTTAGAGATTAATGCAGTATGTTATAAAACTGAGAATGTTTTGTGAAAAAGATATTGTTATTAGTGTGAACTGAAAGCAAAAATATGAATGTGCAGTTAGTATGTGATTACTAGTGAGACAAAGATGACAGTATGGGCTGTTAAATGGTTATTTGATCATGTAAGCTACAAACTGGCAAAGGCTTATTGACAGAATATAACTGTAGATATTAGGAAACTTTATGTCAGGTATACTTAAGGTTAAAGCAAACAGTTGAAAGGTACATTATAAATGTTATGAATTTGGTGGTGTATAGAAAGTCATGTTTTTATATAAATTATTAAACTAATGCAATGTTTCCCAGATATAGGAGAGAGAGAGAGAGAGAGAGAATATATGGCTTGTAAATTTTATCTATTTTGTAGAGAGATTGGAAATCCTACTTTGATTACATTTTGGTTGATGCAAAGAAGCCGTTGTTTTTCAGTGAAGGAACTATACTTCGACAAGTAGATCCAGTGAGTGAAACATGTTGGTATAGATTGTTACAGGCATTTATATTAGAGATGGGATAAAACTAAAACAACTTTTTATTCCAGTTTGCACATACTTTTTGAACATTTCTTTTAATTAGTTTTAAAGTGTAAACTAGTTGTGTGATTTGATTCCTTTGTTTGTGTATCATTGTGAAAATATTGTTAGTGTTTTCAAATTGATAGGAATGGTATTGAGCCCAACTTTTCAAAATATTCAAGATTTACCATATCAGTGTGAAAGTAAAATAATATATTTTTACAAATCTCATCTATAGAAATGAAAATGTACCAGAATCAAAAGCAGGAGAAAAAAAATGTTGAATACTAAGAGATTTCTAGAGTAAATTAGTATCCTCTGTCTGCATTTTATGTTTTTATGATACATTTCCCTTTTAAGTCCTAGTTCATTACAATCACAATGTATGGTATTTGTAATTGATTTCTAGGTTGATAATATATATATATATATATATATATATATATGCACATATACACTTTTTTTTGTTAAATTTGTTTGTATTTGTTTAATAATCATTCAGTTTAATTGAGAATTATTAAGCCCATGTTTTCAGGTAGTTCTATTTCATTTTCAGACTGTCAGAAAATGATTCAGTATTAAGTAAAACTTATTGTAATACAGTTCTTTCTTTTATTATCAGAAGACTGGGGACCTTAGAATTGGAACTCACATGGGTCCACTACAGCCTGGCCAAGTTTATTCTGGAGGTATTGTGGTGTTGAGTTATCAGCCTGAAAATTGTGTATTCTTAGAGTTACATCCAAAGTTCATTTCAACATATATATTATGAATTTATGTTAATAAACTTGGTGTCCAAATGTGGTTTCTAAATGAAACATTGAAAATAAAAAAACTCCAGTCTTCACTTTTGTCTGTAATTTAACACACTACAGTCCTTAACTCAGATTGTATACCTTCAGTAGTATGTCTTATGTAAAGGAAATATAAAAAATATTTTTAATATGAAAATTATATTTCAATCAGACTGACTCAGGAAAGGTATAAATTCACAAATAAATATTTTGTAAAAGTATGTCAAAAATATGATTTTTTGTTTGCAGCATGTTTGTCTTTACTGAAAGAATGTAGAATTATTTCATAAAATTGGGAATTATAGTAAACATATGTGGCCTCACAGATGATTTATTTAGTACAGACTTCTGTATAGTTTCATGTGTCCCTATTATTTTAAAATGTGCATTCCAGAAATTATTCCTATAAGTGTAATACATTAACATAACCAATAATGTTTGAGTATTCTTTACATAGATTACAAGTTGTTAGCCTTTTTAGGGAGTTGCGAGGTGTTTACTGAGCTTATTGGAGCTAAGGGTAAAGATGTACTGTATGTAGGAGATCATATCTTTGGAGACATCTTAAAATCCAAGAAAATGCGTGGCTGGAGAACTTTTTTAATTGTTCCTGAGCTACAGAGGGAACTTTATGTGTGGATAAAGGAAAGGAAATTGTTTGACAAGCTTCAAGAATTAGACATTATGCTGGGTGAAACCTACAGGTATTAAATATTCCATTTCAACAACAAATCAATTTTTTAAAAAAATAAGTACTTGAAAACTCATTCTAGAAAGTAGTCATAGAAATGTAATATTCTAAGTTAAAACTGATTTACTCCAAAAGTGGTTCATCCAATTACAGGATATTTGACTAGGAAATAAATCACAAAGCAATTCTGACTTTAAATGAGTTTAAGAAATAGAGAGACTGAACAAAAATTACTGAAATATACAATTAACAGTATTTCCTGTCAACACTAAAATATAGTGTATTTTATTGTTTGTCACAGCAGATAGTCAGTTTTACTTGATCTAGAGTGTTTTCAGTTGTTAAGATGTCATTTCATATAGAATAAAGTTCTAATACTTAGTTAACTCTTTTGTGATGGGCTACAGGTCTTAGGCCACGTCATTTTGTTTGTTTACTCGCATTCAAACTTTTACTGAACTACAAGTTAATGAATTTAAATCAATTACATTTGGAATCAAATTGTAGATTATAATCAAAGCTTTAATATTATACGAGTTATTTTCTAAATTTAAAGGTAAATATCAAAAGAACAAATCCAAATATAGATTTGAGTGTGTTATGTTGAATGCAGCACTTTAAAATCAGATGCTTATGATGTTAAAATACTAAGTCTATAGTTCTGTACAAATTAGTAACTCAAATTACCAGTATTAACAAGCTAGAATACGAAATAAGAACCACAAATTTTTATTTTGCTGAAATATGTCTCATGTACTGAATCAAGCACAGTGGTCCTGCTCACTTCTTTCCAGGTTGTCTTTAGTCTGCTCAAAATTTCATATTTTTTAAAAATTTAAATATATCTTAGTTACTAAGGTCAATAAATTATAGTGGAAATCTATGGTATCAGTATAGTTATTTATGATTATTTTGTTATTTATCTGTGTGTTTATATATAAGCTCAAAAAATGTTTATCTTTCATGTGAGATTTTAAAAGGCTTAGCAACTTATGTCCAGAAACAACCAAGGACAAAGGTCAGAGTGAGAAGAGATAATTGTTTGTTTTACTTCTTGATTTATTTTTCTATATTTAAAAATAAAGTTTAATAGTTTGTTTCTAAATAAAATTCTGTGTATACATATATAATGTATAATAATTGAAATGTGATTATATATTACAAAATATTAATCCACTTAAACACAACCAAGACAGGGAAGACTAGATCAGTTTTATATTACTGGATGCATAACATGAGTGCACTACATCAATGCAAGTTGTGTTATTTAAGAAAAGACTGGAAGGTGTATGTAATAAAAAAAATTATAAACGTATAGATATAAATATAGCATTTGTGCAAATGTGTAGATGAACTTGTCTATATTATACTGAGCCTGTAATGAAAGGGTTAAAAGAGTAGCTCCAGACTTGCTCAAAGGAACAAGTGCTATCCACGTGACTAACCATTCCTGTTAGACACCACAACACTGAAAGATTATATGATCTCATGACTCATTCCCCAGGATGAGTGTCTAGAACATTGAACAAGAAAGTTTTTAAGTTCCTTTGTGAGCATATCTTTGAATAACTGATAACGTTTAAGCAATTCTAAATTGAAACAGGAATATACACAATGTATGAGGTATAGATTTATTAAATCTATTTTTTCACAGGTATCTAGACAGCAGCGCCAAAGAAAAGCCTAATACTACTGAACTTCGCAATAAAATTAGGGTAAGGTATTTTCATTAAATATTTCTAAATTTCCTAACAACATTTTGGTATTTTATCATCTGCTGTTTCCAGAATGTCAAATATTTTTTATGGTATGAGATTTTTAACACCTAAATGTTACGACTGTTAGGTGTGAGAATAATATTATAATACTTGTGGTAAATACAAAATCAGTTTTTTTACTAAATCATTGATTGAGCCTGGTCTAAAACATGTGCAGGAGTTTTACAAGCTATACACCATATGTAGGACATTAACATTCAACTGCTAAAATTGGATCTGTATCCTATTGGTCAGTGGGTTAATATTTTCAACTAGTATGTATTGCATTTTCAAGCCAAATTGAATAAAACTGTAGAAGTTCTTAATATCAGAAAGTTATATTTTTTAACCAATAATTACAAGTTCTAATATTCAACCATAGATAATTGTTCCCAGAAAGTATATTAACTTAAAACAATAACATAATCTTAAGTTTCACGAACATTTCTATTGGTCTTTTAATTTTTTTGTGATCTTTGTACATAATACATTTTAGTGTTTTTACTTCATCTGTTGCACTTAGTAACTTACTCTGTATCATCAGAATATTCTTCTTTATACTGTATACATTACTTTATTCATATAGAGTTGTGTTTAATACATTTCATTAAATGTGGTTTTACTGAAATCCACAGATCAGCAGCAAAGAATGGTTCATTATATATTTTACTACGCTTCTAAATATATGGCATACAGTTAAACTATAAAAATGGCAACAGATTGTGACCTTATTTTAAAGGATTATTGATAATAAAGTTGCAAGACCAACTTATTCTTTATTGTAATTTGTATCCTGAACCTCAAATAATTGTTTCCTTTTCAATGAAATACACACAAGCTAGTTCAATAACTTTAAAACACCCTTTGACAAAAAAAAATTTTTATCTCTGAATATTCACTTTAAAGTATTATCCATTAAGACTGATCACTCATGCACCAACTACTTTACATGTTCTTTTTCTGACCAAACGTTTACTTTACTTCACTTGACTTGTGCTCACTTAGTTGCTTAGATTTTTACATTCATTACAGAGGTCTTGATTTCTATAAAGTACACGAACTGTGCTGATTTAAGAACACTCTGAGGTTCAATTAATTGATATCAACAGTATTAGTAAACCTTGACAACAGTGTAATTACAAACACAAAGTACAACTGTTATTAAGTTACATAACCAAATGTGTCAAAAGTATGGTCTTTAAAATGATTAATTTTTAATGTTCATGTTATGAGAAACTAAACAATCACTTAATAGTAATGCCTACATGAAACAGTCTTGTTTCTCCAACATTCTGCTGTAGCAGCCATGGCATTATTAGGGGGTCCAGCCTGGAAGAAGGGTGATAACAACATAAAAAAAAAGTCTTTCTCATTTCACCTCATTCACAAATAAACCAATATCACTGATTGATCAAAAGCTTACAGAGAATCAGCTTCAACAGAACTGTTTAATTTGGTTGCTAAGAGACTTTGCTTATGCCATAGACCAAGGTTTGAAGATTTTTGACTTTACACTCATTAAATTTTGCGTTGTGCTTTCATGAGCAGAGTACACAAATCACCAACTTGAAGTTTAAATTGTAATAAAGACATAGCACAGAGACAATTGAATACATATATTGTAACTTTACATGTATATACCATTACCATTTCATCTATGTTGAAACAACACTAACTCTAAATCGAGTTCTTTGTTCTGAAGATTTAGGTGTTCATTAATGAGACCTATTATGTTCAGTAGTGTAGACACAATATTACTTGTGTTATCAACTAAATACAATAAATTCTCTCTGTCATAATCTGTATAACTGCATTAACAATTTTAATGTCTTTGAGTAATTCCACATTTAAACATTTTTTAATTTCATGATGATGAGAAACCCATTCGAAGTAAAAATGTATTTCAGGACGGCTATTATGGGTGTTAACACTTTTATTAATAAAGCAGAGAACAACGTTTTGATCTTCTTAAGTCATCTTCAGATTTACAAAGAGTTTGCAACTGATTGTTGTCAGGCACGTGTCTTAGGGATAAGAGTGTAAATGGGTGCAGGCTTTATATTCATACTAATTAATAACCTAATATCTAATTGCAATGCTACCTACAATCTTGTATCCATTTACACTCTCATCTCTAAGATATGTGCCTGGCAAGAGTCAGTTGCAAATTATCTCTTTGTTAACCTGAAGATAACTTAAGAAGGTTGAAACATTTTCTGCTTTAGTAGTAAAAGTTTTAATACCCATACCATTTGTCCTGAGATATATTTTCAAATCTGCTCTTTCTTTAACACTCCTATGAAAAAAATATTTACATCCACTGAAGTGATACTCTTAGTGGATGTTTAAGAAATTATTTTTAAATATTATTTCGCAAATTTCTGAAAAGTCAAAATATTATTGCTCCTTAAAATATAAAGGGATAGGGTCAGTTAATGGCAATTTCATTTAAATACAAAATTATTAGCCTAATATTAATAACCTTTCAAGTTGCTCTGGGGCCTATTAGGCCCCAATTTTCGTAGGAGTGTTAATACGTATAATGTTTTATGGTTTATACATTATTGATCCTAAAGACTAGATTAGGAATAACATGGTTTCATGGGGCAAACTTTACATTCTTGATTACTGCTATCTTTTGTTTTCTGGTGTCGTAGCAACTTCATATGTGCAGAGAACTAATGTTTAGAGTTAAAAACAGAATATGCACACATTTTTTAGTGTTTTTCTGGTTTTCCAGAAAGTGTAGCATGATGTGCTTTTGAAAGTAGTTCTTTTAACTTGATTGGTGCATATAGGATCTTCCATCAGCAAGTTCACTGTTTCTTCAGATTGTAGCCACAATCTACTTTGTTATTGGTCCTAACAGAACTTATTTCTGTCCCTTATGTAATTTTTTTGGCAATGTTATTCAAAATAATTAACTTAAGGTGTATTGGTATTGTGGTTCACCAGTGTTCATGGTTTTTTCCATAACATTTTCAATCTACTGCCTTCTCTATATGATATATACACTACAAAATATAAAATGTACTTTTTGAAAACCTTCAAATATATATATATATTGAGAATTTGTATTCCACAAATATTACACTTTTATTCCACACTAAATAGCCATAATATGAAAAACTGCAAGAATAAATGAATGATGTGCTACTTGTCATTACCAGCCAGTCATTCTGCATTTAAAATTAACACATGTACAAAATTTGGGCATTTTCTATCATTGCATTCACAATAATAATACCTGTTCATGTGTTTAAACTTTTATCTGTTGACATATGTAGAAGTAATTCAACAAGGAGAATATCCTACACTTTTGACATATATTGACAGACCTAATATTTATAGAATTAATTGGTACTAACCCTTCCTTATACTTTGTAGCTTGAGAAAATCTGTGATATGCCTTGACATTATTCCCTTTGGAATACTTGTTGCAAGTTTTAGTAAAACATTGAAGACCACTACGAGAATAAGAAATTTGTTTAGAATGTCTTTTTCAGGATTGTACATTCAACCACAGAAGGGATGGCCCTGCATGGCAAGGTGGTTAAGGCACGTAATTCATAATTTGAGGGTCGCAGATTCGAATCCTTGTCACACGAAACATGCTCACCCTCTCAGCTGTAGAGGCATTATAATGTGATGGTCAATCACATTATTTGTTGGTAAAAGAGTGGCCCAAGAGTTGACAGTGGGTGGTGATGACTAGCTGTCTTCCCTCTGGTCTTACACTGCTCAATTAGGTACAACCTAGTGCAGATAGCCCTCGTGTAGCTTTTCATGAAATTCAAAACAAAACAAACCATGTAAGGGGGTACTAACTAATGGGGTAAAATATGCAGTTTCTTCTGATCTGCAACAAACTTTTTAATACTTTTGGGTTTGGGGGACCATTGTACATGATAATACCAGAATTAGGGTCATATTTATCAGTTTAAAGCATTGGGAAGTTAACTATGAAATGTGTGATGCCTAAGTTTCTTAATTTATCATGTCCCATGTAGACACACAAACAGGAAAGCTGCTGCTCTACTCTAATTGCATGATTGCAGCACTGGCTGATCAAAGTGCAGGAAAGTTTGTATACCTTACTTTGTGCTTATACATTGTAGCAGTTTCTGTCAGAACTTGAAGCACTCAGGTTGAACATCTCCAACGAATTGTTCTACAGAAGAGGAAGATCTATAAAAACAAACATGGCAATGTTGAAAGAGAGAAGTACAGAACATCCTGGGTCTGGTAGAAACTACAAAAACAACAAAGTAGGCCTACCACAAATACAAGGTGAAGAACAAACAGGCTTGAATAAGCAGGTACAAAATGAGTTTTGAATGGTGACAAGAAGTATTCAACACATCTTGACTACTTTTCCTTCTGTTATCAGTTTATAACAGACCATGCATCGTGACAACTGAAAGGATCTTCCCTTAGGGATAAAGAACAAAGCAATAGGTGTTTTTATTGCACAACAGAAGCAGGTGTCTGATTACAGATGACATATTTGCATTATTCACTTCAACTTGATTCTGTATTTTTAGAGTAAACCCTGCTGGTTATTTGGTAATTGTAGCAGGTTAGGGTTTCAATTTGCTTGGGCTAAATGAATTGGTAACTTGCTGGAAAAAATTAGTCACAGAGAACATTTGAAACGTATAGATTCTTGAATTTGATCCTGTGAAATAGAACAGATAAAAATTGTCTTTCTGTTGTATGCCTTGTAGCAACTGTTTGTTTCCAACATACTTAGTTGTAAGTGAAATGCAGTTTGAGTATATGTTGGAAAAGCTTTTATTTTCATATTAATTTTTTTTCACAATTTAATAATGATTGATAGCTTTTCTTATGGAAAAACTGATGCATAATGTTAAATGCATGTTTTGATTTATGACAAAAAAAAATGTTATTGTTAATTGTAATTCGTAACGTGTTTTATAAGATTTTTATCAAGCATAGTGGAATGTTTGACAGGCTTGTTTTATTTTGTCCTTATTGTTTTTATTTATATATCTATAGGAAACTTCCCACAACCTTGATATGTCATATGGTATATTAGGCAGTACATTTCGTAGTGGTAAGTGTATTTAACTTATCTATGAAATTGTGTGTGTGAAAACTGTTTAATTGATTATTTTAAGAGTGTGTTATGTATTGGATTTAAAATGTTTCCTTGAATAAGTAAAATATTGAATCAAAGACTTTGTTCAATGTGTTTTAAAAGTTAATTCCATATTTAATTAGCCAAAGATATGAAAAGTGAGACTTGCATCTGCTTATTAAGCAAAATTTCTTTTTATTTTGTGCATTTTCAGAAGATTCCTTCACTTCATAATTTGGTGTTATTTTAAAGTTTACCAAAGTTACAACACTAAGTTGGCTTATTTAGGTTACAAAATTGCAAATTCTGAGTGTAATGTTCTGCTACTGTTTGCCATCAATGAAGTGAAAACTGAATTCCTGCACCAAAGATATGGTATCTTAAAATATCCCTGTGGTAACATTTCATGTGCCTAAATCTTGACTTCTTTTGGTGTTTTATTCATGAAATATACAATGATCTTTTTAAAAAGTTAATTTCAACATTACATCTTGTGCATCAATTTTCTGTTTTAGCTACAGCAACATTTTAGTTTTATAGTCTCAGGTAAGCAGCACATTTTCATAAACATACAAAAAACAATTCAAATAACTCAGAATATAAACTCTATATAAACATAAAAAGGAAAAAAAAATATTACACAATTCATGGTAAATTCTATTCTATGGTCAGTGGCAGGTAGACAAATATCACATTACACACACTTTCTGTTATTGGTACTGTTCTGTTGTCTCAGTTATACAAGTGATACAATTTAAGAGCATTACAAGTAATCTGTCCCACAAGTGATACGATTTAAGAGCATTACAAGTAATCTCAGTCCTACAAGTGATACGATTAAAGAACATTGTTTGCAATTAGAAGCAGTATTGAGTGAAAACGCATAATCGTTATTGAAATGTTAAATACCTTTTTCTTTCCCTGAAGTTTGACATGACTGAAAAATTGATTTGAAAAAGATGTATCCTTGGTTGATGCTTGCCATTCTATGTACACATGTATTGTGTGGTACACACACTTCACATACACTGTCTACAGAAAAACATGATTTTATCATCAAATTTGGGTATGTTTATTGCCTTGTAGTTTTTGAGTATATCCAATTTGATAACATATATAGATTAGTGGAAGAACAGAGGTGAAAATCAAGAAGCCACATTAAATACATTGACTTAGATTGAAAAAATGTTCAGATAGTTTTTGAATGTTGTCAAAGTTTGAAGCAAAATAATATTTAATTTGTTTAAATACAGTGTGATTATAGAATTTCACAGTTTAGTGCATTGTGTCTAGCAAAAGGTATTGAATAGGGAGGTGAAACTGCACAGGTGTTAAAAGTATCGTGGGTGCAAACACCACAGATTTCATATTTTGCTACCAGAAATGTCACCATGTTTTCTCATCCCCTGTATCTGACAGATATAAATTGCAATAAAACTGTTGTGCACCTCATTCAACCTACACGGATTGTCCAAATATGCAGAGAGGTGAAGTAATGAAATGTTCTTACACCAGAGTTGTAGCTTTTTAGTAGTACAACATAGTGATATTTTCTATTTCTTTCCACAAGTTCATTAAAAAAAATTGAGTTACAGGTTGCTCTTAAGTTAATTCATACACTGAAATGTCTGTGAGATTAGCCCTGCCATAGCATAACAAGTCTACCCATTTAGTATCCTTATATACCAATTTCAACTGTTTATAAGTTTTTGTAAATATTTCCTTAATGCTGCATCATGCTCAAGTACTGAAGGAGATGGATTTAATCTAACATTTTGATTTTGTGTTGAAGCTCTTGGTAAAACTGGAAATTGCTGATGAGTGGCATGCCACTATCTTATTGATTGTTGAAGCAGGCTTCACCTTTTCTGAAAATGTGAATGTCTAATATCACTTTATCTGGTTAAAACTAATCTACATGTAATCTTTTCTACACACCACCATGATGCTGAGGTTACCATGGTTTCACAACAGATCTTGGATCATGTACTTAAGAAGGGCCATCATCATATAAACACAATTGCAGTTTTGATGCCCTTCCACATTTTAGTAACCAGGTGAAATGGAAGCACTTTTAGGAGAGAATAATTTTCCTTGTGAATGGCTACCTTATTCACTGAGCTTAACAACAGCCAATTTCTGGTGTCACGCAAGTACCATGGAAACATTAGTTCCAGACCTCAAAGATGCAATTTGTCTGGAAGACAGTCAGCATATCAAATAAAGTATGCATTGTTGCTAGATTGTCTATTGCCACATGAATGCAATGCACACTGAGAAACACAATTTTAATCATTTTTACAATAAGTTTAACATTAGGTCATAGTGGTGTCCTTGGTATCCATGTGACAATTGTGATACTCTTAGCACCCAAGTATAAGTTGTTCATTTCTGTTCCAATTGCAATGATTATTGTAACAAAATCAGAATAATTCATCCTTTTTCAGGTCTTTTATTGTGTGACACAAAAATAATTAAAAATACCAAAGAGAAAAGGAAAAATGGCTTAAAACTTATCTGATGCTCTGTTGTATACTTTCCTTGTAATTTTCTTTTTTATATCTATTTTGTATCCACAGGCTCCAGGCAGACATTTTTTGCCAGTCAAATCTGTCGATTTGCAGATGTTTATGGATTATCAGTTTTCAATCTGATGCATTATCCTTTCTGTTATATATTCCGTGCTCCTCCAATGTTGGTAAGTTTTAAAAAAGTGAACTATTTAGCAGATGATTAAGTGTAGAAAAAGACACAAGAAAAATAATTCAAACAGCAAATTAAGAATAATAATGAAAAACAAAGTGTACCCTATTTAAAACAAGGTGGTGGTGATTTATAATCTACTAAACAAACAAAATTAATTTTTACCTCCAATAAGACATGAAAATAGAAAAATATACAAAGTACTGTAACAGAAAAAAATAAACAGAACAAAGTTAGATATGGAAAGTGGATATGACATTCAAGGTTAATTAAACACAGTAAAGTCAATGGGAAAAATACAAGTTGAAATTTATTTCAAAAAGAATTAAATATAACCACTGATCCTCTTAAGAATCCAGATAACTTAAGTGTTTGTTTGATTATCTTGGCACAGAGTGTGTTGTATAATTTAATGTTTTGCTTGCTTTTAGGTTTTTCATATAGATATTCATTGTAGATTATAATTTTCCCATAACTTCTGATTAAAAATGAAAATTTGGAAACTTTATAAAAGTTTTTTTCATTTCAGATCAGCTGTGTGTTTACCATGTAGTGTTGATTTTAGCATTTATAAAAGCTTATTATAGTGATATTTAAACATACTAATTTAGTTATAAACATTTAATTGCATTACAGACATCTATTTACTCTACAATACCAGTTTCTTGAGTTTTTATATTTCAGTTACACAGTTGTTAGTCAGTGAATGGAGTATTTTTCAAAACAGATGCCTCATGAGTCAACTGTAGAACACAATCCTGGTGCTATCCAACACTTTGAAAATCAAACCAATGGTGTATTTTATGAAGCAGAAGTTAAGGATAGTGCTCTTTTAGAAAAAAGTGATGGTACTCATGTAATCTGTCGTACATTCAGGGACGATGATCACTTAGGCTATCGATCCTCCAGGTTAGAAGATGAAACCTTAGGACGACGACGTGCCAGAGCTGACAGTTTAGTACCTCATCTGTATGCTGAAACTCCAAGTGAAATCACTTATCATCACGACATTGACGATGAAGATGAATCAAGTGATAAGTCTTCCACAGAGCAGTGATCTTCCTTCAGGCATTATGCAGATTTGAATGTATTTTTTATCACATTTTAGGAGAATTGAGGCCTTATGTCAAATTCTTGCTCATTTGAAACTAGTTTATATTTAGAATGAGGTATTTTAATTATATCTTTGTGTTTGCAGTTCATTTTTTGAAATAAACTATTTTTTCCAACTTTGTTTAAATTTAAATAGTAAAGTTTGGCTTCCCGTAGTTGTCAAAAATTCAGGAACACTAAAGATTTGTTCTGTACTGTAAGATTGTACAAAAGTGAGGTAAACCTGTTACATTTCTTTCTTTCTGGACCTTCAGGCTGTGCTTCCTAATCTTGTGGTTTCCTGTTATATAGAACTTGTTTTATAACTTTCTTGGTCTTCAAGAGGTTTTTGTTGCCTTTGATGTGAATTTTCAAAAAAAAGTAAATATATGCTTTATAAAGCTGATTTGTTAAAATTCTGTGTTTACTTTTCTTCACAGCTTAAAAGTTATTTTAATTACTTCTTCCATGTTATTGTATTTTATATATGATCTTAATAATACCACTCTTTTGTGAGTTTAACTTCTGTATGCAAATACATTTGTTGTAACTGTTTAACCCACATAGGGAATATTAATATTGCACAAAAGATATTTATATATTTCTTGTATCATGATTACAGCCACGAAGTGTTCTTTTTGTGTCAACATTTTATAACAAACAAGTTTTACAGTTTGCAAGGTGGCTTTATCACAACCAACTACTGTATTCTATAGTTTAATTAGTGTTATTTCAGTGTTTTCATGACAGCCTGGTCATTTTCTCCTTAAAATTACCTTATTTTGTGTAATATTACACTAAGTATGAAAGGTATATTAGAAAAATTCTACACAACTAATGCTATAGAGAAGCAAATCTGTTAGCATTTTAAAGCTTACTTACATTATCAGAGTTCAATAAAATTAATTGCTCTGCACGACGAATGTATGTCTATTGCTATTAAAAATAATACAGGTAAGGTTTAACTTATAATACATTCAGTTATAACTTACTCAAATGTAAGTTTGGAAACAAGAGTTTATATAATTTGTATCACACAAGTTTTAGGCACTATTAAACACATACAACAATCATCATTACCAGTTTATAAACTATTTGAATAAAAGTATCAAACAAAATACATTTAAAACGTCAATAAAAATATGTGGCAGTCTGGGTAGCTTTACACAAACAAATTGTAACATACTTGTAACTAATATTTGGTAATAACAATTGTAGCATGCTTGCTAATCACACATTAGATAATCATCTACAACATTCATTTCGTTGCACAGCGTTTTTGAACAAAATAGTTACTGTAACTTTACGACAAACTTCAAGCAGACAAATCAAACCAAAATAAAGTGGTTTGTACTGTTAGGCAGGCACCATTACTTTATGATAAAGTTTAAGCAGACAAATCAAACCAAAATAGTTTTAGACGTTTGTTCAGGGACAGATTGGTAAAAAATGAAAAAAAAACTAAGTGTGGCTGCAAATAGTATGAGAAAGAATTTTACAGACTATAGTAAGGTTTGTTTGTTTAGTTTTCCATTCTTGACCACCTTCCCATATTATGTGACCATAAAAACACGAGTACAGGAGTTACAGTCAGTAGATTGCATTGTCCTAATGTCTACGCTGTCAACCATGTTGTAGTTTTTATAGTTTTAGAGGCTTAATGTTTTCTCTTAAAATAACAAGCTAGGAAACTTTCTGATTCATGTAAACTCTGAATGTTCTAATGATTATTAGAGCAATTGTATATTTGCTAACATATAGAAAACTCATTAAAAGTTATTTTCACCTTTGGATTATACATATATTTATTCACGTTTTAGTGTTTGTAAATACAGTACATGATATGAAAGATAACTTTTAATCGTGTTTAAAAGATTGCATGGTGAAGAATTTGCATCATGTTTAGACTTTAGACAGATAGCGTGATGAATGTACCTTTAACTGATTACCTTTATGCAAAATAAAATGGTAAATGCGTTCGTTTTTAACGACTGTCGAGTATCACAGGTAACAAGGGACATCTGCGCTATCCTTCCCTAATTTAATAGTGTAAGAGTAGAGGGAAGAAAGCTAGTCATCACCACCCACCGTCAACTCTTGGGCTACTCTTTTACCAACAAATAGTGGGATTGACCGTACATTATAACGCCCCCCACAATTGAAAGGGCGAGCATGTTTGGCGCGACGGGAATGCGAACCCTTGGATTAAGAGGCGAGTGCTTTAACTACCTGACCATGCTAGGCCCATTCAAGCATGTAAATGTACAGTGAACATGCAGCTTTAGTTCAGATATAATCTGTAACGATTCGCACAACAGCTGTATAGTCCGATTATTTATAATGACCTTATCTTTTGACGTATTCCTATTCGTCGGGCACATTTAATGTTAGATACAATTATTTGAGAAATTAATTTGCATACTGTATATAATTTGAAACATGCTTATTTAGAGGAAGGAACGTCTTAACTGCTCACGCGATTAGTTTCTGGTCATTATTTACATACTCTTGCAAAATTGATATTCGAAAATCACTACTAGAGATATTGGGGTCATTCTGATAGCTCCTTTTAAAATTGGTGCGAGAACTTTAAAAACTGAATTGCCGATTAAATGCTAATTAAAAATTCAAAGGTTGGTTGTACGATAGAAGGAATAAATGTATAGTAAACAAAACCACAACGATATATAGTTTTCTACCTCACATTCCTTCACCTTTTGAAAACCAATGTGATTATTTTAATCACTCCTAAATTCCCAATTGTTACATTTCTACTTTTAACACCCTCATGATAAGATATCACGAACCAATTACAGTTTTAATACAGCTATCTTACTTCATCATCATCTGGGTTCGGTTCAAGTTGTGGACCAGGGTCAGTGTACAACTTTTCCTCTCTCTGAAATCGTTGTTTGTAACTGCATAGTAATCCTCGTAATTTTCTCGCGGTATGTTATATTTTATCCACTCTTCGCATTTTTAATTAACATATCTTTTTCATGACACATCCAATTTATGGGGTAATACTAACCCTTGCGTTTTCACAAGCTTCACTTACACATAATCGTACTGTTAGTCTGTGTTCATAATATACTTTCGCTTAGCAGTCATGTAGACAGACACACAGAATGCTATTCTTACATACAAAACTCTTTTTGAAATACAGCTTTGCTTATATCTAAGATTCAGTTAGTCTACCACTGTTTGGCCTGCAAGATTCTTATTTATGATGTTTAGATGGGATAGTTTTTTGGAATTGATTCATAAGGTATTCAAAGATAACCTTACATGGAAAGATCGTTCACGGTTTGCATGTTAAGCATCTCAAAGGTCTGGTTTACGTTACATAAAATTCGAAGAGAGATATGTTGAGTACAAAATACACAACTTAATAGCAGGATAAGTCAAAGGACGAGAAGTGGACATACCAAAGGAAGTCCTTTATCTTTTGAATGGGGGTTGGAGTGCATATCTTCTGTTGACATAAACTTTTCTACACTGCCTAGGGCAATGATATTTTTAAATTTTCACAAGAAAACAGGTATAACGATTTTAGACAAAATCATAGGATGATTTCATGACATATATTATTAATTGATATGCGAACGAAATAATAAGGTAACAATTTCGAACATGCTTTCCATTTAACAAGAGATGCATATTTAATGTTAAACGTAAGAAATATTAGCTGTATTTTTAGTAATATTAACAAGTTACGTATTTCGTGTTCTAGAAACTCTCAAAGTGACAGGCTTATCGCGCTAAATGCAGAATATTTTCAACGTTGGTTTTTATATCTATATAACAGGGATGGCATAACTGCGGCCCTTTGATATATAATGTGCGGCTCACGGAAATATGTTAGCTGAACTTGTTTTTGCACCACAATTAATATAAAAGGTAAATAAAAATTTAAGCTTTATAATTATTTACCAGGTATAAACTGAGAGTCCACTGGATTAAAACGCAAATTTAATGTTCATGGTGAGTAAATATATTTAAGAATTTAAATCCTAATTTTAATTCTTGATTTGAGTCAAAGATTAAAGAAATTTCGGATCAGCAAGGATTACAAAAGAACTGTGCTGAAGAATCAGTAATCGTACAAGCTGGTGCTGACACAGTTTATGTTGCGGGCAGTGAAATTAGGGGAGTGTGATACTGGGCACTGTAGAATTTGATTGAGTTGCGCTTGTTGAAGCTTATTGTGTCTTTTCAATTTAATTTTAGAAGTGCTTGTAAAACATTTGTGACAAAAGGTGGCATCATCAAATTGTAAAAAGCGAAAGTATGAAAATGAAAATAGAAATTTTAAGCCAGAGTGGGAGGATAATTTTGCATTCACTGTTAAAGGAGGTAAATCTTTGTGTCTTATCTGCAATGTGTTACCCTATCATTACAAAGGCAGTAACTTAAAACGCCACTATGATACAAATCACAAAAACTTTTCGTTTGATTATTCACCTAAATCAAAATTACGGAAAATGAGTTAACTGTGTTAAAATCATCACTAAATAACCAGCAGATACTGTTGACAGCGTTCAGTAAAGTAGTTGATACAACGATTAGAGATAGTTTGTTACATCATAGAACATTGCTCGTGCTAAACGCCAATATTCTAATGGTGAATTTGTTAAGAAGAATATAGCTGACGTTGTTGCACATCTAAATAACACAAAGCGACTAATAGCAAAAACACCAGCTTCAAGCCACACTACAGAGAGACGTATCTCCAAGATCAGTACTGATGTTGCGGGCAAAATGCGAAAGGATTTAAAGAATTATCTTGCATTAAGCTTAGTCCTTGACAAACCTACATATATACAAGACAACCCATAACTGGTGGTATTTGTTCGTTATGTTTTCCCTGATGTAACTGTGAAAGCAGAGATGTTGGACTTAGTGGCATTAAAAGAAACAGCTTGTGTTGACATTAAAATGGGCTTGACAGAGCCTTAACAAATGCTGATAAACTGGATAAACTCGTCAGTGATCCCAGCTTTCCAGAGTTTCTTCATATTTATTTCATTATTCATCGTAAACACCTGGCAGCCAGATACTTCAAGTGCGAAGATGTTATGAAATTTTTTCTTGAAATAGTCAATTTCATACGCTTAAATGGGAAGACCCACCGACAGTTCAAAATTTTTATTGAAGAACTGGAATTTGAAGACAAACCCAGTGATGTCTCTTTCTACTGCACTGTGAGGTGGCTGTCAACCAACAATGTCTTAAATAGATTTGTGAATCTGTTGGAGCCTATTATTACTTTCCTTGAAGAAAAGAAAAGAGTCTGTCCTCAACTGGATGAATGGATGCAAGATCTAACGTCCCTTACTGATATAGTAAATCATCTACAAACTTTCAGTTTAGCACTCCATGGGAAGGATAAGATTGTTTTTAATTTTATTTGGATAATTTCTAGATTTCAGAATAAAATAAGAATTTTTCGAAAAGACATATTGTCAAGAAACTTCTATTACTTTCCCAATCTGAGAGTAAAAATATTCCCTGATATTGAAATAAAAGACCACGAACTGGAAGAGTACAAAGATAAATTACAAGAACTGCTTGACAATTTCCTAGACAGGTTTGAGAACTTGCAGAAGCTGAAGCTCTGCTTCGCCTTTCTTGTAAATCCATTCATGGTTTATGTGATCAATGATAGTTCTCTAATTCTCGAAACTCTGGTTGCAGAATCATCTGTCGTGGAAATGGAACTAATAGAACTACAGAAGGACCTGAGTCTAAAGATGATCCATAAATCCCATTCTGCAATTGAGTTCTGAAAGCAAGTTCCAGAAATAGAATATATTGAATAGAAGAAAATCAGTGTGCGACTCATCTCAATTTTCAGCACAACATACTGCTGCGAATCACTCTACTCTGTAATGACGTTTGTGAAGTCGAAGCATGGTACAACCCTCACAAGGGGAGTTTGTGCTTAAAGGTATACTAAAAAGTCATAGTTTAATTAAACAAGAGAAATAATAGTAAACGAACAGTGAACTAAACGATAACAATATAAAAATATAATTTGCTACCTCACAACATTGAGCGCCAATTACTCTGTCTAAAGTCGATGTAAACAAATAAATGTAATAAATACAAAGTAAATACAACTGGAAATGAATAAAATGGAAAAAAAGTTTTCTTTATGGAATGTAATGTAAATATACAACTTACGCTAATTTTATCAATGTGATTTTTATATCACTATTGAGGGTTTACTTTTGATTTGGTTTTAATATCATTTAATTTTATTTTCTCTATTTCTATATTTGGACACTTGATGACAGCGTACTTTACTTAAAGTTCAATGATTTTTTTTTTTGAATTTCGCACAAAGCTACTCGAGGGTTATCTGTGCTAGCCGTCCCTAATTTGCCAGTGTAAGACTAAAGGGAAGGCAGCTAGTCATCACCACCCACCGCCAACTCTTTTACCAACGAATAGTTGACCGTCACATTATACGCCCCCACGGCTGGAAGGGAGAGCATGTTTAGCACGAACCCGCGACCCTCGGATTACGAGTCACACGCCTTACGCGCTCGGCCATGCCAGGCCTAAAGTTCAATGAAAACAAGTAAATGTAACAAAAAGAAACAAGTTAAAAGGGGGAAATGAATCAAACAGAAAACTATGTTTCTTAACTTAACACAAAGTTATCGTAAAATTCTTGCTAATTCTTTCATGGTATGATTTATTTTAATATTAAATATTTACATCTTTTTTGCTTTATTTGAAACCTATACTTTTTAATTTTTAATTCCGTGTAATTTAACTTCCAGCAATTGCATGACATTGTAGTTCATAAGTCATCTTTCTTATGATCGGGATTTAGGCCGTTAGGATCAGGTGCTACTTAGACCTCTTCCTTCTTCCTGTTGAATATTAATTATAATACTATGTACGGGCAGTGTCCATTTAGGTAACACCACTATTATTCTAGTGAGTTCATGCGTTTCGCTTCAATTCGGCATTACAAGTCTGTATTGACACGAACAGCTCGTATCATATCAACACACAGTTCACTAAGAGAGCACTGACTAAGAACATTTTACATAAATATCCTTTTAAGTAGTTTTAGGTTAATGACGGACTGGTCTAGTAGTGTGAGGTGGTCTTATTATGAATTATATATTCACTATTATAATTACATACGCGAAGCGATCTAATTCACATAATAGATCGTTTTTCGCCGACTATTCACGAAGTGACTTTTGTAGGAGTCTATCGGATATGTTCCTGATTTGTTTTGGGCACTTTGTATGCAGTTGTAAATAAGGTGTTTTTGGACTGATTGAAATACCATTTTAATCTTCTAGGTTCTGTGCTATTCATTGCTGGACTTATCTATCCTATTAATGATTGTTTGTAAGCATTGTATATTTTGATCATGTTTCTTCCGCTTAGATTCCTCACATAATTCACTGTCTTGTAAATTCTTTGTAAAATATTGTTTATATGATTTGTTCTTGTTAATTTAAAAGTTGTTATTTTGAAGCTCAACACAAAGCTACACCCGCTCTGCCTGCTAGAGGTATCAAAACCCGGAATCTACCGTTATAAGTCTGCAGACATATCGCTGTGCTACTGGGCGGCGTTAATTTAAGAATAAAATTAAGCTAATGTTGTGGTCTGGAGTAGTATTGGCTCATATTTTTTTAAGTTTAGTTCGTCATGCCCACACTATTAGATGATTTGGGGGATGATAATTCTAATTCTTTATTTTTAACAGCATTTTTTTTTATATAGTTTAACTTTGGTTGTACATCTATAGCTGCTACTGAGGGAAGGGTGGAAGACCTTTCCCAGATCGCTACAACACCTGCAAATTATAATGAGTACCCGAACATTTGGTCTTATAAAACAAACCAATTTACTGTCTAGGGTGTTTAGTGTTTATAATGTTACTCAATGTAAGACTAACATATTTAAATGCCTGGAGTGTTTATGTTTTTTAATACAAGGCTAACCTGCTTAAAAATCTAGTGTCTTTAATGTCACTCAACGTAAAACTAACCACGTTAAGTATCTAGTGTATTTTTATAATCATACTATAACTCTTGCTTATATAATACTGGAAAAACGTTTTTATTATGCAATATACAACCCTCAACTTTACGAATTTTTATCCTGTGCGCATGTAGATTTGTAATAGGGGTCACGATTTTTCTCTATTCTCTATGATATCATGAATAAGTCACACGCGAATCTAATGGAATGGCACAATCTATATAAATACAATACTACTGTCTGTTTTATGTCCATGTAAATACTTCGCAGAAGAAAGATGGATCTTCACCAAATTTCATACGAAACTTTGTTGGGTAGATACATACAAATTTACGGTTTCACGTTTTTGTTTCGCTACTTTTATAGGCGTCTTGTAGTTTCTTTTGAATTACATATGAGGAAAACAACTTTTCATGTGCTAAGATAACATTTCGTTAATCACGAATTTCAAAACTTCCGTCCAGGGTACGAGTACCCCAACTAATAATGTTACTCAATGTATGACAAACCTGTTTTATAATGTTACTATATGTGATACATACCTATTTAAATATCTAGGGTGTTTGTTTTTTTCAATTTCATGCAAAGCTACTCAAGGGCTATCTGCGCTAGTCGTCCCTAACTTAGCAGTGTAAGATTAAAGGTAAGGCAGCTAGTCATCACCACCCACTGCCAACTCTTGAGCCACTCTTTTACCAACGAATAGTTGGATTGACCGTGACATTATAACGCCCTCACAGCTGAAAGGGCGAGCATTTTTGTTGCGACGGGTATTCGAACCCCCGAACTTCAGATTACAAATCGATTATCTTAACCCACCTGACATAGGGTGTTTATAATGCTACTCAATGTAAGACTAATCTGTTTAAACATCTAGCGTGTTTATATACACACATAAGACTAACGTGTTTAAAGGTCTAAGGCAGGAGTGGGAAACTCCATGGATAGCACAATAGTAGCCAGTTCGAGTTTAGGAATCAACTTTTTCCATCATTTGTTGTTGTTTTTTATAGCAAATTTGATAATCAACAACTGCACTACTTTACGTCATCGCTAATGTCCCGTGCTTCATCACTGACGTTACAAAATGGGCGGTGGAATCTGTAGCAATCTGGCTTGGATGTTTAAATACATTTTGTTTTTCATTCCATAATATGTATAAGTAGATAATTCTGAAACGAAATAATCCAGATTTTGGTAAACACTCAGAAAATAATGATAATTTAATTGATTCTGGCATAACTGCAAGCAAGAAAATGGCGCGTGACTGGAAAAACATGAAAATAGAATTTAATGAAAGTTGGGAGTTGAAATTTGCAGTGATTGAAACAAATAATAAGCCAGTGTGTCTTTTGTGTAACAAAGTTTTTAGGAATAATAAAGTATACTACCTTAAGCAACACTAACAATTTTCACAATGAATTTGATGTAAAATTTCCCGTTCATGGCAAAAATCATATAAATGAAATTAGATGTTTGAAAGCACAAATTCATGAACAAAAGGGAGGCTTAAAAAGATTTCTAGTGCAGCTTCATATGTTAACACGGAACACACTCATAAAATTACAGGAAAAATACATTTCATTTCTATTATAATAATAAGGAAAATAATAATTAGAGTGAGATTTTAATTTTAAGCTACTTACAAAGTAGCTTGGATTCTCGCTCAAAACAAGAAATTTTCTGATGCTGAACTTGTAAAAGAAATATTGATTGTGGTCATTGATACTGTTGGAAACTTATGATTCAAAATGAAATACATTTTTCAAAAGGTAAATAATTTGCAATGAAGTCGAAGACAAATTTTTCGCAAAATGCTACACTTAGCGAAAGGCACAGAAAATCAGTTGTTTGAACAACTAAAAGACTGTTTGTATTCTTCTTCAGCACTAAATGTCAGTGATACTGCACAGTTGATATTTGGGGTTAGATATGCAACTTTAGATCTTCAAGTGAGAGAAGAAATGCTTGGCTTTTGTAGTTTACGAAGTCAAGCGTGGAAAAAACATCTTTGAAAAAATTTCTAGAAATGTTTAAAATTCAATCGGGATTTTAAAAAACTTTTTGTCACAACAGACAGTGCTCCCACGATGACTGGGGTGAAATAAGGATTTGTTTCTCTTTTGAAACTGCCATCTCTCCATTGCATTTAGAAAATTTATATGCTCAGATATCTAAAAGTGATGAGTTGAAAAATTTGGTGGACATTGTTACGAAAACTGTGAATTACACTAGAAGTGAAAGCTCTCTCATCCAATGACAGATTGTCAAGTCTTTGAAGAAAAGCAGTGACTGTACTTTTGATGATCTTACTGATTTTGCATGTGTAAGATTGTTAAGTAGAGGAGAAGTCTTGGAACGATTTATTTCCTTATTTCCTCAAATAAAAGAGTATCTTGTTGAAAGAGACAAGACTGAAAATTTCCCTGAAATTGAAACTCTGTCATATCAGTGTAATATACACTTTCTGTACGACATGATGGCTCACTTGAATAATTTGAATACAAAACTTCAGGGAAGAGGTAAAACAATAAGCAAGCAAATCACAGTCTATTCATAAATTTGAATTAACAATTCAAAACAATTACAATTATGGAACAAATACAAAATAATGATTTAACACATTTTGCAAATTTGAAGTTTTCTAGAAAATAATAATGAGTATGATTTCTCTTATGCTAAAGATGGTCTCTATGTAAACTGGATCAAAACTATCTTAAAAATTTAAGTCATGTTTCTCTGAATTTAAAAATTTGAAATTGATATTTGAATTTTTGCATGATCCATTTTAATTTGACTCAGGAAGTATCAGTAAGGAAATTACATCTTTTTTGTGTTTGGATAATTGTGGATTTGAAGACTAAATGCTTATCCTGCAAAGTGTAGAACACATAAAAGGTAAACAAAAATGTTCTCTTAGAGAGTATGGCTCACTATTCTGATATACGAGTTTTCCAAAACTAAAGATAGCAATTTCAAAATCATTTTTCATGTTTAGATCCACGAGTCAAAATTTTCTACACCAGATTTTTTCAAGTCTAGATACAGATCTCAGCTTTCTGACATAAATTTAGAGGCAAAGCTAAGATAAGATGTTTATTGAGCATAGATATTAAGTCAGATTTCATGAAACTTGTTGATGAAAACCCCCATCAATTTTTTCACATTGAAGGTCAGTTGAAATGCAATTATTTTGATTAAACTGACATCTTTCAATTTTTTTCTTAAAATAGTGTGGCCAATTTTGTTTTCATTAGCCACAGAAGGTGTGGAAGTGAGACAGTTCTAATAGTGTATAACTATGGAAGTTGATATCTGCCAGGATTATGTAACTGTGGATTAAATATCTGACAGATAAAAACAAAAGAGGCAGTGACAAACTAATGAGTATATAGATTGCAATTTACCCTAAACGTAAACAAAGATATAAGATACACTCTATCATTGTCAGGATGGATCCAGAAAATTTCTAACAAAGATTCATTAGACACTGTAATGCACTTGCAATAATCTAGTGGAAATCTAACATTAATGATGGTCATATCTTGTACAATTACCTTAGTACACATAGTAATTAGATACTGGTTATTTTCTTATAACTATGTACTAACTAATAACTGGTTTATATTCAACTACTAAGCTGCTGCTAGCTCAGGAAGTTGTGAGAAATAAAACAAACACTTAAAAAAAAATAAATATTTATTCACTAAATTTTAAATATTTAAACACAAAACTGCTTTCAACACACACAAATGAACAAAAAACTTAATATATAATAACATACCTTGTTTCACAAGAAATGTAATACTTGTTAAAAACCACATTGACAAAAATATAAATATACATTACTTTATATAGCAAATAATGATTGGTTCAAGAAGATGCAAGTAGAACAACATAAAGTTGGAAAAAAAATTATGGAATATTTTGAAATGTTTCATCTTATCATTATTTACAAGTAACAAAATAATACTATACTTACAGTAATGAGTTTCTTAAATTAATATTTATAAAGCAACAGGAAGCAAATTTAAAAGCACGAATCTGGAAGACTAAAATATTCTTGAAATCTGTGACTTCGAGTGAAGAAAACATGAACATTAGGCTACAAAGATACAAGGTGTGGTTCTGATGACACAAACAACTACTGGTAGCAACAATCCAGCTAGACACAGAACCCTTTAAACTAAATCAAAAACATAAATATCAGGCTAGACAGATATAAGCTGTGGTCCTAATAACACAAACAACTATTGGAAAGAACAATCTAGCTAAACACAATAAAAAACATTAACATTACACTAAATAGACAAAAGCTGTGGTTCTAGTGAAACAAACAACTACAGGGAACAACAATCTAGCTAGACACAGAACCTTTTACACTTAATCAAAAACACAAAACATGAACATTAGGCTACAAAATACAAGGTGTGGTTCTGATGACACAAACAACTACTGGTAACAACAATCCAGCTAGACACAGAATATTTTAACATTAAACACATTTTGGTTTGGCTACACATACAGATTATTTTCATTGTATTTTTCCTCAGTGAAAAGTGTTTTAATATGGTCTGAGTTGAAAATCAAGTTTATCTGAACACCATTATCAAAATAATTAATCACCTTGAAAGACAGTTTCTAAATATATATATATAATCACAAATCAGAACATTTCCTTTCACACACTTAAGGTTAACTTCATGTGCTCCGTGTTTTTCAAGAGTTTCCTATTTTAAAAGTACATATTATTAGCTTTAAACTTCAGACCTTCAATATAACTGATAAATACTAATAATAACTGCATATGCTATGTATAGGATATCCTGATACAATGCTATGTACACAGGTACATGAAAACATATAGAGGCATGCTTTCTTATATATGTAAGCTAGTCATAACAAATATTAATATCTAATGCACAAAATAAAACTCACTGTTACACATCCCTCTTTATCAAAATATCACTTTTAAGGCTTTCAAAGATTAAAAACAAGTCTTTTGTTCAAATGAAATAGTAACTAGTAAACCCTGTACCGAAACAACAGTAATTAGTGCTTGTATCAAGAGAACAGCAAAAATTAAGAATCAGTCACAAGAAATTTCTATACACATAGAACATTAATAATTATTCATAAAAACATGCTCTACCAAAAGAACAGCAGGAATTAGTCAAAGAAAATGTATCTGAATGTTTAAAACAGTAATAATTACTCATGTGTTGTGTATATACTTAACCAATTTACAGAAATAAACTTACGATAATTACAAAATTTTTGTATTAGGGGTGTGTGAAATCCACACTATTATTTCCAGGTGGCAACAATGAGAAACACTTTTGAAGTCACAAAATGTTTTCATATTGTCTTTCAATATGTGAGGTATCTTTCAGTTAATTAGTAAACATATTTGAAATTACATCACAAAATGTCTCTTAGGAAATATTAATTTCTTAACACTATTATAAACTGAAGAGTAAAAACCTTATTTTACAATCTACTGCAGAAAAAAACAGCTTCTACACGTTATATGATTAGGACTTTATTTCTGAATACCCTTCAAAAAGGTCTTGTACTTAATACCTTTCCTACTATTACCAAGATTTAATACCTACTTCTATAATACTCTGTGGAGAATGATACTGAGGAGGTGAAGCATATGATGTATTGGCCTCTGATACTCCTGACTTGTCAAAAGGCTCTTTAAAGTTGCATACCATCCCACACCCATTTCCAAGTTCAACTGTTTCAACAAGTTTGGTGGAAGGTAACATATTTTTTATTTGTGAAGCACTTCCATAAAGATTAGCAGGTTGAGAACAGACGTTTGGTGCACTAAATGGTTGTAGTTCAGACACATGAGACGTGAGACCAGCTGTAAGAGCAAGTTTACTCATTAGATGATAATGATAAATCATGAGAGTTCTTTGAAGTCTTACAGCTGTACGATGATTAGATTCAGCAATATAATCACTAAATTCACCTAAAGAAAAGAACAAAAAAGGCATGTTTTATAACATAAAATTTCAGAAATAAACAATTTATAATAACAAAATGTGTAGCGTGACAAAAGCATTGTTTGTAACAATAACACACGAACAAAATGTTATCTGAAATGATAACGTATTTTGATACAATAACATGTATAACAAACAAAACACATTGAAACAGAAATATCTGAAATAGCAACATGTACAAAACAAAAAGAAGCATTACCTTGAAAGAATAAAAAAGGTATCACCTGATATAACTTTGATTTTATAATCACATTACCAGTACCACCATCTGTTATAATCATGTTACTAGTAATCATGGCCTATTTCAGTATGCACAGTTGCACACTTTGAGCAATGTTAGATTTTAGAATGGGATGATGTTCTCAAGATAATTTATTCAAAATCATTTAACTTGCTACAAACTGTTCAATATCTAGTGAAAAATATAAAAGCATATTAAACCTTGGTCATTGCGCCTGCACCAATTTTAACCCTGTCTAATACACAGGTTAAAACTTCTCATTGCTCAAGCTTATAAAATAAAACAATCAATTATAAAAAAAAAAGCCAACATAAATATGCAACTTACTTTGAATCATCACAACCTTCAATATTATATTGAAAAAAAGATACTCTTAACCATTACATTCACAAAACAAATAACAAAGAAAAAAAACTGAATTTCAGAGAAAGCTTTGAAGTTATATTGACTGAACATAAAGTAACAATGTTCTATACAGTTGTGAGAGTGATATTTATTTTTAATTTGTTAATGTTGACTGTATGTAAATTAACAATATTCTATGCAGTTGTGAGAGTGGTATAATCTGATTTATAATTTGTTTATATAGACTGGACATAAAGTAACAATGTTCTAAACAGTTGTTAGACTAATATTATTTATTTTTAATTTGTTAATACTTACTGAACATAAAGTAACAATGTCCTATACAGTTGTGAAAGTTGTATTATTTATTTTTAATTTGTTGACATTGACTGGACATAAACTAACCATGTTCTATACAGTTGTAAGAGTGGTATTATTTATTTTTAATTTGTTGATACTGTTATGTAAATATCATGTAAATGTTGTCGAGAGTGTTATGTAAATGTTATGTAAACGACAACCATGTCGAGTGTTATGTAAATGTTATGTAAATATCATGCATATGTTATGTAAATATAATGTAATGTCGTGTATGAATTCCCATATTTATCATTTATAATTCTATATTTATATTATTGTTTTCAGGTTTAAATCGGTGAAATATAAAATAAAATTTTAGAATTAATTAAAATTCATTTAGAATTATTCATGTAGAAATTTTTAAAACTAGATAGATTGATCACTTGTATTGGCCTGGTGTTTGTACTGTGGAATTCTGGGAAGTTACGAGATATAGTATATAAACAGATGGCGATGTGAGGGAAAGAAATCATCCACTTTTACTCGGGTCAAGAAGTAAGTCATCCATTTTATTCGGATCGAGAAGTTTGTCTTGTTTGAGAAAGTTCAAACTGAATTTGTGAATAGAGCTAGATCGACTAAAGCGGTCAAATTTTTATTCCGTCAATCTTTACAATTCAATCAGATTACGGATTATATCGAAAGTCAATACGAATTGGGAATTTTTGTTTGAAATTACCCATTCAAACTTCGAAAATTTCTCTGTGGGACTAAATTCACCGCCTAGATTAGAACTTTGGATTTCGGATTTGGACATTTATCCTGGATCATATTATTAAGCACAGGCCAGTACTTTTTTGTATTGTAAGTTGTTTTGATGTTTGAAACTGGATATCTGTTATTGGCATTGGATAATTTATTTTGTGTCTATCACATAAGTAGATAATTATAATAAATTATACAAACTGCTATCTGTGTCTTTCTGTTGCGTTCAGTCCACGTAAAAAACGTAACAATACTAACTCGACATAAAGTAACAATGTACTATATAGTTACGAGAGTGGTATTATTAACTTTTAATTTGTTAATATTGACTGGTCAAAAAGTAACAATGTTCTATACAGTTATTAAAGTAACATGATTTATATTTAATTTGTTAATATTGACTGTATGTTAAGTAACAATGTTCTATACAGTTGTGAGAGTGATACTATTTATTTTTATTTGTTAATATTCACTGAACATAAAGTAACAATGTTCAATACAGTTGTGAGAGTGGTATTATTTATTTTTAATTTGTTAATATTGACTGGACATAAAGTAACAATGTTATATGCAGTTGTGAGAGTGGTATTCTTTATTCTTAATTTGTTAATATTGACTGGACATAAAGTAACAATGTTATATACAGTTGTGAAAGTGGTATTATTCATTTTTAATTTGTTAAAATTGACTGGACATAAAGTAAACACGTTCTTTACAGTTATTAGAGTAACATGATTTATATTTAATTTCTTAATATTGACTGTATGTTAAGTAACAATGTTCGATACAGTTGAGAGAGTGGTATTATTAATTTTTAATTTGTTAATATTGACTGAACATAAAGTAACAACGTTCTTTACAGTTGTATTATTTATTTTTAATTTTTTGATACTGACTGCACCTAAAGTAACAATGTTCTGTATAGTTGCGAGAGTGGCATTATTAACTTTTAATTTGTTAATATTGACTGGTCAAAAAGTAACAACGTTTTATACAATTATTAGAGTAACATGATTTATATTTAATTTGTTAATATTGACTGTATGTTAAGTAACAATGTTCGATACAGTTGTGAGAGTGGTATTATTTATTTTTAATTTGTTAATATTGACTGGACATAAAGTAACAATGTTCCTTACAGTTGTCAGAGTGGTATTATTTATTTTTAATTTCTTAGTATTCACTGAACATAAAGTAACAATGTTCTATACAGTTGTTAGAGTGGTATTATTTATTTTTAATTTGTTAATATTGACTGCACATAAAGTAACAATGTTCCTTACAGTTGTCAGAGTGGTATTATTTATTTATAATTAGTTAATATTAACTGAACATAAAATAACAATGTTCTATACACTTGTAAGAGTATTATTAATTTTGAATTTGTTAATATAGACTTACATAAAGTGACACTGTTCTTAAAAGTTGTGAGAGTGGTATTAATTATTTTTAATTTGTTAATATTGACTGGATATAAAAAAGGATGTTTTATAAAGTTGCGTAAGTGGTATTATTTACTTTTAATTTGTTAATATTGACTGAACACTTGTGAGAGTGGTATTATTTATTTTTAATTGTTAATATTGACTGAACATAAAATAAGAATGTTCTATACACTTGTAAGAGTATTGTTAATTTTTAATTTGTTAATATAGACTTACATAAAGTGACACTATTCTTAACAGTTGTGAGAGTGGTATTAATTATTTTTAATTTGTTAATATTGAATGGACAGTTGTGAGAGTGGTATTATTTATTTTTAATTTGTTAATATTGACTGGACATAAAGTTATTAGAGTAACATGATTTATATTTAATTTGTTAATATTGACTGTATGTTAAGTAACTATGTTCGAGAGTGGTATTATTTAATTTTAATTTGTTAATATTGACTGGACAAAGTAACAATGTTCGATACAGTTGTGAGAGTGGTATTATTTATTTTTAATTTGTTAATACTGACTGCACATAAAGTAACAATGTATTACATAGTTGCGAGAGTGGTATTATTAGCTTTTAATTTGTTATAATTGACTGGACATAAAGTAACAACGTTCTATACAGTTATTAGAGTAACATGATTTATATTTAATTTGTTATTATTGACTGTATGTTAAGTAATAATGCTCGATACAGTTGTGAGAGTGGTATTATTTATTTTTAATTGTTAATATTGACTGAACAGAAAGTAACAATGTTTTAAACAATGGTATTATTTATTTTTAATTTGTTAATATGGACTGGACATAAAGTAATTATGTTCTATATAGTTGTGAAAAATGTATTATTTACTTTTAATTTGTTAATATTGACTGAACATAAAATAACAATGTTCTATACACTTGTAAGAGTATTATTAATTTTTAATTTGTTAATATGGACTTACATAAAGTGACACTGTTCTTAACAGTTTTGAGAGTGGTATTAATTATTTTTAATTTGTTAATATTGACTGGACATAAAAAAGGATGTTTTATAAAGCTGTGTAAGTGGTATTATTTACTTTTAATTTGTTAATATTGACTGAACAGTTGTGAGAGTGGTATTATTTATTTTTAATTTGTTAATATTAACTGAACAGAAAGTAACAATGTTCTGTACAGTTGTGAGAGTGATATTATTGTTTTTAATTTGTTAATGTTGACTGTATGTAAATTAACAATATTCTATGCAGTTGTGAGAGTGGTATTATCTGATTTATAATTTGTTTATATAGACTGGACATAAAGTAACAATGTTCTATACAGTTTTGAGAGTGGTATTCTTTATTTTTAATTTGTTAATATTGACTGGACATAAAGTAACAATGTTCTATACAGCTGTGAGAGTGGTATTATCTGATTTATAATTTGTTTATATAGAGTGGACATAAAGTAACAACGTTCCTTACAGTTATTAGAGTAACATGATTTATATTTAATTTGTTAATATTGAATGTATGTTAAGTAACAATGTTCGATACAGTTGTGAGAGTGGTATTATTTATTTTTAACTGTGAATATTGACTGAACATAAAGTAACAATGTTCTAAACAATGGTATTATTTATTTTTAATTTGTTAATATTGACTGGACATAAAGTAACAATGTTCTATACAGTTGTGAAAAATGTATTATTTACTTTTAATTTGTTAATATTGACTGAACATAAAGAAACAATGTTCTATACAGTTGTGAGAGTGGCATTATTTATTTTTAATTTGTTAATATTGACTGAACATAAAGTAACAATGTTCTATACAGTTGTGAGAGTGATATTATTTATTTTTAATTTGTAAATGTTGACTGTATGTAAATTAACAATATTCTATGCAGTTGTGAGAGTGGTATTATCTGATTTATAATTTGTTTATATAGACTGGACATAAAGTAGCAATATTCTATACAGTTTTGAGAGTGGTATTCTTTATTTTTAATTTGTTAATATTGACTGGACATAAAGTAACAATGTTCTATACAGCTGTGAAAGTTGTATTATTTATTTTTAATTTGTTGACATTGACTGGACATAAAGTAACCATGTTCTATATAGTTGCGAGAGTGGTATTATTAACTTTTAATTTGTTAATATTGACTGGTCAAAAAGTAACAACATTCTATACAGTTATTAGAGTAATATGATTTATATTTAATTTGTTAATATTGACTGCATGTTAAGTAACAATGTTCGATTCAGTTGTGAGAGTGGTATTATTTATTTGTAAGTGATCAGTATTAATTGGTCATTAAGTAACAATGTTCTTTACAGTTGTTATTGTTTATTTTCAAGTTATTAATATTCACAGGACCTAAAGTAACTGTGTTCTTGTTCTCTATAGTTGTGAGAGTGTTATATTTCATTTTGAAGTTGTTAATTTTAACTGGAGATATAGTAAGAATGTTCTGTAGAAATGTCCAAGTGTTGTTATTTATTTTGATGTAATTATTATTCACTGGACATTACATTCAAGATATTCTCTAATGTTGTGAGAGTGTTATTTATTTGGAAGTTGTTAATTTTTATTACAGATATAGCAAGTATGTTCTCTACAGTTGTCTGAGGGTTATTATTTATTTGAATTTGTTAACATTCATTGGAGATAAAGTAAGAATGTTTTCTGCAGTTGTGAGTGTCATTATTTTTATTGAAGTTGTTTATTTTGACTATACATAAAAAAAAAATTTCTCTCCAGTTGTCTGAGGGTAATTATGTATTTTAATGTAGTTAATATTCACTGGACAAAGTAACAGCATTCTCTACAGTTGTCTGAGTGTTATTATTTATTTTGAAGTTGTTAATATTGACTGGACATAATACAATGATGTTTTACAGAATTACAAGAGGGTTATTATATATTTTTAAGTTATTAATATTTACTGGACATAAAGCAACAGTATTCTCTACAGTTGTGAGTGCATTGTTATTTATTTTCAAGATGTTGATTTTGACTGGAGATACAGTAACAATGTTTTTTACACTTTTTGAAGAGTTATTATTTATTTTAGTGTTGTTAATATTCACTGGACATAAAGTAACAGTGTTCTCTGCAGTTGTGAGAGCTTTATTATTTATTTTAAGTTATTAATATTCAGTGGACATAAAGTAACAGTATTCTATACAATTATAAGAATGTTATTATTTATTTTTAAGTGATTAATATTCGCAGTGTTATCTACAAATGTGAAAGCATCATTATATTTTTTAAGTTACCAATATTCACAGTGTCACTACCTTTAAACAAAGAAGAAGCCTGTAGCAGGGACACTCCTGTTAAACACTTTACAAGTAACACTTAGACAAAAAAGCAGCCTATAACAGTGTTACTTCCGTTAAACACCCTATGACTACCAGTTGGACAAAGAAGCAGTCTGTTACAGTGTTACTTCTATTAAACACTTTACAACTACCAGGTAGAGAAAGAAGCAGTTTGTTAAATATTTCATCACTATCAGCTTGTTAAAGTTTTTGCAATAGTCTCCTTTTAAATTAAATTACCAATACCATTTTTGGTTTAGTTGGAAATAGATATTTATCTTAATTATAGCTTTGCCTTCAAATCGTGATACTCGTAAATCTCTTATTTGAAAGAACCAATCACTTTAATACATGGTCAATGTATTTTCCTTTGTGTATATGGGGTCCTGATAAAATGCCGTTATTGTTGAATTGTGTTTAATATAAAATGCATACTTACCGAATATTTTCTGAACTACTTCTAAACATTTTTCTTTCACTGTAATGGGATCTAAAGTCATCCTCCATTCAGTCTGAAATCAAATAGTAATAACTGGCATAACCTGTATACATAATCCTACTAAACACTTCAAACATTTATCCCAGAACAAACAAGTATGTTCTTACCCTGAAATACTAAAAAGATTCCCTCCACAATATTCAATCAAATATAGTTAACAAATGATTCATAACTTCATTACAAAAATGTTATATCATCTAAGTTACAGAGAAAGAGAAAAGTTGAATCACCTCTGCTACAGTTTAGACATATTTTGTGTTAATGACAAGATTACTAACCTAAAAAATATAAGCATATTTAGCAGATAATAATATAGCAACAAAGTGAAATATAGCTAAACAGCTTTCATTACAATTACATTTAAATCACAGAACTACTGCTTTTAATTTCAATTTCTCAGCTGCCAACACTAGATTTTGATGTGACCTCCTTTAAATTTAAGTTTACTGTCAGTGTTTCTAACTCAGAAATCAATATTGCACAAGTGTCTGGAAAAGAAAAAGCTAAACAAAAAGTCAATATTTTTTATAATTTTCTACTTACTTGTGTTTCCTGATCATTTAATTTTCTAATCTGTTTCTTTTCATTATCATTCGGTATTTCATCCCTGATGGAAGGATGTTGCTTTTTAACTTCTTCAGTTTTTATTTCATTTTGAGACTGAAGCTCTATCATCTTTTTCTTTAGTAACACCACAGCTTCTGAAAATTCTTCTTTCAGCCTCTTGACTTCACTTTCATGTTTTCTCTCAGAAGACAACAAAAGTTTCTGATATTTCTTAATTTTCTCTTTCAAATCCTTTTCTATATTTTGAAATGTCACGAGCTCCTTTTCAATTGTTTTCAACTCCTGATTTCTGTCATTATCATCATCAGTAGTTGAATCAGTCTGGATAGCTTTATCACAAAAGCTGTTCTAGTTGTCAAAAAAAAAAAAATCTTAATAGTACAAATTACTGAACTTACACCTTATCACAGTAAACACAAGGTGAACATTCAAATTTTCTATTTGTGACTTCTTTCAGCCTTTCTTGCACCAAGTATTTCACTAATATCCTTTCAGTTTTTTCCTCTGTCACAGAAAAAATACTCAACAAACTTCCATGAAACTTCAGAAGTATGTAAATGTATAGTTTTAGATTATTTATATATATATGTTATTCACTTTACTTCTATCACAAATTGCTACAACATGAAATTTCTAAAAATGAGATACATTTTCTTTTAATTTGTTCAAACCAAAGACTTATTTATGTTTTACTTTTTCTTCAACATTGAAGGTTCTATTTTACATATCCAATCAGTTTCAACTTGACTGATATTCATATATTATCATACTTTGCCAATTACAGTAGCTTCAACTTGTGGCTGAAAGTCATAAAAAGCATTGTAGAAAATTGTAAATATTTGTCAATGATCCAGGACCTGACCTTTCAAATGGTGTCAAATTGAAAAATATAATTTCTTTTCAATCATTATAATAGTTTTACTTTAAACATTCTTGTTCAAGATAAGTTATAGTTAATATACTTTGTTTTTTTTCAATGAACATAAATTATTTTACTTGTGTTGACTGGCTGATTACAAAATATAAGTATTAAATAAATAAAGAATTGAGTTAGTGGAATATTTTGAAATTGCCTAACATACTCTCCAAATCTAACTAAGCTTACCTAATGCCTTGTCAAAGAAAATTTTTACAGTTTCCAAATAAATATACTTTTACAAGAAATGAAAAGAATGTCAAAAGAAACTAACAAATTTCTATATCTATCTCTACACTTTCATTAGATTCCATTGTTCTTCTCTTAATAACTTTCCCATGAAGCTGTGAATTACTTCTTACACTACTTTATTCAATCTATATTAACATCAATACTTCAAAATGTGTTCTATCCAATGCCATTTAAACTCTTCTGTAGCTACTTCCAAATCAAACCTTCATTGCTTATTGTTTACATTCCATATTTTTCATCATAAAAAAGTAAAATTAAAAGTCTGTGGCAATGAAACTACAGATAAAGACAGAGTATTATATGATAAACAAAATACAGATATATACATATGTACATACATATGCACACACACACAATGTACCTATATATATATTCTTTACAATTGATAACTCCTTAAGAAATATAAGTTAATTCTAAAAACAAATGAACAAGTTTGTTCATTTCCAAGAACTTGGATTTCTAAAGAAATGATAGTTTGATCATTTCATTTACAACAGAAATAATATAGACATAGTAAAACATGATAAATGTATATAGATTTAACATCAAATATACTGTAAATGTAATAAAACATAGTGACTTTGTCAGATACAGGATCACTGATACACAAGTCACAAAAAGAGAATGTAAAAACACCACCATCAAGATTAGACTTAATCTCACTACTAGATGGGTTTTCTATGTATTGTACATAAAATATAAGTGATTTTACACATATTTTAGATAATTCCTTTGATAGAAATTTGAAATAGGAAAAAACACAAAATATCTTAATATAATGCAGTATAATATTAATCAGCATGTATGATTTATCCTAATATAATTCAAAATGCATACCCCACCATAAAAAAACATTGTACACCTCATTAGTAGTGAGTGATATGTAAATGAGTAACTTCATTAATGGTAACCATGTTAATAAATAAAATAATGGTACTTATGAAGTTTTGTGGCTCAAAACTGACAAATATTGCTAGAATTACTTTTTAACATATCAATATACCTTTTTTCTCTGCATTTCAGCTTGTATTTCTGCAACTTTTCCTGTTAAGAACTCAGCATTTTGATGCATGATTTCTTCAACTCTGGCTTTGTAGAGATGTTGTAAATTATATTTACAATGAGTCCATTTTGTTTCATATTCCTGTTGGACCTCTTCTACTGCTTTCTGCTTCTCTTGCTCAAACTGCATGTGCAGTTCTTCCAGCTTCTTTCTTAGAGCCATTTCTTCCTAAAAGAATTGTGGAACATTTATTAAAAGTTAAAACTTGCAACTGTTTTTCATTCATATTAAATAATCAATCATTTATAGATATAAATTTAAGATATGTTTCTCAAAAAACAATATTGAACACTTAAACATATGGTGTATTTAACTACAGATATTATGCATGCTCAAAATGTTTCATTATTGTAGTTGTGATGTACCTTGTAGATTTTAAAAATTATACAAAATACTTAAAAATTCTTTCTCAAAAAAAATAAAGGAGGGAATCAATTATTTATGTAAAATTCAAATCTTCCTATCAGGGTTTAAACACGAATTGGCTTTAAAACCCTTGAGTCACTAATTCTCAATCAGTTTAACAAACTTAAAAACTACATGACACTGAAAATTTATTTTGGATCTTAAACTTAAGTGTAAGTGTAACATAGTAATTTAGTTCTTTATGCACACTATCACAAAATTCTAAGAAAGTAGAACACAGTGTGATTCAGTTCTTCATACATATTATTGTGATATTATAAAAAAGTAGTAGCAGTAGAAAGTGGGACTCAGTGATTTAGTTCTTCATGCACAGTGTCATGAACTTGTAAGAAAGTAGTAATTGAAGGAAATGAAACATTGTGATTCAGTTGTGCTTCATGCATACTACTGAACACTAATATGTTGTCTGAGGTATTGTGGATAAAATTACTTAGGCTGGTACATGAAACTTAAATACAAGTTGTGTAGAAACCTTCATTGAATTAATTTTTTTTTCAAAATAATTATTATAAATTTGGGCATCCAAAAGCAATAAAACCTTCATCTTCATCTCTTCTATCTTGTTTCTTTTCCAGGTTTCTTTATATTCTCCAATCCACTTTTCCTCTGATTTAGCCATCTCTGTTTCTAACCTTTTTGTGTTTTCTTTTTCAGCTTCTTTCAACCACTCTTCTTTTGCTTATAAAATATAGAGATGTCACATCATATTACAGCAGCACAGTCTATCATATCACCTTTGCTTGAATACAAAATTATCTCTTTAAAGTATTGTATCTTAACTTGAAGTGGTATCAAGAACTGAAATATCCTCATCATCAGTATTAAAAAGAGAACAATCTTGTGTCACAATAAATTAAGGAATAGTAAAATAGGAGAAATTATAAAATAAGTATAAAAAATCCAGATCTACACTCACAAAGTATCCCATAGCCACATAACTATTCATGCTTTTATCTACTTTACAAGAAAATACTAATTTGAACCATGAACTTATCTACTTTATAAAAGTGTAGCATTCTAAAACACGAACTTATTTTATTTACAATATTGTATTAATTGCATGAACTTACCTACTTTATAAAAATGTAACATTTTAAAACAAGAACTTATCTATATTACAAGAATGTACCATTCTGAAGAATGACTTTCCACTTTTCATTAGGCTGACTATCTTCAGAAAATTCTTTTTCTTGGATAGCTTTCTGAAGCTTCTCTTGTAGATCAAGAACTTGGTTTTCCACAAACTCTTTTTGATGACACACTTTCACATAGAGATCTTTGACACCATCCAGTGCTGTGGCAAGTTCTTGGATGTGATTACTGATTAAAAAAATAAAATAAAACAGAAGTTGTACGTACATGTATTCCATGAACATGGTTTAAACCAGTTATGCTAATTAGTTCTGGTACAAAATAAAATGCTTTTGCTACCAACACAACAAAAAATTAGTATCTTGTTTCACATGTTTTTGATAGGTGAGAAACACTACATCAGGAAAAACACATTGTTTATTGTTTTCTTTACCCGTGTCCCATTTTAACCATTTGAATACATTCTTCTTCTTCTGCATTCCTTAAAACTTTTTAAATCTGGAAATTTTCTGATTAACCAATTCAAGCACAGCTAATTTACCATTTGAATTTTTCAATGGTTTGAATTCAATTTAAAAAAATAGTCATAAGATGTTTTGGTTATAAGATGAAGTATTATTAACACTCAAAGACAAACCAATAATTTGAGATTAGAAATATGTTAAAACACTTCTCTCTTAGAATTTTATTATTTTAGTGTGGCAAGAGAAAAAGTAAAGATTTCCCTTATCTGTAAACA
Organism: Carcinoscorpius rotundicauda; assembly: GCA_011833715.1. Lineage (NCBI taxonomy): Eukaryota > Metazoa > Arthropoda > Merostomata > Xiphosura > Limulidae > Carcinoscorpius > Carcinoscorpius rotundicauda. The sequence continues at coordinate 114,975,873 of CM022391.1, read as the reverse complement.
TATTCTAAAGAGATAGTTGTCTCTTTGCATTAACAAAAACTTTTTACCTTACATGCACTGCCTTATAAAGTTCCCACTCTACTCATACTAAGATGTATTGCACCATTCTATGATGTAATCATCATTACAATAGTCCTACACTAATAGGAAGGCTATGCATCCTCCATGCATCAAAATCAATAGAAGCACTAGCAGGTGAGCTTCTGTCCATTCTTGTCTAAACAAATTAAATAAACTGGAAACAGCAAAGTTGTGGTGCAAAGATACCAGTATTTATTTAAAATACATTTTCATACAAGAAAAATATCACCTTAAGAAATACTACTCATTTCTGAACCACAAAGAGAAAGAAACCTACACTGAAGATGATAAAGAAGGCAATGCAGAAAAATAAAAAATATGAGTTTCTTCCACAAAACACTGTTAAAAATAGAAAGTCATAGAATGGGATGTCCAAAAAGCAGAAGAGTGCATCCATCTCAAGCAATGTTACTGAGGTATTGGTTGTTAGAAAAGGAGATGTTAAGGTGTTGCTAAAGTAGATGGCAATTATATATATATATGCTCAGGTGGCCATTATCTCACAGCTGAGGAACAGAACATAATGTATTATGTTGTTAGAGCTATAAGTCAAGTTCTTTGTAAGAGAAATGCTTACATGACATAAACCCCAAAAAATCTTGTGCATCACAGACCTGTAATTCCACTGCAAACCCAAGACTCATTTCATTGGACCAAACCACCATAAAAGCCTTGGTTATTAATATGGTGTAATATGGTAAATCTCTTCTTCTCAATAGATCAGGTACCAAGAACTTCACTTTAAAAGAACATGAGCAGTGAAAAGGTATGATCTTGGGATAGGTTGTTGTGAAGCACACCAGCAGCACAATGTGCTACTTGTGCAAGAGGTGAAAAAAAACTTTGCATCCACTGATGTCTCAGAAACCACTAAAGAGGAAACTTTTATGGGTTCATTCAATAAGAACAGGTGACTCAATAAAAGAGATATTCTACAAAAGTCATGTAGAAAAGAAAGGAGATATGAAAGCCTTGGAATAAAAGAACTCTGTGTCACAAAGAGAAAAGATGAGAGATAATACTGAATTACATAACCCAAATAATATAACTTCCAATGAAAAGGAGAAGTCACAACAGAGCAAACCCCAATGGAAGAAGCAAGTAGAGGCCTAACATCCATACAGTATTGAAACAATAGGTTTCAAGAAAATAACCTCCAAGTAAAATCTCACTGGATACATTGAAAAAGGGAAGAACTGAAAATAAATATTAAATCACTATAGAAAATTTAAAGAAAGAAAAAGGTAAGCACACAAGTAGGAACGTGGAGAAAGTGTCTGAGACCATAAACGTAATGATCCAAAACCAGGGAGAGTATCCAAAGGAGAGTGGAAAACTGCCCATCCAAAATAAGCCAAAGAAAGAGTCAAGTGAGAGACTAATATCTGGTTAACAAACTCCCATTTTCATCTGAATGATAAAAAAATGGGAGTAAAACCTCAGAGTGGGGTTAATAGATTGACATATAGTATTTGAAAAACATGAAATGAAGAAGAGAAGAACATGGGGAAGACCCTAAGAAAGCACCTGAAGATCTCAGTAGGCTGCAACAAAGGCTGTTTATCCATGAACAAAGAAGAAGAGTAGAGATCCCATAGTATTAAACCTTTTAAGAACTACAATGACTAGCCCTCAATAAGAGCAGACTACAGATAGTAACAATATAAGGATAATAGGAAGTAACCTCATGAGGTTGTAACTGATGAGAAACTTGGTGGAAATTCCTGGTCCCAAAGGCAAAAAAACCAACATGAACAAGGATGTCTGCTAGAGAGTTGCATAGGCTCAAGATGTCAGTGTGTAACAAACACCTTAAAGAAACCACATCACACAAAAAAGTTTCATGAGAGAAAGCCTGGAATAGATAGGGAGGATATATTGGAGGAAAAATGGGAAAGTAAAAGAATGAAAATATAAACATTCTGGATATACTCATTGGCAAAAAGCAAAAATTACTACCATCAACAACAGCTACCTACACTTCCAGTCACATCACTCAACTTTGATACAATACAGCATAATCCAGTGCTTGAATAACACAGATGAAAAACAAAAACCTGCAATGATTATATTTCAAACTTCATCACCAATTCTTAAAAAAAGAGAGACCTTAATAGAGAGAAAATATAAGCAAAATTTACGTAAAAATCACAACATACAGCCAAGACATCTATTGCACATATTACAAAACAATAAGATACATCCTGATTAAAATTAAAAAAAAACATTACTAACAAAAAAACAAAAAAGTTATGAAATTTAGTGTTCTTCTAATAAAACTTACATTAAAGATATAACAGGAAGATAGCTCAGGATGAAAATAAAGTAACGCAAAGACAGATTAATGAAAATACAGTACTAAGCCATGACAGAACATGTTATGTTAAAACGAAACAAAACAAATTGAGGACGGGGACAAAGTTATAATCATCAATTGAGACAAATTTTTACCAACAATCTAATAAAAATTCATTAAACAGAACTGAACACAGAAATTGGCAACTTATGTGACTCTAAAAATCAAGCCCAGAAACAAACAACCAATCAAAGCACATCAACTTCATTCCATCTGCATGTTATACACAGCTAGACATAGCCTACAAAAACTGACCTGAATATGATAAACAGAACACATTGAAAATGTTGTTCCCTACACTTAGTGCTACATAAGTAAACTGTATATTCCTACAGGTATTTGTCTAATAGGCAATTGCTCTCCATTTTAGAGTCAACTAAATATTGATACTTTATTTAATTTATCCATTAAAGAATAATATAGGCTTCTCAGCATATTTGTAGACTCTTTGTAAATTTTCAGATAACGAAATGCCTGACTGTGACAATTTTTTTTATTAGTCTATTTTGTTACTTCCTTACATATTTTAATTTCAAGTCAGCTTAAATCTATTGCTGTGGGTTACAGATCAAAGACATTATCATATCAAGTTTGTTGACTGACATTCAAAACTGCATTGAACTATTACTTCATAAATGTATGTCAATAAGTTTAGTATTAAACTGTATATTATATTTCAAACTTTAGTATTATGCATTATTTAATTTCAAATTTAAAGGTAAATATTAAAAAAGAAATCCTAAGTATCAATTTGTGTGCATCATGTGGTATGTTGAATGCAGCATTGAGTAAAATTAAATGTTTGTGATGCTTAAATACAGTTTTTTATAATTAACAACTCAAATTGCTGAGATTTCACTCATGTACTGAATCAAACATAGTGGTTCTACTCACTTTTTCCATTTTTAGAAACACTTCCTTATATACACTTACTTTTGTCTATGACAGGTGAACAACTTAGAATGCCTCCCTGTGGCTTTCTCAGCCATTTTCAAATATTATGACAACTTTTTCTTTTATTAGAAATCTTCAAGCTGAAAGGTTGAATTTTTAGACTGCTCAAAGTTTCATTTATATTTTTTAACCTCAAATACTGCATAATTATGAAGTTTGATAAATTGCAGTGAAATTCTAATGTATTGAAGTAGTTTATGATTTTTTAGTTATTTGAAATGTATATATAAAACCATAAAAAAACATTATTTCATTTCACATCTTCATATGCAAAATTTTATAAAACTTAGTAACCTAAGACAAACAGCAAACAAACATAAAGTTCATAATTAAAAGAGATAATTATTTGTTTTACTTCTTTATTTACTGTTATATGTTTAAAAAAAAAATAAGTTTAAGAGTTTATTTGAAATAAGAGCTTTTGTATGTACAGATATAATGTATTAAAACTGGAATGTTACTATAATCAAACAATAGTCCACTGAAACACAGCCAAGATAAGTCACCTTGTAAAGGCCAGTTTTGTATTCTTGGAAAAGGTAACATGAGCACAACTTGTATAATGCTGGACATGCACTGTTGAAAGGTCAATGCATTAATAATTATCATATCTGAATGGATAATGTTATAGAATTCATTTTCACTAAATATTTGTTATACTTTTTAGTCACTCTAGAAAGAAAAAAAGAACATATTTATTTTTGGCAGAAACTGTGACGTCAGTCAAATTAAACCAACCAGTAAAAAGATAAAATATTGAAAATAACATACAAAATATAAAGTTTTTTTTTAAACATATTTGATAATATTCTGATGCATGAAAGGATATTTAATTAATCTGCATGTTGGATAGTCAACATCTTGAAAGACAATCTTTAACTTGCAAACTTTTGTTAACATGTATGCATTTATTATGATATTGTATTATTACTTTCATGATTAAAAGCTGTATCAATTCTACCAAACCCATAATGGAAAGGTTAATTATAAAAACTTTTTCCTTTTGCAAGCTCACTGGTTGTTTATGAATTTCATGCAAAGCCACAAATGGGTAATCTGCACCAGTTACTAACCCAAATTCAACAATGAAAGCTAGAGGGAAGGTCATCATATTACCTACTTCCAACTCTTGGGCTACTCTTTTTTATCAATGAATAGTGGGATTGATCATCACATTATAATGCCCCCATGGATGAAAGAGCAAGCATGTTTGGTGAGACAGGCATTTAAAATGGCAACTCCCAGATGCACAATACCATCATTTCAATAACTGTGACACAATACTCACGTGTACAAGAAGATAAAAAGTACATAATAGCTTACGTTAATTCTTTTATTTTTCCTTCATACACTTGCTGTAATTTTTCTTTTTCATTTTCAGACACCTTTGTTAGTTGTTGCTCCAATTTTTGTACAGAGTCCTGATGCATTTGTGAATATTCATCTCTGCACCTAAGAAAATGAGTTAAGTTACTAAAATGTTTAAGTAATGGTTTATAAGAAATACACTGCATTAAATCAACTGTACCACAGAAATAATAAAGACTTATCATTTTTATAACATCGATAATCATTACTTCACAACAGCAAGGAAATAAATCAAGCAAGTTTGAAAGCAGAAAACCCAAGAACTTTGGAAAGAATTTTTCATCATTCAGGGCTAAATAGAAAATGAACGTGTAAACCAGTCATACAAGATGTGTACATTGCACCAAATGTGAGACAGTAGTGCATGTGTTAGGTTTATGAGATGTAAATCACAGAGAAATAGTTGTTTTTGAACCACTGCTTACAAGAATATATGGAAACATGTCTCCAATACAGTAACCACAGAACTTATACATTTTATTAGCATTCAACCTGAGGAAGGACAGTCCACTTCCTGAAATGCTTGAATTATTATGTTTCTTTTCTGAAGCATGTTTTTTTTCTTGATCCTGCATGCTTGGAATATCATCAAGAAAGTTGAAAAACAGTAATCATGTTTTTACAAGCAGGAAGTATCATAATTCAGTACAAGTGTTTTATCTATACCACATGGTACAATAAATAGAGGTTTTCATTATAATAAAAATTGTTTCTAGGGCCAGTCTATTGTATTCACAAACACACAGTTCCATTGTTCTTTTCTCAGTGACTAGCTGCCAGCTGTGTGAAGTCAATTCATAACAACCATTTTACTGATTTCAATAATTTAATTTTATTGAACCATTAATGTTGTATGATTATATTCTTTCTATGTATACTTAACAAGTTTGACCTATGTTTCCATTGTAAGTTCAACAGAATCAAATGTACTAATAAAAATTTATAAAGATACAAAATTTGAGTTTGAGAAGCAACTTATATTAGTGAAATTTTAAAAAGCAAACATTATTTAAATTAAAAAAACTATAAAATTTATAAACCTTTATTCATACACAAGTTGTGGGAAAAGTTTTAGAAAGTCTGATAAAATATTTTTTCAAAGTCATTTAACAAAGTTTGGAATTTCATCAGATGGTAAACATGGATTTATTAAGCAAAAATCTTGTCTTACAAATCTATTTATACTCCTTGAAAAGCTTACTGGTTATGCAAAGTAGGGTAAAGGTGTATATGGATTTTCAGAAGTTATAATTTTCCAATACTAGAAATATGTTTCCAAAAGATAATTACTTCCTCACACAAATAGCTATTTTCATTCAGTCCCACCTCCTACCATCTGGAAAGAAGGTAAAAAAGAGGATCACACTGTCTTCACCTCAAATTTATCCCACCAGAAGAAATCTGTTACTTCCTAAACCCATTAACAGCTACAGGATGATAATGTGAGAAACTGACTGATCAATCTGAAACCTGACATCTGGTACCAAAAAGACGTATGTGTAATATAAACCATTTCTATCAAACTTTAAATGACAAGAACCACTCCAAGCACAGGAGCATCCTCAGAATAATAAAAACACTGAGACACAGCTGAAGGGGAAGAACCATAGTCATCTATAAGTACCTCTATCATGACCCACAACAAAAGTAAGCGAGTGAGAGATTAGACACATATGTGATATACGTGTGAGAACTTATGTTAATTATTTCAACTCTAAATCCTTAACCCAGCCATTGGGAACAGATATCAAAATGGAAGGAGAATTGGGGATCCCAATCTGAAAGATAAACTGCAGTTTTAATGGTTCTCTCCAGTGTTCAACAGTGGAAGATATCTTGTCATCTACACCAGCAAAATGCCACCACCCTACTCTGAAACTGAATGGTTTTATAATCATTCATGTATATATTATACACATATATATACTTGTATTTCATTAATACATTCAAGAGAATGCCTCTTCTGTTCACAATTCCAGTGGCTCGGAACAGGATAGAGACTCTCGAGCTCTATGAGAAGAGCAAAGGGAGGAAAAAGTATGATGGAAAGTTCAGAGGAATCACAATACCTGGGACAGTGCAATATGTGCCTAAGAGACTGTTTTTAAACAAGGCATGGATAGCTATTTTCTTCTGTTTTGTAGTCAATGGGTGAGTACAATTTGGAATGGCAAAACTAATAAAACAAACTTTCCATGAGGATAAACCTATAATTGATCTATGAAATATCCCATCATGGAATTATAACTGTTAAATTCATCATGGCTTTATAGTGTGGCTTTGACTAGTTTAAGTAAATTTTAACAGGTACCACTCATCACAGAGCAGGATCTGGAAAAAAAAGGAAGAAAAAGAGAAACATGCCCCTGAAAAATAGAGGTATAAAAACTAAAAGGTCATTTACCCACTCACAGTCTCACAAAAGAGAGAAGGATGGCAAAAGGTACATGATAGTACTCAACAAGGAAAAAAAGAACTGCACAAAGGACAGAAGATGAACGTATGTTTAATGGACAACATGGGGTAGACATGCCGGGTTAATGGAAAGTGCATAATCAAAATGAAGACACCAGGAGGAAAGAAGCAAGAAATAAAAGGCCAATGAAATCACAATTCAAACCCAATGGGTAAAGAAGCCTTTTACTTCAAACAAAAAAGTGGAGAAGGATAATTAAATTGAGGAAAATGGATTCAGTAGAAAAGATGACTTGAAAATAATGAAGTAATACATAAGAGAGAAGAAATGTGGAAGATGGTAAGAACCAAAAAAGTCAAAAGAATATATCATACAGGGTGTTCAGAAAGTCACTGTGCAGTTTTGTAATCATATTTTATTCAGTTTATTTCAAGCCAGCAACTGAAAGCTGTGTTTAAAAACAAAATAAGAATCCAGGTCTGTATTGATGCTAACGGGGGTCACTTTCAACATTGATGATAATTGTCATTCATATTTATTTCCTGTATTCTATATTGAAACATGTCTGTTAATAAATATATAAGTGCACAGTGACTTTCTGAACACCCTTTATAAGCTAAAAAAGGTAAATTAATAAAACTGAACAAGAACAAAAGCAACAAATTTAGCCAAAACGGTAGATAAAACCTGATAAGAGCCAATCTGGAAAGATCAAAAAATCTGAACCAGAGTGACATAGCTGAAAAATTTTGGAAAGAAAACTGATTGCATGAGAAAAAAACAACAACATTATAAACCTGTCTGAACTTGATAACAACAAGAGTAAGTGGAAGATGAACCAGAGACCACAAACATGAGAGGTAACTGTGAAAAAAGTGATAAAAGATTCAAAAACTTTGCACAGACACCTCACAATAGGTACAGTCACCAAAAATTATAAGTACTGAGAGGTCACTCATTGGGAGAGTGTTTCAGGACAGGAAAGGAAATTAACAATAAGAACAAAAGCATCTGGAACACAACCTACCCAAAAACATGTCAAGTGTGTGGGTTCAAAAAAGAAAATTTGCTGCCTACTGCACAGGGAACAAGAATGAGAGTCCTCTTGATGAGTGAGATAAGTGGTAAGACAAATAGGATTTTAAGTTGTATCTACATAAATACTGAATATAGTGTAAAGAGAATATAATTTCATTGTATATGAGCATTAAATTGTTGAAATGAGTAGAAAGAAGGGTTACTAGAATGGTGTCACACAAGGAGAGGCTGAAATCTCTCATTGTTTTCACTTGAAAAAAAAAAAGAGTTAGAGGGGGATCTGATTGAAGTATTTGAGATTGTAAATGGAATTGGCAGTATTGTTCTATTATTTTTTTCATATTTAACAGTAAGAGTATGATTAGGGGACACGAATATAAACTTTGGCAGGGTGGTAGTCATCTCCACTTCAGTGTTTTATTTTTCTAACAATGTGATTCACCTTTGAAATGAGTTGTTCAGAAATGTTTGGATGCAATAAATTGAAGTGAGTTTTAGAGAAAGTCTGATATATACATAAATGATAAGGACTTGCTTCAAGATTTTTTAAAATGTATTTATTTATTAATAGTTTAGTTTAGAGGATGGAACAACTGAGATAAACCAACAGGTCTAACATTATCATATGTTAAGTTAGATTACATGATAACCTTTAAAAATACATAACTCATTGATAAGTTTGATACTTTCTTTTCTCTGCATATTTAAGGTTATCTAATTAGAGTTTAATTAAATATAGTACTACCTCAAATCTCAATCATTAGATTCTTCACAATTATAGTGTTTTGAAATGTTTTAAAAATTTTTGAGTAAAAGATTTTTTGAAATGAGATTTCCTCAAAACCAGTATAACTCTCAGTGACAAATGGTAAATTGAATCACTGATAGGATATTAAATTTATTTTTAGCATGTCACACTCGTTATGATCTTTAAAAAATCTGGTTAAAAGCCCAATTAATATTATTTTTTTAATAAGTGAAAGCAGCCACTTAAAATGATCACACATCTGAGATAAAAAATTTAGCTTTCTCTAATGATGACAAAAAAAATGTAGATTACAATATGAAAAAAATGGAAGTACATTACAGAAGAATGGCAGAATAAAGCTGGATATTGGAAATGTGTTGGACAACAACAACAAAAACAGAAACATTTTTAATAAAGAACTATTCAATGAAGGTAGTTAGACAAATTGAGAAAAAAATAGTACATGAAAATGTATTTCCAAACCAAAAGTATATAAAAAACAAAATAGGGTAGTTAATGGCAAAAAAATCTGGAGAAAAAGAGGCATGAAAGAGCACGACAAGTTTCAAGTACACCTAACAATATTTATTAAAGAAAACTATATAGTAGTGTACACAATTTTCACATCACAGAGATAACAACAAAAGCCTGCCTGAAAGACAAGGAAGGTTTGTCGCAGTATCTATTGCTCCCATTAAAATTGAAAAGAAGCAGAGATAGAACATAAGTAAAGAAAGTCATCTTGACAATCAGCAATAGAAATATTTAATTCAGTACTTGACTCTAGGAACCCTTTCACCAAGTATCAAATACAGAATTATAGCATTCAACCATCAAACAGTATCCAGTCATCCAAGAATTATTATCTTTAACACCAAGTGGTATTCAGAGTAATGCCCAGAATTATAAATTTTACCTCTGGGTCAACAATTTTCTGGAAAACCAATAGCTATGAGAACATAAAGGAAATTATTACACTGAAGAATCTTACCTTTTCACAGCTTTTTGTTTGTCTTCATCGTGGTCTATCAACATCTGAGACATCTCATCTTTCAAATGCTGATTCATTTCACTAAGCTGTTCTTCACTGTGACATATGTACCCTAACCTATCTTTTACTTCCTATAAAATATAAAAAAAGTAGTAGAATAGAGTTGTCATTAGTTCTTTGCTTGATAAAACACTTTCTATACAGCACTTAATGAAGTATTAACACCTTTTGTGAAAAGTACTGTGCTATTTTTGTGAAGAATTGAAATGAAACTAAAGGTGTATCATCATTTTATGAATTTTGTTTTCTATTTTTTTCTATCATTATAACAGAAAAATTAGAATGTACAGTAGTTCAAATAATGACTTCTTTTTAAGTATGACGAGACTAATTTTTTCTGTGCATGGAATGATTTCATATTCATCTGATCTCCCACAAATGTTTTCCTAACAGATGTAACTTACAACTGTAATTTTTGAGCAACATGTTAATTAGCAACCTCTCTGCAATGACTTTTCTTCATATCAATAATGTAATTTAGAGACACATGAATATAGTGTATGCAGTATGGAATTGAATAAAGGTCTTGTGACTTGAAATTGATTCATAACTTAGTACACATATCTTATTACTCTTGGATGTTCAAGTCCAAACTCTTTGACACATACAGGTAGATATTTTGGTTTACCAACTCTCAGGTCCTAAAGGTAAAAAAGTAAAATCAGAAACTGTTGTTTGTCTTTGTTTATTCTTTTCATGAATAAAGTAAATTTTGTGTTTGTGGCCTAGACATTTGATTAAGATTTACTAGCAGTGTGTGAAAATTATTAACTCACAATTTATAGAGTAATAAATGTAACTAAACTGTGTAGTAAGCATGGTTAATGAAATGGTCCAATGCATCTGTAAGCTGCAAAAGTCTCAGAGAACACGAAGTCACTGTAAAGAAAAAGGCTCAAAGTGTTGATATTATAGCAACATGACATAGATACCGATATAGAACAAAGTTGTGACAAAGCCAACAAAATAAATAAAACACAGAAACTGGATAATGTTTGGTCAACTTGAAAATGTTTGAATACAGCACATCACATTTTATACAGTATTTGTTCAAAACAGATTACTCGAACTACATTCTAACAATAATTTAATTCAGATATTTATTTTCATTCCTTTACTGGTTTCTTTTAAATTTGCAGGATTATCTCTTTTCAGAGATTGGATCAAAAGATTCAAGTTTTAAGATGAAATCTTGGTTTAATGTAGGTCTGTTTTGTTCAGTTAAAATACACGACTTTTGATGTTTGGTTCTTTGTTTGAAATTACAGTGCTTTGTATAGATGTACTGTGGTTATTTTGAGTTGCAATAATAGTAAATATGGGATATACTTTTTACTGTGTTTGGTGAATCTTGTTTCAAATTTTCTTCTGGTTTCCCTGATGTAGAATTATTGAAATTTATAGCACATTATTTTGTGAATTGACACTACAATCGTATGCTAAAATCAAGTAATGAAATTGTTCTTGATATAAAAGCTGCCAGATTCATAAAGATTCAAAGTGACTCTGTTAAACGTGCAAAGATGGACAATTTTTTTTTATTAAACAAGTAAATGTAACAACTTTTCAGTGCACAATAAAAATATTATACGTGGATGTTTGTGAAAAAAAAGTTATCATTGAATAAATTTATCATGTTATCTGACTACTTGTACAGTATATAAACCATTATGCTCGATCCCCGAAAATAGTGAAATGAAATAGCTTCAACTTGGTCATTTATTATCTGGTTATTGATCTTCTAAATGACTTCCTGTTAGATGCAACTTTTTATCATGGCAGACAGGTTGATCATACCCAAGAGGAACTACTGTATAATGATTAGAATAAACTAAATCATCAGCTGTTAGGAGTATTTTTAGCCACTGATCTCATAATAATAACTCACAAGATTCAGTTATCTGGTAAAAGCTAAATCAATACACTAAGCTCATAATACAAAACAATAATATTAATTTTACAAACAACAGGCTAAAACAAAAGTATTCTACTATAGTAAGGAACCTGTCACATAAAAAGTTCCATAAATAGGATTTAACAAAAGTTACATAGGAAATCTACACTGTAGTACCAAAGCTACTGGGTCCCCACTAATATATATAAATAATAAAAAAAAAGACTTCAAATATTCCAGCGGCTCTCGCACCATTCAAAGCTTATCCAAAGTTCCAGATATTTATATTTATAATTCTAATCCCAAGTGTACCTAAAATTCTGATCATATTCACCCAAAACCTAAACTTTTGATCACAATGTTTATAATCTTCCAAAGAGATTTCTCTAAAATGTTCATCATATTCAAACAAAACCTAAACTTTTGTTCACGTTCTTTATAATATTCTTCTAAGGTATCTGTAATGTTTGATCATAATAATTCAAAACCCATACTTTTGCTCCTCTACGTAATCTATATAATATTTTACATCATGTTCCTCTAACATATCAATAGAAGTTTCATAATATTCATTCAAAACTTAAACTTGTTGAGAGAGTTAAGTAGATACAAGAATAGATTTTATAAAGCAAGTAAAATGTAAGAGGTAGATTTTATGGATTGAATTAAACACAAGAAAATATGTTATGGAGTAAATACAACAGTTTGTATTAAAGACAGAAAGAAATATAATAGTAAGTTTTAAAACCTAAAGAAAATAAATCAATATAAATGCACTGTATACACAGTAACAAATCAGAACATACTTCTAATTCTCTCTGTAAGCCATTTCTTTGTTTTTGTAAATCTTCTACCATTTTCTGATGTTGATCTAAAGGCACAGATCCATTTGGACACAGCACTTCTAATCTCTTCTCTAACATTTGAATTTTTTCCTAGACATTGAACATTAAAATTAATTTAACTGATCAGCTCAAAAAAATGTATCATTTTTAAAAGTGTAGTTCTAGTACCATTAATTAGTTATTCATCTAACAGCAAACATTTATTTTTATACCACAAAATCTACTATACCGAAGTTAGCAAACATCAAGGTAACAACACACAGGTGCTCATGATGTACAGTGATGCATCGTTAAATATCTAGATGTCTCCAATAATTATATAAATACAGGAAGTAATGAAGCATAAGAAAATATACTTATGAAGCAATGATGTTTATAGAACAATGACAACTCCATGAACATACCAAGAAAGTTGTCACTGTATGATCAAATGACATCTAGTTTAAGAACTGACACAATTAAGAACAACAGAAGAGTTACTTGAGACAAAGGTTCAAAGAAAGCCATTGATAAATTTCTGCTATGTGTTTAGACTAGAAGAAATAGGCACAATTAAGATTAAAAGGTGGTATGAAACTTGGATGATGAACCAGAAAGAACCTTGGATAGTGGGCTGACATTACAGTACGAGCTATTGTTCGTAAACAGGAAAGAAACTTTGACCACTTGAAGATGCATCCTTGTGAGCTTAGGAATTTATACACAGGAAGTGAGCTGGCACTTTGCACTATGAATAGGATAACAAATCACCTCTCCACTAGTATAAAAGGTTCTAGAACAGACACCAGAACACACAAAATCTTCAAAACTCTAGCAAGCATTAAAAACTGATTTGATCATTCAAGAAAAAGGAGAGATGTCTCTTACCATTAGTAGAAATGGCATTTCTTGCCCAAGTTCTTTGTATTAGAATGCCATTCTTTCTTAAACAGTCATCACGTTAATACAGTTAAAATGACTGCCTACGATAAACACAAATAAAGATAAATTGTGTGTGTATGTGTAAATATTAATTGATGACTTAAATAACAATTATATTGGAAGTCTTAGTCACAAGTATCTTTCTTTTAATTGTAAACCCTCGAGTTCGTACCTGTGTGCTCCTTTTGCCCACTGCATCCTCACTTCAAATAAATATTTCATGTAACAGGATGCAGTATTAGTCAAAACTCCAATGACTAAGCCTAAATAATCCACTCAGCCTGCCTACAAATCAGCCCACGACCACGTTACACAGGTGATTATGTACAGTAACAACACAGGTAACAGAGGAATCATGACCCATGGTAACAACACATGGGTGATTATAATGAGGTAACAACACAGGAGGGACTGTAATATATGATAGCACAGAAGAAATCATGATCCATGGTAACAATACATGGCTCATTATAATGTGAAGTAACAACACAGGAGGAATCATGACCCATGGTAATAATACATAAGTAACTGCAATGTAAAGTAACATCAAAGGAGGGATTGTAATATATGGTAACACTGGATAAATCATAATCTGTGGTAAAAATACATGGCTCATTATGACGTAAAGTAACAACACAGGAGGGATTGTAATATATGGTATCACAGTAGGAATCATGTCCCATAGTAATAATACGAGGGCTGTTCAAAAAATACGTGGACTGATGTCATAAAACAAAATGTACTTTATTTAGAAGTTACAGGTCTGAGACCCCTTCAAAGTACTCTCTTCCCCAACACACACACTTGTCTCAATGGTGTTTTCACTTGTTGAAACAGTCCTGGTATGCTTCTTTTGTAATGTCCTCCAGCTCCTTCATCGCATTTGCCTTAATCTCAGGAATCGTCTCAAATCTTCTTCCTTTCAAGGGTCTTTTGAGTTTGGGGAACAAAAAAATCGCAAGGAGCAAGGTCAGGTGAGTAGGGGGTGGGTAAGAACAGTGATCGAGTGTTTGGCCAAAAACTCACAAGTTCCAAGGCACAAATTTTGCAGCAAGGTGCATCTTCAATTTTTCGGTCAAAATCTTGTAACAAGATCCAACTGATATCCCACACTCTTCAGCAAGCTTTCTGACAGTCAGACATCGATTTGCCTGCACTAGGGTGTTAATTTTGTCCACATGTGGGTCATCAGTTGATGTGGAAGGATGTCCAGGATGCTCATCATCTTCAATGAAGTGTCGACCATCCTTAAAACGTTCATGCCACTTGAAACATGCCGTATGCTTCATAGCAATATCACTGTAAGCCGTGTTAAGCATAGCAAAAGTTTCAGTCGCAGATTTTCCAAGTTTAACACAAAATTTCACAGCAAGTTGTTGCTCCTTCAGGTCATTCATTCTGAAATTCACCAAACAAAAAAATTGCACTTCACTTAAAGTGGCGTAGCTAATACACAAATGAAGATATCTGCAATTGGGAAATGGCGTCGTAATCAGCTGATCTGTGCAAACCTAGTGACACCAAGCGGATTCCTCTGGAACCAACTGGTGTCGCGCAATTCAAACAGTCCGCATATTTTTTTAACAGACCTTGTACATGGCTCATTATGATGTGAAGTAACAATACAAGGCTCATTATGATATGAAGTAACAACAGAGAAGGAATTGTAATATATGGTAACACAGGAGGAATCATGAGTCATGGTAACAATACATTTGTGATCATAATGCAAAGTAACAACAAAGGAGGAACTATGGTGTATAGTAACAATATGGAGGTTACTGTAATGCATGGCAACAACCCTTTAGAAATTGTAATGCATATTAACAGCACAGTGGTACCTTCTAATGTCATTCATACAGACTATTGTTCTTCAGTGCAAATTCAACTGCAAGAAACATTTCGTACAATTTGCTAAAGTGATGTTTTTCTCATTCTTCTTTATTATTTACATGTTTTTTTAAAGTCTGTCACCTTTGCAAAGACAATAAACCTGTTGGAACAGCTCAAAACTACAGAAACTGATGAGAAATATCTTAGAATGGAACACAATGAATTTTCATTTTACAGAGGAATTAATATATTGACATGAATGGATGTTTAGCTTTTATTTTAATAGAAACATACATTATTGCCATCCACTTCATAGGATGATGGTATTTCCTCATGGTATATAGCTGTATCAGCATCAAAGAATTCAGAGGTCACTTTGGCTTATAACTCTACTTTTCAAGATTCCTTAGAAAAAGTTTTGGCAAATTTTTCTGTACTTTTTTCAAAATGTTCTAATACTGAGAAAACAATAAAAACAACTTGTTCAGTTTTTTACAAATATTCAGTAAACCAATTTATTGATACTGTCACATTGCATACACAGCTACTGACACATTTTGAAAGCCAATTTACAGACTTAATGTAAAAATTGTTTGACTTTCATGGTTTATGATTCCAAAGAAGGTTCCCACTAAAGCAATGAACTCTTGTGTTTATTTAGATACAAGCTTTGGAAGTTGCTTGTGAATACATTTTTCCAAAGCTTATTAATGCAACTAAGGTAGAAATGTTTGAATTTTCTAGTTCAGGTTCCAAAGGAAACTACTACCTTATTAGCAATAAACTTTGTAATTTTCCTTTTTTGAAAGTGTATTTCCAATAAGTACTTCCTTCCACACACAAGTATTTCTCATTTGTGCTGCCCTTTATATGCAAACTTTTTATAACATGCCACAAACCTTCTGCCTCAAAGATTCCAACATGAATCTCATGCAAATCATCATGAGTCATCTCTCCATCATAGCAGAGTACTGCTATTATGTGACATTCCCAAACTACCACTTTGAAGTATGGAGATAGTAGAGAGGAAAGATACCTCTAATAGATAAGAAAAACAAAAGAAGATGATCTGAAGAGGGGCATCACCATAATAAATAAATACACATGGCAGAAAAGAAAGGCAGCACATCCACGTGGGAAAGCATAAGCCAGGAAAGTGATCCCAATCATATAACAAACAATTCCACAGAAGGAATGAGATAAAGGAGGATGTCTTCCATGATACAGTATGGGTAGGTAGCAGCAGACCATACTTGGTAAGTCAACTACATCCAAAACCACCTTGGTGGGTACTGACATCCATGTAAAGGCAGGGTGAGGTTCACACGGTCTTCATTTCTGAAATTATGAATGTGAGGAAATGACTGACTCCATGACAAAACACAGAAGTAGCATTGAACAAGGTATCCAGGAATGTGGCATCTAGTATCCAAAAGAAGTCCAATGCATGCAAATAAACACCATAACTGTGAGATTGGTCCAAAACATTCAAAGGTTATTAATATTACAGTTGCATCAGAAAACAAGGGAATGCCAAAAACAGAAATCCCTCCATGACCAATTACATACACAAAAAAACTGAGAGAAATTGGACAACCCCAAATCTGTGTGAGGAATTATGTTGACTGATTCATTTGATATCCAAAACCAGCCTGCAGGGCACTGACATCCATACAAGGGTAGAATGAGGACACCTAATCAAAGGGGTGAAATGCATTGAGTCATCTCACTCTATTGTACGTGTCCTTAAATCCAGAGAATGGTATGTCATATACACTGGCAGAACACCACAGTCCTACTCTTAACTGAATGATTATAACCATCTATGTAGAACCAATCCAGTAAAACATCTCCATGGTCAAGCACCCCAGTGGCTTGGAACTGGTAAGGATTACCATACTCTACTGGAAGAGTGGGGAAAGAGTGTTGGAGAGTGCAAATGGACTGCTACACCCAAGGCAGTAAAACGAATGACCATGAAACCCATTTTGAAAACCAGACCACACCACTTTTCCAATCAAGGCATGATAGAACTGGGCACCTATTCCCTTATGTTTTATCCATGCCATTTGAAAGGATGCATCCATGAACAAATGTAAGTCCAATGGTGGAGGAGAAAGTGAGACAACCATTAATGAATGAGCTTTGTTCAACCCCCATCAAAGACTGTCCATAATGTAGGAGGAAAATGTGATGGTAAAATCCAAGGTGTCCCAAGTAAGGTTTCAGCAGTCATGGAGAACCCATTAAAGGGATCACATATAAGCCCAACTGAAGGGTACTCCCATGTAAACAAACAACCAGTCCACCCAAGCAGCTTCAAGAAGAAGCTGACAAGTATGACAGGAACAACAACTCCTGTTCAGAAGGAGTAAAAAGAAACCAGTTGTCTAAGTAAAAGTGAAAAGTCACAAATATGAAGATGGAAGGTTCAAACCACCCACCAGAAAAACATATGGCACCAAAACTAGCCCAAAAGGGTAGGGCAAAAAATTGGTAAACCACCCTACAATGAATAAACCAAAGACAAGAATAGGAATACTCTGATATTGGAATGTGCAGGTAAGCACTGGAGTCTCCCAACATGATAATCCAATGCCTTGGAAAAAGAGAACCGCCAAGAAAGAAGGTAGAATTCTATCATTAATCATGGTATATGAACATATCAATTGAGATTGAACAAGTAGATGACCATCCTTTAGCCCTTGGTCTTTTAGGTAACCACAAACAGATAGGAATAATTCCCCCAAACTAAGTAAAGCAAGTGCAACAGCCTGTTGTGTAAGGAGGTCTTGTACCACCTGTGATAGATGGTGGCGCAACAAGGGATCCAGAGGAGAAGGTAAGAAAACAGACAAGTTAGGTAAGAAAGGAAGGGTAAGAAAAAATGTAACCAATCCTTCTGACAAGACTCTAGGAATCTAAACAATGGAAACAAAAATGCTACCTTCAGGAACAAAGTCCACCATACACTCTCCCACTAGATGAGAGATGGATCCAGAAGTACTGTAAAAAAGTTGTGAGGATAAGACAGGAATATTAGTGTGTTGGTAAAATAAAAGGGAGATTTGGAACTAGACCCCCAAACAGGCTAAACTAAATCTGAACAACTGTTGGTCCAGATATGTACATTTTGCCCTATGATAAGTAAGAGCATAAGATCTAAAACCCACAGGAGATGAGGTATACTAATGCTATCATCCTGCTCTGGGTTGGTTGGTTGGTCAGTTGTTTAGTGTTTATTGGCACAAAGCAACTGGAATATCTGTGCCAAACAGCTAGTAAAAAGTAAAATCTGTAAAAAGGAATCATGATAAAACAGAACATAGTCCAATTTTTGGAATAAAATCTTAAACACAGTTAAAAAGACTAATGGTCCTTAAAAATTTAAAAACACAACTGAGGTGAACATTATCACTCTCACTAATGACATTAACCAATGTCAAGGGTGAACACACTGTAAAAATATGTTTAAAATGGTGCTGTTGCTCTCAATCATAATGATGGCATGACAGTAATATGTGTGCTTCTATGACTTGAGTGCCACACAGACCACACATTGGTACATCAGTACCAGATAAAAGAAAGTGGTGAGTTTAAAAACTGTGAACAATGCATCGCCTTTTTAGAACAACTTCCAATCCTCAGAGAAGCAAGCCAGCCAAAGAGCAATAGAAGGTTTGAGTTGGAAAAGCTTATTATCATGTTGCTCACTTCAAGTTGACTGCCAAATTGTGTGGAGCCGAGCCTTGGATACAGGACAGTAATTCATGTATGGGACAGGCACAGTAGTGATAGTACCAGAGCAGACTAACTTAGCTGCAATGTCAGCAAGCTCATCCTCATGAGTACCAACATAGCCTGGTATCCAGAAGATCTGAATATCAATGAGAATAAGAAGAGACACAAGGAAAAGCAAGAACCAATCAAATCCTTAATGTCATCTGTATTTAATCAAAAACATCAACAGTTCCACTGGATCAGAGTAGCCACTTTTATATATGTGAAGGAGAATGTGATGGGGAGACTTTCTATTTGCAATCACATTTTTCTTCCTTTTTGGACGAAAGAAAATCTGTCAACCTCCATGGATCCTGCCCTGGGTTGAGTAAGCAGGTTTCTGTCTATGGTCAAAGATTCCAATGATTGAGGGCATGAACAAATGGTCAATTTATTTCTTGGGGCTGCAAAGGAGGATGGACCTGAGGAAACACCTGAACCTGAAGGAAGTGGAACTTGTCAGTCAGTGGAAGGAGTGGTAGGGACAGAAATGGAGGTAGACATAGATGCATCAACTTTTTTAATTATGGAGGGTGCAAGATTCTTAAGATGTTTTGCAAATGACTCTGTCGGAGACACAGAAAGATCTGTCTGCACTCCCACTGTGGCAATGGAATGGAGTGCAGCAGCACGTGTCCAAGATGAAGTTGGGGACAATAACTTCTGAGCTTCTGGGTAGATATTATTAACACTCTTCAAGCATTGCACCTTTTTCTATTCTACCCATTTAGGGAAAGAATAGAGTAAGAGGAGTGTGGTCCATTACAATTAACACAGAGTGGTTCTAGGTTGCACTTGTAAGCATCGTGGTTTTCAACATAACAAAGAAAACACAAAGAACCATGACATGATGTTTTGTGTGACTAAACAGTGATACTGGAAACATCTAAGGGTTAGGAATAAAAGGCTACACCTTGCAGTTCATATAACCTGCTTTGATTGTGGCACACACATGGGTGGATGTTTAGATCCCAGAGGAGGTAAACTGAAAGAACAGAACCTTCTCTGTGAGGTCCCCTCATCACATAAGGGATTCCACACTGAGGGGCCTGCTCTTGGAGGCAAAACTTTTAGCATGAATCCAAATAGATAAAAAAACACACACCTGAGAAGTAAATCTGACAAATTCAACTAGAGTAGAACAAGTAGGGTTTGGAAAAGCATGGTGAGTTTTGGAAAACAGAGAGGGAAATGATCAAAATGCTCATCAGCTTGACCAGAATCAAAAGGCATGGGAGGAAGAAGGGCAACAGCAGGAGACAAAAGTTGTCCAATATAATGCTGAATCTCCCAAAAAATAAATGCTAATAACTCCCCCAATGTGTCACCCACATCAAGAGCCTGAACTACAGCATCAGACAAATGAGATGTTCAGATATGGTAACATTAACTTCCAACCTCATGCTTGATATGAAATGAGCAAGCAAAATATTTATCAGCAAAACATGAGTAAATCACATGCTTTATGTTTTTTAAATTCAAATGAAAAATTCTTGAAATAAAGTTAAATCACTCTGAGAAGTACTGATACAAAATGAAAAAGAAAAAAAAGACCTCTGAAAACATACACTTTCAAACAGGAATTGATAGTTTGGTTGTGACACACAGAAGTCACGTGAATCATGTGAAAGCAGTGCTCTTCTGTTGGTGAAGAGATGATGCATGATGATTTGCATCAGAAATCAGCTGGAATATTTTATTCCAAAAAGGGGTACAGAAGGTTTGTGGATGCATTATAAAAAATAGTTTGTATACAGAGGGCAGCACAAAACAGGAAAGGCTTGCTTTTGAGTCCATAGACGTACTGTATCAAATTACTATTTTGTGGTTACATCTTGTAACAACTGTTTAACTTTCTTCTCCATCCCAAGTGTGTGACTGATAATCAGCTGTGAAATAACTTGTTCCTGTTGCACTTTCTAATTTGCTGGAATCAGACCTTTCTTCAAACACTCATGACCATGAAATAAAATAACTTTGAATTAAAAAGTCCTGTAATGTGATCCTCTCCCAGACAGGACTATACTTCAAATAAACAATAAGAGGCTTGAAGCTTCAAGTCTAAATTATCACAGGTAATGTGAACAACTGACAACAACATGGCTGGATGTGTACCAAACATACATCATGAACAACTCACTCTACTATGAATTAATAAAGTACAAAATGTCCATAAAATACCAGTAATTATGGTGAGTCTTGACAAGTTTGAAATGGAATTTAACATTTTCTTATTCATACAAGTTCTAAAAGACATGCTGATATCAAATATTGTCACATCACTGTAGAATCAAAACATTAAGTTCATATAATTGCACTAAAACACCTTTGATAAAATGAGAGCTAAAACTAATGTTGTTCACTTCAATAAACATTCCTTAATTTTGACCCCAGTCAAAATAATACTTGATTTTTCAACTAACTTATTCAGCTGTGTTAGTTAATATTTGTAAAACTTTTTTTTCTTTCAGTTTTACTCACTTCAGCTTTGGTAGCTTTCTGTTCTGCACTTTCTGCTCTCTCCTGCCATCGAGTCATTTCCTTACCAGCCTGACTGAGTTCTGCTTGTAAATTTGCTGCTTGAAGTCGTCGTGTCCTCACATTTCTTAAACAACGTTCTAATTCAGCTTTCACATTAGTAAGAACATCATCTCTGCTTTGTAAACTTAAATAAAGTATAAATATCTATCAGTCATGTTTTTGATGATACTGTTTATCAAGGAACCTTGCATAAATTTTTCAGTTTCCACTCATAATAATACAATTATCTTACACAAAATTATATTTTCTTGTCACAGTCTCAAAGCTACACGAGTAATAATTTTAGTGAATGTCTAGACTACACTGTAAATAACTCCCACAAAAAAAAAATTTTGACCACTAACAAATATAAGTAATACAAAAAGTCAGCGAATTTCTGAAAATGTACATTCAACTTTACCAATGGCAATGAAAGTGTTAGAATGAAGAAGAAAATATCACATGGCTCAAGAACATGTCCCTGAAGCTACAAATAACCTAAGGAAAGTAACATGTAAAAAATAAATATAACAAAAGTATAAAAATGAATAAATACAGTTAATCTTAGAAAGTAAATTAAATAACACAAATAGACAACAATGTAAGAAAATTTTATATGCAAAAACCGCTCGTATGGGTTGAGAAAATATTTCAAATAGAAGAGAAAACAATGTTTCAACCTTCTTCGGTCATCGTCAGGTTCACAAAGAAAGAGGTAACTGGACGGGAGCTGACCACATGTTTGGAAGGGGTTGTGTAACTGAGTGTCGTAATGTAGAGGGCGGGGTTAGATGTTTGAATATATAATTTTATCTATAATATTAATATAAATATAATGGCGTTCCTTTATATTGGTTTATTTTGGGTTTAATATTAATATAGGTATAATGGCGTTCCTTTATACTGGTTTATTTTGGGTTTAATATTAATATAGGTATAATGGCGTTCCTTTATATTGGTTTATTTTGGGTTTAAGTTGTTGTATAAGTAAGGCTTCTTTAATTTTGCATTTGTTTATGTTTGTTTCTTTATTTAGTATTTTAGTGTTTTCTATGGTTATGTTGTGTTCATTTGAATTTCAGTGTTCGAAAACGTGTGAAGGTGACTTTTTATGTTCTTTGAATCTGGTTTCCATTTTTCTACTTGTTTCTCCAATATAGCAGTCATGGCAGTTATCACATTGTATTTTATAAATAATGTTGGTGTGGTGTTTGTCAGTGTAGTTCTTACATAGTATAGACCTTAGTTTTGTGCCTGGTTTTTGAATAAATTTAGTATTAACTGGAATGTTATATTTTGTTACTAGTTTTTGCCAAATGTTGGTTATTTGTTTGCTGATGTCAGGAATACATGGTATACAGCAGTATATGGTTTCGTGATTTTTTGATTCGTGAAATATATTTACTTTGTTGGTTGATTTTGCTTTCTCTCTAGGTGTCTGCGTATAATGTTTTCTACGGTTTGTGGAGGAAACTTATTGATGTTGATGAAGTATTGTTTTATTTTGTCTAATTCATCGTTAATTTTATCTGGTGAGCATAGTTTTATGGCTGTGTTTATCTGGTTTCTTAGTATGTTGAGTTTTTGTTTTGTTTCATGTGCTGAGTCCCAAGAAATGTATAGTCCAGTATGGGTGATTTTTCGGTGGATTTCAGTTTTGAATTGTGTGTCGGTTCTTATAATTTTGAGGTTAAGAAATGATATTTGATTGCTTTCTTCCTGTTCACATGTGAAGTTAATGTTGGGATGTATAGAGTTAATGTGATTGAAAAAATGTGTTCTGTAGATTTGAATCCCGCAACCGTGTCATCTACATGTCTGTACCAGTATAGTGGTGGATGTAATGCTGTATTAATTGCTTGTGTTTCAATTTGTGTCATAAAAATATTGGCTAGAACTGGTGATACTGGGTTGCCCATGCTTAGGCCATTTTTTTGTATATAGTTTTGGTTGTTGAACATGAAGTTTGTCTTTATTGTGGTGAATTCTATGAGGGTTGCTAACTGGTTACTGGGAATGTCTATAATTGGGTTAGGGTCTCGGATATAGAGTTCTAAGGCTATCTTGCAGGCTTCTGTTGTTGGAACTTCTGCAAAGAGGGATATAAAATCAAAACTGGCCATTAAGGCTTTATGATTAAGTTGATTTAGATTAGACTTGAAATTAAAAGAGTCTTTGATGAATGAGATGGCTGATGTTATATATTTGGAGAATGCCCATGCTATGTATTTACCAAGATTGTAATTAAACGATTCATATGTTGACATTATTGGTCGTAATGGACAATCTGGTTTATGAGGTTTGTGGATGCAGTATATTTGCGTTATGCGTGAGTCGGTTTTACGTAGGTAGGAATAAAGTGTTTGTGAAATTGTGTTGGCTTTTTTCATTTGTAGTAGTAATTTGTTCAGTTGCGTCTCATGTGTTTTTGAGTTTCCTCCACAAACCGTAGAAAACATTATACGCAGACACCTAGAGAGGAAGCAAAATCAACCAACAAAAGTAAATATATCTCACGAATCAAAAAATCACGAAACCATGTACTGCTGTATACCATGTATTCCTGACATCAGCAAACAAATAACCAACGTTTGGCAAAAACTAGTAACAAAATATGACATTCCAGTTAATACTAAATTTATTCAAAAACCAGGCATAAAACTGAGGTCTATACTATGTAAGAACTACACTGACAAACACCACACCAACATTATTTATAAAATACAATGTGATAACTGCCACGACTTCTATATTGGAGAAACAAGTAGAAAAATGGAAACCAGATTCAAAGAACATAAAAAGTCACCTTCACACGTTTTCGAACACTGCAAGTCAAATGAACACAACATAACCATAGAAAACACTAAAATACTAAATAAAGAAAGAAACATAAACAAATGCAAAATTAAAGAAGCTTTACTTATACAACAACTTAAACCCAAAATAAACCAATATAAAGGAACGCCATTACACCTATATTAATATTACAGATAAAATTATATATTCAAACATCTAACCCCGGCCTCTACATTACAACACTCAGTTACACAACCCCTTCCAAACATGTGGTCAGCTCCCGTCCGGTTACCTCTTTCTTTGCGAACCTGACGATGACCGAAGAAGGTTGTTCGCTCTTCTATTTGAAACATTTTCTCATCCCAAATGAGCCGTTTTTGCATATAAAATTCTCAACAAGTGGGTTTCTCGACATTACTGAATGTAAGAAAATGAATGAACATATGCATTGGATAATACTGTTGAAAGGGAGACAACAATAAAATGTCTATGAACTTAATGGGAGTGAAGAATGACAGCAATAAAGAGAATATAAAAGTAACAGAAGATGATTATATGAAATGGGCTGCAGAGGAAAAAGAGTGCAAAGTTTCAATGAAAAGGTTGTAGATACAAAATGTCAGTGTAAGAAAGTGTAGAAAAAATGTATGTAGAGAGGGGAAATGAAAAGGATAAAGTTAAAGGACAAAGAACTCTTTATTCATTCCAGTAGATTTCTGGTTAAAACTGTGGACTAAATTATTTTTTATATTTTGATCATGTCTATTACTTGAAAATTCTGGAAGTTATTAAGTCATCAGTTCAAGTTTTGTTTGGTGATTTGGAAAACTTTAGAGGTATTAGGATGGTAAGTAAAGATGAGGGCTTTTTCTATTAAAGACTCAGGGTAGAAACAACTAATAAAGAAATCATTCATATCCTGAGATTGTGACTCACAATCAATTTACTCACTGCAGAGCCTGTCCAGTTTCAAGAACCGGGAGTACAGAAGTGACCATTTGTGTCATCTGTATAAAGTCAGTAAATAGTGGGGAGAAATAAGTGTAGAAAATCTGATTCTCTATGTAATCAACAAACAGTAAAATATAGGAAGGATCCATTTCAGTACATATGGAAACATCTTTTTTTGTTGGTAAAATTTGATGTTGAAAGTAAATCTGTTCAGGGTTAATACAAGTTCAGTGAGATATAAAAGAGTACATGTGGGGGCGATTTAGTAAAAAATGCTGAACTTGGTAATATTTGAAGACTTTCATATGATCTTTATGAAGAATTTATTTGTGTAACATTTGTATATTCATGGTAAATATATATATTGTTCACTAACAAAGAAATAAAAATTGGTGAAATTTCAAAGTGCATGTGTCATGTATTTTATGCAATAGGAAGAAATGAAATGGTCAGCTTAAAAGTGTCACCAATGAAATTAATTTGTTGGAGCAGTTACAAGCAGAAATAATTGGTAAACCAGTTCCCTGATTTATGAATCTTAGGGAGGAGGTAAAATTATGGGATAGCTAACAATTAGATCAGTAGAATCCAATGATAAATTACCTGTATGAATCAAATTATTAACAGTAGTTTCAATATACAAGTTAGTGATGTCGAGAAACCCACTTGTTGAGAACTTTTATATGCAAAAACGGCTGTTCTGGGCCCAGAAAACACTTCAAATAGAAGAGCGAACAACGTTTCGACCTTCTTTGTGAACCTGACGATGACCGAAGAAGGTCGAAACGTTGTTCGCTCTTCTATTTGAAGTGTTTTCTGGGCCCAGAACAGCCGTTTTTGCATATAAAAAATGTACAAGTTAAATGATATCATCAGGTTGTTAGTTACACAACAACAAAAATTAATGTCAGAAATCTGTTTTTCATCTTCACCAAGGATAAATGATATACCTTCTCACTCTAAAATTTTGTGTCAACAAACTTTTCATTCAAAATTTGCACTCTTTTATCTCTCCAATCTCATTCACTTTAGTCACCTTTATATTCTTTCATTTTCACAGTCATTCTTCACTACTCTTAAATTCAGTTCACATACCTTTGAATAATATGCAAGTGTTAGTTATTTTCTTACTGTTTCATGCTTTTGGTTCTAGATTTCTTTTTTTATTTCTCAAGATTAACTGCATTTATATTTTATTATTTTTTTTTTACACATTACTTTCCTCAGGTCATTTGTAGTTTCAAGAACACTTTTCAAGCTTTCAAGCCACACATTATTTGTTATTTCAACCTAACCCTTATACTGACCATTTATTGCCACTGGTAATGTTATGGACTGTTAACCAAAACATTGCTTTCTTATTTTAATAGTAAAGTTATTTTAATTTGGCAAGTTTTTCCCACTAATTTATCATCTATTTTGCATGCATAAAAGTATTTACAATCATGAACAAGAATACAGTAATTCACAAATTCACACACCTTGATGCTTATTTGTTCTTTGGTAACATTGTGTACACTACTGTAAATTAAAAATTATATTCTCTTTATTAAGATTAAGACAAATAATTCTTCATTTCTTTTCATGGAACAAAAATTATAGTTTGGTTTATTATGAAATTTGCACAAAATTACATGAGGGCTTTCTACACCAGTTCTCTTTAATTTCTGGGTTGCTCCTTTACCAATAAATAGTGGAATTGACCTTCACATTATAATGTTCCTCACAACTGAGAAGTCTAGCATGTTTGACAGGACAGGGATTTGAACCTGCAATCCTCAGATTGTAGGCTGAGAGCTCCAACCACCTGGCCATGCTAAGCCAGCTAAAATTATGAAAAAACAACAGATAGAAAAATATGAAAATAACAGTGAACAGGAACATAAAGCACACAATAGATCCACATCTCCAGTTCTTCGATACATATGCAGTTATTGTACATCACCAATCTACTTTTTTAATAATCTATTACAATCACATCTACACACTTTTTTGTCAGATTTTACTTCAATGTATTTTAATCCAAGACATGATGTTAAGACTTGTACAAAATTCTTTATTGTAAAAATAGAGTGGAAATTTTCATAAAGTTCAAAAATGTCTTCATTTATATTAATAACAAAAACAATATTGTCCTTAATAATATACATGTTTTCCAAAACAACAAAACTTGTTTTCTGCATATATCTTGAATGGATATCTGCTTAATTTTTCTGTTCAATTAAGCTACTAAGGTTGTTACATTTACACTATATAAATTTTACTTGAATTATGAAGAAAAAAAAGGTATAGAATCAATCTTTTGTTGATTAATTCAAATAATTTCATAAAAATCTGGTTGATTAAGAAAGAACATCATGCTAATACATATGGAAACAAACAGCAATTTATAAGCATATAAGAGTGATTATTTTAACAATAATATTCTCCATATTTCAAAAAACCATTGGTCTATGAAATCATGTAGTATTTTCTCAGAAAAATAAATCACTTTATTATGCTAAGATGTCACTGTTTGGCAACATATTATTAGAATTAGTTATCAGTTGTCGAGACTGATTTTGAATTAACTTAAATACAACAAACACATTGTTTGTACCTTTCTCCAGGTCGTTTATTAAGTCCTAAATGAATGATTGAATCCTCGGTAGCATTAAATCCAGATCCACTAAATACTCCCAATCTGAAGAGACTTTCATAGTTCTCTACCTCAAATTTCAAGTTGTTTAGTTCCTTCTAAAAAAAAACAAATCAACATCTCATAAGTAACATAACTTTCTAGACTTGTACCAAACGATGTATATAACCATAATCAAATACAACAGTTTAAAACTACATATAAAGCACATAATTAGCTCTTTATATATTTAAAAACAGCTGGTATGGGTAGACAAAGCACCAGTTCGCTCCTCTACCCATACCAACCATTTTTAAATATATAATTTTCTCTACAAATTTTTTCGTCATAACGGATAATTAGCTCTGTTTCACACAATTTAAACAACCTTAAAGAAAACAACAAAACATTGTTAAAAATCAAAAAATCATTTAAACAGGCAAGTATCAAATTTACTTAAAAAATAAAACAACACAACAGTTTTAAGAGATACCTAACATGTATCATACAGTTAACCCAACCATAAAGAAAATAGTTGAAAGCAAAAGATAGTTTCACAATTTGATGTAAATAACTATATCTGTAGCATAATTTTAAAACAATTTAAAGAAAATATCTGGTATTAAATGCAAACAACTACTTTTATCACACACCTTATATATCCTACTATATATTTAATGTTCCTTCTAGTTAGTACAATCCAAAGAGTTACTCCATCATTCCTCCTCGGTCTCTTTTTGCTATTTATTTGTGTTCTTTTCACCAATTTACTATCTCCTACTGTATACCTACTAACTGTGTTCGCACTAATTATTTGTGTACCTACTAGTTATATTGTACATCTACCATGTGTTTGTATACCTACCCTCTGCTTATACTCCTACTACACATTGTGTTTCTTCTGCCTATTGTATTCCTTCTAACTATTGTATACCTACTAGTTATTGTAGACCAACCAGATATTTGTGCTATTTTATACTAACTAGCTATTTATATACCTTCTAGGTAACTTGTGACTGAAATGAAGCCTTTTTACAGCCTCAACAAAACATCTTGCAGTTATCATTCACCTACAACTTAAACAAAAACTTTCTGTAATAATGGTTTGGATGGAGTCTTTTCATTTGCTGTTAACTGACTTAGCCATCACTTTTGTAAAACGTCAATATACTTGACAATATACTACACATAAGAAGTAACCCTGTATGCATTAGTTCACAATGGAAAACAGATTACTGCATACCTAGTATTGCTATATTTTTCTAGTTAACATACACATCTTCTCTTCTAAACACCCTGAGGTACATGAAAGCTTTTCTCTCAAATACCATCTTAATTAATTCTCAGCTCACTAATCCAAAGAAGATAACATTGAAACATGTTTGATTGTGTTAGCTAGACATTCTAATTATTTTTTTCATGAATCAGGATAAGTCGCATGTGAATCATGATCAGGTTAGAATCAAAACACTGTCCTTTATGCAGTGTTTATGTAAACATATATTCTAACCTATTTCTATGATGCTCTATTTTGTAGAAGGTGAGCATGAGACTTCACTATGCACTAAAACTACACTTAACTTGAATTCAATTTTTACAGTTAGCTAGCCATGATACAAGAAAGTCTTAGGAAGAGAAATCATTTAATTATCAGTCCTGAGCTCTAAATTAAATTAGCACACTCAATTATGCATCACATTAGTACATGGAACAACAGTTCATCTAATGAAAAGTAACATTAACAGCTCAATAAAACATTAAAAGATAAATGTGTGACAATTAGCTACACCCTAAATAGAATTGTGAAAATAAAGAGAGGCTCAGTTATCCTTTACTCATCATAATTAACATGTATCTTTTGTTGCTATCTAAAGAATAAGTAATTCTACCAAAAATAAATTTATTGTTCTCAACTCAACAAAAATTATAAATTGGGCAAGAAAGAAAAAAAACATCCAATTCTTTACTGAAACTGCCAACTGTCATAGATTTACTTCAGTTATGGAACATTCTGATCCACATGAAATACCCTGGACAGGGTTGAACTAAAAATGAATCTCTGCTGAACACTTCAAACCCATCCTTTTTATGTAAATATGAAAAATAAAAATTGTTTTATGCAGTTCTTTTAATTGTCACTAAACTTCCTGTAGTGTCACTATCCACTACTTGTAACAATGGCTGAGACAGAGCTTTTCCATAGTTTCATTACACACACCCTATAAAACTTCCTGTAGTTTCACCATTCACAATTTGTAACAGTGGTCGAGATGGAGCCTTTTGATAGTTTCATTACATCCATCTTTTAAAACTACTCGTAGTTTCACCATTAACTATTTGTAACAGTGGCCAAGACAGAGCTTTTTTCATAGTTTCATTACATACAACCTTTCAAATGTCCTGTAGTGTCACATTTCACCATTTGTAACAGTGGCTGAAATAGAGCCTTTTCATAGTTTTATCACATCCATCCTTCTAAAGTTCCTCTAGTGTCACATCTCCCCTTTGTAATATTCTACGACTTACACGAGCAGAAATAAATAATAAATAATTTAGTTTTAAAAGTATGCTATTTTAGTTGCTTGATCATATCTTTCAAATATTAAAGAAATAAAATAATTTTTTCACCTTTAATCTTGAAAGTATCATTAAAAATTTAAACATTTCTAATTTTCATATTATAGTTTAGAATTAATCAATAAAGAAAAAATATGTTCAGAAACAACCATTACAACAAACAAATAATTAATCACAGAGATTTAATCTTCGTGATGTTATGCAGTTACATAAACCCATTAAAACATTTTTATCTACAAAAAATCATAGAGCACTTCTTTAGGCTGAATATTTTGTCCCTCTAAAGAAATATTATAACACTGGCTTCTTCTTTATTGGTATAATGCTTCTTTTCTACCAGTACAAAAAACACTAACCATAGCATCTTTCAACTTTTTTTCCAACTTTTCTTTTTCCTCTTCAACAAGTTTCAATTGGTTTTTTAATCGACTTAATTCTTGAACTGTACCTATTAATGAAAAACATACAAGTTTGTGTCAAAAAATTTTATAACATGAAATATTTTTTTTATGCACAGACATATATCATTGCTTATAAAATAATGCTTCTTTCATACCTGCCTGAAATGAAGAGATTAGAATAATCATTTCACTACAAAAAGAATAACTTTTCAAATAAGTAAAAAATTCAAACAAATCTTTATTTGGTAACCTTCTAAAAAAAAAAGTGTTTCAATTGTCTGCATTCATTAAATCTTTGATTTTAGTTTTATACCGTCTTTTACATAAAGTTGATTGACTGATTGATTGATTTAGTGTTTTATAGCACAAAGCAGCGAGGCTATCTGTGCCAAACATCCGGTAAAAATGTAAAAATAAAGTTAATATAGTAAAAGACATAAATGGAAATGAAGGTAAAACAAAAAAGTATAAAACCAATGTTGACACCTAATCTACAACGTTAAGAGAGAAGGCAGAGTGTAAAAAGTTGTAAGGTATTTACTCCAGCAAAAAGGTAAAGATCATAACCTGCCAGGAAGACTAACAGATAAGTTCAAGACCCACCATCAATCACCTGAAGTTGGCTTTTCCAGTTCTGGTTCCAGGGTCATGTGTCATAGGAGCTGTTGTCAAAATGTAAAAGAATAGAAGTCTTAAAAGACACTCAGCAAAATCGTAATAATGAGTAGCCAAATGTCCAGTAAAAAGATAAAAGTCAAGTAAATGGAGTAAAATTTGTAAAAGTAATTGAAGATAAAAGCAAAATGGCAATTAAAACAGAAAATGGTGCAAAAACCAATGCTGACATCCAGTCAACAAAGTTGTAAAGGACTACCTGCAGCAGAATGGTAATGATCATAACCCGCTAAAAAGACTAACAGGTAAGTACAAAAACCACTGTCAGTCACCTGAAGTTGGTCTTTCCAGTCCTGGTTCCGGGTTATGAGTCAATATGGCCAGTACTAAAAAGTAAAGTAGTAAAAGTGTGAAATGATATGTGGCAAAAGTATAGTAACAACTCGCCAAGATGACTAACGAGTAGTTCAAACAGTAACGTCAGTCACCTGAAGTTGGCCTTTCCAGTCCTGGTGTCGAGTTATTTAATGTTCTGGCCATTGTCCAATGTCAAGTCGAATGAGAGAGATTAAAACTGTAAAAAAGGAACCACAATTAAAAAGGTGAAATGAAAAAATATGCAACACTTAAATACGATTAAAAAGATAAATGGGCATTAAAAAATTAAAAACGTCATCAAGGTGGACAGAGTTGTTGGTGATGGTGACTCTGTTACAGATTGACCCTGGGAAAAAATATGTTTAAAAATATTGCTGTCATTAAGAATTGTAACAACGGCAAGAAAGTAAAACATAGCTGATAGTGATTTGAGTGTTACACAAACAACACATTGGTGCATCAGTTCCAGATAAAAGAAAACAATGAGTTAAAAAACTGTGACCAAAGGGTAGCCTAGTGAGAACAACTTCCTCCTTCCAAACTTTATGGAAGCTAGATGGCCAAAGTCCAATATAGGGTTTGATTTGAAAAAGTTTGTTGTCGCATTGCTCACTCCAAGTGGACTGCCAGCTTGCACGGAGCCGTGCCTTGAAGACAACACCATAGTCCATGTATGGAACAGGCAAAGGGGTGATGGTGCCAGAGCAGACAGATTTAGCTGCCATGTCTGTAAGCTCGTTCCCGTGAATACCAACATGGCCTGGTATCCAGAAAAACTGGATAAAAGTAGCTGCTAATGAGAAATAGGCCAAAATATCAGAGAGAATAGGATGTGAGCTAACGTATAGTGATTCCAAGGCAAGTATAGAACTAAGTGATTCAGTATAAATAGTGCAGTTGGAGTACTGCTCAGCTGCAATATGATCCAGGGCAAGAGATATGGCATACAGTTCAGCAGTGAACACAGAAGCTGTAGAGGGGATTCTGTGCACAACTACTGACCCATAGCAAACCATAGCAGAGCCCACTGAATTACCTGATTTGGAACCATCTGTATAAATGGGAACTGAATGATTGTTTGAAAGATATTCATTGAATGAAAGACAGTAGTTCAAAAATGGAGTATCTGCCTTTTTTAGGTGACTGAAAGAAAGGTCACATTTGGGGGCTGTAATAAGCCATGGTGGGATGGGCCGACCAGTGGAATCTGCAATGTGATCCAAGGACAGACCCAATTCATCCAACTGAGCCCGGATGCGACGGCTAAATTGAGCAATGACAGATCGTCTGTTCTGAAAAAGTACTGCCCACAAAGGAAGGAAAACACATTCCCAGGTGGGATGCTTTGGTAAGGAACAAAGTTTCAAAGTATATTGTAAAGATAGTTGCAAACGACGAAGGTGTAGAGAAGGTTCGTGAGATTCAATGTATATGCTTTGAACTGGAGAGGTACAGAAAGCCCCAATGCAGAGTCGAAGTCCTTGGTGATGAATAGGGTCCAGCATCTTTAAGGCAGAGGATCTGGCAGAACCATAGACCATTGAGAATTTTATATGCAAAAACGGCTCGTTTGGGTTCAGAAAATATTTTAAATAGAAGAGCAAACAACGTTTCGACCTTCTTCGGTCATCGTCAGGTTCACAAAGAAAGAGGTAACTGGACGAAAGCTGACCACATGTTTGGAAGGGGTTCTGTAACTGAGTGTCGTAATGTAGAGAGCGGGGTTAGATGTTTGAATATATAATTTTATCTATAATATTAATATAGGTATAATGGCATTCCTTAATATTGGTTTATTTTGGGTTTAAGTTGTTGTATAAATAAGGCTTCTTTAATTTTGCATTTGTTCATGTTTCTTTCTTTATTTAGTATTTCAGTGTTTTCTATGGTTATGTTGTGTTCATTTGACTTGCAGTGTTCGAAAACGTGTGAAGATGACTTTTTATGTTCTTTGAATCTGGTTTCCATTTTTCTACTTGTTTCTCCAATATAGCAGTCGTGGCAGTTATCACAATGTATTTTATAAATAATGTTGGTGTGGTGTTTGTCAGTGTAGTTCTTACATAGTATGGACCTCAGTTTTGTGCCTGGTTTTTGAATAAATTTAGTATTAACTGGAATGTTATATTTTGTTACTAGTTTTTGCCAAATGTTGGTTATTTGTTTGCTGATGTCAGGAATACATGGTATACAGCAGTATATGAATTCGTGATTTTTTCATTTGTGAGATATATTTACTTTTGTTGGTTGATTTTGCTTTCTCTCTAGGTGTCTGCGTATAATGTTTTCTACGGTTTGTGGAGGAAACTTATTGATGTTGATGAAATATTGTTTTATTTTGTCTAATTCATCGTTAAATTTATCTGGTGAGCATAGTTTTATGGCTGTGTTTATCTGGTTTCTTAGTATGTTGAGTTTTTGTTTTGTTTCATGTGCTGAGTCCCAAGGAATGTATAGTCCAGTATGGGTGATTTTTCGGTGGATTTCTGTTTTGAATTGTGTGTCGGTTCTTATAATTTTGAGGTTAAGAAATGATATTTGATTGCTTTCTTCCTGTTCACATGTGAAGTTAATGTTGGGATGTATAGAGTTAATGTGATTGAAAAAATGTGTTCTGTAGATTTGAATCCCGCAACCGTGTCATCTACATATCTGTACCAGTATAGTGGTGGATGTAATGCTGTATTAATTGCTTGTGTTTCAATTTGTGTCATAAAAATATAAAAACATCATAACATTCATATCATAAAAAACATCTAACCCCGCCCTCTACATTACAACACTCAGTTACACAACCCCTTCCAAACATGTGATCATCTTCCGGTCAGTTACCTCTTTCTTTGTGAACCTGAGGATGACCGAAGAAGGTCGAAACGTTGTTCGCTCTTCTAATTGAAACATTTTCTCAACCCAAATGAGCCATTCTCCCAAAAATGGGAGAATAATGAAAGGGAGCAAACTGAGAGATCAATAGCGGTAAAGGACTGACTAGTTGCATGAAAGTAAGTGGAAGAACCAATATTGAAAAGAGAAAGATTGTGATCAGAGAGCATCCATTCTACAGTCTGACCCCTCCCATCAATAATCGCACTTCCCCAGAGGGGATGATGTCCATTAAAATTCCTCAGGATTAGAAATGGAGATGGCAACTGTTCAACGAAAGCATAAAGGTCTGATTGATCATATGTCTCTCCAGGGGACAGGTACAGAGAACAAACAGTGATGGTATGACCCAAGGAAATACGGATGGCTACGGCCTCCAAGGGTGTGTTGAGTGACAAAGACAGGGTGGGCACATGCTGATCAACCAACAGTGCCACCCCTCCATGTACTCGACCATCACACAACCTGTCATTTCTGTGCAGAGAAAACTGCCAAATGGAGACTGTATCAGCAGATTTGAGAAATGTTTCTTGTAAAAAAAGACAAACAGGATGGTAGGAAGCAATCAGCATTTTGATATCATCCAGATTAGAACATAAACCTCGACAGTTCCATTGTATCAAGGTGGCCAATTTTAAGAACGGGTAGGTGAAGTGGCTGTAAAACCCTTCGGTTTACAACCACGTCTTTTTTCTTTACTGTCTTTAATCGGAGGAGGTCTGTCAACCTCCATGGATCCCGCTCCAGGTCAAGTGGGCAGGTTTTTGTTACTGGAAGGGGAATCCAGTGACTGAGGATGCGAACGAATAATTGTTTTGTCTCTTACGGTGAGAGAAAACGATGTATCAGAAGAAATGCCTATATTTGAAACTGAAGGACGTTGATCTTGAGGTTTGTTGGAAGGTATGGGAGGAACAGAGATGGGTGTGGAAGTCGATTCATCAACCTTATTAATCATGGAGGTCAAAAGGCTTTTCATTTGTTTTGAAAACAATTCTCTTGGAGGCACAGAGAGATCTATCTGCACTCCCACTGTAGTTGTGGAATGAAGTGCAGCAGCATATGTCCGAGATGGATTTGGTGATGTAAATATCAAAACGAGGATATTCGTAGGCAGTGTTACTTCGTTGACCCATGGGGGGCCACCCCTCTACAGGAATTCAAGGCCAAAGTGGTGTGTTAGGGTTGGGACCCTCAACCACCAGGATCCTCTCCTCCCTTTCACGGGTTGCCACACATGGCAAACATGTGGGTGGATGTTTAGATCCCAGAGAAGGTAACCAGACAGAACAGAATCTTCCCTGGGAGGTCCCCTCACCACGTATAGGAGTCCACACCGAGGGGACATGAAGTTGAACATTCATTCTAATAATATTACTGTCCAAATCACTGAATGAATAATGAAGATACACATTTTAAGAGAACCTTATTTCTATTTGGAACTTAGCCTAATAAAATCTTATTTCTGGTCACTTTTCTGGAAACCTAACTTGCCAAAGATGATGAGAAGTTGAAGATAATCAAACAAATAAGCTGACACATTATTGTTGTTGTCACAATTGGCTAAGGTTAATGTAGCAAAAAAAAAAAAAAATGCTACGACTAATTATGTAGTTTCAAAATATAGCAAAAAATCACAAGATATTAAGGTTAGTGCAGATAACTTATACCAATACTGATGTAATCAAAAGATGTTAAGGTTAGTGTTGACAGCATGTACTAATATGGATTTATTCCCAAGATGTACACAGCAGATGATAATACTGATGTAATTACATGTTATGATGAATAATGTGCAATAGTTAATTCTTGGACTACAACTTGTGAGTAATGTGTAATGACCTATTATGTATGTAGTTAATTTCTGAAACTACAGTTTTGACAACTTAAATAATTTTATTGACATCCAACAGCCAAACTTCCCAGGTAAAATTACATATTTATATTTTCCAGAAACACCTAAAAACAACATCTTAAACGATTTTTTCAAAGAATTTTCTTACAAAACCATCAAAATAATTTCACAAAACAGAAAACTAAAAAACAACCTTACAAAAAGAGACATTAATTCCATTAAAAACCTAAAACAAGACAGAAACATAAAAATTCTAAAGGCAGATAAAGGTAACGCTATAGTAATAATGAACACTAATGAATACATACAAAAAATGAATAACATCCTATCAGACACGAAAAAATTTAAACCAATACACACAAATCCAACAAAGACACGCAACTGAACAAATTACTACTACAAATGAAAAAAGCCAACACAATTTCACAAACACTTTATTCCTACCTACGTAAAACCGACTCACGCACACCGCAAATATATACGGTATCCCCAAACCTCATAAACCAGATTGTCCATTACGATCAATAATGTCAACATATGAATCGTTTAATAAAAATCTTGGTAAATACATAGCATGGGCATTCTCCAAATATGCAACATCAGCCAGCTCATTCATCAAAGACTCTTTTAATTTCAAGTCTAATCTAAATCAACTAAATCATAAAGCCTTAATGGCCAGTTTCGATGTTATATCCCTCTTTACAGAAGTTCCAACAACAGAAGCCTGCAAGATAGCCTTAGAACTCTATATCCGAGACCCTAACCCAATTATAGACATTCCCAGTAACCAGTTAGCAACCCTCATAGAATTCACCACAATAAAGACAAACTTCATGTTCAACAACCAAAACTATATACAAACAAATGGCCTAAGCATGGGCAGCCCAGTATCACCAGTTCTAGCCAATATTTTTATGACACAAATTGAAACACAAGCAATTAATACAGCATTACATCCACCACTATACTGGTACAGATATGTAGATGACACGGTTGCGGGATTCAAATCTACAGAACACATTTTTTCAATCACATTAACTCTATACATCCCAACATTAACTTCACATGTGAACAGGAAGAAAGCAATCAAATATCATTTCTTAACCTCAAAATTATAAGAACCGACACACAATTCAAAACTGAAATCCACCGAAAAATCACCCATACTGGACTATACATTTCTTGGGACTCAGCACATGAAACAAAACAAAAACTCAACATACTAAGAAACCAGATAAACACAGCCATAAAACTATGCTCACCAGATAAAATTAACGATGAATTAGACAAAATAAAACAATACTTCATCAACATCAATAAGTTTCCTCCACAAACCGTAGAAAACATTATACGCAGACACCTAGAGAGAAAGCAAAATCAACCAACAAAAGTAAATATATCTCATGAATCAAAAAATCACGAAACCGTATACTGCTGTATGCCATATATTCCTGACATCAGCAAACAAATAACCAACATTTGGCAAAAACTAGTAACAAAATATAACATTCCAGTTAATACTAAATTTATTCAAAAACCAGGCACAAAACTGAGGTCCATACTATGTAAGAACTACACTGACAAACACCACACCAACATTATTTATAAAATACATTGTGATAACTGCCACGACTGCTATATTGGAGAAACAAGTAGAAAAATGGAAACCAGATTCAAAGAACATAAAAAGTCACCTTCACACGTTTTCGAACACTGCAAGTCAAATGGACACAACATAACCATAGAAAACACTAAAATACTAAATAAAGAAACAAACATAAACAAATGCAAAATTAAAGAAGCCTTACTTATACAACAACTTAAACCCAAAATAAACCAATATAAAGGAACGCCATTATACATATATTAATATTATAGATAAAATTATATATTCAAACATCTAACACCGCCCTCTACATTGCGACACTCAGTTACACAACCCCTTCCAAACATGTGGTCAGCTTTCGTCCAGTTACCTCTTTCTTTGTGAACCTGACGATGACCGAAAAAGGTCCAAACGTTGTTTGCTCTTCTATTTAAAATATTTTCTGAACCCAAACGAGCCGTTTTTGCATATAAAATTCTCAACAAGTGGGTTTCTTGACATCACTGAGTTTTCTGTTCCATTCTTTTGATACTAGCAA
Organism: Carcinoscorpius rotundicauda; assembly: GCA_011833715.1. Lineage (NCBI taxonomy): Eukaryota > Metazoa > Arthropoda > Merostomata > Xiphosura > Limulidae > Carcinoscorpius > Carcinoscorpius rotundicauda. The sequence continues at coordinate 114,936,851 of CM022391.1, read as the reverse complement.
TGGCATACTTTTGTAAACAGATTATAAAAAAATAATAATTATATATTTATATGGAATATTTCAGTTTCAGTTTTAAAGCACCATAAAAGAAGTTTTTTTTACCAGTTTCTAGAAGTTCCTGGCACTGCTGTTGACTAGTTTTGAGGTTTGTTGTAAGTCTGGTGATGGTCTCTGCTTTCTCCAAAATAGCTTTTTCATAAATTCGTACTTGGTCATCAAGCTTCTGTTGCAAAATCACAGCTTTCTCTGTCTAACATTCAAAGAATATAAATGAATTAATAATAAAACTAATACTGTCAATGCAGCAAATGCTAGAAAAACTTACTTTTGACAATGTAGTGTTACATTTTTTTTTATGTGGATTGAGCGCAACAGAAAGACACAGATAACAGCTTGTATAATTTATTACAGTAAACTATTATATATATATGAGAGATATAACATAAATTATATAATAACAATGACAGATATTCTGTTTCAACCTTCAAAGTTAATTACAATACAAAACGGTACTGGCCTGTGTCTAATAATATGATCTAGAATGAAAGTCCAAAAGTTCAGATCAGAAATCCAAAATTCCGGTCTAGGGTGTGAATTTGGTCCCACGAAGAAATTCCGAAGTTTGAATGGAGAAGTTCAGAGACAATTCACAGTCTAATAAATTCAACGTAGTTCTCTTCACGATGCCTCCGATGAACGTCTCAAACTTGTTGCCTTCCACTTTCTCGGTCTCCCCTAAACAGTTCTACATGTGTTGACTTTCAGTATAACCAATAATATGAATCGTAAAGAATGACGAAATAAAATCACAGCTTCTATAGATCTAACTCTAGTTACAAATCCGAGTTGAATAAACGCACAGCAAACGTTTACAATTTCTCAAACGTTGACAACCTCTTGATTTGAATAAAATTAATAACTGACTCTCTCTCTTCTCCTCGCGTCGTCTGTTTTTATATTAGTAGGCCTACACTTCTTGAACCATTGCATAGCTTCCACAGAACTCCAGAGCAATCTGCGCATCTCTGTTCTTGCACAAGACTCGACGTCTAGACACTAGGCCACCATACATTTCCGTTTACAGTCAAATGATTGATCTACTTAATTCTAGAAATTTCTACATGAATACCAACGTATTTTATTGGTTTAAATTTCAAAACAAGAATATAAACAACAATATGGCATTTCAAATGCTTTATACATAACAGTAGTGAAAATTAAACCACATCAAAAACATCACTTTAAACATGAAGATTTTGCTTTAAATTTATACTTGTGATGAAAAAAAATCTTTAGAAACTTTACACTTCCTTGGTGAATGAAATGAACATTAATAAGTATGCCATATAATTAACCTGCATAAACCACATTCCTGATTTTAATAATTTGCCAATAATTTCACATTAAACGTTCATATTAAAACTTAAAGATACCAACCTGAGCTTCCAACTGATGTTTACACTTATCAATCTCCTCTTTAAGTTCCAGTGTTTCCTCCATATGCTTCTGCTTTAAGCCATTCAATAGTGAATCATGCTGTTCACGAGCTCGCACCAAGCTCTCAGACTGGCCAAGATCTGCCAGCTGCAGCTGAAGGGAGTCAATTGTAGATTCTTGGACTTGAAGTTTTCTTATGAGCTAGAAGAAGTAATATACATCTTTATGGTGTACTCAAGTCATACATAATAAAATAACTGTTCATTTCTTTGATTCATTTTTTTAAATTCCCAGGATTATAAGTAGCAAATGTCAAATTACTAGTCTTCATCAAAACCTACTTGCAATTAAGGCTACCTAAACTAAACAATTTACTAACTCAAATTAATAACCAATGATCCAAGAAAATGAAAGTAAAAGTACAACCATTTGGCAAAAAAATGGTTACCTGCACAAAACAATTATGAAAATAAGTTTTAGTTTTTGAAACATCACAGAACTAATTTAATATAAATTCTTACAAGTACTTTACATGCATCAGTCAGTTTTTTTTAGAAAATGATACAAGATTTGGTGCTAATTCCTAGCCAAACATTGAAATGTAAATTGTATATAAATATACTTTCATTCAGTAATTGAGCTTTAAGAAATTTAATAGTTTTTACAAAATATTCATACATAAGAAAACTAGAGGGGTACCTATGATAAACTGTTTTGATTATATTCATCCTTCGTAAAACATGAAAATGAATCTATATGTCTGTTATAATGAACAAATAGGGATAACTTTTGTAGGACAATGAAGAATAATATTCCACATATGTCAATCAAGTTCATTTAATTATTTTTTACTGCATTACAGAGCAAAACTGTGTGAAAAATCAGTTCACACATTAACAAATAGGGATTTTTTGTGCATATGGCCTTCCTGTGACCTTGATCCTCCAAAAACTAACCAGTTCTACATTGAATCATAGTCCAAATACTGACTTTCATCCAAATCCATTTAGCCATTTTCAAGAAATCTTACTGACAAACTCACATACAAGGGTTGAAAAACATAACCTCCCTCATCATTGGAGATAAAATTCAAGAATGAGCCCAAGGTCTACTAAACCATATAATGACATCAAATAGAAAAGTGATGAACCAAAATATGAAAGAGGCAAGCTGATATAAAGAACACATCACTGAAAGAATACCTGACATTAATTAGATTTCATTCTATAAAATTCACTCTGAATAAGCTGCTTGTTCACAACACACTTTCCTACCTTAATCTAAACTTCATAAAAGTTGCTGTTACTCACATCAAATTGATTAGGAGGAGTCATAAGAACCAAAATTCATTTTTCCAGATAGAATAGTTAAATTACTGTCTATCCATTATTATAGGGGTGCAAAGGGACCATAAAGAAATGGGTGCCATAAAACTTGTAAGTATAGTGAGTGTTGGAATAACAAGTCTAAAGTAAAGATGTAGTATGGGATTACCTAGCCTAAAGAGAAGAGCATAGAATGTATCATGAAAGCGAAAATATTGATTCAATTTTAAACTTAAATAGTTCATGAATTAAGCTATTTTCTGTAATATCACAAATGTTTTTTTGATAAAAAAAATAAACCTCTTTAATCAATCAATACTCTTGTAATTACAAGAAAGCCACTTGAAGTAAAAATTTATTCTCAAGACAGGTGGTATATGGGTATTAGCACTTTAATTAAAATAAAGTACAGAACAACATCTTCATGTTATCAGAGAGCATTTTCAAACTCTACCTTTTCACACCAAAATGGGAATTGGTAGGAAAAATGAGCTTCTGTATCAAAATCTGTCCCCACTTGCTCACATTTTCAATGCAACTAACACCACATTTGCTGGAAACCAATATTCAGTAGATAGTAGGAAGGTGGACAGAATGACATTTCTGGTCCAAAACCTGATGACAATGGGTATGAAACTTGTAGTCCCTGATAAAGAAAAATCTTCAGCCACACAAAAGTAGTAAGACATGCACTCCAGATCCACCCAGAAATAGTGTTTAGAAGTAGGAAGTGTAAGGCTAGCTGTGTGCTAGTCAAGAAAAATGCATGTATGAGTGGAGGTATTACATACTATTTACCATTAGATTTTTATGAAAGTTGTGAATGGAACAATACTTGCTGGATTTCAGTAAAGTTTTACAATACCATCATAAAATCTCATTCTAAGTTGTGCCCCCCAGTGGCTCAGCTGTATGTCTGCGGACTTACACACTAAAATCTGGGTTTCGATACCCGTGGTAGGCAGAGCAAAGATAGCCCATTGTGTAGCTTTGTGCTTAATTCAAAACAACAACATTCCAAGTTGTAATAGAACAATACATACTGAACTATAGTAGTTTCAAGAACTAGTAATAAAATCTGTTAATCACCTGAAAACTAATGTAGTCCACAGTGAAATGTTTAAAAACTATAATTCAGTGCAAATTATGACTAAACATTTAATGTGCTAGAGTTGCAGATTTCATTTTGTCTTGATTAACATGAAATAATTGTGAATAGAAGGTACTCAACATACACTATTTTAGTGACATAACAAGCATCTGTTTTTAATAATTATAATAAAAAATAATCTTCCAACGTGTAGAAAGATCACATCAGTACTGACTATATCCATATTGAACAAATAAAATATAAATCTTTCAGAAATACCTTTCTTTTCATCTCAGTATTACCCTCCACTACATATTTAACTAGCCATAACACAGCCTCCAAATTCATTTATTCTTATCTCAGAAAATTATTTGATAACTTCTTATGTAAGCCCAAAATATTTCAATGTAAAATTCATACAATTTAGTCAAGAACACAGCAAAACTCAAATAAATAATTCCTGTTCTCTTGGTGATGTTATTAAGCTAATTGAAAATGTACATGTATGTGTCATGCTCATGGAAATTTGTCACTGATGGCTTTCTACAAAACTTTAATACTTTCTCTACTATCTGTAGCAAAATTTCATAAAACTTTCAAATTAACACCAACCTCTTGTTTAGCCTGATTTTCATTTTCCAACTGAGTTTCCTGTGCTACATTAATTCCCTCTAAGGATCTATTTTCTTCCTCCTTATCTGCCAATAGTTGTTGAGCTTGTTGCAGACTGAAGAACAAACTTTCCTTATCACCTGAAAATATGATTAAATGGATCATTAGACATTTTTATCAAACATAAATATATTCTTGTTCCTCAGCAGAAAATACATAAAAGATGGCCTGGAAAGAATTAATCATTTACAGTTGTGTACATTTATTGACTTGTTATTTTATAAAGCAATAGTTTTGTTCTTACAAACAGTCCACTTTTTCTAATCATGAATTTATTCTGTAATTCTTGCCTATTCCAAATTGCTCAGTCTTCTTAAGTGACTGTGTTCTAGGTTTATCTCTGAAGTTACCTCAATAATAAAGATTTTTCATATAATGGTTCAATAATTTTAAATATTTATTCTGTTAATATTGAAAAACAGATTTGTAATTTTTAAAATTTCATATCTTAATATATTCATTCCATTCATAAGGTTAACTATCAACACAGAAAAAAAATTTGCCTGTCAATTCTAATAATTCCATTTTACTCATAACAGCAGTCAGTTTATATTGACAAAAAATTTACCTTTTGTCAGAAACTTTGAAAGTTTATCAAAATTCCAAATTCAATTTATTTTTACCATATTATGAAGAAAAGTGGTTAAACAGTTCAAACCATTATACCATAAAAGATATGTTTACAATACTTTTGTAGTTTCTAAGAATAAACTTATGTTCAAAATTTTCTGGAAAAGCAACACAATATCAGATTTACAGTTGAAGAACAAGCAAGTAATAGTTTTTCTTTCTTAGATATGAAAATTGTAAACGTAGGTACAAGTTTTAACATTAAGTGTTATCATTAGCCAACTTACACAAAAGAGTATTTTTATTCTGATAGTTTTCTTATCTTTTGAATTAAAAAAAGCCTAATCAATAACTTAATTAATCAGATTTATAACATAGATAGTTTCTTTTCCTCTTTCCATGAAAAATACAAAACGTAAAGGTTGTTTTACAAAAAAACTATACAATTACACTTTCTATACTTCAAAAATTAGTAAACAGACTGAAAACAAATAAATAGTTTATTATATTTTACTATGTTTATGCAACTTTCAATTGTCTAATATAGTTACAGGCTTACATACAAATTTTCATTTTTTTCTTCTTTCACACTTTACATATATTTATTTCAGTTATTCTAAAAATGATAATCCCAAATTTTCATTAATTGGTTTTTACAACAATAGATACTACACTGAAACCTCTCTGACAAAGACAGGTGAAATATGGTTCAAAATATGATAAAAATTAGCAATAGATAATGTTTACATTTCTATATATTGTTTCTCTCAAATCCTAGCAACTAAGAGCAGAAACTAACATTAAAGTAAGTATTATAATGACTTCACTAACCTTGTAATAAAGTCATCTGATGTTTAAGAATGCGAATTTCTCTTAATGCACCTTCTTTGAACTGTTCCAACTCAGATGTAATCAGTTGAAGTTCTCGACTCCGAGCTTTATACAGTATTTGAAGTTGAAGCACATCATTCTTTTCTATCATAAAACAACACTATCACCATTAAAGTATACAGTACTTTAGGATATTAAAATAAAAACTTCAATACCACAATTTACTATCAAAATGAAAATATTTGACACTATTATTAAATTACTTGGAAAATCTTAACACTATGAGCAACAATTCAGTTTATTAGATTTTACTGACTAATTAAAGTTTAAATAAAACTAGTAGTACAAATCAACTTCAATGCCCATGTTTTCTAACATAAATAATGAAGAGTGATTTTCAAAACTCTTATTTTCCATGAAACTTGATAATACTGAAAATACAACATGTTATCATAACACATCTCTCTCACTCACAATGGACATTTTAATTTCCAAAAAACGTTTATTTTCACTGGCTGTTAACAACATGTTTATATTTTATTAACATCTACTAGAAAAGATTTCTGAATAAATCCTTCCTTTCAGAAGCTGCAAACTACATGTTTATATTGTGTTAACATCTACAAAACACTCCTGTTTAAGTCCTTCCTTTCAGTAACAGTTAAAAACATAATATTTTGTCAACACCTGGTAGAGAAGACTCCTGTGTAAGACTTTCATTTAAGTAGCTACAAAGTACCCGTTTATATTTTTGTCAACATCTAGTAGAGAAGACTCCTGTGTAAGTCCTTCATTTAAGTGGCTAGCTATATGTTTATATTTTAACATGTAGAAGAAACAACTCTTTTGTAAATTTCTCCTTTCACTAGCTATTAACTACGTGCATATTTTGTCAACATCTGATACTGATGACTCCTGTGGAAGTCTTCCTTTTAAATAGCTGCTAAATACCTGTTTACATTTTGTCAACATCTGGTAGAGAAGACTTATGTGCAAGTCCTTCCTTTAATTAGCTGCTAATTACATCTTTATATTTTGTCAAAATCTGCTTGTGAAACTGCTGTATAAGTTCTCCCTTTAATTGGCTGTTAAATACGTTTATTTTTTGTTGACCTTAGGTGGAGAAGACTCCTGCATTAGCCTTACCTATTTTATTTTGTACACTACAGCATTACAGTAATAACACTTAAGCCCATCATTAAAACTAATTTTTTAAATAAATTCCTGTGAAAGAACGACATCTCATTTTTTCTTTATTATTATGGCTTTCATCAATGTTTAGTCCTAGTTTAAAACTCTCTTTATAGATGGAATTAATAACCCTTGCAAACAAGCCAAAAAGCACTAAATTATATTTTCAAAAAAATTCCCTTTTCCCATTGAACTGATCCCATAAATCCAGCCTTCTCATCTTTATGTGTCAATTCCTAGCATTCAGCCTCACTGATCTACAGATAATTTCATCTCCACCATTAAGTTGCTGCACTATCCCCAATAGAATTAAGTTGTGATGGCCTTTTTCTTTAAACATCTTTATCAATCTTTTGTACTTATCACCTAGCTCTTCTGACCTATGCTTCCCTACATTATCAGACTATAAGTATACTATTAAGGCTGTATCACTGAAGGCAATTTTCACAATTTCATTTGCTCTATCACTTATGCTATCTCCTCCCACTCTTGGATAGAATAATTTAATTACTGTGTCTCAAATTACTTTAAAAACAATTTGATTCAAGCCATACTAAAGAATCACCTATAATATAAAAACCTGCTAATGTTTTTCATTCCCATATACATCTGTCCCTTTTCTTCAATTCTTCATTTACATAAAATAAAGGCTGAAATCTGTTACTAAAAAGATCCTGCTCATCACAATTAAATCCAGTATTTCCATCCTTATTAGCAACTAGTAGAAATGATAGTCTACAATCAGCTATTTGTTCTAGTTACTAATTCTAGTTATTAATCATAGTATTCGTATCTCATACAATCAACAGTCCTCTACTGGACCTTCACTTCAATGTTTGACAGAAGATGTGTGCACCAGAGAAATGGGGAAGGGTGGAAAGTGTGAATGGAGATAGGCTATCAGAAATACATTTTCAGTATAGAAAAATTATAAATTCCAATACAGCTCTCACCTCCTTTCACAAGACAAGCTACAGCTCCACACTGAGAAAGAAGAGGGACCAGTGTGAGGGAATAATATAAAGCAATTTTAGAAAAGTCTGAAGAATAACCCTGATCCTGAGAGAAAAAACTTCAAAGGGAACCACACCACTTCTCAGATAGTTATACTATTTGCCCATGTGTAAAAATTCATGAAACAAAAGGGTAGAAATTGTGAGATGTAAATGGATAGGGCACATCAGACTTTACTTGTCAAGTCAACTAGCCCAAGAACCTCATCTGAAGATACTGACATCCAAGTGAAGGTAGAATGAGGACCATACCATCTTCATTTTCAACCTAAGAATTAGAATTTAAGATCTTCACCAGTTTCTGGGTAAAACACAAGATCAACACCCAACAGTAATCTGGGACTAATCATTTAACATTAGCAACGAGAGGACAGATTCAATTTGTACAACACCTCAACACTGGGAACTGATGTTCACAAAGATAGACCAACAGCAAGTGGTGTGTAATGTATAACAGGAGGCAACATCAATCTTCAAGTGATGAAAGAACTCACTGTACATGAAAATGAATAGCAAGAGAACACATCTACCAGTATGGCAAAATAACAACTCTGCATTAGTGTATATAGTGTCAGGAAGTTACTTCAGTTGGTGAGATGACAGCTCAACTCACATGATTGTGTGTATAGGGTCAGGAGACCTTGTCATCTAAAAAGGTGGAGGATCAACTCATAATCGTGTGTATAGGGTCAAGAGGTCTTGTGATTCAGGAAGGTGTGGATCAACTCATGTGATTGCACATATAGGGTTAGAAGGCCATGTCATACAGGAAGGTGACAGATCAACTTCAACTTCTGTGATTGTATAGGGTCAGACAGCCACGCCATCTACAAATGTGATGGATCAACTTCTGTGATTGCATAAATAGTGTCAGGAGGCTACATTGCACCTACACCAGCAGAACACCATCACCCTACTCTTGACTGAATGATTAGATGGTTGGTTATTTGGTGTTTTCTGGTACATAGCAACTAGGCTATCTGTGCCAAATATTCGGTAAAAAGAAAAGTTAAAGTTTGTAAAAAGGAATTAAGGTAAAATAAAACAAAGTTTAATTTTAAAATTGAAAACACAAGTAGCATTAATTCCAATTTAAAAATTAATTTACAGCAGTAAAAGAAAAGTAAAACAATTCTAGTTTTAAAATACTTTCTGTAGCATAATTTTAATTATTATAACTCACCAGAATTACTAACAGGTAAGTTCAAACATCAGCATTAGTCACCTAAAGTTGGCATTTTTAATCCTGGTTTTGAGTTACTTGACATGATGGCTATTTTCTAATTTCATATTGAACTAATTGTAGTTCAGTTTGTAAAAAAAAAAGTAGTTAGAAACAAAGTCTAATTTATGAATTAGAATTTCAAATAGCATTAAAAATGCCAATGGCCTTTTAAACACCAAAGTATTTCTGAAGTGGACAGAAATAAACCTTGGGACAAAACGTATAAAATGGTGGCATCGTTAAGAGTCCAGATAAAAGAAAACAATGGGTTAAAAAATGTGGCCAATGCATAGTCTGGTGAGGGCAACTTGCTCTTTACAATCTTCATGAAAACAAGATGGCCAAAGTCCAATCGAGGGTTTTATGAGGAAAAGCTTGTTTTCACCTTGCTCACTCCAATATGACTGCCAACTGCTATGGAGCCGAGCCTTGAATACAGGACCATAGTTCACATAAAGAACAGGCACAGCAGTGAAGGTGCTAGAGCAGACAAATTTAGCTGTGGTGTCAGCAAGCCCATTACTGCAAATACCAACATGGCCTGGTATTCAGAAGAACTGGATAGAAGTAGATGTTAAAGAGAAATGGGCCAGTCAGTTTTGAATATTGGCAAGAACAAAGTGAGAACTAATGTGAAGTAATTCCTGGGCCAGTAGAGTACTAAGGGAGACAGTATAAATAGTGCAGTTTGAGTACTGCTTAACTTCTATGTGATCCAGGGCATGAGAAATGGCATACAGTTTGACAGTAAACAGAAACTGTAGAGAGGATTCTGTGTGAAACCACTAAACAACAACAAACCATGACAGATCCCACATGATCACCTGATTTTGAACCATCCATATAAATGGGAATGAAGCAGTGCTTTAGAAGATGTTCAGTAAATAAAAGATGGTACTTCCAATTGGGAATATCTGCTTTTCTCAGATGACTTAAAGAAAGGTCACATTTGGGGATTGTAAAAGGCCATGGTGGGATGGGCTGACCAATGTATACATCAATGGTATCCAAGGACAGACCCAATTCATCCAACTGTGCCTGGACACAAAGGCAAAAAGGAACCATGCTGTTCTGAAAAAGCATGGCACACTGAGGAAGGAAAGCACATCTCCAAGTGGGACGCTGTGGTAAGGATCAAACTTTTGAAGAATACAGCAAAAACAGCAGAGGTGTAGAGAAGGTTCATGAGACTCTGTGTACAAGCTATGGATTAGGGAAGTGTGAAAAGTTCCCATGCAGAACCAAAGTCCCTGATAACAAATGAGGACCAGCATCATCAAGGTCAAGGTCCTGGCAAAGCCATAGATCAAAGACCCATAGTCTAGTTTTGATCAAATAAAAGCAAGAAATATCTTTAGTGCAGAATATCGATCTGCTTCCCCATGTGGTGGAAGAGAGAATATGGAAATATTCAGTGCTCTTAGCTCACAGCTGCTTGATTTGTGATATAAAGGTCAGCTTACAGTCATAGATAAACCCCAAGAACTTTGTCTCAGGGACCACAGGAAGTACAGCTTTACCAACACAGAGTTCGGGATGAGATGTGGAAATCATCGACATAGAGCCCATTTGCAAAAGTAAGGAGGAGTTGTTCAGTGATGGCATTAATCTTTATATTGAAAAGTGTGGCATTCAAAACACAGCCCTGAGGGACCCCAAGTTCCCACAGGAAAGAATGAGAAAGTGTCAAACCCACACAAACTTGAAATTGCCTGTCCATGAACAAGTTTTAATAAACATGGGCAAATGACCATGTAAACCACATAACTGGAGGTCTCACAAAATGCCATACCTCCACATAGTATCATAAGCCTTCTCAAGATCAAAGAATACTAACACAAGATGTTGTCACTTGAGAAAGGCTTCTCTGATTGATAGTAAAGACCAAAACGGGATACAATGGGAAACTGTTTGGAATTTTGAGCAAAGCTGCATGAGGGTTATCTGTACTAGTTATCCCTAATTTAGCAGTGTAAGACAAGAGGGAAGGCATTTGGTCATCACCACCCATTACCAATTCTTGGGCTACTCATTTACCAATAGCTAGTGGGATTGACCATACATCATATACCCCCAAGGCTGAAGGGGCAAGCATGTTTCGCGTGATAAGAATTTGAAACCATGACCTTCATATGACAAGTCAAGCACCCTAACAACTTTGCTATGCCAGGCCTCTAACAATGTATAAACAACCCCAAGTACATAAAACAGATTACAAACACTGGTATCTAGAAAAGGATAGGAAAGCTGACTGAAAATCATTTTAAAAGAATGAAAAGCAATGACAACGAGGCTTGTGGATAGAAGTATGAAGTTTTTCATGAAAGGGACTAATATAAAACTTAATAATAAAGTGACAGAGGGAAGGCAAATTAAATCTATAAACTTTTTCCTGAAGCAGAGAATGGGAAAAAACAAATGATACAGAAGAGTAAGAAAAAACATAAATGAGAAATCACATCCAGAAAGACATTTTAAGGTAAAGGGAAGATGGAAACTAAAATAAATTCAAGTGGGAGGAAGAATCAGTCAAATATGTTGTCCACTTAGTTATTCTCAAATGGAAGGGAGAAGGAGGCCCAGTATACATCAGGAAACCTAAAACACACTGAATGAAAGCTGTAATGTCCTCTACAATCAATATGCTCCAGTTGCCACTGTAGAACGGAGTCCTATTTTCATAACTTCATCACTTTCATATGACAAATTTGAAGACATTATCTCTTCAGAACTCATTGTAATTATTCAATTCTTCTGAAACCAAAAGCTATGGTAAAACAAAATGTTATTTTGATGAATGCCAATCTCAGTAAATTGAATGTAGGTGTTGTAAATACCTTTATTCAAAGTAATGCCAAGGAAAAGAGTGAAATTATTGCTACTATAAGAGCTCAAGGAGAATTACTACACATGGAGGCAGTGTTACCCACCTACTGGAGGATGGCTATTGTCACACAATAAAATTATTCATCAGAATAGTTCACATTAAACATGTGAATATTAGAGAAAGTTAACTGAAGGTTAATAGGCAGATATATAAGGGACATAGCTATTTTGTGTGTTGATTTGAGGTATCATCTTGGAGTTGTGCCACTGTCTATAAGCAAATAACTCATATGTTGATAGAGTGAACATTGGTTCCAGTTTGAACCACATTTTAATTGAAAGAAATATTTATTAAACTGATAAAGTATAAAAACTGCTACCAATCGAAATATCAATCTTTTAGTGAATATATCTGTGAAAGAAGGGTAGCATCAAGCAACACCTTGATACACAGGTCCACACATTAAAAACTACAGAACAAACTAGACATTTGCTTTGGCTTGTCACAGAAACCAACTGAATGCAATGGTAATTAAAATTTTAAATCAGACAATGTGCCATGATTTTAAAATCAAATACTTCAGTTGTTTATCAGCAGTTTTCTTTTTATATAAAATCTCCATCGTTGATGTTATTCACAAGAAAATTATTAAAATAAAAAAACAAAATTTCAAACTTTTTCTTTACGTTTTTCTTATCATTGCACTTGGTGTTATTTATAATTAACTACAGCTTTTTACACAGGGCTTGCTGCATGCCACCATTAACTTTGAGAGCTATAGAAAATTTAATACGAAATTAGATCATGCTTCATTGAAAAGCCTAAAAAAAATAAGTTTTCTACATCTTCTCACATCATTAGAAATAAATATATGTATACATATCATTTACACTTCTCTGACACAATTTATCTATAATATTTATTTTGGTACTATTAACCAAAAAAAATTTACAAAACTGAGGAGACCCATTTTTTTAAAATCAAACAACATAAACCATATGAATTACTTTAAAATCGACAAAAAATATCACTTATTCTTACTTAACAGGTTCAAACTGAGAGCAAAATGTTTACTTTTTGCAAGAGAAAGCAAAATTTTAATGTCTTCACCTACATTGCCAAATCTGTATCTTTTAACCTTTAGTGTTAAATACACCTAAATATTCCTACTTAATGGAAAGAGTCTTTTCATCTTTATAAAGTGTACTGCAGCAGAGATGATGTAACTTACTTATGAACACATTTCTACAAGGAAACATAGACAGATAATGTTTTATCACAGAATCTGTTATGTTATTTAATGGCATGTGTGAAATAACTGAGTGTGTGTATTGCCAATTATTTGCAGTAGAACATTTTATTCTCATTTTACTATTCTTCAAATATAAAACCACAATCTTACCTCTTTCACTGGACAAAACTGGGAATTTATCTTCAACACCAAATGAACCATCTGTTAAACTTCTTTCTTCTCCTACACCATTTCTTCTAACGTAATCAACTTTTTCATTCATGTTAAAATTTCCCTCATTTTGGCAAAGAATGGCTAACTGTTGGTTATCATTATGTTTTGTTTCCAATTTACTGATGAAAAGGTCTTTTTCCTTGTGATTTCCTTCTGTAAATCCATTCATTTCAAAATGATTAAACATGTCACTGAATTTGGGATTGTTAAATGTACCTGTCGTACAGTTTTCTTCAGTTCTATATTCCAACAAGTCACTTCTGTTGTTATCTGACATAATCTGTTCTACACATTGCCTTTCATTATCAGAACTGTTTTCCCTAATGAAATGTCCTTCCTCACCATACTTTCTCTCAGACAAGGAACCATGTTTCTCACAGGTACTACCCGGTTCAAGTTGACTTTGCTCAGAAACCACATGTTCATCTTCTGGTAATCCTTCAGCTAAATAATAACCTTGAGGATAGTATCTCAAATAAGATGGAGAACAATCCTTGAAATAATAAAGAACACATGATAAAAAAGTAAACTTACTATATATATATATATATATAAAATCCTTTCTTTTAAAACAACAACCACAGTACAAATATGTACCAAGCTATTAATTGGATCTTTCTGTTGATTGACAGATGGCTTAGAGATTTAACTGAGTATATATCACAACACTAGTATATAACACATTGCTCCAGTACTCAACAGGACTTATCATCTACTCTACTTCTGAAGTGCAAACTCTTTCCCAGAATAAAAGCATCTTGGTGTAACAGTTGATCAGTCTCTTAAGCCATCCAAGCAGCATGCTGTTGTTAGTGTCAGAGAAAGTACATAACACTGAATATGATTTTAAAAGTATTATAATTTCATTGTATGGATCACTGGTTAGGTCACATTTGAAATACTGTGTTCAGTTTTTAGTTCCATACCTCAGGGATAACATAAATGAATGCTGGAAAGAGTTCAGAGAAAGGCTACTAGAATGATACCTGGAAAGCATAGGTCACCATATGAAGAGATATTTAGATATCTGAATTGGTTTTATCTTGATTGATTGATTTAATGTTTTATGGCACAAAGCAACGAAGCTATCTGCACCAGACATCTGGTAAAAATGTAAAAAAAAATAAATGTAGTAAAAGACATAAATGGAAATAAAGGTAAAACAAAAAAGTATAAAACCAATGTTGACACCTAGTCTACAACGTTAAGAAAGAAGGCAGAGTATAAGAAGTTGTAAGGTATTTACTCTAGCAAAAAGGTAATGATCATAACCCGCCAGGAAGACTAACAGGTAAGATCAAGACCCACCGTCAGTCACACGAAGTTGGTCTTTCCAGTCCTGGTTCTGGGTTATGTGTCATAGCAACCAGTATCAAAATGTAAAAGAATAGAAGTTTTAAAAGACACATAGCAAAATCACAATAATGAGAAGCCAAATGTCCAGTAAAAAGATAAAAGTCAAGTGAATGGAGTAAAATTTGTAAAAGTAAATGAAGGTAATAAACAAAACAGCAATTAAAACAGAAAATGATGTAAAAATCAATGGTGACATCCAGTCTTCAAAGTTATAAAGTATTTACTCTAGAAAACGGTAATGATCATAACCCGCCAGGAAGACTAACAGGTAAGTTCAAGACCCACCGTCAATCACCTGAAGTTGGACTTTCCAGTCCTGGTTCCAGGTTATGTGTCATAGCAGCTATTATCAAAATATAAAAGAATAAAAGTTTTAAAAGACACTCAGCAAAATCGTAATAATGAGTAGCCAAATGTCCAGAAAAAGATAAAAGTCAAGTAAATGGAGTAAAATTTGTAAAAGTAAATGAAGATAAAAGCAAAACGGCAATTAAAACAGAAAATGGTGCAAAAACCAATGTTGACACCCAGTCAACAAAGTAGTAAAGGACTACCTGCAGCAGAATGGTAATGATCATAACCCGCTAGGAAGACTAAAAGTATAAAAACCACCATCAGTCACCTGAAGGTGGTCTTTCCAGTCCTGGTTCCGGGTTATGAGTCAATATGGCCAGTACTAAAAAGTAAAGTAATAAAAGTGTGAAACGATATGCGGCAAAAGTAAAATAACAACTCGCCAGGACGACTAACCAGTAGTTCAAACAGTAGCATTAGTAACCTAAAGTTGGCCTTTCCAGTGCTGGTGTCGAGTTATTTAATGTTCTGGCCATTGTCCAATGTCAAATTGAATGAGAGAGATTAAAACTGTAAAAAAAGAGCCACAATTAAAAAGGTGTTATGAATAAATATGCAACACTTAAATGAGATTCAAAAGATTAATGGCCATAAAAAAATTAAAAACGTTATCAAGGTGGACAGAGTCACCATCACCAATAACTCTGTCCAATGTTACAGACTGACCCTGGGAAAAAATATGTTTAAAATATTGCCGTCGTTGAAAATTGTAACGATGGCAAGAAAGTAAAACATGGCTGATAGTGATTTAAGAGTTACACAAACTACACATTGGTGCATCAGTTCCAGAAAAAAGAAAACAATGAGTTAAAAAACTGTGACCAATGCGTAGACTAGTGAGAACATCTTATTTCCTTCTGAACTTTATAGAAGCTAGATGGCCAAAGTCCAATTCTGGGTTTCATTTGAAAAAGTTTGTTGTTGCGTTGCTCACTCCAAGTGGACTGCCAGCTGGCACGGAGCCGAGCCTTGAAGACAACACCATAGTCCATGTACAGAATAGGCATAGGGGTGATGGTGCTGAAGCAGACATATTTAGCTATCATGTCTGCAAGCTCGTTCCCGTGAATACCAACATGGCCTGGTATCCAGAAAAACTGGATTGAAGTAGTTGCTAATGAGAAATGGTCCAGTCGGTTTTGAATATCAGCAAGAATAAGATGTGAGCTTGCATGTAGCGATTCCAAGGCAAGCATAAAACTAAGCGAATCAGTATAAATAGTGCAGTTGGAGTACTGCTCAGCTGCAATATGATCCAGGGCAAGAGATATGACATACAGTTCAGCAGTGAACACAGAAGCTGTAGAAAGGATTTTGCATGCAAATTACTGACCCATAGCAAACCATAGCAGAGCCCACTGAATTACCTGATTTGGAACCATCTGTATAAATGGGAACTGAATGATTGTTTGAAAGATATTCATTGAATAAAAGATGGTACTTCCAATCTGGAGTATCTGCCTTTTTTAGGTGACTGAAAGAAAGGTCACATTTGGGGGCTGTAATAAGCCATGGTGGGATGGGCCGACCAGTGGAATCTGCAATGTGATCCAAGGACAGACACAATTCATCCAATTGAGCCCGGATGCGAAGGCCAAACTGAGCAATGACAGATCATCTTTTCAGAAAAAGTACTGCCCACAGAGGAAGGAAAACACATTCCCAGGTGGGATTCTTTGGTAAGGAACGAAGTTTTGAAGTATATTGTAAAGATAGTTGCAAACGGCGAAGGTGTAGAGAAGGTTCATGAGATTCAATGCATATGCTTTGAATTGGAGAGGTACTGAAAGCCCCAGTGCAGAGTCGAAGTCCTTGGTGATGAATAGGGTCCAGCATCTTTAAGGCTGAGGGTCTGGCAGAGCCATAGTCGAGTTTTGATCGAATAAGAGCACGATATACCTTTAACACTGAATAGCAATCTACCCCCAACTGGTAGAAGAGAAAACATGGAGGATGTTCAGTGCTCCTGTGCATTTGACCCGAAGCTGCTTTAAGTGTGGTATAAAGGTCAGTTTACGATCAAAGATAAGCCCCAAGAACTTGGTCTCCAAGGCCACTGGCAGCAAAACTTCACCGATATGAGGTTCAGGAGCAGGGTGAATATCCCGTCGACAGCAAAAGTGCATGCATACAGTTTTAGAGAGAGAGAAATTAAAGCTGTTCGTCAGAGTCCACTTCCATACACGATTGAGGGCAGTTTGTAGTTGCCGTTCAATATATCTCATGTTTGACATGAGATGTGAAAGTCGTCAACATACAGCCCATTCGCAACAGGGAGAGGGAGATGTTCAGTGATGGCATTTATCTTTATACTGAAGAGTGTGGCACTCAATACACAGCCTTGAGTGACTCCAAGTTCCTGTACAAAAGAAGGGAAAGTGTCGAACCCACACAAATTTTTAATGAACATGGGTAGATGGCCACGTAACCCATATGTATGGAGGTCTCGCAAAACGCCATACCTCCATGTTGTGTTGTAAGCCTTCTCTATGTCAAAGAATATTGATACAAGATGTTGGCAGTTGAGAAAGGCTTCTCTGATAGATGTTTCAAGACGAATTAGGTGGTCTGTGGTGGAGTGCTGTCGACAGAACCCACACTGGGTAGGCGAGACGAGGTTGTTTGATTCAAGGAACCAAACAATACGAGCATTTACCATCCTTTCTAAGGTCTTACATAGACAGCTCGTCAAAGCAACTGGACGATAGTTTGAAGAAATCTTCGGATCTTTCCCTGGCTTAGAGAAAGGTAAAATAATAGCCTTGCGCCAGGCATCAGGAAAAACATTCTCCTGCCAGATCCAGTTGAAGACAATCAGAAGGACATCAAGAGAAGCAGGAGATATATGGTGCAGCATGTCATAATGAACATCATCAGGTCCAACAGATGTACTGGCAGACCGATGAAGGGCCGTTTTTAGTTCCACCAGGGTAAAGGGACTATTATAGTCAAAGAAACAGTCAGTTTGAAAGAAAAGAGGTGATCACTCTGCCTGAGTCTTGATGGCCATGAAGGTGGAGGAACATGCAGAAGTGCTGGATACCCAGCAAAAGCTTTCACCTAGAGTGTCAGCAATGCTCTGGACATCAGTCACCTCCTGACCATCAGAGAGTAAGATCGAGAGGCGGACAGAATTGCAGTACCCATTAACCTTTCGAATCCTGTCCCATATGATCTTGTAGTAGAATATATGCAAGTTGTGAACTTAATCCAAGATTCCTTCTGGCTTTGATGTCTTACCCACATAGCATGTGCACGGACCCGTTGGAAAGTGTAGGATATCTAAGAAAAGTATCCCAGGCCCGTTTTTGAGCCTTCCATGCTAAGTGGCAAGCAGGATTCCACCACGGACAAAGATATCGTGGAAAACGTGTCAATGTTTTTGGAATACACTGACCAGCTGCATGTAAAATACAGTCAGTTACCGCTGCTACACAGTCATCTATTGATGGCTGATTTACAAAGGCAAGATCAAGTTCTGCGAGAGCAGTGAAAGTGGACTAGTCTGCCTGATCCAGCTTCCACCAGGGCACGCGAGTAGGGTGGCATCGACCACGGTCAGTATCTCTCAAAAGGATTGGAAAATGATCACTGCCTAGTGGAATATTGTCGACCCTCCATGAAAAATGGGAGAATAATGAAGGGGAGCAAACTGAGAGATCAATAGCAGTAAAGGACTGACTAGGTGCATGAAAATAAGTGGAAGAACCCCTATTGAAAAGAGAAAGATTGTGATCAGAGAGCATTCGCTCTACAGTTTGACCCCTCCCATCAATAATCGCACTTCCCCAGAGGGGATGATGTCCATTAAAATTCCTCAGTATTAGAAATGGAGATGGCAACTGTTCAACGAGAGCATAAAGGTCTGATTGATCATATGTCTCTCCAGGGGACAGGTACAGAGAACAAACAGTGATGGTATGACCCAAGGAAACACGGATGGCTACGGCCTCCAAGGGTGTGTTGAGTGACAAAGACAGGGTGGGCACATGCTGATCAACCAACAGTGCTACCCCTCCATGTACTCGACCATCACACAACCTGTTATTTCTGTGCAGAGAAAACTGCCAAATGAAGACTGTATCAGCAGATTTGAGAAATGTTTCTCATAAAAAAAGACAAACAGGATGGTAGGAAGCAATCAGCGTTTTGATATCATCCAAATTAGAACACAAACCTCGACAGTTCAATTGTATCAACGTGGCCAATTTTAAGAACGAGTAGGTGAAGTGGCTGAAAAACCCTTCGGTTTACGACCACGTCTTTCTTCTTTACTGTCTTTAATCGGAGGAGGTCTGTCAACCTCCATGGATCCCGCTCTGGGTCGAGTGGGCAGGTTTTTGTTACTGGAAGGGGAATCCAGTGACTGAGGATGCGAACGAATAATTGTTTTGTCTTTTAAGGTGAGAGAAAACAATGTATCAGAAGAAATCCCTGTATTTGAAACTGAAGGACATGGATCTTGAGGTTTGTTGGAAGGTATGAAACAGAGATGGGTGTGGAAGTCAATTCATCAACCTTATTATCCACAGAGGTCAAAAGGCTTTTCATTTGTTTTGAAAACAATTCTCTTGGAGGCACAGAGAGATCTGTCTGCACTCCCACTGTAGTTGTGGAATGAAATTCAGCAGCATATGTCCAAGATGGAGTTGTGGACAGCAATTTCCGAGCCTCAGGATAACTAATGTTATGTGTCGTTTTCAAACGCTGCACCTCTTTTTTCTCCAACCATTTTGGGCAAGAATGAAAGTAAGAGGGGTGAGAACCATTGCAGTTTACGCAATGTGGGTTCATGTCACAGTCATAGGCATCATGGTCCTTGCCCCCACAACGAGCAGATGTCAGGGAACCACGACAAGATGTCTTTGAGTGGCCAAATCTCTGACATTGGAAACATCAAAGAGGGTTTGGAATGTATGGTCGAACCCTGCAAATGAGATAACCTGCCTTGATAGTGGCAGGTGCATGTGGTGAAGTAAATGTTAAAACGAGGGTATTTGTTGCCAGTGTAACTCCATCTTTGCGAGTGGAGATGCGTCTCACACAGAAACTCCTTGAGTAGAGAGACCAGCGAGAATCTCTGACTTGGGAACATTCTTCAAATCCCTTTCAACAATAATCCTCGTGAAGAATTCAAAGTAGCATGAGGTATAACCTCAATAGGTATATCCCCAATTGCCTTTGAATTCAAGAGGAGTTCACTGTGTTGGGATGTGGATGTTTCAACCAATAAGTCACCAGATCGAAGCTTCTTTACTGACTTTGGAGAGCCAGCAAGTCCCTCTAGTCCCTTCTGAATGAAAAAGGGAACATTTGCCCTTAAGGTTTTTCTGAAAGAGAATGTAATTTGAGAAAATGAGGTACGTATGTTACTGATGTTGAAGACTGCTGTTCAGAGTCTTGAAGAAGTGGTCGCTTACCCATTGACTGTTTTTTCACAATTTTATTTAAATTTTTTGGAGGATCCACAGGAAAAAGGAAAATTTCGGTACCCACTGACCCTACCCACCATGGAACCCTACAAGGGGATGCACTACAAAGTCATGCAAGGACAATGCAGCAACGCCAGGGTTTCGTGAGCACTGTACCCAAACACCAGCATCAGGCACAATGTCCACAACACCCGTTGAGAACTTCCAACACTGGTACATGGTTGATTCGAGCTCAAGTGGTCCAGCTGACTGACCCAAGGGGGGCCACCCAAAGGCTGCCCGTCTACAGGAATTCAAGGCCAAAGTGGTGTGTTAGGGTTGGACCCCTCAACCACCAGGATCCTCTCATCCCCTTCACGGGTTGCCATGAACGGCAAACCCGTGGGTGGATGTTTAGATCCCAGAAAAGGTAACCAGACAGAACAGAACCTTCCCTCAGAGGTCCCCTCACCACGTACAGGAATCCACAACGAGGGGGGGTTATCTTGATAATGATGAGTTAGAGGTTATATAAGGCTGTTTAAGATTGTTAACAGAACTGACAGTGTTGACGTATCATCTTGTTTCAGAGTTTACTGTGAGAATGGTAAGATCAAGGGGCATAAATATAAATGTTTGAAGGTCAAGGATGACATTAGCTGAGAGAACTTTATTTTTTGTAACAGGGCAATTGGCATTTGAAGGAATTGCTTTCCAATACTGTTACTTTAAAACAGTTTTAAAAATTGCTTGATAAATATCTGAATGATAAGTGTGGTTTTAAGTGTTTTGATTTAATGTTTAATTAAGTGGCCTGGATAGACCAAGAAGTCCCTTATTGTCCTTAAATAATATGCAAGAAAAAATAACTACGAAGATTTGAAAATGCTACTGTCTGATTTTCAAATTATATTGCTAAATACTTGTTACAGATATTTATTAATTTGCAGTGTCCTGCTTTATTTATATATGGTGAATTATAATTTACCACAAACCATTTGCAGACTATATATTAGCCTAGAACACTGAAAACTTTGAATCTTCTACAGCTCTAACTAACACCACTGAATTATGATGCAAACATCTTTTCAAATATGGTACACACATTTTATTTGCATAATGCACTATCAATAAACATTTCTGACTTGTGACAAAACATAATGAATATTAACACCCATGCTTTCCCAAGGAAATAAACAAGATGTATTATCATTCTTTTCGTAGTACAATTCCACGACTGAATGTAAGCCCTACCTTCATCGTCTTCAACAATGCAGATGTACTACAAATAGAATGATATATCATTCCAGTTAATTACCTTCAAATATTACACTATATGTAAAATCATAACACAGATAAATATAATAGCTCATTTCTTAACACAACTACAATAAAATTAAAACAGACAAAAATCTTGAAAATAAAGTTAATTTACAAGCATTACTGTTACTAAAGAAATCACAAATATAACAGTTTCACTCAAAAGATAACTATCCCAATAACAGAAATCATATAAATAACACTTGTACTAAATAGTATTATTATTAAATAATTCACAAACACAACTGTACACAACAGTAAGTACCACTATTCCTGTTACAAGAATGACAAAATTAACTTGTATACATTAATAAGTGGTACTAATATTACCAAATAAATCCCAAACATAACATACATACATTAATAAGTAGCACTATTACTGAAAGAATCACAAACATAAAATGTATACATTAATAAATGGTACTGTTACTAAATAAACACAAACATAAGGTGTATACATTACAAAGTGGTACTATTACTAAATAATTCACAAACATAAGGTATGTGCATTAACAACTAGTACTGTTACTAAATAAATCACAAACATAACATATTTGCACTAATAAGTATTACTATTACTATATAAATCACAAACACACATGCATTAATAGACAGCACAATTACTAAATAAATCACAAACATAAAATGTACAGTTACGACAAAGTGTTCGTACCTCTGTGTCCCGAGTAGTTTTTTGCTCATAACTTTAAAAGTATCACGAGTTGGCTAATAGAAGTTTAATAGATTATAAATATTATACTAACATACATCTACATACATTTTATGTAAGTTACATGGCAAATAAAATGTTTATAAACAAATAACCAAAAACAGGAGGAGCAGAAAGTGTTCATACATTTCAGAACGTATGAAGAAAAACAATATTCCTGTAAAAATTTTGTTTAGTCTGGCAAATAAACTACATCATACCATTCCAGAACTAGACACTGGGTTCATACTTATTGGAATTCAACCAACAAAACATTTACTTCCAGCAATTTAGCTCTGTCTCATGCTTGGTCATCATGGCAAACAGGAAACAACTGTCCAGTGATTTAAAAAGCCAAATTATTGTAAAATACAAGTCTCGTGTGTCTCTTTCCGGTATTGCTATACAACTTAATGTGCCAAAATATACTGTTCAAAGCATAATTGCCAAGTTGCCAGAATCAACTGCTAACCTCCCTCGTTTCGGATGCCCCACCAAAATTCCAGAGAGAACCAAGAGGAAGGTTCTCAGAGAAGTTTGTTGGAACCCTTGTTTAACATGTTATGACATACAAAAACTAGTAAGGGAAACTGGGGTTGAAGCAAGCTCCTCTACAGTTACGAACATGTTACACTATTCTGGGTTCAAAGCATGCTGTCCTCGTAGAACTCCATATTTAAAGCCTGTTCATTTAGAAGCACGATTGAGGTATGTAAGAAAGCAAGTAGATAAACCCTTTATCTATTGGTTTGTTTGTTTTGGAATTTTGCACAAAGCAACTCGAGGGCTATCTGTGCTATAGTGGGATTGACCATCACATTATACACCCCCACGGCTAGGAGGGTGAGCATGTTTAGCGCGACGCAGGCGCAAACCCGCGATCCTCAGATTACGAGTCGCACGCCTTACGCGCTTAGCCATGCCAGGCCTTATCTATTGGAAGAATATTCTTTGGTCAGACGAGACTGAAATTGAGTTTTTGGCCATAATGAAGTTCGCAAAATTTTCTATAAAAGGGGGAACAAAATCTTCCAAAGAACACTGTCCCTACAGTTAAACATGGAGGTGGCTTGATCATGCTGTGGGGTTCGTTCGGTTCTTCTGGTGTAGGCAGCCTTCACCGCATCAACGGAATCATGAAAAAAGAAGAGTGCATTGATATATTAGGCATTTATATCATGAATGATGCTCAGAACTTGTGGCTAGGGCATCGTTAGATTTTCCAGCACAACAATGACCCAAGCATACATCAAAATATGTGCAATCCTGGTTGCAGAGGAACCATATAAACGTTCTACAGTGACCATCACAGTCATCCGATCTTAACCCAATTGAAAACATTTGGCATGAGCTGAAGACCAGGGTTCATCAGCATCATATGAAAAACTTGCAAGAGTTAGAGGCCTTCTGTAAAGAAGAATGGAAGAAAATACCAGTCGAGTACTGTCAAATGATCATGGAGGGCTATGAGGAGAGATTGTGCCAAGTAATTCACCTGAAAGGCTACACAACTGACCTTTAAAGTAGATGCATGAACAATTTCTGCTCCTCCTATGTTTATAAACAGTTTATAGTTCAATTTACTTAAAAATTTATGTAGATGTGTGTTAGTATAAAATTTATAATATGCAATACTTTCATTATCCTAATTGTGATACTTTTTAGTTATGAGGAAAAAAGACAACTCACGATGCAAGGGTAAGAACACTTTCTGTTGTCACTGTATAGATTAAGTACTGTTACTAAATAAATCACAAACATGACATGCATATAGATGAACATGAAAAATCAAATAGCAAATCTTGAATCATCATGTTTGGCTACTTGACAGTTTACTTATTTTGTTTTGAGCATAAAAAATTAGACAACACCTTTGAATAATCACCAGGTTCAGAAATTAGTATCCTGTTTCTATTTTGAACATAACATCACACAGCCACACTTAAACCATTACATACAGTGGAACAAAAAAGTTTGGGATAGTTTTGAAACATCTTTATTAATTTAGCTGATTTAATCCATGATAAGACAATAATGTTTGGAAATATACTTTCACAATAGAAGTTACTAATTCTTTTATTATTACCCTGTACTGGTTTGATATCCCAGGATTCATGTTATATGGCCACTGGTTGTCTGATGGTTGAAGGTACCTTAACACAAAAAAATTGTAACTGTTGTAATGATAATTATTCCAAGAAATTCCAAAAAAATTACAATATATCTTTAATTATGTGTTAATATTTTTAAATTTATAATGTATCTGATTACATTTACCTTTGTAATTACCAAACATCAGAAAATGGTTCAACACATTTCTAGATCAGACAACACATGAATTTTATTTCTTCACTTGTTAAAAAAAAGTGATTCATTAAAATAAAAATGTTTGAGACTTGTCATTATCTTCATTAAAAATTCCATACTATTATGGGAACTTGAATAGTTTACAAAACTCAAATTGACAGCAGAAGTACTTCACCCCCAGTGTTTTAGCATATTGGAAACTGTATTTTATGTGACATAGTAATCTCCATAAAAACCATAAAGGTATTTATTGGAAACTTTCTTGATGCTACTATAATAAGCTACTGTATTTTATGCAACCTAGTAACTACCATGAATCCATGAAGGTATTTACTGGAAACTTTTTAATGCTGTTGCAATGGGCCACTGTATTTTACGAGCCCTCATAACCTCCATATAATTAAGGTACCTAAGAGGAAGCTTTTACTAGATATTTTAGTTCGTATTTTTTTAAACTGACAATGTATTTCCAATAATACATGCATAATAATACATAGCTATTACTCAACTTCAGGTGCTAGTTTCCTTTCTTTACCCATCTACGCATTGATCGATTTTTTTTCTTATCACTTGCATCAGTTCTTTATTCTTTATTGCCCTCTCCACCTATGTCAGTGCAGCTGCTATTTTGGTACTGTATATAAGCACGTCATTCAGATAATATTACAATTTTTTTGTAAATGACTCAATCTACAGTCTTTGAGTAGAAGGTTTGTCCACTTAGTTGTTGCTTACTCTTTTGTTATTCCAGTGGCTCAGAATTTATCACTCTATACCTAAAAACTTGGATACAGTTACAAGTTTGTGTGTGTGTGTGTTGTGATACTCCAAATGCCCAACCTACCATAACTCTATAAAAATGTTTTGAAAGTTAGCATTTTCTAAAATCAAAAATGTATTTATAATACCTCCCCACAATCTCACACCTTTCCTCCCCAGTATGAACTAGTATTATAAATTGTGGACTGAGTCAGTCACAGAAAATGGTAATATTGTCTGAATGAGGTGCTTATATACAGTAGCAAGATAGAAGGTGCACTGATGTAGGTGGAAAATGTGATATCACCAAGGGCAGTTATGTGGAAGAAATCCAAAAGGCAATACCCTAACTTCAAATTGACAAGATCCTGTGTGCCATACTCAGCTTGAGAAAACAGAACGCATCCAATCTGGAAGAAATAACATTAATCTTCACTACCCAACCATGTGAGAAAGGTAAATTCCATGTTACTGGAAATATGAGAAGGATGTGGAACAAACTACGTTCAACCAGGGATCAAGGATGAGACCACGCTGCATTCAGAATTACAAAACTATACATTCAGTGATGTCGAGAAACCCACTTGTTGAGAATTTTATATGCAAAAAACTATACGTTGTTTTCCAGGAACAATATACTAAACCAATGCTGATTAAAAAGAAGAGCAATGTTCAACCCAACAGGACAGTAGTGCAAAGATGAACTGGTATTAGATGTACCCTCGAGTATAGGTTACTGTATCCCCTTCTAATATCTGTAAAAAAAACAAAAAAACCATCCAGGATCCCAAGTAGGAGGATCACTAACTTGTTTTGACACAAATGACAATTGAATGAAAACAAACAATCAACACCTTGCTGCATCTGGAATTGTACATTCAAGTCTGTAGTAGGAGGAGATACAATGTTATTAACAACATGCATGACAACAGGACAGACAGAGGGGATTTTCAAAAGAAATATACTTGGTCAGGCACCACTCCCAAAAGAGTGGAATCCATAATACAGTAGAAAAAAGATCCTTATAAATAAAGACCAAAAACTTAGTCCTCAACAGTCATAAGCACATTGCAGTAATTAAAACGGTGACTAGAAGTAAACAAAAACCCGCTGAGCAAGAAACAATCATGAGGTAATTAATGTGAAACAAAGGTATGATGTGTAATTCACATACCAATCCAATGACAACCTCCAAAGGAAGATGGAAATGAGTAGCTAGGGACATGATGAAGTAATGGATCTGATGAGAAAATACCCTAAAAATATGACATTCCTCAGGCATAAAGGAAGGAACACCAGCCTAATTAACTGACAAAATCCAACTTGTGAGGGTAACACGAAACAGATCCAAGGGCATGGAAAGATTACATAGAATATATAAATGGTTATTGGAACCATGGAAAGGAGTTGTGCAAGTGAGATACCACCAGATGTTCCAGACTGGACACAGGAGGCAGTTATAAGAAATCTTGGTAAAAATAAAGGCTCAAGGAAGGCACACAGTAACTATCAATTGCAGTGATCTCAAATCTTCATAAGCCAATATGAAAACCAGAGATGTTAAAGAAAGTTCATACAGGAAACATGAAGAAAAAGATTCAAATGGAGGATATTTGGGAGCATGAAGGACAATACTGAGATTCTAATAAAGGAAAGACACAGGGTGAGAAGGACAGGAAAGGGAAAATTAATGAGAAAACAATGATAAACAAAATTAGAGGACAGAGGCAAACTCACTAAATGAAAACATGCAAAACAGTACAATTTGATAAACAACAATCAAGGAAACTGGCAGTTACCTGTCGAAGATCCAAGTGAAAAATGGAGTTTATTGTGGAAAGAAAGGTTGTAAAGGATGATTAACCAGGATAATCAGTAGTTGAAAGTTTATCATTTATATAGATAAACCACCAAAGAGGAAGAACATATAGGACAAGCAATCAATGAGAAACATGCTTTGAGAATATGGAATGCTTGCAAAGAACCAGACAAAAGCCATGTGTGAAGCCAGAAGGTGGGAAAAAAACAGATGACACATGCCTGATTGAGGTTGAAGGAGCATGGAACACAACAATGAAGGAAGAGGAAGTGAGACCAAAAGTCCGTGTAAAAGTGGGAACCATGTCTGAGCAAGCCAAAAATGGAATCACTAGGAGCAAACAAGGAGAGAACTGAATCAGTAAAAGAACAAATAAAAAAACAGAACAGAAGACAAATAACAAAATATCCTTTCTAATTTTAACTGAAAGTATCTATAGTTTCTACCAAAGGATGAGGAATGGAAGACCAAAAATGTGAAATTTGAGCATTTATGTGTGTCAATAGCACTCACACTGAGAATATGCAGTGAGCACATAACCCCCAAAACACATGCAAATCATTCTACCACTGTACCAGGAGAATCTTGTCAAATCAATATAATTAATCCATGACCAGACTCAGGGCTCCTATTACGTATAAAGCTTACAAACTAATATCATGATTGTATGCCCAGTGAAGGAGATTCAAAGTTTCAAAACAAAGACTTTGTGACTAGTTTTGCCTGAAAGCTCCTGATGTTGAGATATGCACAAGAACCTAAAAATGAAGCATCTGTATAAAAAAAATGACAACCTAGTCATGAAGGTGGATGAGGAACTCTGATACTAATAAAGGAATGAACTAACCACAAATGGTTTATAAGTTGGTAAGAAGGGTAATTGAAGCATCAAGGGGATCCCAAATAAGGCTCCACTGTTCCAGTAATACTCACTAAAGGTGATGCATGTGGGCATAACCAAGGTGAATTAGGGCTTCAAGAGAAGCCCACACCCCCAAAATGATGGTATTCCTCATGCACTAGGAGAGCAAGAAATTAATAAACTGTGAATAAGATATTCCATATCCTATCAAGAAGAGAATGTGAGAACAAACTAACAAAAAAATTGAAAAAAACACATATGGATGGACCATATATGGTGTTTGTATAAAAAACTTCTCCACCTCCATGATCCAATCCACTCTAGTGGCCTCTCAAACAAACTTAGTATGAACAGCATATTTAACTGAAGGGAAAATCAATAGTAGCTAGCCAGCCATCCATATAATGGAGGAAATGAAAGCCTCAGGCATGAAACATTTGATTAAATGACTACTCAGGGGAAGGCAAATGGAATATGTCAGATGTTATAGCTTAAAACTGATAAACAAAATGGAGGAAAGGTCATGAAACATAAAAATTGGAGTCTGTAGAAAAACATCTGACACTTCAACCTTAATCATCCATAACCTGTAAATGAAAACCCACCAAATGGTTATGTTAGACTCCATTTTGAATTCAGGTATAACCAGAGAAAACTCCAGGAAGAATAAATCTATAACCTGTATCCAAATATACTGTCTTCTGGGGTACAATAAACAGATGGAAATAAAATTCTGGTTGGGAAGTTTCCAAAATTTATGAACTCTTTCTGAAGTAAGACCCAAGCCATCAATTTTAGCTGTTGCTGAGAAACAGAATCCCTTAAAGGGGGAATGCAATATGATAAGAAGACAACAGGGAAGGGGAATGGAAGTGAAAGGCCACATCCCCTGAAAAAACCTATAGGATTTCTGGATCTGTTGTAAATGGTATCCACTTATGGTAAATGTGGAAAGCCAAGCCCCAACTGTGAATGGATAGAAAATAAAAAGCTGGAAATGGCAAAGGGTTGGATGGAGTTAGGGGATGACAGTAGAAGGAGATTGGTACAAACAGAAAAGTAACAAGGATAATGAATTATGCAGATGAATGAACTCAACTCGAGCCATCAATGAGTCAGGAAAAATTCCAAACAACTTTTCACACAAGTCATGCAGGGAAGTAGCAGCTAAATATATTTGAAAAATAATAATATCCCAGCCCAGGAAGTCCCAAGAACATATCAGCCACATCTGAAGAGCCAAAACTAAAGATGAAAGGTATGCCATTACAGTATACAGAAGACTGCAACCATAATATGAAAACTCTTCAGGAGACAATTCAATTGCCAGAGTCAAAAATGCATGCAGAATTGTGAATAACATCAGTAGGAGACAGGAAAACTGAAGTTGTGAAGAATTCTCCAACGCATTAGGATTCAAACCCACAATAAAATGAGATATTTCAAATGGTGGAGTTAAGATATGAGAAGGAAAATCTCTGAAATGCATAAGCATAATCTTCAGAAGTACAAAGTGGAAGAGACATGCTGACACTTACAAAAGTTCATCCTTAAAACACTAGACATAAATTCCAACATCAGGTGAAGAAGGGAACATTAATTAACTATCCATTGATACTTCACTAAGGAATGTAAGTTCAGGATCATAAGAAAAGAGAAATATGGACATACCAGCACAAACTTCATTAATTCAAGCAAATGGTAATCTTATCTGTGTGTGTTTAAAGGGTAGATAGTCATAATACGTTGACTAAAAAAAAACAGCCAATAATGCACCCACAGGATCTTCGTTACAAGAATACCACATGAATAAGTTTTACAATTAAGTTGTAAAGTTATACTTGTTGATATTCAGATAAAGTTGTTCTCAAATCTAACATTTCAATATCATAAAGACAGACCCTACAGCATTTTAAGAATATGTTATCTATATTTAAAAGGCTCACCCAGAATTCTCATCAATAACCGGATGATAATCTGAAAATCCACTTCCTTCACAATCCTCTGGATCATCATCAATCAAATCATCAAAAGCTGTAGTCAGCAGATCCTGTAGCTTAATTGAGTAAAACAGATATAACAAATCAATAGTTTATAAACAAGTCAACAACAATGTTTATTCACAAGTCACCTAATATAATGTACAAAACAGAACATTATCCCCTCAATTAAAGTATTGGCTTGTTACAATAAGTCTGATATAATGCATACAACAACTGAGAAGTCTTTGATAGATTGTTTAGGCAGAGTATTCATGATGAAATTTTGTAGAATGGACAGCAACTGCCTGTTGTGGACACAAAAGTGTAGAGAACGACATTACAAAAGTCTTCCGCCTTTCGTCTTCCAGTCAGTGTGTGTGTGGGTGTTGTCTGTCTTTTATAGCATCCTGGTGGGTTGTGAAGAGTGTGTTATGATTGGATGGATTATCACTGTTTCTGAATGGAGGAGAGATTTTGTGTAGATTCAACCAATGACAGCCAAAGGTTACTCACCTCTAATCAAGAATCTCTGTTTAGTGAAGGTTTAATAGTGTTAATATAAAATAATTCTTTGATTTTTCTTGTCTTTTAGAATTTGTCTGTGTCAATGATTCTAGTTTTCTCCTAATTTATTGTGTCTCATTGATGTCACGTGCTCTGCAATGGCTGAATTTTGTGTTTTCATGAGTCTTCTGCTATCTTTATGTTCTTTTATTTTTCTCCTGAGTTTTCTTCCCATTTCACCAATGTATGTATCATTGCAAGAACAAGGAATTTCATAGATAATGCTTTTGAGATTCTCTTTGGTAGGTCACTGTTTTTTGTTAGCCAGAATGGAAAGGTATTGCAGAATTTCCACCAAATTTCTATGTTGAATTCTTTGGCTATGCATTTGAGTTTTTCACTGAAATGATAATCCAACCAATCATAACTCTCTCCACAATCCACCAGGACCAACAACACCTGCACACACACTTACTTGAAGACGAAAAGCAGAAAACTTTCAAAATGTCAACCTGTACACTTGTGTCTCCACAACAGGCAGTTGCCATCCATTCTACAAAGTTTCAATAACTGAAAAATTAATAGTAATAATACAGGGATGTCAAGACCACCAAATTTGTCTCTTGTAGAATGCAGAATGTCTACATCGTGTCAGTCTACAACAGATAACATACACCTTGTTTCAAAGTCATGCTGAAGTCAGACATGCACAGAAGACATGTCATGAATTAATGACACCAAAAATAACACAAGCTTATGATAAGCAACTATGAAGTAAAAAAAAATGTCAGTTTAAAATGCAATGTAAGTAAACAGTAGAAAAATGTTAAACTTTGATAAAAGTTTAAATGTTAAAGGTTGGCAAAGCATTAGAAACCACTATATCTGACACTTGTAATAACAATCACATGAACTGCAGACCTATTAGTAGAAACTTGTAGATGACAAAAGACAGACTTAAAATGCTGTTTGTATTAAAATTTCATTTCAAATATGAAACAAGCAAATTTAAACAAAAAATTGGTTAATTCTGGCAACCAAGAAGTAATATAATGACTTTAAACCACACTAAAGTGACCACTATCTTCCATAAGCAACTTTACATCTCCAAAACCACCAGAACCTGATACAATCACTAGACATTTGTTAGAAAATAAATAATATTAAAAAAAGTTGATTTTTGTATGATTTTGATTTCTGGGTGAGATTGATTACCGTATTCAACTAATGACTAAAAAGTGCCTAAATCTGAATGATATCATAAAACACTTGAAATGCAAAGCTTTAGCAACCCATATAACTTCAAACACATCAAATTATTAGTAATTAGTTAACATTTCAAAACTGTGAGGATATATTAGCTAAATGTCTAGATTGTATAAGGTAATCTAGTCAAAAGTATAAGTGGAATTAATTTTTGCTTTATGAATTAATCATTGGTTTGTCATTCCTAAAACTTAGAAGAAAATTGTATAACTCCCACAGTTACTGAAAACATACAAACATTTTTGCAAACATACAAGCCTTTGAAAGAAACATCTACCCCTACCAAAAATAATGTGTACTGCACCAGTTTATAAAGCAATCACCATTAGACTATATTCCCTTCATCCAGGAACTCTGTCTCCACCACCATTCAAGGCCCACCTTGTCAGTCTCTAAGTTGCCACTGATGTTCAACCAAATCAACACTTCTTCTCTACTTTCCATCCTGATTCACAGCTTTCTCCAATCAGCTGTAATGTTAACCTAGACCCACCTCAAATAAGCTGGTGTATATCATACCCTCCAAGTTTCCATAAGAATCAAAAGAAGGAAGTTTGTTTTGGTCAGGCTATGCATTGGTCAGAGTTTTTTATTTATTTATTTTTTTCATCTGGAACTGATCCACCAATGTTTAGCATTTACAACACTCAAGTGATAACACCTCACATATTATTGTGTCACTGTTACCACTGTAAACAACAGCATAATTTTAGATATGTAATTTCTATAGGTTTACCACTAGTGTTGGACTGTGTCATTGGTGATAATGACACTCTTCAATGTGATCATGTTTTTAAGTCTATTACAGTTTTTACCAATTTTTTGACATTCTTTAGCTTGTAGCTTTACTTCTTTGTAATTATTGACAGTTTCACCTTTTTATTTTATCTTTACACCGGTGATCTGATGGAAATAGCCATGTTACTATGTGCCATTAAACCACAATAACCAATACCCAACTGGTTGTACTTTTTAATATACAATGGGTGAGGACTATTCTCTACTTTAGAGAGATACAGTTTCACACTGATCAATTCACTTACTATCTTTCCACTCCTCCCCTCTCCTTGTATGTAGCACATTTCATCAGTTTTTATTTTCTTTCATCTCTTAAATTTTTTTTATTTACATTGATCCTTCTACAGTCATCTTAATATGGGATTCTAGATATAGATATTTACTTTAACATATATTTCAGATAGATACTTCTCCACAGAACCATCCACTCTTCCTTCCCTCTTCAGATGAATTTCTTTTGTATTTGTATTCACAATATGTTCACGATGAGTAATGTGCATGGATGATGTATCCCCTCCTATTACTGGAGATGTAGTTCAGTTAATTTTGGTTTTATATCTTGCAAGCCATGTAGATGCTTGAAAGACAAAACAAGGTTGATAAGAAACATTTGTTTCTCTTCAGCCCTGCTTTCAGAATTAAGTTTTGGTTCTACAGGGAAAGAATAATGGTATGATAATGAAAGGTGAGCTGCCATTGTTGAATATTGATGAGTACAGGGTAAGAACTAACTTTAAGTGATTCCAGGACCAGTAGAAAGCTAAGAAAGTCAGTGTACATGGTACAATCAATGTACTACATAGCTTCTACATGATTAAGGAAGAAAAAAGGTATACAATTCAGCAATGAACACAGAAACTGTAAAGGGGATCCTGCACAAAAACCACCAAGCCACAACAAACCATGGCAGAGCCCACAGACTCGTGTGATTTCAAACCATCTGCAGAAAAAAAAGAACAAAAAGACAGTTTAAAAGATCTTCAGCAAAGAGAAGACAGAACTTCCAATTGAGAGTATATGCTTTCTTCAGATGACTCAAAGAAAGGTAATACACACAAGTGAGGATGTTAATAAGCCATGATGGGATGAGTTGATCATTGAAGACCCAATTCAGTTAGCTGCACCTGGAAAAGAAAGCCAAAATGAGGAATGGCAGACAATCTATCTGGAAAGAACATAGCCTACTGACAAATGTAGACACAACCCCAGCTGGTAGTGAACTTAATCAAACATTCCTTGTAGGTTTGACATCTACATTGCTGAGCATTAACATGAACCTGCTAGAAAGTAATGCAGTTGCTAAGAGTGGAATAACTGCAAAAGGCATCCCAAACCTATTTCTGAACCTTCCATGCTTGCTGGCAAGTGAGAGATCACCATGGATGATTGGTTGCTTTGGTGTCTGATGATGCAAAGCAATTAGTCTATCTGCATCAAACATCTGGTAAAAATTTAAATTAAAGTAAAAATTACTAAAATTCATAAAAGGAAATTAAGGTAAAACAAAGGTTTAATTTTTGAATTAAGAACATAAATTGTATCAAACCCAATTTTTACATCTAGTCTACGGTGGTAAAAAAAAACTATGGTAATACAGGTTATAAAAGAATTTTTGTAGCATAATTGTAATTATCATAACTAACCAGGATGACTAAGAAGTAAGTTCAAAAATCAGTGTTGGTCCCCTGAACTTGGCCTTTCCAGTCCTCGTTCCGAGTTGATTGACGTTTTTGCCATTTTCAAAAAATAAAGTAATACAATTTTTAAAAGACTTGTAGCAAAATTTTAATTATTTTTACTCACCAGGATGACTGACGGGTAGTTCAAACAACAATGTGAGTCACCTGAAGTTGACCTTTCCAGTCCTGGTTGAGTTATTTGATATTACAGCCATTTTCTAATTTCAAATTGAGCTTGATGTATTTTGATTCTTTAAAGAAAATCACTTTAAAAAAGGTCTAATTTATAAATTAAAAACTTAAATTGCATTAAAAAGATTGATGGCCTTCAAAAAACCTTGAGACAAAATATGTTTAAAATGGTGCCATCAATGAGTCGTACCACCAGCAAGACAGTAAAATGTGGCTTATTGTGACCTTAATGTTACACAGACAACACACTGGTGCATCAGTCCCAGATAAAAGAAAATGATGAATTAAATAACTGTGACCAATGCATAGTCTAGTAAGGACAACTTCCTCTTTCTAAGGCCAAAATGGCCAAAGTCTAATAGAGAGTTTTATTTCAAAAACCTTATTTTCATGTTGCTCCTTCCAAGTCAACTGCCAATTGGCATGGAGCTGAGCCTTGAATACAGGACCACAGTCCACATATGGAACAGGCACAGCAGTGATAGTGCCAGAGCAGATTTAGCTGTGGTGTAGGCAAGGGAAAGAGAAAAAACAATGATGTTATAATCCAAGGAGATACAGATGACTATGGCCTCCAAAAACATATTGAGTAGCAGAGACAATGTGGTAGGTACAAGCTGGTCAATCAGCAATGCCATTCTTCCATGAACTTATTATCACACAACCTGTCATTCTGAGATAAAGAAAAACTGATGAAAGGTAACAGTATTGGCAAGTTTCCTGTATGGAGAGACACATAAGATGATGGAAATTGATCAAGGCTACTCAATGCAGAACTTTGGATTGAAGTATTTCTTGTAAATACACACCAGTCAAATGGTAGGGTTCTACTGTTTCCAGTACATCCCATATTCCCCCTAACCAATGCCCCAAGGGCACTGCAAATGTGGAGCAATAATTTTTTCAATAGTAATTTGTTGATTTCAATGCTAATAATTGTTTGCATGTGTATGTTTGTTTTCCTTCTGTCTTTTTTTCAAAATTATGGTAATAAAAGTGGATTTTATGATGGATTACTATAGTTGTTAAAATTACAGCAAATAATTATGTACTGTATTACTGTTGTTATCATGTAAGGTAAACTTTATAGAAATACTGGGAGTGGGGCAATATGGTATATCTATTTTTGTAATTTGTAATTCAACAACTCACCTCTCTGACAACTGCAGGGAAATGAAAGCCAATGAAGGCATAACTTGTAATGTGATGCAACCCTGACTGTAATATCTCAGTGACCAGAGTCTCGAGATGTGATATGGAAAGTTTCAAAGGAAGTGACATTAAAAAGATAAAATTATTCATTTCCCACAGAGGAAAATATAATTTAGATTAGTTGTTTAACACAGTCAGTCAAAGTAAAAGGAAATAAGTCACAAGAAGTGGAAAGCCAAGCAAAAGATAAAAGACTGCTTTGAGAGAAATCAGAGCAAATGGTAAGCATTGTAAGAAACATTCAGAGCAAAAATATCAGTGACAGTCTCGTACAAGCAAGGAAAAGAAAAAAGTTTATCTTGAAAAATAGTAGAGAAAGCAAGCAGTCAAACAGACAAATAAAGGTTAGGAACCTGAGAACTAAGCAGAGATTCCAATCTAGAAGAAAAACCAGATAAGGAGGATTACTTATTACAAAAGCTCATAAGAGATCTCTAAGAAATACCAAGAAAAAGCCAAAAAGTTATCAACAAGGATCCACTGCAACTGGTGATCACAGAAATTGTTAAATTGGCCTGAGAAGCCAGGTAAAAATAAAAATAAGATGAGAAAAAAGTCGGACAACCAGGAAAAAGAAGTAGCAAATCATCCACTTTCAGTAATAAACTGCAAGGATAAACAACTGACAAAAGAAAGCAAAACAATGAGCTACAAAGCTAGAAACCTCGCCCTTCTCACAAGAGATCTGTCAAAAGAAAAAAAATTAAAATGCAAGTAGAGAACATCATAATAAAATTATACATTTAAAACTGATATGAAAAAAATTAACTCCAAGACAGAAGAGACACAACCCCCAGGATCACCACAAAGAGAGGGAGCAAAAATCAAAATGGAAATAGCTTGAGAGACACAATGCAATGATTCTGACTAGAGATGCTGTGAATTACAGCAGCAAAAGGTTGAAAAGAGGAAAACAGGCATTGAGAAAAGAAGCTGACCAATACAAACACAGAAATAATTGCAAGGACTGTGACATCTGAAACTGTTGGAAGCTTGGTGTTAAGAGAAGTTCACAAATGCATCAATAAGAATCCACTGAAAAGCTAGAGGATGTAAAGAACATCCTGTTAAAATGATTTGGTTCTGCGAACAAATTAAAATATTCCAGAAAATGGAAGGGCAATGACTAAATGTTGTTGTCACAAGGCCAAAAGCTGAGTCAAGAACAAAAAATTCTCAGAGTTATTACCTCCTTGTCCATTTACATAAGAAAAAATAATGGCATTACCAAAACAAATCAAAACAAAATATACAGACAGCTGTAACAAAAGAAGAAGGCATGCCCACTGAGCTTTCAAACAAATTTATGTGGAAACTGATCTAAAGGAGAACAAACAAATAATTGTGAAGGTATCCCCAATCACACCCCTCCCAGATGGTGAAAAAGGTGCAAGTCTGGGTAGGATAGATAATTCTGCAGAATTATGTGTAAGTGAGCATTTCAGCTATCATGATAACAAAAAGTAGACAGATAACTGTAGAGAATTACAGAGGACAACCTATCATGTTGCACATTTCACTAATCTGCCATAATTCACAGAAAAACCATTTCAGAGGTGCATAGAACATAAGAGAGACAGAGGCAATAGACCCCAAAAGAGACAGAAGTTCACGTGTAGAAAGGAAAGATGATGTGGAAACCAGAAGTTCAATATGTCAGAAATTTAGAGATAACAAATCCATAAATAAGCCATATTTTGGAATGGAACAAATACTTACCTAAGAATCTGACCATATAAACCAAACTGATAGAATCGCATAGAAGAAAAAAAGCTGTCACAGATTATAGCATTAAACATTTAAAATGACTGATGTGAATTCCACTTTTTAGATCTTTTCCATATTCTATTACATGCATATATTTAGATTGAATTACACATTTTGAATTTCCTTACAAAGTTTAAGGACATCTAAATTAGAGGTAAGGAAAACTAGAGATAAAGTAAATTGTAGAAAGAACTGGTCAAAGATATCCAATGATATAATTATTTGCTCTTATTACATTTATTTGAAGTTTTTCACTTTTATTATTGCTTTGGATGAGGGGAAGATAAAACATTTTTTTTCCTTCTTTCTCCCAAACACATCTTAACTAATGATGGTACTTGGAATTATTCTTTAAATTCATACTTTGAAACAGAATTTTTATCATAAAACTTGGTTTGCTGTTGGTTCTGGGTACTTCATCCTTATGTACCTGATAAAAATTGTGAATGGAAGAAGACAACAAGAACAAAACAAAATGATTCCCTTCACATGTTCAATGAGACTAGAAAATATATTTTTGTTAAGATTGTAAAAAAAACACCAAGTCTTGTCCATTTTTAAGCAAGCCCTGTTCATCCAACTTCCCGTTCATCAATAAAAAAAACTACAACAAACAAACAAGAAAAAAACACTCTCACATTGAGATGGTTAAACAATTTTTAAGTATATTCTCAAAAACTAACTAAGAACAGTGCAAGTGAAATTAAAAATGGCTCATAATAAGAGCATTACACACACACACACACATGCACATAAAACAACTGGCTTTTATGTACAAGATTTTAATCAGCAGATAAACAGATCATATCAAAGCTAATGATTTTTATATAAATTTATAAAAAATTTTATGAAATTCATAAATTTTAACATTTCAGTTTACTCTCCAAAATATTACTATGTTACACATGTACATTTTGGCAATTCATAAAATGTTAAAGGGACACAACAAAAAGTTTATTATCCCCATCAAGGATTTTCCTTCCAGCTCCCAACTATAACTCCCCTTACTACTCTTGTATTCATCCAATTATTTCTTGAACTCAGTTGAATTTTCTCTCTTTCAATCAAATCTTTGACTCGTCTCCTCTCTACTGAATACAATTTTAAAGATTCTAGTCTCTCCTTACACAATGATCCCACCACTCCATATATCACACTAATGGCTCTTATCTGAACCTTCTCCAACAATTTAATGTCCTTCTTGAGAAAGGAGCCAAAAACTGTATACAGTACTCTAAATAATGCCTCACAAGTGATCTGTACAGTGAAACAATAATATCCCTTATCTTGTACTTAATATTTCTATAGATGCAATCTAAAATCCTATTATTCCTATTGCTAGCCACAATACATTATTTAGATGATTTAAGTGATTTTTTAGTCACAATGCCATATTTTTCTTCAATCACAATATTTAAGATATTCCTATTTAAATGCCATTTATAATGTTAAAAAGTATTCTAAAAGATATTTAAAATGTTTTTAGTGTTTTAGTTTTTGCTGTATAATACAGCATTTTAAATGATTTTAGTATTCACTTTTTCTATTCATATTGTAACTTTTTACATGTTGTAACAAGATATATGAAAATGTTCACAAAACAGAAATGCACATTTGTTTACGTAAAATTCCCATTATTAAAAATATGGCCCATATAGCTTTATAAAGACATTTCTAGTGAGATTAATTCTAAACACCATATTTGGAACTGTGAAATTTAAAATACAATAAAAAAATTCATTTCAAAAGAAAGGCTTTTTCAATAGTTTTTTTTCTTTACAAAACACCATCCCATCATTATGTGAAGGATCAGGCAAAACTGGAATATATATCTAATTCCAGTATATTTGTAAGGGAATTTATATCCATGTAAATTACTATACTTCTCTTTCTTTCTTCTTGGCTTCTTCTGCATCTTCTTCTTCTTCTTGTTTGCCTTGGACAGTAACAATCTGACCATCAAAGTTGATACTTCCCCCAGGATTCACTAAACTAATTCCAGGATCTGACCCAGACATTTCAACATTTCTGTTAAGAGAAACAAGCTTTCACATACATGCAAAATTATTAACATTTAGAGATTTTTAGCAATTATATTACTAATACAAGTAATTATGCCAGTCAAGCAATTATAACATAATTACCAAACAGAAGCATAATCACTTTCCTTCTGGATACAATATCATTAACACAACTTATAATTATCCTTTTATGATAATGAGAAGATAAGAGTTTCATTTACCTTCAGCCACAATACAATCACTTAAAAACAAAGATCATACAAAATTTCTTTTTGTAAATTTTATTTCATCTGAATGCTACTACTATAGTAATATTTGATGGACAGTTGGGTATCTTGTGAAGTACAAAGATCTCGTTTTGATATTCTATAGTATGCAGTAATAGATATGGTTCTGAACTAATTCTAACTTCCACTAGTTACTTTCTGGTAATTAATTAAAGGAATTATACATCTGGTCTATTTCAAATACTTAAAGAAATTCAAAACATTTAATAATAAAAGTATATTAAGTTTCTATGCATACATAAATGGATTGAAAGTAACATCACTGTTCACAGTTTATTTTCTTTTGATTCACTAAAACAGAGGCATGCCCTATTTATACTTAAAATGATATATGAAGATTTTCAAAAGAGTTTGACCCAACTAAAACTATAATGAAGGATAGGTGTTGACCTTCAAAAATTCAGAACAAATTACACTGGGGAACACTTTTTCAGTAACTTTAAGTTGCATTGGATATTTTAACTGATTCTGAAGGAGTTTTAGGTGCTGATTTCAAATCTGAAATTAGTTTTTCTCTACAAGCTCTAGTTTGTATGCAATTTGAGGTTAATGAAATTGTACAAATGTGAACTTGCGTAAACCACGTATAAGCATTTTCACGTCCATATATATAGATAGCTTCTAATATTTTGATCATTCTTCTTTTGTTTCAGATCAAACATGGCTTCCAAAAATAGATATCATTGCAGAAACAAGCCTGATGCCTTCTGCTACATATGTGGATTCTACACACTCAATCGTCAGAGACGTAACATATCCTCGTTCGTCAAGCGTGCCTACAGGGCATATTTTGAAGTTCATCTTGGTGATCAAGACAAGCAATGGGCTCCTCATGTTGTGTGCCACAATTGTGAGAAAATGCTTCGAGACTGGTCCAAAGGAAAACGCAATGGTCGCCTTTTGGTGTTCCAATGATTTAGCGCAAACCCACCAACCATGTAACTGACTGTTATTTCTGCATGGTAAACACAACGGGTGTTGGGAAGAAAAACCGACATAAGATTACGTATCCGAACATGCCCTCAGCTATTCGGCCTGCTCCGCACTCTGAAGAAGTTCCTTTTCCAGTTTACAAAGGCTTGCCTTCATTGGACGATAAAGACATTGGACATGATACAAGTGAACAAGACAGTTGTGACAGTGAATTGTCAGAAAAGTGTACACAATCGGAGAAGTGTTCTTCAGACACTGAACCTTTCCCCATCCCCAAGCCTCTTCCCCAGGCTGAACTGAATGATTTAGTGAGGGATTTAGGTCTTTAAAAGAAAGCAGCAGAGCTTTTAGCATCAAGATTACAAGGCAGAATTCTTGTTAATCATTCTGTTAAAGTATCATATTTCAGAAAGCGTGACCAGCTTTTTGTGACCTTCTTTTCAGAAGACAAGACAGTTTGTTTACTGCCATGACATCCAAGGG
This sequence comes from Carcinoscorpius rotundicauda, assembly GCA_011833715.1. Lineage (NCBI taxonomy): Eukaryota > Metazoa > Arthropoda > Merostomata > Xiphosura > Limulidae > Carcinoscorpius > Carcinoscorpius rotundicauda. Next base: position 114,895,184 of record CM022391.1, on the reverse strand, counting down.
CTTCTCAAAGAACTGCGTGTACCTTACTATAGTCCTGCTGAATGGAGACTCCTTTTAAACAGTTCAAAATACAGTCTAAAGTGTGTTCTTTTACATAATGGGAATATTTATGGAGCAGTACCTGTCGGTCATTCAGTGCATTTGCGGGAAGACTATGATGATATGAGAATGGTCATGGACTTATTAAAATATCATGAGCACAATTGGATCATTTGTGTAGACTTAAAGATGGTCAACTTTCTTCTTGGACAACAGAAAGGTTTCACCAAGTTTCCATGTTTCCTCTGTATGTGGGACAGCCGAGTACAAGACAGACAATGGGTCCAGAAGGACGGGCCCAATCGTGACACCCTTGAAGCAGGCATGCCAAATATCATACAAGACCCAATTGTAAGCAGAGATAAGATCATCTTCCCTCCTCTTCACATCAAATTAGGTTGGATGAAGCAATTTGTCAAGGCATTGGAAACTGAAGGTGAATGTTTCCAACACATCATCACAGCTTTACCAAGGTTATCATTTGAGAAGATCAAAGCAGGCGTGTTTGATGGCCCACAGATTCAAACCCTAATTCGTGGTGATCAGTTTGTTGCTAAGATGACCGCTTTAGAAAAGGCAGCATGGTTATCCTTTGTGGCAGTCGTTCAGAACTTCCTTGGAAACAATAAGGCGGAGAACTACATAGAACTTGTGAACAGAATGCTCCTTGCTTTTCATTTATCTCGGGTGCAACATGAGCAACAAGCTTCATTTTTTGAACAGCCACCTTGATAAATTCCCTGACAACCTGGGGGCTGTGAGTGACGAACAAGGAGAACGATTCCACCAAGACATAAAGGTCATGGAAGAACGCTACCAAGGGCGCTGGGACAAAAGTATGATGGCTGACTACTGCTGGAGCATTAAATGAGATTGTCCAGATGAAGTGTACAAACGCAAATTCCTACCTGAATAAAATACACAAACAAATTGATAAGCTATTCCTATAATTTCCTATAATAACGAAAAATTAAAAAATAAATAAAAATGTTAAATTGCATAAAATCTGTAGCTTGCAGACAAAAACCGACTACAGATTTGAAATCAACACACTCAAATTGAATATAAAAAGTTCTTTTTTTAAATGCAACAAAATGAGTGTTCCCCAGTGTTATTAGAAGCTAAATCATATTGTATTAATAATACATTAATAACTATTCATATAATATAAATATATTTTTCTGAGGCTTTTTAGTTTATGATTTCAAGTACAAAAAAGGTTTCAATATCTTACTGAATCAACAAAACTTAAACGGAATACAAGTCATGAGAGAGAATATAAGAGCAGAAACCTGATCCTTTGTTCTACCAGTATTAGTATCAGAAATACGATAGCGCTACTAATACTGTACGTAATATAATATATCTTGCAGGTAACCATACTTAATATTCTATTTGACATTAACATTAACCTCGACTATGAATCAGAACAATGTTCTTACAAATTTGGTGTTACTGTTAAAATTTATAACGGTATGCTTATATTGTTATAAGTTACACTACAAATTAAAACAATTTACATTTGACTTTATTAATAAATTTCCATTACAAGTTACTTATAGTAATAAAAGTACTACAAAGCACAAATTACAATATTATTAATAAACCTAATTATATGTACATCTAAATATCTAACCTCACAACTAACACCATGTTTCACAGTTTATCTAACGTTACAAAAACACACTTTTCATAGTTCATCATTACAACGTACATCACAACAACAATTAAAACCTTATTTCATCCACCATTGTAATTTTCGTAATACAGTTTTTAAAAATGGAAACGGGGTTAGTGCCCTCTAGAAATTATAAACAACAGAATATTGAAAACAAATAAGCCAATTATTTGGTACTGTAGTTTGTGTGAGATTACATCATTATAAAACTAGAAATAATTTTTAGCAAATATTTTTTCAGTAACTCTATTTCTGTTTTCATTAACAACAATATAATAGTTCTTCAAACAAAACATTTTGTTTACTGATCAGGCTTTTTGTCCAGTGTCGAAACTCATCATATCAAGTGGGCATGGAACACATAAAACTCTCGTCGAAATCGACTAGACTCATTATTCAACAATAGTAAGTTTAAAGACTGAAACTCAGGGTTCAATCCCTTATAGCGTCCAGAGCGGCTAGCCTAATGTAACCACGTTATAAAAACAAACAACATATTATTCACTATGTTACTTCGCGTCGTTGATGTTTTGGTATGAATTATGTTTTAAATACTTTGAAGAGTTCACAGTAGTCTTCTCACGAGTAAAATATATTGTTAAGCAGTTTATGGGAATGTCTCGTGCTTCCATAAACAAGTGAAATCAATTTAATCTGTGATAAATGAAAATTTCACCAAGCAATATAAGGTTAAATATCATGTTCAATCATACGGTAGCTCAGCTCTTTCTTGGGTTTAGTTTGTTTGAAATTTCGTGCAAAGCTACACGAGGGCTATCTGTGCTAACCATCCCTAATTTATCAGTGTAAGACTAGAGGGAAAGCAGCTCGTCATCACCACCCACCGCCAACTCTTGGGTTACTCTTTTACCAACGAATAGTAGGATTAACAGTCATATTATAACGCCCCCACGGCTGGGAGGACGATCATGTTTGGCGTGACTGGGATGCGAACCCACGAATCAAAAGCGTTTCTTTGTCTCAAAAACAGGTTATTTCACGAGACATTTCTTTCTATTGTTAGAAAGAATTATTGCGTCTTATAGCTCGATATTATTATTAATCTTGAGAAGTGGTTTAACTTTGGGATGTTGTGTTATTTCCTGGAAAATTAGTTTTTTTCTTCTGGTTCTTTTCCCTTATTTCTTTGATATTTACTAAAATTACATAACGTTAAAAATTATATTGTGTTGACAATTAACATTTGTACCTTGATTTGGCTAGATACAGGTTTATTTATTCTTTTACTTCCAAGTGACAAAATATGTATTATAGTTGTTCGAAAGTTCTATGTTGGTTTTCTGTTTTAATATTTTCATAAACTGCTTTTTGTTTGATCCTGATTTAAAGGACCTTATGTTTAGTCTGTTAGAGTTATGCTACAAAGAAACTGTATTTTCATGCATGAGTATGCACTTTCCAGGCCTCAACACCAGTGATAGAGTGGTAGTCTGCGAACTGGATTTCGATACAAATAGAAGGCAGAGCACAGATAGTCCTCTGCGTAGCTTTGTACATAACAACAAACAAGCATTTTCCAGGTTTCAATTTCATGCCTGTGTCTTTGGTGTATTGGAATATCATTCTTAGATCTTAATAATGAAGCTTAAATTTATGATCAAATATGAGTATGCTATATATATATGAGACACCTTTTCCATTACAATTCTACAATCATTCGTAGGTGCAGAAAACAGATTTGGGTCTACTTTTATCGTTAGTTCGACTAACCCTGACTTGATATATTAAAATCAATAAGCATCATTCAGTGCATCCAGAGAGAATTCTTTTTGTTCCATGTGACGGTTGTACGATATCTCTTCGCCCTCCCCCAATTCAAGAAGGATGCTGTGCAATAATCCAATGAAAAGGGAGACAAGTTCTTTGATTGAGATTATAAAATGTAACACCTTACTTGGGATGAATTTATAACGCGCGTGAATTTATCCAAATGTGTAGTGTTTCACAGTTAGAACTCAGTAAAAGAATGAGCATCATGTAGATAATATATTATGGAAGAGTGAAATGTGTAGTATTTGTATATTAAAGCTATTTGTAGCTTTGCAAAAATACTCTAAAGAAGTTACCCAATGTGGTAGTTGCAGGGCAAAACTTTATACTCAAAGTAAAGTAGGACACAACACACTTATACCAGAGATTTATTATTATAAAATAGTTCTTTTATATCTCATTGAATTAAAGTTTCCTTGAAGTGTATAATTCTTTACCATGAAACGTTACCCAGTTGGAAATCTCAAATTATTCATATCAGATGTACTATAAATATAATTTGTTGTTTGTTTTTGGAATTTCGCACAAAGCAATTCGAGGGCTATCTGTGCGAGCCGTCCCTAATTTAGCAGTGTAAGACTAGAGGGAAGGCAACTAGTCATCACCACTCACCGTCAACTCTTAGGCTACTCTTTTACCAACGAATAGTGGGATTGACTGTCACATTATACACCCCCACGGCTGGGAGGGCGAGCATGTTTGGCGCGACTCGGGCGCCTACCTACCCGCGACCCTCAGATTACGAAGCGCACGCCTTAACGCGCTAGGCCATGCCAGGCCCCTATAAATATAGTAAAGACGTGATACGAATAATAAAAGAGTTTATTAGATTATATTCACTTTAAAATGAACTGATGATTTCTTACAAAAGTTGAAACGTTGTTACTTGTTTTGTGTTTTAAATGAGTTCTGGATTGCTAATGAGTTGTAACATTGCTTTCAATTATTTTCAAGTTTCAATGATGATAGTGCTGTATTGCAATTATAAGTCATTTCACTTCCGTTTCAAATGTAAAGACGCTATTATATGCCTTTATATAAGTAATTTATTATTTTACACGTTGTAGTATTATGTAAACGTGTATATTTGGTTTGAATGCTTAAGTCCGTGTGATTATTTTCAATTAAAAAGTGTAAAAATGCAAACCAGTATATTCTATATAAATCAGTTTTTAATTATAAAGCAATGTGAATTGGGATGGTTTCGTCAGTTGATAAACCGGGGATTGAGAGAAAGTGTAAATTTTCAAGTGACATTGAATTAACTATTCGTTAGTAATGGAGTTACCAGAGGGTTGTGATGATTATGTGCCTTCCTTTTAGTCTTATATTGCTAAATTAGGGGCAGCTACTGCAGATAACCTTCATGTAGCTTTGGGCAAAATTCAAAAACAAACAAAAATAATTTACATTCACTCATAAGTTCTTAGAATTGGTATAGGTCACATTCAATTATTTTTATTGTTTCTGATGTATGTATAATTACGTGTTATACATTTCAAGTACTTCTTAATAGTTGTGTTATTTGTTTGAGGTTGAACTAAAAATGTCATTATAATTATTGTTAAGTGTTTTTAGCACATGATGAAAGTATTTAAAATGTGTGTCTTGTTCTGGTAATTAAGATAAACTTATGTGGTTAGTGTTGATGCAACTGTTTTTTTTAATTATTGTAAACACTGAAATATAGATAGTATATTTTTTATATGTTTGCTGTATACTAATAAAGTAAAACTTCCATTTGTTAGAAGTACACAAGACTTTCAAACAACTATCTCCTATTACGTAATTTTTTTACCAACGAAAAGTGTGATTAATCATAATAACATTATAATGCCCCCATCATTGAAAGAGCAAGCATGTTTGGTGCAACTAGGATTTGAACCCGCGATTCTCGGATTACGAGTTGAACGCCTTAACATGCTTGGCCATTCCGGGCCCTCTTTGGTTTGTCCATATCAGGATGGTTTTTCAGTTTTACACCCATCATTTGGGCTTGTTTCATCTCCTTATGTTTTCTGTTGGGTAGTACAGGTATTTGCTCAGTGTCTTCATGTTCTGGGGTTGAATTTTCACCATTAGATGAATGATAGGCTTCTGGTTAATTTCAAACTGAAGTCAGCCATTCATTCTTAGTAGCTCCTTTCAGTGGTTGCTCAACTGGGATAATTAATCAAATTGGAGACATGTTAGAATCTTTCAATTCCAGTAGATGGGAACAGAAGGTTTGTGGTATGCATACAGAAAAAGTTAGCATATACAGAGCAGCATTGAATAAGAATAGTTAATCTTGTGAGAGGAAGAAAGTGCTTATAGGAAATACAGTGTAAGAAAATTATAACTTTTGTGCTTTAGCGCTCACTAAATTCTGGTAAATTTATGGCTCTTAAATTATCCATGCACATGTAATATACATTTCATTTGCATGTATTTACCAGAACTTATCAGTTAGAATTATGTGATCAGAAGGCTGACCTGAATCACAATGCTTGATATAAATCATCTGAAGTTGATAAAGCATCTTCATATATTAAAATATTACTTGCTTTTCACCCTATGTGCATTACACCAAATCCAAATTTCTTTGAAGCTATACATAAAAATATTTGTCATAATTTTTAATTTACTCGATTTTCATGAAATTTGGTAGGTTATTAATAAACATTACAAACATGTTGTGCACAAAAATTGAGAATTTATACTAAAGATTTGCCTGTGAATCTACTTAGTCAGTCTGATTCAGTCTTTTATAAACTGAGTACAAGTTGGTTTTCATGCTACAGTTTTTATACTTCATTTCCATAATTTCTTGAATATTTTAAATGAATACCAAAAGTTTATTTTGGTAAAAACTACATATTTTATTTCTTATTTTCTCTACCCTAACAATAACTGTCATAAAATTACCTGTAGAAATTTTTTTTAATGAAATGGTTCTGTTTTTACTCTAAGGATTATAGATTGTCAGATAATTACAATTACTTATTTTAAGAGCATTAGGCATCTTAACATTTAACAGCAACATTCATTTAATTTTATTACTTTTTGAACCATGTTTATCCTGATGAGCAGCAAATCACTAGGTGTAGGAGAGAAAACAGAGGTGATGAAAAAAATAATTTTTTTGCTTACCTAATGTGATAACATTTCAAATTTTATTTACTTTTCTGAAAAATCAATAAATAAAAAACATCAAAACAAGAAAGCACTTGCTTTAGACATTGAATCAGATGTGAATCTATAATAACATATACTTTTTCTTGCTGTGTTGGTTAACAAAAATATAAGTTATGTAGCTTTCAGATTTGCATTATAAGGTATAAAAATTCAGTAAAACAGTCACTCTGAATGCCCCAATAACTACTGTAATTAATCTGTCTCACTAACTTGTAAATAAATTTATCTCAGATTATCTTAAGGTCAAACCTATTTAGCTCTGATTGGCAAATTAACTTTTGTAGCTCAAACAGAAGAGATGATCATGCGAGTTACATAGTGTACAATTTGTTCCCTTTATTGATTACAAACACAAACAGCAGTAATATAAGTGAGAGTTTCTTTTTTGTTGTTGAAAAATAAGATGTGATAAGAGAGGAAGGTATGTGACTTTGAATATTATGATTGTTGCTCAGAAAAACAAAATTGTTGGAGACTACATGTTTATGTTATGGTACATCAGTATCTATACTGTGTGTAATTTGTATAAAAAAAATCATAAATGGTAAAAAAAGGAAATCTAAAATGGGCAATTCATATTAAAGAAATATCACATAATACAGATAAGATTAAGTTTATTTAAATGTTTCCTTTTGAAAGTAAGAAATTAAGAATTATATCACAGTAAATATTGCATCATAGAATATGATTTGATGTGAAATTTATTGATATATATTGATGATAAAGTTTTTTATATTTAATTTTATCTGTAGGAAATGTCATGATATGCATACTTTGATTTCTCCCACCATATATTGTGTAAACTGCCAATGAGTGTAATTGGTTGAGACAGGAAGGTCTATTTGGCTTTTGATTTCAAATGTTAGTCTTGATCTACATTGTGCCATGTCAACTACTTTCCTCTTCATAACTAAGCATATAATGAAATACTGTTCTTTTGCCCCTTTTTTCTAGTTTTTAGGTCTTTTGCTATCAGTTTATTTATCCTCTTTCTGTTTTTGTCAAGTCAATCTATTAACTTATTTCAGTTTTTGTTCAATACTTTTATATTTTCACATTATCATTTCATCTCTTTTCTCTGACAAAAATCAGTCACTTTTGGTTTTGTCAGTCAATTGGCTGTGTGTTATCTCTCTTCCTAGTTCAAGAATGATAGTTATAAAATAATATTTAAAAAAAATGTTACATACGTGGTTTCGTGTTCCTTACTTGATTCAAATTAAACAAATAACTAAAGAAAGCTGTTAGACAAGGTTAATTTTATGTATGTATTGAAAACCCAAATTCTTGTTGTTTTTTTTCGGGAATGTGATAAATGTTTACGTTTATTTGGTGTTTTAAGTAATATTGCAGACCAACTTTATTATCCATCAGAACACATAAGTTGGGTAAGTACAAAAGGTATCATAAGTTTGGATTTGAGCTTTTGGACTACAGTAGGTACATCTTTATGGGGCATGTCTCTCTTCTTTGGTATTGCTAGGTAAGAATATTTAGCTGTCTTTACAATGAGATTGTATACAAAATGTATCATAGATAGCTTTTGAATCACACCAAAAATATCTTTTCTTTGGAGTTTTTGGGTAGAAAAAACAAACACAAATTAAATGACCTAAAAGTGTAACTAAATTAGGATCCAACATCAAAGTTTTATACCAAATTTATATAATAATATGGCAATAACACAGTGTATGAGATAGAATTTTTTGGTTGCAGAAAGTTTATATAGAAGAAATAAGAAAGAAAATAATGAATGCGAAGAGCATCAAATGTAAATGTGAGAGCAGTGAAAATGAACCAGTCTGCCTGATCCAGCTTCCACCAGGGTACAGGAGTAGGGTGGCATTGACCACAGCTAGTCTCTCTCAAAAGTATAGGAAAATGATCACTGCCTAGTGGATTATTGTCAACCCTTCATGAAAAATGGGAGAATAATGAAGGGGAGCAAACCAAGAGATCAATAGCAGTAAAGGACTGACTTGATGCATGAAAAAAGTGGAAGAACCAGTGTTGAAAAGAGAAAAGTTGTGATCAGAGAGCATACGCTCTCTAGAGTGACCCCTCCTATGAATAACAGCACTTCTCCAGAGGAGATGATGCCCATTAAAGTCCTCCAGGATTAGAAAGGGAGACAGGAACTGTTCAATGAGAGCATCAAGGTCTAATTGATTAAATGTCTCTCCATGGGACAGGAAGAGAAAGCAAACAGTGATGGTATGACCCAAGGAAACACGGATGGTTACAGCCTCCAAGGATGTGTTGAGTGACAAAGACAGGATGGGCACATTCTGATCAACCAACAGTGCCACTCCTCCATCACACAGCCTGTCATTTCTGTACAGAGAAAACTGTACAGGTGATTGTATCAGCACTTTTCAGAAATGTTTCTTGTAAGGAAAGACAAACAGGATGGTAGGAAGCAATCATTGTACTGATATCATGAAGATTAGAATGTAAACCTTCACAGTTCCATTGTATCAAGGTGGCCATTTTTAATAACAAGTAAGTGAAGTGGCTGGAAAACCCTTCTGTTTATGACCCTGTCTTTTTCTCTTACTTTCCTTATTCAGAGGAGGTCTACTGACCTCCATGGATTCTTTGGTGGGTCGATTGGGCAGGTCTTTGTTGTTGGAAGGGGATTCGAGTGACCAGAGGATGCAGATTTTGGAGTTTGGTGGAATGTATGGGAGGAACAGATGTGGGTGTAGAAGTTGATTTATCAACCTTTTTACCCATGGAGGTCAAAAGGCTTTTCATTTGTTTTGAAAATGATTCTCTTGGAGGCACAGAGAGATCTGTCTGCATTCTCACTGTAGTTGTGGAATGAAGTGCAGCAGCATATGCCCAAGATGAAGTGGTGGACAGCAATTTCTGAGCCTCAGGATAAGTAATGTTATGAGTCATTTTCAAATGCTGCACCCTTTTTTCCTCCAACCATTTAGGGCAAGAAAGAAAGTATGAAGGGTGAGAACCATTGCAGTTGACACAATGTGGGTTCGTGTCACACTCATAGGCATTGTGGTCTTTGCCACCACAACGAGCACATGTCGAGGAACCATGATATGACGTCTTTGAGTGACCGAACCTCTGACATTGGAAACATCGGAGAGGGTTTGGAACGTACGGCCGTATCCTGCAATTTAGATAACCTGCCTTGATGGTGGTAGGTGCACGTGGTGATGTAAATATCAAAACGAGGATATTTGTAGGCAGTGTTACTCCGTTGACCCCTCTACAGGAATTCAAGGCCAAAGTGGTGTGTTAGGGTTGGAACCCTCAACCACCAGGATCCTCTCCTCCCTTTCACGGGTCGCCACACATGGCAAACATGTGGGTGAATGTTTAGATCCCAGAGGAGGTAACCAGAAAGAACAGAACCTTCCCTGAGAGGTCCTCTCACCATGTACAGGAATCCACACCGAGGGGTACAAAGAAGAAAGTAGTGAAAATATATATATCCCTTTTTTTAATACTTATGAAAGATTTCTTGATGGTTTTTATCACATAGGAATCCTTCTTTACTATCTTTAATGTAGTTTCAGTACATACCTGAATTTAGTCTTTCATCTTTAGTTCAAGTAATGAAAATGTGTCTGAAACATGAAATTTAAACAACTCAGATGTTAACTTCTGTAACTTTCACATACTTGGGAGGAATAATGAATGATCTTTCAGGTAATTCATCTTAACAAAAGGTTTGGTCAATATGTCCATGATAAACATGGTATTTCAGTACTCCTTCTTGAGTTACCTCATCTTTTGTAGGAACTTCCGTATACCTCTTTCAGTAATTTAGGATTTATCATCTTACTAATGTATGAAACACAATGTTGTTTTAAAATTAGCCATGTATTATTGCAATAGAACATGTAATGAATTCGTATGATACTGCTGTATGGTAACCAAGTGTATCAGAAGTACCTCTCGTCAGTTGTTTGGTAACAAATGGCATCGTGTAGCATAGTAACAAGTGTGTAAGAATACATATGAATGTTGGAGTTACTTGTGTAGAAACAAAGTTCATTTGTTAAGTAAAATATTTTTTGAAGTACCTCTTAAAGAAGTTTACAAATTTCAAAGTGTTTTTCATTTCTTCAGCTACTTTTGGTACTTGTTATTGTTAGCTCAATAACAAGGTACTTATTTACAATTTGAAGAGGACTGTTTCTAGGTTATGCAGTAATTGGTCTTTCCTAGTTTAATGCACATTCATTAAGGTTGTGTATTCCATATCTCTTGTCATAGCTCTGGATGTAAGCACAGTATGACATGGTTATTATGTGCATGTAATATAAACTGTTTGACTATGTGTCAAATTAAGTCATGTACTTAATATTAATTCTTTATTAATATGTGAAGCCAATGTTATTTGTATGGATTAATTTGGGCTATGGAGTTTATGTGTATATTTTTGTTATTTTTCTCGAATTATGGTAGAACAAAGTCAGTTGTCATTTTGTTATTCATATTTTAGTTTTAAATTTAACCCTGGATAAAAATATCATATTACCTCCTTGTCCAGATCATTAGAAGTTGTAATAAGAAATAAGAACTGAGGCAAGCTGTATTGATTTTCCTCAATGCACCATAAATGTGCAGCAAGCTAAAATTGTTAACTTTTTATATTTTACAGGTGTTTAAGAATTCTTGTAATACTTCAAAAGGAGAAGCTTAGTCTTAAACAGTGTGAAAAGGACGTCAGGTAACTTACATGGGATTAATGTAAACTTTACCAACAGCCATATGCAAGGTAGGTATTTCCATGTATTTCACTAAGTAACCATGGAAATAAATTGATCTTATAAGATTTGTCTGAATTTAGTGCAAACATTTGATTGTCTTCAAGATAAATTCAAGAACGACTAAGTAATTCTGGAAATCATTTAAAAGATATGATGTTATAAATTGATGACTCCAAGAAGACTATCATACAGTATAAGGATTAATTTGTAGCATTATTTTCTAGTTCATGACTATACTGTCATTGTGAGGAATTCTAATACCATTCATTTCATTCCCACTTGTCCTGTAAATATAATTGCTTTTAATGGTGTTTTATATATTTTGATATTTTCCTATGACAATAAATGTTGTGTTGTGTTGATTTATAAATGTTCTAATTAGCTTCAAGATAAAGATTTTGAGTTTTTACACTGTAAATGCCTATGGTAAAATATGTTTTTTTTCAGAAAAATGACATTATTTCTATAAAATCTTCAAATCCGTGAGACAACTGAATGTATACTAACCATTACACAAATAGTTGCATTATATACTTAGTTAATTTAGTTCAAATCCATATAGTTCAGGAAGTATTGATAAAACACTTGAAAGTTTATCATCTGCTTGCAGATTGAAAAAAAAAAAATACAGAGAAAGAAAAGGATTGTGTCTTGAGAAGGTGGCATAACTATTATTGTGTTTTAAAGCATATATAACATTATAAAACACACGTTTTAGCAGGAAAAGTAATGATTGGTGTTTTAAGAACATGATTTCTCAATGTAATAGTTTACAATGATTGTGTTTTAACGTTTCAAAGAAGTTTATCATCTGATAGAACACCAGCAGCTTTACTAGAGTTGTTGTAACATAAACAGTAAAACAAGTTATTAGATATTCTGCATGTCTTAGTTTACATTGTTTGTGTTTTAATATATGAGAGAAGTTTATCATATAATGGAATATCAGTAGCTTTACCAGGCTATTGTTGCAGCATAAACAGTGAAACATGTTATTAGATATTTTGAATGTCTTGGTTTACAATGTTTGTTTTTTAATGTTTCAGAGAAATTTATCATCTGATAGAACACCAATAACTTTGCCACACTGTTGTTCTAAAATAAACAGTAGTAAAACAAGTTATTAGATATTCTGAATGTCTTGGTTTGCAATGACTGAGTTTAAATATTTTAGTTTTCATTTAATAGAACACCATCAGCTTTTGTTGTCATATAATTTGTAATAAAACAAGTTATTATATATTCTGAATATCTAAGTCACAATATTTATGTTTTAATTTTTCCTAAAAGTTTATTATCTAATAGAACACCAGTACCTTTGCTACACTGTTGTTATAATATAAACAGTAGTCAAAACAAATTGTTTGATGTTTAAAGTGTTTTAGTGTTTGAGAGAAATTTATCACTTAACAGAACAGTAGTGTGTTTGCCATACATTTGTGTTAACATAAACAGTAAAACAAGTTGTTAGATATTTTAAATGTCTTACTTTACAATGTTTATGTTTTAATTTTTCAGAGAAGTTTATCATCTAATAGAACACCAGTAACTTTGTCACCCTGTTGTTGTAACATAAACAGTAGTAAAACAAGTTATTAGATATTCTGAATTTCTTACTTTACAATGGTTGTGTTTCAATATTTCAGAAAAGTTTATCATCTAACAGAACACCAGCAGTTTTCCCACATTCTTGTTGTAACATAAACAGTGAAACAAGTAATTAGATATTCTGAATGTGTTTTAATGTTGTTCTTACATGAAAAGTAGTAAAACAAGTTATTGGATATTCTGAATGTCTTGGTTTACAATGCGTGTGTTTTAATGTTTCAGAGAAATTTATCTTATAGAACACCAGCAGTTTTACCATATTGTTGCTCTCATAAAACACCTAGCAGACTTGATCAATGTTATCAATTGGCTCCCAAGAGGTTTTCTCTGGGCTGGAAAGTTGAGAACTTCAGAAGTTGGATTTCTGGGAATGATTTCGTCTGTACTTAGTCTTATGCTCTACCTGAGAAATATACGAGTGATGAAACAAATTGGTACAAGAAACACATGTAATTTCATGAATAATAATACTGAAAGCCAATATTCTACTGCGTTATCAATTAAAAAGTGATTTTACTTTTTATTCTTAATTTCTAAAAAAACAATGCTTTTGAAATAACATAATCCCAATTTTATTGAAGTACATTTACTTTATTCAATTTGTAGTAGTTTTTTTTGGCAAAACACAGTATGTGTGTGTGTGTGTATATAAAGTAGTTGCTCTTTACTAACTCAACAAGTGAAGATATGCATTACTTGACCTCAAGTAAAGGGAGTATGATATATTGTTACTCTTTACTGACTCAACAAGTGAGGATATGTATTACTTAATCTTTAGTACATTCAGTCTGTAGCCTAGTTATTCCTTACTGATTCAACCAGTGAGGATATGTATTAGTTGACCTTAATTACATTGAGTGTTTTGTATTATTATTCTTTACTGACTCAACAAGTGAGGATATCTAATAGCTGATCTTAATTACATTGAGTCTGTTGTATCATTACTCTTTACTGATTCAACGAGTGAGAATATACATTAGGTGACCTTAATTAAAGTGAGCCTACACAACACTTAACATAGTCAAACATCTGTGTAATGAGTAGGAATATGATCCAAAAACTATAGTACCCAATATTAAACAATTAACTTGGCAAACATCTGTGTAATGAGTAGAAATAAAAACCAACAACTATAGTTCCCAATATTCAACAATTAACTTGGCAAACATCTGTGTAATGAGTAGAAATGAAAACCAGCAACTAAAGTACCCAATATTCAACATTTAATTTGGCCAAACATCTGTCTGATAAGTAGAAACAAGAACTAACAACAAAAGTACCCTATATGCAACATTTAAACAAATGTGTGTGATATGTAGAAATATGAACCAACAACTGCACTACCCAATATCAAACATTTAAGTTAACCAAACATCTGTATAAGTAGAAACAAGAATAAAAAAAAAAAGTACCCCCTATACAACACTTAAATTAGCCAAACATCTGAGCAATGAGCAGAAATATAAACCAACAACTAAAGTACAACATATTCAACATTTAACTTGCAAACATCTGTATAATGTGTAAAATTATGAACAAACAACTAAACTACTCAATATTCAACAGTTAACGTTGCCAAATGTGTGATGAGTAGAAATTTGAACAAACAACTATTGTACCCAATATCCAACATTTAACTAGCAAACATCTGTGCAATGAGTAGAAATATGAACTAACATCTAAATTACCCAGTATTCAACACTTAACTCGGCCAAACATCCATGTAATAAGCAGAAAAATAATACAAGTGCAGTATCCAATATTCAACTATTAACTTAGCCAAACTTCTGTGTAACAGGTAGAAATATGAACCAACAACTATGGTACCAAATATTCAAGATTTAAGAAAGCCAAAGATCTGTGTAATCAGTAGAAGCAAGAACCAAAAAGGAAGGTACCCCATATGCAATACTTAACGTAGCCAAAATCTGTGTAAGAGTAGAAATATGAACCAACAAATACAGTATCCAATATTTAACACTTATCTTAGTCAAATATCTGTGTAATGAATAGAATTATGATCCAACATTACAGTACCCACTATTTAACACTTAACTTACCCAAACATCTGTGTAATAAGCAGAAAAATTATACAAGTACAGTACCCAATATTCAACTATTAACTTTGCCAAACTTCTGTGTAACAGGTAGAAATAAGAATCAACAACTATGGTACCAAATATTCAAGATTTAAGGTAGACAAAGATCTGTGTAATCAGTAGAAACAAGAACCAAAAAGAAAAGTACCCCATATGCAACACCTAACTTAGCTAAACATGTCTGTGATGAGTAAAAATAGAAACCAACAACTACAGTACCCAATACCCAACATTTAACTTACATCTGTGTAATGAGTAGAAATATAAACCAACAATTATAGTACAAAATATGCAACATTTAACTGGCAAACATCTGTGTAATAAGTAGAAATATGAACCAACAACTACAGTACCCCATATCCAAAAGTTAACAAAGCCAAACTCGGTGTAATGGTAAAAATATGAACAAACAACTAAAGTACTCAATATTCAACACTTAACATTGCTAAACGTGTGTGATGAGTAGAAATTTGAACCAACAGTTAAATTACCTAATATTCAACACTTAGCTTACACAAACATCTGTGTAATGAATAGAAATACAAGTGCAAAAACCAATATTCAACAATTAATTTTGCCATACATCTGTGTAATGGGTAGAAATATGAACCAAGAACTATGGTACCAAATATTTAATAGTTATCTTAGTCAAATATCTCATGAATAGAAATATGATCCAACATTACAGTACCCACTGTTTAACACTTAACTTACCCAAATACCTGTATAATGAGTAGAAATATGAACTAACATATAAATTACCCAGTATTCAACACTTAACTTACCCAAACATCTGTGTAATGAGTAGAAGTATGAACCAATTATAGTACCAATTATTCCACCCTTAACTTAGCCAAACATCTGTGTAATGAATAGAAATAAGAAACAACAAAATTACCAAATATTCAATATTTCACTTAGCTAAACATCTATGTAATGAGTAGAAGTATGAACCAACAACTGTATTACCCAATATTCAACATTTAACTTCTCTAAATATTTGTTTAATGAGTAGAAATATGAGCCAACAACTACAGTATCCAATTTTCAACAATTATCTTGAGCAAACATCTGTGTAATGAGTAAAAAATATGTACAAAGAAGAACTATTTTCTTACTGGTGAAGTAACACAAGAGGATCTGTGTCCAAGAAATGTTACTTTAATAGCTTTATTAAAACAGTTCTTAATCACATAGCAGTGTTGTATGTGATAAATACCTAGAAACCATCCTAATATTTCACTCTTTGGTGAATTTTAAACAATTACTGAAAAAACTCATGTGAATGTATTTTAACATATAAAAAAACTATGTTAAATGTTTTAAAAACAGTTCAAATTTGATATTTTAGTTCTTGTTCATTCTGTGATGTGTGTTTTAAGGATCAGCTTTTACTTTTACCAAAATCACACATTTTCTTGTATGTTCGAAGTGGTCCTAATATTCTTTGTTCGTGAATACTTTATAGCCATAGCATGCCCAATAGTTTCCTGTAAATAAAAAAGTTTTACAGTTATTTGTTAAATAACTTCAATATGAATTATAGTGATAAATATTTAGTAAAGTAAAAAATTCAGCAAACATGAGATTCTTAACTGTCTGAAGATTAACAACTATCCAAATTCCACTAATAAGGAGATGTATGAACAGCTTTTACATGAAAGATATTGTACAGAAGAATGAGTTTACAGCGGAAAAGACTGCAAATTAATGCATTTTTGAAACTACTTGTGACAAATTTGTGTTGGTGTAAATGTTAACTGCAAACAGTTACATACATCATAAAGATTTTAACTTATTGATTACATTTACGTTACCCTAAGTAACCAATATTTATGTAATTTTCAAACTTATATTTGATAGCCTGTTTTTTAGTAAATAGCCTGTTCCTTTTAGATTTCAAGGAAGTTGTACTTGATAATATTAACACTTAGGTAAATGACCACCTAGCTGTTGCTTAGGTTATATTTCATAGCTTTAACATATTAGTTAATTAAGTGGTTAGGTAGTTGATCCTAACATATGATCTTAATGTGGTTAGCTATTTGTGCAAAGTTCTTCTTAGTAACCTTACTGTTAGACTAGCAGACCTGCTAGTCATTACAGAATGACCATGGTATAAAGGTAGTTGGCACCTGCTAGCCATTACAGAATAACCTTGGTATTTAGGTAGCTGACACCTGTTAGTTACTATTTTAGTGTAACTCTATAATGTAGAGAGTAACAAAAAATTATTATATTACAGTTAAAATAACATTTCATTTATCTACAGACCCTGAAACCTATGTAAAACCTGTAGTCAGTTTTCAACACTTTATCAAGCAATGTTATTAAACTTCACCTTCTATTTATGTTTTAACTACCAGCTTAGAAGAGTATGTCATCAGTATAGAAAGTTTACAGTTTCATTGGAAATTAGGAAACTCTAGATATGGACTCCATGATACAAAGTTCTATTCTGTGAAAGTACATTTTGAAATTTGTTTTCTTGTAGTAAAACCTAGACTGTAAACCAAAGTATAGTTTACATAATATGGTAATAAAATAAAATTCCAAATAAAATAGATGATAAAGGTAAATAGACAAATTTTATAACTCAACTGAAATTAATATAAAAAATGAAAACAACTGAATTACAAATTTAATTTTTATGGGATAAAAATGTATTTTATAATTACAATAGAAATGAATAAACTTTTTAACATCTGAATATACTGCAATTGTTAAAATATAGAATATTTTGTTCTTTAATTTTCTCTACATAATTCCTCCTACTTTATTTATAGGCAGATGTCTTTCCACAACTACAGAAGCCATTGGTGGATTAAGTCCCATTTTCCTGCATGATAACTCATCAGCTCTGCTATTCAATGCATTGTCTTTAAGTTGTCTGTAGGCTTTTTTAACTGCTGCTGTTGAATTCAGAGCTGAAGTTAACACTGTAGCTGACAATGGTATGGTGTTTACCTGTTGAATGATAAATAGTGATGCACAAAACTAAACATTTCTTTATAAATCACCCAAAATATAATTAACCCTATTAAGAGTACTGTCCTCAGCTGCTGCAAGATGTAGGAATGAGGTATTCTACAAATACATATACAGTTAACAAGAGATAAATAATTATGTATTGGAAGTGCATTCTCATTACATTTGAGTGTTTTTGGAGGAGGTGGGTGTGGATTGGGTGGTACTATCCATAACTATTTATTTTAATTGAGTAACATTCCCTAACACATGCAACACAGTGTTGTAATACAAAAGAAAATTTAAATTGAAAATACGAGAAAGAAAGCAACACTGAACACATGTCTCTGTATAAGCTTAAGACAGACCTTGTCTGTTACGGCCATTAAGCATCTTTTAGGTGTTGTATGAATATCTGCACATCAAATTTAAAAATTAAAAAAAATACATTATTATTTTAAGTTTTTTCCTATTCACAATTTTGGTACTTGTGTAATTTGCAAATATAAATGATAAAAAAAACATTAAAAGATTTTACTCCAAGGAGTGTTGGTTCTAAACAATGTAATTGTAGCTTTTTCAATTTTTTCTGCACATCAAAAGCAGTAGGTTTATACTTGCTAATAAACTATCATCCATTAAGAATACTGTAATCTATTTCATATTTCTAATGTAACTTCCATTCTCTATTCCAAGACATCCAGGAGTACCTATTCCAAGCAGCAAGTGCAAGAGTCCATGAAAAATGGTGGTGTGTGTTCCAAGCATCATAAACCAATAATCCAAGAAGTTTTAAACTCGCTAAACTAAGGGTCCAAGAAGGTTTGGACCAATGCTTATCAATGATCAATATTAAAATTCACAGATAACTGAGAGTACCCATTCTAAGAATGAAACAATCAAGATCCAAGGTAACTAGCAGTGTTTATTCCAAGCATAAACATAATTTAAAGACGGCTTGGAGTATATAATCCATGCAGAAAACCAAAGAGTTAAAGAAGTCTGTATCCTAAAAATCAAGGCTAATGTTCCAAGACAATTAAGTATATATTCTGAATATAAATGAAACACTTATGAATATGTCTTCTAAACATCAACACTGAAACTACTGTGAATGTGTTTTCTATACACTAACACTGAAACAGTTGTAAATATATTTGAAACATCATCAGTGAGAAACTTGAATATGTCTTCTAAACATCAACACTGAGACAGCTGTGTATGTCTTCCAAACAATAACAATGAGATAGTTGTGAATACCAATTCTATGCATCAATACTAGGACAACTGTGAATGTGTCTTCTACACATCAATACTGAGAGAGCTGTTGATGTCTTCCAAACATCAACAGTGAGATAATTGTGAATATGTTTTCATAACATCAGCACTAAGACAGTTGTGAATATGTCTTCTATCAACACTGGAATAGTTGTAAATGTCTTCCAAACATCAATGATGAGATACTTATGATTATGTCTTCTTATTATCAACAATAAGACAGTTATGAATATATCTTCTAAACATCAACACTACAACAGTTTTAAATGTCTTCCAAGCAACAACGAGATAGTTGTGAATATGTCTTCTATACATCAACACTGAGACAGTCATGAGTATGTCTTCTAAGCATCAACAATGAAACAGTTGTAAATATGTCTTCTGAACATCAATACTGAACATTTGTGGTTGGTTGATTGATTTGGTGTTTTATGGCACAAAGCAGCTAGGCTATCTGTACCAAACATCTGGTAAAAAGTTAAAATTAAATTTAGTAAAATTCATGAAAAGCAATTAAGGTTAAACAAAACAAAGTAAAAAACCATAAATAGCATAAAAAATGTTAACATCTAGTTAACACAATGTAAAGAGAAAAATTAAAATAATACAAGTTATAAAGGACTTATTGTGGCATAAATGTATTTATCATAACTTGCCAGGAAGACAAACAGGTAAGTACAAAAACCACTGTCAGTCCTCTGAAGTTGGCCTTTCCAGCCCTGATTCAGAGTATTTTGACATTATGGCCGTTTTCAAAAAGTAAAGTAATAAAAGTTTCAAAAGACTTCAGCAAAATTTTAATAATAACTCGCCAGGATGACTAATGGGTAGTTCGAACAGCAGTGTTAATCACCTGAAATTGGCCTTTCCTGTACTGGTGTCGAGTTATTTGATGTTATGCCCATTTTCTAATTTCAAATCGAAATAGATGGACTGTAACTCTTAAAAGGGAATCACATTAAAAAAGGTCTAATGTATAAATTAAAAATAACTTTATTTGCATTAAAAAGATTAATGGCCTTTAAAAAACTAAAAACATATCCAAGGTGGACAGTTTCACGGTCATTAATAACACTGTCTAACTTTATGGACAAACCTTGTGACAGAACATGTTTAAAATGATGCTGTCGTTAAGAGTCATAACGACGGCAAGAAAGAAATATGTGGCTTATTGTAATCTAAATGTTATACAGACCACACTATGGTACATCAGTTCAAGATAAGAGAAAACGACGAGTTAAAAAACTGTAGCCAATGCATAGTCTAGTTAGAACAACTTACTCTTTCCGATCCTTATGAAAGCTAGATGGCCAAAGTCCAATAGAGGATTTTATTTGAAAAAGCTTGTTTTCATGCTGCTTACTTCAAGTCGACTGCCAGCTGGCTCAGAGCCAAGCCTTAATAACAGGACCATAGTCCAAATATGCAATAGGCATTGTGCCGGATCAGATGATTTAGATGTGGTGTCAGCGAGTTCGTTCCTGCAAATACCAACATGGCCCAGTATCCAGTAAAACTGAATAGAAATAGATGTTAAAGAAAAATGAGAAAGTCAGTTTTGAATATCAGCAAGAACAAAGTGTGAAATAACGTGAAGCAATTCTAAGGCCAGTAGAGAACTAAGAGAGTCAGTATGAATAATGCAATTTGAGTACTGTTTAGCTTCTATGTGATCCAGGGCAAGAGAAATGGCATACAGATCAGTAGTGAACACAGAAGCTGTAGTGGGGATTCTGCATGCAACCACCAAACTACAATAAACCACTTAATAGCTCACACAGTCACCTTATTTTGAACCATTTCAATATGGAAGGATGGTTCGAAAGATGTTCTGCAAATAACATACAGTATTTCCAATCAGGAGTGTCTGTTTTTCTCAGATGACTTAAAGTACAGTTATGAATACGAGTTTTGAATATCAACACTGAGACACTTGTTAATATGTCTTCTAAACGTCAACACTAAGAAAGTTGTGAATACATGTTCTAAACATCAATACTGAGTGTGCAAGAACATGAGTAATGTATAGAAGAGTATTATTCCTATGGACAAATACATACAAAGTTAGAAATGAGACTGAACATTATATAACAAGATCTTTATTCTTTAGTTGTTTCAAGTACAAACCTTCTTCAGTACAGTGTGATATATTAGCATCTTAGAAGGATATACAAGTATGCTGATTAGTCAGGTGTGATCAAGAGATGATGGTAATGAACCAATCACAAAGCAGCAAGGTGCAGTGAGAAGAAACATAATCCAAGTAATTTTGTATATACACCTTTGTAAGGCACTATGTTATTGCACATTTATAAGGCAATATGTTGATACTCTCTAGTGTAGAAGATATATGGAATCTCATAATTAACAGTACTCGTTCAAATATCTAAAACTACTTGATGGAAGTACGTTATCTTGGGTTAATGACCACAAACTACAAGTATAACGTAGTTCTGGCCAAAACTACTTGATTCCATAAAAACATACAAGTAACTTTAACAGTGCACACTGAAGACAATAAAGCAACATAGACTTCAAGTAACTTCATGTGTGACACAGGTAACAAAAAAGCTGTATAGATTACAAGCAATTCCAAGTGTGACACATAAATAACAATAAAGCTTTACAGATTACAAGTGATGTCAGATGTGGCACACAGATAACAACAAAGATGTATAGATTTCATGCAACTTCAAGTATGGTTCACAGATAACAACAAAACTACATACATTACAAGTTCAAGTGTGGCACACAGATAACAACAAAACTATATACATTACAAGTGCAAGTGTGGCATACAGATAACAACAAAACTATATACATTACAAGTAACTACAAGTGTGGCACACAGATAACAACAAAACTGTATAAATTTGAGCACATAATGTGAAAATGTTAGATAACTACACTTTTAAAAGTAAATTAAGAATGACAATTAAAAGTATTCAACAAAGCAATTATATCACTATGGTGTCACAGTAAGAATGAAACTTATAGAGTATCAAAAGTATTGTTAGCCATATTTATACAATTGATCAAAAGTGAATTTTATATTTATTAATTTGGCAGAATAGTTCTATTCAAAGGTTAGTTGATTTGCGTCAAATCAAAATTTGTTAGTGAACATTAACATGCATACATGATATATAGTCTTTGAACTTACTTTTGGAAAAGCTGTCTCACTACTCACCGAAGCACATAGAGATCTACTGTTGTGTATACAGATATTTTCTTCTTCTGTAGTAGTTTGGCATGGTAATTTATTATGATGATCACCAGCAGTAATATTGGTGATTTCTGGCCAAGAGTGGTCAGAAGAAGTTGAAGGCTTAGCTGTTAATTCCATCTTCTTATCAGCTAATAAAAATCCAATAGTAATTAATTTTTAAAAAATTATTATATATTAATTCAGTTAATATAATCCAACAAGACTATAATAAAATGAATTAGAGACATTTCCACATCATACATAAAACTCTGCCAAGTTAACTGCCAGCTGGCATGGAGCCGACCTTTGAATACAAAACTATAGTCCATGTATAAACCAGGCACAGCGGTGATAGTGGCAGAGAAAATAGATTTAGCTGCGATGTTGGCGAGCTTGTTCCTGCAAATATCAATATGGCCCAGTATCCAGAAAAACTGGATAGAAGTAGATGTTAAAGAGAAATGGGCAAGTAGGTTTTGTATATCGGTGAGAACAGGGTGTGAACTGATGTGAAGTGATTCCAGGGCCATAGAGAACTTAGCGGGTCACTATAAATAGTGCAGTTTCAGTATTGCTTAGCTTATATGTGATCCAGGGCAAGAGAAATGGCATAAAGTTCAGCAGTGAACACAGAAGCTGTAGAGGGGATTCTGCATGCAACCACCAAACCACAAACTGTGGCAGAGCTTACACATTCACCAAATTTTGAACCAGCTATCTAAACAGAAGTGGAAAGATGGTTCGAAAGATGTTCAGCAAATAACAGACAGTTTTCCAATCAGGGGATGGAGGGGGGCATTGTATCATTTGAATGAACACAGAAGCTTCTTTCTGAGCTAAATAAATTCTACATAGGTTATATGAATGTTTGGGGTCATTATTTGCTTGGTAGTAGAATTCTTAATCAATAATACACAAACCACTGCATATTCCATGACAGATCAGTATCTAATGGTACATGCAGTGGTCCATTATTCCATCTGTTTTGCAAATATCTTCTGTCACCTCATCAGAAAAACACTTGCAAAACACATCACACTGCCTCCCCCATTCTTTATGGTAGGGACTATGCATTGAGGTAATCTTTAACTTTTCTTCCAACAGATGTACAACATAAACTTTGAACCAAATATTTCAAACTCGAACTCATTCATCCATAACATCATTTTCCAACCATCAACAGTCCATTTGTTCGTACTTTTTAGCAAATTTTAGTTGATAATATTTGGAGACTGAATTTTGGTTTGGTTTGTTTTGATTCTTGCACAAAGATATTCATGGGATATCTGTGCTAGCAGTATAAGACTTGAATTTCGTGCAAAGCCATCCCTAATTTTGCAATGTAAAGCTAGAGGGAAGGCAGTTAGTCATCACCACCCACCGCCAACTCATGGGCTACTCTTTTACCAATGAACAGTGGGACTGACCATAATGTTATAATGCCTCCATGGCTGAAAGGGCAAGTGTGTTTTGTGTGACAGGAATTTGAACCCGAGACCCTCATATTATGAGTCGAGTGCCTTAACCACTTGGTCATGCCAGGCCAAAACTTTAATGCCCATGGATGGGAAATTGAAGTAAAGGATTTTTAACTGTTACATAACCAAATATTCTAATCTTGTTGAGTCTTCTTGATAACATAAATCTAGACACGTTTCTGTCATTTGGTACGTAGCTGTTTATCTCATGCTTGAGATCAGTGGCAGTCTTCTCTCTGTACAGAAGACTGCATAAACAAAAACTGGACATCAGTATCACTAAGTTTAGGTGTTCTTTCCTGTTTTCAAACTTACTTATCTTGGTCTCTCAATCTAGGATGTACTTGATGGTATCTGAGAAGCATTTAAAGTCTGCAGTAATTTATCAGAGTCCAACCAGCATCACATAAAGCTTTTATGCAAACTCTCTGCCTTAGTGACAATTCTCAACACTTTTTGGCTGTGGCATAATGACAAAACTTAATATACAGAGTTAAATACTATTTTTGTCACAGTTTATTTGTGTTTTGCTATTAAACTGATTTGTGACATACCACATGCTTATTCTTGCTAACTTCTTTCTGTATAGTTAAGACATTGCATGGGGTACTATGACAATTATTTCAGATCCTAAATTTGATCAGTATGTTCATTTAAGCAGAACTCTTAGGGCATACTCTAAAAAAATAGGTATTCTCACCCTGGCTCATTTGGTTTTCAACATGGATCACTGAAGTATTACCACCTTGTTGAAATTTACATTCTGTAATGGCATAGAAGAATAAGTTCCATAAAATGGAAAGAATGACAAAATATTATCTTGTCCTAACACTTTTACATAGTACTGTATATATCAAACTCATAACTTTATAATCAATGTACAAACACTTGTCATAAAAAAATAGATATCATCTTACCTACAAATCTATAAGGTATGCTAATAGGCATTAAACTTAATAAACAATCAACTTTCATAAAAAACATAAGGTGTCATCTTACCTTCAGATCCATAAAATACACCCAAAGCCTCTAAGTTCAGTGAACAAACACCTCTCATAAGTGCTCGTTTCATGTTGTCTTCATAACTTATCTTTTCATTAGTCAAATCAACAAGTTTCTGCTTAGTGATGGCAAGCACTTCTTTCAACTAAAATAACACATGTACTTGAAGCTCAAGAGAAAAAAAATGCTATGGTATATTACTGTAAAATGCTGAGTTTCAAAACTCCACTGCAGTAGTTTTAAGGATTATGATAAATACATTAAAAACTATGAGTGCAAATACTAAAAAAATAAATAACATGGAATGTATTCTATAAAATGGAAATGCTTAGTGAAAGCAATGAGTGTGTTCTGAAAACGAAATTATTTTAGTGTCTACAACATTAACACTTACAACATAGTAAATTATTTCTTATGTAAGGAAAAGTTCAATGCAAAGTCCTACTTAAATGCCAAAACATTGGAAAACAATAGGCATACTTATAAGTAAGTATTCCTTCCAACTCAAACACAATAAATTGAGTATTTGTCATATGATGAATAAACAAATGTATGATAATAAATTCTGTTTAAGAAGTTTGTTTAACTAATTGCATTTTAAATTATGGAACTTAACAGAGTTTCAAGTCACAACATAGTCAGTCACAGTGGTACACAGTTAACAGTAGTCCTTCTACATTATATAAAATTTCAAGTCATGAGATAGTTATAGACAGTGTTACACAATTAACAGTAATATTTCAACATTACATAAAGTTTCAAGTCACAAGGTACTGAGAAACAGTGTTACACAATTAACAGTAATCTTTCTCCATTAAATAAAATTACAAGTCATAATGTAGTCAGAAATAACGGTACACAATTAACAGTAGTCCTTCTATATTGCATAAAGTTTTAAGTCATACATAGTCAGAGACAGTGGTACACAATTAACAGTATTCTTTCTACATTGCATAAAGTTTCAAGTCACAGGGTAATTAGAGAAAGTGGGACACAATTAACAGTGTTTTTCTACTTTACATAAAGTTTCAAGTCATAAGCAAAAAGAAAAGTATGTGACAGTTCACAACAGTTAATAATCATAACAGCACTGAACAGAACACTAAAATAAATGAAAGTTAATAATCAACACGAACACTAACATACAAGAGAGTTGGCAACAGTTAACAATGATATAAAAAATGAGACAGAACACTAACATACATGAAAGTTGTCAATAGTTAACAATCACAGCGCCACGGGACTGAACATTAATTTGTATGAGAATTGATGATTATTAACTATCATAAGACCAATGGAACACAATATTAATCTACAAGAGAACTAATGATATTTAACAATCATAAGACCAACAGTTTGTGTGTGTTTTATAGCAAAGCCACTCCAGGCTATCTGTTGAGCCCACTGAGGGGAATCAAACCCCTGCTTTTAACATTGTAAATCCATGGACATGTACTAGCAGGGCACAAGACCAACAGAACAGAATAATAACATAAATAAGAGTTGATAATAGTTAACAATCATAACACCAATAGAACAGAACACTAATCTACATAAAAGCTGTTAAAAGCAAACAAGCATAATAAAACACTGGACAAAACACTAAACTATGTTACAATTGATGACAATTAACTATCGTAACACTGATGAAACAGAAGAGTATAACTATCATAACATCAATGGTACAGAGCACTTATCTACATGAGAGTTGCCAATAGCAAACAATCATAACACTACTGGGATAGAACACTGACCTACATGAGATTTGACAACAGTTAATGTTCATAACACCAATAGAACAGAACACCAACATAATGAGTTAACAATTATAACACAACTGGGACAGAACACTAACATACATGAAAGATGAAAATAGTTAACAATCATAACACCAATGGACAGAATGCTAGCCTACATGAGAGCTGACAATACTTAATAATCACAACAAATATGAGACAGAACACAAATCACCATAAGAGCTGACGATAATTAATTATCATAACACCAGTGGAACAGAACACAAACATACATGAAAGTTAACAATTATAACACAACTGGGACAGAACACTAACATACATGAAAAATTAAAATAGTTAATCATAACACTAATGGGACAGAACACTAATCTACATGAAGGTTGATAATTAGTTAACAATCATAACACCAATGGAATAGAACAGTAACATGCATGAGAGATGACAGTAGTTAACAATCATAGCAACAATAGGACAGAAGACTAACATATATGAGAGTTGACAAAGACTTAAAATCATAACACTAATGGGACAGAACACTAATATACATAAAATTTGATAATAGTTACCAGTCATAACACAACTGGAACACAACATTCACGTAAACAATAGTTGATAATAGTTAACAATCATAACACCAATGAGACAAAACATTAATCCACATAAGAGTTGACAATAGTTATCAATCATGACACAAATGGAACAGAACAGTAATATATATGAGAGGTGACAATAATTTACAATAGTAAGATCAATTGTAACAGAACACAAACATACATGAGGGTTGACAATGGTTAACAATCATAATACCACTGGACAAAACACTAACATACACCAGAGTTGATAACATTTAACAATCATAATACCAATTTGACAGAACACAAACATAAATGAGAGTTGACAATCATAACACCAATAAGAAAAAAACACCAACATATATTGAGTTTATACTAGTTAAAAATCATGACACCACTAGGAGAGAACACCAACATATATGAGGGTTAAGAATAGTTAACAGGCGTAACACAAACGGGACAGAAGATTAACATACATGAGAGCTGAACACATTAACTCATAGCCAACAGAAATTTCATCAGAGAAACACAGTTCAGTATGTCAGCTTCAAAGAAACGTCTTAGTACTGCTTTAGTAAATGCCACTATTACTGAACATATCAATTCGTGTGACCAAGAGAAGTTTGATCAACAGTCTAGAATTTTAGCTTCAAAGAAACATCTGTGTTAGTACTGATTTAATGTATTAAAGTTTTACTGAAGACGTTTGTGCAAGTACTGTTTAAATTATGTAAACTGAGCTTCTTTTTGTCTCTTGTATTATTTTAAATTACATCAGTACATTAGTTATATGATTTACATGTACAATGAAATATTTTTTCTTTATAATTTTTTACTAAAATGTAGCATTTCATCTAATTTACTTTATAGAACACAGTATAACTTAATCAAAAAAATTAAGAACTGAAAAAGTTAACTATGATTTATGTCATGTGATCAATTTCCCACCTTAGCAACTTCTTTACTGTGCTCATCACATAAGTCTTGTGTTTTTGCTTGATATTTTTTTTCTGTTCTTTCTTTCCAACTAGATTCAAGAGATCTATGCCATGCCTGGCAAACTTTCTGTTTAAGTCTTTGCTGTCTGTAATGTGCTGCCAATGCAGATGCGAATTTCTAAAAAATAATAGGTAAGTATTCCTAAATTACTTGAACAAATCTTTTATGTACTGTAGACATCTCTTTGGCAAAAATTAAATCTGAAAACAAGTACTCTATGTTATGATGGCTAGTTCGCAAGGCTAACTCATACTGAACATCCAGTTTACTTGACATCAACATCCATGCCCATATATTTCATTACATTCACTAACAAACTTTTACGGTCCTGATGAAAAAGTGAAGTAATAAAAAAGTTCTCAAGTTTTGGGTTTCATTTGAAAATCATTACAACTTTTGTACTAACTTCTTAATTTGACTTGTTAAGGAAATAAAATGGGTGTTGAGAAATTATGCTGGAATAAACTACTTGTGTTTGAAGAACAAAAGCCTTGAAAACCTGATAAAATCACTGGCTGAATTTCATTATAAGAAACGACATACATTACTGTAAGTAAGGAATATAGTGACAGTGAGACACATTATTATTACAAAATGGTCAGTTATAACATCTAAAAATATATTTTACAAAGTTTAACCTTAAAATTAAGGAAGAATAACAAGTAAAGATTTTACCTAGATACTGAGGATACTTTTTGGTGACATATTTTATTTATATTCAACTTTCTAAGTGTCTAATGCTATTATCATAGAAAAGAAATTATAGTAGCAAGAAAAAACAAAACTTACATACCACACATTTCTTATTTGTACACTGGATTTTCCACTGATAAAATACACGCAGAAGATAAAGTTTCTCCTGTTGTTTTGTGACAGCTTCACTAAGATTATTAATAATGTAATCCTTTCTTTTCAGAGCATCTTCATATGAAGTAATCAGGTTGTTCAGTTCCACCACTTCTTTAGACATTTTGATGTTTTCTGATGCATATCTTCAAAAAAAATAAATACAATTTCACTAGCATTCCTACATATCTCTCTCATAAGAAGATCAACAATACTGACTCAGGATGTAATTACAACTTGAAATATTAGTGTTTATCCATCAACAATAACAACTCAAGATGTATTTACACCTTGAAATATTACTGTTAGTTAATCAACAATACCAACTCAAAATATACTTACATTCTAAAATATTACTGTTAGTTAATCAACAATAACAACTCAAGTTGTACTTACATCTTGAAATATTCCTGTTAATTAATCAACAATACAGACTCAAGATGAACTTGCATCCTGAAATATTCCTATTTATCAATGAACAATACTTACTCAAGATGTACTTACATTCTGAAATATTTCTGTTTATCAATGAACAATACCTACTCAAGATGTACTAACATCCTGAAATATTCCTGTTTATCAATGAACAATACCTACTCAAGATATACTTACACCTTGAAATATTCTTGTTTATGAATGAACAATACCTACTCATAATGTGTTTACACTATGCTTTGCAATACTGCTGTTTATAAATATATTTTGATACATATTGAGAATTAGTTTGAAATATGCAAAAATTGTTAATATAGTAAATATGGAGATTTTATATCATTAAAAAATAAACAAAGGATGTTATTGCTAATATCTAAAGGAATTCTAAAGATATTGATTTTTGATGTCACATTTGTACTAAAAAGCAATAAAACAGTTGTAATTCTTCAAGAACAAAAATGCTTTTGTATTAACTTTGATCACTACTGAATTATGCTCATAGCTGGATACATATCCTCAGTAATCAAACTCACACCTTTTTCTTTCTTCATCCAACTGTTGCTGGAACTGTTTTTGGACTTGCCTCTTTACATGAATCACTTCAGACTAAAGAAAGAAATTAAAAGAAAGGCAATACATAAAATAAGTTTATGTATTCTATCACTGATCTATTTTCTAGTCATGGTTTTTCAGAGTACAACTGTTGGAATGCATTTCTACACAAAAATGTTATCATCACCAACTAGGGAACAGCATGTACATCAACCTTCATATTATAAACAGCAGTAGAGTCAACATATGTTAGGATATGTGCATATCTGAAAATCTATTTGGAAATGCTAGTCATATCTACTGTTAGAGCTGTTATTTATAAACAATAGTTCAGTCTACAATGTTAAGATATACAAATACCTTAAAATTCAACAGAAATGCATAAATACAATAAATGTTTCTAAATATGTACAAATTAACAAGATTTACTAAATGCTTAATGAGGTTACTCATATCAATATACTGTTGATTCAAGACAAATTTATCAAACTCTCTGAGACTTGTAACTGTTCTGATGATTGACTCATAATCATACAGTTCTCACTGGTAACATGAATGTTGTGCTTTGTTAAAACATATCATGCAGCATTCTGTAATTGCTACTGATACTCAATTCACTTTCATAAAGTTCTCACTAGCAACATGACTGTTGCACTTTGTTAAAACATCATGCAACATTTTGTAATAAATTTTCAGATAACTTTCATTAACAAAAATATAACTTGGTGAAATCAAGACTTGAGTTGCAATATCGATGTTACTCTAACAGTTTGAACAAACATCAATGGAAACTTACACAGTCTCCCACAACCATAATTTAGTAAAACATAAACCAATACACCAGACAACAGTTACATTAAAAAAGTTTGCTTTGTTGTTGGATTTTGCATAGAACTAACTTAATGTCCTGAATTCTGAAGTAATGCTAAATAGAAGACCACTCAGCTTCACACACTAACGAGTCATACACTACTGTTACCTTACCAAAAAGTAGCATTTGTGTGACACTCTTATAACACACTTACAAGTATAAAGTGCAGAGAATGATTTGTTTTTGCAACAACAGGATATAAAATGGGAGAGCTTAGCTCCACAGATGAACATGATAATCATATGCCCACGAAGAAAAGGTATCAGACATCTTTAAACAACAAAATCAGAACAGATTGATGGTGTCTATACCACAATAAGACAGTCTAAAGTCCTAACAATCCTAGAATACCTAAGTCACTAGTCATTCTCATTATTCATATCCAAGTTAATTTTCTTTTATTCCACACTGAATTTCTATCCATCATCTGTACACTTAAATATGATTTATCCCAAAAAGACAAAGAATATAAAACAAGTAAAATAAGAGATTTAAGGAATAGACACTACAACATAACCTTAGCCAAAGGCAAAGATTAATGCAAGTTAATAACCAGTCACATCTTATTCAGAAAAGTAAATGATATATAATAACTTAAGGAATAATCACTGTGACATAACCTTACATCAAGGCAAAGATTAATGCAAGTTTATACCCAATTACATGCTATATGCAAGGGAATTTGAAGTACATTAATTTAAGGAATAACCACTGTGACATAACCTTAGCTCAAGGAAAAGATTAATAGAAGTTTACAACCAGTTACATGTTATTCATAATAGTAAAAGCCATAAATTAATTTAAAAATAGCAACTATAACAACCTTAGCTCAGGAAATAATTAATGCAAGTTTATAACCAGTTACATCTTATTCAGAAGAGTAGATGAAATACATTAATTTAAGGAATAGTCACTGTGGTATAACCTTATTTCAACACAAATTTATAACCTCATGTTATTCACAGGAGTAAATGAAGAACGTTTAGAAATAGTCACTATGACATAACCTTACATCAAGGCAAAGATTAATGCAAGTTTACAATAAGTTACATATCATTCACAATAGTATTTGAGGTACATTAATTTAAGCAATAATTACTGTGACATAATATTAGGTCAAGTCAAAGATTAATGCAAATTTATAACCAGTAACATATTACTCACAAGTGTAAATGAGGTACATTAATTTAAAAAATAGCCACTATGACATAACTGTAGCTCAAGGCAAAGATTAATGCAAGTTTATAACCAGTTACATGTTATTCATAAGAGTAAATGAAGTACATTAACTTAAGGAGCAGTCACTGTGACATAACTTTACCTCAAGGCAGGGATTAATGCAAGTTTATAACCAGTCACATGTTATTCACAAGGGTAAATGAAACAGATTAATTCAAAAGTAGCTACTTTATCATAACCATACCTCAAGGCAAAGTTTAATGCAAGTTTTTAAGAAGTTACATTTTATTCAGAATAGTAGATGATTTAAATTAATTTAAGGAATAGCCACTATGACGTAATCTTAGCTCAAGGCAAAAATTAATAAAAGTTCATAACCAGTTATATGTTATTCAGAAGAGTAGATGATTTACATTAATTTAAGGAATAGCTACTGTGACATAACCTTAGCTCATGGCAAAGATTTATGGAAGTTTATAACTAGTTACATGTGAAGAATCACAGCGAGTAAATGAAGTATATTAAGGAATAGACACTTCAACATAACCTTACTTCAAGGCACAGATTAGTAAAAGTTAATAACTAGTTACACCTTATTCAGAAGAGTAGATGATTTACATTAATTTAAGAAATAGCCACTATGAAATAACCTGAGCTCAATGCAAAGATTAATGCAAGGTTATAACAACTTACATATTATTCACAAGAGTAGATGAGGTACATTAATTTTAGGAATAGTCACTGTGATATGATTCAAGTAATAGCTAGTGTGTCAGAACCTAATCTCTAGGGTAGGATTAATGCAAGTTTATATAAGATTATGTCAGAGTAGCTATTCCTTAATTAATGTTAATCATCTACTCTTCTGAATAAATGTGTCTAGTTATAAACATGGATTAATCATTGACTTCAGGTAAGGTTATGTTAAAGTAGCTAATTTTAAATTAATGTACCTCATTTGCTATTGTGACATAACCTTAACTCAGCACAAGTTTATAACTACTTACACATTATTCACAAGAGTAAATGAGGTACATTAATTTGAGAAATAATCACTCTGACATAACCTTAGCTCAAGGAAAAGATTAATTAAAGTTTATAGCCAGTTACATGTTATACACAAAGGAATTTGAGGTACATTAACTTAAGAAATAACCACTATGACATAACTTTAGATCAAGCCAAACATTAATGTAAGTTTATGACAAATTATACATTATTTACAAGAGTACATAAGAATATGAATGTTACTCATAAGGTACATTAATTTGAGGAATAATCAACATTAAATAGCCTGACCTCAATGCAAAAAATAATGCAAGTTTATAACCAGTTACATGTTATTCATAAGAGTAAAAGACATACATTAATTTAAAAATAGCTACTATAACATAACCTTAGCTCAAGGAAATGATTAATGGAAGTTTATAACCAGTTAGATCTTATTCAGAAGAGTAGATGAGGTACACTGATGAAAGAAATAGTCACTGTGATGTAACCTTAGCTAAAGGCAACAACCAATGCAATCAACCAGTTACTTGTTATTCACAAGAGTAAATGAGGTAAATTAATTTAAGAAATGGTCACTGTGACATAATCTTTGCACAAGGCAAAAATTAATGCAAGTTTATAACCACTTATATGTTATTCAGGAGAATAGATGAGGTACATTAATTTAAGGAATAGTCAATGTGGTATAACCTTAGCTCAAAGCAAAGATTAATGGAAGTTTACAACCAGTTACATGTTATTCAAAAAAGTAAATAAGGTAAAATGATTTAAAAAATAGCCACTATAACATAACAGAAGCTCAAGGCAAAAATTGATGGAAGTTTATAACCAATTACATGTTATTCACAAAAGTAAATGAGATACAACTGAAAAAAAGTTATGATATATGTTTCAGAATACAATTTTTTTTCAAATACACTAGTGTAAATATGAATAAGCTAATTTATTTCAACATATTTTGGAAGACAAATCTTATTCTACTACATGTTAAGAACAGAATTTTTTTTATGTTCAAATGCCACAAAAATTAAATATTTTCAGTTTTTTAACCCAAGATTAATCTCCAAGGTCTTCACAGATTCCA
Source organism: Carcinoscorpius rotundicauda (assembly GCA_011833715.1). Taxonomy (NCBI): domain Eukaryota; kingdom Metazoa; phylum Arthropoda; class Merostomata; order Xiphosura; family Limulidae; genus Carcinoscorpius; species Carcinoscorpius rotundicauda. The sequence goes on along the minus strand of CM022391.1, from coordinate 114,860,811 downwards.
CATCTTTTGTACAGATTGGTACTGATAAATGACAACCATATACATGTTTGTTGTTTCGAGCAGCTTCAGTATTTAACTAGTTCATGTTGATTTGTTAGACTTGCTTTAGATGGTAAAAGGGGAAATATCCTGTAATAGTCAATGTTCATTTAGTGATTAATAATGGAAAAAAGTTTGAGTGTTAGTGTTTTTTATATCTTAAATAAGATGTGTAACTATGAAAAGCTTCTACAGAAGACCAACAGTGATATTCTACATTTCTATAAGAACACAAATCTTTGGTAAACACTAAGAGATACAATTTGTACCATCTGATGCTAGTGGCTATCATGAATATTTCCAAGATCATCCAATGGGTATATAATTAAAGCTAAGTCAAATTATAAATAGACGAAAATTATGTCACAAGTACAAATTCTTTAGAGTAACAATGCAACCACTATTTTTATCACTGTTACTTTTCTGTGATTTTAAATATATCCAAAACCTGATGATATTGAAGGAGGACCTTTTTTATCCAGATCATTCTCAAGTTTGACAAAAACTAATGAAATGATGGCTAACATATGTGACAAAACCTGTTTTGGAACATACTACATCTATTCTCCAAATCACAATCCTCACCTAAAATTTCATTGAATACCCCTGTGGTAGTTCAATTTTTACATTACACTTTGCAAAGGTTTTTCTTTTAATGTATTTCTACAGCTTTAATTCATCATCAGTAAAAAAAATGTCATGAAATATCAATAAACTACGTAAAAACATTATCATATAAATCATTGTACATACACACAGACATCTGTATATTCTACCAGAGTACACACAAAAAGGTATTCACGTAGTCATCAGTATTAATGTTAAACAGATAAGAATAACAAATATCACCAGTAAGAACCTGAAAAATGGATCAGTAATTACTTATGAAATCAGAAAATGGGATAAAAGTAATAACATAGTTCAATATGTAACTGAATTCTCTTACTATAAATACTGATCTTTAACCTTTCATTTGTGTCTTATATAAATCTGCTCACCACCCCACACACAAATTTTTGTGGTGAGTTGTTTACAATGTTACTTGCAAAATACTTGAATCATGTGATGTCAACCACAGTTGAAGGGTTAATTATTTATCTTTGAATTATATAATGTCAACCACAATTGAAGGGTTAAATATAATTGTGTTTAGATCATATGATTTCAACTGCAGTTGTAGTGTTAATTAGAGATGTATTTGAATCATGTGATGTCATCTGCAGTTATAGGATTAATTGTACTTGTCTTTGAATTATACGATGTCAACCACAGTTAAAAAGTAAACAATAATTGTGTTTGAATCATATGATGTCAACTGCAGTTGTAAAGTTAATTATAACACTGTTTGAACCATATAATGTCAATCACAGTTGTGAGATTAATTATACTTGTCTTTGAATTATACAAAGTTAACCACAGTTGAAAAGTTAACTATAATTGTGTTTGAATCATTTGATGTCAACTGCAGTTTTAGGATTAATTATAATTGTGGTTGAATCATACAGTGACAACTGCAGTTGTGTGGTAACATAAAATTGTGGATTAATACAGCATGAAAAAAAGCTTCAAAATACTGAGATATTCCTGAACTTGTAAACTCACTCCAAAACCATTTTTTTTCAGAACTTTATCGTTCAGATTCCCACACTAATATTATATATGTCAATAAGCTCACTACCTGAGAATATATTTACTGTTACTCTTTTTTTCCATTGTTTAAAATATACCTAAAGGAAATCAATGAACTATGACTAGATTTATTATTCAGTCTTTTTTCACTAATATCTCATTTTAGTAAATAAATAATAAATAAACAGTTATTCCCAACCAAAAATGGCCTGTACTCTAACCAACAAAAATTCAAACATCTTCACCATTTGGCCCTCACTGACAATCACTTTATTCTTAACAATCATCTTTATACTTATACAGAGTGATGATGGAATCACATTCAGGTCTGACTTTAAAATATATTTTTATGTGTTATAGTGAACATCAGTGACTGGATACTGGTTTGTAATAAAGTAACATTTACTATATATGATACTTTCATACTCTTTCACAACATTAACCAACATATCTCAGTCTTGTAACTAGCTGCACAGTAAAATCAGTATCAGAAGAGGAATAAGCAGGTTTAATAAATAAAAAACAAACTATATCAATAAAACATATTTAAGGAGTAAAAACAGTGTTAATAAAAACCTGTAAATAAAAGAAAGTAGAGGCTAAAATGTATCAATAAAACCAATATACAATATTGGATAAAACAGATAAAAACTAGTGTAGAATAAAGAGGATAAAACATAACATCAATAAACTAAGTAACAGATACAGGGATAAACACAACATATACAATGTGTTAAGTAATAATGATAAAGAAGAAAGGGATAGTACCTTGTCAAGAAAAGTAAGGTGATGTCTCAACTTAAAAATAACTAAAAATTAAATATAACACACATACACACCAAAATAAATTCTTTTAGTTGCTCACACCAGTTAGATAAGCCAACTTCTAGTCTTTTCAGATCAGGATCATCACAGTACTGGTTCATATTTGTTGTTACTTCTTGTTCTAGTTTATTTTCATCTACCAAGTGTTTAAGCACAGAAGGCAATGAAGAGCTTTGTACTGTGAAATTCTTCTCTCTGGAAAGGTTCTCTTTCCTTTGAGCTGTACAGTGCTTTCCTTAAAATAGAAACATAAGTTATGGAATAATAAATCCATGTGTACAATACTGTTATAATTCAACATGACAGAATGAGAAGCACCCGTAATAAAAATACAGAGATTCTTATAGTTTCAGTCCCAGTTGAGGTTTCACACATTATTCTAGTATAATAAATCCATGTGTACAACACTGTTGTAATTCAACATGAAAGAATGAGAAGCACCCATGATAAAAATACAGAGATTCTTACTGTTATAACCAGCATTGAGGTTTCACACATCATTTTAGAATCTGTTGTTTTTTTCACAAAACTTTATATTTGATCTGTTCTTTTTCACTATTGTTGCTTATTTAATTTTAATTGTTCAACTTAATATGTTTCTCATTGTTATATTTTAATTAGTTATAACAACAAATAGAAAACATACATAACAACAAAAATATATGTTGGTCTTCTACTTTTTGCTCTCTCAAAATTTATATGAAAAGTAAGCCTATTGTTTTGTAGGAGTGTTGATGGCACTCACTGTTTTTTATATATATACAAATTTATACACAAAAAAATGTCAAAAATTGTGAACTATAAAACTATCACAATTTAACAGGCTATATCTAAGTGAACTATAAAACTACCATAATTTAACAAGCTATATTTAAGTGAAGTATATATTTAAAAATAGTTATCTTACTTTGCAATCTCAGTAATAATAAAACTGACTTCATAACTTAAATCTCATCATGAAATCATGCTGACTTCAAAAGGAAAGAAGCAAATCAAAATATCTTGCTCTCGATTATAAATAATCCAATAATACATATCAGATAGTTATTTTACATTTTCTAATACAGCATCCCATAAGAATTTCAGTTTATGCCAAATAACTCATCACAGCAAGAACAGATATTACAAGATTCCAATTTAGCTTGATAACACCTACGTAAGTCTTCAGAAACTTTCATATTCTATACGGTGGAAAGAAATTCTAAAATGGGCTATTCAGAGCAAAGAAGTGTCATGAAATAAATGTGACTGAAATTTTGATTAAATATTTCCTTTAGAAATTAAAAATTAAACTTATAAAATATTAAAACTTAAATTACAAACTTTAATTTCAAGTAAAGTATATCAATAAATACTGATAAAGTAATTTAATTTTGAACTGTTAAAATACCATAACATACACTTTGACCTATCCATTTCTAGAAGGTTAAACTTAGCATGCAATGCTGATTTACTGATATAAAATATTTAAACAGTTTTGAGCACATCATTTACCTGGCAGGTTTGGGGATTGAACTGATGAAACAGCATAACTCAAAAGTTCTTCATAATTTTCCTAGAAACACAATTATTAACATCTTACAAATGTCTAAATGTATATGTCAAGAATTATTTATGTTTACAAACTTAGTATTTTCATCAACAGGTTTATCACTTTCTTACTCAGAACCTAAGATGTAGGATAGTAAACGAAGATTGCACAACCAGATGACAAAGTCATCGAATGTAGCAAACATGCCAATTGGAATGACATATAGCATCACCTAAAGAAAATAACAAAAAGTTGATAAGTTAAGGCAAGGGCTCAAGGAAATATCCAAAAAGTTGAGTAAACATTATTGCAAATAATAAACCAGACCCAGCAGAAGTTGTAACAACAAGGGCAGAGGGTACGTGAACAGATGATCAGAAGAGACGAAACAAGTAAGTGAGGTGGACTAGGCAAATTGAGTAGATTCCTCAATGAAGCATCTCAGTGTCTGGCCAAGAGGCAGTCTGCAACTCTTAGCATAGTGTCAGATACATGGCAGGGAGGAAAACAAACCAATGAGAACAGGCCAAAGGAAGGTACAGAACTTGAAAGCAAGAGATTCTGGAATAGTTCACCCAATGCTAGCTAATGGAAGAAACATAAGGAGTTGTTGGAATTAAATATAATAAAATAAATCAATACGAAAAGTAAGAATAGGATCATACTGAAATGTTCAATGGAGGGTCAAGTATACGACAATGAAGAGAGGGCTTGTTCTAGTGCCATAGCTGAATGAAAAATTTACAGTCAGGAATACTACCCAACCAGACAGAGGAGCATACATGGAAAAGCACAAGTTCAGTGTGAGTGAAGGTAATGGAACACAGGTGGTGATTGGAAATAAGAATGGAGAAAGGGGTTGAAGAAGCCAAACAATCCATTGATTATGCAAGGGCAACTGAAGAGGTGCATATGAGTATGACCTAATGGAATAAGTAGTCTCTCTGAAGTCATGGTCACCAAACAGAAATTGCATACACAGAATGAATAAGATAGGTACAAATATCAGTGAAAGTAAGGTCCATTGGCACAGGCAGATGGAAAGAGGCTGATCTCAGCCAAGAATGATCTGATAACACCACCAAAATGAATAACGTATTGGTTCAGAGTGTGGAATTACTTGAAGTCAGGTCAAACACAGCCTCAAGAAAAAGAAATATAGGACATAGATGGGAACAAAAGCAAACAAGATGAAGGAGAATGATAGTATGTAGAGAAGCTGAAGAATAAAATGTAAAAACCCTGAGGGTGAATCAAAGATGTGACCACAGGTGATCTAGTTTGAGAGATCTAACATGACTGAAACAGCACCAACAACCTCAACAGAAATGATACCAGGTCTACCTGGATTATCAAATGACAGGGAACAAAGAAGAGGTACAGTAATAGAGAGTAGGGCTGGGGATAGTGTGGAACTATCAATGAAAGTAAGGATATATGATTGGTAGACACAATCTGCAATTAAAAGAAAAGTAAGATTACCACCAAAAAAAAAAGGCAAACAAAGGGTCTAGGCAAAAGGCCCAAAGAATGGCAGAAAGGAACCAACATGCGATAGGAGAGTATCCCCATTCAACAAGCTGCTAGAATAAGGAGGCAAGCGTGCAGGAAAAAGAAAGAGAACAGCCATAGTGAATAAGAGAAGAGAATGAGAATTACCTACAAAATGCACTGGGGCATGGATAAGTGCCTCAGACTTGAGGTGTAGAAGGCATAAAAATAAGTGATATAAAAAGTATCAGGGAATGACTGAAGTATTGAGGTATTGGATGATAAAATGGTGCCAAAAGTCTGTTACACCTCCTAAAATAGTAAAGGCAATCCCAAATGTCAGTAACACCAAAGGGAATGAGAAGTGATGAAAACTGAAAAAATAAAAATCAAACAGTCAGGAAGGGAAAGACAATGTTATGAAAATAGAAGTAATTTAAGAATATTAGATAAAATGATTCAGGGTTAGGATTAAAATGCACGGGACAAGAAAATGTACAACACAGGGAAAGTGAATGGTGCATATCCGATAAACACAGCTCAAAAATGCAAGAAAGAGAGAGAAATTCCCAGGGCCTATGCAGGAAAATTCAAATTCAAATTCATCCTCTTCATTTATTCCATAAAGATGAGTAAGAGTTGGCTGATGAAGAGACTAAAGCTCAAGCAACTGGTAGCATAAAAAAGCCCATTATCCAATACACAATTACCAACATGTCTTACTGTGGGAATGTGTCTCCATGAGTCATAATAATTTCAAAATGTCAGTAAAAAAATTAGCCAGTCACTCACTCAAGTAACAGAAGATGTGACATGAACAAATGCATGAAAGAAATTAAATTTTCTCAATGTTAAAAATCTCATTTAATTTACAAAGAAAAACTGTCTAATGCAATCTGCACTGAGGAATATAACAAAGATCAAAAAGTGTAAAAGCATAGCAAGAACTAGCATGCAAGGAGACTGTGTTACCCTTCTAGTGATGAAATAATTTTGCTGCATAATAATTATGCCAGTACTGCATGTCATTAAAAATCTTGCGAGTTCATGTGGGAGTACAGATCTCTAAGTAAGATGCAAGAGAAACATAACTCTCTGTGTGTATTGCCTCAGGATTATAATAACTGGAATACTTTAGTTGTCACTAACTATAATTAAAGGTCACTTCTAAACAAGTCATTGTAATATTCATTGTAATAAAATTCATTATAATAACTGGAATACTTTAGTTGTTAGTAACTATAATTAAAGGTCACTCGAAACAAGTCATTCTACAGTATCTCTATTATAGTTGGAATTCATAACAGCTACTAACTTCACACTTACCTAACTAGTGTATATTATTCAAGAACATTTAGGCAAGGTTCCTGAATATTTATTCAGCTGTTTTTCACATAGTCAGAATATTTCTATTCTCCAGATAATGGAAGGTCATAAGCACATTCTTATCATATTGCATACAGCAGTGACTAAATTCCTATTTAACTTCGACCCTATGTATCAGTATTCACTTTATGAGAGGGAAGTTAGTCTATCTCAACTGCTACACACATATTTCTACAAATTGGTACAAGTTAGAGACATAAATGTATTTTGGAATAACAATCTTATGTGTGTGGCTTTGGATAATAGTAAACTGTATCTGAACTCTTTTCTACTTTCTAATATATGGTTTAACAAAATGTTTCTTGTCTTTTTCCTGTGTTGACAGCACAGGAAGAAATTCCTCTCTACTGCATTAACCTATAAGAGAGAATAGAAAGCTGTGAGCCAGCCTTTTAATAAATATGTATGGTATATATTATATTAAAATGACTTTAAATAGTCAAATTGTCAAGTCACAAGATAATCTGTCATAACACAATCACAGAAAAGTAACATGTGAAAAAAAAATACATTCTGACATTTATAAATAGTATAATGCCACAAAAGAATGGTTAATTTTTGGAAAGGAGCATACAAGCCTTTCCAAAATATTCAGATAATAAGGTCACAAAAAATTGGTTCAGATTAAGGATTTAGAATTTTGTAGATGGGAATATTTCTTGTACTTAATGGAATTAAAAAACATGGGTGTGTAGATTAATTTCAAACCATCTAAAAAGATGGCTGCAAAACTGCACCCACAAAATGTTAAGCAATGTGTGGTGTATTTTAGTAGGTGAAAATCCACAAATACAGAAGTCAGTGTAAATGCTGCAATATTAGCACATGAGAATAAACAATTCTATTACAGTGAAGGAGTTAATTATAGACTTTACTTTCCCTCATCAGTCCACCCTACAATCCAGTTAACTTGTCTTCCTCTAGCTCCTAAAACAAGACAATCTTAGCTAATCTTCTGGATGACACTTTATCACAAGCTACTTAAAAATCTGAATTACACTAAGCAAATATTCTTTCCATCCTCCAAATAATAAGAGACATCACTAAAAACATTGACAGATTAGTTAGTGAATCCATGCAGAGTCTTTTTTATATACCAATTTTCATTATACATGCAATATACTGAGGTAAAACTTACCAAATCAAGAACAATGAAAGTGATAAAAATTTATTATATGCTGTAGTTGAATTTAATAACATACTTGATATGATACAGGAAGAACATCAGACAAAGCAGAGTCTCTACTTTGTGGTCTGTCTACAGTTGGAGTTATTTTACTTACAGATTCAGAAGTCATCTGCAAACATGGAAAAACTTTGATAATTAAGAAATTCTGAGAAACTTCATACTGACATAAAGGATTTGCAGACAAAATCTTCTCTCTCTTTCAGTCAGTTGTTTTTGTTTTATTTTTTACTTTTTTAAGAACTTTCATTCTACAAACACAGTAATATTCAGTAAGAATGTTTAACTCTTCAATAGATACAGTTAGAAACTATATAAACTGATTTTCTTTGTTTAAAACTAGTTTTATTTCATATGCATTTAAAGTTCTTAAAATATTGAGAAAAATATCTGCTTTCTTCAAATTAAAAAAAAATTTTACAAATATTTATTGTGGAAAAAGTTTGTATGCAATAAACAAATCATTCTGGTAATAAAAAAAAAAGATTGACAGAGTATAAGTGATATTTAAGTAATCTAAAACCCTCTGATATCTAACCAAAATAGTTTCAGCCAGCAAAATTTAAATGATATTACAAGTAATATGAGTAGTCTAAAATCCTATGAAAACAAAACAATATTAAAAGTGATACATGAATCATCTAAAACCCTGGAAAAACTAAACTATATGAGGTTTGGAAGGTCACTGTGTAGTTTTGTATGTCAATAAACATGTAAGTGCACAGTGACTTTCTGAGTACCCTGTATATTAAAAGTGATACATGAGCCATCTAAAACCCTGCAAAAACTAAACTGTATTAAAAGTAATACATGAGTCATCTAAAACCCTATGAAAATAGAACTATATTAAGATTGATACACAAGTCATCTAAAACCCTGCAAAAATTAAACTATATTAAAAGTAATACGAGTCATCTGAAACCCTGCAAAAACTAAACTATATTAAAAGTAATACGAGTCATCTGAAATCCTGCAAAAACTAAACTGTATCAAAAGTTATACATGAGTCATCTAAAACCCTGCAAAAACTAAACAATATTTAAAGTGAAACACTCTCTGAAAACTAGAGTACTTAAAAGTGCAATGTGTTAGTAGTCTACATTCTCTGAAAACAACAGTATTTTAAAAGTGTGATACACTAAACACCTTTAAGCACTTATTCTGATATCAATCACTGTCATAGTTTGCACTGTAGACACCCTAAGCCTGAGTATTAATTGTGGTAATTTTCTGTTCTCAGGTTTCGTAAAAGTAGCTGTTTGGCAACTGAAAAATAAAATATAAATCAGTTAGTAATTAGTATATCATAAAAACTAACTTCTAACTACTTGGATAAATGCTGTCTTTAGAGAGTGTTGCACATGATCAGAGGTATTTTTTACACCTAGCCAAAATGTTAGATAATTCTAGAAACATGTTAAAATTGACTACTTGAACAATAGTAATGCATGGGGAAAGTAACCCTGGTATTCATATTATATTAATTGGACTTGTTTAATGACATGGGTTACTTGAGATTATGGGGGTTATAAAATTGTTTGTAATATGATTTCAAGCCAAAGCTAGATACACCACAGTAATTTGGGTGGTCATTAAATGATGGTATCTACAACTCTAGAAACCTGAACTAGACAAGGTTGTTTTCAATATTCATCATTTTGTCCTGCTAAATATTTCATCATTCATTGAAAACATTCTGTGACCTTTGCACTATTAAATTTTCTGATCTTCTGGATGTTAAGGCTTAACAACTTATCAATTGGTTTACACTAACAGGTGTTAACCTCTTTAAGTGGAAGTTGGCAGGCAATAGAAGCCTTTTTATTTATGTTATCTATCAGCAAAACTACACAGTTCACTAACAACCAACAATACTGAACAATACATGAATCAGTTTAAGTGAATTATTGGAGGTTTTTCTAATATTCCTGGTAATCTCCATACTGCATGCAAAAAATTTTCCACTTGACAAAATAAAGCAAAGAAAATTTCCAATGAACAAAACACGAAGTATTTAAGAATACATAGTATTTGAAGTTACTGAAGTAACATAAGTGCAGCACTGCATAAGTTACATGGCAAAATGTGCCTGCAGTACAGCTGAAGAATCGATAGTCTAATTTACTTCTTATTTTTGGCAACCAATGTTTTAAAAGTAGATTATAACAATTGACATGTAGCTACTTTAGCCTCAACAAGTACTATTTATAAAGCTTGTAGTACTATATTATTTTATTATATAGCATTAATAACAGCATACATTATATCTCCTGTACTACTACTATGGTAATAATGGGCATCAACATTTGTTTTATTTACTAGAACTACATACAATGAACCCTAACTAGAAAGTATTATAGTATACTGCATAATTCCATATACTGCACAAATATAATAAAAAGTTAGTTATGAGAACAGAATAGAAAAAATTATGATTTTTACATAATAGTTAATATTATAACCCGTTCTCAAAATTAGTTGGGTACTACTGCTGTCATTTTAGTTAAACGAAGGGTACCTCTAAAGCATTCTTATGGTTTATAAAATTTATTTTGATAAGGGGGAAATTATAGCTACTTCAAATTAGAATTTATAGATCTACTCGATCTCCCAACCGATTGGCGCCAGTGACACAGCGACAAGTTTACTGTCTTGTAACACGAAAAATTGAGTTTCAAAACCCATGACTGGTGTAGCACAAATAACCCCGTGTATCAAGCCGAACCTTTGAGCTCTCACTACTATCAAAAGTGTTATGTTGTACGTATTTGACAAAGTACAGATAGCCAACCGATCTTGTTGCTATGTGCTCGACAGCAAATACACGGTAACGTATCATTACTTTCAGTGATGTCGAGAAACCCACTTGTTGAGTGGGTGAACCTGACGATGACCGAAGAAGGTCGAAACGTTGTTCGCTCTTCTATTTGAAGTGTTTTCTGGGCCCAGAACAGCCGTTTTTTGCATATAAAAGTATCATTACTTTGTTTTAAGTTTCATACCATTTAATGTGATATAAAGACATAGTTTTTGTTACATATAAAATTATACGAAAATAAGTATAAGAGCCGAAATTCTTGGAACTAGTAAATAATAAATGAAAAGTACCTTTCAATCTTTAGTACTGCTTTTCTATTGTGTCGTATAAATTGCTCCCTCTTCTGTCTCTGCATGCAGTGTTAATGTATTTTAGTCTTTTCAACTTTTCTTAAAATTTAATATACGACTATAATTCACGTTTAATATTTAAATAGCAATCTAATAAAAAGCATGAGACCTTGAAGAAAGGGATCTCAGCACAATATTAGACAAGGCACTCAATGTTTCTGAGGTCGTGTTCCGTTTCCGCTGTTACAACTAAAATAAACAGGTTGATTAGTGATGTCGAGAAACCCACTTGTTGAGAATTTTATATGCAAAAACGGCTCGTTTGGGTTCGCTCTTCTATTTAAAATATTTTCTGAACCTAAACGAGCCGTTTTTGCATATAAAACAGGTTGATTATAAATAAAAAGATGCATAGCGCTAAACATGCTCGCCCTCCCAGCCGTGGGGGTGTATAATGTTACGGTCAATCCCACTATTCGTTGGTAAAAGAGTAGCCCAAGAGTTGGCGGTGGGTGGTGATGACTAGCTGCCTTCCCTCTAGTCTTACACTGCTAAATTAGGGACGGCTAGCACAGATAGTCCTCGAGTAGCTTTGTGCGAAATTCCAAAACAAACCAAAGCAATTGACTTCTTACTAATTAAGCAATAAGCTAAAATACTTTAAATTTCGGCGAAAACATTGCATTACCACATTGCGTTTAAAAATTAAACAAACAGAAAATTGTTTATTATCTATTTATTAATACGACTAATTAGACTTCATTTCGAATAACGTATATTATTAATAAGAACCTCAAGGTGAAAGTAAATAATGTGTCAACCATGTTCTATATGTATTCTCAAGACGACTGGTATGAGTATTAGAACTTTAATGAAAATAAAGTACAAAACAACGTTTCGACCTTCCTAAGTCATCTTCAGGTTAAGAAAGAGAGTGTTATACCATGCGCTTTCTACTTTCCCATTATAATACTTTTTTTAATTTATAGTTTTCGCATAAAAGTGGCCCTTAAAATAGTTAAACTGACTTCATTCTGGCTACTTACTTTCCTTTGTTGTTCTCTATACATTATACTTGTACCACTCACAATTAGTATTCTTTAATATTGCACGTTATGCAAGAAGGAAAACATGTGAAATAACGAATTCTACATTTGTTTTGTTAATGCTGTTTTTACCGCTTAATTGTTATTCCTGCTATCATTTAGTTATACTTTGAATTTTTAGTTATATTATAACATCCCTTCTAGTTAAAATGTGCTAATTTTTAGTATATTTATAGCGTGAAACTGGCACATATTTATTAATGTTGTAGAATACTATGTAAATTAGCTAGCCACAAGAGATATCACCTTGTGGTCTAACCACTAAAACAAAACTACTTTTCATTCTTAAATGTTTAATTTCACGAGATACAGTGAGAACAAATCATTCGATAACCTCAATGCTTTTCGCTTTTGGAAAGGGAAGTCCATCTTTCGAAAGAGCTCAGATTATTGGATTTTTACGTATATCCACGAAGACTTCTTGAACCAACGTCATGAAGAAGGAATTACTCCTTAGTGTTACTCGTTATTGATATTGAATTGGTTGAATTTTGTATTTTTTGAAGGTTTTGTCTTCTTTCTTTGTTATTGAAATAAATAAGATTGACATTTATTAAGAATTGTGTAAAGTATTGGCCAGGCACCGATTTACTGAGGCTTTTTGATGATAAACCATATATACCAGTTGCTTGAAAGTTTTAGTTTATTAACTTTATAAATAATTTTTTACTCGGCACCAGTTGTATTGGCGTTTTCTTTTAGTCTGTTACAAACGACGGTAATATTCTTCACAAGACATGATATCTAACGGGTTACGGATTCCTCTATGTTGATTAAGAATGACCATCACGTGGTTAACGTTAATTGCCCAAGGTAAAATCCAACGTCTCGTGTTAAATAAGAAACATTAAATTTTGCTTTGTTTACACAGGACCTCCAGTAAGTTTGTTTCCGGAAATATTGGACTTTTGCTAATGCAATGAAGATTACTGACACTCATCAGCCTAGAAACGCAAACTCTAATTCACCCTGACTAGTAGATAAAATCTAGACCTCGGTATCAATTTAATCACAAGGAATGCTAAATGTAATGAGATTTAGCAAATCCAAAACCGGTTTGGTAGGTTCATAAAAGCTTTTCAGGCCAGCTAGAATACTACAACCCCAGCTCAAGTACAGACCATCAGAGAAAAGTTATGTCATAGGTAGATTATCTCTGTCATTTGGATCTGTTTCTGTAGTATGCAATACAACTAGCATCCAATGATAAGGATAACCAGTCATGCAGCAGTTAGTGAGTCTCTCACATTTAAGAGGAAATCCTACAAATATTTGAGTTATGCAAAACTGTGTGCCAAGTTGCCATAAGTAACTAGCTGCTACCACTTGACACTAGAGACCAACTATTCATCTGGGTGATGGAATATCTGATTCCATTTATCACATTGCATCTGTTACATTGGTAGCATCTCTGCCAGATTTTGACTAAAAATCCACGAAGGGGAGGCCTTGGCCAGCTTTCTGTCTTACGATGAGTAGAAAAGCAGATTAAACCCTCAAATTCTTCATAGTATAATTTTTGTATTGACTTTTTTTTTCACTTGTGTCAACCAAGATTTTATTTTAATCAGTGTATTTTCCTGTGATGTTAAAAAAACCTTGCTTTCACATCACAACTTTTTGCTTAACATATTATACCCTCTCCTTCTAAAGGGAATAAGTGATTACTTTATGTAAAACTCTTTTGTTGTAAACACAGTACATTAAACTACCCTCTTCCAAGAGGTAAGTAATCTTAACATATTATAACATCCCTCCCTAAAGGAAACAAGTGATTATTTGATGTAATATTTCTAATTAGTCCATTGTGTTGTATGTACTTAATTACAAATAAAATATTTGGACAAATGATGTTTGTAGATGTGATACATAAAAATTTAAAAAGATTTATAAACTGATGGCACAATCCTTATTTTGTGAGTTAATAAAAATGTGTAGTTGCAAGTTGTTAGTCGTAAGTGTTATGATAATCATTCTCACTGTTTAGTCTAGAAGTGTGAGATTTTCTGTAAAGCAGACTGAGCAGTGCTAACAGCCAATGTTAGAAAATGTAATACTTAGAATGCTAACAGTAAAATTTATAATCCTTGATTTCTGATCATAAATTTTCTGAAAAAATTTCATTATGTTCCTGGAATTTATCATTACCTATTTTTCTATGATACCAAAAACTGCGAGTACGTTGCTCCATGAATGGTAATACAAATTTCATTATGTGATGGGTAAAGTTATGGGAAGAATTTAAATTGTTAATGAATTTCAGAAATTTCATCAGTCATCTATTTCCAAACAACTTTATTTACTATCATCTCTGCAGTATCTACTACATCTCTTTGCCCTTCAAAACAAATCTTGTTTCTATAACAAAACTGAAGACAAAATCACAATGTAATAGGTCCACAGCCTTCTTGTTATGGAAATCAGAAGGCTTTATGCTTTACTTATTTCTAAGTTTTGGATATCACATTAGGTGATTTGAAAGTTCACTTCAATGTCATTGATATTACATAAATAGCAAGCTTAAAGAACTGATTCTCTGTTGCAAGTCTCAATCAAGTCTGAAGATTCAACCTAATCTATAATGACTATTGAATATCATTAACATGACAGAGTCTGAATATTCATCTTAACATCTTGCAAACAATGCATGAGAATTTTAAGATATATTTTATATCGAATATACTTCTAATAAATAATAAGTTCATTCCATTGTCACTGGCAGTTTATAACTTTATTGTTGACATCATCTCACAATAACTTACTTCAATGTTACAAACATCTAGTAGTAAATGAATAATTTAAACATTTGCTTCACTACCACTACTCCATGTAATAAATATTTTTGTAAAGAATGTTTCATTGCTCTTGTTAAATCATATCTTTGACATTAATGTTACTTACAAGCTTTATGTGCGAGCTCTTTCCATACACTGGGTAATAAAAGGGAAGACACCAGGAAATTTGTATTATGATCTTTTTAATTTCATGTATGCATCCACTGATTCTTAAGTTGTTAGAAAACATTCATTGCATAGACAGTAAGTGCCAACACTAACTAATGAGTGATTGAAGTTAACAGTTTTACAATGTGTTCCACAGAGTGACACATGAGCTTTTTAACACTATCATCTGTAAAATATTATAAACTCAAGCAAATCATAACACACAAACTATTATTAAATAAATGTTAGCATAAGAAAACCCCTTTTATGTTATGTGGTGAAAAATTATTACATATACATGCATGTCTAATAAACTAATAATCAGTCCATTACTATATTTCACAAATGTACTGATGTGCCAGTCCCTGTATTTAATAAAGTATCAATATACCAGTCATTACACAGAATACAAAAATTAACACGAATAACTGTTTGCTTAAACAAGATTCAATAGTCAATGAAAGTATTTTCTCTATCAAGACATATTACAATGTCAGTGTTATCAACACAAGTACTGACATATCTTTATCAAAATAACAATCAGTATAGCTGTTGCTTTTAACCAAAGCACTGATCCATCTATATGCATTAACACAAGTACTGATACACCTATTTTCATCAACACAAGTAATGATATACATATCTTTATTAACAGTTGTATTGATATACTTAAATTTATCAATGCAGGTATCAGTATATCAGTCTAGCTAGTCAACATAAAACAAATATACATGTACATAGTTAATGGTACTAATGGTATACTAGTCCTGCTATTGCCATAGTATTGATGTTGTGTATCAAAGTCATTCACCAACACAAGTACTGATACACCTATCTCTTTTAACACAAGTATTAATAAACCAAGTTTTCTACAGAGTATTACTGGATTTGGTAGGATGAGTAAGAAGCTATTAGTTGATTGGCAGGTTGAATGAGAAGCTCTTAGTTCATTGGCATGATGGAGTAACAAGCTAATAAGCAACCGGCAGGTTGAATAAGAAGCTTACAGTTGATTGGCATGTTGGAGTAACAAGCTAATAAGCAACTGGCAGATTGAATAAGAAGCTTTCAGTTGATTGGCATGATGGAGTAACAAGGTAATAAGCAACTGGTAGGTTGAATAAGAAACTTAGTTGATTGGCATGTTGGAGTAACAAGCTACAAAGCAAATGGCAGGTTGGAGTAGCAAGCTAATAAGTGACCAGCAGGTTGAACAAGAAGCTGTTACATGAATGGTATTTGTCACAGAACTTTAAACTTCCAACATGTTACAAGATTTATTCAACAAAAATAAAAGAAGTTAAATGTAGGCAAGTTGTCTGTGGATAAATTGACAAGGAGATTCTCAGTAATTATGGAAAAAATACATAATAAAGCTTATTTGTGGAATATTTTATGCTTAAGTACAATTGCATGTATGTATAAAACACTAAATGTTTGAAGGATAATTTTAACTTATAGGAGTAATTTTTTCACACTAAATACTATAAATAGTTTTACTTTACAAATAACTTACTCTATATTCAATATAGAGACAATTCTTACAAATTTTATTTGAAGCATACAAAGAAAAATCAACTGTTTAAAAATGAGAAATAGTTTACATATGATACTGACACATAAGAAATATTTGAGACATTCTTTAGCAATATTTACATATTTAACTTCTTACATGGAAAAAAAAGGAGGGGGGCATAAAGGAAATTACCAAATTTGAATGAAAGATCAGATAGTGAGAAAATTCATTTAACAAAAATTTGTGTGAAATAAAAACTCAGTAATGCAAGTACTTCAGATGTAAATCATCTGAAGAAATTATGGAGCTTGGTTTATCAATTGTTCATAAGATCAGCATTTTAGATACATAAGAAAGCTTTCATGATTTATTATGAACATTTAGTGTCAGAACTTTCAGTAACTGATCATGGTAATTAATTCATATATACATACAATGTTATGTGTTCACCACTTAGTCATTCATTACTTTTCAAACTGTCATAATTGAATTACAACAAGTTGACAGCCTTAGAGAAAAGCCCAATATCTGCATTTTTAACCAGTGTGGCAAAACCATTTCCGTCTCGAACTATTCAGAAAAATTTGACTGAGCTATCACTTTTCTTCCACTTCATGACCATGTATCACACAAAGTATTCTGTTGCTTTGACATCTGTATTGATACTATTAAGGAAATTATATTCTTCACTTCTTACTCATGATTCTTCTTAAGTTTATTTCTTCTCTACTTAGGTTTACATTATGCCCTTTTTCCTTGCCTCTTGAGACAAGATAACCATCTGAATCCACAGCTGTATGCAGTGACCAGCGAGTGGATTTTTTACTTCACTTTCAAAAATAATTGAATTTGTTATTTCTGTGATTGAACCCCTGTTACGTTTTTATGTGGACTGAACGCAACAGAAAGACACAGATAGCAGTTTGTATAATTTATTATAATTATCTACTTATGTGATAGACACAAAATAAATTATCCAATGGCAATAACAGATATCCAATTTCAACCATCAAAACAACTTACAATACAAAAAAGTACTGGCCTGTGCTTAATAATATGATCCAGGATAAGTGTCCAAATCCGAAATCCAAAGTTCTAATCTAGGCGTTGAATTCAGTCCCACGGAGAAATTTTTGAAGTTTGAATGGGTAATTTCAAACAAAAGTTCACAGTCCAATTCCTATTGACTTTCGATATAATCCGTAATCCGACTGAATTGTAAAGGTTGACGGATTAAAATTTTTCACCGCTTTAGTCGATCTAGTTCTATTCACAAATTCAGTTTAAACTTTCTTAAACAAGACAAACTTCTTGACCCGAGTAATAGTGGCTGATTTACTTCTTGACCCAAGTAAAAGTAGATGACTCTTCTTGACCCGAGTAAAAATGGATGATTTACTTCCCTCGCATTGCCGTCTGTTTTATATACTGTATCGCGTAACTTCCCAGAATGCCACAGTACAAACACCAGGCCAATACAAGTGATCAATCTATTTAGTTTTAAAAAATTTTAAATGAATTAATTCTAAAATGTTATTTTAAATTTCACCGATTTAAACCTCGAAACAATAATATAAATATAGAATTATAAATAATAAATATGGGAATTCAAACACGACATTACATTATATTTACATAACACATGCATGATATTTACATGACATTTACATAGCACTCGACATGGTTGTCGTTTACATAACATTTACATAACACTCTCGACAACATTTACATGATATTTACATAACAACCCCCCTTTTTTTTCTCTTCTTTATTCTCACTTTCCACTCGAGTAGTTGGAGATAATAACTTGTTAGATATTATTTCTTCATCTTCACAAGTTTTTGTTAACGTACCATTACTGCAACTGCTATCATATATTTTTCAGATCAAACCAAGGACACTGAGAATATGTAGAGGATGATCAGTGGATTGTTCTATAACAGAAACAGTGACCAAATTCATTCAAGAAAAAACAAACAAACTAAAATCACTGTGCTACTTTCTAACTCATGTATGATACATTTTATTTTAAGCTAGATGCAAAAAACTTCCTGATAAGATTTTAGAACAAAAGAAACAAGAAAGAATCTGATGATAAGAAATCCACTTGGAAACTGGTCAGATGATTAATGAACAAAACAAACATGCTTAATAGTAATCTTTATTAGAAGGAATTTGATTTTTTTGTTAGTCAAGAAAACTGCAATTTCTCCATAAAATAATGTGAAAAAATTCAGTTCAATCACACCAATGAAAGTATTATAAATTACACCCAGAATCCTTAACCTTGCTACAAAAATGTATCATTGATTAAAACACTTTTGTCAGAATCCATTTTAACTTCTAGAGTTCTCATTGCTGCCACTAGTTAATGTCACAGATATTTATTAAGACTTATAACTACACGAACAGAGAACCCTTGTTAATTTCACAAATATCTCACTTTCAGTACCAGTTGGAGTTACAAATTTCTTTTAATTCTTACTGCCTTTGTCAAAATATAGAATCCTACATCAACTTTAGCTACCAGTTAGGTTGAAAGACTTTCCTTAATTGAAATTTATTATTACAATAAAAGAGAACTACAACTAAGTTAAAATAAATCTTATTTAAATTACAAGTGAGTGGATGGTGATAATTATTTATCCCCATTTCTAGAGACACTGAATAGACAAGGAATGTTGTTCCTGAGAAATATTAACTAACTGCTGGAGCCCTTTAAAAATCTGTTAGATGTATGATGTCACCATCAGACTTACTAGCAATATTAGTTCCAAACTGAATATGAATATATTACCAAGAGAACATATGAAACTGACCTTTCTTTACAGTAAGCAAAAAGAGAAAAACAAAACTATATATCATATATAAAAATCATTAATATTAAAACTACTTTTAAACATTTATATCTTATTAATTTAAAGTATTTATAATTGCACTAAAGTATTACAAACTTTTAATAACAGTGATCACATGATGCCTGTCAGCAGTTCCTGAGAGAAAGTGCAAACCTATGTACACTGGATGGTCTGAAACTGCTACACTAATAGGCACAGCATGATTAAAAATATTTTCTAACACATTAAGGTTTTTTTGTGAAACATTTAATTTCAGATGTAAAAAAAACAATCTAGATATATTTAAAAATAAAAGTTTAAAGTGCTGTGACACCACTTACCCCAAACTATTTCACACTTGAAACAAATCACACCATTCTCTAATATTTCATTTCTTTATTACAAAGTTTGAAGCAGAAATATATTAAAAATAAGTATTTAGCTAGTTTTTATTACTACTATTTCTCTGATATAGTATCACTATGATTTGACACTAGTAACACAGAGCAATCCATAAACAGAAAAAATCATGAGAGAAACATAAATGGTAATATTACAGCAAACATATGGAATTATAGTGTGTAGAGATACAAATTTTTCTTCAGGCATCATCTCAAGTTAGGGTAACCACTGTCTACTACTTTTGTAAAGATATAGAAAACTTTAAATTTTATAATCCTTCTCCTTACACAATTCAGAGATACCAACTTCTACATAATAAAGTCTACTTTTGTCAAGATATACTAATAGTTACGCTTACCGCAATCCAGGGATACCAACTTCTATATAACAATGTCTACTTTTGTCAAGATGTAGAAGAGCTCTTAAGCTTATAGACTTTATTCTTACTACAATTCAGAGATACCAACTTCTATTTAATAATGTTTACCTTTGTCAAGATATACAAATCCTTATTCTTAACACAATTAACAGATGCCACCTTCTGTTTAATAATGTATACTATTGTCAAAATGTAGAGTCCTTTTAAGCTTATAGTCCTTAATAACACAATTCAGGTACACCAACTTCTACTTTATAATGTCTACTTTTGTCAAGGAGTAGAAGTCCTTTTTAGCTTATAATCCCTATTCTTACCAAAAATCAGGGATACCATCTTCCATACAATAATGTCCAATTTTGTGAAGGTATACAAATTCTTATTCTTACTACAATTCAGGTATACCAACTTCTATTTAATAATGTATACTTTTGTCAAGATGTGGAAGTCCTTTTCAGCTTATAGCCCTTATTATTACCACAATTTAGAAACAGCAAGTTCTGTTGAATAATGCCAGATTTTGTGAATGTATACAAATCTTTATTCTTACCACAATTCAGGTATACCAACTTCTATTTAATGATGTCCACTTATATCAAGATGTAGAAATCCTTTTAAGATTATAGTCCTTAATAACACAATTCAGGTTACCAACTTCTATGTAATAATGTCTACTTTTATAAAGATATAGATGTCCTTTTAATCTTAGTCCTCATTCTTACCATAATCAGGGATGCTATCTTCGAAGTAATAATGTCTACTTTTGTCAAGATATAGAAATCCCTATTCTTACCAAATTTCAGGAATACCAACTTCTATTTAATAATGTCTACTTTTGTCAAGATGTGGAAGTCCTTTTAAGCTTATCGTTCTTATTCTTACTACAATTCAGAGACACCATGTTCTGTTTGATAATGTTTACTTTTCTACCCACACAGTAGTCAATTTTGCACAATCATCACTAACAATTTCCTTTTCAAACAGCTAGTGTTACTCTTTTATGTTACACATCACATTATTTCTGGTAACTTTCACTTGTAACACTTCAAGATCCTTCATTTCCATGATGATTTGATTTTATTCATTAGCTAGGGCTCGGATTGACATTTTCAAATCACTTCCAGTAAACTTTAGAATTTTTAATTTTAATTTAGTCTATGTACTTGAACTTATTTCCTTGTAATAAAACTTTTCTCACACTTCAGTACCATTCGTTTTCCAGATGTTTAAGTATCTTATATATTTTGTTTTCAGGAAGCTTTAATTTTATTCTCATTAATGATTGTGTGTAAAAGAACTCTATGTAAATAAAGAAACCATTTTATATTTGATTTAAAGTTTAATTCAACCTATATATTTCATAACCTACACATACACAGCAACCAATTGGATTCAAGATTCCTTTCAATTTTAATATTTGAAGATGATTCAATTCGTAATTAGCAGGTTTGTAGTTAATAATTCTAGTTGGTTACAAAATATTTTTACTGTTTGAAAAAAAAGATACATTTATAAAATGAATATTACAGTCTATTTGCTTTATATATACATTCATGTATATTACAATAAACTACTTAAGATAAATAAAAACAATACAATTTATATAAAAAATGTTATTTTTGATATGAAAGAAATGCTGACATTTTTGTACTTATTAATATGTTAACAGCTCTTATATACACCAGTTTATGCAAAATACAGATTACATAATATACAAATTTATATCCAGTATATTACGGAAAGACTAGAAATTATAGTAAAATGGAACAAACCTTCTTTTGATGCATTTAATATCTTCTGAGAAGTGAGAACTGAGGGTTTAAGTGGCACTTTATCAATGTAGCAAAGCTTTTCCACAATGAACTTGAACAAAATTCTCATCAATGGATTTTTCTTCATTTTCATATAACATCACCAATGGTGGGAAGAAACCAGATTGTGGTTGAAGCTTGATATACGTTTCCTCTTTTTTAATGGTTGCTGCTAATGCCTTGGCACAGCTGGTATAACAGGAACACTTACGACAAATGGCTAAATGGTGAGCAACAAGTTAATGAACAATCAGTGATGTCGAGAAACCCACTTGTTGAGAACTTTTATATGCAAAAACGGCTCTTCTGGGCCCAGAAAACACTTCAAATAGAAGAGCGAACAACGTTTCGACCTTCTTCGGTCATCGTCAGGTTCACAAAGAAAGGGTTACTGGTCGGAAGCTGACCACATGTTTGGGAGGGGTTGTATAATTGAGTGTTGCAATGTAGAGGGCGCGGTTTGAATATATAATTTTGTCTATAATATTAATATAGGTATAATGGTGTTCCTTTATATTGGTTTATTTTGGGTTTAAGTTGTTGTATAAGTAAGGCTTCTTTAATTTTTCGTTTGTTTATGTTTGTTTCTTTATTTAGTATTTTAGTGTTTTCTATGGTTATGTTGTGTCCATTTGACTTGCAGTGTTCGAAAACGTGTGAAGGTGACTTTTTATGTTCTTTGAATCTGGTTTCCATTTTTCTACTTGTTTCTCCTATATTACTTACCTGTATTTGTACTTACCTGTTTCCATTATGTCTGAACAAGCATACAGTACACCACCATTAACAGTACACGCTCACACGATTGTTAAGAAACTAAGAAATTTAAACCTACGTATCATTAATAGAAGAAATGACATCAACTTTATTCAACAATGTAGAAAAGAACAACTAACCCCTAATTTTGTAAAGGTAAAACTTTCAAAAGATTTTAATAAATACACAAACATTATCCAAAATTTACAGAAAAAACTTCTTAAAGCCATGTTGAACACAAAATACAAAGAACTACATGACTTACAAAAACAAAAAATGAACTTAGACTATCAACTAGCATGCTGCATTAAACCAGAGATTTACGGACCAATACAACGAAACATAAACCAAATCAATACTAAAAACGATAGAGACAAAAAGATCCGCCACAACAAAAAACTTGAAAAACTAAGATGTAAGCAACAGAAAAGACATCAACATGACAAACCGTTGACCAACCTCATAATTAACAGATCTGACCGACAATTAAACACAGACGAGATACATCTACTTAACAAAGGACTCAACTTCGCAATAGCACCAAGGTACATTCCAACCATAGAAATCAAAACATGTTTAGAAGACCTAGCCAGGAGACTTGTGATACTTTCTACAGAAAACAAAAACAACAAACAGAAAGAAGACAACTTAGATAACTTTATTGACATCCAACAGCCAAACTTCCCAGGTAAAATTACAAATTTATATTTTCCAGAACCACCTAAAAACATTATCTTAAACGATTTTTTCAAAGAATTTTCTTACAAAACTATCAACATAATTTCACAAAACAGAAAACTAAAAAACAACCTTACAAAAAGAGACATTAATTCCATTAGAAACCTAAAACAAGACAGAAACATAAAAATTCTAAAAGCAGATAAAGGTAACGCTATAGTAATAATGAACACGAATGAATACATACAAAAAATGAATAACATCCTATCAGACACGAACAAATTTAAACCAATACACACAAATCCAACAAAGACACATGAGACGCAACTAAACAAATTACTACTACAAATAAAAAAAGCCAACACAATTTCACAAACACTTTATTCCTACCTACGTAAAACCGACTCACGCACACCGCAAATATACGGCATCCCCAAACCTCATAAACCAGATTGTCCATTACGACCAACAATGTCAACATATGAATCGTTTAACTACAATCTTGGTAAATACATAGCATGGGCATTCTCCAAATATGCAACATCAGCCAGCTCATTCATCAAAGACTCTTTTAATTTCAAGTCCAATCTAAATCAACTTAATTATAAAGCCTTAATGGCCAGTTTCGATGTTATATCCCTCTTCACAGAAGTTCCAACAACAGAAGCCTGCAAGATAGCCTTAGAACTCTATATTCGAGACCCTAACCCGATCATAGACATTCCCAGTAACCAGTTAGCAACCCTCATAGAATTCACCACAATAAAGACAAACTTCATGTTCAACAACCAAAACTATATACAAACAAATGGCCTAAGCATGGGCAACCCAGTATCGCCAGTTCTAGCCAATATTTTTATGACACAAATTGAAACACAAGCAATTAATACAGCATTACATCCACCACTATACTGGTACAGATATGTAGATGACACGATTGCGGGATTCGAATCTACAGAACACATACTTAACTTTTTCACTCACATTAACTCTATACATCCCAACATTAACTTCACATGTGAACAGGAAGAAAGCAATCAAATATCATTTCTTAACCTCAAAATTATAAGAACCGACACACAATTCAAAACAGAAATCCACCGAAAAATCACCCATACTGGACTATACATTCCTTGGGACTCAGCACATGAAACAAAACAAAAACTCAACATACTAAGAAACCAGATAAACACAGCCATAAAACTATGCTCACCAGATAAAATTAACGATGAATTAGATAAAATAAAACAACACTTCATCAACATTAATAAGTTTCCTCCACAAACCGTAGAAAACATTATACGCACACACCTAGACAGAAAGCAAAATCAACCAACAAAAGTAAATATATCTCACGAATCAAAAAATCACGAAACCATATACTGCTGTATACCATATATTCCTGACATCAGCAAACAAATAACCAACATTTGGCAAAAACTAGTAACAAAATATAACATTCCAGTTAATACTAAATTTATTCAAAAACCAGGCACAAAACTAAGGTCTATACTATGTAAGAACTACACTGACAAACACCACACCAACATTATTTATAAAATACAATGTGATAACTGCCACGACTTCTATATAGGAGAAACAAGTAGAAAAATGGAAACCAGATTCAAAGAACATAAAAAGTCACCTTCACACGTTTTCGAACACTGCAAGTCAAATGGACACAACATAACCATAGAAAACACTAAAATACTAAATAAAGAAACAAACATAAACAAACGAAAAATTAAAGAAGCCTTACTTATACAACAACTTAAACCCAAAATAAACCAATATAAAGGAACACCATTATACCTATATTAATATTATAGACAAAATTATATATTCAAACCGCGCCCTCTACATTGCAACACTCAATTATACAACCCCTCCCAAACATGTGGTCAGCTTCCGACCAGTAACCCTTTCTTTGTGAACCTGACGATGACCGAAGAAGGTCGAAACGTTGTTCGCTCTTCTATTTGAAGTGTTTTCTGGGCCCAGAAGAGCCGTTTTTGCATATAAAAGTTAATGAACAGATTATCAGGTTTTGGAATTTTTATAATAAACATCAAACTACAAATCATTCACTAGTTATATTTAGGAATTTTTAAAAATGATGACCAAATTACAGGTTAAAACCATTCACTAAGTTGAATTTAAGAAATCTTACAACTGCTAAATATGAAGCAAAAAGTCATGATTTAATTTAGGAACTAACTGAAAAGATTCCAGGGTTAAGACTGATAGGCTGTGTATTTCCACCACAATGCAAGTCCTACTTTTTCAGTCACCTCTAAAACCTAGGGTACATTTTATAATCTCACATTACAGCTTGCACCCTGAGATCTTTTCAATTAGTGCAGCAATTTTTTGTTTATTTTTGCTTCAGCTTGTTTTTTAACATATGTAAGTTCTTAAAACATAGTACAGTAAATAAAGAAGTAAAGCAAACAATTATTTCTTCTACTTATGATCTTTCAACCTGCTTTCTGGTTGTTGTAGGTTACTAAGCATTATGAAATTTTGCACGTGGAGGACATGAAACGAAATAATTTTTATGTTTATATATACACACACACACATGCATTTGAATTAACCAAAAATCATAATTTACTATAATGATACCACAGAATAACATTATATTTTATTAAATAAGCTGTATCTGGGTCTAAAGAAATCTGAAATTTCAAGCACAATAAAGACTCAACTTACTTTCTTGAAGACTTGTATTGAAAGAATGACTTAATGTCATAATAACTGATAATGGCCAGGGAAGCAACTAGGAGGACATTCTGAGCTTTCAACTGATTATTCATATGTTACAGACAAGATTAAGTTATAAAAGGGAGCACTTTCAAAAATGGAAAGAGATTAGAGATGCCAATGTATTTGATTCAGTTCTTGAGTAATATATCAACAAACTGAAAAAGCAAGAGGTTCTTATTTTATATTTTAATTTCCCACTATTGGTAATTTGAGTTCTTAATTCATGCAAAATAATAAACTTCACAAACTTCTAATTTCAAATGTTGCATTCAACATATCACAACACAAAAATCAATGTTTGTGTGTTTTTAATATTTACTTTGAAATTAAGAAAATATACAATGTATAATACTAAAATATGAAGTATGATATATATTCTGATACCAAGCCTATTGACCTTAATCAAATAGCAGCCGAATAAAATTTTGAATATGAGTCAAAAGACATGATGCCATGACCTGTGTGGAAAGGGTTAAGAAATATACTGATGTTACTTATTGTAGGTTTTTTTCTCTCACTGTGTAAGTCAAACAAACCATTTAGAAAATATTCTGTAATTTATGCAATGTCATATTCTATTATATAAGTATAAATGGCTGGTATGGGTAGAGAACCTGACGATGACTAAAAAAGGTCGAAACGTTGTTTGCTCCTCTACACAGTGTTTTCTCTACCCATACCAGCCGTTTTTACATATATTATTTTCTCTACAAGTAGGTTTTCTCATCATCAAGAATGTCATAGTCTTCAAATAGTTTTCATTCAAATACACTAAAGGTATAGCTAATGCTACTACTAAAGTTACACACGTAACCTCCTTCAGTCATCAAAGAGTTGAAAGGGAAAGAAAAGCACTTCTACTGAAACAGTAATGAGATAGAACTAAAAGTAGTTTGAAGTCCTATAATAGACCAAAGTGTGAAATAGCAAGCACATAAATATTGTAAAAACACTTGATACAACTGATATAAGGAGCTAATTTAGTACTGAACAATGTTCTTCCTTCACAAATAGTATGTCAATTCTGAGTTATAAATTATTTATTGAATTGCATTTACTTATTGTGGAGATTTAAACACAAACACAATGTATTATGTATCAATGGTAAAAGATAACAGTTATCCTATAATTCTTATTTTTTCATGAAATCAACTGTCCAAGAGACAAGATGCTTGAATAAAACTTACTCATTCAACTATTCTTTCCAATAAACACACAATGTACTTGTCCATCTCATCCTATATAAAGTTGAACATAACTTTAAAAATCTTACTTTTATTTCCAAGTAAACATAATCAACCAACTAGCTACATTATATTATCCTCATAATGATGTTTTCCCATATTTACACACCATGCTGAACACAGTACTGTTTAAAAGTTAGGAAAATGACTCAATGTGTAAATATATTTTGAAGTGTCTGATTTAAAACATCCAAACAGTTACAATGATATATATCTATTACCAAAGAATTTAAGAAAGTAATAATGAATAAAATAAAACTTGAATTAAATATATTGTCTTGGTTTATTTACAGCATAATAAAAATGTTGCACACAATATGTTTTTATGTTCAAACATTTAATAACTGCAAAACATTAGTTTTATGTTCAAACATTTATAAGATGTGGAAACAATATTCAGGATACATATCACAAGTCACATAAAACTGCTGGTGATATTCAGATACACTGTGTTTTCTCTCAGTTGCATTTTTTTTTCACAATGTGAGGTGGATGACACATTAATAATTTTGGTATTTAATGCACAATAAATCATTCAAGTTTTAACATTTATTAATTATGATTTTTAGATTGAAGCATTTAGAATACCTAATCCCAATATATGAAGATACTTACATACAGAACTGATCATGGTTTTCATTATGGTTGCCAAGGACTAAAACAGTAATATTTTAAATATTAATTTAAAAGTAAAGCTTCTTGCAACTTAGAATAGGGTTTTATTTTATTCAGAATGAGAAGTTAATTTTACTGGGTTCTTACAGTAAAATAAATAATTGAACTAACTTAAATATGTTTGTAGTATTAACTGACAACCATAACTATGTAGAGAGTTTCTGAATGAATTTACTCAAGTGTGAAACTTGTTCAACAATGAATGAATAATTATCTCATACTAATACAAATAAAATTCACTGAGCACACATCAAACTAACCAAAATTATTTCTCACAATTATCAAAGAAAACATGCCTCAATGCCAAATTATACATCATGGTGTAATGTTAAAAACGGTGAAATATATTAGTAGCTACAAACAACACAATGTTCTTCACAGTAAGACTTACCAAAATCATTTCTATAATAACCAAAAATATTTGTGGCAACAAACAACAGGCTGTGGTCTAGAGCAGGACTTACTAAAGTCATTTCCATAAAAACTAAAAATATTTGTGGCTACAAACAACACACTTTTGTCAACTGTAAGACTCACTAAAATAACTTCCATAATGGTGTGAGATTAAAAATGGTTAAAAATGTTTGTGTCTATAAACAATATGCTGTTGTCAAGTGAAAGATTTACTGAGATCATTTCAGTCATGGTTAAAATGGTGACAAATATTTGTGACTACAAACTACATACTGTTGTCTAGTGTAAGATGACTTCTAGAATGGTGTGATAATAAAAATGGCAAAAAATACTTTTGGTTACAAACAACATGCTGTTGTCTATTATAAGACTAAGATGACTTCCAGAATGGTGTTATGGAAAATTGGTGAAAAATATTTGTGACTACAAACTACACACTGTTGTCAAGTGTAAGACCTAGTAACATAATTTCCTTAATGGTGTTACAGTAAAAATTTCCAGAACAGATAAAATGGTGAAAAATTTATGACTACAAACTACACACTGTTGTCTGTAATAAGAATGGCAAAAAATATTTGTGGTTACAAACAACACGCTGTTGTCTAGTGTAAGACTAACCAAGATGACTTTCGTTATGGTGTTTTGGTAAAAAATGGGGAAAAACGTTTGCAGCTACAAACTACAAACTGTGGTCTTGTGTAAAATGAACTAAGACAATTTGCATAATGGTTAAAAGGGTGAAAAAAATTTGTGACTACAAACTACACACTGTTGTCAAGTGTAAGATCTAGTAACATAATTTCCTTTATGGTGTTACACTAAAAATTTCCAGAACAGATGAAATGGTGAAAAATTTATGACTACAAACTACACACTGTTGTCTGTAATATGAATGGCAAAAAATATTTGTGGTTACAAACAACACGCTGTTGTCTAGTGTAAGACTAACCAAGATGACTTTCGTAATGGTGTTTTGGTAAAAAATGGGGAAAAACGTTTGCAGCTACAAACTACAAACTGTGGTCTTGTGTAAAATGAACTAAGACAATTTGCATAATGGTTAAAAGGGTGAAAAAAATTTGTGACTACAAACTACACACTGTTGTTTCGTGTAAGATTTCCTGAGATCATTTCCATAACAGTTCAAATACTGAAAAATATTTGTGACTGCAAACTACATACTGTTGTCTTTTGTAAGTCTTACTAAAATGACTTCATAAGTTATAGTAAAAATGGTGAAAAATATTTGTGACTACAACTACACAATGTTGTCAAGAGAAATATTTACTGAGATTATTACCATAATAGTTTAAAGGGTGACAAGTATTTGTGACTGCAAACTGCATAATATCTTGTTAAGATGCACTGATATCATTTCTATAACAGTAAAAATGGTGAAAAATATTTGTGACTGCAAACTATACACCATTTTAAATTGTAAAATTTACTAAAACCATTCCCATAATGATTAAACTAGTGAAAAATATTTGTGACTACATGCCACACACTGTAGTTTAGTGTAATATATCTTAAGACCATTTCCATAATGGTTAAAATAGTAGAAAATATTTGTGACTGCAAACTACAACACTCTTACCTTGTGTAAGATTTACTGAGATCATTTCCATAAAGGTTAAAAGGGTGAAAACATTTATGACTACTAACTGAACAATGTTCTTCCTTCACAAATAGTATGTCAATTCTGAGTTATATTGTTAAGTGTAAGATTTACTAAAGTGATTTCCTAAATGGTGTTATAGTCAAAATGGTGAAGAATATTTGTAACTACAAACTATACATTGTTGTCTAGTTTAAGATGTACCAAGACAATTTCCATAATGACTAAATATATTTGTGGCTGAAAACTACATACTGTTGTTTAGTGTAAGATATATTAAGAATATTTCCATAATGGCTAAAATAGTGAAAAATATTTGTGACTACAAACTGCACACTGTTGTCTATAATAAAAATGGCAAAAAATATTTGTGGTTACAAACAACACGCTGTTGTCCAATGTAATACTAACTAAGATTACTTCTATGATGGTGTTATGGTGAAAATGGTGAAAAATATTTGCAACTACAAACTACACACTGTTGTCTTGTGTAAAATGTACTAAGACCATTTCCATAATGATTAAAATAGTGAAAAATTTTTGTGACTACATGCTACACACTGGTGAAAGGTTTACTAAGATCATTTCCATGATGATAAAAACTGTGACAAGTATTTGTGACTACAAACTACACACTGTTGTCTAGTGTAAGCCTCACTAAGATGATTTCCAGAGCAGTGCTATAATAAAAATGACAAAAAATATTTGTGGTTACAAACAGCATGCTGTTGTCTAGTTTAAGACTAACTAAGATGACTTCCATAATGGTGTCATGGTAAAAAAGGTGAAAAATACTTGGGACTACAAATTACACACTGTTGTCTCATGTAAGATTTATCATGATCATTTCCATAATGACTACAAATATTTGTGGCTACAAACAACGCACTATTGTGTTATGTAAGACTTACTAAGATGACTTCCATAATGGTGTTATAATAAAAATGGTGAAAAATATTTGTGACTACAAATGCACTGTAGATTAGTGTAGACTTATTAAAATATTTTCATAATGGTGCTACATTAAAAACTGTGACAAGTACTTGTGAGGACAAATATATTGTAAGTTGGACTTACCAAGATTATTTCCATTAATGGTGTTGTACCAACATATACAAAACACTGGTCTGTAAGTAAGTAGGCTTTAGGTTAATCAATGAAGGTCTCTTCTTCTTTAGTTTTGAGTGGTGAACAATCACGTGCTCTACAAAAGCTTTTCCACAGTTAGCGGCTTATCGACAATGGCTACAACTTAAGCATTTCCTGCATTGAAAAACAGAAAGTAATATATGTCTTTATCAATTTAAAAAGATAAAAGAAGATTAAGTGAATATTAATATGGTCTGCAACTATATAATGTATCTAAATATATCAGTAACTCACTTTTTTTTCATAAATTCAAAATTAAAAGATCAATCATTGCAAAAATATCACAAATAGATACCATTTACATTCACAAATGTTACAGTATGACACAGAAAATTTAAGAAGTACTTTAAGTATCCACACCTAAAGTGCTCATCATCTATATGCTCTGCACGTTCTACACAGTTTAGTTGAGAAGTGGCATCACTGAAAATGTCCATATATATTTTTATTCCAGAGCTTCAGGACTAAGAAGGCCTTGAGAAGAACTTGGCTCAACCTTTACTTTAGAAATTCTTGTGGGTTGTATGTGTGGATCTTTTACCATTACAACTTTTTCATTTTCTCTTGGTTTCATTCAGATTACACCTGCAATTAAAACAATCAGGATTCTCATATATAACAACTTGTATCATTTGTTGAAAAACAATCAAACCAACAACAACAAAAATTAATAGTTACCCTAAATATAGAAAACAATATTACCAAGTAAGATGTTTCTTTACAACTTGAGACCTAATATCCTGAACACAGAAAGCATATAAATTACTAAAAACTGTCTTTTTACTCTGTATATAGTGGTTACAAAGTATATGGAAAATAATACAGAAAAACAAATAAATTAGATTTAACAGATCTAGTAATATTAAAAAATAAAACTACTTTTCAAACACATCAGATAATCATAAAAATGACACTTTACTATTCATTAAAAGGTCAGCAAATAATCTTTATGTAAGTGATATTCTGAATCACCAATTAAGCTATATTAATGTTTCAATATTAAGGTGATAATGCTAAGTCAAATACCTTTTATGTAAGGACAGTTTTATTAATGTACTTATATCATGGTGACAAGATTAAGGTCAAATAACACTGCACAACAAAGTTTTTGCTTCTTGAACACTGTTGGGTGTTCCTTATATATTTTTAGCTGCTGATTATGAAAATCACATCCAAATTTGCCCATCACATTACATTTCATTGAAATTTTGGTTTCACCAGGACATTGCTACAATGGAAAAATGATATCAGGGCAACTGGAATCCATCAATGCTTGCTGACCACTGTTGAACACTGCAACGTGGTGCACTGGACATTGAAAACAAATGAAATTCAGAAGCAAAACACTTTTAATTATGTTAAACTTAATAGTGTATTAGAAACACAAATGCAATTAAATATGTTATTGCCAGTAAACAGTTAACTGTCTATATCTCAGAGTTCCCGCATGATGAAGCAAAACCAAAACTGTATTTGTGCATACCCATCAGTTACCTGTCACAATCAACAAAAACTTTTCAGGAAGCAAAACTTTTAAAAAAGTTGTTGTGCAGTGTAATCTTTATGTGAGTGTAGTTTTATTGATGTGTTCATATCATTGTGACAAGGCTGAAGTCAAATAACCTCATTTATTTAACATAAGCGATTATTTATCACATACCTAAGTTCCATTAATGAGCTAATACCATGATGACAATGTTAATTTTTGCACTCTCATGCTAGCTCAACTAATACAAGAATTTATTTACATTGTTTGTGTGTGTGTGTGTGTGCAAAAACAACTAATGATGATATAATACAAAAAATAAAAAGGCACTAAACCTTCAAATGTCATATTTCTACAATTCTTAACCATAATCTATGATGTCTTTACAGCACAATTTAAACTGTAACTTAATTTAAAGACATTAATTTTAGATACACAATGAAAAAACAAGTAACATTCAAAAAAATTTTAAACGTGACATTTATGTCACAAAAGTAATATTACATTCTCAAAAGTACAAAATTTGGATTTCTAAAAAATACATTTATCCAGTTAGGCAACATATAAATCCAATACTAGTCTTATTAGATAACACTTCACATACAAAAAACAAACAAAAACTTCAGGTATAAAACAATTGAGTATTTAGATAAAATATCCTTTTAAATATTTCTGAAACAAATAACCAATATGTAATATTTTGAAATATCCTTTTCTGCAAAAAACAAAGGTCCTCCATAATTTCATTACCACAGCACTCTTCAGACAGAAAAACAAAAGTACTTCATATTTCTTGCCAAAAGATAAAGTATTTATATTAACAAAACATTTTCATCAGCACACAGCACTCAAGAGATTGAAAAAACATGTACTGTATTAAACAAAACATTATCAACAGCACACAGCACTCTAGAGATAGAAAAAAACAACACATACTATATTAAACAAACCATTATCATCATCACAAAACACACTAGAGAAAAAAAATACATACTGTATTAAACAAAACATTTTCATCAGCACACAGCACTCGAGAGACAGAAAAAAACAACATACTGTATTAAACATTATATTCAGCACACAGCACTTTTAAAACATAAAAACAACACACACTGCCAAACAAAAACATTTTTCTTTGTAAAATTATTTCCATATAATTGTTTTATGTGTGTGTTTTCTGAAAATTAATTATAATCTAGTAACAATATAAGTGTGGAGAATGACTATCCTATTTTTAATGATGAAAAACAACACGTATATTTGGTCATCTGCTTTAAGTGCGACTTCATTTATATTTTTAACTTCTGTGTATTTCTAAGTTACATTCAAGATTTCTTCTTGGTAAATTTCTTATAGACTGAAACATGTATACTGATTCTCAAAAACATATTCATACATGGTTAACTGTATGATAGTGTAAGTTATTAACTGTGATGGTAAAGGCAGTGAAAGTTATTATGAATTTCAGGATCTATTCTTTAAACTGGCTTCCTAATTTTGACATTATTATTCTGCTGAACTGAAAAAGTGTATAATTTGGACTTTTGCAAAGTTGAAATGTGCTGCAGGTTATTATAGAGTTTTAACAGAATGTTTGGATCAGACAGATTTGGTAATGTTGCACCAATGTGTATCTTTGTAAACCAACCAACCACAATGGGGAATTTCAAACAATGATTATGATTTTTGTGTGCCAGAAACACTCAGTGCGGGGGAAGCATGTATACCTGATTCAATTTTATTACTTATTACAATCTCTAACAACCTATCCTCAAATGCAAATGAGAGCTCAAAATAACGAACCATCTGTTTTATATTTACATAGCTTTTGAAAACATAAATCTGCTCATCATAGCAGAAGAAATCATTGTTTTGTGCAAGTCCTGTGGCAATTGGTATTGCAATGGCTAAGATATCTGGTGACAAATGGATGGCTTTCTGTCTTTATATGGCACATAGAAATATTAAATTTCCTACAAACCTATTTTTTTTAATTCAGATATCTTCACTTATTACATACATTGCTGGATTTGTTACAAACCATCTTCTATACTGATGCAAATCACACTTTTGGATTTCAAATGTTTTATCCTCTGTTTATTTTTTCAAATTACATAATGTAGTTACTGCTTTTTAGATTTGTAATGCTATTTAAAATACTTAATTTATTTCATAAATGTAGCTGTATTATTATATTACCTGATTTTGTTTTCTTCTGAGGAGGAGATTTAATAACTGCATTTTCTGCAGACCACTTTATTTGTCTTCTGACCTCCTGCTGGTGTTTTAAGTCATTTATTTGACCAATCATAGTGATAACCCTCTCAGGAAGCTGCTTTTGTTGATGATGAAAACTTGTTGAATAAGCTAAGACACAAACTGTAGCCTTTTAATTTATTCAAACAATATTTTATAAATGTTGTAATAATTGTTAAAAGCAAAAAGTACAGTTTTTAACACAATAAATATTAATGCAGAAAATCTACAGTCTCTTTGGTATTTATTTTACTGATAACTGGCAAATCTGCATAAACTTGGTTACTGTACTACCAGTACTTAAATATGAAAGTTTATTCAATGGACTATTGAGATTCAAAAGCACATTTCTTCACATTAAATACCATAATTAATTACAAAGTACTTCTGTATGTTTACTGCTAACAGTAATGTTTGAAGCAAATGGATTAACTTACTTTTTATTCCAGTATGCTCACCAATGATATTCTAGAATGCATTACTTGGGGTAGTTCCAAATCTTTCTCTCCATTGAATTTCATCTAGATATCCTTGCACAGTCTCAAGTTTTAGCTGGGCAACAATAAATTGTCCAAATATGGCACTAAGCTGAACTTGGAAATAGCTTTTGATATTTGACACACCCAGTTCATTTTCTGGTGGTGAAGTCACTCCAGGAGCTAAAAGGAACATGTGCCCACTTCTAGTAATTTCTTTCATCTTCACTTCTGAAGACACAATCACAGAGTTGGGTAAAAGCCATGACTCTAGACTTCTGACACACACAGACGTGGACCAACCCATGATGGTGAAATGGCCTTCATACAAACTCTATCACTACCACAATCATATGCACCAAGTAGGCTAAATCTTCTCATGTAAGCAAAAGAAACTTCCACCACAGTACCAGGCCCTCCTAGCTTTTTTTATTTTAGTACCAAAGCTCTAGCACAAACTTCCTGAAGTGTTCTCTAAACTGACCTTGCCATCTACACATCTATATCAACTTCACTCAATATGTCTTTCACATCAGACTGTACAGCCCAGTGATAAGTCAATTTCAATAACTCACAGAGAGGTAATCCAAACTGCCCAAAAATAATTGGTTGAGTTAGCTGAGATGATCTGCCACAGCTACAAGTAATGCAAAAATTAAAAAATTCAATAAGGAAAGGCAAACACAACTTCAACCTAGATATAGTTTGGTCTTCTATAAGGCATGTGTAATTTTAGAAGATGAGCAATATTTCTTTTTAACAACCAATCTAGAATAAATTTAGAGTCACACACATATTCCATCAAAACATTCAATATAAAGTCAAAATAGAGCAAAACCTTGTGTAAATCATGTTAATGTCTGGCACTGTTACTTTTACATAATATTTATCATTGAGAACAGTGCAGTCTAAAGATTTAAAACCCAAAATATTATTTTATCCCCTATTTATTCAAATGTGAATCATTTTAATGTTTAAAGTCATTCTGAACAGTTTCAGTTTTATATTTAATATTTATCCACACAGTTTCAAAGGCCTTACTATCAGTCTTTATCAGTCATACTTAACATTAAGGTAAACATATTTTTATATTTATTTCATTATTTTTATACATTAAACACATTGTGACCACAGATGTGTTGAAATCTTGATTTATTACATTTAATATATCCGAAATAGCACAACCATCTGAAAAAATTTAAAAAGGCTTATTGTCACACCAATGTTGTGAAGAAAGTCATAACCATTGTCTGATAATTAATTTTAAATGCACTTGAAAATGTCCAAGAAAATTTTATAAATGAGTTACAAAATGATATTCAAAATGCAACAGCTGTGATACATGAATGGTATCATTAAAACAACAATCTTCAGTTTAACCACTTAAATAGTTACACACTATTTCCTAAACAACAAATTTCAACTACCAGATGTTGCATACAGTGTCCCCAAAGTTTCCCTCATTATCTCCCTTCCTCTTATGGGTTCACAATGCTTACCAATAAAGTTGACATTTTCCTAAACTGAAAATGTATTTTTAACAATACGTATCTCTGCTGACACTTACAGATGTTCCAAGGTCTTTATTTTGGTGATCTAAAAATTGGTCTCACTTGTTACAGTCTTTTATACTCCCATTAAATACCTTGGGTAATTTTTAACTTTGTGACAATTTCGCCACCTACATCAATGAGCCTCTATCCTGGTACTGTATACAAGCACCTCATACAGATAATGTAGCCACTTTTCTTGAGACTTATGTAATCCCAGTCAAGAATATCAACTTTTAATGGAGAGGATAAATGGAAGAGTGTCAGTGGGAGCAAATATTATTGAAAATACATCTTCAGTTCAAGAATGTGTTAACTTGCCAATCGTATTGACCATCCACTGACATTTATTGCTATAATTCCACACTGAAAGGTGAAGGGGCCAATGAGGGCATTATCAATACAGACACTGCCTGTAGCCAACAAAAGTATACAAAGACAAGAGTGATATCCTAGTGAGGCTACTACATTACATTTAGAACATGTCTTCTCTTCACTTGTATGACAGCCCCAACCAGACAGCCAATGTTCCACAACTCAGGGTTGGAATTAAGGGGTCTTGGTCTCTATATCTCACACTGGTGGCTAGGAAAATTGGACTGCATTTTGGTTGGTTGGTTGGTTAGTTGATTTAGTGTTTTATGGCACAAAGCAGCCAGGCCAGCTACGCCAAACGTCCAGTAAAAAGGTAAAACTGAAGTAAATGTAGTAAAATTCATAAAAGGAAATGAAGGTAAAACAAAACAGCATTGAAAAACATAAATAGCATAAAACCAATGTTGACATCTAGGCAACAATATTAAGAGATAAACCAGAGTAAAAGAAGTTGTAAAAGACTTTCTGTGGCAAAATAGTAATTATCATAAACCACCAGGAAGACTAATAACAGGTATGTACAAGAACCACTGCCAGTCACCTGAATATAAGTCCTGGTTCCAGGCTATGTATAATTACAGCCATTATCAAAAAGTAAAGTAATAAGTGTTAAAAGACATGTAGTAAAACTGTAAAAATAACTCATCAGAAAGACTAACATGTAGTACAAACAGACAGTTCAAACAGCAGCATAATTGACCTGAAGTTGACCTTTCCAGTCCTGGTATTGAGTTATTTAATGTTACAGCCATTTTCTAATTTCAAATTGTACTAGGTGATTGCGACTCTGAAAAGGAAAACCACAATAAAAATTTTTTAATAAGAAACATAAAACACTTAAATGATATTAAAAAGATAATGGCTGTTAAAAACCAAAAACTTTATCTAGGTGGACACTGTCACCATCTCCAGTAAAACTGTCTAATGCTATGGACAAACCTTGGGACAGAACATGGTTAAAATAGTGCCGTCGTCGAGAGTCATAAGGTTGGCAAGAAAGTAAAATGTGGCTTATGGTGATCTGAGTGTTACACAAACTACATATTAGTGCACTAGTTCCAGATAAAAAAAAAAAGATTGAGTTAAAAAACTGTGACCAATG
This sequence comes from Carcinoscorpius rotundicauda, assembly GCA_011833715.1. NCBI lineage: Eukaryota > Metazoa > Arthropoda > Merostomata > Xiphosura > Limulidae > Carcinoscorpius > Carcinoscorpius rotundicauda. Next base: position 114,822,081 of record CM022391.1, on the reverse strand, counting down.
CGTAGTCTAGTCAGAACAACTTTCTCCTTCCAATCCTCATGGAAGCAGGATGGCCAAAGTCCAATATAGGGTTTTATTTGGAAAAGCTTGTTTTCTCGTTGCTCACTCCAAGTCGACTGCCAGCTGGTACAAAGCCAGGCCTTGAAAACAGGACCATAGTTCATGTATGGAATAGGCACAGTGGTGATTGTGTCAGAGCAGATAGATTTAGCTGCTGTGTCTGCGAGCTTGTTCCTGTGAATACCAACTTGGCCTGGTATCCAGAAAAACTGGATAGAAGTAGATGTTAATGATAAATGGGCCACTCAGTTTTGAATATCAGCGAAAACAGGATGTGAACCAACATGAAGTGATTCCAGGGCCAGTAGAGAACTAATTCTTGTAAAATACCATACCTCCATGTTGTGTCATAAGCATTCTCAATGTCAAAGAATATTGATACAAGATGTTGTCGTTTGAGAAAGGCTTCTTTGATTGATGTTTCAAGTCGAATTAAGTGGTCCATGGGGGAGTGCTGTTGTCGAAACCCACACTGGGCGGGCAAGAGGAGGTTGTTTGATTCAAGGAACCAAACAAGACTGAGCATTAACCATCCTCTTTAAGGTCTTACAGAGACAGCTCGTCAAAGCAATTGAACAATAGTTTGAAGGAATCTTAGGATCTTTCCCAGGGTTAGAGAGAAGTAAGATAATAGCCTGGTACCAGGCATTAGGAAAAACATTTTCCTGCCAGATCCAGTTAAAAGCAAAAAGAAGAATATCAAGAGAAGCAGGAGATAGTTGGTGCAGCAAGTCATAGTGTATATCATCTGGTCCAACAGATGTACTGCCAGACTGATGAAGAGCCATTTTCAGTTCAGCAATTGTAAAGGGATGATTATAGTCAAAGAGACAGTCAGTTTGAAAGGAAAGAGGTAAATACTTCACCCAAGTCTTGATGGCCAAGAAGGTGGAGAAACAAGCAGAAGTGCTAGGTACCCGGCAAAAGCTTTCAACAAGAATATTGGCAATGCTTCTGATATCAGCTACCTCTTGGCCATCAGAGAGTAAGATTGAGAGGGAGTCAGAATTGTAGTGCCCACTGACCTTTTGATCCACATCTCATGTGGCCTTGGAACTGGTAGTAGATATGCTAGTTGAGAACTTAATCCAAAATTCCTTCTTGTTTTGACATCTTACCCACCTTGCATGTGCATGGGCTCTCTGGAAAGCGAAGCAGTTTGAAAGTGTGGGATATCCACGGAAAATATACCAGAATCATTCTGTGCCATATGGCAGGCAGGATTCCACCATGGATGAGGATATAGGTTTTAGGAATACATTGAGCAGCTGCTCTTATAATACAGTCAGTTATTGTTGTCACAGTCGTCTATTGATGGCTGACTCACATCTCAGGATCAAGTTCTGAGAGAGCAGTGAAAGTGGACCAGTCTACCTGAATGCTTCCACCTGGGCACGCTGGTAGGATGGTATCGACCACAGCCAGTGTCTCTCAAAAGTGCAGGAAAATGATCACTGCCTAGTGGATTATTGTCAACCCTCCATGAAAAATGGGACAATAATGAAAGGGAGCAAACCAAGAGATCAATAGCAGTAAAGGACTGACTCGGTGCATGAAAATAAGTGGAAGAACCAGTATTGAGAAAAGAAAGGTTTTGATCAAAAAGCATCTGATCCATAGAGCGACCCCTCCTATCAATAACAGCACTTCCCCAGAGGGGATGATGTCCATTAAAGTCCCCCAGGATTAGAAAGGGCAATGGGCAACTGTTCAACGAGAGCATCAAGGACTGATTGATCATATGTCTTTCCAGGTGACAGGTATAGAGAACAAACAGTAATGGTATGACCAAAGGAAACACAGATGACTATGGCCTCCAAGGGTGTGTTGAGTGACAAAGACAGGGTGGGCACATGCTGATCAACCAACAATACCACCCCTCCATATACTCGTCTATCACACAGCCTGTCATTTCTGTACAGAGAAAACTGCTGAAAGGTGATTGTAATGGCAGGTTTCTGAAATGTTTCTTGTAAGGAAAGACATACAGGATGGTAAGAAGCAATCAATGTTTTGATGTCATCCAGATTAGAACATAAACCTTGACAGTTCTATTGTATCAGGGTGACCATGAGGTGAAGTGGCTGGTAAATTCTTCTGTTTATGACATCTTTTTACCTAACTGTCCTTATTTGGGGGAGGTCTGTCGAACTCCTTGGATCCTGCCCTGGGTCGATTGGGCAGGTCTTTGTTGTTGGAAAGGGATTCCAGTGACTGAGGATGAAAACAAATGATTGTTTTGCATGTTGGGGTGAGAGTAAAAAAAATGTATCTGGAAAAATACCTGTATCCAAAACCAAAGGATGTGGATCTTGGGGCTTGTTAGAATGTATGGGAAGAACAGAGATGGGTGTAGAAGTTGATTCATCAAAATTTTTACACATGGAGGTCAAAATGCTTCTCATTTGTTTTGAGAACAATTCTCTTGGATGCACAGAGAGTTCTGTTTGCATTCCCACTGTAGTTGTGAAATGAAGTGCAGCAGCACATGTCCAATATGAAGTGGTGTACAGCAATTTCTGAGCCTCAGGATAAGTAATGTTATGAGTCATTTTCAAAAGTTGGAAGGGTGAGAACCATTGTAGTTGACACAACGTGAGTCCGTTTCACACTCATAGCATCGTGGTCCTTGCCAACACAACAAGCACATGTTAGGGAACCAGGGAAAGACATAACATCTTTGAGTGGCCAAACCGCTGACACTGGAATCATCGTAGAGGGTTTGGAATATGCAGCCACACCCTGCAATTTAGATAACCTGCCATGGTAGTGGCAGGTGCACATGGTGATGTAAATGTCAGAACAAGGATATTTGTTGACAGTGTTACTCCATCTTTGCAAATGGAGATGCACCTCATCGCAAAAACTCCTTGAGTGGAGAAACCAGTGAGAATCTCTGACTCCGGGACGTTCTTCAAATCCCTCTCAACAATAACTCCTTGTGATAAAATCAAGGTAGCCACTTCTAAAAGAGAATATAGAATGAAAAAATGAGATACAACTGGTGGTACAGATGTTAAAGATTGCTGATCAGAGTCTTCAAGAAGTGGTCATTTACATACTGACTGTTTTTCACTATTTTATTTAAATTTTTATTTGGAGAATACATAAGAAAAAAAGAAAATTTTTGTGCTCACTGACCCCACCCACCATGGAGCCCTATGAGGGGATGCACTACAATGTCAAGCAAGGACACTGCAGCAATGCCAGGGTTTCATGAACACTATACCCAAATACCAGCATCAGATGCAATGTCCAAAAAACCCATTGAGAACTTCCAACACTGGTACATGGTTGACTCTAGCCCAAGTGGATCAGCTGAATGATGCAAGGGAAGTCACCCAAAGGCTGCCCATCTTCAGGAATTCAAGGCCAAAGTGGTGTGTTTGGGTTGGACCCCTCAACACCAGGATCCTCTCCTCCCCTTCATGGGTCGCCACACACGGCAAACACGAGGGTGGATGTTTAGATTCCAGAGGAGGTAACTTAAAAGAAAAGAGCCTTCCCTGGGAGGCCCCCTTACCACGTACAGGAATCCACACGGAGGCGAATTGGACTGAAATGTTAAATATACATACATATACTTTTTATTGGATCTCACCCAGTAGCCACATAATGATGTGTTCCTTATCACTGGTATCAGAACAAGCAAGCAAGCAACAATAAATTGGACAAACTTTCTCTTTTCCCTGAGAAAGTCTGAAAGGCAACACCTCAGGCTTGGAATGAGGGGATGATGCACATTATACTCAACAATGAAACAGAATTCATCTAGTCTGGAATTATGAACATTCATCCTCACTCTCCAAGCAAGTGGATTTATTCCTGGAATTACAGAGAGACCATCCTGCATTCAGAATTATGAGAATATTGTGGATCTCCTTCTATGTATAATAAATTAAATTGATAAAAAAAGAATGGCCATGCACACCACAACCAGATAGCTTAATGTAAAATCCGAACCAGTATTATGAGTAGGTTTCTACAAAGGTTGGTGCCTCTCCTTCTAACATCTGTAAAAACATCTTGTGACCCAGGTAAAAGGACCCCCCCCCCCAAAGCTTCATCCTTTTTTCCAAGAGTGGAGGAATCACCTTTCACAGGTACATTTCCACATTTACTGATCTTCACTATCTGGATCCAAGAAAAGTTCAATTGTACTTTTTGAAAAAGCTAAACACACTGAGGTTTTTGGCAACATTTTCAATTTGTTTAACCACAGTACTGGCTCTTGAAAACATTTCTCTTCCAGAAGGATTTTCCCTAAAGAGTAGAGACAAATAAAACAGAAGCTTTTCTCCTTGTATAGTAGAGACAAATATAACTGAACAGTAGACTTATAAACTTAGAAACACACACTCACATATATATATATATATATATATATATATCTGAAGATTTATATCTTGACTTACAAATTGAGAAACATATATTTGTATCAAGCTCTACACCTGGAGTGTAGAGACTTATAAATATAGAATCATATATTTATCTAAATCTTTCTTTCAAAAAATACACTTCTCAAGTGCAGAGACGTATTTAGGATTTCGGCGCCCCTAGGCACAAGGTTAGGTTGATACTTTTGCTGCCCCCCCCTCCGTGCCACAACTTGCACCAAGCATCACCATCACAACAACAGACAAACACAGTTGTTATCATTCAAAATCAACACAACGTTTATTTTCCAACACAATAAAAAATGAAACATCAAAATCAATTATCACTAAATATTATTCTGCGGCTGAATATACAGGCTTTCTCCTGGCCTTCTGTTCCGAAAACATGTTTATTGCGTCGTCATAGTTTATTCTACAAACAATATCACTTTCAATGGCGAGGAGTGACAGGGCATTTAGTTTATCTTCTGCCATTCTTGATCTCAAGTAATTTTTCACACATTTGAGAGCCGAGAAAGATCTCTCTGATGTACAATTAGTTGCTGGAATGCACAGAAACATGCGCATAGCAATATCCAGGTTTGGATATACAGTTTGAAATCCTTTAGCTCACAGATTTCTGTATACTGCTAACGCAGAAGAGTCATCATTTTGCACTTTCATACTCACAAGATGTGCACGGAAATGTAGACATTCATCTATGAAGCTCATTTCCAAATCATTGGGGTAGAGTTTCAATAGTGTTCCAGCTTGACTGATGACATCAGTGGGTTCAAGATTTGTTATCTTGAAGAAATATCCAAACCTTACGTGGATTTCTACATAAGCGGTTTGTCTTCGCTGTAGTTCTGAGCAAAGTCTGTCAATGATCACATTGAAAACATTTACTCTAAATGCCTCTCTACCTTCTTCCATTGCCTGGGTGTCACCATCTGAAAATTTTTGCTTCCTTTTTCACTTAATTTCGTACGTCTTCATGCTGGACTTCAACATCGCCTTGTCTTCAAAATGATCGAACAGTTCTCTTGAATCTTTCACAAACTGCAGCAAGGAAGCATAAAGCTCGACTATAAGTCTGATGTCCATATCAGCACTTTGCAACTTTTTACTGGCAGCATTGAATCTTTCCAGTATTGTTCCCCAAACTGTGGACAAAATAGCTGTTTCTAGCGTTCCTAATTTGGAAAGAAGTCCAGCGGCCTCATTCCTAGCGGCTGGTTTTTCTATAGCATTTCCAAACACTTGTTGCCAGTTTGTGTTGAGGCTTTGACAAGCATCTTCACGAGCAGACCACCGAGTGTCACCGAGTTTCTTCAAAGAGAGACTTTCTTTATTTGCGGACAGGTGTTTTTGTAGAATTTTCCAACGATGGGTTGAAGCATTGAAGAAAACATAGAGACTTTGTAAGAGTTCGAAGAATGAACATGCCTCTCTGCAACATTCAGCAGCACACGTTCCTACAAGATTTAATGAATGTGCTGAACATGGGATATACACAGCTAAAGGATTTTTCTCCATGATACAAGCCTGGAGACCACTGTACTGACCAGACATGTTGCTGGCGTTGTCGTAAGACTGTCTACGACATTCAGAAATGTCAAGCTCATATGACTGAAGCAGGCTAAGTACAACTTCTGCCAGCTGTTCAGCTTTGTAGCCCGGATTGGGTATAAAAGTCAGGAAACGTTCCATAGGTGAACCATCACTGTTCACGTACCTGATGATGAATGCCAACTGGTCAACATGGGATATATCTGGCGTCGAGTCCACGCTGATTGAGAAATATTTTGCAGTTTTGACGTCCTTTAAAATGTTCTTTAGAACACCCTTCATCAATAGGACTGTGACATTCCCTCCTAGTGCAGCTGACTCCCTCTATCTTGAATGTTCAATCATCACTTTGAGATTAGGCAAGAAAAAAAGATGCACTGGTAGTATGATTAGGGTATCTATTAGAAATATGTTTTCAGTTTTGGAAAATGTAAACTTCCAATACAATACAACCAGGCAAGAATCCCATGTTTAAGTGGAGAATGGACTGGTGAAAATATTTCCCTAGATAAGCTCCCTTCTAAGAAATAAAGAGATGGGATCAGAATCCACAAAACACAGAAGTGTAGGCCAAATAACAATATACTGAATGATTAGAACTAAGGAAGTAATCAGTCAAAATGGAAGTTACAATAACTTGAGAATTGATAATGTGGTAAACAAAATGTGCTAAAAGCTAGTGCTAAGCAAAAAAATGCTTGCATACAGAGAGCAGCATTGATTTGGGAAAGTTATATGTGAGATGCAGTTACATAGTGTATCAAAAACTATTGTACACTTCAATGTACATAAACTTGTAGTAAGCCTATGTGTTTTGCAATTTATAGTAGCAATTATTTTTCAATGGCACAAGTCACAACTGGTCAGGTCTAAATAATGGTAAAACTTTTAAATTTAGCCAGTCTCATTTTCAAAACCTGTAAAACACAGAAAACACAACCTGTCTCAAGACCTACAATGCTGGCCATAGGACACGACCTGAACTGACAGTCACCAAAATTTCATTTCTTTTTGTTCCTCCACAACTATTCTAATTTTGGAATATATTGTATTTTCACAAAGTTGCCTGCATGTACTACATATTTTCATAGGTAAACAAAGTTACTGATCCAATCTTTTTAAAAATCTGACAAAACAAAACACTGATGAATTTTTAATATTGGTCTGGTATTGGCAGCCAATACACGTACAGAGGTTGCAGGCTTAGGGTGGGTATACATACCTCTTGTTGTGTCTCCAACAAGCAGAGGAAAAATACATATCCTCCACTGCATGTGTGTGTGTCCAAGACGATTATATACTGAAAAAATATTAGACCATAATTTATATAGTCAATGTACACCAATAAAAAATTAGAAATTCTGGCCAATAACATTAGCTAGAGTAATATTAAAGAAAGGATAGAGTAGAACTGAAAGATTAGTAAAATTTGCCAATTGACTACATATTATGAGAAGAATATGATGGACAAGTTTAAACACTCCTAGGTCATTTTGTTAGTTCTTGCTGTGGTTGAGACAACATTGGCTTTACAACTTACATATTAGAACAACGTATTAAAGTGCATCTACAGTCACCTTTAGGCAGCAACAATTAAAGTATTTACAGCTATTCAAACAATAATTGTTAAGGCAAAACACTGGATGAAATCTTTTGTGCACTGTGTGACTCTGATAGTGTCTTATGATAAAAACCCATTTTTATTAAGAGGGCAAAGTAGTCATTAAATAATAATTTCTCATCAACTAACACCCTTTTCAAAATGCAAGTTTTCATTTGAGATTTGGATAGGTGGAATAATCAAAACCTTTAATTATGAGAAACACTAATTTTGATCAGGTGATTATTCTGCATGACATTACTTGATAGTTACAGGTAACTGATTACACTTATTGTTCAAAGAGGTCATGCAGCTTTAGAACAGAGCTTACTGGTAAGGAATAGAATATAATTATTAAAGTCTACAAATAACATAAAACTCTGTGTTTCTAAATGTACCGAAGACATTGAGGAGAATACACAATGGCTTTGAACAAATAATTGGAAAATATTTTTACTCATAGTAAGTGAGAGATGCATATAATTAATTAATCATAATTTGTATTATAAACTCAATATACAGAGGAATTCACTTAAAAACATAATTGAATTTATTTATTGTATTTATTAATGTTAAGAAAAAAACAAAACTCATGCAGTTTTTTTGCATTAGACATATACTTTCATTTTCACATTTACTCAAATCCAACAAAAAAGAATTAAACAGTGTTTTCAAAAACTTGAAATAGTCCTTAACATAATGTTTTGGGAAAACATGGGACCTTTGACCCATTTCAGCTAAACTACACTAAACCTAAAAATAAATAAAATTTGAAACCCAGTCCTTATAATTCATATACTTTCTAAGCTTTCTCTTAAACTCACTTAAATTGACTGTCTCTAAAACCCATTTCAAACACTAACCACCCTGTTAGACAAATAAAACACTTGTAGCTCCAGATGATTCCTTCCCTGCCAAAATTTATGTTGGTGTCCCCTTATCCTCCTATTCTTGCCATTAAATATGAAACAAGAATATGCATTAACACTATTAATTTTTCTTTACAATACTAAAGGAAATCCCCCCGAACTCTTATTTTTTCAAAATAAAACAACTGAGAGTTTTCAACATCTCATATAACACTACCTAAATCTCAGGCACTATTCTAGTAACCCTTCTCTGAGCCCTTTCCAACAATTCAATGTCCTTCCTAAAAACCCAAGACTGAACACAATATTCCAAATGTGGCCTAACCAGTGACCTATACAATGAAATTATAACCTCTCTACACTTGTACTTAATATTTCTGTAAATACAACCTAAAATCCTATTTGTCCTATCACTAGCAACAGTACACTTCTTGAATGACTTTAGAGACTGATTAACTGTTACACCAAGATCCTTTTCTTTCATAACACTTTTAAGGTTATTTCCATCAAAATTATACTTATAATTCAAATTATAATAGCTCACATGCATTATCTCACATTTATTATGATTAAAAGCCATCTGCTCAAATCAGTATATTCTTTTGTAAAGAAGCAGCATCCTCTTAACAGCTAGCTATACCCAACACTTTAATAGCATTTTGGGAAAGCATGGAACTTGTTGGTCTATCTTGGCTTTTCCACATTCTAAATTAAATTTACAAAAGAAAAAAAAATCTTAAAGCCAGCCATTATCACTCATATACTTATCAAGCTTTTTCTTATACTCATTTAAATTTACTTCTACATCATTCAAAGGTAATTAATTCCAGATGCACCCTGTTACAAAAATAAAACTTAGTTGAAGGTAATTCCTAGTTTGCCAAAACTTACATTTCTAACCACTAATCTTTCTTTTCTCACTGCAAAATATGAATAAAAAAATTATGCATCAACACTATCCATTCCCTTTACAATCTTAAAAACTTCAATCAGATCACCTCTTTTTTTATTTTTTTGGAGATAGAAAACAATTTTGAGGATCTTAATTTATCCTCATGTGCCTACCCCCCTCCATCACACAAACCATTTTGGTAACCCTCTTACGAACTTCTAACAATTCAACATCTTTCCTGAGGTAAAGTACCAAATACTCAAAACATGGCATAATCAGTGACCTGCATAATGAAAATCTAGACTTATGTTCAATATTTCTGTAGACAAAGTTAAAATCTTATTTGCCCTACAACTATAACACACTGCTTGAATGACCTTAGACTGATTAACTGTACAGTAATTTACAACAAGATCCCTTTTTTCTTTCATGACATTAAAGCTATTCCCATCTAACTTATAATGCAAATTATAATCCACACACATTATCATGCAATTAGTATAATTAAAGCTCATTTGCCAGTTACTTGTCCAACTCAATACATGATCTAATGCACTATATACTAGTGTTATTTTGTCAGGCTTTCACAGTGAAAAATTATAATTTCCAACAAGAACTTTCAAAGAAGTATTTGTTTTTCTAACATTTTGTATACAAAACTTTTGTCACGATTTACTTTCAAATACTGAACTGTGAAATACACTTTTGTACATATTGAACTAGTGTTTATACAAATAACAACAATTTGACCTAATAAATAACATGTTCCAAAAAACAGATTTTCGACTTTTTATGTTCAAGTAAAAATAACAAAGTAATAACACTTAATTCAGATTTTTAATGTTGTTTTAGCTATATTGTATAAATTAATAAATAGGTAAATAATTCATGAGAACAAAACTAAATGTTTGAGAATCGAACTAGTACTTTGTTAAGTTAGTATTATACACGCACTTGCAGCAAGTTAACATGCGTCAATAGTAATGAAGTTGGCTCGAATTTTGGTATGACAAAATTGATGGACGCGTTTTATTTATTATACGCACATTAGTTCTTAACGGTTTTTGGGCCTGGCATGGCCGAGCGCGTTAAGGCGTGCACTCGTAATTCGAGGGTCGCGGGTTCGCGCCCGCGTCGCGCTAAACATGCTCGCCCTCCCAGCCGTGGGGGTGTATAATGTGACGGTCAATCCCACTATTCGTTGGTAAAAGAGTAGCCCAAGAGTTGGCGGTGGGTGGTGATGACTAGCTGCCTTCCCTCTAGTCTTACACTGCAAAATTAGGGACGGCTAGCACAGATAGCCCTCGAGTAGCTTTGTGCGAATTTCCAAAAACAAACAAACAAACAATCCTTATTATTAATTGGGTACTTACTGCAAGTAAAAAAATGTTTCGATTTATTTTCGAAATTGATGATGAGATTGTTTTCAAAGAAGAGGATATGAAGAAATTAGTATTTAAAAACACTTATTTACATCATACAGTTACAAATCAAACTTATATTACGCTATACTTACTACCTCAAAGGTTTGGTCATGATACCACGCAAAATATGCAGTGCAAAACATAAGTCTGATTTTTTTTTAAATTTAAACAATAACACTCACATATCTATTTACTTTATGAAATAGTTTTCAAGATTACGTAATTGTATGATATTTCTTTACCGTGCATTTTTTTTAAAAATATGTTACTCGAGAAAAGTTGACTAAACATATAGCAATGAGTATATCATTTACGCGTACAATTATTATTGGTTAATGAAACTAAATAGTGATGCTGCTTTCCTTTAAGTATGCCCTCCCCTTCACCTCACTGGTGGGTTGGCAGTAAATTTACGGATAATAATGCGAAAATATGTGGGTAGATTCCCCCCCGTGGAAATAGCGCAGATAACCAAATGTGTAGTCTGTTCTACTAAAATATATATTTTTTAATTGCTGAAAACAGGCCCGGCATGGCCAATCATGTTAAGGCGTGCGACTCGTTATCTGACGGTCGCGGGTTCTCATCCCCGTCGGGCCAAACATGCTCGCCCTTTCAGCCGTGGGGACGTTATAATGTGACTGTTAATCCCACTATTCATTGGTAAAAGAGTAGCCCAAGAGTTGGCGGTGGGTGGTGATGACTAGCTAAATTACACTGCTAAATTAGGGACGGCTAGCACAGATAGCCCTCGAGTAGCTTTGAGCGAAATTCAAAAAACAAACAAACAATAACTGAAAACCGCCAACTCATTTCTCAAAATTATTGTACAAATACAATTATTTATAATATATGTGTCTCCCGGTGAGACAACAGCAAGTTTACAGATTTACAAATTCGGGTTTCGATTTCTATACTATGGTCATGGCACATAGCTCAAGTGGTTTGGCTCTACAATAGATGTAACAGTGATGTACACTATACAACCAGCTAACAGGCTGTATAAATATCTGATGATAGAGAATGTGGGTATTACACACTTTCAACTTTTTTTTCTTACTTGAGGTTTGGACAGGTGGAAAAATCAAAAGCATTAATTTCCAGAGGTGCAGTAGAGGCAGTAAATTTGAATGAGTTTAAGTAAAAGTTTGATAAGTATATGAATGATAAGATCTTTAAGTTTGCTTTTTTAAGTAAATTTACTTTAGGGTATAGAACAGCCGAAATAGACTAATATGTTCCAAATTGTGCCAAAATGATATGTTATGGATATGTAAAATAAACATTAATAATCTGTAAAAAATATAGTTGAAATGTAGTTTAATTAAAGTTTAAATTGTCAAGCACAATGCTTAACTATCACCGATCTGTACTCCGCCCACCACAGGTATCGAAACCAGATTCTTAGCTCTATAAAAGACCTCAGGTTTACTGCTTGGTTTCAGGCACAGGACAAGTAAAACTTTCGGCGCCTGTACTGTGAATGTGGGTTTCCCCCCCACAGCAGAAACTTAGGCATTGGATCTTTAGATCTCAGCTAAGCTAACTTTATTGCCATGCCCTGAATCGGGTCGTTTATGTGCATGTTCACATTTACTATGACATCTGCCTTTCGGGACGGGATCTGGCCGTTTTAATCAGTGCAACCTTTGCCTCGTTCGTGGATAATATTAAGTATGACCAACTTCACTCTTTCACCTTCATCTAAAAAAAATAAAAGCTATATAAAAAAGAGCTAAATTCACGAAAATCCTCGAAAGGGGACGAAGAGGAACCACAAAATTCCTAAACACCCCAGTTGGAGAGTGAATTCATTTGATTTCTCTCTCTCTAAACTAAACCCCTGCCACATTAGTTTGCGTTTGCGTTTACTAAGCAACCGAGTGTAAGTTTGAATTGCATAGTTTGTAAATAACTGTCACATAAATGTAACTTTGCAGTTTATGACTGTAATCCGTGTAAATGTTATTGTTTCAACAAAATTGCTTTTCTCTTTAATTTCATTCTTGTGGTTACGGTAGACGCCTCATAACGTGCAGACCACAAGTTTGAATATCATCATCGAACATGCTCAAAATGTATTCTTCCTACCTATACTTGTGGTATTTTCAGGTAACCCTGATTTTCTTGCAAGTATTTCATAGAATAATTTAACAGAATAATGCATGAACAAAAAAATTGTGAAGTAACTGTGATGGACAATTAACTGTTTTCTCTGGTGTATTGAATAAAGAGGTTGGCCAAATTTTCAAGTAAATAAAGCAGTATGTACACACACACACATAAATATATGATTATATATATTGCATGGAAAAAGTGTTTAATTAATTATTTACTAGATGTTGTTTATTCCAACAACTTTTACTCTCTCAGGATTGTTTTTCACAAAAGTAAAAATATTATGAATTAAGATCTCCTAATTGAACTGAACCAAACAAATATGCTTGAATTCAACAACTAAACTTGTTTGTTTGTTTTTTGTTCAATTTACAGTATCATCTTGTGATGTTTGTTCTTTCATGGCTTTGACTAGCTGCAACATAATAACAAACAAACATTATAAAATCGACCGGCAAAGGCTATTGCTGTCACTGATAATTTTAATACACATACTGTGTGTCACTGCAATATATTTTTGGGCAGAATAGACATTATACACCACTGAGAACAAAAAGAAAAGAAAATAACTTGAATAAATAACCTCAATGATATATTGGATCATGTGTTTATGCTACAACAACATAGAAACTAAATGAATAAATCATGTAGAAAAAATGTGATATTCTTAAACGTCACAATACTACATTATGCACACAAACTTCATTAAAACCTGAAACAAAAAATATAATGTGTGTGTAATTACTTACAATGCAGTGAATATTTGTCTGTTTGTTTGTATTTGAATATTGCGCAAAGCTACACGAGAGCTATCTGCGTTAGCCGTCTCTAAGAGGGAAGGTTGCTAGTAATATCCACCCAACGCCAACTCTTGAGTTACTCTTTTACCAATAAATAGGGGGATTGAACGTCACATTATAACACCCACACGCCTGAAAGGGCGAGCATGTTTGGTGTGACGAGAATTCGAACATGCGACCCTCAGATTACGAGTCGAGTGCCTTAACCACAGACTAACTCAAAGGTTTTTATTTAAAATGATACAGTTACACGACCATACAACCGAACGTTATCATTCCATATAAATGGTACCATATATTGTATCTAGATATACCTATATAGTCAGTGAAATACATTGCTTTTGATATGTTGAAACTATGTTGCTTTAAACTGGGTTAGTCATGAATGTTAATAGGCATCATCTACTTTGGAAACAACAAAGGAACAAAGGTAATTTAAACCAAGGTAAACTTAATGTTTTCTTTTTTCTTGTCTCGTGTGAAAACCTGCACACATTCTAAATTGAAACAACTTCAAAAGAAATAGTATTAAAACATAAATATTAAAAAATATATTAATACATGTTCCTATACCAGAGCTAGTATTATGTTGTCCTTAAACGTTAAAATTAAAGGATTTTCTTTCACGTAGATTATTATGTATTACAGTTTATAGATGGAATCAAGGTCGAACGATATGATTACATTAATTTTGATCTCCTACGTCAAATAATATTTTCCTAATGATTATGAAGAAAATTAAGGATTGGATTTGTGAGGCACATGGTACTGTTTTTTCTTTTTTTAATTCCTTGAACAATGGGCAGGTGACAAAGGATTAGAAGTTAACTTGTTTTGTTGTTTGTTTGTTTTTTGGAATTTCGCACAAAGCTACTCGAGGGCTGTCTGTGCTAACCGTCCCTAATTTAGTAGTGTAAGACTAGAGGGAAGGCAGCTAGTCATCACCACCCACCGCCAACTCTTGGGCTACTCTTTTACCAACGAATAGTGGGATTGACCGTCACATTATACACCCCCACGGCTGGGGGTTTAGCGCGAAGCGGGCGCGAACACTCGACCCTCAGATTACGAGTCGCACGCCTTACGCGCTCGGCCATGCCAGACCTATTTCACCTTTCGAAGCTCTACTCAAATAAGTGGTTGAGTCTAACAACGCAAAATGCATTAATTTTCTTTATGTTCATTGGCCTTAAGATTTTAGCCAGCAGTGCATATTTTTTTTTAAAATCTAGTTATTTAATAATTTTAATTTAATTTAGAGGATGAGACAGCCAAGGTTGACCAATATGTTTACAGTTTTGCTAAACTTTTTGTTATATGTGAAATATGTTATTTTCAAGTTCCAATAATGTGAAAGGGTATTTTTTACCCTCATTATAATGTTTTTTATTACTTTTTAAATTATAGATAAAATATGTTTTTCATTTCACCTTGAATTAAGACATATTACTATGATTTTTATATCGATGTTGTTTTGTTACTTTGTTCATAATTAAGCTAAAAGCTACACAATGGGCCATCTGTGCTCTGCTCATCACGGTTATTAAAACGCGGTTTCAAGCGGTGTGAGTCACAGAATACCGCTGTGCCACGTAGGGCAATGGTGTTTTGAATTAAGCACAAAGCTATACAATAGGCTGTGTGTTCTCTGCCCACCATTGATATAAAAACTCAGTTTTTAGCGTTGCAAGTCCACAGATATGATAGTGTGATTTTAAATTTCAATCGAAGTGTTGTTTTCCTATGGTTAATTGAAGTACATTATTAAACAATTGTGTATGGCGTGTAATTGTTCTTTGGGAAGGGGTGGAGAAGGAAAGTCAAAGTGTTTTTATACTATCTCACGAGTTTAACAGCTATTGGTTTAAAATATAATTTTAATTGTTTGCTTGAGGTTAAGTCTGAAACAAAGATGACGGACAAAGTGTGATGTTCGAACATATCGTTCTTCATTATTTCTAGTAATATATGAATTATGCATATAAATATATATATGTATGTACACATGTACAATTTCTATTCAGTTTTGCCACGAACACGTGGTTCAGAACACCATAGAACTTCTTAAGTCTTATTACTGTGAGAAAATCAGTTTACCTAAGGATACCGCCATTTAAGAGTAACAATCGAGGTAGCATTTGTGTAATTTTACATGGAAATCTCTTATTACAGATTAACTCTCCTGTTTCCACTTATCAATACTGTTACTCTAAATCGCTCTTGAACTGGATGAATGTAATATAAAATTTTCATTTCATATTTTCCTTTTTTCTGTCCAGTTCAAATATTAATAAAGGTTTTAGAATGATGTTACTTTTTACTTTTTCTCGATAATTTTTGTACAAAGTTATTATGTTTGTTTCGGTTTGTTTGTTTGTTTTGGAATTTCGCACAAAGGTACTCGAGGGCTATCTGTGCTAGCCGTTCCTAATTTAGCAGTGTAAGACTAGAGGGAAGGCAGCTAGTCATCACCGCCCACCGCCAACTCTTGGGCTACTCTTTTACCAACGAATAGTGGGTTTTACCGTCACATTATAACGCCCCCACGGCTGGGAGGGCGAGCATGTTTGGCGCGACGCGGGCGCGAACCCGCAACCCTCAGATTACGAAGCGCACACCTTAACGCGCTAGGTCATGCCGGGCCACAAAGTTATGAGAATGTCAAACAAATTCAGCTGGAGCATAGTAAAAGTCTGAAACAAAACAAAACATAAAGGGATAAGAAATGTTATAAGAATTTCTTCTGAATAACCTCTATAATTCTATTTCTATAACAGTGATTTTAACATTTTTGAATCAAGAAAAAGTTAATCAAGGTGGTCTAATGGAAAGTAAAGCAGTTTATTTTGTTTGAATAATGAAAATATTCGTAAATAAAACGAAAAGTTAAACTAATAAAGAATTAAACAGATTTAAAGTTTTTATTGTAATAGCTACATTAATCAAGAAGTAATATACATTTGTTATTCAATATTCCCAAAATTATTCATTATTTTCTACTGTTGTTTATATCAGCATGGTTCGAAGCATTTTTGGAGTGATTTTACAAGTAGAGAAATAGGTGACAGCATAGCAACGATATGTTTTGTTAAAGCAACAAAACATGAACATTAACAGAGTGGGTAAGTGAAAGTGTATTGTAAAGTATTTAGGACAAAGTTTATTTATTTTCTTGTGGGAAAGAAAGATCTGGTCATAGATATTTTTCAGTCCAGTATGCAACTAAAATGCATAAATTTTCTTAAGTTCTACTATAAATCATTGTAATTATTTCTCAAAATATTTTTGATGCTGGACTTTCTGAATGTTGATTACACTGTTTGAGTTTAGACGTGCCGCTTAAGTTGTATTTGTCTCTACGACAGTAACAGCTTAATCTTAATAAAGGATATTTGTGTATTCTGTATTCTAATTATAGTTTAATGATGAATTAACATTGTTTATTTTATTTTATAATTCTTGTAATATTTTGATACCATGAGAAATTATGCTGTACGTTCTTCCACAGTAACAGCAGTATTTATAAATTGTATTGTCTTATGTTTTGAGTATCTTTCCCACTATGTGAATTAATAATTTCCCTTTAAACTATGAAGTAACAGTAATTTTGCAGTGTTTAATTTTGTTGAAATGTATATTTTACAAAAGCCATAAAGATATAGGTAGATAATATTTCCCTTCAGTAGACTTGTTAATATGTTAGGGTTTATAAATTCTCCTTGATTTTATGTTAGCTCCAGTTTTGTAAGACCATTCATATTTCATGTTACAGGTGACAAGGTGATTTCAGGTTACTGTTGCTTTATTTGTATTATTTCCAAATTAATCATATTTTCAATAAATCAACATAAATAACCAATTGATAATTAAATATTTTGTTCATTTCAACCTGCACTAAACCTTGTGTGTATGCAAACTGTATCCTCATGGTTTGAGTATAACCATTTCTAATTTTAAACTATTGACCAGAGAGAAGGCAACCAGTTAGCAGCCCATGTGCCTAACAGCTTTGCCTGGTTTTGAATTGAATGATAAATTGACTGTAACTCCTATATTGAACCCACATCTTAATGCACAGAGTCTTTCAATGATATTGCAGTTCAAAATTTTGACCTTCCTATTATGGCCTGAGACACCAACACTGAACTTTTTCTGACTGGGATAAATAGACATACAATGTTTATTATTAATTTGTTTTGTGAAAAAAATATAGTTGCAAGTAATTTCAGAAATTTAAGTTAAAAATTCAAACAACTAAAATGTTTAATTTATGTATAGTTTTATTAGTTTATACTGTGGCCAGCTTTAAAAAGGAGAAACTAGCTAGCTGCAAGATTTGAATAGAAAGAGCAAGCACATAACTGATAAATAAAAGGCTTTTGTTAAAGAAGTGTGAAATTATTGTTTTCTAGTTGAATGAAAGAGACAGGACTTCCTACTGTATTTTCAATTGCTCAAAAATTTATTAGAGGTTATGTGTATTCTGATTACATTTATCTGTAGATGAAGTGCTACAGCTTGTTACATGGAAGTAGCACTCAAGCCAGGTCTAGGTTTTTTAGGTGCTAATTTCAGAACATTTTGTTGTCATGGGTAGAATGAAGTCTTCCATTAAATACTAATTTTTTTATGTTCTTTATCTTGGACTTTATTTTAGTTTTTGTAGCCATTCTGTGTTCTTGGTTTGAACATTTTCGAAGTTGTCAAGCTCTAACCTGCTGGTAGAAAAACTACCATTTCCATGCTGAAAGAAATCTCTGCGATGTTGTTATCCATGATTCAATTGTACTATTTGATTTTCTATAATTGCAAGTAATTCTTATAATGTTACGCAATAAGTGTTTGATGTTATATAAGCTATAACACACTATGTCATCTGCATCTGTATTCAGAATATCTTTGTCAGTGCATTAGTCAAGGCACATCTTAGTGACTGTATTTTACACACTACTTAAAGTGGCATTCATCCTTGATTAATCAGAAAAATGGTTTTGCTGCACTGGATAAATTGGACACAAAACATCTATAAGTATTTCACAGAAAGATGTTTTGATTCCTTTCTTATTGATACGGTTAGTCTACCACTGCCAACTAGACTCTTCAGACCATTTGTATATTCAAGACTATCTCTAGGTATTCACATGAGAGAACATTACATTCACCTCAATTTCAGACTTGATTGTCCCAGACATTGAAATATCACAGAAATATAAAAACAAGAAACAGAAGACTGGCAGTGTTATAATTTATAGCAGATCTGTATTAAAATAGAAATAAACTAGATTTGAAAATGTAAATGTGACTAATGAAATGAGAGAACATGTGTATCATAAGTAGATAACACACGTTACATTCAGCATTTATATATCGTAAATTGGAATATCACAAGTAGATAACACAGTCAGGATTGGTATATCAAGTTGGAAACAACGCATATTACGGTCATAATTGGTATATCAAAAGTTGGTAACAACATATATTACAGTCACCATGGTGTATCACAAGTTGAAAACACACTCAGGATTGGCATATTACAAGTGAATGAGGACATGCTGGTATATCATAAGTAAGTAAACAAACAGTTGACATTGGTATATTACAAGCAGAAAAAACATATATTGGTATATCCAAAAAAAAAGGATCCCCTCGATGTGGATTCCTGAACGTGGTGAGGGGACCTCAGAGGGAAGGTTCTGTTTTTTCTGGTTACCTCTTTCCATTCCAATTTATACAGATGGTTCCAAATCAGGTGACTCTGTGGGCTTTGTCGTGGTTTGTTGTATTTCGGTGGTTGCACGCAGAATCCTCTCTACAGCTTCTGTGTTCACTCCTGAACTGTATGCCATATCTCTTGCTCTGGATCATGTTGAAGCTAAGCAGTACTTGAACTGCACTATTTATACTGACTTGCTTAGTTCTCTACTGGCCCTGGAATCGCCTCATGTTGGTTCACGCCCTGTTCTTGCTGATATTCAAAACCGACTGGCCCATTTCTCATTAACTTGTACTTCTATCCAGTTTTTATGGATACCAGCCCACGTTGGTATTCACGGAAATGAGCTTGCAGATATGGCAGCTAAATCTATCTGCTCTGGCACTGTCACCACTCTGACTATTCCATAAATGGACTATGGTCCTGTGTTCAAGGCTTGGCTCCTTGCCAGCTGGCAGTCAACTTGGAGTGAGCAATGTGACAACAAGTTTTTCCAAATAAAACACTATATTGGACTTTGGTTATCTAGCTTCTTTAAGGTTCGGAAGGAGGAAGGTGTTCTAACTGGACTACACATTGGTCACAGTTTTTTAACTTAATTGCTTTCTTTTATTTGGAAGTGTTGCACCAGTGTGTAGTTTGTGTAACACTCAAATCACTGTAAGCCACATTTTACTTTCTTGCCATCGTTACAACTCTCAACGACGGTACTATTTTAACCATGTTCTGTCCCAAGGTTTGTCTATAACATTAGACAGTGTTATTGGTGATGGTGACACTGTCCATCTTGATAAAGTTTTTAGTTTTTTAATGGCCATTAATCTTTTAAATGTCATTTAAGTGTTTGATATTTATTCAGTACACCTTTTTAATTGTGATTCTCTTTAATTATCTCAATTTCTTTAGTTTGATTTGAAATTGGAAAATGGCCATAACATTAAATAACTTAACACCAGGACTGGAAAGCCCAACTACATGTGACTGATGGTGATTCTTGTACTTTTCTGTTAGTCTTCCTGGAGGGTTATGATCATTGCCATTATGCCTCAGAAAGTCTTTTACAACTTCTCTCACTCTGCTTTCTTTCTTACCATTGTAGACTAGGTGTCAATGTTGGTTTTATGATTTTTCTATTTCTTAATGCTGTTTTTGTTTTACCTTCATTTTTTTTTATGGATTTTACTACATTTAATTTGTTTTTACCTTTTTACTGGATGTTTGGTGCAGATAGCCTTTCTGCTTTGTGCCTTAAAACACTAAATCAACCAAACCAACTAACCTTGTGTCTGCACTTTCATAAAAGAGAATATGCCTGAAAGTGTAATCCAAGATGTTTTTCCCTTTTTGTCATTGTTAACATATGTTATTTTGTTTATTCTGATGATGTTTTATAGTGGGAGTTCTCTTTGTATCCAATGCAGTGATAATTGTAGTACAGGCACTGAAATGAGATGCCCTGCAAACTTTCTTTTTACTTTTAAATATATTGGAGTTATGTGATTTTTGTTGTTCAGAATTGCCCATTGCAATTTTAAAGTTTTCATTAAGTGTGATTTGTAAATTTACATAAATTATTCAGGGATTATGCATCTAAAGCAAGCAAATACATTATACTTTATAGTGGTTGAGAGATTACAGCTCTTTACTTTCATACTGTATTTACAGTTGACCAATGAAATTCTGGGAAAGTCAGTTCAAAAACTTCATGACTGCAAGAGGAATAACTGAGAGCTGAGGAATGAAGAACCCAACACCTGCTTTTGAGGTGTGGGAGGCATCATTACAGGGAATATCAAGCACTGCAAACACATATTCTTATGGTGAGACATCTGCTCAGTTTTTAGTGGATGATCTGAACACTGCAAGAAGACTTCTGATTGTTTCAAGTAAATACAAGTTTTCCAGTCAAATTTCCCATGCTATCAGGTCTTGTATCCATCTTCTGTTGTATCAGTATGATATAAATTCACTGGATGACTTGATAGGTAAGGATCTGATGATGGAAGCTTCTGCAGATAACAATGTGATTGATGTGATAGGACTTAACTGAGAGAAATGAGGTGTAACATTAGCAATATGTTTAAAGAATATAACAATTGCCATCAGACATTTATGAACACAGTACAACAGATCAACATCTAGTTAACATTAACAATTTTAAAATATTATGCAATGAGAACAACATTAAGAGAAGCAAAACAAAAAGAAGCATTAATTATTAATGAGCTGAAATCAAATTTAAATGAAACACCGGTGTAACCCTACATGTTTTCTAAATTGAAACAAAATGGTTGCTCAGTATTTCTTTACTAGTTCACACAATAGACAAAAGTTATCCAATGATGGCAATGAGTGGTCTGAACATTGTACTTGAATTAAATGAAAAATAAAAAATAACAATCAACTCAAAACTTGTATCATTTAACTGAAAATAAGAATCATGTTTTCTTTCACTGACAGGTTTTGTACTGTATCGGAAGGAGATTGATTTACTGAATGGCTTAATTGTTGAGAATCAATGTCAGGTCTTGTGTTTGTTTTATGTTGTATCAGTAAAAAATGAGTTAAAAAGTACTTGAATAATATATGGACAATAAGTGTGAAGATAGATCTCTTAAAGTTCCAGTGAGTGACATGGTATGTTATCAATTAATTGATAAAAATGTTTTTTATTATTGTGAAACTTTAGGATTAGACTTAAATACTGAAAAAGTTCCTTTGTAATAAAATTATTGAATATATACTATCAAAAATATTTAAAGTGTATGTTAAAAATACTTGAACATTAGCATTAAAAATATATATATATATTTAGGAATGGTTGCTGCAAAACTTGGTGGAGCAAAGGTGGCAAGCATTGCTTTCATAGCTCATGGAACAGAGTCTGAAATATATCTTACAGTTAACAAAAAAAGGGTAAGTAAACTCACTTAGAAACTTCGTGAAATAAATAAATGTATACATGCATGTTTTTTTTTATAAAAATGA
Organism: Carcinoscorpius rotundicauda; assembly: GCA_011833715.1. Classification (NCBI taxonomy): domain Eukaryota; kingdom Metazoa; phylum Arthropoda; class Merostomata; order Xiphosura; family Limulidae; genus Carcinoscorpius; species Carcinoscorpius rotundicauda. The sequence continues at coordinate 114,799,669 of CM022391.1, read as the reverse complement.
TTATATAAACCTGATTTACTAATATTTTATCTCATGTATAATCTTTTTTATTAATATTAGAACTGGGAAGTGTAGCAGGTAAGAATTACTTGTTTATGGATAATACTAAAAGGTAGTTTGTGAACTGTATTTGTTTTGAAGGATTTGAAGTAGAGGTATGTGGAATATACAAGTTTTTTATATACTTAATAAGAACATTAGAAGCTTTTATTATGTTTTCCTCTCTGTGTTTTAGTAAATTAGTAGAGGATAAATGTGGAAATTGTAAACCAATTATACTCTCGAAGTATGATTATAAACCAGGAAATGTGAATTATGAGCTCAGGAAGAATAACTGAATTATGAGAGGATAACTCACCTTTTTTGAATTTGCCTATAAGACTTCCTTGTCCATATCTTTCTTTGCTTGTATGTTGATTGTTCACTTGTGTTGTAACAAGCCAAGTCTTCACATCTTTCTTTCTCTGTCTTTATGATTGTTCATCTTGTTGTGTAAGAATTCCAGTCTCCACAGATTTCTTCTCTGTCTGATGATTGTTTATTTTGTGTTGTAACTATTCAAGTCTTCACATCTTCCTTTCTCTGTGTCATGATTGTTTATGTTGTGTTTTAACAACTCTAGTTTCCACATTCTTCTTTCTCTGTGTGATGATTGTTCATCTTGTGTTGTAACAATTCTAGTCTTCATATCCTCCTTTCTCTGTGTCATGATTGTTTATGTTGTGTTTTAACAAATCTAGTCTCCACATCCTTATTCCTCTGTCTGATGATTATTCATCTTGTGTTGTAACAATTTAAGTCATCACATCCTCATTTCTCTGTGTGATGAATGTTATTGTTGTGTTGTAATAGTTCAAGTCTCTACATTGTTTTTCTTCTATCTGATGATTGGTCGTCTTGTGTTGTAACAATTGAAGTCTCCACAACTTTTTTTTTCTCTCTGATGTTTCTTTGACTTGTATCATTTTTCCAGATTGGGGTTATTCTCTATTATTTTGGTTATTATTACCAGGAGTAAGTGGATGACTTTTGTTTCTGACCATTTTGTTCATTGATTCTTTCCTGTTAAAATTCACACTTTGCTCACTATGGCTGAAGTTTTTTGCAGAGCTCAGTCTAGGTGGTCCTGATGTCATAAATTGATCCATATTTTTTTAGTTTCATTGCCATTAAGAGCAAGCAATATCTTTTGTATCTTGAAAATTCTGAATTATTTATTTGGATACAACTTTGTCACCTGAGCTTATGAATACTTTGCATTGGGAGTAGCTGTTGCACACCATTTCCAGAATCAGTCAGTTTTCAGTGGCATCATCAATACGTATGCAATTGGAAATAATTTGAAAATTTGTTATGATATATGCCATTCCTTTGTGGGCTTATACAAGCTGTATTTGTCTTTCTGATCTGCATGTTTAGAATTCTTTTAATATAATTGTTTTAACCATCTATAGAGTGTAGATCTTACTATTGCCTGAATAATAAAATAGTGCATAACTCATATGTATGTAAAAATGGCTGGTATGGATTGAGAAAACTCTGTGCAGAGGAGTGAACAACGTTTGAACCTCCTTCTGTCATTATCAGGTTTGTTTGTGAACCTGATCACGACCAAAGAAGGTTGAAACATTGTTTACTCTTCTACATAGTTTTTTCTCTACTCATATCAGCCATTTTTACATGTGTATTTTTCTCTACAAGTGGGTTTTCTTGTCACCACAGAGTGTATAACTCATCTGAAAACTGAAGACCAATATTTATATGGCTGTTCTTATTATCAATGCATTTAGATATAAATTATTTAAATTCATGTAGTATTCTACACAAATAACTATATATATTTCTTAAGTTTATTTCTTCATAATTAATTAGAAAGAATTATGTGAATATTTTATTTTTAGATAGCATATTTTCATATGCCACATGAAATAACTCATTGTTTTTCTTTACATATTCTATACCAGATACTGTCAGCTGAAACTATATTTAACAGCAACCCAATCAGAGATTTTTTTTGTGCTTTGGTGGATAATTTTCTAGACAGAAGTGCAAATGGAGCACGGTTTGATTTTCTGGGCTGTCGAATGGCCCACAATGAAGTGGGAAAACTCATTATTCAAGAATTAAAGAAGATTACAAAGGTTTGAAAATGTTTTATTTTTCATTACAGTTTCAAACATTCATAGAACATTTTTATTAATTATACCATCAAACTTTTTTCAATTGGATGTGATTATGAACTTCCTAAGAATAATTGGATAGGCTTTACCTATTACATTTAACACTAGTTGTAACTAATGGGTAATAATTCTTCACCAATTTATTGAGAGAAATAAATAATAATAAAAAGTGCAGAGTGGCAGAAATCATCAGCATTATAAATATTATGAAAATCAAATGTTGCAACTTTTATCAATTATTTAACACACTTGTTGTGTTCATTCATTATTTTTGGCATTTTATATATTTTTTGAGTTTAAGAACAATTTATACTGTAAAGCTCAAACATACTAAAATATACACAAAGATGAAGTGTGAAAAATTAAATTTTATAAGATACATAATTCCATCTGTTTTGCTCATAAATTAACCTGTCTTGACTTCACTAATTATGTGACAATTGAGTACTAAACTGTCCTTAAACTTCATATAAAGTGTGGTCAGCCTCTGCCTTTGACCAGTATTGCTACAATCATTCACTTATTCTGTCTAAAAATTTATGAAATCTAAACATTTTAGCCACCATAATATAAAAGTAATTAGTCAGCGTAGTTATGTTTTATTGCAGTAATCCCTGTCATTACTTATAAATAAGGTGTAACCTAAGGTGATGATATTAAATGGTAAATTTAGATTTGAGTTTTTTATTTTGCTTGATTAATATTTGGACAAGATAGTTTTAATAATGGGCTTGTGATAATAAAGTAATTTGTAGCCTATGACAGATTAAGGTACCTGTTTGTTAACACCACTGTGTATATTCTACATTAAACATTAGAAAGTGTGTGCAAAAGCATTTTAAAGCATAGAAAAATTAAAGACTTTCATGAAATTATTCAAATATGGTAAATATATTTACATATGATTGGTGACATGTTTTGTAATAAGATTTTAAAAAAGAAACTTCATGTCATTTAGCATTCCTATTTGTCATACATATATAATAATGTATTTGTGGAATAGACTTTCAATATTTTACAAATGAATTTAATATAGATCTCTTAACAACTTATGAAATTGATGATGTAATCAGTAATCGTTAATCTGTAAGAATACAGAAAAGGATTCTTATCTGTAAACACAGTTGATTTTTGATTTAGTTCTGTCTGAAGGTTATGTAATAAAGTTTTAAAACACCACTAGATCTCCAAAGCAAGTCATAATGGTTTCTAGTCTTATTTTTCTTTAGATATTAAAATGTGTGATTCTCAAATTATTGTATCAGATCTACAAGACAAAACCATAAAATTTATAAACTTGTATAAAGATTTAATTGGATGTATGTTATGCTGCCAAATCACCTATGCTAGTTTCAGGTCATGTTTAAAATATTCTCAATTAACATGTATGTTTAAACATACATAATGTTAAGTAATTTTTTTGTAACTTTAATATAATATGTTCTAAATTTTGTTCTAAAATTTTTAGCCATTGTGTAAACAGTAATTTTGTATAAGTTACAAGTGAAATAACTGATGAATTCTGCAATTAATTCTGATTATTTATCATGCATTGTTGAACAGTTTTTCGGGTTACATTTTCACTAGAAAGTTTATCGAAGTTCTTGTTTTCAATGGAAGTGTGGAAATACATAAAAAAAAATTACATTCTAAACTGCCATAAATGTAAAGGTGTATAGCATGCATATGAGTTACATTGTCTGCCATTGACTTTGTTGGAATAGTGTGAGTATTGTTGCAACTTTTGCCAAACCTTAATATAGGGTAACTTTTGTGTGTATCTTATATGTTCCTCATTGTCTTTACAAGTTTGTGAGTGACCTTTTTATTACAGTGTCAAGTAGACTTTTCCAAAGATCTGCCAGGAAAAGATACAAGAGTTCTTCAAGTGAAAAATGATGTTGAACAAGTTCTGTAAGTTTATTTACTATATTAATAGTTTTGTGGGTGTTAAACATTTTTTGTCGGAAATTTCAAGAGGCCCTTCCACTGAAAAAGTATGTTTTGAATGTTTTAGTCTTATTTTTTTGAAAATATGTAATTTGTTCATAATAACTAGTTTGGATGTATAATGAGAAAAAAAACAACAAAAATGTTTTGTTTTAATACTTTAGTAGTGTTGGTTGATAAATTTTTTCACAAGTCCTTGAATAAGAACCTTTTCAAATAATTTTTGTAAAACTTCATATTAGTAAGTTGATGTTTTTGGAAATAATATTATTCTATATGAACAAATAGTCGCTCCTGTGGAATGTACATTAGTTTTAGTTGTCATAATTTTGTGTGAAGAACTTTGTTATTTTGTATTTTTAGTCCAGTTGGTGCCCTGTATTTTATACCAGAGAAACTAAAAGATGTATTATATGGATCCATTGAATCACGTAGCCGTTCACAGAGTATGGCTGAATATGAAAAAATACGAACCGTGGGGAAAGGTGCTAAAAGATTTAATGTTATTTGGTATTGAATTGGTTGCAAAATGTAACTATGAATGGAAAGAATATGTAGTGAAAATGAAGGAATTTAATTGATTACTTTTGTAATTGTAATATGAAAACATTTAAATTCCAATATATCTTACACTACCCTCTATTGGTACAAATTTTCTCTTGCCAGTAGTCTTCATACTCGCATATGTTAACATGAGACATTTTCATAGTAATATGCAAATTATGATACAACAACCTTCTACCAATAGGAGTATGACGCTACATCTGTCTTAACTATTGGCTCTTAATCACTTCTCAGTTAGGAGTCTTACTGTTAGGATGTTGTTTTCACTGAACCTCATAGTTTAATTATTACATTTCCTATCAAATCCAGTTTTAATATTCATGCAGTTACACATGGCTTCTACCTCATTTGCTGTAATTACTACAACTGACTTTCCTACCACATCAGAGGCATGATACTTTGAAACATCTGATGATTATCCATTTATTCCTTGTGCTGGTTTGCCTGAACAGGGTGATGAAAATCTTAGCTGCCTGTTCTTCTTTCTACCTATATCTTGCAGTCACATGTCATTTTGGAGGAAGTAAGTCCAGGCCTCTGTTCCCATTGGTAGACCTCTTCAATCAAATATGATATGCTTTATTATTTTCTCCCATTTCCACTTGTTATTCTCTTGCCCTTTACACTGACAAGCTATGGGATTCATTTTTTGGGGGGTTTAACTTGGCCTCCACTTTTTCTCACACCCATCTTGTGCACGTTTTTTTCCTGGTCAGTTGTCTTTCTGAATGCCAGAAGCTTATATTCAGTTCTTGGGGAAACTGGCCTTCTGAATGATTACAGGGGTGGCTCTTGTCCCTTTGCTGGCACACTGTTATATATATGGACTTCTAATAATAAGGTTTGGGGCTTATTTCCACATGGTAGTGGTAGGGAGTGGTCCAATTTGCCTTTGTTCTACAATATACTACCATTCGTACTATATCAGACATGGTACAACAATGTTTTAGAGAATTTTAAGCACATTTAGAGATTATTTGTTACATATCTTTGGATTCTGAGGTGATTGCAGTTGGTTTGTTCCTTTTTTTTATTTTCTCTCCTCCTTGGGTTCTTGTTTTTTGCCAGCATATTTAGGAGGTGGTTTGGAAGTTGTTTTGCAAGGGTGACATCGTATAGGGAGATCCATATATTTGGGGTTTTATTCCCACATGTTTGTTGTCTCCTAGAAGTTAGGGAACCGATGCTCTGTTTTTCCTTGGTTAGCTCTGAACTGTTTATTTGTCCTTCCACTTTTAACCATGGAGTCGTATTTAGCCATATGTTAGGTTTCCTTTTTTTGGTTTGTGAAGGACAAGAATATTGTGTCAGATGGACTCCTCCTCATTAACTTTTCCCCTGTATCTTAATTTTCTTTAGGTTTTGACCTAGATGTCTTTTTCAGTCATCTCAATTCTTAGCTCTTCTGGTTTTTGATCTTTCATTTCATATTCTTTGGCATTGGTTGCTTTCAGTCTGGAACGGAGTAACTTTTAATTATATTTGCCTAACCATTTCTTTATCTGAATTCACATTTTCTTTTCATCATCCAAATTGGAGCCAACAACAGAACCCTTTTTTATATATGTTTTTGTCAAGTCCCTTGTTTGATGGGACAGTTTTTGTGGTGCACTGCATCATTCTTTTTCCCATTCTGTTTGTCTTTCTCAGTGGGTTGGATAACAATAAACTGTTTCTGTTTATTAACATGGAATTGCCCAGATCTTCCTTTTCAATCAATGCTTCAACAATTTGGATGGCTATTTCTGCTTTCCTGCCCATCTACCTTCTTTCCAAATCACACTTATATCATTCTGGCCCTATCTGCCTCCTCTGCCTGGTTATGGCTCTACCCTGTTATGGGTTATGCACTTGTTTCTTCTATGGTAAACCTTCCTGGTGTTTATTTTTTGGAATTCTTCCCAATCTCATGACCATTCTCAAGTGATCATTATGGGTTGTATTTGCCAATAGACTTTTCTGGCTTATTCTTCCTTTTTATCATAGTATTCTTACTTTTAAGTACATTTCCTTTCATATTTGTCACCTCATCCTGTTCAGTTCCTTCATCCATTAAAGGACTTCATTGGTGTCATTATGTGTATATGTGAATCTACTTCTTATAGTCTTCACTAACTATTGATTTCTTGTTCTGAGGGATTTTCTTTTCTCTAGTCCCTATTTTGCACTGCACATTTTCTCTTTAAGTAGGTAAGTGCTTCATTAATCTATAATTTTCTGGAGCCTTTGTTGCTTAGTTGGATCTTGCCAAGAAGCAACTGTTGCCTGATCAGATATACTTATTCTTAAATTCACATTTTAAGACTTGTGTGTCAAGTTATGCTTATCATGAAAATGTGGTGTTTTACAAGACTTCTAGTAGGTATTCCTCATGGTATTTTGCTTCTTAAAAACGTTCTTCTTGGACCATACTCTCCTTGACTAACATAAGTAAAGCAGACAGGAATTAATGACAGTCTTTGATGATTCATGTACTGTCAATCATAGGATTAGTATGCTTTTGAAAATAAGTTATCATGGTCACCCATTGCACTGTTTCTAGTGCAACATTTTTTTTGGACTCAAGAATGCATTATTTCCCACCTTATTTTAGTGGTGCATGGGAGTTCTTCCCATTTACTAGTTTCTAGCCACTGGGCTGGTGGACCTTGGAGATCTGTATTCATGACTATGCTCAATATACTTTAGTTGAAAGTAGGATGGTGGCACTCTGCCAGTCTGGATGGCACTGATGCACTCCTACCACAGATCTGATGTACAGTGCCAGATATTGCCAGGTAGTGGATGATGCATTCTGCCAAAATATGCATTTTATCCCTCTGGATGAGGCAACCTCCTTTCTGCTATCCTACAGATGTCATTTCTTAGCAGATGTGGTGATAGTTGGAGCTGGATAAGTCATGTAAGTCCTCACATGTGCTTAGCAAGGTACCTCATATTACACACTGGACATTCAATTCCTTATGGTTATGGACTGGAGATACAATCTCGCCTTCCTATCATCACCCAGATGTTAGTTCCCAACAGATAATATAGTTGTGGTTCTATTGGAGATGTATATATGCTGAGGAGAGTATTGGGTGGTTGAACTGTAATCCATTATGACCTAGCCACTTTACACCACAGAGTCTGTTATTTTCTTGAACTTATAATGGGGTTCTTCTTGGTGACATATCCACAGTGGGTTAAGAGTATACCTGATTTATAAATGGTGTGGTTTCCCATGGGTGTGTTAAGTTCTTTTCATACCCCATGGTTTCTCTTTGAATGCTTCCTAAAGGAATATCATTTTATCACTTGTCTCTTTACCTGTTCAGTGTGGGATTGAAACATTTTGTGAGATAGCTAAGATATTGTATCAGAAGTTAAAATTTACCTTTGAAAAGGTATTTCTGATAGATACATACTTCCATTCACATTCTCACATTTCCCATCTATCCTTCCCACTTCCTGTGTGATTTAATTTGATCTGTTCAGTCTTGAAGTAATTAAGGGCTACAAGGTTGTTAGAGGGTGCTAGTTACTGTAGATATAGTGTCACACTGCTATTGGTGGAGGGCTGCTGTATACTAATTTGCATGTTAGTATTTAGATACCTCCTGTTAACATATGTAGGGGTAAGTAGGAGTATCAAATTTGTGCCAGTAGAGGTGCAGTTCAGTGTAGGATGAGAGAGCTTTTTATGAAAAGAGGTAACTATTTATATGAAATATTTTCAGTTTGCTAACTTTTTGATTTGTTTGATTGGTGTTGGTATAAGCAAGCTTTGAGATTTTTATTTTATCTTAAAAATGTCTATCATTATAACTGACATCTTTTGCTTTGTATTTTATGTAATTTATCAATTTGATATTTAAATTATAAGACCTTGATTGTTTACCAATCATTGGACAAGTGTGTTACTCTGTTGGCATCAGCTTTTCAAAAACAAAATTTAAAATTGTTTTAGTTTTATGTCAACTTGCTGACAACACTACCAACGAGAATGACTCTAAAGTTTGTATAGTTTCAAGCCAGTTTCTGTTAAATTTTTTACAGTTTATCTTTTATATTTAGAGAAAACATGGTTAAATCTTCTTGCCATCATAAGTTTTGACATTTTTGTGTGTACATAAACATACATTGTCACAGATGCTTGTATATCTGTTTTTTCTTTATCATTTCTAAAACCTGACATATTTGTACTGTTTTAGGGGCTTTTGGTACAGCTGTGTTGTATAGAAATAAAAATGATGACTCTCTGGTTATTTTGAAAGAAATCAACATGCATGATCTGACTGCAGGGGAAAGACAACTTTCTATGAATGAAGTAAGAATTAAGCACATTCTAGTTTCTCTTGTAAAAATTAATGTGTGTATTGGAACCCATAATGAAACTGTTAATGCTTGTGTTCTGGAAGCTATAATTAAACTGTTAATATGTGTGTACTGGAACCAATAATTAAACTGTTAATGTGTGTGTTTTGGAATCAATAATTAAACTGTTAATGTGTGTGTTCTGGAAGCCATAATTAAACTGTTAATGTGTGTGTACTGGTACCCATAATGAAACTGTTAATGTGTGTGTACTGGAATGTATAATGAAACCATTAATGTGTGTGTACTGGTACCCATAAGGAAACTGTTAATGCTTGTATTCTGGAACCTATAATGAAATTATTAATGTTTGTGTACTGGAACTCGGAATAAAGCTTATTTATTTTAAAACCCAAAATGTGTTCAGGAAAGTCATTGTGGAAGTGTAAATAGTTATGAAGTAAGTATTTGTAGATTTTAATTATCAGATTGCCTAGTGGATGCCTTCTTATTTTATATATGTTCAGAAAGAGTCTGTTTGAAGATGTGATATCTAAATCTGAAGCTCAAGAATATGTTTATTTCAGGTTAGGGTATTGTCAATGCTTCATCACTCAAACATTATTAGCTACTATGATAGCTTTGAGGAAGATGGAGTTTTGATGATTAAGATGGAGTATGCTGATGGAGGGTATGTTAACTGTTCATTAATTAAATAGCTGCTTTTTTAATAAACTTTTTTCTGAAAGTTGTACTGAAGTACAAATGTCTTCTGATATGATACTTCCCTCCACTCACAAGATTAGCTGTTCTTGTTTATTGTTGCACTTTATATGAAACATTTTATTATGCATCCCTCATCTGCATGTTAGAATCAAATGATTCCAATGTGTCTCTCGTGTAAATCGTCATATGTCACTACTCCACCAATAGGAGCATATTACACTCATGTGCATGTGACTCCCTTCATGCACCTCTACTGAACTATCACTTTTTGTTTGACATCACTTGCACTTGGCCGCTTTCTTTTTCATCTTGGTTGGTGTTTTACTTTGAATTAGTTCTCAAAGTGGTTCAGTCACCCTTATTTTTGTCTGATTTCTCTCTTACCTTAGATATTTTTGTCAAACGTTACAACATGAATTCCAAATTTAATTTCACAATATCAGGTGTCTCACATTCAACAGGTGCTCTATCTCAGGCTTCAGGTGTTGGAAGTTTGTCTGTGCTTATTCACAGGGAGATTGTATGTTATATAGGTTATTCTTTATCTTCAGAAATTGCCCCAATTCTTTCCTAACGTTTGCAACCTGGGCAGAATGACTAGGATTTTGATAACTTGTTTCCATTTCTGGTGACTGCCTTGTTGGAGTTTGACTTATGGCCTTTGTTCACAGGTGGTGCCCTTTCATCACCAGTGTTTGGGTCTTTCACAGGGCCTTAAAATTTCATTTCTTGCCCCAGGTACCTATTTTCTTTCTCTTGCAACAAGATCCCATAATTTGCCAGCATTTATTAAATGTGATATAAGACCTCCTGACCAAACAGGTTATGAAATCTGTTCCATGCCATTTATTGTTGTTTTACTCTCATCTAATTGCAGTTCTTCAAAAAGACCATAAACTGGAGGCTCGTCATTGGTCTGTCTTACCTTAATCAATTTATTCTTCTCCCATGTTCACCAGAAGTCCTACTTCACTCTTTTGTGGACACTTTCTTCTGGTTTGTGGATGCACAAGATGTATGTCACCAATACCTATTTGCCTATTTCCATTTCAGAATGATCTCTTCCTGATCTTCAGTTCATCCATTGAAAGGTGGTTTACCAATTTTGAATCTTACCCTTTGGGCTAGCTTTGCTCCTTGTATTTTCTGCTGGGTGGTGAAAATGTTTCATTTTTATACGAACGACTGGCTATTTCTGGTCCACTCCAAACAGGCATTCATGTAAAAATGAAACAACTCTTGAAAATCCTAACCTTTGGGCTGGCTTGCTGCTTATGTTTTCTGTTGGGTGGTGAGAATTTTTTTCATTTTTGCATGAATGACTGGCTACTTCTGGTACATTTCAAGCAGGAGTCAAACAACCACACTCTTCAGCTTTTTAAAACTTCTCAAATGGGCTTGTTGATCAAACTGGAGAGTCCTTCCTGCATCTTACCCAATACCTTGTACATTTGGATGTCTATTTCAATACTTACCTCAGTTAGGTTCAGCCTTTCCTCTCTGACTTTGTTCTGTGGAATTGTCTCTTTGCTATGCTATCTCTGTTTCCTCATTTTCTGTATTCAAGGTCCTGTCACTCTTGGAAATGTTGGGATGTGGTATACTGTGATCCCACTAATCACTCTGGGTTATACATATGTGCTCCATTCAATGGACTCTGCATGTTTAATGGAACCTTGTTCAGGATCCCTGGGCATCTTTTATAACATTATTTCCTCCTTTGTAAATGATCTTCTTTTGTGGTTGGACAAATATTGACACATTAGGAGGTCTACGCATATTAAAATTGTAGAGCTTCTAGCCATTCATTTGTCTTTTGATCACTTTCTTCCCATTGCCACAAATTGTTTGGTAATTCCATCAATACAACTATGTAGACTTGTATCAAACCTGTTGAGATCTCTCTGTTTTCATAGACAGATCTCTCATATTGCATTTAATTGAATGTCTGTCCCAGGTGCTTTCAGCTCATGGCATATCATCTTTCCCATCCTAACAAGATTTGTCCAACAGAGTAGTTCCTTCATCCTCTTGTTTTCTGTTGATTTTGTAAACTTTGAAGTTTTCTTCTCATAGATGCATTTCCCACCACCATAAATTACCAGTTATCTCTTACTTGGTCCCTGGTATCTCATTATCAGGCTTTGGCTATAGATGCCTTTAGCCAGGATTAATCACACAAATTTCTATATGTGGATAAAGCAGAAGAGAATACCTTGGTTGAATAAATCAGTATAGTTTGCTTTTCATAATAGGGATTTAATAATTACTCATTGCATTGTTGCAGGTGTCATCGTTCCTCTGAGCTTCTCAAAGCATTATCAGGCTCTCCTCTCATTTTCATCTAGTGGAGTATAAGAGTCCTTACCATTCACCAGCTGTTGGAGTGGTCAACCATGGAGGCATCCTGCTGGATGGGTACCACATAAGATGTCTATAACCATTTGAAGACTGGATTAGATTTCTAGTGAATCAATCAACATAATTCCTCACACAGGTGCCAAGTTGTCTGACTTCCTCTGTTGATTTTATCTTCTGTGTTGCAGTTCACAGAAGGAGTATGTGGGATTGCTCTGGTTTTGTCATTAGCTCTCTCTTATTCTTTCTTATTACATGAATGTTATTGCTTGTTGGATGGTCCTAACCTCTTTCATGTTTCAAGTAGTTGATTACATGTGATAGACTTTCTTTTGATAATGGATGTGTAATTCCTGGTTCTATAGCTCAGAGCTAATTCCTGTGTCCTACCCAGGAATCTAAGTGGTTCTCAATTCCCCTATTCTTTGGTTGGAGGTGAATATATGATCCTCATTCTTTCTTTGTGCAGATGTTGGTATTCAGTGAGGAGGTTTTGGGTTTAGTTGATGTACTGTGTATGGTTTGCTGTGCCATAGCCACTCTACACCAAGGGATGCATCTTTATTTACCAAATTTGCCTACTGTGGAATTGAGTTACTGTCTCTTTTTATGAGTAGAATTACTCTTCTATTCAGATGTGCTTCTCATAATTTTCATCTTGATTTCCTACATGCCACACAAATTGGCAAAGAGTGTACTTGGTGGTGCACAGAAGGTTTGTGTCATGTGTAATAAAAAAGTTTTCATGTGAATTGATGAGAATTGCTAATCATGTGAGAGGAAAAGTACCATTTGGAAATAAATTTTTTTTTATAAGAAGACAATAACTTTTCACATTCCTCTCAACTTTTACATTAGAAATTTTGTGTAAAAAAGAGCTATCAGCATTAGAAATGTAAATATTCATTAGCTTGGCTGTACAGGATGGAAAACAAAGGCCTATCTTAAATGTTATTTTGTGTCATATTACAGACAGAAAGTGTGATTTTATATGTTGTTTAAAATTATAACTTTAAACATTCATTTATTATATAATAAAGTTTTTATAATGATATGTTTCTTGAACACTTACTCTTTTGTCACAGAAACATATTAATAGCTCTGTATGATAAACAATAAATTATAATAGACCTTATGAAATTCTATTATTTGATTATAGTTTGTATTAATTGTTAAAGTACTTGTTTTAACCTGATGCTTTACAGTTTGTATTTAGACCAATGAAAACTGATCTCATTTCAGTACTGTATTAGCAGTATTTTATACATGAATATATAATCTAAATTTGAGACATTGCCTGAAAAAACACCATTAATCAGAAAAGAGAATGCTACCATAGACTGAATGTGTGATTTATTAAACATTTTTTTTTGCATCTGTTTATATAATACGTTGTGACGTGGGAATAGTGTGCTTTAAATCAATCAGGTAATTTCTATTTTATACCAAAACTCCCAGAAAGTAAATACTAATTTTAAAATTCAGAAAAATATTCTTATTTTCACACACAAAAGTAAATCTTATGATTATTATTATGAGGAAGTAGTGTCCTAATAATGAATGAATTGATACGAGTATTTAGAGAAATGTAGTCAAACAATATTAAGATGAATATTTGGAGAATAAAAATAACAGAAATGTAATGAAAATAATTTATGAAGAAAAATATGAAATAAGTCATTTCGAAACTTTATCAACACATCTGATGCATTGAAAATAAATGAGATTTATACATTCATTGATTTCCATTAATTGAAATTATTCATAGAACTTTGCAACAATATCTTTCTAATCTGAAGACAGCACTAGAGGAGAATGAAATCCTGGACTTATTCAAGCAGATAGTTTCAGCATTATGTCACATGCATGAAAATAACATTCTTCACAGGTACTGGAATATTTTAAAACTTAAGTATTTTTTTAGAACAAAAAGCCATTTTCACTTCGTGAAAAGTTTATCCTATTAAACTGTAAACTCAAACTAAAGTAATTTTTAGAGTATTTCAACTTGGAGTTTATAATGTTAGAAGAACATCGAACCTGAACATTTTGTGCTATAAATAGATATACTTAGTTTTATCTTATGTGAAATGAAAAGTTGAAAAATATGAAATAAAATTAATAATATCTTTTTCTTCTTTGAATGGATAATTATCTCATGAGTTTCAGATTAATTATCTTCATAGTTATGGCTGTTTACCTTTACAGTTTTCTATTAATTTTATAGTTTTATTGGTGAATTTTATATTGGGGAAAGTAATTTATCTCTCCATGGAAAGGAATAGATTACAGCAGAAGCCTATTAAATGTCTGGTGTTAACATTATGATCTTATATTAAAGATATGTTGTCTTTATAATGTAAAGTTAAAAGGAATAATCTGTTTTCTGATAGTGCACTTTGATCATTACAATACGAATTTCACCAATTTTAAAAATTTGTAAAATAAAGACGTAATATAGGAGTTTATTGGTTTAGAATAATTACGAGATATAAAAACAAAACAAAATGGTCATAGCTAATATTCTTTTAAGATTTTGGTACCAAGATGACATCATGTTCATTGTAAATGGAATCTCAAATATTTTTGCAGTAGAGTAAGAAGAAAATAGAAGTGATAATATGACTGAAGTTGGCATGTGATTATTACATATTGTGTGAATACTTCATATCTCATCCTCTAATATTATTTCACATCCTCAAAATCTAATTTGTTTTTGCAAGTTATAGTTTAGAATGTACTACATTAGTTGAGCAAACATGCTAAATTAAGCTAGAGGTATTACATTCTGTAATCAGTCAAAGGAGCTTATTTTTGTAATGTGAGATAGTTTATCATGTGTATACAGAACTGTTTTGGGATTTTATGTGGAGCCAAGTAAGTCCAAGATTGTCATGAGTTAGGTGTCTGGTTGGTCAACTACAGATAGAAGGCTAATCATAAATGCAATTTTAATTATTTACAGATAGAATAGTTTGATCTTTAAAAATCTGTTTTTACAATATTCAGTCTGCTGATCATGTCTGTTTTGTTTTCCTTTCATTAATCATTTTTCTTTAAATACACCTTTATCAATTACTTGTAGTTTAATAAAATAATTTTGCTTTACAAAGCAAGAGTTATATCACTACATGATCAACTATTCATTTTCAGTTCTTTATCAGTAAATAGTATTTTATTTTATTTCAACTTTAACATCATGTTCTGTCTCTTTTATTTTGTCACTATATACTAGGCTTTCAAATTTCTAGTTGTTGCATAGATTGGGAAGGTGTCTGCTAATAGCTGTACTGGTGAAAGTCACAAAAATGTATCTCTGGATGGCTGGTATGGGTATTAACACTTTTACTAATAAAGCAGAGAACAATGTTTCAACCTTATTAGGTCAACTTGAGGTTGTAATGTTGTTCTCTGCTTTATTGGTAAAAGTGCTAATACCTATACCAACTGTCCTGCGATACATTTTCACTTCAAGTAGGTTTCTTGTCATCTCAGAAAGTCACAAAAGGATTTAATTTTTACATAGTTTTTGGACTGATACACTTTCCTTCATTTGAGGTTAGAAAATGTAAAAGAAACTACTTTTAGCCAACTGATACTTTGAAATAAATAATTTCTTTTTCAGAGATCTTAAAACAGCTAATATATTTTTGACAAAAGATGGACTTGTGAAAGTTGGTGATTTTGGGATATCCAAAATGCTAACAACCAGACAAGGGGGAGCCAACACAGTCTTAGGAACACCATATTACATCAGTCCTGAGATGGTGAGTGCATTTACCAAATTCATTTTTGTTTTCTTTACTAAACTTTACAGCCCATGTCTTTGCATTTTATAACAAATAAAAAAAATAACAAACTGAACAACATACCTCTTAACCAATCTATTCAGTCCTATATTAAGACAAGAAGTGATTATTTTATGTGAGCAACATGATGAATGATTCGATTGTATTCGGCATATTTATATTCTGATTTTATGTATGTTTTCTCAGCAAATTAAAAAAATAATGATATTTGAGTGAAAGTTTGAATGATTGATTCAACTATTTCCTTTCTTTTCCTAACAAAAATATAGAAATAGCTTACTCTAGTAACTGTGTAATGTAGGTTATTGAAAAACCAAGCTAATTATAACATTTTATGGACATATAATTTTTTTCCTTCTGAGTGGTACCCTATCTTATGAAACTGTTGTAGAAGGAAAGCAAGTTTATAAAAGTGAAGCTATAATCTGGTTCGCTATATACACACAATCTGCAGTTTCCTCAAGAGAAATACATTTTGAGAGAATAATCTGCAGGGTGGGTATAGTCTATGAAGATAGTAAATAACTCTCTTGATATGAATAACTAAAGTATGTACAAACAATTTTTATCCTTTCCTAATATGAGCAGATAGTAAATAACTCACTTTAACTGTTCATATCAAGAATGTACAAACAATTTTGATCCTCTCCTGCTATGAGCAGGGCTAATAGACTATTAGTGTGTGGCTTTTTTTTTCCTTTCTTACAGTTATGTTAAAAATATCTGTCTTTACAGAGACATACTGTTTTTCTATATATTTTTTTCTTCTTCCAGAACTTTCTCAATTGATCACAGTATTTTCATTTCTTATTAACTTAAAACTTGGTATGGTTATACTACTGACATCTTTTGCATTTTTTTTTATTTAAGTCTTTTAAGAACTCTTATGGGTTAAAAGGTCAAACAACCTAAAAACTCATCTATATAATAAGATTCAATGTTTGTGTATGACATAACTCCTTCGAAAGCATTGGTAGCATTGACTTCAAGATGGTACAAAATTAATTGTCTTGGTCCTGAGGTTTGTACAAAGGTTGTCTTCTTAACTCCATCCCTTGTAGAACCAAGGGTTTTCCTGAAAGTTCTCCATCTCCTAAACTGCTGGGCTCACCAGCTTTTAAATGGTGCTAAACAAACTGTCTTGACTTCAAAGTTTCCATAAAGGAAGCTGGTTAATTCCCAATAAAACTTTGACAGATATTCCCTGAAAGTGGACCTCAAATTTGTAATTGACTTGCATTAGATTATATAAATAAGTAATCCTTGTGATTACCCTTTGTAGCTTGGTAAAATAAATTAAACTTGCATGATAGAGGATATGATCATTAAACTAGAAAATAGCAGTTAAAGCATTAAACTTGCATTATAGGTTGTCTTTGATAGTTTGATAGTTGAATTCTAAACTTTATTTCATTATTATACATGAGGTTTATTTTTATAAGAAATTATTGAGTAAACCCTGCCTTTTTTATGGAGTCTCTCCTACTTCACCAATTGGTTGTTTTCATCAAGTGATTTTTTTTAACAATGCACTGTATGAATAAATTTGGAAATTTCTTTTTAATTTTATGCTAAGTGTTGAGAAAAACAATCAGATTATAACATTTATTTATTTACATCAAAGTCATGGAAATTTTGAGTAAAAAATCTGTAATTCATTATCTGTTGTTTATATCATGATTAACTATCTTATAAGCACAGAAACATGATATAAATAACAGATAATATTTAACTTGTTAGGTAACTATAGTTGTGGAAGCCCATCAGTATAGATCAGTAGTAGTGGAAAAGTATCTCTGAGTTTGGGATGATTAAAGACAGTAAAAATAGTAAAAGTTAAGTTGCCACCATTAGGGCTAACTTTATGTAGTTTAATTTGTTTGTTGATCTGGAACACTAAATATAGTGGTTAGCAAGTTAGGCTTAGCACTATGATATAATTTTGAATGTACTGGGGAAAAGGATAAAATGTAGGCTAACAATTACTCATATCTTTCGGATGTCCAATTTCATTTAAGAATCTCTTATGCTGGCTTTAAAACAGGTTTAAGCACCACAAGATGGGTAACTGTATTTAATAGGTTTAGTACTATAAACCATGGTGTTGAATTGAGCTTAGGTCAATAAAGTAAAGTACAGTTAATTCTTTGATACATAAAAGTGTGTGTAGTTACTTTTCATTTCTTTCCTCTTTTGTAGTGTGAAGGAAAGCCTTACAATGAGAAGTCTGATATTTGGGCTTTAGGCTGCATCCTTTATGAAATGGCTTGTCTTCAGAAAACATTTGAAGGTTCCAACTTACCAGCTTTAGTTAATAAAATAGTGAAGGTGGGTTGCCGTATTTACAGTGCTTTGAAAGATATAGCTCAACCATTTTATTGTCCACATTATAATGTTTTAAACATTAAAATCTTTTGGTTTTAGTTAATTAAAAAAAGTGTCTGTTGCATATTTGGTAGCAATGGGACTCAAACTCAAGACCATTCACCTCATACTGGCCCAAACTTGAAGCAGTAAAACATCAGTGTATAATACTATATAGTTTTGTTCTGATACCCCATTTGGCAAAATTCAGGTAGCCTAATATGTAGCTTTGAACTTAGTAACAAAAAAGACATAATTACAATCATTTGATTACTTAGATAGATAGAATAATTGAAAATAATGAAAAATGGTAACTCATTTCTATTGTTGGAATAATTCAAAACCGTACTGATTGGACACACTAATTTGTGGTAGTTATTTTTGTGAGATTAATCAGTTTAATTGTAATATCAGTTAATTGATTAGTTTACATGAAACTTGTCAATATATTTGATACTCATACATAGTCAATTATATAGCCCAATTCTTCTTCTAACAAAGAGTATTTTCTTTCGTTAACATTAAATACTGATAGAATAATTTACCCATTCTGTAATTTTTTGAATAGTTTGTTCTAAATTAAACAAACATAGATGGAAAACTTGACCAAAGTGTTATAAGCTACAGATTACACAACATTACTTTTGAATTTGAAAAAGTTATGTAAATTAAGCCTTCAGTTCTTTACTGTAGGGTCAATTTGCTCCTATTCGTGGGCCCTATTCATATGACTTTAAACAGCTTGTTCGAGATTTGCTTCAGAAGCATCCAGAATATCGACCTACTGCTAGAGAAGTATTGTATGACAGATTACCTGAGGTAAAAAAAACTTTACACAGTCTAGACATTCTACTTTGTATTTAAAACCAAGTTATTTTGTCATTAGTTTGCTTTTAAGCACTGACTCTTTCTTTCCAGTTGTTAATATACAAGTTGAAGCTATTATAGTTTATAGTGGTTTGCCACTAAAACTGTTATCATTTTTAAATAAGAATAATGGTGGCTACCATAGTTTATGGTTGTTTACTCCTAAAACTGTTATCATTTTTAAACGAGAGGAATGGTGGCTACCATAGTTTATTGTTGTTTACTACTAAAACTGTTATCATTTTTAAACAAGAGGAATGGTGGTTACCATAGTTTATAGTTGTTTACTCCTAAAACTGTTATTATTTTTAAACGAAAGGAATGGTGGCTACCATAGTTTATTGTTGTTTACTACTAAAACTGTTATCATTTTTAAACCACAAGAATTGTGGATTCTATAGTTTATAGTGGTTTACCAATAATACTGTATTCATTTTTAAACAGAAAGAATGGTGGCTGTTGTAGTTTATTGTGGTTTACAACTAATACTGTTGTCATTTTTAAACAGGAAGAATGGTGGTTATTATTAGTTTATTCTGGTTTACCATTAAAATTTGTTAGTCTTCAACTATATCTTATTTTGTGTGTTGCAACTGATGTGCAACACTTTATAATTTATGAACAATAATGAACTCAATAAATTTTTTTCAAATACATGTTTAAGGGCTAGTTACTTTATGTTTAGCTGAAGGTGAACTCAGATAATTGTTTTTAGGAGATTGTTACAACATGTAGTAACAAGGTATTGAAATGAATATGTAAACTACTTGCTATTACTTTTGTTGTTGGTGTTATTTTTTACCTCATTTGGAAATATAGGGACATTTTTTTCACTTTATTTTTTGTAAAGGGGGGGTTGCAATTTTTTTTTAATTTTCTATTTGCTTGCAGTGTGACAAATGATTTTTGGCTAGTTTGTATTTTTTGTTTTAATTTTATCCTGAACATTCCAGAATTTTGGATTAATTCTTTATTTTTCTCATCAACCACTGGTAAGTCTTTTGATTATTGGTCTAATGTTATTAACAGTTACTGAAATTAATGATCTTGTGTTTGAATAATCTCAACCTTCATTTCTGAGTATATACATAATATCATATTACGATTTTTCTTCTAAGGTGGTGGTGTTTATTTTATTTAGTTAATTGAACAGTTTGAGCCAAAACGAAATGATTCTGATAAAGATACAGAAAGGGTGGATGAAATGAAAACTGATTCACGCAAGTATGGATTTCAATACTTAAAATAGATTTTGTAAAGTAGAATGAGACAAAAATAAGTTTAAAATAACCTATTTATTGTGTGATACCTATTATGCTGATGTACATAGAACACATAGTAAATTTATGAGAATAACACTGTTGATGTGTTAGGAATGTGTGGTGAAGTTATGAAACCAATGTCAAAATTTTTGAGCAGCTTCATAACATACTCTTCAAAAAAAAGAAACGCAAAAGGCAAAATTTGAGACAAATTGTTAACAAGTTTATTCTGGGTAGTTCTGTATGACATGTGTGAAACTTTGCACATTCACTGCTGAACATCCAAAGTCTGCAAAGGCGAAGTCCATGCTCACTAGTTGAAGTTTAATGTCACTTAACGTCAATAATGAGTATGTTCCCCGTGAGCATCAATAATTGCTTGGCATCTCATCTTTTGGAATGGCTGTCCACTCAGCCTGCAAAGCTGCTGCAAACTGAGGTAGAGTCTGCGGTTAAGGTTGTTGCCGTCGCAGACGTTGGTCCAACTCATCCCAAAGATGTTCGATGGGTTTTAAATCTGGTGATCTGAAGGGCCAGGGAAGAACGTTGATGTTGTGGTGTCTCAAGAAGACAGTGGTGAGTCGGGTTGTGTGAGGACAGGCGTTGTCATGTTGAAAATCGTCATTGACATTCACCATGATGGGTTGCACGTGAGGCCTAAGAATCTCGTCGACAGTTGCATACAGTCTGATCGGAAATCCTACGCAGCCCTGGTATGGTTGAGGCAGTAGATGTAGCAGTGGTGGTTCTATCCAGAAGGTGACGTAACCGGATGTAGCGATTTTGTGCAGGCATGGTCACATGAGGTCTGCCAGATCGTAGATAGTCACAAGTTGATCCATGTTGTTGATGACGATTCAGTAGCTTTGTGATGGTGCTTGGGTGGACATTCACAGCTCAGGCAACATCTGATCGAGAGTCCCCTGCTTCCAAGGGACCAATGGCATTGTTGCTCTGTGCTTCAGTCAGTCTTGACATAACTGTATTGTGTGTTGGTGGCTTAACACCAAACTATGGAAACCGAGAATATGTAACTTTTATTTATTGGACACAAATGCATTTTGGTGAAAAATCCGATGTTTTCCTCTGTTTTCAAAATGCACAACTTTTATTGTTATTTTGGTCTGACAGTCAGTGCCTTAACACGTGTAACATCACATATTCTGAGCTTGTAATGTTATTACACATATTTCTCTTTAAAATAACAAAAATATCCCTTTTGCGTGTTTTTTTTAAGAGTACATTTAATTCATTAAAGGTTTACAAACATAAAACTATAAATACATGAATGATATAAGTTTATTTATTTTGTTAATTTAGTTAAATGTTAGGTTGTTGAGAATATCATGAATTTAAAACTAGTTTTTTTTACTGGTTTGTAACATTTGTAGTTGCATCATTACTTCAGTGTCACTTAATAATTTAGAATTACTTATTTCAAAGTTAATGATACACCTGAAACATTTTCAAGATTCACCTTTTTGTAGTGAACTTAAAAAGCATAAGTGCTTCATTTTTCTTATTCTATAATTAAATTCACTGGGATACTTATTATTTCCATCCAAACCAATCAGCTACTTTTAGGTTTCAAAATTTAAGAACAACTGTTTTTAACAACAGTTTCTTCAAATATTTAATTATTGAATTTTTAAAAAAAATTTAACATTTTTAATAAATTAAAATGTTCAAACTACACAGATCTAAGGAGTCTTTCCTGTAAATAATCCATCCTTTATCTCTTTAGGTTTGTACTTGCTAAGAAACTGTGACTTCTTGAAAATATAATTATACATATCTTGTTTCTGATATGATTTTTCCCTCTCAGTGTCATGTATACACCTTTTTATGACCTCACAACAAGTGATATGAATAACTCCTGATGAAGCTGTGCTTCTAAAAAGCTACAAGTATAGTGTAACTGGAAATAGCAGATCACAAACTATTTACATCAATGTAATTTCAGTAATGTTTTATCTGTGTAATAAAGCATCTGTCTAGAAACCCACTTGTTGAGAATTTTATATGCAAAAACGGCTCGTTTGGGTTGAGAAGCATCTGTCTGTTTAGAATGTGAATTCTGTTATTGTATGTTTGATTGAATAAATATATCCATTGTTTAAAAAACAGATAAGTAAATGACGTTGGTGTTTAAAGTTAATGTAACAACGATGATGAGTTCTTAACTGGATATTCACATCTGTTAGAGAGAGAAAAAAAATTTAGCTATAATTTGATATATTTGACAAAGTATAAAAAACAAAATGAATCATGTATGTGTTGGTAGTTGGGTGTCAGTAAAAAAAAATCATTCATTTAATATTATTTACAATTATGTTTTATGGATGAATCATTTTTGTCATTTTCTATCAAAAAGAGAATAATGCTTATATGCTTCTAACAAGCATGCATTGACGTACGCCTTATTTTAGCTCAAACATACCTCATTCTAGCTGTTACAAATGTGCACTGATAAATGCTTTATTTTAGTTTTACTTAGTTACAAGCTGAAAAATAGATACTGTAATAACTTTATACTGTTATTTGTTTGCTTTGTAGTTAGAGTTAATACTTTGAAGTTGAAGTGAGTGTTATTGCCTATTATGGATTCTGTATAAGTGTGAATGGTGTTTCTATGATTGTGATTATAATACCTGACACTTTAAAATTTAATCATGCATTATACTTTTGCAACACTATTTTTTAATAATATCTGCACAGTTCAGCTTGGAGAGATTTTATCTTTTAACAGATATTTATTACAAAATTACAGTTGATTATTCACATTCTCTCAAAATGATATACACCAATATTTTTGTGTAAGTAATTAATTTGTGCAATGTGTATTTCTTACAAACATTTATATTTTCTTTTATGTGCAAAAACGGCTCATTTGGGTTGAGAAAATATTTTACATAGAAGAGCGAACAACGTTTCGACCTTCTTTGTTTGCTCTTCTATGTAAAATATTTTCTCAACCTAAACAAGCTGTTTTTGCATATAAAATTCTCAACAAGTGGGTTTCTCGACATCACTGATTTATATTTTCTATTGCCCCCCAGTGGCTCAGCGGTATGTCTGCGGACTTGCATGCTAAAATCCGGGTTTCGATACCTGTGGTGGACAGAGCACAGATAGCCCATTGTGTAGCTTTGTGCTTAATTCAAAACAACAACATTTTCTATTCTGTTATTTGGTAGTTATTATTACAAAGTGAAGTAATGTTTTGAACTACTACATGTTTTATATTTTCTTATTATATTTCTTTTAAATAAACCAAACAAACTAACTGGTAGAGAAATACATAAAGGAATATTACTATGGGCTTAATTGTAAACAAACTAAAAAGAGAAGGAAGTTGTATACAAACAAGAATTGTAATCCTATTCAACATGTTCACATCATTTCTACATCCTGAAAACACTTAATGTAAATGTTTTTTCAATTGAAACTAGTTTTGATCCACATTCGTTTTTACTCTGGCTATGCCCTTAATAAATATAAAAAAAATGAATATCTTGGCTTACAACCCTTTTATAGACCACCAATAGTATTGATTATGGTTTAGTGCTATTATCATAATTTTCACCGCAAACAGCAAAAGACTTTTGTGTAATGAAGAGTTCCAAAATTTATGAACTTTAACTTCCAAGACATCTTTTGACAGCTTCAAAGGCAGAGAAGTCTGGGAAGTGTCTGTAGATAGTAAAGCATGAATTCCTATTTGTAACTGTGGCTTACAAAAGAAATAGAATGTTCAGTTGGATATGTTGCTTGATCCTTTGTGCTGATAGAATGACAACTTATTGTCATTTAGTCTGCACATATGTAGTATTTCCTTAAATTTTGGTGATGCCAGAACATTGGTTTAATGGTATACATAATTCATCTTGATATTTTTATTGGTTCTCTAAGTACCAAACCTACTGCACACACTATAAATCCCTTTAAAAAACTTTCACCCTAGTATGTATCATTTTAAAAATATTCTACCACTAGCAGAACAATAACAGATTTTTGCAGATACATGTTTTGTCTGATGTGAAGACACTTCTATGTGTCACATGCTAAATACTTTTTGTACATCATTTAATGTGTGTTCTTCTGTTTGGCACTCTGCTTTGGGAGAAGTATACAGTTCATGCATCACTTTGTACACTTGAATCTATGTGAAGTGTCATATACTTTAGCCAACAATAGAACAGTGTGTTTTCCAGTTGCTTCTGGAAGTGGGCTGCTTAACATTTTCACTATTTCACAACTGATCATGGAATAACTTGATATTCTTTGATGGATGGGATTATGCTTTTTCCTTGCATTACCTATATGGTCCAACACTAGAGATATCCATTGTTTGGTAGCAGTAGTACTCATTAAAAACTAAATGTGTTGTACAGGTGCACATTACAGCACACAAGAAAGATCTTAAATGTGCTTTAAGAATGCAGTGAGAATATTTCAGTAGGTGGTTGAAAATATGATTTATTTATGTTTTTTGTGTAAGACGAAATAAGAAGAATGTTTGCATCAGGACTGAACTTTTGCAAAAATGTTCCTACTTACACAAAGCTAGTTGCTTCTATAAGTTTAGTTGTAGAAAGATGGTTTCATTACATTGCATGTCATTTTAATGTTGCTTAAAACATTCCTGAATACAAATAGTTGTATGTTGAATTTATTCATGCTGCAAAAGTTAAGGTTTTAAATGTCTGATTATTTATGTGTCTGAAATTCTTTAATACACCTTCTCACTTATCTATTAATTGAAACTTTTATTTCAGCACACTAAGACACCCAAGGTAAGAAGAAAATTCTTTCAGTTTTGCTAATCAAGTAACTTTGGTGTGAGAAGCATACTTCCTACACACACTGGTATTGTTATTTTACAAGTCTTGCATATTGTTGCAAGTCCTCCATGAGACTCAGAAGTTTGTTTCTTAGTGTAATCCCTCAATTTTTGCTTACTTTATATATTTTATTGTAATAAATATGACAAAACGTTAATTTTTGGTGTTCTTGTAATGACATTCATAAGGTATGACAAATTAAAATGCAAACTTGGTCAATTTGAACAACAAAATAATCACTTTGTACTCATTTAAAGTCATTTGAGATTTAACACTTCTAACTTTCAATATACGGTAAACTCTCATTGTTTCGAAGTCACTAGAACCGAATATATCACTTGTATCAAAGTTGTTGACTGGACCGGCCAACTGTCCATATAAATACATAGTAACAAAAGCCCCTTGAACCGAACTGCGTGTATTGAAGTGTCGGCTTGTAACAATGTATAATTATAGTCCCTAGGGTGTGAAAAGCATCAATATTACATCCTTTGTATCGAACCAGGTACGAAGATATTTATTTTTCTCTTCTTTCCTAAATTAATTGTCACCGCTGCTGGCTGCTGACCACCTGCTACACCGCTAGCAAGTGCAATTAGTCAGTCTCCGCGCAACAATGTGTGGTGCCACCATCAAAATTTTACACTCGAGAAATAGAGGACTGCAGATGGGGTAGTAGATTAGCCTAGCAATGTTTTTACAACAATTATGGTCAATAACACTTTAAACCCCTGCCTGCCCCAACTCACCCGCCCTTCCAGCAAAAATTAGCTTAGATATAAAATTTTCAGATTATGGCTTGAGTAGATTATGCCTGGGCAGCCTGCATGCTGTGGCTTATAAAAGACTAATCACAGTCAAATTAAACAGATCATTAATCATTGATCATGGCGAAGCGCAAGCTTGTATCGATAGAAACTAAAGTTGCAGCAATAGAAGAAGTTGAAAAAAAAGTTAAAACAAAAACAGAAATCGCAAAAGCATTTGATGTGCCTCTGGACACTTTGTCAACATGGTTGAAAAATAAAGAGGCCATATTGTCTTCTCGAGACAACTTTTGTCCCAGTAGAAAACGTACGCGAACTGCAAAACATTCTGACCTAGAAGCGGCATTGCTTCTGTGGTTCAAAAATGCTAGATCATAGAATGTTCCTATCTCTGGGCCTGTTATGCAAGCAAAGGCAAAAAAACTTGCTGAACAAATAGGGCCTACCATTACCAGACTTGGCTAGTGAATGAAAAAAAAAAATCCTTTTTAAAGAACTTCTTTTGTAATGAACAATTCTCTTTGGTCCCTACGACTTTGTTACAACAAGAGTTTACTGTAGTGTATATATTTTCTCAAATTTTATCACTCTTTCAGTTAATGTTACAAGTCTTTCATAGAAAAAATCACATTTTTAGTAACATATTTTAATAAAGTAAAATTTGTTCTTGAATATATTGAGTTTTTGTTTTAAATCATCCATGTGCAAAATAATTTTTATGTTAAAATTAAGAATACTTTTCCTCATCTTAAAAACCTCAAATTTCCTTTGTGTAATTCTAAAACCTCCTAAATACATTTCAAACTTTTGTTTCCTGTAAAACTCTGTACTTAACCTGTTACTTTCCATACCATATTTCAAAATGGTCAATTTCACCAACATTGTAATCACCTAAAAAAATTGAAGTAAATCTAAATTACCCTTTTTTCTTACTAGAATAATTTCAAATTACAACATAAAAGAACAATAATTTATTGTAAGTAGCTCTAAGTACATTTTACTGTTTTGTGGCCCTTTGAACTGCACCTAACCACTGTTTGCTTTCATTTTAGGCTATGAATCACACGTGGAATGTGCAGCTCATGTTAAGCTAATGAAGTACATTACTCATGAACTGCCACAAACTTGTGAAATGTTTTTATTATTATTTATTTTACGTAAAATGATTCCTATATTTACACTTTAATTACTTTTATGTTAATAGGTAAAATACTTAACCAATCTTCTGTTTTTCTTGCTGTCAATTTTCAAAGAGTTAACCCTAAGTTTTCATACTAATCATAGTAATGCATTTAATATTTTTTATTTAGTCAAATAATGCACTAAACAGTATAGAATGATGACATACAAAAACAGACATATTGCATTATCACTAAAAGTTTTTTTCTGATTTCCTAACATTGCAACATGAATTGTTACAAGTTTATCCAAGTTAGTAATTAACTTTATTATAAAAATTATGTTGGTATTCTGAGTGAAATTGACATTTAACCATTCAGAACATAACATTATACAATATATCAGTTGATCGATGAAACTCTTAACTTTCTGTTGGTTACAGATAATATATAATTAATTTTAAAGATTATATTCAATAACTTTGTAGCCAAACAAAATTGAAAGCTGTAAAAATATGGTTTGTAAAAGAACAACAATTTGATATTGAGTAATTTAGATTTAATTTTGAGGGGTGGTGGACAAAACATAAAAGATGACAGGCAGTAACATGTTATGAAAATGTGTCATGTGGGTCACATTCGGGGAAACTGAGAATTTTAAAAAATAATGTCTTGTAGAATTAAGAATTTAAAACTTATTAAAATATTGTTTATTAGCAAAGGTTTCATGTTATTCTAATTGGTATAATATAAATAAAAAGTAGTTTAACTAACTTTTGAATGCTGGACACTAAAACCTTGTGGCATGTGCAATAAAGGAAACCTGTAGCAATAGAGATAACATACTTTTGTCAGTATTAAAGAATAGTTTTCAATGTTACAAGTTTATGGATACAGTAATTTATTCAATTCATTCTGGATTAACTTGAGATCTTGATCAATTTAATTTCATAACACAGAAATGTTTGATGAAAAACCCACTTGAAATAAAAATATATTTCAGAAAGGCTGGTATGGGTATTAACACTTTTTATTGATAAGGAGGGGACAGTGTTCTGAGATATACAAATATCTGATTTAATATTTATCACTTCTAGGTTATCTCTGTTTCTGCAGTCAGAAAAGATAAGATAAACAAGTTATAACTGCATAAAGCTAAAATGTTTGGAATTTTGCCAAAAGTTACTAATTTATTTTATCACAAACAGTATAGTTTTTATACTGTGTCCTTACTTCCAATTTAAACAAAACGTAGACAAAGAGATGATTGTGTTATGAGTTGGATCTATAGAGGTATTTTTACTTAAATGAGAAATTTTTAATAGTATTTTTAAATCAGATAATTCTGGGTGTTTACATGGTTTGTAATTTCAGGGTGTTGACGTGTGTATTTCTGAAGGTTTACCTGTATAACTCCAGGGATTGACATGTTTGTGATTTTTTGGTGTTGACCTGTGTGTTTGGCATATCAAATTTTTGACATTACCCATAAGTTCCTATAATCAATGTAAATAACTTTTATAAAATACACTGCATCTCAAACTTAATACCAAAATATTTTATAATGTTCATGAATAAAATATAACAGTTGTGTCAGATTTAATGTAGTCAGAAAAGGAGCACATAATAACAAATAATGTCATATATTTATTTGTAAAGGTTTGGTTTGTTTTGAATTTTGTGCAAAGATACATGAGGGCTATCTCTACTTGCAGTCCATAATTTAGCAGTATAAGATTAGAGGGAAGGCAGCTAGTCATCAGTAACTACTGCGAACTCTTGGTCTACTTTTTTACCAAGAAATAGTGGGATTGACTATCACATAATAATGACCCATGGCTGAAAGGGTGAGCATGTTTGGTGAGATGGGGATTTGAACCTGTGACCTTCAGGTTATGAATCAAGTGCCTTAACCACTTGGTCATGTTTGGCCTTATGTAAAGGAAACATTGGGTACAAACTATAGTGTTGAAATGGTATTCTAGTAAGTTCCTTATGGTTTTTGGGATAGAGCATTGACCATTATTCTGTGCTTGTAAGTCCCACATGCATTATAAAGTGTTCATATCTGCAGTGTTTGTCATCTGATGATGGAGGTTATAGGCAAAATTTGAACTTATTACAACAACCCCCTGTAGCTTGTAAGTCCCACATGCAGTATGGGGTGCTTATATTCACAGTGTTTGTCATCTTATGAGCTTGTTCAATATCTCTTTATCATTAATTAGTAAAACGTAAATTGGGATTTATCATTCAGATTTCAGTAATGTACTACCTCACTTAATCTCTTTCCTGACCAATATAATGTTAAAATTTGGAGAAATTAAGTATCCATATTTGCTATTTGAGGTGTGTATGCTATTACATCTCTGATATGGTATAGTTAAAGTTCCTGTAATGTGGCCCCTCAGTGTAGATTCCTGTACATTGTGAAGGGACCTCCCAGGAAGATTCTCTGGGATCTAAACATCCACCACGTGTTTACCATGCATGGTGACCCATGAAGGGGAGGAAAGGATTCTGGTGGTTGAGGGTCCAACCCTAACACACCACTTTGGTCTTGAATTCCTGTAGATGGATGGCCTTGGGGTGGCCCCCTTGTGTCAATCGGCTCATCCATTTGGGCTAGGGTCAACCAAATATCAGTTGGATGTTCTCAACAGGTGTTGTGGATATTGTATCTGATGCTGGTGTTTGGGTATATTGCTCAAGATACCCTGTCATTGCTGCAGTGTCCTTGTTTGGCATTGTAGTGTGTCTCCTTGTAGAGGTCCATTATGGGTGGGGTCAGTGGGCACCAAATTTTCTTTTCTTTATTATGGATACTACAATTAAAAATCTTAATAAAATAGTGAAAAACCGTCTATAGGTAAATGACCACACCTTAAAGATTATAAGCAGCAATCTTCAACATCTGTAATACCAGTTGTACCTCATTGTCACACTTTTCAGTATAAAGATTAATACCATCACTAAAAAACTCCCTCTTACTGTTGCAAATGGGCTCAATGTCGACGACTTTTATATCTCATGTCAATTGGTAGCTACAAACTGCCCTTAATTGTGTACTGAAGTGGACCATTGCAAATGGCTTTAATTTATCTCTTTCTAAAACTATTTGCATGCACTTTTGACACCAATGTGGTATTCACCCTGATCCAGAAATCCATATCAGTGATGTTGTGCTGCCTGTGATCCCTGAGACAAAGTTTTTGGGGCTTATC
Organism: Carcinoscorpius rotundicauda; assembly: GCA_011833715.1. Lineage (NCBI taxonomy): Eukaryota > Metazoa > Arthropoda > Merostomata > Xiphosura > Limulidae > Carcinoscorpius > Carcinoscorpius rotundicauda. Next base: position 114,769,340 of record CM022391.1, on the reverse strand, counting down.
TTTGACTGTAAGCTGACCTTCATACCACATATCAAACAGCTATAGGTCAAATGAAGAAGAGCATGGAACATCCTCTGTGTCCTCTCTTCCACCACTTGGGGAGTGGATCTATGTTCTATGCTACAGATATATCATGCTTTTATTTGATTGAAACTCGACTATGGATCACTGGTCTACGGCTCTGCCAGGACTTTTCCCTTAAAGATGCTATACCCCATTCATCATCAATGACTTTGGCTCTGCACTGGGGCTTTCTGCACTTCCACAGTTCAGAGCTAAAGTATAGAGCCCTGAGAACCTTCTTTGCACCTCTGCCATTTGCAACTGTCTCTACAATGTGCTTTGAAACTTCATTCCTGACCAAAGCATCCCACCTGGATTGTGTTTTTCTTCCTTCGTTGGTCATACTTTTTTAGAATAGATGACCTGCCATTGCTCATTTTGGCCTTCATATCCAGGTGCATTGGATGAATTGGGTCTGTCCATGGATAACATTGATGTATACACTGGTCAGCCCATCCCACCATGGTTTCTTACAGACCCCAAATGTGACCTATCTTTAAGTTGTTTGAGAAAAGCAGACATTTCCTATTGGAAATATCGTCTGTTATTTGCTGAACATCTTTTGAATGATTCTTCCATTCCTATTTATGCAGATGGTTCAAAATCAAGTGCCTGTGTGGGCTCTGCAATGGTTTGTTGTGGTTTGGTGGTTGTGCACAGAATCCCCTCTATAGCTTTTGTATTCACTGCTGAACTGTATGACATTTCTCTTGCCCTGGATCACATAGAAGCTAAGCAGTACTGAAATTGCACTATTTATACTGACCCCTTGGTGTGGATTTCTGTACGTGGTGAGGGGATTTCCCAGGTAAGGTTCTGTTCTGTCTGGTTACCTTCTCTGGGATCTAAACATCCACCCACGTGTTTGTCATGTGTGGCGACCCGTGAAGGGGAGGAGAGGATCCTGGTGGTTGAGGGTCTAACCCTAACACACCACTTTGGCCCCGAATTCCTGTAGACGGGCAGCCCTTGGGTCAATTGGCTGGTCTACTTGGGCTAGAGCCAACCAAGTACCAGTGTTGGAAGTTCTCAATGGGTGTTGTGGACATTGTGCCTGATGCTTGCGTTTGGGTATAGTGCTCACGAAACCCTGGCGTTGCTGCATTGTCCATGGTGGGTACCGAAACATTTCCTCTTTCCTATGGATCCTCCAAAAAATTTAAATAAAATTGTAAAAAAACAGTCAATGGGAAAGCAACTACTTCTTGAATACTCAGAACAGCAATCTTCAACATCAGTAACACACATACCTCATTTTCTTATATTGCATTTTCTTTCAGAAAAACCTTTAGGGCAAATGTCCCCTTTTTTTTATTCAAAAGGGACTAGAGGGACTTGCTGGCTCTCCAAAGTCAGTAAAGAAGCTTCGATCTGGTGACATATTGGTTGAAACATCCACATCTCAACACAGTGAACTCCTCTTGAATTCAAAGGCAATTGGGGATATACCTATTGAGGTTACACCCCATACTACTTTGAATTCTTCACGAGGAGTTATTGTTGAAAGGGATTTGAAGAACGTTCCCAAGTCAGAGATTCTTGCTGGTCTCTCCACTCAAGGAGTTTCTGCAGTGAGGCGCATCTCCAATCGCAAAGATGGAGTTACACTGCCAACAAATACCCTCGTTTTAACATTTACTTCACCACGTGCACCTGCCACCATCAAGGCAGGTTATCTCATTTGTAGGGTTCGGCCATACATTCCAAACCCTCTTCGATGTTTCCAATGTTAGAGATTCGGCCACTCAAAGACTTCTTGTCGTGGTTCCCTGACATGTGCTCGTTGTGGAGGCAATGACCACGATGCCTGTGACTGTGATATGAACCTGCATTGTGTAAACTGCAATGGTTCTCACCCCTCTTACTTTCATTCTTGCCCAAAATGGTTGGAGGAAAAAGAGGTGCAGCGTTTGAAAACGACACATAACATTAGTTATCCTGAGGCTCGGAAATTGCTGTCCACAACTCCATCTCGTACATATGCTGCTGCACTTCATTCCACAACTACAGTGGGAGTGCAGACAGATCTCTCTGTGCCTCCAAGAGAATCGTTTTCAAAACAAATGAAAAGCCTTTTGACCTCTGTGGTTAAAAAAGTTGATGAATCGACTTCCACTTCTATCTCTGTTCCTCCCATACCTTCCAATAAACCTCAAGATCCACGTCCTTCAGTTTCAAATACAGGAATTTCTTCTGATACGTCATTTTCTCCAACCACAAGAGACAAAACAATTATTCGTTCACGTCCTCAGTCACTGGATTCCTCTTCCAATAACAAAAACCTGCCCACTCGACCCAGAGCAGGATCCATGGAGGTTGATAGGTCTCCTCCGATTAAAGACAGTAAAGAAAAAAAATGTGGTTGTAAACTGAAGGGTTCTCCAGCCACTTCACCTACCAGTTCTTAAAAATGGCCACCTTGATACAATGGAACTGTCGAGGTTTATGTTCTAATCTGGAAGATATCAAAACGCTGATTGCTTCCTACCATCCTGTTTGTCTTTCTTTACAAGAAACATTTCTTAAATCTGCTGATACAGTCTCCATTCGGCAGTTTCCTTTGTACAGAAATGACAGGGTGTGTTATGGTCGAGTACATGGAGGGGTGGCACTGTTGGTTGATCAACATGTGCCCACCCTGTCTTTGTCACTCAACACACCCTTGGAGGCCGTAGCCATTCGTGTTTCCTTGGGTCATACCATCACTATTTGTTCTCTGTACCTTTCTCCTGGAGAGACATACAATCAATCAGAACTTGATGCTCTCGTTGAACAGTTGCCATCTCCATTTCTAATCCTGGGGGATTTTAATGGACACCATCCCCTCTGGGGAAGTGCTATTATTGATGGGAGGGGTCGATCTGCAGAGCGGATGCTCTCTGATCACAATCTTTCTCTTTTCAATACTGTTTCTTCCACTTACTTTCATGCACCTAGTCAGTCCTTTACCGCTATTGATCTCTCAGTTTGCTCCCCTTCATTATTCTCCCATTTTTCATGGAGGGTTGAAAGTAATCCACTAGGCAGTGATCATTTTCCAATCCTTTTGAGAGAGACTGGCCGTGGTCAATGCCACTCTATCCGCGTGCCCCAGTTGAAGCTAGATCAGGCAGACTGGTCCACTTTCACTGCTCTTGCAGAACTTGATCCTGCCATCGTAAATCATCCATCAATAGACGACTGTGTGACAGCGGTAACTGACTGTATTATACATGCAGCTGCTCAGTGTATTCCTAAAACCTCGACACGTTTTCCACGATATCCTCGTCCATGGTGGAATCATGCTTGCCACTTTACACGGAAGGCTCAAAAACGGGCCTGGGATACTTTTTGTAGATATCCCACACTTTTAAACCTGGTTGCTTTCCAACTGGCCCGTGCACATGCTAGGTGGGTAAGACATCAAAGCCAGAAGGAATCTTGGATTAAGTTCACAACCAGCATATCTTCTACCACCAGTTCCAAGATTATATGGGACAGGATTCGAAAGGTTAATGGGCACTACAATTCTGTTCCCCTCTCGATCTTACTCTCTGATGGTCAGGAGGTGACTGATGTCTGGAACATTGCTAACACTCTAGGTGAAAGCTTTTGCCAGGTATCCAGGACTTCTGCATGTTCCTCCACCTTCCTGGCCATCAAGACTCGGGCAGAGCGATCACCTCTTTCCTTTCAAACTAACTGTTTCTTTGACTATAATAGTCCCTTTACCCTGGTGGAACTAAAAATGGCTCTTCATCGGTCTGCCAGTACGTCTGTTGGACCTGATGATATTCATTATGACATGCTGCACCATCTATCTCCTGCTTCTCTTGATGTCCTTCTGATTGTCTTCAACCGGATTTGGCAGGAGAATGCTTTTCCTGATGCCTGGTGCAAGGCTATTATTTTACCCTTCTCTAAACCAGGGAAAGACCCGAAGATTCCTTCAAACTATCGTCCAGTTGCTTTGACGAGCTGTCTCTGTAAGACCTTAGAAAGGATGGTTAATGCTCGTCTTGTTTGGTTCCTTGAATCAAACAACTTCCTCTTGCCCACCCAGTGTGGGTTCCGTCGACAGCACTCTACCACAGACCACCTAATTCGTCTTGAAACATCTATCAGAGAAGCCTTTCTCAACCGCCAACATCTTGTATCAATATTCTTTGACGTAGAGAAGGCTTACGACACAACATGGAGGTATGGCATTTTGCAAGACCTCCATACATATGGGTTACGTGGCCATCTACCCATGTTTATTAAAAATTTTTTAATGGACAGGAGATTTCAAGTTCGTGTGGGTTCAACACTTTCCTGTTCTTTTGTACAGGAACTTGGAGTGCCTCAAGGCTGTGTATTGAGTGTCACACTCTTCAGTGTAAAGATAAATGCCATCACTGAACAACTCTCTCTCACTGTTGTGAATGGGCTGTATGTTGACGACTTTCACATCTCATGTCAGTCGTCAAACATGAGATATTTTGAGTGGCAACTACAAACTGCCCTCAGTCGTGTATGGAAGTGGACTCTGGCAAATGGCTTTAATTTCTCTCTCTCCAAAACTGTATGCATGCACTTTTGCCATCGACGAGGTATTTACCCTGATCCCGAACTTCATATCAGTGAAGTTTTGCTGCCAGTGGTCCTGGAGACAAAGTTCTTGGAGCTTATCTTTGATCATAAACTGACCTTTATACCACATTTAAAGCAGCTTCGGGTCAAATGCACAAGAGCACTGAACATTCTCCGTGTCCTCTCTTCTACCAGTTGGGGGGCAGATCGCTGTTCAATGTTAAAGATATATCGTGCTCTTATTAGATCGAAACTCGACTATGGATCAATGGTCTATGGCTCTGCCAGACCCCCGACCTTAAAGATGCTGGATCCCATTCATCACCAAGGACTTCGACTCTGCACTGGGGCTTTCCATACCTCTCCAGTTCAAAGCATATGCATTGAATCTCATGAACCTTCTCTACACTTTCGCCGTTTGCAACTATCTTTACAATATACTGTGAAACTTCGTTCCTTACCAAAGCATCCCACCTGGGAATGTGTTTTCCTTCCTCGGTGGGCAGTACTTTTTCAGAACAGACGATCTGTCATTGCTCCGTTTGGCCTTCGCATCCAGGCTCAATTAGATGAATTGTGTCTGTCCTTGGATAACATTGCAGATTCCACAGGTCAGCCCATCTTACCATGGCTTATTACAGCTCCCAAATGTGACCTTTCTTTCAGTCACCTAAAAAAGGCAGATACTCCAGATTGGAAGTGCCGTCTTTTATTCAATGAGTATTTTTCAAACAATCATTCAGTTCCCATTTATACAGATGGTTCCAAATTAGGTAATTCAGTGGGCTTTGCTATGGGTCAGTAGTTGTGCACAGAATCCCCTCTACAGCTTCTGTGTTAACTGCTGTACTGTATGCCATATCTCTTGCCCTGGATCATGTTGCAGCTGAGCAGTACTCCAACTGCACTATTTATACTGATTCGCTTAGTTCTATACTTGCCTTGGAATCACTACACGTTAGCTCACATCCTATTCTTGCTGATATTCGAAACCGACTGGCCCATTTCTCATTAGCAGCTACTTCAATTCAGTTTTTCTGGATATTAGGCCATGTTGGTATTCACGGGATCAAGCTTGCACACATGGCAGCTAAATATGTCTGCTTCAGCACTTTCACCCCTATGCCTTTTCCGTACATGGAGTATGGTGTTGTCTTCAAGGCTCGGCTCCGTGCCAGCTGGCAGTCCACTTGGAGTGAGCAACGCAACAACAAACTTTTTCAAATCAAACCCAATATTGGAATTTGGCCATCCAGCTTCTGTTAAGTTTGGAAGGAGGAAGTTGTTCTCACTAGGCTACGCATTGGTCACAGTTTTTTAACTCATCATTTTCTTTTATCTGGAACTGATGCACCAATGTGTAGTTTTTGTAACACTCAAATCACTATCAGCCATGTTTTACTTTCTTGCCATCGTTACAATTCTCAACGACGGCAATATTTTAAATATATTTTTTTCCCAGGGTCAGTCTGTAACATTGGACAGAGTTATTGGTGATGGTGACTCTGTCCACCTTGATAACGTTTTTAATTTTTTAATGGCCATTAATCTTTTTCATCATATTTAAGGGTTGCATATTTATTCATTACACCTTTTTAATTGTGGCTCCTTTCTTACAGTTTTAATCTCTCTCATTCGATTTGACATTGGACAATGGCCAGAACAATAAATAACTCGACACCAGGACTGGAAAGGCCAACTTCAGGTGATTAACGCTACTGTTTGAAGTACTCGTTAGTTGTCCTGGCGAGTTGTTTTTATACTTTTGCTGCATATCGTTTCACACATTTACTACTTTACTTTTTAGTACTGGCCCATTGACTCATAACCTTGAACCAGGACTGGAAAGACCAACTTGAAGTGACTGACGGTGGTTTTTATTCTTACCTGTTAGTCTTCCTGGCAGGTTATGATCATTACCATTCTGCTACAGGTAGTTTTTTTACATCTCTGTTAACTGGATGTTAACATTGGTTTTTGAACCATTTTCTGTTTTAATTGCTATTTTGCTTTTATCTTCAATTACTTTTACAAATTTTACTCCATTTACTTGACTTTTATCTTTTTACTGAACATTTGGCTACTCATTATTACGATTTTGCCGAGTGTCTTTTGAAACTTTTATTTTTTTACATTTTGATAATAGCTGCTATGACACATAACCCAGGAACCAGGACTGGAAAGGCCAACTTCAGGTGATTGACAGAGGTTCTTGAATTTACCTGTTAGTCTTCCTGGCGAGTTATGATCATTACCATTTTGCTAGAGTAAATAGTTTATAACTTTGAAGTCTGGATGTCACCATTGGTTTTTACACCATTTTCTGTTTTAATTGCTGTTTTGTTTTTACCTTCATTTACTTTTACAAATTTTACTCCATTTACTTGACTTTTATCTTTTTACTGGACATTTGGCTACTCATTGTTGCGATTTTGCTCTGTGTCTTTTAAAACTTCTATTCTTTTACATTTTGATACTGGTTGCTATGACACATAACCCGGAACCAGGACTGGAAAGACCAACTTCAGGTGACTGACGGTGAGTCTTGAATTTACCCGTTAGTCTTCCTGGCGGGTTATGATCATTACCTTTTTGCTAGAGTAAATACCTTACAACTTCTTATACTCTGCCTTCTATCTTAATGTTGTAGACTAGGTGTCAACATTGGTTTTATACTTTTTTGTTTTACCTTCATTTCCATTTATGTCTTTTACTAGATTTTTTTTTTATTTTACTTTTTTACTGGATGTCTGGCGCAGATAGCCTCGTTGCTTTGTGCCATAACACCCTAAATCAATCAATCAATCAATTTATACTGACTTGCTTAGTTCTCTTCTGGCCCTGCAATCACTTCACATTAGTTCACACCCTGTTCTTGCTGATGTTAAAAACTGAGTTGCCCATTTCTCTTTAAAATCTACTTCTATTCAGTTTTACTGGATACTGAGCCACGTTGGTATTTGCAGGAATGAGCTTGCTGACACCACACCTAAATCATCTTCTCCGGCACTTTCACTGATGTGCTTGTTCCATACATGGACTATGGGTCCTGTATTTAAGGCTTGGCTCCGTGCTAGTTGGCAGTCAACTTGGAGTGAGCAATGTGAAAATAAGTTTTTCTGAATAAAATTCTATACTGGACTTTGACCATCTTGCTGGTATGAATTTATTTTATCTAGACTACGCATTGGTCACAGTTGTTTAACTCATCATTTTATTTTATCTGGGACTGATGCAACAATGTGTTGTCTGTGTAACAGTCAGGTCACAATGAGCTACATTTTACTCCCTTTCCATTGTTATGACTCTCAAAAAATGGCACCATTTTAAATGTTCTGTCCTAAGTTTTATCCGTAACATTAGACAGTGTTATTGGTGATGGTGACACTGTTCACCTTGGAAATGTTTTTAGTTTTTTAAAGGCTATTGATCTTTTTAATGCTATTTAAGCTGTTGTTTTTAATTTATACATTAATCTTTTTTTAATGTGATTCCATTTTAAGAATCAAAGTACATCTAGTTCAATTTGAAAGTAGAAAATAGCTGTAATGTCAAAGAAGTCAAAACCAGGACTAGGAAGGCCAACTTCAGGTGACTAACACTGTTGCTTGAACTACTCATTAGTCATCCTGGTGAGCTGTTATTATAATTTTGCTAGACGTCTTTTACAACCTTTTTATTACTTTCCTTTTTGAATATGGCCATAATATCGAATAACTCAGAATCAGGACTGGAAAGTCCAACTGTGTTTTTTGTACTTACCTGTTAGTCCTGGCAAGTTATGATAATTGCAATTATGCTACAGAAAGTCCTTTACAACTTATATTACTGTAGTCTTTCTCTTACCACTGAAGACTGGATGTAAAAATTTGTTTTGATGCTATTTGTCTTTTTCTAAACTGTTTTGTTTTATCTTAATTTCCTTCTTTTGAATTTACTAATTTTACTTTAATTTAAATTTTTAACAGATGTTTGGTGTAGATAGCCCAGTTGCTTTGCATCATAAAACACCAAGCCCACCAACATGTAATTTGGACACTTCTTTATTGTAACATTGTTTGATATGAAGCTTTAGTAATACTACTTTTTATATTTTATTTCTATATTTACTCTGAATTATAAGAAAAATTAATCATATTTGTGAAAACTGTTGTTCAGGTTTAAGTATTCTAGTTTGTTACAGTTTCTGTTGTATGCAAGTAATTGTACATGTTAATGTAATGTATAGTGATAAAAAAATCTGTATTTTGTAAGATAGTTATAAAAGGAACAGTCCATTGTTTAATTTTGACTTCTTATCAAGTTTAAGTGATGCAAAATAGACAGCTTTAGTTAGTAAACTTTAAAGGTTAAGCACATTGTAATATGACAAATAAGCCTTCTTTTGAACATGAAAAATCTGTATTTTTATTTAGGAACTGGCTAATAACAAGTTTTCAACCTAAAATAAAAATAATAATATAATTAATGTTAACTATGATAAGCTCAGTTATCACATTGTAATATGTTTGATAAAGCTTGCTTATTCTCTTTTTCAGATCAGTGCTTTACAGAGTACAAGTGAATGAGCTGGATATATCTCTTTTTCCTGTGCCCCTGCCACCAAAAAGTAGAATTAAGGAAGTAAGAAAGCAAACTGATAAAGACAATTAGATTTTTATTGTGTTCAGCATCTCATCACTTTAATTCCTCGTTTTACAAACTTAATACAAAATTGTACAAGGACTAGACTATAGAGTAGGTAGCTAATGAACATTATTTTTCACTGACTTTTGAGCTACTTTTGTGTGAGTGAATGATGACATAAATCATGATCAGTAAGTAATTGTGTGAGATTTTATTTCTTTTGGAGATATAAACTTCATTGGAAGCTTTCATACTTCTAGGTAGCACTTGCATGCATTTCTTTCAGTGGAATTTCGTCCATACATAAAACCTCAGTTCAGATTTCTCAGAACAACTGTTATACTTCTTCAGAAGACAATATTCTGTCATGTGTAGTAAAGGGTACCTGGGTTCAAAGAGTTATTCCATATTCTGTCCAAAACTTTCTATCATGAATGGTTAAGAATACCTTGGTTGAAAGAGTCATTCCATTATCTGTATAAACTTTCTGTTTTGTATAGTAAAGAATACTTGGATTGAAAGAGTCATCCCATTATCTGTATAAACTTTCTGTCATGTATAGTAAAGAATACTTGGGTTGAAAGAGTCAATCCATATTCTGTCTAAAACGTTCTGTCATGTATGTCAAAAAACACCTGGGTTAAAAGAGTTATTCCATATTCTGTCATGTGTAGTAAAGAATACCTGGGTTGAAAGAATCATTCCGTATTCTGTCTAAAACTTTCTGTCATGTATAGTAAAGAACACCTGGGTTGAAAGAGTTATTCCACATTCTTTCTATAACTTTCTGTCATGTTTGATAAAGGATACCTGGGTTGAAAGAGTTACTCCATATTCTGTCTAAAACTTTCAACTGTGTGGTAAAGAACACCCGGGTTGAAAGAGTTATTCCATATTCTGCAAAGGAATGTGATTATGGTGCATTTTCCAACTCCCCTGTAGTCATATAAAATCTATAAGCAAGAGAGTACTTAATCCAGGTCTTTGTTTTTGGACATTTGTGATGAATTTCTTGTTTCTTGTGCACTGACTAGAGCCCTTAGCCTGCAACATTTTTGGCTGTATTGAGTCAAGTTGGAAATCAATTTATCCTGTGTGGTTATTCCTGGAACACTTATATTTTACTAGTTCTCTCATTCATCACCCTTATGGGTTAAGTTCAATAGCTTATTAGGATGGCATGCATTTAATTTTTCATCAGAAAGGTGTAATTTTTATTGTGTCTTGCCTCATTTGATTCAACATATTACCATGTCTCTCATGACTTTGGAAGAGATTATCAAAACTAGAACATGCTCAACTTCACACACCCTTATCACTCATTACTTTGGACTTGTTTTGGTACCATATATTTTTTTTCTGAGGTTATCTGCATTTTTATCCAACTTTAACATTTTGGGGCAGTTTTACCTACTTTATTTATTAAATATCTAGCTTTGATTAGCTCCTTCCAAACAGGGGCAGTCTTAAACTATTCACCTACTTCTTCCACAGTAAGCTTAAGTAGTTGGATATGTTTTTCTTGTTAAATTGGCCCGGTATGGGTAAGTGTGTTAAAGCATGCAACACATAATCTGAGAGTCATAGGTTCGCATCCCCATCACACCAAACATGCTCGCCCTTTCAGCCGTGGGGGTGTTATAATGTGACAGTCAATCTCACTATTTGTTGGTAAAAGAGTAGCCCAAGAGTTGGTGGTGGGTGGTGATGACTAGCTGCCTTCCCTCTAGTCTTACAATACTAAATTAAGGAATGGCTAGCTCAGATAGCCCTCCAGCAGCTTTGTGCGAAATTAAAAACAAACAGACAAACATTCTTGTTAAATGTCTTATGTTCTCATATTTGTGGGACAGGTACTTTTGCACATTTCTTCTTCTGGACCATCAATTTGATTTTCTTCTCAGTTTTCTTTCTTCCCTTTTCATTTACATGAGTTGATAGATGATCATATCTGCAATGATAGCTGGTTTCCTACTTCCTTTCCCTTTATTGGGTTATTTTTCTTTCCCGAATCTGATCTTCAGTGGTTGGATATGTGGTTTAATCAGTAGGAGGCTTCACAATTATAATCTTCAGGTGAAAAGTCTTATTCCTTCACACCTTGGCATTTCTGTGTACTTTAATTCTCTCTCTTAATTTTATCCAGTTTTGAATAACCATTTTGATTGTTTATTGGTACTGGTTTCTATCAGTTGCAAAGAGAACGTTCATTTCTGTTCTTTTTGGGGCAGACAGTGGACCTCCCTTTTTGAACTTGCACACTTAACATAAACCTCCTGGAGGGTTGTGTTTTAGGTATTTTTGTGCTCCCTGCTAATTAACTTTCTAGTCCCAACACATTTTTTTACAAGGAGAGACCTCTCTATCCTCCAAGTTTTTTATATCTCTGCCTCTTGTGGGGTACTTCTCCATGTGAAATTTTGAATTTTTTATCCACTCTCAGGTAATTCCCTCTTTTGTTTTTGGCCTTAAGTTTATCACTCCCTTGCCATAACTGTTTATATGTTCTGACAGGATTACATCCAGTTAATAATGTTAGTTTTTTATCCAGGATGATTGTTTATGCTCTTTTGGCATGATGGTTTCCTTTGTTCTGGATCATATTTATTAACCTAAATTTTCATGGCTTATGTTGTATATTCCTTTTAACTTTTCCATTTCTTACCATCTTCCATATTTCTTCTCTGCCAGTTCCAGATGACCCTGTTAGTCTAGCACTTGCTTTGGATTCCTTTATTGATTTCATGATTTTGTTCTATTGAATTAATTTCCCGTGTCCTTCCTTACTCCACTGCTTTTCTGTAATTATTTACCTTCCTCCCTGACCTTTGGGTTGGATTTTGACTCGATTGGGCTTTTATTCCTTGTATCCTTTTTTCTGTCATCAATTCCTCCAATTATGTAGCTTCACTTTTCCCTTAACATCGAACCTGATGTCTGTTGGAGGTACTTTTTCTGTTGAACACTGAGACTAAACTTCACGAGTTCGTCTCCCATTTTTTACTTTAATTATCTGTTTTTTTCCTTATTGGGGTATCATCATCTACTTGTTGCTATTTTTCACTCTTTCATGAGACTGTGATTAGGTAAGCTACTTTTTAGTATGTACACCTTTTATTTTCCAGGGTCATGTCCCTCTTTTTTTTTTTCTTCTGAATCTCACTCTATGATGAATGATACCTGTCCAGGCATACTTAAACTAGTCAAAGCCACTAGTTTTTATGGCCACTAAATGCACACTGCTGAGAAGGGGTGTTCTATAATATTTCTTGTAGGTTTATCCTTATGATAAGTTTGTTTCCTTAGTTTGGCTATCCTGGATCGTACTCACCTTGGGTCTACATAGATTTAGAAGAAGGGGATAGCTCCCATCCTTGCCATGACTTGTATTAAATAAATTGGCATGGTCTGCTTTTCAAAGTACAGTTTTGTGATGCCTCATTGCACCTTTTTTGGTGATGTTGTTCCTCTGTACTCTTCACTGTTCTTTCTCTCTTTTTCTTGTTTTCGAGTTTGAAAGTTCTTCAGAGTTCTTGCCACTTTCCTGTTTAAAGCTGCTGGGGTGGTGAAATGTGGAGGCTTCATCCTGAATGTGTTAATGAAAAACAAATAATATATGTACATAAGTAATAATAAAACCATTCAGTTGGGAGTAAGCCAGTGATGTTCTGCTGATGTAAATTACAAGATATCCACCACTATGTAATATTGGAGTGTGTCCTAAAAATTCATCTCTACAGTTAGGATTCCTTCCCCTAACCCTGCATGAATGTCAGTTCTCAGTGACATTGTTTTGGATTTAGAGCTGAACCAACCAACATAAGTCTTCACACATGTGTTAAAAATGTCTCTATTTTCTTGCTCTTAATACTCTTGTTCCTTCATCCATTAATGGTTACTATTGTTCTTCCACTTGCTCTATTCTTCAGTGTTCTTATTATTTCAAGGATACTGCTGCTGTGTTTGGGGTTGGCATGATCCTCTTTTGTACCACCACATGGATGTTAGCTCCCATTAGCTGGGATTTTGATGTAGCTGACTTACCATTGCACCCTAGCCACTTTACACCTGGAGACACATCCATTTACTCTCAAATATATGAATGTATTAGTGTAATTTGGGTGATTATTCAGCCTTAGTTCTTTATCTGTTGGATATACTACACCTTACTTATGCTTAAATTTGTAAAACCTTTGTCCACTATAAGTGAAGAGTATACCTGTTACAGAAGTAGTGTGGTCCTCACATTTGTGATCTTCTCTTTAGGAGTGTTCTTTCCTTTTCTTGCATCAGTACCTCCACTTATTCAGTGTAGAATTTTAGCAAGTTATATGAGAATAGGTAATGCACTACATCAGCAATTTAATTTTTCATTTACTAAAAATGAGTTTCTGAGAGGAACTTACCTCCCCCTTCCCGTGTGAATTTTTGTACGTGGTGAGGGGACCTTTAAGGGAAGGTTCTTTTCTTTAATTTTACATTCTCTGAGATCTAAACATACACCCACGTGTTTGTAGTGTGTGGCAACCTGTGTAGGAGAGGAGAGGATCCTGGTGGTTGAAGGGTCTAACCCTAACACACCACTTTGGCCTTGAATTCCTGTAGACATGCAGCCTTGGGGTGGCTCTCTTGGCTCACTCGATTGATCCACTTTTGCTAGGCTCAACCAAGTACCAGTTGGATGTTTTGAACAGGTCTTGTGGACATTGTATCTGATGTTGATGTTTGCTGCAGTGTTCTTGTTTGACATTGTAGTGCATACCCTCATAGCCTCCATGGTGGGTGGGCTCAGTGGGCACTGAAATTTTCCTTTCTTTATTATGGATACTCCAATTAAAAATCTTAATAAAATAGTGAAAAATAGTCTACAGGTAAACAACCACACCTTGAAGATTATGAGCAGCAATCCTCACCATTTGTTCAGCCTGTTGTATCTCATTTTCTTATATTGCATTCACTTTCAGACAAACCTTTAGGGCAAATGTCTCCGTTTTTCATTCAGAAGGGACTAGATGGACTTGCTGGCTCTCCACAGTCAGTAAAAAAGCTTCGATCTGGTGACATTGGTGGAAACATCCACATCTCAACACAGTGAACTCTTGCATTCAAAGGCATTTGGAGACATACCTATTAAGATTATACCTCATTCTACTTTGAATTCATCACAAGGAGTTATTGTTGAGAGGGATTTGAAGAACATCCCAAAGTCAGAGATTCTCGCTGGTTTCTCCACTCAAGGAGTTTCTGCAGTGAGGCATGTATCCACTTGCAAAGATGGAATTATGGTGCTGACCAATGTCATCATTCTCTTATTTACATCACCATGTCTGCCTTCCACCATCAAGGTCGGTTATATTAGTTGCAGAGTTGCCATACTTTCCAAACCCTTTCCGATTTTTCCAATTTCAGTGGTTCAGTCACTTGAAGACATCATGTTGTGGTCCCTTGATGTGTGTTCATTGAAGTGGCAAGGACTATGATGCTTACGAGTGTGAAACATACCCTCATTGCATCTGTTGCAATGGCTCTCACCCATCCTACTTTTGTTCTTCCTCTAAATTGCTGGAAGAAAGAGAGGTGCAGTGTTTTAAAATGATTTATAACATTACTTACACTGAGGCTCGAAAATTGCTGTCTACCACCTCATCTTGGACATATGCTGCTGCACTTTGTTACACAACTACAGTGGGAGTGCAGACAGATAACTCTGTGCCTCCAAAAGAATCGTTCTGAAAACAAATGAAATGCATTTTCACCTCGGTTAAAAAAATTGATGAATCTGCTTAATCACCTATCTATGTCCCTTACATATATTCCAACAAACTGCAAGACTCGCATACTTTGATTCCAGGTGTAGGTATTTCCTTGGATACATCTTCTTTTCCCACCCTGAGATGCAAAAAAATAACTTGTTTACATCCTCAGTCACTGGAATCCCCTTTCAACAGCAAAGACCTGCTCATTCAATCCAGGGCAGGATCCAGGGAGGTCAGTAGACCTATCCTTAATAAGGAGAGGAAGAAGAAAAAAAGACCTGGTCATAAACAGAAGGGTTCTCCACCCAATTTGCCTACACATAAAATGGCCACCCTGGTATAATGGAATTGTCGAGGATTATGTTTTAATCTGGATGAAATCAAAAATCTGTTTGCTTTTTACCATCCTGTATGTCTTTCCTCACAGGAAATATTTCTAAAACCTGCTGATACAGTCACCTTTTCAGTGGTTTTCTTTGTATGGAAATGACAGGCTGTGTGGTGGACGAGTGCATGGAGGGGTGGTACTGATGGTTAATGAGCATGTGCCTACCCTGTCTTTGTCACTCAACATACCCTTGGAGGCCATAGCCATCCGAGTTTCCATGGGTCATTCTATCACTGTTTGTTCTCTCTACCTGTTGCTTGGAGAGACATATGATCCATCAGACCTTGATGCTCTCATTGAACAGTCGCTATCCCCCTTTTTCATCCTGGGGGAGGTTAATGGACATCATCCCCTCTGGAGAAGTGGTGATATTGATAGTAGGGGTTACTCTGTAGAGCACACGCTCTCTGATTACAACCTTTCTCTTTTTAATACTGGTTCTTCTACTTTTTTCCATGCACCTAGTCAGTCTTTTACTGCTATTGATCTCTCAGTTTGCTTCCATTCCTTATTCTCTCATTTCTCCTGGAGAGTTGACAATAATCCATGAGGCAGTGATCATTTTCCTATAATCTTAAGAGAGGCTGGCCATGGTTGATGCCACCTGACCCTGTGACCTGATGGAAGCTGGATCAGGCAAACTGGCCCTTTTTCACTGCTCTTGCAGAAATTGATCCTGCCATCATCTGTAAGCCATCAATAGACGTTTGTATAAAGCAGAAACGAACTGTATAAAACAAGCAGCTGCTCAATGTATTCCTAAAGCCTCGACATGTTTCCACCATAATCTTGTCCATGGTGGAATCCTGCCTGCCACATTGCACATAAGGCTCAAAAATGAGCCTGGGATACTTTCT
This sequence comes from Carcinoscorpius rotundicauda, assembly GCA_011833715.1. Classification (NCBI taxonomy): domain Eukaryota; kingdom Metazoa; phylum Arthropoda; class Merostomata; order Xiphosura; family Limulidae; genus Carcinoscorpius; species Carcinoscorpius rotundicauda. The sequence continues at coordinate 114,753,099 of CM022391.1, read as the reverse complement.
GTCGATATTCCACACTCTTGAATTGCATCACTTTCCAGTGGGCCCGTGTACATGCTCAGTGAGTAATATGTCAAAGGAATCTTGGATTAAGTTTACAACCGGCATATCTTTTACCACCAGTTCTAAAGTCATATGGGACAAGATTTGAAAGATCAGTGGGCAGTATAATTCTGTCCCCCTCTTGATCTTGCTTTCTGATGGCCAGGAAGTAGCTGATACCCAGAGCATCGCTGATACTCTAGGTGAACAATTACGTCTTTCTTTTCAAGCTGATTGTCTCTATGACTATAATCTTTCCTTCATACTGGTGGAACTGAAACTGTCCCTTCATCAGTCCGGCAGTACATCGGTTGGACCTGATACTGTACACTATGACATGCTGCGCCATCTACCTCATGCTTCTCTTGCTATAATTCTGACTGTTTTTAACAGTATCAGGCAGGAGAATGTTTTTCCTGATGCCTGGTGCCAGGCTATTGTCCTACCTTTCTCTAAACTTGGGAAGGATCCCAAGATTCTTTCAAACTACCATCCAATTGCTTTGACAAGCTGTCTCTGTAAGACCTGAGAAAGGATAGTTAATGCTTGTTTTGTTTGGTATTTCAAATGAAATAGCTTCTTCTTGCCCACCCAGTGTGAGTTCTGATGACAGCACTTCACTGTAGAACACCTGATTCAACTTGAAACTTTAATTAGAGAAGCCTTTCTCAAACAACATCTTGTATCAATATTCATTGACATTGAGAAGGCTTATGATACAACATTTAGGTTTGGTATTTTGCAAGACCTCCATATGTATGGGTTACATGGCCATTTGCCCATTTTTATTAAAAAAAATTTTATGGATAGGATATTCCATCTCTTGTGGGTTCAACATTTTCCTGTTCTTTTCTACAGGAACTTGGAGTACTTTAGGGCTGTGTTTTGAGTGTCATACTTTTGAGTATTAAATTAATGCCATCACTGAACAACTCCCTCTCACTGTTGCAAACTGGCTCTGTGTCGATGACTTTCACATATCATGTCAGTAGTTGAACATGAGGTATACTGAGTGGCAACTGGAGATTGACCTCAGTTGTTTATGGAAGTGGACCACAGCAAACAGCTTTAACTTCTTTCTCTTTGAATCAGTTTGCATGCACTTTTGCTGCTAATGAGATATTCACCCTGATCCTGAACTCTGTATCAGTGAAGTCGTGCTGCCTATGGGCCCTGAGACAATGCTTTTGGGGCTTATCTTTGATTGTAAGCTGACCTTTATGCCACATATCAAGCAGCTACAGGTCAAATAAACAAAAGCACTGAACCCCTTCTGTGTCCTCTCTTCCACCACTTGAGTAGTGGATCGATGCTCTATGCTAAAGATATATCGTGCTCTTATTTGATCAAAACTCGAATATGGATCTCTGGTCTGATCTGCCAGACCATCAGCCTTAAAGATGCTAGAACCTATTCATCATCAAGGACTTCAGCTCTGCACTGGGGCTTTCTGCACTTCCCCAGCTCAGAGCTTATACATATAGTTTTATGAACATTCTTTGTACCAACTGTCTGTACTATATGCTTTGAAACTTTGTTCCTTACCAAAGCATCCCACTTGGGGTTGTGTTTTCCTTTCTCGGTGGAGCATACTTTTTCAGAACAGACAGTCTGCCATTGCTTCTTTTGGCCTTCATATCCAGGTGCAGTTGGATGAATTGGGTCTGTTCATGGATAACATTGCTGTATCCACTGGTCAACACATTCCTCCATGGCTTCATACAATCCCCTGTGTTTAAGTTATCTGAGAAAAGTAGATACTCCTGATTGCAAATACAGTCTGCTATTTGCTGAACATCTTTCAAACCACCCTTTCATTCCTATTTATACAGATGGTTCAAAATCATGTGACTGTGTTCACTCTGCTGTGGTTTGTTGTGGTTCGGGGTTGCATGCAGAATACCCTATTCAGCTTCTGTGTTTACTGCTGAAATGTACGCCATTTCTCTTGCCCTGGATCACATAAAAGCTAAGCTGTACTTGCACTGCACTATTTAAACTGACTTGCTTAGTAGTTTACTGAACCTGCAATTGCTTCTTGTTAGTTTACATCCTGTTCTCGCTGATATTCAAAACCGAGTCGTCCATTTCTCTTTAACATCTACTTCTATCCAGTTTTTCTGGATACCAGGCCACGTTGATACTCGTGGGAATAAGCTTGCAGATAGAGCAGCTAAATCTAATTGCTCTGGCACTATCACCGCTGTGCCTGTTCCATACATGGACTAAAGTCCTTATTCAAGGCTTGGCTCCATCCAAGCTGGCAATTGACTTGGAGTGAGCAATGTAAAAACAAGCTTTTCCAAATAAAACCATATATTGGACTTTGGCTGTCTTGCTTCCTTAAGGATCAGAAAGAGGAAGTTGTTCTAATTGGACAAAGCATTGGTCAAAGTTTTTAACTCATTGTTTTCTTTTATTTGGAAGTGATGCACCAGTGTTTAGTTTGTGTAACACTCAGATCACTAAAAGCCACATTTCACTTTCTTATCATTGTTATGGCTATCAACTATGGCATCATTTCAAACATGTTCTGTCCCAAGGTTTGTCCATAATGTTAGAAGGTGTAATTGGTGATGGTGACAATGTCCACCTTGGAAATGTTTTTAGTTTTTTAAAGGCCAATAATCTTTACAATGCCATTTAAGTTTTGTAATTTATACCTTACACCTTTTTAATGTGGCTCTCTTAAAAATCATAATTCATCTAATTTGATTTGAAATTAGAAACTGGCCGTATCATTAAGTAACTTGAAACCAAGACTGGAAAGGCAAACTTTTAAGTGACTAGAACTGCTAATTGAACTACCCATTAGTCATCGTGGCGAGTTGTTATTATAATTTTGCTACATTTCTTTTAAAACCTTTTTATGACTTTCCTTTTTCAAAATGGCCATAACATCAAATAATTCAGAACCAGGACTGGAAAAGCCAACTTCAGGTAATTGGAAATGGTTTTTCTACTTACCTGTTAGTCTTCCTGGTGAGTTATGATAATTACAGTTATGCTAAAGAAAGTCCTTTACAACTTGAATTACTTTGGGTTTTCTCTTAGTGTTGTAGACAAGATGTAAAAATGTTTGTGTTTTAATTTTGTTTTGTTTTACCTTAATTTCCTTTTATAAATTATACTTAATTTACTTTTAACTTTTTACCAGATTTTTGGTGTAGATATTCTAGCTGCTTTGCACCATAAAACACAAAATCAACCAACCACACTTCCCACCCTTCCTCTCCACTGAAATCTGGAGCTTCCATTTTTTACCTAAACTCATGTAGTCACATGTGTTTGTTGGTGGAGAGTTGCCACATGATAACTTGCATACTAGACACACTGGAAACAGTCAGTTATAGATGGTGGGAGAATTAACACAATTTTTTTTTTTTTTGCATACGAAGGGTGGCAATGAATGAGAATAGCTATTTATGTGAGATAAGTACCTATAAGAAAAACATTTTTTTAGCATACAAAATTATAACTTTTATAAAATTATCAAGTAAAAACCTGCATGCAACGAAAATAAAGTTTAATTTCATTATTACAAAATAATGAGATTTGACATGTGTATCTTCTTTTGTCCAACTTTTTGAACTGAAGAGGACACATTAAAGTGTAAAACTGTTTGATATAAACTTGTTGACAAGTGGTAAATATAAACTTTACTTCAGATAACTTCAAATGGAATTCTATATTTATCTACTATGTGCAGGTATTATTTAAAATAGAAGTGTAAAGTTAATTTTTATATAAAACAGGTTTCAGTTAGTTCCACTCACATGATAGCTTTAACGTATGATCTAATAGTCTACACTTGGGGTGAAGGAAAGAAAGGACAACTTGGACATGGCACTCTAGAACCATGGTTAGATAAACCAAAGTGTGTAGAATTACTACTGCAGAAGAACATCACCAAGTAAGTATTGTTATCTGATTTAAAGAGCAAATAAGTTTATTATCAAGTAACATTTATACCCTAAAGCAGTGGTTCCCAACCTTTTTTATGCCCCGCACCCCAAAAAAATTTTAATATGTTCTCACACCCCTTACAGTAACTATTTTTTTAAGAATAAAGGTGAAGGTGGCCAAAACAAAATTTTATACTTAGTTTTTAATGATATATAAACAAAAATGGAACATTTGGAAAAGAAAAATATTACAACAAACAAAAAGTTGCATAAACTCTACATGGCCTACAAAAAAATACGTTTTCATCCATTCATGAGATGAAAATTCTTTGAATTTGAAATGTTCAAATGTTCATAAGCCAATTTAAATTTAATGACTCTTTTGTTTGTTGTTTCTGTTTATTTCGTACAAGTTTCACTTTGTTGCTGACAGCAATCTGCAAGTCTGCCTGTGCACTCAATCAATTTCTAGATTTTGTCTTGATTGACAAAAGGGCACTAAATTCAAACTCGCATAAGTATGTTGTTGCAAATGGGATGAGCACATTTAATGCTTTTTCACAAAGTCTTGGAAACATGTTCATTGCTGAACACCAATATTGTTCGAAAGCTTTGCTTTCAAACTGCATTTCAAGAACTCGATTTGTGCGCTGTTCAATAAGATCTTTCTTCAGTTCTTTCACATCTGATATATTTTCCAAATTGAAGGAGTAGGGATTCATAATCCATTCTTCAGAAGTTTCCAGTTCTCCTCCAAAATATCCATCAAATGACTTTGATAGTATTTCAAAATGGTCCACAATTTCTTCACACACACATGAATTAGGGAATCATCCTCACCTTCCATTTTTTCAAGTGATGGAAAATTTTGAAGATTCCCTTTTTTAACTCACCAACACCAAAGATGTAACTTTTCTTTGAAAGCATTTAAATTTTTACAGCATTTCAATATGTTTATGTTTTTCCCTTGATGAGATACACTCAAGTCATTCATATGAGTGAAAATATCACTCAAATGAACAAGTATTTAGTTGAATTCTTGTGATTCTATTTCTCTGAGAAGATCATAGTCACGTTCCTTCAGAAAAGTTTTGAATTCTTCTTGCAGTTCAAAGAAGCCCATTAAAACTCTCCCACGTGACAGCCATTGGACTTCTGTGAGGAAAAGCAAAACTGAATGCTCACTTCTTTACAAAATCTTTACAAAGTGACTTGAAAAGGCATGACCTCTAATCCATTTGATGGTCTTCTCAGAAGTGTCAAGGACCTTTTCCAACTTTGGAGGCAATGTTTTGATGCCAAAGCATGTCGATGAAGAAAACAGTGAGTACCTTGCAAGTGCGGAATCTCTTGTTTCATCAGTGCAAAAAATCCTGATTTATTTCCTAGCATAGCACACAGAACCAATAATTAATAATTTGGATATCTAAATCATATTTCACAAAGAAGTCCTTCACACACTGGAAGACATCTTTCCCTTTTGTTGTTGTTTTCAGATCTTTACAAACAGGAAATCTTCCATTATGGCACCATCATGACATACTTCACTAGTGCGATGAGTTGACAGCAATTTGCAACATCAGTTGTTTCATCCAATTTGAGAGAGATTTCCAAGGGACTAGCTTTGATATCTGCGATAACTTGGTCCAAAATGTCTAAACTCAAATCACCAGTTCGGTTTTTGAATAACATTATTTGATGATGGCACTAATGTAAGTTTGTTAGAGGCTTCTTTTTCCAGAACAATTGTTTTCATTTCTAATGCACACGGCTTTATCACCTCTTCTGCGATTGTATAGGGCTTCTTTGATTTGGCTACTTTATACACCACTTTGCATGAAGCCATCAGCAGTAGTTTGTCAGCAGATATGAAATTTAATTTTGGAAGGGTTGCTCAAGAATCAAAGCAGGTCCTTCTACTTTTCAACAATTCAGCATCATGGCCTGCAACAGCTGCTCCACCATGTCGGTTGTTTAAGTGTTCCTGCAGCTTAGATGGTTTCAAATTTCCATTTGAAAGGATAGTGTCACAAAGCATGCACTGGAATTTTTGCAGATCCTCAGTTGTTCTGATGCAAGTGAAATCAAACTTCACATAATCATCATTCCATTTCCTTTTCTTTGACGTAATGAAGTTTATTTACATGAACACAGAATCAACAATGCACTGACTACCATAGCATCACACATGGGTTTATATACTCTGCAAAACTTTCTAGAACATTTTTTAATATGCATCACACGTCATCAATTTATTCTGGATACTTCTGGAAGTTTCTCGAGTCACAATCACGTAAATACATAACATAAATAAATAATAGACACATTAAGATGACATCCCTGAATGCAACCTAATTAGTTGTGCCGGGTATTTAGGTCACGTTTACATTTCGTGTGTTGTTTGTTTACAATTGTACATTAAGATTTCAGTCTGCGCTGGTGACGATAGAAATGATAGTTTATCGTAACAAGGTAAAAAGCTACGTCTGTAACAAGAAAAATAAGAAATAAAAATCAAATGTAATTTTGGAATATGTAGGACAGTACCCTTAATATAAACAAAAAAAAACTTGTATTACATTTACCATAAAGTAACCATTATAACCTGAAGTGTCGTCTTCTAAAGTACAAGGAGAATATTATAAGTTTATCATGAAATAAGAATTATAACCTAAAGAACAAATTTATTGTTGTAAATTGATTACAAAGTGAACATAAACTGAAGTCTGGTCTACTAAAGTACAAGGTGAATGTTACAAGTTTGTTATGAAGTAATAATTATAACATAAAGAATGAGTCTGTTCTTATAAATTTATTACACAGTAAACATTATAAACTGATGTTTGTTCTACTAAAGTACAAGGTGAATATTATAAGTTTATTGTGAACTAAGAATTATAACCTAAAGAAGAAGTTTATTGTGATAGTAAGTCATGAAAGAACCATTATAAATTGAAGTATGGGCTACTAAAGTACAAGTTTATTATTATTGCAAGTTATGAAGCAGTCATTATAAACTGAAGTTTGGACTATTAAAGTAAAAGTTTGTTGTTATAAGCATATAATAAAGGAATCATTATAAACTGAATTATGGCTACTAAAGTACATGTTTATTGTTATAAGGATATTATGAAGTAATCATTATAAAGTGAAGTTTGGGCTACTAAAGTACAATTTTATTGTTATAGTAAGTTGTGAAGGAACAATTATAAATGGAAGTATAGGCTACTGAAGTACATGTTTATTGATGTAAGCATATAATGAGGGTATCTTTACAAAGTGAAGTTTGGCATACTAAAGTACAAGCTTATTATTATAGTTAGTTATGAAGCATTCATTATGAACTGATGTTTTGGCTACTAAACTGCAAGTTTATTGTTATAGTAAGTTATAAATGAATCATTATAAACCGACTCATGGCTACCAATGTACATGTTTGTTATTATAAGCAGATTGTGAAGTAACCATTATAAAGTGAAGTATGGGCTAGCAAGCTACAAGTTTACTTTTATAAGCATATGATGAGGGAATCATTATAAAATGAAGTTTTTGCTGCTAAAGTACAAGTTTATAATAAGTTACGAAGGAACCATTATGAATTGAAGTATAGGCTACTGATGTACAAGTTTATTGTTTTAAGCATATAATGAAGAATCATTATAAAGTAAATAATGGCTACTAAGGTACTAGTTTATTGTTATAGTAAGCTATGAAGGAACCATTATAAATTTAAGTATGTGCTAGTAAAGTACAAGTTTGTTGTTGTAGTAAGTTATGAAGGAATCATAATAACTGAAGTGTGTGTTATTAAAGAACAAGCTTATTGTTGTAAGTACAAAATGAAGGAACCTTTGGGCTACTGAAGTACAAGTTTATTGGTACAGTAAGTAATGAAGGAATTATTATAAACACTGAAGTTTGTTTTACTAAATTACTATTTTATTGTTATGAGTATACAATGAAGGAACCACTGTAAACTCAAGTATGGGGTACTAAGGTACTAGTTTATTGTTATAGTACATTGAAGGAACCATTGGAAACTGAATTATTGCTACTAAAGTACAAGTTTATTTTAAGTTATGAAGGAAATATTGTAAATAGAATTATGGGCTGGTAAAGTACAAGTTTATTGTTATAAATATACAATGAAGGAACCATTATAAACTGAATTATGGCTACTGAAGTACAAGTTTATTGTTATAAGCATATTATGAAGGAACCATTATAAAGTTAAGTATGGGCTAGTAAAGTATAAGTTTATTGTTTTAAAGATATAATGAAGGAACTGTTATAAACTGAAGTTTGAGTTACTAAAGTAAATGTTTATTGCTATTGTAAGTTGTGAAGGAATCATTATAAACTGAAATTTGTGGCATTAAGGTAGCTTTCCATTCTTTTTTATTAATTTTTTCATGAAAGTATTGGTATTCAAATACAAGTATTATTTTAGAAGTGTATGTATAAAATAATATTGGATTTTTTTATTCCGTTACCAGGGTGTGTGCTGGTGATGGCTTCAGTGTATTTTCTAGCGACAATGGCATAGTTATGACCTGTGGAGATGGTAGCCAAGGGTGTCTTGGTTATGGGGACTGGAATAGCTCTAATAAACCAAAACTTGTGGAGAAACTTTTGAGGCTAGTTCATTGTAGTAGATATGTTTTAGGACTGTGAATATACAGCATTAAATATTACTTTTTTCTGTATGCATATTTTCTCATTCCTTTTTATAGCAGAGTTGCTTATTAGTTTAAGAGTTTTCTACACATTTGTAGTTATATTTTCTTTATCTACCAGAATGTAAAAATTGAAATAAATACTTTAATTTGGTTTATTTATATCGTTTCATTGATACTGGTGTATTTATATTTCAGTGTTGATGCTTTGAGGGTAAGTTGTGGGCCCCATCATGTGGTGGTGATAGGTGGAGAAGGAGATGCATATGCTTGGGGATGTGGAAGTCTGGGACGACTTGGAACTGGTAGTGAAGAAGATTGGTATGTGTGACTTTTAGGTTTATATCACTGAAGCTAGTATAGGTTAAGATAGCAAAGTGTTTGTTTATATTTTTATTATATAGTTACAGTTATCCATTACATATTTTTACCACTACTGACCTTTATTTGTACCACATGATATATACATCTTTCACTATTTTTAGCTGTTTCCCAACCGTGGTTCACCTCCCTGAAAATATAACTGTCACGAAAGCATATTGTGGTTCAGATGGAACAATGTTCTTGACTGATACAGGGATGGTGCTGGCCTGTGGTTCAAATGAATATAATAAATTAGGACTGAGTGAAAGAAGAATGTTTATTATGCAAGTTAAGCAACTGATGGTCAAAGTAAGTTGTTACAGATCAGTGAGGTTTACATTTATGGATAAAATTTAACAATGAATGTTGTCTAACATGTGTTGTAAATATTTAATAAATAAAAATTTTATATTTGAATGACTTATAGAGGGTAAAAAGTTGTTTCTAGCAACATAAGAGTCCACACAGCTGCTACAGCAAGTTGTTTTCAGCGACATAACAGTTCTCACAGCTGTTACAAGTTGTTTTTGTGAACATAGCTATTTTCACAGCTGCAACAGCAAGTTGTTTCTATCAACATAACAGTCCTCTCAGCTGCTATACAAGCTGTTTCTAGCAACATAACAGTCCTCTCAGCTGCAATGTCAAGCTGTTTCTACCAATATAAAAAGTCCTCACAGCTGTTAAAACAATTTATTTGTGCCAACATAACTGTTTTCACAGCTGCTACAGCAGGTTGTTTCTACTAATTTAACAGTCCTCACAGTTGTTAGAGCAAGTTGTTTCTGCTGATATAAGAGTTCTCACAGCTGCTACAGCAGGTTATCTCTACCAACATAACAGTCCTCACAGCTGCTTCTGTAAGTTGTTTCTACTGATATAACAGTCTTCATAGCTACTACAAAAAGTTGTTTCTACTGGCTTAATAGTTCTCATAGCTGCTACAGCAAGTTGTTTCTACTGACTTAACAGTCCTTACAGGAGCAAAATGCTGTTTCTAACAGCATTATGCTAGTCATGGATGCTACAGCATGCTGATTTTAGCAATGTAATAAGGAAAAGGGGTTAGGATATATGATTATGCCATAAAATTGTGTAACATATAATTTAGTTTTGCCTTTAATGTATGTGTTGCTTAAAAACACTGGTAACAGTTCTTATTGCTAGACTAAATATGATAGAACTTTACTTTTTATATCTGGGTATCTAAAGTTGAAGTAACTATTTCTAGAGTGAGGTAGACAAATGGCTCATTCCTACCCGTGTGAATTGTTTGCGGACCAAGGTAGTATCTATTTCGATGGGTCCTACTCACACTGTTGTGCTGCTTGAACCAGGAAAGATAATAACTTTTGGGAATAACCAGAATGGTCAGCTAGGATGTGGACACACTCGAAACAGCTTAACTCCTATGCTTGTCAAAAGTATGGAGGACAAGTGTGTCATGGTAATTTTTTACTCATAACTATTCTCTTTTTTTACAGTTTATTCTTATTTTATAAATTAGTGTTTAATAGTTTAACTAGATGAATGTAATCTTATTAAGTATTTTAATCAGAATCTTACACCCATATATGTTTTGCAGTATAAAGGTATAAATTTACTGTACCTTTCACCAGAGTGATAATTAACAAGTAAATTAAATTTTGACATTTGGCTTTGAAATTATCAACACAAATTTTGAACTTGTGAGTTTTTATTTAATTGATATCTCTGTGGATGATGTGTTTGAATAAAGTATAGATATGTCTAATATAATTTTTATAAGATGAATGGATATGATTTTTGATTTAATAATATTATTGTAAAGATAAATTTATCTGTTTTTAACTACTTTGGAATGAAATGTAAACAGAATTACATGACAACTTTCTGTAAAACAGCCTAATGATGAAACATAGTGAATGGTAACTTCAAATCTGTGAAAACAACAAACTAAAATGTACTTTAGTTTCAAATATTCTTTATGTTTAAATGTAGATTATGGTACAAAACTTCTAGTTAAGACCTTAGGTTATTTGGGATCTTGAAATTACACTTACTGTGTGTATTTGTAATTATCACAAAGGTGACGCTTAACTACTGTTTATGTTTGTAATTATCACAAAGATTACACTTAACTACTGTGTGTGTTTGTAATTATCATGAGGATATAAATCATGATACCAGAAAACTTATAATTTTAATGCTTTTAGAATGACTGATACAAATCATCATATTAATTAAGTACTGGAAACTTAAATCATCATAAACATTCTTTCTACTGAATGTGCATGGGTAATTTTGGTGTAATGTTAAATATAACTTTAATCCTTGGCTATTGGTAGTATTTTAATTGGTATAAAGAATAAAACTTCCCAGTTCATATTTCACATCTTTCCAATTCTGAGTTTCTGTCCATAATTTACACATCTAATTGAATATAAAGATTGTAAATGTATTTAGTAAGCCATCAACTTGGGAAAATACAATTTACTGAGACAATATTAGTATCAGAGTTGACTAGAGTTAATGACTGTTCTTGACACCAGCTGTGATTCTGATGTATTTTACTGTCATAGGAATATTATAATGTATGTTAATGTGTTGATAATATATTAGTTTTGATTTTTAAGGATCCTTTTCTTTTTTGTTCAGTTTTAACAGAGTTAGAGACCTTTCACTTTTAAGTTTAACATGTTGTTTGGAGAATGTTTTTGACTGAAGATAATATAACTCCGAAAGATCAACAATTGTATTTAAAGCTACACTGTGTAACTTATTTAGTTTGACTGACATCTTCTTTATTACCAATTCTACTTCTTAGAAGCTGAAATTCTTAATGTATTTGCATGCACTTTTTGGATGTAATCAGTGCTTTGTTAAATGGATGCTGTATTTTAGGGCGCTGACTGCTGAATATTAATATCTTTCATTAACAAAGAAAATATTAGCACAAAATTTTAAACTTAAAAGTCCATTATCAACTAAAAGCTAATAACAAAGCATGGTCCATGAATTATTAAATAAAAGTACACATAATTATTCATAACTAGGGGATATTAGTAACAGACTTTCTAGTTGAAGCTCTAAGTTATTATAATAAAGAAGTGAATGACATGTTTTTCCAGATGGTACAATGTGGGAACACTTTTACTGTAGCTGGAACCATTGATAACACTGTCTATTTTTGGGGAGGACGCCACGTTTTTTCTTATCCTAGTATAGCAATGGAACTTGACAGACATTACCACCAAGATCCACTTATAGACAGCTTGCATACATTCCATTATAAAGAAATGAAAGGAATACCTGTCATCACTGACAACGATGCTTCAGAAACTTTTGTCTCAGAAATGAATAAAATTCGTAAGATATTTCGACTTATTATTATAATTTATATAGTTTTAGCTAAAGTATGTGGTTTAAGTTTAAAAATCCTTAAAATTAACTTTTGTTATGGTTATATAACTTAGAAACCTAGAGTATCGTCTGATATGAAAATAAGTAATATATTGTGGGTTATAATTAGATATGCTACATTAAAAGGTGTAATGTTAGGTCTTTTACAAAAGTACAATAAAGTGAAATCCTGCTTCATGCTATTTATTTTCTTTTGTATGGTATAGTATTTATGGAACTTGTACATTGTGCATGTTGGATCTATTCTTGTGCACTTTGGAACTGTAAATACTCAGATTAGTTTTATGGCATATTTTGTTGTTTTTCAAAACCCTTTTCATGAGAGTTCTATAAACAAGTCATGCACTGTATTTCAACAATTCACCATTTTGAAAATTATGATTCTTAGTTGATTTAAATAAAGCTGAGTTGTTACAATTAGAAAGTTAAAAAATATATAAAGAAAGGTTTTGTATTTACAGCATTAGAACTTTTAACAATTTTTTTCGGTGATTACTAGAACTAACTTGTTCATATTAAGTGTATAATATGAAAGTTAGTAGGGTATGAATCATGGTAGAAGGTATAACAATATATTTCAGTAAGTAAAGCCTTTAATCTTTCCATTATTAATAGGCTTAGCAAGGTTTTCAGTAAGAGGAGAGAATTTTGAGTATTTCAATAGCATTAAATTTAAATAATGACATCTTAATCATTTGAGAAATGGTATTTTGCCATGTATAAACTCTCAATGGCCAACATAAGTTGATAGTAAGGTATAGCACCTTACAAACTGTTTGGTCTTTTACAGAAAGGAAGTGAGTGTAAGTAACAGTCATAAAATAATCAATACCTGCATGCTAGTTTCATATTATGAATTTTAAAACTAAATCTCATAAGAGAAATAATCAGATATAAAAGTTAAATTGCATTTATATGAAAAGTCTGTTGAAAGGAAGGGTTGATTTTATTTATCAGGCCATCCCACGAGTAATGTCATTTGTATCAGTAAAATTAAAAGGAGATAAAAGAACTAAAAAATGCTTCAAAAGATTATCAGTACTACACTTATAAAAATAAGATTTTTTTGAGCCAAAACTGTATGAAGGCTATTTTTTAACTCACTCATAGAAGTAAACTGTTTATCATTCAAATGTTGCAAGCTTCTGAAAAGATGGTGGTCTTAAGGAGCAAGTTCAGGAGAATAAAGGGGATGGGGAAGTTTCTCCCAGCTAAGCTCTTCAATTTTTCTGGAAGTGATTTTAGCGATGTGAGGATGTGGATTGTCGTAGTGGAAAATAACTCTTTTCCAGTTCACCAAAGCAGGTCTCTTCTTTGTTTTTAGTGCAGTGTTCAGTCAATCCAATTGTTGACAGTATACCTCAGCAGTGATTGCCTGGTTTGGTTGTAACAACTAAAAGTGTGTTACACCACCTTTATCCCACCAAACACTAAGCAAAACCTTCCTAGGGTGTAAGTTTGCCTTTGTCTGTGGTGTAGCTAGTTGGTAGTACTTCATATTTTGATAGAGTACCTATTACTCATCTCCAATCACTAAACAGTTCAAAAATGAAGCTTGAAGTTCACAAGAGTGAAGATATATGCAGATGTCTAATTGTTCTCTCAGATTACCAGCTGACAACTTGTATGGTACCCATTTTTCCAAATTTGAAATTCTACCAAGTTGTTGCAAATGTTGATGGATGATGGAAGGTGATGAATTGAGTTTCTGGACCAATTCTTCAATAGTTACAGTGCAATCCTCCATAAGTGTTTCTAGAAATAGGTCATTATCAAACTCAACAGGACACCTAGTGCAAGCTGCATTTGTCAAACTGCAGTCACCAGTTCTAAACATACTGAATCACCTTTCTCACATTCAGAATGTCATTGCCTCTTGAATGCTTCGTGTAGCTTTGGTATTTTCCCTTTTCTGAACTTGTAAAGTATTATATACCTTATGTGCTCCTCTGACACTTCAGTGATGATTGGAGCTTCTTGAATAAATAAAACAAAAACTAGTATAGAAATGAACTGGCTTACACTTAATGCTATCAAGTCATCCATATAACTAATATGACTTTGAGAATAACTTAATGTAGCCAAGAAATATCCATTTAAACTTGACCTGTCCCAAAAAAAACTTGGCTGTCCTTGGACATCGAAAGTTGACCATTGCTTATATACTTATTGAATTACTATGTGCACAAACTTTTAATATAATAAACAGCTTACATATGCCATTTTTAGGAGCTTTATGAGGTGTTTATGAAATTTGCAGCATTTCATTCTTTGTTTGAAACTTCTTCATATATATCAACAGTTTCACTTGTGTAATCTAAAGGATATAGAAGTTGTTTACATGATACCCTGTTACATTTATGATATTCATAAAATGGTTTGATTTTGTTGTAGGTATATAAGCACATTATTTGTAAAGCAAAGCAATACTTATTTTATTGAAGAAGTTGAGAGCATTGTTGAGGTTACAGTGGAACCACTCTAAGCAGCCACCCCTCAGATTCAGTCACACCTTGAAAGCAGTCATTCAGTCACAGTCCCTTTTTGTTTATAAAATCCCTAATTATGTACAGTGGAACCCCTCTGATCAGGCCAGTTTGTCTCAGTCTCAAAGGTGGCTGCTTTAGAGGGGTTCCACTGTATATTTTGTTCTAGAAATATTAATGTAAAATATTAGCAGCACTCGAAAAATTGGTAGACTTAATTCATGATATTTACATTTGTTCCTTAGGTATATTCTGATGTTTGTTTGAGCTGCAACTTTCTTTACAAAAGAAACTATTTTACTTGTTTGAGTAAAAAGGAGGTATTTATGAGAATGGTGGAAACAAGCACCAAAGTTAAATTATATATCATATGCAGTTCAGTGTAAAAGAACAATTAAATTCATTTTTTGAAAAGTAGGAATTTAAATTTTTGTGGAATTTCACCTTTTCAAAAAAAACTTTTTCTTTGATATTTTTATGTGAAACCCAAAACCTTTTTGCACACATTATATTTAACAGTATCAGTTTAAATGTGTAATAAACTTTCTTTATTAACCTGAAGATGACTTAAGAATATCAAAACATTGGTTTGTACTTTATTTTAATTAAAGTACAGTTTTACTTCAAGTGGGTTTATCATAATCATCAAGAATCAATTTAAGTTTTACCATTAATTATTATTTTGTATACAGCTATAAATAGGGTATTTTACTTTAATCAGTTGTTAAACTAACATTAGAACGAAATTTAATTTTTCTCTTCATTAGGACAAGCCCAGAGGACTAAGGAAAATGCTACAGAACAAAGGGACATAATATTACAGCCTCAGGAGATCTTAGCGTAAGGAGAAAGTACTTTGTAGAGTTAAACATGCTTGAACATAAATGTTTCTCTGGCTTTTATTATATATGAACAAATTTATTTGTTGTAACTATATTACTCTGTTTGCACCTTTTTTCTGTAGATTTCCTACTTCATTTTCTTGTATTGTAACTATATTACACTTTTCTAGGCTCTATGCTTCAGAAGCTCAGGTAGCAAGGGGAGAAATCATCAGCCTGTCAGATCTGTATTGTTCTGGAACTCAGATTTTCTTAGCTGTGGACACTACTGTCCCTTTGCCTAGAGCTAACAAAAATAGAGGGAAAGGAAAAAAAGGGCAAGACAATGAAACAAACTATTTGAAGAATGTTAATAGTTCTGAAGATATTACTCTTAATTCTAATGTGAACTATCACAAAGTTATGTCAGTTACCTCAGATAGTTTAGGACCTGTGAGTATGATTCGTATTACATAATTGTAAATACTTTTTGTATTTAAACCCATTTTTATTTTATAAATAGTCATCCTAACTTTGAGTGCAGAGCTCTCTATTTTCACAAAAAAAGTCAAAACTGGAATAATAAACAAGCAAAATCTATATGTTGAGTGTTGAATCCTGCTGTTTGTTGTTTGATTCAATCAAACATAATTGTAATGACCAATAAGCTGGCAAATGGTGTGTATATTACTGTGTTGTCTCAACTGTCTGGATATGGATAGGTAAAATATGCATGTCACAACCTTGTTAAAGATTTACAAGATTATCAAGCTACTTTATTATCAATGTAGGTCAATAAAATTAGTTAATAAATGAAGTTTTAGTAGTATATAACTTTTAATATTTACAAGCATAATGCTAGTTCTTTTTCTTGAAAGGTTTTGAATTAATTGGTGTACAGATTCAAAGTTGCAATTACAGAGTCTAGCTCAACCAATTAAGGGATTATTATAATTTTGTTATAAAGTCAGTAAAATTATACTAGTTGTAGAACATTGTGCATGTTCTGAGTTAAATATCTGAAATAAGTAAACTTCTGTAAAATAATAACAACTTGAATAAAATTATGTTTCATCTACACACGAGACATTTATTAAATTTATTATTTTTATGCACATTTATTGTTATACTAGCAATTAAAATTTAAGAATTAGAAACTTGTTGGATTACTTAAAATATATAAGTGAAAAGAGCACAGGTATTGATGTGGGAACTTTGTTTATTACATAACTGAGTGCCTTAAGTAAAGCTATATGTTTGCTGGGTGATTTCTGTGCTGGATTTGTTGTCAGGTATAGAGAAACAGAAATTAACTGTTACAAGATGAAGTTGTGTGTTGAATTTAAATGTAAATTTTGTGTTACAAGAAAGTATAAAGCTGAAAATGTGTGATATTCATTTAGGAAGTGTTCTAGAGTTTATGTGAAGGAAGTTGGAAAAATATAGTAGGAACAAAAAAGATATTTGTAATCATAACATGAAAAACCAACTTTAATTTAGAGTAGTCAGAGTGTGAGAAGAGTGATTCTGTAAATTTACAAAAAAATCTTTACCAAAAATAATTAATTAAAAATCTAATTTATTGTTTAAAACAATGTGTAATGTTAACAAAAAGCTTGCCAAATTTGGGAAGATATACTAATATTATTAAAAGTCATAATACACATAGTTTTATGGTTACGTTGTGTTTGCAAGGCTGGTGAAAAATCAAAGTTTGTAAAGAGACGGTTAAATGGTGATAATAGAATTGCATTGTTGTATTGTTCTCACTACTTTGGACACTGTCTACTGGTGTGTGTTATGTTCTTACATGTTAATGTGGATCTATTCTTAACCTGTAGTTAACATATTGGTGTAAGTTTTTTTTATGTTCATAACTATCCTATTTAGATTTCAGCAAATAATTCTGTAGCTTAGTTTCTTTAGTTCACACTCGATTAATTTTAGTACCTTTTTTTGTCACTCAAAATATTTCTATCTTAGAGCTGTGATCTGTTAATTTCGTTTGACTATATCACTTGCTTTTTAACCATCTTATCTGCATTTAATTTGTTTGCTGAGAAGATAATGAAAATTCATGAATAATTACCACTGTGTATATTGTATAAATTTGACCAAATTTCACTTACTGGCACAAGATATTTTCAAGTGAGTCAGGAATGAGTGTGGTGTGCCTTTAATTTTTATATTACAATGTGTAAGAATGCTTGGTAATTGCAATGAAGGTTTTCAGTTTTTACTCTTCTACAGTGTGTATATGTAATTATTAAACAAATAGTAAACCTCTCTATATATATTTTGCTGGCTAAAATCTTAAGGCCAATGAACATAAAGAAAAAATATGCATTTTGCGTTGTTAGACTCAACCTATTATTTGAGTAGAGCTTCGAAAGATGAAAATGAGAAAAGAGAAAATAAAATTTTTTTAACAGTTTAATAGGGAAAATGTGAACACTATGAAAGTAGCCTAAATACTAGCTGTTCAAAAGTTTAGACCAAACCAAAATGAAGTCCTAAACAGGGTAGGAAATGCCCAACAAGAGGTCTCAGTAGTGAGTTGCATGGCCATCATTGCAAATAACTTCAAACATTTGTTTTGGTATGGTCAGTACAAGCATTTGCAAAAGGCTGCTAGAATGTTATTCCAAGTGGTGAATTAGGATTGATGTCCATTTGACTTTCCTTGCCATCCATCCCCAAACATTTTCAAAGGGGTTCAGTTTGGACGAACATGCTGGATGGTCCAAAAGAATCATGTTATTTGCCATGAAAAAGTCCTTTGTCCTGCAAGCATCATGGATTGCAGCATTTTCCTGCTGAAAGATCTAGTCATTTCCACACAAGCGAGGGCTTTCAGTCAATGAGGGTGCTGTCTCCAACATGCCAGTATAGCCAGGTCTTGTTTGATGCCCCTGTATAACCTGAAGCTCCATTTCTCCATGAAAGGAGAAAGCACTCCAGATCATGATGAAACCTTTTCCACTGTGTCGAGTAGAAAATCATGCCAGCAATGTTGGAAGCCATCTGGACCATTCAGATTAAATTTTTTCTCATCAGAGAACAAAACCTTCAATTGCTTTTCAACATCCCATGTTTGCCACTTCTCACCAAAGCTTAACAGAGCTGTTTCGTGATGTGGAAGGAGGCATGGCATTTGAAGAGTTTATGGTTTTTAAAGCTTTTTTCTTGAAGATGCCGTATTACTGTTTTTGAGCTGCATTCTGCATCCATAAGCGCTTTAATTTGGTTTGACAATTGGCTGGTGTCATGCTGGATAACCCGTGGAATCCACCTGCTCAACGCCAGTGACATTTTCTTTGGCCAACTACGTGAAATTCTCGTTCGGTATCCTTAAGGGTTTTTTAAGAAATTTGCAACAGCAGTTTTACTGTGCCCAATTTCACCAGCGATGCTTTTGCAGCTCAACAATTCTGTCATGTTCACACTCTGTCAACTGTTTAGCCTTTGCTGTGTTTTTACCCAGTCTAACATAGGAGATGTCAGTGGATGATGTTAACAATACTAATGTTTGGACATAAATGACTAAATTTTGTTACACATTTACCGATTAACGCTTTGTTTCAGAATGGTCTTAAAATTTGACCAGCTAGTATTTAGGCTAATTTCATAGTGTCCACATTTTCCCTATTAAATGCTAAAAAAGGTTTTTATTTTTATTTTCTATTTTCTTATTTTCATCTTTTGAAGCCCTACTCCAATAAGTGCTTGAGTCTAACAATGCAAAATGCATACTTTTCTTTATTTTCATTGGCCTTAATATTCTGACCAGCAGTGTGTATATTTATATATATCTATATATTTATATGAGTGTTGTTCCAATTTAGACACCTGCATGGTTGAAAGAAGAGCTGGCAGGTCCAGTGATTCCAGGCATGACTGGTTCTTCAGTTGCTGAACAAAAACATAAAGGTAAAGGTGGTTTAATGACATTCTTTACTGTGTTCCAAGTGTGGTATGTTTCTCTTTGGATGTTAACAATATATTTTGCAGTATCCAACTAAAATTTTTGTGTTTGATAACTCAAGATATTTAATAATTTTATAAAGTAGTATAAACAGACAAGATACATCATGCATATATTTAGTTTTACTATTCTAACAAATTATAATGCAAAATCATTGCTGATCACTCCTAAGTAACTCTATTTTTATGTGTCTCTATAGCATATGTTCTTTATATCCTTGAATAAATTAATATCTAGTATTATACACTGCAACATATACACAACTAAGGACTATATTCTTTATATCTTTGAACAAAGTAATATTCTGTCATATACAACATTTAGGTGTCATCAGAGTGAATCACAGAAACTACTTTGGTGTTACTAACTCTCACACAAATTCACAGCAATGACAGAAATACAGAAATTTTATGAGAGTGAATTACAGTAACAATTTTGTCAGTAAAGGACACACAAGTTCACAACAACATCTACGCTTAGATGCTATCAGAGTGAACTTCTACAGCAACTTTGACATCACTAAAGGTCACAAAAGTTCACAACAATGATAGAAACGCTGAAGTGACATAGAACTGAACCACTGCAACATTGTTGAAGTCATTACAGGTCACATAAGTTCATAACAACAACACATATACTGAGAAGTCATCAGAGCGGACCATTGCAACAACTCTGTCACTAACATTACACAAGAATAAAAACCACATTGAGATGTCATCAGGGTGAATAACATTAACCATTTATGATTTCAGAAAATGTTATATGATTAATCCTTATTTTTTTCTTTGTGCATTTTACTTACGATAAATATTGGATTTCAGATTTTTTAATTGTGAGTTTAAGGATGTTTCCTTAACTACTACACACGTGATTATACCAAAGCTATTTTCAAGTTGCATGTAAAATATATAACTTTCTCATCCCAATATTAGCTCATCAGTCTTTCCATGCTAATTCCATGTTTTGGATACACTGAATTCAGTTTGCTATCTTCAGATTAAAGCTTCTTACTGTAATGTGTATCTCAGTATAAAACGCCTATGTCATCTATTGAATGGCACTACAAAAACAATTTAAAAAAAATCAAATTTTTAGGTATTCAAGATTAAGACAATCAGAAAAATAAATGTGGCATGTGCAACAACTATTTTATCCTAAAGTACTATGCATGCAACATGAACACAACTTTACATGAAGGTTTGATTATATCTATCTTTTTAAATGTACTATTGAAAACTGGAGTTATTTTAAAATAAGTGTGGCATGTGCAACAACCATTTTAAATTAAAGCACTCTCCATACAAGATGAACACAACTTTACATGAAGGTTTGATTATATATTTATCTTTTTAATTTTTGTACTAGAAGCTATAGTTATTTTAAAATAATTTTTGCATGTGCAACAACTATTTTAATTCTACATACTCTCCTTAAAACATGAACACAACTTTAAATGAAAAAATAATAATAGCTTTATCTTTTTAAATGTATTACTAGAAACTGGAGTTATTTTAAAATAACTGTAGCATGTGCAACAACCATTTTAAATGAAAATGCTCTCCATACAATATGAACACAACTTTACATGAAGGTTTGATTATATCTTTTTAAATGCTCTACTAGAAACTGGAGTTATTTTGAAATAACTGTATCTGTGCAACAACCAATTTAACTTTAATTACTCTCCTCAAAACTTGAACACAACTTTAAATGAAGGATTAATAATAGCTTTATTTTTTTGAATGTGCTTGTAGAACTGGATTTATTTTAAGATAACTGTGGCATGTGCAGCAACCACTTTAAATGAAAGCACTTTCCATACAACATAAACACAACTTTACGTGAAGGTATGATTATATCCTTATGTTTTTAAATATAATAGTAGAAAGTGGAGTTATTTTAAAATAACTGTGGTATGTGCAACAACCATTGTAAATCAAATCACTTTCCATACAACAGGAACATATTTTTACTTTAAGGCTTTCTTATATCTTTATCATTTTAAATGTATTACTAGAAACTGGAGTTATTTTAAAATAACTGTGGAATGTGCAACAACCATTTTAACTTAAAATACTGTCTTCAGAACATTAACATAACTTTAAATGAATGTTTGATTGTATCTTTATATTTTTTAATGTACTATTAGAATATGGAAGTTGTTTTAAAATAACTGTGGCACATGCAACAACTGTTTTAAATTAAAGGACTGTCCATACAACATGAACACAATTTTTGTACTAGAAGCTCTAGTTATTTTAAAATAACTGTGGTATGTGCAACAACTATTTTAACTTTAATTACCCTCCTTAAAACATGAACACAACTTTAAATGAAAGATTTATAATAGCTTTATCTTTTTAAATGCACTACCAGAAACTGGAGTTATTTTGAAATAATTGTAGCATGTGCAACAACCAT
Source organism: Carcinoscorpius rotundicauda (assembly GCA_011833715.1). Lineage (NCBI taxonomy): Eukaryota > Metazoa > Arthropoda > Merostomata > Xiphosura > Limulidae > Carcinoscorpius > Carcinoscorpius rotundicauda. The sequence continues at coordinate 114,731,001 of CM022391.1, read as the reverse complement.
TTTAACTGAAAGGACTTTCCATACAACATGAACACAACTTTATATGAATATTTGATCATATCTTTATCATTTTAAATATACTAATAGAAACTGGAGTTATTTTAAAATAACTGTGGCATGTGCAACAACCATTTTAAGTAAAAAGTACCCTCCTTAAAACATGAACACATCTTTACATGAAGGTTTGATGATATCTTTATCCTTTTAAATGTACTTGTAGAACTGGATTTATTTTAAGGTAACTGTGGCATGTGCAATAACCATTGTAACTTAAAGTACTCTTTTTACAACTTTGAATGAAAGTTTGATTACATCTTTAATGTTTAAAATGTGCCTTTTAAATTTCTCTTGCCTTCATGTTACTACCCTTGTCTGATATTTCTCTTCCATACATCTGATGTCTAAAGATCTACTCAGAAATATTGAGGTTTTTTCTGCTTCATGTTCCTATCTCTTGACCTTCTTTTCATCCTTTACTTGCACCTCCTAATCCAATGTGACCTTCATCACCTGTAGTATCAGTGACTAATTGGTGGTAGCTTTGGGTCTTGTGGGGGATTGTTGGATTTTTTTACCTTGCTATCTTCCTCTTTTAGAAGAGCAATGGGTGGTAAAGGCTCTTTTAGAGGGACTCAATGTTTCCTTTACAATCTCTCATCGAATTTCTCCTCGTCCCATTTATTTTTCCTTCTTTAAATTCCTCAACTTGCCAGCATCTGTCAGAAGTGGTTCAGGACTTACTGCTTCAGTAAGCTATTGAAGAGTTTTACTCTCAGCTGTACTTGGTCCCCTGAAAGCCAGAGATTGTTACCTGGTTCTCGATTTATCTCAACTCAACTTCTTCATTGTGCTACCGCAGTTCACAACAGTGTCCTTCTTCACCCTGTGATGGATTTTTCATGGGATTATGAATGGTTAAAATGGATCTCACTAATGCCTATTTCTATATTCTGATAGCTCTTTGATCTCAGTTTTATTTTTGCCTTGTTGGTTTATCAGTTTTTGGCTCTCACTTTTAGATTTGCATTGGTTATATGTGTATTTCGTCATGTAGTTTGAGCCTTTGTTTGCCACATTTCTTACTCTGGGGTTGCACTTTCACCATTACATGGATGACTGACTACTGTTGGCTCATTCCCAGCAGGACTTTACTATACATAATCAACAGCTACTTTTTTTTGTGGCCAGAGTGGGGTGGTAGAACAAACTGGAGAACTTGATCCTTCAACTTATCCATTATTTGGTTCATTTGGGGGGTTTCTCTGATACCCACTTGATCAAGCTCTTCCTTCTCCTTTTCACTTCCAATCTGTAGAACACCTCATCTGCCAGACCCTCTTACTTACTGTTCAAGGGGTTTTATTGCTTTTCTTGATGTGTGCTTTGATGACTGCTTTGGTTCTCTTAAGTTACACCCACAGTACTTATTCTCCATGAGTAATGAAACCTAGCATGATATACTCTTTTTGCCCACATTTCACTTCTTCCTTCCCTAGAAGTCAATCTATAATGGTGGTTGAACAAAGTCCATACATCAGATGGGATACGAATACTTCCCCCATACCCAGATATGACTTTTTTTTCTAATGCTTCCTTTCAGGGTTGTGGGGGTCTCCTGGTTGTTATTTTGCAAACAAACTTGTCTTGCACTTCAATACTTTTGAGCTTCTGGAGGTTCACTAGGCATTCTTTCACTTCCTATCTTTCTTCCATTACTGTCTAATGATGATCCACTCAGAGAACTCTACAGTGGTAACTCATATTAACCACCAAGGGGGCACTAGGCTCAGAGATATTTATCTTTGAGCCTTATACATTCTCTTTTGGGCTCAGATACATCATATTCAACTACCAGCTAGTCATGTTCCAGATGACTTTAATCATGTAGCAGATTGTCTTTTCACATCCAGATCGTATATTTCCATTGGTATTCAGCAATCTTTGCCTGCTTTGGGGCCCACTCCAATTCGATGGACCTCAATGCTAAATTCCTTCTCCTTTTGTCTCCAGTCCTGCATCCTTGGGCTGAGGTGGTAGATGTATCAGTCAGAATTGGTCTCACAAATACCTTTATGTATACCCTCCTATCTGTTTATTATATTGAATGATTTCTCTGGTACACCCCACTCCATGTCAGGCTCTTCTGATACCCCCTATTGACTCACCCTTGATTTTTAAAGCTCTAATGTCTTCTTTTGTGGCCTCCTGTCCCTATTCATATTTTTTTTTTCACTTTTGTATCAACTTCCCCATCTAAATCTCCATGTGTTACAACTTCATGCCTGGATTTTTTCCAATCCTTAGTGAGGAGGTCCAGGTTTAGGAGTTGTGTCTCCTTTCTGTTACCTACTTCCATTTGTTCATCATCCATGGCATTTTACTAACATTATTGGAATGCCTTCCACTTTTGGTCAACTGCTAGTGGAGTTTCAGTCACCAGGCCTTCTTTGGCTTAAGTGACAGAATTTCTCATATGGCCTTTTACCCATGGATCTTCTGTCTCCTCAAGTTCTGGCTACAACACTGCTCTTTTTCATACTTTCTCTTTCTCCCTGTTATGCAAGTCTTTAATTTTTTATATGTTTCATATGGATTAAAAGGTCTCCACTTCTGGACTGGTATATTAATGTACTTTTTCATTCCTTGAGTGCCCAACCATTTTAACTCATTGCATCATGTTCCTTGTTTTGGCTATCCTTTAGCTCCTGTTTCTTTTTGCTTTTGGCCTGTGGACACTGCTGTTTTAATTTATTTGTACTAAACATTTCCCATATTCTTTTCCATCCCACTATACCTTCTCCTTTATCTGGATCATTCTTTTTGCCTAAGACATTAGCAGCTCCTTCTTTTCTTCTATTTCTGTACCTTCTGTTTCCCATCTTTAAACTCATCTTGATCCAGATAGATGCTCTATTCCAGTGGTTCCCAAACTTTTTCAGCTTGTTACCCAATTTAACATGCCACATTAAGCATGTTACCCTTTTCACATTGATATATATGGCTAAATTAAACTAGAGATATATTGCACTTTATTTATTTACAATTTATTTACACTGAATTACACTTTTAATTATTGTATTTGATCATTGTGCATTTCTAATGAATATTGCCAAAGATTTCAAGAATATCAATGGGATGGATGGAGTTGCATACTTGAAGCTAGTTTAGGAATTCTTTGAAAGTGCCAGCCTGGCATCGTTTGCAACATTCAAACGAGTCCTCTTTTTTGTTTTCATCCCCAGCACGGTTGAGAACCCCTTCTCGCACAGATACGTTGTTGAGAATGATACCAACAACTTCAAGGCTCTCTTGGACAGAGTTGGCGAGTCAGCTAGTTGTGAAATCCAAAAGGAATCTGTATTTTGGTTTTGGAATTTAACTTTCAAGGCTTCATTTGCTCGCATTGTGATCCACTCCTCTTTTGCAGGGAAATAATCATCATGAATGGCCTCATCAGGTACAGAAAAGGGATGAATGATTCACTGAAAACTGGCTGTTTTTAGGTCACTCTCTGGAAAGTAGTGCTGCATGCTGGTTTCAAGCCCCTTCAAATGGTCGCTCATCTCTTTGTTGATGGTCTGTGAAAGTGATCCAGTATCATAACTATTCTCCTTAACAAACTGGTCTAGGATGGGAAACTGAGCGATCACTCCTTTCTCCAAGCGTTGAATCCAGAGTCTCAGTTTTCCCAGAAATGCAGTCACAGTGTGATAGGCATCAATGACAGTCGTGTTTTGGCCCTGGAATTGCAGATTATTATCACTGTTCAGCTCTGCAAATATGTCAGCCAAGTAACAAAGTCGACCAAGCCACTCCTTATCAGTGAACTTGGTAGCAAAAGGAGATTCTTCTTGTTTCAGAAATTCCTGAAGAGCCATTCGGAGCTCAATGAACTCGACGTACAACCTTGCCTCGTATCAGCCAGCGAACATCGGTGTGGTAGAGCAGAATTTAATACTGCTCTCCCATTTCCTTGCACAGCTCCCTGAATACGCGCAAATTCACATCCCTGGACTTGATGAAATTGACGATTTTCAACACATCTTCAAACTCTAATTTCAGATTACCAGGCAGGCTTTTTGATCCAAGAGAGTACCGATGAATGATGCAATGATCTACCGAAATTTCTGGATTTACAGCTTGTATGAAGCCCACGATTACGACCCATCATCGACGGAGACCTAGATTAAAAAACAAAAACTATTATAGATTGCGTCAGTTAGTCATTCTTATTTATCTTTTGTGTTATAATTATATGGTTTTAATTTAATTTAAATTATTTTGGTACTTTAGTATTTCAGTACGACAGGTACGATACTTTTTTGTGAATTATGTATAAAATATTAGCTACACTACAGCTACTTGTACAATAAATAAAACTATATGACTATATGCCATGTAATAAATTGTATTTATACTAATCTAGACTTTACATAAACATCTCTCCCTAACTGTTGAATGCTGTTCCAATCCAATCCATTCGTAGTAAAGAAACTGTTGATGATATTGAAGATATCTTCTCCCTTCGTGGTTGTCAGCAGATGATGGACGTAACGAACGAACCCAAGGAGAACAGCACAACTGGCTACGTCACACGATTCATCAAATTGCAAGGAGAATTTGCTATATGAGTTTTCCTTGATCTCTGTTGTAATTTGGGACAGAATATCTTTTGCCATGGCATTGATTCGTCAGTGGATTGTGTTGTTTGACAGAGATATGACACTCAGTTTCTTCGCTTGATCCTCCCCACATACCTTGCTTACCATCTCATATGCACAAGGCATAATCAGATTCTCTGCAATGGTGTGGCATTTTTGTTGTTCGGCAACTTTATATGCAACAAAGTAAGATGCTTCGACTGCAGCTTGAAGCTTTTGGGCTTGAATTCCAGATGAATCGAACTGGATATTCTTCAGTGCTACAGCCCGGTGCTGAAAATAAGCCTGATTTTCATTTTGAAGATTTGAATGGCACTTCTGGAGGTGAGCTGAGAGTTTTGATGGCTTGAGGCTTTCATTTGTCAACACTTTGTGACATACTACACATCGTGGCCGATCCTCTCCACCAGAAGGTAAATTCACAAAGCCATAGCGAAGAAAGGCGTCAGAGTAGGTGCGCTTTCTAGACATTTTATTGTTTAATCTGCAGAAAAATAAAAACTGCATAAAAAAGTGTGAACAATGTGAACTTATTATTTATTTTTTCATGGCATTCTAGATAGCATTAAAAGAGCTTATTCAGCATAGGGATCATGTAATAGTAGGTAAATACTAACTATACTGCACAGGGCAGTACACATACATACCAGGTTTTGTCTACCTCGGCTGATACTCACATAGAAACTGACAGTGTGAAATAGAGGCAACCTCAGGCAGTGAGTGACGCGTACTGGACACGTCGATGAGTCATCAGGGCTACTGAGTGACTTGTGTTCTGAAGCATACTTGTCAAAATACTTTTAGATTACCACACACTTAGATACATATTTTTTTTCTTTTCTACTACTGTATATTAGTTTTTGATGTTTATTGTTATTTGGTTTGACTGTATTACATACTTAAAATAGGTTTAATTTATAACTTTACATACTAAGACTAAGTTAACATTAATCCTAATACCAGCTACCTCAATGTTTTCTTGATTTTCATAATTTTAACTTTTTTTCTGTCACCCCTCCATTACCCCTGATAAATTGTTAAATTACCCCCAGTTTGGGAACCACTGCTCTATTCTGTTAGGACTTTAAGGTGTTATGCTACTTGCATAGCTCATTCTGAGGTACACATAACCCTTTATTTATTCCTTTGTTGCCTTATCACTTCCACTACCACGAACTGGGTTATAGTTTGATCCATTTAGCTTACTCCTTTCTATGTTCTTTGTTTAATGTATCTTCTATCAAATTCATCATCTCACTGTTTGCATAGCTTCTTGCTTTTGTTAGCTTGTTGAAGAATTTCTCCAGGCGGGCATGTGGACCACACCCTGTACTTTTGTCTCTCTTTATATTCATCATGTTATGCAGAGTAAAGTGAAACTATAACTGGTTTATTAGCTTTATTTTTTTCCATTTTAAGGTTCCTTTTCTTTGTAATGCTTTCTCTCAGTGGGCATTGAAATCTTTTTTATTATTATTTTGAATCCTCCAAATAAAAATTTAAATAAAAGAGTGAGAAAACAGTATATAGGTTAAATGACCATGTCTTGAAGATTCTGAGCAGCTGTCTTCAACATCTGTAACATCTGTACCTCAATTTTTTATGCTACATCTTCTTTCAGACAATATTTTAGGGCAAATGGCTCCATTTTTCATTCAGAAGAGACTAGATCGACTTGCTTGTTTTTCGTAGTCAGTAAAGAAACTTCGCTCTGGTGACATATTGGTGGAAACATCCACATCTCAACACAGTCAACTCCTCTCTCATTCAAGGGAGATTGGGAATATGCTACTTAGAATTTGTCATGAGGAGTTATTGTTAATTTAATATGTTTACTTTAATTTTAACTTTTTTTACCAGATAGCCTAGTTGCTCTGTGCCATAAGACACCAAACCAGCCAAACAATTAATTATTGTTCTATAATAGTAGAGGGAACAAGCTGTGCCAGTATGTAATTGGTGTAGAGTAGTTACATGATTAACATATGTTCTGAAATGGTACAAAACTGATGATGTATACACATTAATACACTGTTGTGAAATTTGTTTTAGCAATGCTTATAGGACAGAACAGGATCATGATAGCTTTGGGTAAATAATTAGAAATATATTTTCAGAGTAAGAAAGTATTAACTTTTATAAAAAGTGTTGCTCTAACCATAGTAATTTAAATTTTCATTGAGGATTTACTATACTCAAATTAGGGCTTACATGCACTTCTAAGTTTAAACTATTTCATTTGCTGAATAGAATTCAGTGGGAACAGAAAAAAGCCATTTCCTCTGATTCAGCCAGTTGATGTTAATGTTCACAGAAATAGCACAGGTGCAGCTGCCAAAAGTAATGATACAAAGTAAGAAATTAAGTTTTATTTTAAAAATGTTATGCTATGTGAGTTAACCTGTTTTTTTTATAAAATTATCTTATGCATAATCGAACAAAGTACCAAAAATCTGATTACCAGTTTATAAGTCAGTGGTAGAAAGTATATTAAGTATAAATTAAACGTTGAAAAGGGTAAAACTTTTTTTTTATGGGCTCTTGTGTAAAAGCATAGATAAATAAATAAGAAACAATTAAAACATTAGTATTTTATAAATTACACAAAATGAATAAACTCTTCATGTTATAACACTCATCAAGGTGCCATCTTCAGGAGTGTAGATCACAGGAATATAACAGTCATGTGATCTCTTAATTTCAATGCCCTTTTGTCCTGTTATATAATCCATCCTTGTATAACACATTATTTTTATTGCATTTAATTATTTTCAATGATTCATGAATATTTCTGGTCATTTCTAGGGTGACCTAATAACATACTTTGTTTCAAATGAAATGTTGGGATAATTGTAAAACTTATTTTTTAATTTTTAACATTTGGCTTATTCCCATTAACTTTATTGTTTAGGTTCTCTTTTACCTTCCCTATTTTTACATTCACAAATTAATTTGTAAATATGTTTTATCCCTTATTAATATTCACTTTTTCTTAAATTTATTTAAAAACTGTTTACCTTACTTGCAGGCTTAAGTGTAGGATTAAAATTTTTTTATGTTAAAAACTTTGCAAGATAAACAAGTTACATTAGGTGAAAATAACTTTGATACTTTAGTCAAATAATTATTACAAATGTCTGTTATCTAAATTTCTTAATTGCTCCATCAATGATACCTCTGTTAAAAACCTTTATCAACTGCTATATGTTTCAGCAATAGCATTTTAGTATCTGATGTTTTTTTATTTTATGTACATAAACACACGAAGCTAATACTTTTGAAGCTCTTGTAGGTTTTAAAGGAGGTTAAGGATTAGATATGTCAACTAATTTTTTGTAATTTCTTGAATAGTACGTAAATTCTGAAGGAGAGAACTTGGCTAATGGTAATTGTCTGGTGAAAGCAGAGGATGAAATTTGTAATTATAGACCTATTGGTTTAATCTTTGGTGAGAAAAGAAGCTTTACAAAAGTCATTCAACAAAATTTGAAATTTAGTTGGATGGTCAGTGTAGTTTCCTTAACAGAAAATCTTGCCTTAATAATCTTTTGACATATTTAAAGAAGAATTTGGCTCTGTATTAGTGTATCTACATTTTCAGAAAGAATTTGACGTTACTTCTGTGAATTGTCTCATTGTATAGCAGCCAGATGGTGCTTATAAATGGAATTCACTCATCCTGGATTAATATTCCAAGTGGAGTACATTAGGGCTGTTTGTTAGAAACTTTGCTGTTTTGGATTTATATCATTTACATAGACAAAGAAATAGTCAGTAAATTTGCAATCATGGATATTGCTGACTGTGGCAGGATGCTGCTACTTTACAAACATTTAGGTAATTTAGTGAGTTAAAGAAGAAATGTAAGATTTCCTCTCATTTTAATACATGAAAGGTATTCATGTGGTTTATCAGAACTTAAGTTATAATTTTGATGGTATTAACCTTAATACTGTTTCTTGAAGAAAAGAATATTGGTGTTCTGGTTGATTGGTTTCTTAAGCCTTTTAAGCAGTGTACTGTAGCTAGTCGCAGGACAAATAGGATTTTAGTATGTATCTATAGACTTATTTATTACAAGTAAAAGAGTTCATAATTTTATTGTGTGTGTCATTTGCTGGACCACATTTTACTCATCTGTGTTTTATGTTGGATCCCTTACTTTAACAGTAACATTTAATTACTTAAAAAGGTTCAGAAGATAGCTGCAAGGATAATATAATAACTCGAAAGAGTTCAGAGGATAGCTACAAGGATAATATGTGGAAAAAAAAAGAGGTCATACAAGAATAAACTAAGATCTATAAAATCGTTATCTCTTGAAAAATGAAGAGTTATAGGGGAACTGATTGATGTACTTAACATTGTTTAGGAAATTGATAGTCTTTATGTATCATATTTTTTCATACTTAATGGTGAGAGTGGTAAGACGTGTATATCTTGATAGGGTAGAAGTCATCTTTACCTAGTTTTTATTTTCTAAGAGGATAGTTAGCTTTTGAAATGGGATGTCTTCAGATGTGACAGAAGAAGTGTATTTATGTGAGAGTTTTATAAATATTTGAATGATAATGGCTAGCTTTGTTTAGTCTACGGGAACAGATGGACTGGCAGGCCCCTTGTTGTCCTGAAATGTTATAACACTTGAGTCATGTTAACATATTACTTGGAGTTTTCTTAACTTCCAATGTTGTGTTTCTTGAATATTTTATGTAATTCTTGATCTGTTGTTTTATTCATTAGTGAACAGATGTTATTTTCTTTAAGTATACTGAGTTTTATTGAAACACAGCAATCATAAAAATTAATCTATTTCATATTAAAACAGATGAACTAAGTATGAAAAAATATTTAATTCTCTAAAAAGATGCAAAAATCTTTTATGATTTATAAACATAAAATTACATTTTGAAAGATGTTAAGAAGAAATAATTTATATCATGAAGTAAAGAGAGTGCCTAAGAATAGGTATTTTCCAGTGTGTTTTTTATACACTTAGATAATTTTAGGTACCTAACATGCAGTTATATGGGAAATTTGTGAGTATTTTTTATCATATTACAGTAGTAAGTTATCACCAAGTCGAACAAAGTCTGGCAGACATTCACATGAAGTGATCTTAAGATACGAAATACAGAGACTAGTTCTTGAGAAAAAACAGACTGAAAAAAAAGTGCAAGAACTAGAAAATTCTCTCTCCTATCAAATGATACACAAGACTGATTTTCCTACACAGGTAAAGTTTTATGTCTAACATACTATTACTGTCGTTTAACTAGTTCTAGTGAAGTTAAATGTATGTTAGTTGATGACATGCTGTATTATTTTATAAAACAAATTTATAACATTAGGTTGGTTTCATTAAGGAAATATTTATCTTTTTAGTAAGATTACAAATTGATATGACCACTAATTGTTGTGTAATGTGAAGTGGGTTGGCTTCATTGAGGAAATGGTTATATTGTGTAGTGAGATTATAAATTGATACGACCACTAATTTGAAGGGGTTGTTTCATTTAGGAAATGTTTACCTGTGAAGTAAGATTACAAATTGATATGACCACTAATTATTGTGTAATGGGAAGTTAGTTGGTTTCATTAAGGAAATATTTGTCTGTTGTTGTAAGATTACAAATTGATATGACAACTAATTGTTGTATAATGTAAAGTGGGTTTATTTCATTAAGGAAATACTCATTTGTTGTAGTAAACTTACAAATTGATTATTTGACTAATAAATATTTTTGCTATAATCATAACTACTGAATGTAATCACACTACTGGATTTTTATATTTTATTCAGTTTGTGCAACAAGTATTGAAAGTAGAAGCATTGTTATTCGATGTTAACATTATGTCTGTTTACACAAAAGCCACTGAAGGTATCTACATCATAATGAAATGTGTGTACCCTGTTTTTAAAGTATATAATTTCACCAGAAGCAACTTGCATCAACCACTGTGTTATCAGAGATGTAAACGTTATATAGAATATACTTAACACACATCTCATGTAGCAAAGCATTATTAAATGTATAGGCTTTGTATAGAATGTAAATTCATCCACACTATTGTCAGTTGTGGTATACATTATAAAGATCTTAAAAATGTATTCTTGCTCTTATTTCTTTTCATCAATGATAAAACTAAAAGTATGAGGTATTATTCTTATGTTGTAATGATTGTACTTGTCATAATAGATTTTGACCAAAGGGATAGAAAGAGCAGTATACTGAAAGTTTAAATTTAACAAAAATGTAATATTCCCTAAAGCTTAATAAATTAAAGCCTTTACTTCAAAGTACAGGAATTGAATAAGTAAATTATCTTTAAATTTTTACTCAGTTTTGTTTTGCATAGAATTAAATTATCAACAAATTAACATGAGAACTTTGTTCCAGATAGTATATGAATGAATTGTTTTATAATGTAAGTATTTGCATATGTTATTGTCTAGAATTTTATTTAACTTTCTGAAAATGTTTTATTGAAGTCGTATATTAAAATTTTGACATTGTTATACAGTTGTAGTCAGATGTTACACATTTTGTTTTATTATTGGATAGTATATATATTTACATCCAAAATTATATAACATGTTTTATGCTATAGGTACAAGAAGAACTACTGGAAAATGATGTAAGTAGAATCCGAAAGGAGTTAGAACACCAGAAGGTGGTTTTCAAGGATTATCAAGATCATATAAATAAGCTTGAGGTTAGGTGAAATTACACTAGAAATGAATGTAGTTGAACTTCTTACCTATTTAGTTTCAATACCAAAAGAGACAATGATGGATGTTACAGCACTTATCACAATTTTTTTTTAATTATGTTTTTTTCAGTGAAGAAAACTTTTAACAAAGGTCCAAAAAATTTGTATTTGTTACAAGTTACTGTAAATTTGTTTGAAACTTAATGAAACTTTGAATAACCTTTCTAATTTTTTTGTTTATGACATTTACTGATTAACAACTAATTTTCTGTTATATGAAACAGATTATATACCTGTAGTGGTTTGTCACTTTACAGTACATCTTGTTCACTCAAATGGTTATTGTGAGCTATCCTATAATATGTTTTAATGCAAACTGGATTTTTGGTTCCAAGATATTTTTTACAATATTTGTCTGTAAATGCTTTTTATATTAATGATACATTTATGACATATTCCTATGTAAATAAATCAAATAGAAGAAAGTAATTAATTTTACCACTGACATAATAATCACAAAAATCTCCTAATCTTTGTTCATCTTAAATTTAACACATTAAATGTGTTATAAGTAAGGACTATTTTGACTTGAGTGACTTTTCCTGTTCTTACTGTTTTAAACTTAAAATAAATATTCCTCTTTTTTATTTTTTATATAGGTTGAGTTTAATTTTACTGTAACTTAAATATCACAAAGTAAGACAGTGTAAGGGTCAAGTTTATATCAAAAATATTTGATGCAATTGTTGTAACATATTTTCATCATATGATAAATTTTTTATTATTAAGACTATATTTCAGTATACAGATAATCACTCCTTGTAATATCTTAGATTGTGTCAATATATCTTTTCACATCTTATAATTTTGATAACTTTGATAGAAGTAGAACAGAGTAATTTGATAATTTTATCTTACTATTTCTGAAGGAGCAGCTGAAGATTTTTGAGCATCAACAGAAATCCTTTGTAAAGAAACTTTTGTCAATCCCAGAAGTCAAGTCTAGTAACATATGTTGTATACAGTAGTGTTTGTTCATGGGTTGTGCTTAAATTAATGCTATTTCAGATTATCAACATAACTCCCATGTAAATAAGAGATGACTAATCTAAACTATGAAATGTAGTAAAGTAAGATATATACAATAGTGTTTGTTTGTGGGTCATGGAGACAGTATTGTTCATCTAACAGTACGTAACTTTCAGACTTTAGTATTTTATATAAAGTTTAGTATGTGTTATAGTGATCAGTGTAATTTCATAATCAAAATGTTCACAGCCAGACCAAATACTCAGTTAATTATGTAGATTATTATTATTAACATAAACTTTCTGAGTACTGTTACCACGAGTCTTGTCTGGAAAAGAATTTGCAGGATGTAATAGGTTAGCCTCACATTCTTTTAGTTTGTAAATCAATTCTGTGATTTAAACCCTTTATATGACTAAGGGTTAATCATACTTTTCTTAAGGTGAATTTGTCAATTAAATTTACAAGGTACTTCAGTGAGAAACTTTATACAGCCATAGGCAAATATTGATCTATTTACCTTAAAAAGGAAGACTTGTGTTTACCTAGTCAATAAATCTTAAAATTTCACCATAAGAACTCCTAAAGTATTCAGTTAAAACCATTTTAATAATGAGTGTATCAGTAAGTGTTGTTTGAAAGATAACAGAATTATTGTCATCAACTTTGTTTTTCACATATCGTAAAGAAAATAATGCATTGTGAAGCTTTTGTATGAAAGTAACTTTGTTTTATTTACATGTAGAACCAGAACACTGCAGTTTTTGTGTAAAAGTGACTAATTTGTTTTATTTGCAGAATATAAGTAGATTATACAGTTATTGTGTAAAACGGATTGTTTTATTCACATTATATAAATAGAATTATGTATTTTTTGTGAAAAAGTGACTAATTTGTTTTCTTTGTATAATATAAGTAGAATAATACAGTTTTTGTGTAAGTGTAAAAGTAACCAATTTGTTTTCTTCATATAATATAAGTAGAGTAATACAGTTTTTGTGTCAGTGTAAAAGTAACTAATTTCTTTTATTCACCCACTATAAGTAGAATAATGCAGTTTTTGTGTAAAAGTTACTAATTTGTTTTATCCACATAATATAAGTAGAATAATGCCTTTTTGTATAAAAGTAAGTTATTTGTTTTGTTCACATAATGTTAGTGGAATAATGCCATTTTTGTGTAAAAGTAACTAATTTCTTTTATTCACTCAATATAAGTAGTATAATACAGTTTTTGTGTAAAATGTAACTAATTTGTTTTATTCACATAATATAACTAGAATAATGTTGTTTTTATGTAAAATTAATTTTTTTATTTACATAGTATAAGTATTATTTGTTAATGGTATTTGCCCAATATCTTTTGTGTCAATTTTCAACTAGTAAGATTACTTACAACACACTTTTATAATACTTACAGTTATCCACACAATTTTTTTTTAATGCTGATATGATATTTGTAGTATATAGATTTTCATAAAAATTATTACTGGACTTTTAATATTTTCTGTTAGATTAAATAAAATATGATCGATATTATATTTGTAAAACAATGGCTTATATGGGAATAGAAAGCACTATGTAAAGGAGCAATCAAGGTTTCAACCTTCTTTGGTCATCGTCAGGTTTATAGTGCTTTCTTTACCCATACCAGCCATTTTTTTACACATATAATTTTCTCTACAAGTAGGCTTTTTCGTCATCACAGATTATACTTGACATTGCTCAACACAAATCACAACTAGTAGTCTTAATATTCACTTTAATATATTAGTTGTAAAAGAATGTAGTGCCTTAAATAAAAACAAGTATTGTCAAATTTTATCATGGGCATTAAGTATTAGAAGAAAACAATTGTGTGAAAATAGTTTATTCTCATTGTATTAACATTATTTTGTAACTGGACTACAATTTTCATGATGCCTAAAAATGTTACTGTTGATTTTAGTTACCATTTGTATTTATGAAACAAGCTTTGAAGAACTTTCACATCTTAAAAGATATAAAAATTCATAGAATATGAAATAAAAACGTGTAAAATCAGACATGTATTCTAATGTCTCTTAATTTATCATGGCCAGGATTCCAATTTTACCAATTAGGATGTTTCTCAACTCTCAGTCAATTCATAATTGTTTGTTGACCTGTAGACAAGAAACTTGCCAATTCCTGTCATTTCTTGTTGGTTTTTTTTTCTAACTTGGTTATTAACAAATATTTTTTATTTAATGTTTGACACCATTCTAGTCAAATAAAACCTGGATATTCTTACTGGAACTGTCAATGGAAGCATTGAAATGGCACTTTGAAAGTTTTGTACTAGCTACAAACAAATTTATATTCCAAAACATCCTTACCATTTACTGACATGTAGCTGTTCCTTGATCTTCACTTTCCTTATCTAAGTATTGGTCTCACTTGCTCCAGGTCTTCTATATCACATATAAATGATCTTTAATATAAATGACTCGTATTTGTAAGAATTTGAAGCTTCCCTTGAGTCTACTTTTTCTTGGATGGTAGAAAGGTTGGAAAGGGATTACTTAGTTTTTTTCTTTGACTTGATATTACTGGCTCAGGCTGGTATATTTACTGCTTTATTATCTAAATTGTACTCTCATTTGTCTGTTTTTATTCTTTGGCTTGCCATTGCCAGATAGTTGTTTATATTTAAATTCCGCAAACTAGATCTGATTTTAGATATGTGGGCTTCCAGTGTTGGCCTTCTGATTATTTTGAACATGACACAATTTCTTTTATTTGTTTGACCCTCATTCTAACTCTGAATTATTTTCCTTCCACCCACAATTTTGTTGGATACCCTTCAAGGGTCTCCACCTCAATTTCAAGAAGAATGAAGTCTTCAGCTGACTTCTAGCTCAGTCAGATTATTAGCTTCTGTTCTTTCTTTAGTTTTGTGGTTTATATCTTGTTGGGATTTATTGATCTTGCCTCATTGATTGTCTCTCTTGTGGCAACTTTGATCCACCATTCTACACTCAAACTTTCCCAAGCTCATCAGGGTTCAACTCCTGAAGTTGAGTTATGTGTGCCTCACAAGTAGTTTGCACTTATTTCACACAAATGTTCCAACAATATCTCGTGTTTTGACTTGGGTCTAGCTTCATACCCTATTATTTTATGTAAGATAAACTTATTTACTATGTTTCATTATTTTAAACATTGGAAAGTTTGGAAAAGGCTGGACAGCACTGAAGATTTAAAATCATAAAGAGCCTTTTTTTTCAAATGGCTTTTTCTTTTACTTAATTGGGACATTAAGATGGTATTACATGCTTTGTCTTGACCTCTATTTGAGCCTTTAGTATCATGTACCATGTATTACATTTTCCTTAAGAAGTATTTTTATTCCTGCTGGCATGAAATTGTCATAGGTCAAAGTTATTTACACTACACATGCACAGGACTCTCTCATTTCACATTAGTCCTGCTATATTGTGGTAGACCCTTTCTTCCTAAGTCTCTGCCAACCAGGAAAAGGAATAAACCCTTCTCATCAATTCTTTTTTTTTTTTGCCAGCTATTATAACCTCTATGACCAGTTGAACACTACTGATCAGTTGTTATGTCTGGTCAGAGCGCTGAGGTGGTGTGTGGATCACACTAACTTTTCTTGAGGTGATGGTATTTGGTACTTTACTCTTTATTCATTGGAACCCTTCAGTTTGCCAAGGTTTATCCCTAATTCCCTTGATGAGGTGAATTCACAAATATCATTGCTGCTTATCCTGGACTTTCTTTGCATACAGGGAACTTTATGAGAGTTGCATCTCATCCAATATGTTACATTTCTCTCTTTCACTGACTATCTCAATTACATGAGGGACATCATATGGTCTGGTATTTGGCCTTCTGTCAAATATTATTCTCTCATGTTCTTAACATGATTTAGTGGTTTCTTCTGAGGATTTTCCCCTATTCCAGTGGCTGCTTTAACAACATCTGGAAGATTATTAGGAAGAGTGAGTATTTCTATTCTCCTATTAACTTTCCTTCCTTGGGTCCCTTACCTCTATCTCATTCAGTTTTACTCTGTGGCAAGTATTATCAAAACAGGTGTGCATATATCAATGCAAGTCTCTGCTAACATAACAACAAATGTAAATATACTTTCTATTGGTTACAATAGGCTCTGTAAAAATGAGATGTTTCACAAGACCATCTAGGCACTCGCAAGATGGTATTACTATATTCTACTAGACCACCACTCATAGGTTATCATGAGTAAATCTAAAAGGGATTCTGCCGATCCCTGTTAATCATTGGATTTAACAATTTGGAATTAGTTTTCTTTCAAAAGTATAGGGAACTTGGTTCATCTATTGCACAGTTTCTAGAGATTTTCTCTCAGGACTCCTAATGTGACTCACCAGGACTCACTTAGATTCTGCTATTAGAGCTGAAGAGCCCTTACTGACATCCAGTTTTTATTCACTGGGATGGTAAACAGAGGCTTTTCATCCAGAATATTTTAGTGTTACTTTTTCCTCCACTTGTGGAGAAGAGGATGAAGTTGAGGACCCTCCTGCCTGAAGCCTTTTATGTTTTTCCTAGATGTTGTTAGAAGAAGCACTAGCCTCTGCAGGAGCCTATTTATAATAGCAGTTCAGATTTGACACTAAGTTATCTAACTGGAACATGTTTAGCCCTTCTTTTAGAACAATGTTGATTTAGATCTTAGTTCATGGAAGGAGGTCCACTGATGCCTCATAATTTTGAATGTGAGTGGTCCCATCCTGTGTCTTAAGTTGAACAGTGTTCACATCATCTTTATAATTCCAGGAGCAATTGAAACTGTGTTCACTCAGTTGGGAAGTAAGGATGAATATTCATAATTCCAGACTGGATGAGTTTTGTTCCTATGGTTGAGAAATGGATACACAGTTCTATCATCTAGAGCCTGAGATGATAGGCTACACACCTTGTAGTCTTTCAGAATTCTTCAGGTGGTGAACAAACTATTTCTGCTTCACTATTGCTCACTTTCGCAGTTTGGGATTCTAGCAATAGTGTCAGCAGATGGTATTTTTTGTAAGTTAACATTTTTCTAAATTGAAAATATATTTCTAATAAAAGTTACTTGTGTAAGTCTTGAAGAAATGGCTACATTATGTGAGTAATGTGCTTATATACAGTACCTGGGTAGAGGAAACATTGAGTTAGTGAGGTAGATGGAGAGTGTCCCAAGGTCAGAAATTGCCAATGGCATTTAAGTAGGGTGTAAGAGATTGGAGTAAGTGAGACGAATACCTAGGTGGACAAAGCCAAAGTACAGGAATAATTATGTGTCAGCAGAACTAAGTATTATTAGAAATGCATTTTTAATTTAGGAAAAGGTTAACTTATGGTTTTGTTTCAGAATGTATTTGGAAATTTTGAAAATATATGTATATATATTTTTGTACTTTTTGTTATTTTCTTCCATTTTTATTTATAACTTTTTTAAAATACTTATTGAAAAATAGGAAATTCATAGGATCAGTTCATTCTTACTTTCTTCAACAGTGCATTTGATTTTCAAATACAATAGTGCCAGGTTCCTCTTGCTGTATTTGTTAGCTCATTCAGGTTTTCAATATTGTAGGATCAATTTGTCCTTGCTGTCTTTGTTAGCTCATTTTGTTTTTAATGTGGTAGAATCAGTTTGTTCTTATTCTTTCAAATAGTTCACTGTTTTACATTTAAGGGTAGTTGGTATGGGTATCAAAACTTTAATTACAATAAAGTAGAGAACAACATTAACATGCCTTCTTTGTTAACCTGAACATGACTTTAAAAGGTCAAAACATTGTTCTCGACTTTATTTTAATAAAAGTTTAAGGGTAATGTTTAATGAGTGCAACAAAAGATATAGGCATGGATGATGAAGTCATGTAAACCAGATGTTCAGTATGAGTTAGCTTTGAAAACTGGCCAATAATAATAAAGAGCAGTTGGTGTCAAGTTTAGTTTGTGCCAAAGAGGTGTCAATAGTAAATAATAAACTTAAGTGTGATAAGAATTTTAAGACCGAGAAAAATTTACTTCACATTATGTTTAATGGCAATAGCATTTTTGGCACCTTGTAAAGGCTGAGTAAAATGAACTTCAAATCGTGTTTAAATTCATAACAGCATATTCAACACCTTGTGTAGACTGACAAAAGGTACTTCACACCTTTTTCAAACTCATAACAGCATACTCCACTCCCTGTAATGACTGACAAAATCTTCACACTTTTTGAAACTGATAATAACATATTCCACACCTTGTAGAGACTGACAAAATATTCTTCATCCTTTTTTCAAACAGATAAGAGCACATTTTACACCTAATCAGTGTTACATTTTTTATGTGGACTGAACGCAACAGAAAGACACAGATAGCAGCTTGTATAATTTATTATAATGATCTACTTATGTGATAGACACAAAATAAATTATCCAATATCAATAACAGATATCCAATTTCAACCATCAAAACAACTTACAATACAAAAAGGTACTGGCCTGTGCTTAATAATATGATCCAGAATAAGTGTCCAAATCCGAAATCCAAAGTTCCAATCTAGGCGGTGAATCTAGTCCCACGGAGAAATTTTCGAAGTTTGAATGGGTAATTTCAAACAAAAATTCACAGTCCAATTCGTATTGACTTTTGGTATAATCTGTAATCCGACTGAATTGTAAAAATTGACGGAATAAAAATTTCACTGCTTTAGTCGATCTAGCTCTATTCACAAATTCAGTTTAAACTTTCTCAAACGAGACAAACTTCTTGATCCGAGTAAAAATGGATGATTGACTTCTTGACTCGAGTAAAAGTGGATGACCTCTTCCCTCGCATCGCAGTCTGTTTATATACTAATCGTGTAACTTCCCAGAATTCCACAGTACAAACACCAGGCCAATACAAGTGATCAATCTACCTAGTTTTAAAAATTTCTGCATGAATAATTTTAAATGAATTTTAATTAATTCTAAAATGTTATTTTAAATTTCACTGGTTTAAACCTCGAAAATATAAATAATAGATATGGGAATTCAAACACAACATGACATGGTTGCCGTTTACATAACATTTACATAACATTCTCGACATGGTTGTCGTTTACATAACATTTACATAACACTCGACATGGTTGTCGTTTACACAACATTTACATGATATTTACATAACAATCAGGAATAACAAAAATGTACTTTACACTGTGGTAAAATTAGTAATAGGATATTCTGCACCTTGTAAACAATGAGCAAAATATACTTTACACTTTAAATGCATGACAGCATATTCCACACCTTGTGTAGACTGACAAAATATGCTTCACACATTTCTCAATCTTATAATAACATATTGAATGCCTTGTGAAGACTGACATAAAAGTACTTCACACTGTGCTTAAATTGATAACAGCATATTTCACATCTTGTGAAGATGGACAAAATGTATTTTACAATGTGTTTAAATTGATAACAACATATTCCACAAGTTATACATAATGACAAAAATGTACTGTACACTGTGTTTGAATTGATAAGAGCAAATTCCACTCCTTATAATGACTGACAAAATGTTCACACTTTTATAAAGCTTATAACAGTATATTCCACACCTAATGAAGACTGACAAAAATGCACCTCTCATGCTGTTTAAATTTACAACATATTCCAATTCTTGTAAATATTAACAAAATGCATTTCACAACTTTTTGAAACTGTTAACAGCATATTTCACTCCTTGTGAAGAATGACAAGATGTTCTTCACAAAATTTTCCAAACGGATTATAGCATATTCCACACCTTGTAAAGGATCACAAAAATGTACTTTACACTGTGGTTTAGTTGATAATAGTATATTTAACGCCTTTTAAAGACTGAAAAAAATGTACTTCTCACTCTGTTTAAATTTGTAACAACATATTCCACACATTGTAAAGAATGACAAAAATGTACCTAACAGTGTTTTTAAATTGGTAACAGCATATTTTTTAAGCTTGTAATAGCATTTCTACACCTTGTGAAGTTTTACAAAAATCTACTTCACACTGTGTTTAAAGTGATAACAGCATATTCCACACTTTCTAAAGACTGACAAATATGTACTTCTCATTTTATTTAAATGACAAAATGTTCTCACTCTTTTCAAATTGATAATAGCATATTCCACATTTTAGAGGATGACAAAAATATACTTCAAATTGTGGTTAAATTGATAACAGCATATTACACACATTTTAAAAACTGACAAAAATGTACATCACATTTGTTTAGATTGATAGCAGCATATTCCACAACTTATACATACTGACAAAAATGTACTTCACACTGTGTTTAAATTGATATCAGCATATTTTACACTTTGTAAGGACTGACAAAATGTACTTCACACCTTTTTGAAACTGGTAATGGCATATTTCTCACGTTGTAAAGAGTGAGAAAATGTAGTTCACACTATGTTTAAATTGGTAGCAGAATATTCATATCTTCTAAATACTGACCAATATATACTTCACACTGTGTTTAATTTGATAACATATTCCACACCTTGTAAAGAGTAACAAAATGTTCTTTGCACTTTTTCAAACTTATAATAGCATATTCCACACCTTGTAAATGATGACAAAAATGTACTTTACACTGTGGTTAAATTGATAACAGGATATTCCACACCTTGTGATGAAAGACACAATGTAGTTCACACATTTTTGAACTCATAATAGCATATTGAATACCTTGTGAAGACTGACAAAAAAGTACTTCACACTTTACTTAAATTGATAACAGCATATTTCACACCTTGTAAAGAATGACAAAATGTACTTCACTTAAATTGATAAAAGTACATTGAACACCTTGTTAAACTGATAAGATGATAATAGGAAATTCCACTCCCCAAAATGATTAACATAATGTTTTTCACACTTTCTTGAAGCTTATAACAGAACATTATACACCTTGTGAAGACTGACAAGTATGTTCTTAAAACTTTCTACTAACTGATAAGAGCATATTCCACACATTGTAAAGGATACCAAATGTTCTTACTTTTTGCAAACTGATAATAGCATATAACACATCTTAAAGACTGACAAAAATGTACTTCACATTATGTTTAAGTTGATAACAACATATTCAACAACTTGTACATACTGTCAAAAACGAACTTTACACTGAGTTTAAATTGATAACAGCATATTCGACCCCTTCTGTAGACTGACAAAATATACTCATACATTTCTGAAACATATAATAACATATTGAATACCTTGCAAAGACTTCACATTGTGCTTAAATTGATAACAACAATTCCACATTTTATAAAGATGGACAAAATGTATTTTACACTGTGTTTAAATTGATAACAGCACATTCCACAACTTGAACATAATGAGAAAAAGGTACTTCACATTGTGTTTAAATTGATAGCAGCATATTCCACACCTTGTAAAGACTGAGAAAAATGTACTCACACTGTAGATGAAAACTTCTTCTCAAGGATCATAACAGGTGATGAATCATGGGTTTATGGTTATGACATTGAAACGAAGGTCCAATCGTCCCAGTGGATGGGTGAAAAATCCCCTAGACCCCAAAAAGCTCGCCAAGTTCGATCCAAGGTCAAGGTGATGCTGACAGTTTTCTTCAATGCAAAGGGTGTTGTTCACCACAAGTACCTCCCCGAAGGCTCGACAGTGAACCAGGCTTACTACATTGAAGTCCTGAAATGTCTGAGGGATGCCATCCGTTGCAAAAGGCCAGAAATGTGGAGGAGTGACGACTGGTTTTTCCATCACGGCAACGCTCCAGCCCATTTTTCTTGTTCCCCAAACTCAAAAGACCCTTGAAAGGAAGAAGATTTGAGATTATTCCCGAGATTAAGGCAAATGTGTCGAAGGAGCTGGAGGACATTACAAAAGAAGCGTACCAGGACTGTTTCAACAAGTGAAAACACCATTGAGACAAGTGTGTGCGTTGGGGAGGAGAGTACTTTGAAGGGGTCCCAGACCTGTAACTTCTAAATAAAGTACATTTTGTTTTATGACGTCAGTCCGCGTATTTTTTTAACAGACCTCGTATATGTTATGAAGACTCACAAAGTGTATGTCAAACCTCTTGGAAAGTAATAATGGTATACTCCACACATTGTAAAGAATGACAAAACGTTCTTCACTGTGTTTAAGTTGATAACAGAATATTTTACAACTTGTAAAGAGTGATAAAATGTACTTCACACTGTGTTTAAATTGAAAACATCATATTCCACACCTTGTAAAGACTGACAAAAAGTTCTTAACACTGTATTGAAATTGATAACACCATTTTCCACACCTTGTACTAAGTGACAAAATTAACTTTACAGTATGTTCAAATTAAAAACAGGATATTTCACACATTCTGAACACTGAGAAAATGTACTTCACACAATGTTCAAATTATAACAGCACATTTCACACCTTGTAAAGACTTACAAATTGTACTTCACACCTTTTTGAAACTAATAGAGCATATTCCGCACCTTGTAATGACTGATAAAAATTTACTTTACTCTGTGTTTAAATTGGTAACAGCATATTCAATTTTTTGTAAAGACTGAGAAAAAGATCTTTACACTTTTTTGAAACTGATAATAGAGTATTTCACAACTTGTAAACACTGAAAAAATGTACTTCACAACAGGTTCAAATTTACAAAAGTATATTCCAAACCTTGTGAAAATTGACAAAATGTACTTTGCACTGTGTTCAAATTGATAAAAGTATACTGCAGACCTTCTAAAGTCTGAGAAAATGAACTTCACACAGTATTTAAAATGATAACATCATATTCAAGACCTTGTAAAGATTAACAACATGTTCTTCACTGTGTTTAAATTGATAACAGCATATTCTACACCTAGTAAAGACTAACAAAATATACTAGATACTGTGTTGAATTGATAACAGCATATTTCACACCTTGTAAAGACTAAGAAAAATGTACTTCAAACTGTGTTTAAATTGATAACAGAATATCCCAGTTCTTGTACAGAATGAGAAAAATGTACTTCACACTGTGTTTAATTTTGTAACAGTGTATTGCACACCTTGTAGAGACTGACAAAATATACTTCAAACACTTTTTAAAATTGTAATAGGATATTCAACACCTTGTGAAAACTAATAAAATATACATTGCAATGTGTCTGAACTAGTAACAGCATATTACACACTTTTTAAAGACTTATAAAAATGTAGTTCATTCTAAGTTTAAATTTATAAAAGTATATTGCACACCTTGAAATTACTGTACTTCAATCCTTGCTGAAAGTAATAAGAGCATGTTAAACACTTTGTTAAAACTGAGAAAAATGTAGATAACTGTGTTAAGATTGATAAGAGCATATTTCAGAACTTACACATATTGACAAAAATATACTCTACTCTGTGTTCAAATTGGTAACAGTATATTTCACACCTTGTAAAGACTGGCAAAATGTACATAACACTTTTTTGAAATTGATAACAGCATATTGAATACCTTGTGAACACTGATAAAACTTACTTCACACTGTGTTTAAATTGATAACAGCATGTTTTATAAATTTTAAAGAATGGTTAAATGTAGTTTACACTTTATTTATATATTTATAATGTCATTAATTTATAAATTTATACCTCTATATCCACAGCTTGCTCACTGATAAAATGTTATTCACATTGTCTTGAAAGTGATAATAGCATATTCCACACCTTTTAAAGACTGATAAAATATACTTCACACTGTGGTTAAATTGATATCAGTATTTTGCAAATCTTGTAAGGACTGTCAAAATGACTTGACACTGTTTTTAAATTGACAATAGCATATTGCACACCTTGTAAAGACTGATAAAGTGTACTTCACACTGTGGTTAAGTTGATAACAGAATATTCCACATTTTTTTAAGGCTTACAAAATATACTTCACACCTTTTTGAAACTGATATTAGCATATTCAACACCTTGTGAAGACTGTGGAAAGAATATTCCACATTTTTTTAAGGCTTACAAAATATACTTCACACCTTTTTGAAACTGATATTAGCATATTCAACACCTTGTGAAGACTGTGGAAAGTGTACTTGACACTGTGTTTAAACTGACAGTAGCATATTCCACAAGTTTTAAAGGCTGACAAAATGTACTTCACTCTTTTTTGAAACCTATAATTGCATATTCCATATTTTCTAAATACTGACAAAATGTACCTCAAATGGTGTTCAAATTGTAACACCACATTCCACACCTTGTAAAGACCATTAAAAATGCACTTCACACTGTTGAAACTGATAACATAGTTTTCTACATCATGTAAACACTGATAGGAAATGTACTTCTATGTTTATTAAAACTTATTCAAGTGTTTTCTCAACCTCTTTGTTGAGACTTAAATGTATTTCACCCATACTTGTTAGAGTTGATGAGAATGTATTTTACATTTCTTTGTAAAGAATGTTAAGAAGATATTTCACACCTTGCTAAGACGGATAGCAATACTTTCCTTTCTTTGTGTAGAATTGTAAAAGTACATGCCACACGCTATTGTGAATATAGAATAGTATATTTGACTCTTTCTTTTAAAAGATTATATATGTGTATTTCACATACCCCTGTCATTGACAGAAAAGCTGAATACTTTCTGATTATGTAGGTGAAATTCATGAAGTGTGATAGGGAGAGTTACTGCTTCCTGTCTATAGGTATAAGATTTATTATATTTTTCTTATATTGTTGCAATGAATTACCTTCTGTGTGTAAAAGTGTTTACAGATTTGTGCCAGTGAAAACGTTTACTACATTTTATCTATGAAAGGAATCTTTATTACACTATATCTGTGAAAATATTTACGGTATTTTGCTAATGAAGAGGAAGCCTACTTCTTTCTACGCATGCTCGCTTTTTAGTTTAATGTGGATAAATGTGAGGGTATATAGATTCCACTTTGCTCTAATTTATTTACGACAGTATTTGTTATGAAAGTGCTATGTAATAAAAGTAGTTTCTTTTGTGCGTCTCTAATGTTAAATGCGATATATGACTTGTCAAAGAAGCCGACATGACATACACATTGTTGTATGAACAAGAGAAGAACCAATAAGAATAACAAGTTTTCCATGCTATGATCAATAAATTTCGTAAGTCTTCCATGTGGTTTTACGACTTCAGTTAGCGTTATGACTTGGGAATTTTAACAGCTGGTAGTTTTCGATTATAAAGTAGACAACAAATATGACGTAACTTTTTTGTAGCGATTAGGACAAACTATACGTTGGGAAATTGCTCAATTTTTCGGATATAAAGACCCAATGAAAAATAGTTTTTTCATTATTTATCGTGCTTTTATAATATGTTAATTCGTGCCAAATAAAGTGAGATTTAAAAATCTAAATTTTCTTGCGTAGAATATATCGCATATATTAACGTTTTACCTGTATCCAATGCAATGTATTGGATCCAAGCTGGTTAGTGATTATATGAACGAAACAAGGTTATGTGACCACCATATATCTTTAACAGAATAGCAAGCTTTTACAGAAATTATGAAAATTTTTTGGGAATTCTTTAACATTCGCTGCTTCACTTCTGCAGTTGTGTGGAGTCAACTATGTATTCACGTTCTCTCGCTTTCATTTCAAAAACAAACAAAAATAGAGCAGTGACAGTAAGAGAAATAATAAGATTTATAGCAAATAAGTTTTCACTATCGGATATCTGTAATTTCTGTGTTGTAATTTGTAGATCGTGATACTAAAAAGTCAAATGTACAGTCATATGAAAAAGTTAGGACATCCCATGAAAGCCTGTGTGTTTTTTAACATTTTTGGATACATAGATATTTGATCTCAATTTTAACAATACTGAGAGATTATAGAAATATAACTAAACATCTAATACTGAAGAAAAGACTTTTCAAGATCTTCTGTAAATGTAATTCTACAAAAATGCATATTTTAACTGAGGAAAAAGTTAGGACACCCCACATTTATTCCCACTTAAAATAGCTCAACTCACACACAGGTGTATCACAACAGGTGCACATGATCGTTACTCAACATTTTGAATGAGTCTTGCCCAATTTAAACCTCAGACATTTAGTTTGATGTGCTCCTGACTGTTGAAGTGACAGTGAGCACAATGGTGAGAGCAAAAGAGCTGTCTGAGACCTTCAGAAAGAAAATTGTAGCAGCTTATGAGTCTGGTAAGGGATTTAAAAAGATCCCAAAAGATTTTGAAATCAGCCATTCCACTGTCCGGAAAATAGTCAACAAGTGGAGGGCTTTCAAAACAACTGCCAACATGCCTAGGTCTGGTCGTCCAAGCAAGTTCACCCCGAGAGCAGACCGCAAATGGCTAAAAGAGGTCTCCAAATACCCTAACATGTCATCACGGGACTTACAGCAGGCTCTGGGTACTGTTGATATGAAAGTACATGCCTCTACAATCAGATGGAGACTGCACAAGTTTAACTTGCATGGGAAGTGTGCAAGAAGAAAACCTTTGCTCTCTAAAAGAAACATCAAGGCCAGACTAAAGTTTGCCAGAGAGAATGTAGGCAAAGACCAGGACTTCTGGAATAATGTTCTGTGAACAGATGAGTCCAAAATTGAATTATTTGGACACCAGAACAGAGAACATGTTTGGCGTAAACCAAATACAGAATTTCATGAAAAGAACATCATACCAACTGTGAAGCATGGAGGTGGAAGTGTTATGGTTTGGGGTTGCTTTGCTGCAACAGGACTTGGACAGCTCACAATCATAAAATCCACCAAGAATTTTACTGCGTATCAGAGGGTGCTTAAGGATCATGTGAGACCATCTATACGAAAATTAAAGCTGAAGCGGAATTGGACCCTGCAACACGACAATGACTCAAAAATACCAGTAAATCTACCAAGGACTGGTTGAAAACTAAGAAATGGAATGTCCTGGAATGGCCAAGTCAAAACCCAGATCTTAATCCCATTGAGATGCTGTGGGGTGACTTGAAACGAGCTGTACATACAAGAAACCCCTCATACATCTTACAGCTGAAATAATTCTGCATTGAGGAGTGGGATAAACCTTCTTCAGACCGATGTCAGAGACTGGTAGGTGACTACAAGAAGCGTCTCACTGCAGTTATTTCAGCCAAAGGGGTAACACAAGCTATTAGGGGAAAGGTTGTCCTGACTTTTTTCTTTGTTAGAATATTCATTTTTGTAGAATTACATTTACAGAAGATTTTAATAACTCTTATCTAGATCACAATAAAACAAGGGCAAGTGTATCTGTTGTGAACTGGATTGACGAGAGAGAGCGGAGTCTTTAATTACAGATATTTAGATCACAACAAGAAAGGGTGTGTTTGTCGTGAGCTTTATTGACGTTATTTGAAAGCAGTATGTGTCGTCACCCTTTGTGAAGTAAACTAAAATTATAAAAACTTGAGACGAAAAACACAAAAAATTGTCGTACTGGAAGTTCTAGCAAACTCTAAAACAAATTAAAAGATATGCTGTCTCTTACCGACAAGTTTTATTAGAATTCAAGTTAAAACGTTCTATTCAAAACTTGGCAAAAGTTCTTTGTTAAAATTACAGGGAGGAACCTGGATTTTAATAAAAATAATGCAATAATAACAAGCTTGAATAACCCCTTCGCCCTCCCCAATCTTCATCCACTGCGTTCCGAATGCAATGGCGAGGAAGTCCTGAATTATTATAATATACTGTTACTTAGTGTTTCCCGGCGATTTTGTAGCCTAGCACCTATTATTTGCAACTGGATATCAGAGTAAAATAAACAATTACGAAGCATTAGACTTTTGTTTCGATTTTATTTAACGTACCTCATAAAGAAGAATGAAACACATGCTAAGTTACAGCTTTTGTTTGTAATGTTATCGTTGGGCGAAATTTAAAAACTGGAGTTCCAAGTTAAAGGAGAATCTTGAAGTTTAAGAGGGAGTTTCATATGTTATTGAGCGCAGACAACTCTCGTGTAGCTTTGCGCGAAATTAGAAAAAAAGACAACAAAAACTGAACCATATGTTATTGAATGTACTTCATGATGAAGAGAGTGACACGATTCACATTTAAATGTCATTGTTTATTTATTCAATGGATAACTGTTTTTCGAAATAAACCCAACTTTCTAGAATTAAGACGGAGCTTGAAATAAAACCGGTAAGATAAAATTTCAGAGGTCGTTTTAGATTTTATTTAATCGAGTATAAGTTAAAATAAGATAATATAAATAATTTGCCCCCCTCCAGTTACACAGTGATGTATCTGTGGACTCACACCGCTAGAAACAGGGTTTCGATACCCGTGGTGGGCAAAGCACAGATAAACCATTGTGTATATTTGTGTTTAATTCTAAACAAACAAATTAAATAACTTATTAAATAGATTAATAAAAAATACACTTTCTACAACCTTTCATTTTTATCCAGTTTAATGCTATGCATTTTGCCCGTATTACTTTGTATACGTAACATAGTTGTAAAATGACTGTTGTACTTTTTCGGGCCTGGCATGGCCGAGCGCGTTAAGGCGTGCGCTCGTAATCCGAGGGTCGCGGGTTCGCGCCCGCTTCGCGCTAAACATGCTCGCCCTCCCAGCCGTGGGGGTGTATAATGTGACGGTCAATCCCACTATTCGTTGGTAAAAGAGTAGCCCAAGAGTTGGCGGTGGGTGGTGATGATTAGCTGCCTTCCCTCTAGTCTTACACTGCTAAATTAGGGACGGCTAGCACAGATAGCCCTCGAGTAGCTTTGTGCAAAATTTCAAAAAACAAACAAAACAAACAAACAAACGGTTCTTTCGGTAAAATTAATTTTTTTTTGTTATAAGAAAATGAAATTTATATATATTTTAGTAAACAATATATTATAAGCAAGATTCATAAGTAAAGTTTGAAGAATGTGAGGAGATAAAAATATGTTCTCGAAAGGTCTGTAATCATATCAAACACTATAGAAATTTTGTCAGTTTCTTTTCATAATTAGGGTGCTTGACTCATAAGTCGCGGGCTTGAATCCAGTCACTTGATCTTTCAACCGTGACAGTGACAGTTAATTCCAGTAATGTTTAATACTAGAGTAACCAGAGAAATAGTGTTGACTAATCACCATCCAGTGGGATAAACTAATTAAAGTAAAACAAAATATTAGGAGTTAATAACATAGTGATCTGGGCTAATTAAAGTAAAATAACATATCAAAAGTTAATAACATAGTGGGCTAAACTAATTGAGGTAAAATAACCTCTCAGGAGTTAGTAACATAGTGGGATGAACTAATTAAGGTAAAAACTTATCAGGAGTTAATAACATAGTGGGCTAAAGTAATTAAAGTAAAATAACTTATCAAGAGTTAATAACATAATAGACTAAACACATAAGTTAAAATAATATATCAGGAGTTTGTAACATGGTGAGATGGACTAATTAGGCTAAAATAACACATCAGAAGTTAATAACATGGTGGGATCAACTAATTAAGGTAAAATAACATGCCAAGAGTTAATAACGTACTGAGCTAAACTAGTTAAGGTAAAATAATGTATGAGGAGCTAATAACATAGTGGGCATGGATAATTAATGTAAAATAACATATCAGGAGCTAGTAACATAGTGGGCTGGACTAATTAAGGTAAAAAACCATATCAGGAGTTAATAACATACTGGTAGAAACTATTAACGTGAAATAACATATCAGGAATGAATGCCATTGTGGACTGCATTAACTGAGGTAAAATGGTGTATCATTCCGAGGAGACCTTCCAAATAACTAAGAGATATGTAGAAAAATCAATAACTGTGAAGAATGAAGTTTATTACAAATGTTAGGACTAATGGTTTCTAATGTTTCTAGAATGTAATAAGTTTTATTGTTAATTGTAGCTGGTTTGTGAAAAGTTATTTTCTAAATATAACAACAGAAAACACACGGACACTATATTTTGCTTTACGTATAGAGTTTCCCATGCAGTTAGAGGCTATTATATTTTATTAATATTAGTTTAATGAGTATGCCACTTAATCAAAGCTGTAAAATTTATACAAAGTATAACAAATCGTTAAAGGCTCTACCTTCACGTACGAATGGTTTTCTGTTGAAGTTATATATTAGCTCAAAGTTTCCATTTCACTAGCTTCTTGAAATCAATAAAATTTGAGAATAGGTTGAAACTGAGACGTAACTGTTGGCGTACTGGAGATGAGTGTTATTTTACCCACATAAACAAAACATTCATCGATTTGTTTTCTCAACATAAAAGGAACTTTGTCAACTGAAAATAAAGTATTTGGACTCTGATGTGATACTGATAATAAAAGAATCAAATGATCAAATGACACTGTGTCAGGCACTTTTTGTATCGAAAAACAATTAAAGGTGGATTGAAGGCACAGAATGACACAGAGTTACTAGAAGTGATCACCGTTGTTTCCGATTGAATTTTTTTTATAGACGAAATATATTCAAATTTTGACTGATTAACTATACACGTATTATGGCTGATTTATAAGAGATGTACATATAATTCAAGGATACTATTATCATTGAAACTATTCGGTAAGTTTCTTGTTTACAGTGTTGTATTCTAATACCATTCAATATGTTTGTTAACATATTCACCTCACTGACTAATGTGAATTGTTCAGAGATAGAAAGCTTATATACCAATTTTAATTGTACAATAACCAAACACATGTTGTACGTTAAGCTGTTGCTGTTTTGAATTAAGCACAAAGCTACACAATGGGCTATCTGTGCTCTACCCACCACGGGTATCGAAACCCGGATTTTAGCGTGTAAGTCCACAGACATATCGCTGAGCCACTGGGGGGCTGTACGTTAAGCAAAAGGCAGTGTTTAATTCTGCAATAACCAAAACTGTGTGTATATTTTAACGAAAGGTAATGTTTAATTCTACAATAACCAATCATATGTTGTACATTTTAGAAGGCTAGTTTTAATTCTACAATAACCAAACGTATGTTGCATCTCAGAGATAAATTAAATTTTACACTAATTAATAAACAAATCATTACTGAAGAAAGTAACTTATTCATTTACTCTGAAAGTCGCTCTTATTCTGAGATGAAAGATGTCGTAGAAATTAGGACGATCAAATCGTAATATGTGGTGGCGAGTTCGAATCTCTTCATGAAACACGCACTTCTTTTCAATTGTGATGATGAATATCTCTCTTTCTGGGCTATCATTTCTAAATTAAATACTTTTACCGTAGATTACTCTCAAATAGCTTTGTGCAAACTTCAATAAAAAATACTATGATAAATGTGTAAATGACAATTTTGTTTTCCTTTAAAAGCTTAGAGAAACATTTGAAATCACTTTTTAGACAGAGTATTGGCATAATTTATGTTAAATACTTTACCTGTTAAATGTCAGCACAGAATGCTTAAAACTTTCAACCAGATCTTCCTCGCTCGCACATAGTTGTTACAAAGAAGTAAGATAAAATAATACAACAGTTTCATTTAAAGTTAAAAGAAACTTAAAATTTAAACTAGTTTAACTTGAAAAAGGATTTATATCTGAAATAAAAATAGTTTACTTCTCCTTTTTTATTTGAAAACATCAGAAAAAGTAGACATTTTTAGAACATCAGGAAAAGCGGATATGTAGTAATTACGCAATTAGACATAAACATCAAGCCAGATTTGAAAGCTTAGGTAATTATATTCTTAAATGAATACTCTGAGCAATAATCATGTTTAAATTACTCTAAGGTTTGACACATCAACAAAAAGGTAATTTCCTTTTATTTATTTAATAATAGGTGCGAGATAATATTATGATATGTAAAAGTTAATATTTTTAACGGCTGACTCACTTGATTTTAAAGAACTTTATGATTAGATTCTAACGATACATTACATTACTTTGACACTATTTTAACACCTTAAATGCTGATTTTAACAATATATTGTCTTACACAAAAAATAAGGTGTTACAATTAGAGTCAATTTATGTTGAGACCGTAATCACTTTAACAAACTATTATATTACGTAAACCTTAATTTCTTTGACGGTTGAATCACATCAAGAAAGTATTTATGTTAGACATGGATTTATATTTTTATTGGTAATTGTAGTTTAATACTTTGTTTTTAGGAAACTTTTATGTCGGATAAATATTAATATTTTTGACGGTTGAGTAAATGTAGTTTATTATTGTTTGGAATTAAGCGTAAAGCTGCACATTAGGCTATCTGTGCCCTGCACACTACGGGTATCGAAACACGGATTTTAGCATAGTAAGTCTGCAGACCCACCGACGTGTCACAGGGATGGTTGGTTTATTACCTTAATAATCTGCAAGAAACTATCATGTGAGGAAAAAGTGATATTTTTAATGGTTCAGTAACAATATTCAAATACTTTGACCATTTTTTCTAAACTATTGGGCTAAGTGAAGGTTGATATTATCTCTCTTAGATGAATCATTAGTAAACCATTATGTTGAGATTGATATCTTTGTTAGACAAATCACTGTATTTAAATACCTAAATCATTTTAAGGAAAATATTATTTTAAGTAAAGATTGATATTTTTATTAGTCTAGTCACTGTATTTAAATACCTTAACCATTTTTAATACACTATTAAGTTAAGTAAAAGTTCATGAAGATCTTAACCATCGTTCATAAACCATTGTGATAAGAAAAAGTTTATACTTTTGTTATTCGGGTCACTGTATTTAAATACATTAATCATCGTTAGTAAACTGTTATATTAAGTAAAGGTTTATATCTTTGTCAGTCGATTCACTGTTTTTAAATATCTTAACCATCATTATTGAATTCTTTTGTTAAGGAAAGGTTGATATCTTTGTTATTCGAGTAACTGTATTTAAAAATCTGAAATATCCTTTGTAAACTTTTATGCTAGGTAAAGATTGATGTCTTTGTTAGTCAAGTCACTATATTTGACAATCTTAACTCTCATTAGTAAATTTTTGTGTTAAGTAAAGGTCGACATTTTCCTTTGTCGAGTCACTGGAATTAAGTATTTAACCATCTTAAGTAAATTATTGTGATAGGTAAGAGATGATATATTTGTTAGTTGAGTCATTCGTTTTGAAGATCTTAACAGTGCTTAGTAAACTATTAGTTTCAGTAAGGGTTAATATCATTTTTGGTCTAGTCACCGTATTTAAATACCTTAACTATCTTTATTAAACAGTTGTGTTTAGTAAAGTTTGAGACAGGTAATTATTTTAAAATACCTAAACCATCTTTTGTAAACCGATTGCTAAGTAAAGGTTGATATGTTTGTTAGTCGCGTCACTGTACTTAAATATATATTTTTTTTATCTTTAGTAACATTATTTAAATATCTAAACCATCTTTAGTAAGTTTTTATGCTAAGTAAGGTTTAATATCTTTGTTAGTCGAGTCACTGTATTTAGCTATCTTTACCATCTTTAGTAATTTCTGATGTTTAGTAAAGGTTGATATCTTTATTAGTCGAATCACTGTATATAAATACCTTCAACCACCATTACTAAACTATTGTGTTTGTTAGTCTAGTCATTTTATTTAAATATCTCAACGTTATGTAGGAAACTATTATGTTAAGTAAAGGTTGATGTCTTCTTCAATCGAGTCACTCTATTTTAGTGTTTTAAACATTTATAGTAAACTATTGTGAAAAGTAAAAGTTGATATTTTTGTCAGTTGAGTCTCTGTATTTACATATCTTAACCATCTTAAGTAAATTATTTGTTAGTCAAGTCGCTGTATTTAAATACCTGAACCTTTATTAGGAAACTATTGTGCTAAGTAAAAGTTGACATCCTTGTTAGTCGAGTCACTGTATTTAAATATCTCAACCATGTTTGGTAAACTGTTGTTTCAAGTAAAGGGTTTTATGTTTGTTAGTAGAGTCGCTGCATTTATATATCTTAACCATGTGTAGGAAACTATTATGCAAAGTAAAGGTTGATACCTTTTTTAGTCGAGTCAGTATATTTAAATACCTTAACTATCTTTAATAAACTATGTTGATTAGTAAAGGTTGATATTTTTGTAAGTCGAGTCACTTTATTTAAATATTTGAACCATCTTTAGTAAAGTATGATTTCAAGTAAAAGTTGATATCTTTGATAGTCTAGTCTTTGTATTTAAATATTTTAACCATTTTGAACAAGTTTAGTGGGTTGTTTATTACCGAAGTGGATGAAATTTACCAAGCTAATTGCACTCTCTTTTGATGTTTGATTTATATCGGGCATTAAATGGTAACGTGGAAGAAAAAAGTGCAGTAGTTTTGTAGAATGGCTAAATATCGTTCATACTGACCTCTCTCCGAAAAGATTGCCATATAGAGTGATACCTCTCAACCAAAGAACTAATTTATTGTTAATACTGGCTTTTACCCTAAAGCACTAATTAATACTGACCTCATCATTAAATGAGTTGTAGGTATTTACCACTGACCTCTCAAGAATAGAACTAGTCAATATTTGATACTGACTTTGCCAGTGAAGAACTAATTGACAGTTTACACTGATGTCGCAATTAAATAACTAGTTGATAGTTCATACTGATTATTCCACTAAAGACCCAGTGGAGTCTACACTCTACTCTTAACTACAGGATTATTATATATTTAACAGACATCTCTCAACTAAATGACTAGTAGATAATTAACAGTGACCTTTTTAGTAAAGGACCGGTGGATAATTGAAAGTGGCCTTTCACCTAATGGAATAGTGAATATATAACATTGAACTCTCAACAAAGAAATAGTAGATATTTAAAACTGCCTTCTCCTCTAAACGAATGTTATAAAGTAATACTGACCTCTGAACTGCCACATGCAGTATTTCTGACCGTTCTATTAAATGACTATTTTTAATTAATACACACTTCTCCACTAAAAGAATGTTATCTGAAGTAAAGTTAACCTTTCCTATCAAAGAAGTGACATATACTATCATACTGACCTTTCCTACCGAAGTACTGTTGTATAGAAAATAATGTCGTTTCTTACTAAAGGACGGAGATGCAGTAATTAGTGTAATTATAAAGTTAGTCCGTTTTAGATGTTATATACAGGTTAACGCTGTTGAATCAATCATAGACAAATAGATAAAGAATAATTTTTGAAAATTTGTTCATGAGCGAAAGACGACATGTTTTCAATGTTTCCATTATGACGAGAATCCCATTTGAAGTAAAAAGGTATTCTAAAAACGGCTGATATATGTATTAAAACTATAATTAAAATAAAGTATAGAACAAAGTTTTGACCTTCTTAGGTCATCTTCAGTTTAACAAAGAGAGTTGCAAACTAAAGCTGTCTTTAGAATACATTTTTGGTGTTTTGTTTATTTCGAATGTTCAATCAAATCTGTACGAGGACTATATGCATTCGTGAACTTTAATTTTATACCATAGGGAAGATAAGAGAATCCATAAATCCTTGGGTAACATGAGATGAGTAAAATATATTAAAAGTATTTCGTAGTCTCACCACATTAATTATAGTTCAGGTTGCGATATCTAGTCGTGTTCATTCTGACAACCATAAATCTTAACAGTGGTCCTTCAGCACAGTTTAAGTTGCAAAAAATTCAGTTTTTATAAGAATCTTAAGTACATTTTTACATTGTCAGAAACTTGACGAGTCCTTCTTCAAACCAGATGGCATGAATAATCATTTCTCTTCCAGTTGTTTGCTGTATGCTATGGTTGAAGGGATATTTCGTGGAAGCAAACTGTGTGAACGTGACCACTGACGTTTTTCTAGATGCAGGCTTTTCTAATTATGCTATACACCATTGCATGTAGGACTTGAAAGGCCTTTTACTCTGATCTTTGTTTGTGTCCATGGCTTCCCATCTATTACAAGTAGCCACAGCGTGGATGAATATTATTTTGTTTTATAGTACCATTAAACATATCTTTAACAATTGTAGATCTGTTTTTGTCAGAAAGGGTTGTAATACATCTTCACCGAAAGTGATCAGTTTTCAGTGACATTGTACTTACAACACAACGCATAACAGTGTAAAAATAAAGTTTCGATATATGCCGTTTCACATCGACTGTAATTGTCTCGTTTTGATCATGGTAAACGAAAGGTTTTGAATTTAAGGGAAAACTGAAGCAAAAAATATGAAACTTTGTGTGTTGACTGAACCCTCCCGCTAGTACAACGGTATGTCTTCGGATTTACAACGCTAAAATCAGCGGTTCGATTCCTCTCGGTGGGCTCAGCAGATAGCCCTATGTGGCTTTGCTATAAGAAAACACACAACTGTTGGCTGAGTGGCCTAAAAATACAGTGCTTTTGTTTCCTGAGCAGAAAGGACGAATTCTCGATATTTTATACATTTCAGTTTATTGATCCCAAGACTTTGAACAATGAATTTGAAAAGCGTAGGTAAAAACAATGGACAGTTTATCCAAGGATATTAAGACTTGTATGACAGGAAAAGTGGAAATCAATATAGCTTTTAGAGCGAATAAAGGCACTTGACATATAATTTTGTTTTTGTGCACTTACTGATGTTCAGTACTTTATAAAATTTACATACATAAAGCATAGAGATATTGACCTATTTATAGAATATGCATTTTGTATTACTATTACTATAAGTTTTATTAAAATAATCAATTTTCATTATAACTTTAAAGACACGGGCTATTTTTACGAAACTTAAAATGTAAGACTTCCTTGAAACTAAATTAATATAATATCAACAAAGATACCACCAGGTTTAAGTAATATAATATCAATAAAGATACCACCCAGTCTTAGTAAAATTCACTTGTTACAGTAAGCACTTTACAGAAGGTATTGATTTATAATACAAGTTATTCTTATCAACACAGAATTGGTTTCGTCAAGTAAAATTGATATTATTATTTTGTTTCTTTACAGAATTGGATAGTGTAATATGTCTGGTCTTCACCTCCGAGTTGCAGTCGAAGAGGTAAAAACGAATTTTGTGAAATTAAGTTAGCTATGCAATTCCAAAAGAAAGTTAATTACAAACATAAAGATGACAATCCTTCTATAACAAACTGCCTAGAAATACGACAACACTTCAAAAGTAACCTAAAGTGTATTTTAATAACATTTCAGAAATAATCCAAAGTGTATTTTAATAAAATTTCAAGTGTAATTCCAGGTCCTTCAATTGCACTAGGAAATTCAATTTAGTTCTAAGTTATATTAAACGAATTTAGCAATTCTAACACATGTTCATAACTGTAAAAAACTCTGCAGTTCATTTGATCGTGAGGTCGGCACAACGTACTGATATGTGAAAAATAAGTATATGTGTGTTTCTCTTATAATAAAGTCACATGGGGCTATCTGCTCAGCCCACCGAGGGGAATCGAACCCCTGAGTTTAGCGTTGTAAATTTACAAAAATAATTTAATTTTTGGGATCGGCACAATGACATATCATCTTGTTGTTCCTACTTTCACCACCTGTGACGTCAACAGTGATGATTGTACCTTATTGTAGATTAATATTCTGGATCAGCACGAGTGACATATCTTGTTGTTCCTACTTTCATTACATCTGATGTCACCCGTGATGATCGTATTTTATTGTAGATTCATCACTGATTACCCCTAAGTTTTTATTCCCGGATCTCGTGAAATTCAACGAGAATTTTTAGAAATTTCTAAAACTTATTTGTCTTCAAAAGATAATAAAGTATTTGGGATATTTTACTAGGGTTTTATAATTTTAAAAATTTAATTATTAGGATAAAATGATAAATAACAGAACAGTCTTTAAAATAAGTACCGAGTGGGCTATCTTTGCTCTGCCCACTACGAGTATCGAAACCCGGTTTTTAGCGTTGCAAGTCCGAAGACATATCGCTGAACCACTGGGGGCAACTGTCTTTGTACAAAATCTTGGTAATTATTTTTCCAAAACCGAACAATTTTAATTTGGAAATTGGATATTTTGGCACTGGCCAAAAAAACATTCCTAGAGATAAGGGCGCCAGTTTAAGTGTTTACAACAATAACGAAATTAATGGGGGAGGGAAAGTTAAGAGCAGCTGAATTTGGACGAAGGGGGTCAGAAACTAGATCTGTTCAAAACAGAGGGATGTGGACGAAGGGGATTACAAACTCGACCTATTAAAAACAGAAGAATGTGGACGAAGGAGATAACAAACTAGATCGATACAAACAGAAGGATGTAGACGAAGAGGATTGCAAATAGACCTAGACAAACAGAAGGACGTGGACGAAGGGGATCATAAGTTAAATCTAGACAAACATAAAGCGGGCAACAGTTGATCATAACTCCTTAAATTTTGTTTCTGAAATTTTAAGATTTAAATTCTGTTAATAGATTTATTTTAGAACTAAGGCCTCGATTTCAGTTTACAATAATTCTATAACCTAGGAAATTGGGATGTACTAGTTGATTGGATAGCTGACAGATAATTTGCAGAAACTCAAAGATGAACTATGAACAATCAAACTGAGTTCAATAGAAATTGTCCAGTGTTTTTAATTACATAAAACTTTTTGATTAAATAGCGATCGTTTCTTTAAGATAAAGCTGTTAATTAATATCTTATGCTTTCTCAAATGCTATATTTTGAAAAAGGCAAAATATAATTTAATTTTTTTTTGTGCTTTTGTGTAATAAGATTTTTTCCAATAATTTATTTAGAATAGACTAAGAAAAAGTAATTGTTATCACCACTTTGAAAATATAATTTCAAAATATCTAAAAACTTCATTGGGAATTCTCTCGATCCTAGGAAATATAGAAAATTTTCCCAGTTTCCGTTAGTGAAAACCTGTCGACGAATAAGGCCTTCTACTGACAAATTGCCCTTATATCGCTTGCAGGTGATCGCCCACGCGATACATGATCAGCTAGGAACTGTGTCAGCTAAATAAAAAAAATAAAAAAATGAACTATATAGATGATCTACATCTACATTTTAACAATGATCTAACCTTTAAAAACAAAGTTTTAACTTTATGCATCTGACTCTAGGGTGCTGTGTTAAAAAAAATGTTTCTTATGGAGGCGTGTATTGAAGCACGATGCCATATTTGAAGTTGTTGCCTTTAGGTAATGAAACATTGGAGTTAAGTTTACGTCTGTTTATTGTCCCAAACTCCATTCGTCGAAAGTGAAAATCAGTGCGACTTACTTGGTTAAAATCAATAATGTTTTAACTGTACTTTGTCGCATAGCTGATGTGTTGACCTTGACATCCTTCAGACAGAGCTGTAACTTAGCTAGTGTGTTGACCTCGATCTTTTGTGGGTAAAACTAATTTAGCTGGTGTGCTGAAATTAACCTATTACAGTTAAAGTTAACTAACTTGATATATTGACACATGAGCAAAGCTGTAACCTAGCTGTTGTGCTACATAGCTAGCGTTCTGACACGGACATCTAGTGACACAACTAGGGCACAACTAGTGACATTAGACATAAATTGACCTTCTGTGGACAAATATGTGTGATATTCTTTGAAACTTTACTTATCATATTTATTTTATTTTTCAGTGGGAACCATGGGTCTGGGTGAAAGAGACCGAAGATGGAAATGTTACCATCCGAGGACCAATGGCTGATGTTCTTAACATACTTGCTGAGGCTGCAAATTTTACGTAAATTTGCTAAATAATGGTCTTGTGTTTTTGCTTTTTTTGTATATGGCATACTTCATTAGAACAGATATTACAGGACAAATTTGCTAATTAACTAATACTTTTCTTGCATAATTAACGGTATAAATGAGGTAATGATGTTAATTCATAACGAGTTAATTCGGACAAATTATTTCTACCCTTATTTTTAATTATTTGTCTGAATATTTTTGCATGTATTCTAAACAGTGCTCGCTAAATGTTTATTTGTATACTTAATGAGAAAAGCATTAATTTTTTGTTGAAGTTCTATTGAAATAATATATAATTGCAAATATTTAACATTTATTTACCGTGAGAGAACTTCTATTTCATGAGTATATCAAAAAGCGAAAAATACGTCTCCTTATTGAGCTCATTTCCAAACAAGCGTGACACGAAAAAACCCCCAAAAAGACGAATTTTGTTGCCAAACAGATAAGTTTCTTATCTTACATCTCAATTGAAAAGAACGTCTTATTTTAGAACCAGCATGGCTTGTATTAATTAAAATTGACAGAAACAATTTTTGAAATATGCTTCTTGAGTTTATGAATAATGTAGCAGGATTCCAAATGATTTGATAAGTAAATAACAAATATTAAGTAAGTCACATGGCTTCATTCGTAAATAACAGACATTCAGTAAGTCAAGTAATTTCACGAGTAAATAGCCGAGTTTCAGTGAAACACAGGATTCCACAATACCAAACATTCAGTGAGTCACAAAAATTTATGAGTAAATATCAGAGATTCAGCAATTAAATAATTTTACAGTACTAGAGAATCAGGTAGACGGGCGATTTAACTAGTAAAGAGCTGAAATTCAGTAGCATATAATGGAATCGGTGAATTTAAAAGTGGCCCAAGTTCAAGAATATGTGAACATACCACATATTTCTCATCTAAGGATATCTTATATTTCTCATCTGAGGATATCTTTATTTCTTATTCTGTCATATTTTTAACACGTCTTACATCAGTTTATATCCAAACTATTGTTGTGATACATGATAACTGCCAGTAAAATGAGTTTTTCATTCTGAATGGGGACAGATTATCAATGAGGTACATCATTCTAATGGTATCTACTCTTCAAAGTCAGACTCATTTTCACCCCTAGTATCACAAACTGTTAACTTATTGAGGAACTGCTGAGCCTCTGGTGAAAGATATTTTGCCACTTTTTGATCATCCTTTACTTTTGCTGCCTGTACACCAAGTTCCCTACTGTAGAGTGGCTCTTCTGGATATGTAACAACCCCCCCCCAAGGCTTCAGAAGGCTGAATCTGGTTGTGACCTGAGCAGTCATATTTTCGGAAACCTCGATGTCATTTCTGAAATCTGCACTGAATCTGAACACCTTGTATTTGCTGACTGTGCACTTCTCTCTATCATTTCTGACTGACTTTTTATAAAACTGACCAAAGTGGGATTTGAAATCAAGTATATCATTCTTTGCCTTTAGCACGTAATCTTTTTTGCTTTTTTCTGGCCCATTCTTGTTCATTACGCTTTCTTTTCGGCCGAATCTCTTCATAACCTGAATCAAACTCATGCTGCATGGGCGCTGCCATCCTGGATGACTAGTGCTGCCACCTACGGCATCAAGCTAAATCTATTCAAGAGAGGCTCAAGTCCTGGAGTTGGGCTCCTCTTGTACTCAATGCATTTTAAATGCTGTGAATAGTAAAAAGATTGTTGTGAACTTAGGATCTTTATGCACACAATCAGATAGCTTGTCTCTTAAAGGTCATTAAATATCTATTATTGTACCTCAATTTTGAAAAAATTATGGACTTGGGCCCTTTTTGAATTCTCTGATTCAGTTCTGGGTATGCCCGTGATTATTCAGCTGAATTAGTATGTGGTCTAAAACAGCGTGAAATACCGTTTAAAACTTACCTGACTATAAAGTGAAACTTTAAGTTACGATAACATGCAGTAGCACTAAACCTACAGTATTAAAGGAATTTGTTGGGCGTCCGTATAAGAAGGTATTTCTAAAGTGAAATTGCACTGGCACTGTACATACTTTGAATTCTGTAAATTAGGGAATTGTTTACTGATACTTATGTAACATAATTAAATATATGCCATAAATTTCTATTTGCTTTTTATAGTTACTCATTAAAAGTACCAAAAGACCACCAGTGGGGGATGATACTGCCTAATGGCAGCTGGACAGGAATGGTTGGAATGATGGTCCAAAAGGTAAGTCACGTGTATTTATGTCTTAAGTTACCAATAAGAGAATATCTTAAACATGTTTTTATTAGCACTATTTGCTAAGTATAGCACGATTGTATAAGACAAAGAAAATTATCAAAATTATATTTCTAACAGTTATATAAATCCACTAGATGCACGCAATCCGTAAATAGTTAGAAATGTAAGTGACAGGGAAACATCGGTTCAAAAATAAATCTAAAGACAAAAATAAGAAACCCTACAACTTGAGCGTTTTCGAAAGGTCCATGCTTCTTTTTGGGGGCAAACTGAAGAAGAAAGGTTGAAATATTTCTTTATACTTGTCTGTAGTCTGTTGCTATCTGTCATACAAGAATTACTTTCCACTGTGGAAGACGTTCTTTGTGATTTTATGTATGTTACATACACACTTAACTATATGATGTCTCTGTAAAAAAACAACTTAAAAATAATTTTTACGTTTTGATAATCATCCACAAGTAACAACCAAAACGTTTGGTAGGAAGCTGACCTTGGCTTGGGGCCTTTCGCTGTTAATTATGATCGACACACGGCAGTGGATGTTACACCACCGATCTTCATCGACTACAACACAATCCTGGTTAGCTACAAACAAAAACAACCAAACTTTTACAGTTACCTTCAAGCCTTTGGATGGGAGGTAATTTGATTATGTGGATTAACTTTTCATAAAAATATTTGTCTTGCTAGAAAGACAAAAAACAAAAGAAAATTTATCACTGTATTCATCATCACAAGTTAAATTTAAAAATAATGTTATAATTCTATCGTGTGGACAGTTTCCTGGAGCTTTTTGCTGGTCATTTGGATCTTGGTAATACGTTTTGTAATTTAGGATTCTCGTCAATTTTATGGATTTTTCTGTTTAATTGATAAAGACTGATAGTATGCGTTCGGTCCTGAAAGATGTAAAAAGTACTTCAAACTAGTATTACCATAATTTCATTTTTCTAATATACATGGTGTTCGGAAAGTCACTGTGCAGTTTTGTAATCATATTTTATTCAATGTATTTCAAGCCAGCAACTGATAGCTGTGTTTAGAAACAAAATAGGCCCTGCATGGCCAAGCGCGTAAGGCGTGCGACTCGTGAGCCGAGGGTCGCGGGTTCGCGCCCGCGTCGCGCTAAACATGCTCGCCCTCCTAGCCGTGGGGGCGTATAATGTGACGGTCAATCCCACTATTCGTTGGTAAAAGAGTAGCCCAAGAGTTGGCGGTGGGTGGTGATGACTAGCTGCCTTCCCTCTAGTCTTACACTGCTAAATTAGGGACGGCTAGCACAGATAGCCCTTGAGTAGCTTTGTGCGAAATTCCAAAACAAACAAACAAACAGAAACAAAATAAGGATTCAGGCCTCTATTAATGCCAACGGGGGTCACTTTCAACATTGTTTTTAATTATCATTCATATTTACCACTTGTATTCTATATTGAAACATGTCTGTTAATAAATATATAAGTACACAGTGACTTTCCGAACACCCTGTAGTATCGTAATTTTAGAATATTTCACC
This sequence comes from Carcinoscorpius rotundicauda, assembly GCA_011833715.1. Classification (NCBI taxonomy): domain Eukaryota; kingdom Metazoa; phylum Arthropoda; class Merostomata; order Xiphosura; family Limulidae; genus Carcinoscorpius; species Carcinoscorpius rotundicauda. Next base: position 114,687,177 of record CM022391.1, on the reverse strand, counting down.
ACAATTCCATACAATTTGTTTCGTGGGTTTAGGTGTATTTTCTAAAAAAAAGAACAAACTTTTATTTATACTGGTTTTAAAAAAATATCTTGCATGTGACATATTTCAGTGGTTACGCAGCTAAAGTCAATTGTAACCTAGCTCATTTGTTACCAAGCCTCGCATGCCACACTAGAGCCTTATTGGGAAAAATACATGAAAGGTGGTGATGTGATGTTTCCTTAGTTCAACTGCAAAGTTCAGATTAGAACAAGCTAGAATGAACGGGATATCGCCGAAATAAGGCATTGAAAAAAATTGAGAAAAATCCTTATATTCGTGTTTAAGCCTAACTGGGTTTTTTGCTACGGTTAAAAAACATATACAGTTAAAATAATTAATGTTTTCAAATATTAATTTCCAATATTAATTTGACTGAGTGTTTGTATACACCTAATACAAATGATGGCTAATTACACTATTTAATGTCATCAGTTGAATATAATACCAATCCTCAACAATTGAGGATTAAATATATCGGTTCCTTATAATATCTTAATTCAATTGATTACGATATCTTTACAGTTGGTTATACCAGTTACTTTCGCTTTTAGTTTGTGTGTAGTTAAGCATGAAGCTACACAATAGGTCATCTACGCTCTGCCCTTTACGGGTATCAAACCCCGGTTTATATCGTATTCTGCAGACAAACTGCTATGCCACTGGGGGCTTATGAAAAAAACAACAACTGAAGTTTAGTTATTCAGTGTCTTCATAAAGATCACTGATCAATTAGAGCAGTTCTAAATAGTACATGTGTTTGTTTATTATATTAAAAAAAAATGTTTTCAGCTCTTCACTTCCTTTATTTAGGTTTGGGTGGCAATGTTTGCGTCCTTGTTGACCATTTCAGGCGTTGCTTGTCTTGCCGACTACTTGATTCTCGACAACATTCCATCGAAAAGAGGATTTCTTGTTTTCTTCAAGTACATCTGGAGATTTTATGGGAACCTATTTTACCAGAGTAAACATTTTTTTTATGTTTATTACGTATCCCCATATAAAAAGTGGAAAATGGAGTGATTATAATACAAGGTTGTGTATCCAAGTGTAGTTTATTTGATATAAGAGTCACAAGTTAAAAAAAACACATAAATGTTTTAGCTGCAAAGTAATTAATTTAGTTCAAGTTTTCTTAAGCGTATTTAATGAGATACTTTATTGAAGGTTCCTCGTCCACCTTTCATTTCACCCACCGGCGGTTGTTACAGGGATTTTGGTGGATGACAGTAATCGTACTTATGCAAAGTTTCAGTGGACATTTGATGGCCACGCTAGTGATGGACTCGGGAAATCAAATTGACGATTTGAGTGAACTAGATAAGACCAATATTCAACCCGCTGTGGAAATTGGTTCATCTTTGCATTCTATGTTCATGGTAGTTATATAGTTTTAACACAAGGCACATGTAGACACTTTAGTTGCATGGTGTTACCACAAGAGACATGTTAACACATTTACTGTATAGTCTGTTGGAATTTAAAATAAATTCTGTTTTTTCAATTACCAGAATGAAAAAGTTTTTTTTTTATTTAAACTTCTTAAAAGTATAAATATATAGCGTGTTAATGATAAATGAACAGCAGCACTTCACTTGTTTTCAAAATAGATATATTCTGAACTAGTTAAACCTATGTACAACAAATTTTCCACGATAGATATTATAGGCATTTCATAAACTATGTATAGTTTTCTTCCTCTTCTCAAAAATTCACTTAAGCCTATTTAATTATGTTAGAATTTTAGTTGACAAGCTGAACTATCTTTCCTAGTACTATAATCAAATTATCCAAATACAGTTCATTTACTTTATTCTCGAGTAACCACTTTTGTATTCTAACTTTTAAACTAGTGTACTCCTTTCGCATTTTGAATAATCGTTTGTCTCTTTGTCAAAAATCACCGAGACTATTCAATTACTTTATAATTCTCTTTGACAAAATAAATTTTTCTTCTTATCCTTTTCTTCTCCCGCTCTTAACATATTAATCGTTAAGCTTTTTTTAACCGTTAGGTCTTTCCCAACTACAGCAATTAACTTTACTTTGGCAAGCGTCTGCCTGTAACTTTACCTTTTCGTCTGCTCTTGTGTATCTGGCCCGGCATGGCCAGGTGGTTAATGCACTTGACTCATAATCCGAGAGTCGCGGGCTCGAAACCCGTCACACCGAACATGCTCGCCCTATCAGCCGTGGGGGTCGTTATAACGTGATGGTCTATTTTAGTATTTTACCACTATTCGTTGGTAAAAGACTAGCCCAAGAGTTGGCGGTGGGTGGTGATGACTAGCTGCTTTCCCTCTCATCTAACGCAGATAGCCCTCGTGTAGCTGTGTGCAAAATTCAACACAAACCTTTCTTGTCTATCTGCCCTAACCCAGTATCTGAAAGTACGACACCACTGCCTGCTCGAAAACAAATTGATCTAGAACAAGCCAGATGATGTACTTTAAGACTGTTTGCGTATACAGGAATGAAAAGGCAAAGTGCCTGGGAACAGGGACCGGCACGTGGTATAAGACAGTCTCAGACGAGGAAAGCGAGTCACCCTTTCATAGATCTCCACCAACGTCGGACAGAGGATCAACCTGTGCATGACAGACTCCACCTGCACAAGAGTTTTACAACTATGCACTCTCCCTCACCGGAAGGATGTTGTGCTCTATGCGCCAGTAGAAAGCCTACAGATAGCGACCAACATGACGCAGGGCGACGCGGCCCCAAATAATGTCCAACGGCAGAGCAGGGTGGTGTTGCTCAATCCTCAATTCAGGGATCAGTAGACGATAGAGAGAACGGGAATCCGTCGGAACATCGGCTGACACGGCAAGATATCGCCATATCGTTGCAGCAATGTCAATATATTAGGAAGAAGGGTCAAAACACATCGATGGCCCGGCGTGGCTAAGCGCGTAAGGCGCACGAATCGTAATCCGAGGGTCGCGGGTTCGCGCTCGCGTCGCGCCAAATATGCTCGCCCTCCAACCCGTGGGGGCGTTATAATGTGACGTTCAATTCCACTTTTCGTTGGTAAAAGAGTAGTCCAAGAGTTGGCAGTGGGTGGTGATGACTAGCTGCCTTCCCTCTAGTATTACACTGCTAAATTAGGGACGGCTAGCACAGATAGCCCTCGAGTAGCTTTGTGCGAAATTCCAAAACAAACAAACAAACAAACAAAACACATCGATGTTTGCAGGCTCAACGGAACACCAAAGAGGCTGCGACCCGTGCAAACCAAGGATGGAATTAGGAGGCATTTGGGATGACCCTTCAAGGACAGGTAGAGAAAGGTGGTAGACAGAAAGAGAGAAACATACTGGGTCCGGACACATGGTATACCTAGATCCCCCTTGTGAGGCGGCAGTGTCAAGGAAAGCCGAGACACAGCCTCAGGATTGCCATTCCACAGGAAGGCAAAGACATGGTGCTCATTAGCCCGTGCAGTGCAATTATCCGGAGGAAGAACAGTCCCAAAGTATCAGACCGAGGGAAGTATCCTTTTCATCACCTCTGCCTTGTGAAACAAGTTAGTGGGGAAGTATCGGTAATCGTGTACTGTCGAACCGACACCCTGTACCACTCTTTCCCAAGCAACCCAGGGGTCCGCGAGAAAACGAACCCCAAAGCAAGTGACCAGTCCAGACGAAATGGGGAGTCGGCAGAACAATGTTAAGTTTGCTAGGAACAGGTTCACATCATATGCATGCGCGACGTATGTCACACTCGTATCCTCCGGCAACTGGAGGCCACGCACCGAGACTGAGTGATACAGATAGGAGAGCAGGCACTCAATCACTAATGCATAAAACGAAGGGGACAATAGGCAACCCTGACGAACCTCCTGTAAGATGGTAAAGGACAACGTCAGGTATCCATTAATCAAGAGCCTGCTCAAAATGGTCGCGTACAAGGCTCGCACGTACTGGACAGAAACAGGAGGAAGGCCACGCCTCTCCAGAACGAACCACAGAAATCCGTGGTGAGCTCGATCAAAAGCTTTGCTTTGATCGAAGGACACAAAGATAGCAGGAATATCTCAATCATCAAAAACATCGTAAAAAGAACTTCGTCAAATTTATTGGACTATGAATTGTTTCTGGACTTCTCCATTCAAACTTCGGAATTTTTTCGTGGGACCAAATTCACCCCCTAGACTGGAATTTTGGATTTCTGATCTGGACTTTTGGACTTTCATTCTGGATCATTATATTGGACACAGGCCAGTACCATTTTGTATTGTAATTGATTTCGAAGGTTGAAACTGAACATCTGTCATTGTTATTATATAATTTATTTTATATCTGTCACATATATAATAGTTTATTGTAATAAATTATATAAGCTGTTATCTGTGTCTTTCTGTTGCATTCAGTCCACATAAAAAATGTAACAGAAAATTGGGGGCTCGTCCGGGATAGATCAAAGAATTTAATTCTCTTCCAAAATTAGATTTATATTCTATACAGATCGGCAGCTTGTATATTCAAAATGGCATTCCAACTCGAAGATTTTTTATACAAATTTAATCAGAATCCCTCTTTCGAATTGATTAGTGAATTGAAAAAATCTGAATTGCCTGATGTTGGAAAACATTTCAATTTGGAAATGAAGCAAGCAATGAAGAAAACAGATATCAAACGAATTGTTGTTGAACATTTGGTCAGCCAAAAAGTTTTACCTCAAAAAGTTGTACAACAATTGCCTGCCACTCATTTTGACCCAGATTTTGAATTAAAAAGAATGGAAATGGAAATTAAATTTCGTTTAGAAATTGAAAGCAAACGTCTTGAAGCAGAAAAATAAAACAAACGCCTTGTTCTTGAGGCAGAAAAAGAAACCAAACGACTTGAGGCAGAACAAAAACGTATTGAGGCAGAACAGGGAAACAAACGCCTTGATGCCAAAATACAAAAAGAACACATTAAAGCCGATAAGGAAATCAGTATGAGAAAGGCACAGACGGAAGAAAAGGTTGTCCAAATGCAGTTGGACAATTTTGATGCTTCCAAACAAATTCGTTTATTGCCTCCATTCAATGAGGAGGCTGTAGATAAATATTTTCAGCAATTTGAAAAATTGGCCCTGAGGCTAAAATGGCCTACCGAACATTGGACAACATTACTTCAGAGTGTTCTCAAATGTAAAGCTCAGGAAGTATTTAACAAACTCACAGCCGAACAGAGTTATGATTACGAGCACGTCAAAAAATACATCTTAAATGCTTATGAATTGATGCCAGAGGCATAGAGACAAAAATTTCGTGGTTACAGAAAGTTTGACAGCCAAACTTATGTGGATTTTCTCGCGAAAAAGAAACTCTGTTCGACAGGTGGTGTGATTCCAAAGAAATCAAAGATGATTACACAAAACTCAGAGAACTCATGTAAGTTGAAGAGTTTAAAAGATGTAGAGCTCAAAACTTACATTGATGAACAAAAAGCTTCCGAAATTCATGATGCTGCTGTCTTGGCAGACGTGTATGCTTTGACTCACAAAGATTTGTCATACAAAAGCAAAACAAATCACACAGCAAAGAAACCCAATGACTCATTCAAGCACTATGCAAATGTCAACAAAGACAAAAAAGAGTAAACTTCTGATTCTCAAACAAAGACTTCATCTCATTTTCAAAGCTCATCATCTACCAAAAACGTGTCATTCTCATCCAAAACATGTGCTTATTGTAAGAAACCTGGCAATCTGATTTCTGAGTGCTATAAGATCAAAAACAAGCCATCACCCCATAGTTTCATTTCGCCCTCGTTGGATACATCATTGGTTCCCAATGATTTCGACCCTGTCCAGTCCACTGTGGATTCCAAGTCCAATATTCTTGATGTACCTGAAGATCTTGTTGAGGACAAATTTAAGCCTTTCATCACTGAAGGTTTTGTTTCTTTTGTTGGCGATTCACATCTACAACCAATTAAGATCCTGCGGGATACTGGAGCTTTTCAGAGTTTGATTTTGGAAAGTGTACTTCCGTTTTCTGAAAAGTCATCCATTGGGGCCAATGTGCTCATTTCTGGTGTAGAAGGTGGCGTCGTTTCTGTCCCTCTTCATAGATTGGATTTGCATTCGGACTTAGTTTCGGGCCCAGTGACTGTGGGTATTAAATCTTCATTGCCTGTTGAGGATGTGTCTATGCTTTTGGGGAATGATTTGGCTGGTAGTAAGGTGGTACAAGAAGTTCGTGTTGTTGAAGCACCTGTTGTTAGTCCCAGTACAGAGCAACTCGTTGAAGAGTTTCCTGATGTTTTCCCCGCCTGTGCTGTTACTCGTTTTCAAACACGTTCTCAGGAGTCCAAAGAGGATTTCTCTTTATCTGATACGTTCATGTCTCATATCGATGAGATTTCTGACTCAACTTTGAGTTCTACTGATGACTCCAAGTCATTTTTCAACTCTCTTCATCGTAACAAACTTGTTGAGGAACAGGACAATGATCCTGAAACTCGTTCTCTTCTACAACTAGCCGTTGAGGAAAATGAAATAGGAACTGTCCCTATTTGTTACTACCAGAAGTCAGGTGTGTCAATGAGAAAATACAGACCTCCTGACGTTGCTGCTGATGAAGAGTGGAATGTTATTCACCAAATCGTCATTCCAAAATGCTATCGGAATGATATTCTTAGTCTTGCTCATGATCATGTGTTGTCAGGACACTTAGGTGTAAGAAAGACCCTAGATCGTATCTAACGACATTTCTATTGGCCAAAGATGCGCGAAGATATTGTTGACTATTGTAAGACATGCCGTTCTTGCCAAATGACTGGAAAACCAAATCAGGGGGTTTCCAAAGCACCACTGCAACCTATTCCTGCCTTTGAAGAACCGTTCTCAAGGGTCATTATCGACTGTGTTGGCCCAATACCAAAAAGCAAAGCAGGAAATGAATACCTCTTGACAATCATGTGTGCTTCTACACGTTTTCCTGAGGCTATCCCTTTGAGAAAAATCACTGCTCCCAACATTGTCAAGGCTCTTGTCAAATTCTTTACCATGTTCGGGATTCCAAAAGTTGTGCAATCAGATCAAGGGTCAAATTTTATGTCCAAGCTATTTCAACAAGCCATGCATGAACTGAACATCCATCAAGTTTCATCCAGTGCATACCATAAGGTGTCCTTGAACGTTTCCACCAAACTCTGAAAGCCATGCTTAGAAATTACTGCCACGAGCATTCAAAGGACTGGGATGAGGGTGTTCCCTTGTTGTTGTTTGCAGTTCATGAGTTTGTTCAAGAATCTACTGGAGTTGGTTTTAGGTCACTCAGTTCATGGTCCCTTGAAGTTGGTTTAGGAGAAATGGTTAGAGGACAATAACTCACAAAGTAGGTTGTTGAACTATGTCTCTGATTTCAAAACCAGATTGCACAATGCTTTTAATGTTGCCAGAGAAAACCTGAAGTCTTCTCAGGAAGAGATGAAAACCTGGAATGACAAAAGTGCCAGAAAGCGATCTTTTAATGGTGGTGACAAAGTACTAGTCTTTTTGCCCACATTAGGCTCTTCACTTCAAGCCAAATATTTTGGACCTTATTCAGTTGAAAAGAAAATCAGTGATCTATACTATGTAATCACCACCCTTGATCGGAGGAAAAGCAAACAGCTTTGTAATATCAATATTTTGAAACCCTATCATGTGCGAAAGAAAATGAATGTGTCGAATGCTGTTCCTGTGAATGTGACAAGTGGTGTGAATGAAGATCATGATCCTCCTCCTTCTCCTCCTGAAATTATAGAAAATAGCATTCCAGACACTCACGTTAAACTCAAAAACTCACAAGTATTAGCAAACTTAGATGAGAAACTCAATCATTTAGCCCAACAACAAAGTCAAGAGTTGAAAAGTTTGATTTTAGAGTTTGCTCATTTGTTCCCTGATGTGCCTGGTAGAACCAATGTCATAGAACATGATGTCATTATTGAGAACACTCGACCAATAAAACAACATCCATATCGGGCCAATCCTGTGAAATTGTCAAAAATCAGGTCAGAGCTACAATACATTCTTGAAAATGATTTCATTGAGTTGTCAAACAGTAATTGGAGTTCACCTTGTATCTTGGTACCAAAGCCTGATGGTTCAGTTAGGTTTTGTACAGATTTCAGAAAGGTTAACGATGTGACCAAGACTGATTCATATCCTATTTCTAGGATGGATGATTGTATTGACCGTGTAGGTAACTCAAAGTACCTTACCAAATTTGACCTACTCAAAGATTATTGACAAGTACCTTTAACTTCTGAAGCAAGAGAAATTTCAGCTTTTACATCACCCGATGGTTTGTACCAATACAAAGTTATGCCATTTGGCATGAAAAACTCTGGTGCAACATTTCAAAGGTTGATGAATCATGTCATTGCAGGGTTACAAAATGTGTATGTTTACATCCAGGGAATGCGTGGCATTTCTGAGAAATTCTACGCATTTTCCCTCTTCAACTGCAAAGCAGTTAACGCTATTTTTTGCAGGAGACCCATTTTGCTTCTCGAAGGGACCACTTTTCGTTTTCTTCCCGCTGTCTTGTCCGTGCCTTCTGACCTTCTCCAAGGGCTCTGTTCAGTTGAGTCTGTCACCGGTTCCTGGTGGGAAGTTTTTATGGAAGCCTGTGACTCCTTTATATGCAAAAACGGCTCGTTTGGGTTGAGAAAATATTTTAAATAGAAGAGCGAACAACGTTTCGACCTTCTTGTGAACGAGCCATTTTTGCATATAAAATTCTCAACAAGAGGGTTTCTCGACATCACTGACTGTGACTCCTTGTTGAGACAAGCTGGCATGTGGCATTCGCGGGCCCGCTGCCTGGCTTTCCGAGGCAAGCAGGACATCTTCACTGCCTTGCTCCAAGGCAGGCTGACGAATCGCTGAGTCCTATAGGACATTGAGAACCTATGCAGGGAAATATATTTGGATTATTCCATGTGGCGAGTGTCTCTAGTCTGATGGAATCTCTCGATCCCAGAACCGTTACTCGAGTTCTGCTGTGCAAGGCACGGGAGATGGCCAATACTAGACACATCTCAATCTGGACAAAGGTCAATTGTCATCTTCATATTTACGATTCATTCGAATTACTGGTTATACTGAAGGTCAACACGTACAGGACTGTTTAGGGGAGACCGGGGTAAGTTGGAAAACGACAAATTTGAGACTTTCATCAGAAACATCGTTAAAAAAACTTCGTCAAATTTATTAGACTGTAAATTGTTTCTGAACTTCTCCATTCAAATTTTGGAATTTCTTCGTGGGACCAAATTCACCCCTTAGACTGGAATTTTGGATTTCTGATCTGGACTTTTGGACTTTCATTCTGGATCATTATATTGGACACAGGCCAGTACCATTTTGTATTGTAATTAATTTTGAAGGTTGAAACTGAACATCTGTCATTGTTATTATATAATTTATTTTATATCTGTCACATATATAATAGTTTATTGTAATAAATTATATAAGCTGTTATCTGTGTCTTTCTGTTGCATTCAGTCCACATAAAAAATGTAACAACCGCCATTCCATCTGGCCCAGGACACTTTCCAAGCAGCTTGGACCGAATGTCCGACCAACACTCACCCAAGCTGATGGGCTTCACCAGCTGTTCGTGAAAGGACGATTCGAGGGAGGGAAAAACCTAGTAATGTCGTACCCCAACCCCTCGTCCACGGGTGAAGCTGAGAATAAACGGCGGTAATAGCCGAGGCACGCGTACAGAATGTCAGATGACAATTGACCTTTGTCCAGATTGAGATGTGTCTAGTATTGGCCATCTCCCGTGCCTTGCACAGCAGAACTCGAGTAACGGTTCTGGGATCGAGAGATTCCATCAGACTAGAGACACTCGCCACATGGAATAATCCAAATATATTTCCCTGCATAGGTTCTCAATGTCCTATAGGACTCAGCGATTCGTCAGCCTGCCTTGGAGCAAGGCAGTGAAGATGTCCTGCTTGCCTCGGAAAGCCAGGCAGCGGGCCCGCGAATGCCACATGCCAGCTTGTCTCAACAAGGAGTCACAGTCAGTGATGTCGAGAAACCCTCTTGTTGAGAATTTTATATGCAAAAATGGCTCGTTCACAAGAAGGTCGAAACGTTGTTCGCTCTTCTATTTAAAATATTTTCTCAACCCAAACGAGCCGTTTTTGCATATAAAGGAGTCACAGGCTTCCATAAAAACTTCCCACCAGGAACCGGTGACAGACTCAACTGAACAGAGCCCTTGGAGAAGGTCAGAAGGCACGGACAAGACAGCGGGAAGAAAACGAAAAGTGGTCCCTTCGAGAAGCAAAATGGGTCTCCTGCAAAAAATAGCGTTAACTGCTTTGCAGTTGAAGAGGGAAAATGCGTAGAATTTCTCAGAAATGCCACGCATTCCCTGGATGTTTAAAGTGATGCAGGAGAACACCGTCCACCAATCAGAGGGGGATAAAATCAATGATGCTGCTGCTTTGACTGAACAGACTGAGGCGGGAGGGTGTGCAGGCTCTTGAGGCCACCCGACCCCACTCCCGCTTCGCAGCTGCGTCTGCCGGCATCCGACCACCCCGCTGCACAGTACGAACATCCAGACCGAAGTTTGGAAGAGACATGGAGCTGCAGAGCTCCCGCTCCCCCCATTCACATCTATCACCTCGAGAGACTGGGAAGACTGAGAAAGTCGACCAGACAATCAAACGAGCCAGGTGATGGGAGCTAAACTGGCGTCTGGGTAGGGACCAGAATACTCAATTCACCTGAAGTCTGGGCAGGGGTCTCTCAGATCCCCCAGCCATATCCCCGCTAGCAGAGGAAGACTGAGCCACTTGGGAGGCACCATCTTCCTCGGCTGGCTCCTCTGAACAGAGAGGACTGGACCCTTCAAAAAAAGATCCCACCCAACACTTACTGGAGTGATAAGACTGTAGGCACCAACACAGGCCCCAACCCCTCACCAGAAGCCTGAGCCTCCACAGAGATGGGGACGCCACCTTAGGGGCTCCATTGAAAATGGGGCCAACAGGATGGGCCTGAGCCTCTGCAGATGCCTTTCCACCCGAACGGCTCCAGGAGCGCCCCCACCTCTACAGGGCCAAAGCCTCCTCAACTTGGGCGGAAGAGACCCGGCTCTTCTCAGAGGACTGAGGACCTCCCTCCCGAGACTCGGCAGCAGACGCTCCCACCCTTTTCCCCTTCTTATTGTGCGGCTACCCTGGAGCCACCGCGGCATATGTCGCCACACGCCTCGGACAACGCGTGGCCACCACGATAAACGAAACACTTTATGTTACAGTCACTGTCTCACTGTTTTCGTGTCCGATTTCCTGACATATCCCGCACCGCGCTGTCTGGCGTTCACTAAATACCTGGCCTTCGAGGCCACAGTGGCGACACAGCCGCCTCATGCACGGGTAGTTACACATTACTCAGAAGCCGTTGATGGAAAGAAAGTTGGGAACCAGCTTTCTCATGTCCAGACAGACTCGTCGATTTCCGGTACACACACTCGGGCGCGTGTGGTGCGTCTCATGTTCAATATTCCGAACCGTCGCATACGCCGACATATGACGACGTCATGGGCCAGTTTAAAAGGAGTCGATTGGAGGGTAGTCCATTTTATATTTTGCCCGGCCAACTTCACGGGCACTTGCTAGTAAACAAAAGGAAAGTCTCTTTTGTCCAGCAGGGTACGGGCGTGTGTGGCCGACGCCAGTGTGGCCAAAATGTTGCAGGCATTCGGTATGGCTACCCCCGACAGCAGTGTTTAAAGCGTCAAATCACCACCGATGGCAGCGAGGCCGCGGGCACCACAAAGTGGATGGACCGTAACCAAACAGAGTGTGGTCGGATGTCCTTAGCCATACCAACCATCAGTCAAGGTACGCCCGCGCGCGCACGCACACACACAAGTCACGACACAACACTCGACCCACATTCATAGATGAATACTGACTAAACAGCACATGGTTAGAAACTGGTATCGGTGACTACTGATTAACTCTACCAGAACAACGACACTCGTCAAATTCGCATACCTACCCCAAAGGTGGTAGAAGCACTAATTAACACGACATCAGTAAAGTGTTTTTGTTTGTTTGTTTTGGTATTTCGCGCAAAGCTACACGAGGGCTATCTATGCTAGCCGTCCCTAATTTAGCAGTGTAAGACTAGAGGGAAGGCAGCTGATCATCGCCACCCACCGCTAACCTTTGGGCTACTCTTTTACCAACGAATAGTGGGATTAACCGATATTATAACGCCCCCACGGCTGGGAAGGCGAGCATGTTTGGCGTGACGGAGATGCGAACCCATGACTCTCAGATTATGTGTCGCACGCTTTAACGTGCTTGGCCATGCCGAGCCGCTCAATAAAGTGATAGCCTACTTGACTGTTGTGCTTTTATATGTGGCTAAATCTAAATAATGCATATCGGTATTAGAAATTGAAGTATTTTCAATTTCTAATTTAGTCGAATAAATGATGTCAATAACATTGCATATTAAAGAATTATTTATGTTTTTTTTTGCCCCCCAGTGGCTCAGCGGTATGTCTGCGGACTTACACGCTAAAATCCGGGTTTCGATACCCGTGGTGGGCAGAGCACAGATAGCCCATTGTGTAGCTTTGTGCTTAATTCAAAACAACAACAACAACAACAACAGCTTATTAAATCATCAATATAATTAAGTTAAAGTAAAAATATCTGGATTTGCATAGCTTTCAACAAATATATTTTTATAATAGTATAAATATAAATTTGCTACACAAGTTGGATAGTTAGCTCCCATTGGAACTTCTGTCACTTGTTTAAAGACTTGTTTATTCAAAAAAATAACACAATTGTAAATACAGAAACTTAATATAACTTTTATGTTTTTGGAACTATATTTTTCGTTTCTCCAGAACTATAAAATGATAACAATATTGTTCTCTTAATGATTTTTATGGGGTGGATTAAATCTGTTTATGGTATTGTGGTGTATATTGTAAAATCAAATGTATGAATACTATTTATCTGCTCACACTTTCTTAGACATTCTCAAATAGGTTGGTTATTTTTTATTATCCAAAGCATATGTTTTTTATTGTTAATACTTACATTTTCTATTTTACCAAGTATAATATTAAGTGATTTATTTAATAATATAACCAGTTCTTTGATAATTGTTTTTATTGAATTCGAAAAAAAAAGGCTAAATTTAATTGGATATTTATGTAATTTTGGAATAGTAGGAAGAAACGGCAAATCTACATAAGGTTTATATTTAGAAGAACGTTTATGATAAGCTTTAAAGAAATTATTAATTAATGTATCTTTGGATTGGTTGACAAGTTTGACAGTTTGTGTATTATTAATTTCTTCTTTATATGTATACACACTGATTTACACGTAGTTACTTCCAGAAATACACACGCAAGCGTGTGTGCGCGTGAAAACATAAATATTTATGCATTATAATTTTTACAAAATTAATAGATAGATAAAGAATTCACTATATAAAATTATTCAAGTGTGGTAAAACTAAAGTGAGAAATATTACAAGAAACTAAGAAGCTCACATATCCCATTGGGGGGGGGGGGAAGTTCCCATTCGAATAAGTATTTTGAAATCCCTATAAACAAACATAACCGTGAGCCACACGACAAAAATAATTTTCGAATGGGAACTTTAAAATAAGTATTTTGAAATCGTCAAAGGTATGGTTTAGCTGTGCAACAATTTATTATACCTCTAAGATGTTCTCTGGTACATTGTACTAATAATCTATTTTTTCCTATGTATAATTTTGCACAACATAAGCAAACAATAAAATATATGACGCACTTTGATGTGCAGTTATATTGATTCTTGCTTAAAATCCTGACACAGGACATTGCACAGATGTTCTTGAGTCAATGATGTTATGTAAATGTCATGTAAATGTTTTGCAAACGACAACATGTCGTGTTGTGTTTGGATTTTCATATCTATTATTTATATTTCCATGTTTTTATTATTGTTTGAAAGTTTAAACCAATAAAATATGTTGTTATTTATTTAAAATAACATTTAGAAATTTCCAGAATTAAGTAGACCAATCATATGTTTATAAATGTATGTAAATGAAGTATTTGGCGGTCTAGTGTCTAGACGTTGAGTCTCGTGCAAGAACGGACATGCGCAGATTTTTCTAGAATGTTGGGAAGTTACGCGATGGTTCGAGAAGTCTAGGCCTACAAATATATAAACAGACGAAGATGCGAGAAAGAGGAAGAGTCATTAGTTTTTATTCGAAAAAAAGATTAAGAGTCAGTCATTCGTTTGAGAAAGTTTAAGTGTTTGCTGTGAGTTTACTCAACTTGGATTTGTGACCAGAGCTGGATCTACAGAAGGCACGTACGGGACTAGCCAGGGGAGACCGAAAAAATTGAAGGCGACAAGTTTGAGACGTTCATCGGAGGCATCGTGAAAAGAACTTCGTCGAATTTATTGAACTGTGAATTGTTTCTGGACTTTCATTTTAGATCATTATATTAGATACAGGCCAATACCATTTTGTGTTGTAATTAACTTTGAAGGTTGAAACCAATACTATTTTGTATTGTAATTAATTTTGAAGGTTTAAACTTAATATGTGTCATTGTTATTATATAATTTATGTTATATCTGTTACATATATATAATAGTTTAGTGTAATAAATTATACAAGCTGTTATTTGTGTCTTTCTGTTGCGTTCAATTCACAAAAAAACGTAACAGAAAATTGGGGGCTCGTCCGGGATATCGAACAAACAATTTAATTCTATTCTAAAATTAGATTTATATTCTATACAGATAGACAGCTTGTATATTCAAAATGGTATTTTAACTTGAAGATTTTATAGACAAATTTAATCAGAATCCCTCTTTCGAATTGATCAGTGAATTAAAAAAATCGGAATTGCTTGATGTTGGAAAACATTTTAATTTGGAAGTGAAGCAAGCAATGAAGAAAGTAGATATGAAACGAACTGTTGTTGAACATTTGGTCAGCCAAAAAGTTTTACCTCAAAAAGTTGTACAACAATTGCCTGCCGCTCATTTTGACCCAGATTTTGAATTAAAAAGAATGGAAATGAAAATGAAATTTCGTTTAGAAATTGAAAGCAAACGTATTGAGGCAGAACAGAAAATCAAACGCTTTGATGCCGAAATACAAATATAGCGCATTAAAGCTGGTAAGGAAATTAGTATGAGAAGGCATAGACAGAAAAAAAGGTTGTCCAAATGCGGTTGGATAATTTTGATGCTTCCAAACAAATTTGTTTAGTACCTCCATTCAATGAGAAGGCTGTAGATAAATATTTTCAGCAATTTGAAAAATTGGCCCTTAGGCTAAAATGGCTTACCGAATATTGGACAATATTACTTCAGAGTGTTCTCAAAGGTGAAGCTCAGGAAGTATTTTCCAAACTCACGGCCGAGCAAAGTTATGATTACGAGCACATCAAAAAATGCATTTTGAATGCTTATGAATTGGTGCCAGAGGCATAGAGACAAAAATTTCGTGGTTACAAAAAGTTTGACAGCCAAACTTATGTCGAATTTGTTGGTGAAAAAGAAACTCTGTTCGACAGGTGGTGTGATTCCAAAGAAATTAAAGATGATTACACAAAACTCAGAGAACTCATGTTAGTTGAAGAATTTAAAAGATGTATTCCCGTGTAGCTCAAAACTTATATTGATGAACAAAAAGCTTCCAAAATTCATGATGCTGCTGTCTTGGTAGACGAGTATGCTTTGACTCACAAAGATTTTTCGTACAAAAGCAAAACGAATCACACAGCAAAGAAATCTAAAGACTCATTCAAACATTATGCAAATGTCGGCAAAGACAAAAAAGAGTAAACTTCTGATTCTCAAACAAAGACTTCATCTTATTCTCAAAGCTCGTCATCTACCAAAAACGTGTCATTCTCATCCAAAACATGTGCTTATTGTAAGAAACCTGGCCATCTGATTTCTGAGTGCTATAAGATCAAAAACAAGCCATCACCTTATAGTTTCATTTCGCTCTCGTTGGATACATCATTGGTTTCCAATGATTTTGACCCTGTCCAGTCAAAATATTATTGATGTACCTGAAAATCTTGTTGAGGACAAATTTAAGCCTTTCATCACTGAAGGTTTTGTTTCTTTTGTTGGCGATTCACATCTTCAACCAATTAAAATCCTGCAGGATACTGGAGCTTTTCAGAGTTTGATTTTGGAAAGTGTAATTCCGTTTTCTGAAAAGTCATCCATTGGGGCCAATGTGCTCATTTCTGGTGTAGAAGGTGGCGTCGTTTCTATTTCTCTTCATAGATTGGATTTACATTCGGACTTAGTTTCGGGCCCAGTGACTGTGGGTATTAAATCTTCATTGCCTGTTGAAGGTGTGTCTATGCTTTTGGGGAATGATTTGGCTGGTAGTAAGGTGGTACCAGAGGTTCGTGTTGTTGAAGCACCTGTTGTTAGTCCCAGTACAGAGCAACTCGTTGAAGAGTTTCCTGATGTTTTCCCCGCCTATGCTGTTACTCGTTCTCAAACACGTTTTCAGGAGTCCAAAGAGGATTTCCCTTTGTCTGATACGTTCATGTCTCACATCGATGAGATTTCTGACTCAACTTTGAGTTCTACTGATGACTCCAAGTCATTTTTCAACTCTCTTCATCGTAACAAACTTATTGAGGAACAGGACAATGATCCTGAAACTCGTTCTCTTCTACAACTGGCCGTTGAGGAAAATGAAATAGGAACTGTCCCTATTTGTTACTACCAGAAGTCAGGTGTG
This sequence comes from Carcinoscorpius rotundicauda, assembly GCA_011833715.1. Lineage (NCBI taxonomy): Eukaryota > Metazoa > Arthropoda > Merostomata > Xiphosura > Limulidae > Carcinoscorpius > Carcinoscorpius rotundicauda. The sequence goes on along the minus strand of CM022391.1, from coordinate 114,670,364 downwards.
TTAATGAGAAAATACAGACCTCCTGACGTTGCTGCTGATGAAGAGTGGAATGTTATTCACCAAATCGTCATTCCAAAATGCTATCGGAATGATATTCTTAGTCTTGCTCATGATCATGTGTTGTCAGGACACTTAGGTGTAAGAAAGACCCTAGATCGTATCTAACGACATTTCTATTGGCCAAAGATGCGCGAAGATATTGTTGACTATTGTAAGACATGCCGTTCTTGCCAAATGACTGGAAAACCAAATCAGGGGGTTTCCAAAGCACCACTGCAACCTATTCCTGCCTTTGAAGAACCGTTCTCAAGGGTCATTATCGACTGTGTTGGCCCAATGCCAAAAAGCAAAGCAGGAAATGAATACCTCTTGACAATCATGTGTGCTTCTACACGTTTTCCTGAGGCTATCCCTTTGAGAAAAATCACTGCTCCCAACATTGTCAAGGCTCTTGTCAAATTCTTTACCATGTTCGGGATTCCAAAAGTTGTGCAATCAGATCAAGGGTCAAATTTTATGTCCAAGCTATTTCAGCAAGCCATGCATGAACTAAACATCCATCAAGTTTCATCCAGTGCAATGCATCCTGAGTCACAAGGTGTCCTTGATCGTTTCCACCAAATTACTACCACGAACACTCAAAGAACTGGGATGAGGGTGTTTTTTTGTTATTGTTTGAAGTTCGTGAGGTTATTTCAGAATCTACTGGATTTAACCATTTTGAGTTGGTTTTAAAAAAAAAGGTTTTCACAAGTTCAAACTTTTTTTTTTTACTTTTAAGGGGGAGAGTGTCATGTAAATGTTTTGTAAACGACAACATGTCGTGTTGTGTTTGGATTTTCATATCTATTATTTATATTTCCATGTTTTTATTATTGTTTGAAAGTTTAAACCAATAAAATATGTTGTTATTTATTTAAAATAACATTTAGAAATTTCCAGAATTAAGTAGACCAATCATATGTTTATAAATGTATGTAAATGAAGTATTTGGCGGTCTAGTGTCTAGACGTTGAGTCTCGTGCAAGAACGGACATGCGCAAATTTTTCTAGAATGTTGGGAAGTTACGCGATGGTTCGAGAAGTCTAGGCCTACAAATATATAAACAGACGAAGATGCGAGAAAGAGGAAGAGTCATTAGTTTTTATTCGAAAAAATATTAAAAGTCAGTCATTCGTTTGAGAAAGTTTAAGTGTTTGCTATGAGTCTACTCAACTTGGATTTGTGACCAGAGCTGGATCTACAGAAGGCACGTACGGGACTAGCCAGGGGAGACCGGAAAAATTGAAGGCGACAAGCTTGAGACGTTCATCGGAGGCATCGTGAAAAGAACTTCGTCGAATTTATTGAACTGTGAATTGTTTCTGGACTTTCATTTTAGATCATTATATTAGATACAGGCCAGTACCATTTTGTGTTGTAATTAACTTTGAAGGTTGAAACCAGTACTATTTTGTATTGTAATTAGTTTTGAAGGTTTAAACTTAATATGTGTCATTGTTATTATATAATTTATGTTATATCTGTTACATATATATAATAGTTTAGTGTAATAAATTATACAAGCTGTTATTTGTGTCTTTCTGTTGCGTTCAATCCACAAAAAAAAAGCTCACGTGTTATTCGTTATACCTGAAGAAAGTTGTTGCCCAAAATAGTATATATATATATATATATAAATCTACAGTTAGCTTTCTGATGGTTTTACCTTCAAATTTTTTTTATCTCTTTCAACAACCATTATGCGTAATTTTCCATATGTGGTGACACTTGCTGCGTAAACTTAGTATGAGGTTCATGTGGACATTTTAGTTGTGTTACTATAACAACTAGGCCATGCTGTTATGATAAGAAGCAATTGTTATTAGATCATATTGCGATGAATACAGGCTGCTGCTATTATGAAAACTTGCGTCACTACTTTAACTCGTTTCACATTTCCGTGGTATTAAAACAGCTTTACTAGTTTTATGTTTCTATAGTAATTAAGTGTTACTAGTTTGATACTTCGGTAGTAACTAAACAATCGTATTAGTTTCATGTTCTTATAATAGAAAAGGAATCTTATTAATTTCACATTCTTATGGTAACAGAACATGCTTGCTGGTTTCACGTTTCTATGGTAACAAACATCATTATTTGTTTGATGGTCCCAAGGCTTTGGTTTGGTTTGTTTTGAATATCGGGTAAAGCTACACGAGGACTATCTACGCTATTCGTCCCTAATTTAGCTGTGTAAGACTAGAGGGAAGGCAGCTAGTCATCTTGTTATGTAAATGTTGTGTAAATGTTTTGTAAACGACAACATTTCGTGTTGTATTTAAATTTTCATTTCTATTATTTATATTTCCATATTTATGTTATTGTTTCACAGTTTAAACCAATTAAAAATATGTTGTTATTCATTTAAAATAACATTTAGAAATTTCTAGAATTAGGTAGATCAATCAATTGACTATAAATGAAATGTGGCGGCCTAGTGTGTAGACGACAAGTCTCGTGCAAGAACGGACATGCGCGTATTGCTCTGGAGTTCTGTAGAAGTTACGCGATTTTTCGAGACGTCTAGTCCTACAAATATATAAACAGACGAAGATGCGAGAAGGAAAAGAATCATCAGTTTTTATTCGAAGAAAAGAATGAGGAGTCAATAGTTTTTATTCGAAGAAAAGAAGAGTCAGTCATTCGTTTGAGAAAGTTTAAGTGTTTGCTGTGTGTTTATTCAACTTGGATTTGTGACTAGAGCTAGATCTACAGAAACTGTGATTTTGTTTCGCCAATCTCTACGATTCGTTCGAATTACTAGTTATACTGAAGGTCAACACGTGTGGAACTATTAAGGGGGGACCAAATTGGAAAACAACAAATTTGAGACATTCGTCGAAAACATGATAAAAAGAACTTCGTCATTCTCCATTCAAACTTCGAAATTTCTTCGTGGGACCAAATTCACCTCCTAGACTAGAATTTCGGATTTCTGATCTGAACTTTTGGACTTTCATTCTAGATCATTATATTAGATACAGGCCAGTAACATTTTGTATCGTAATTGACACTGAAGGATGAAACTAGTACCATTTAGTATCGTAATTAACTTTGAAGGTTGAAACCAGTACTATTTTGTATTGTAATTAATTTTGAATGTTGAAACTGAATATCTGTCATTGTTATTATATAATTTATGTTATATCTGTTACATATATATAATAGTTTAGTGTAATAAATTATGCAAGCTGTTATCTGTGTTTTTCTGTTGCGTTTAGTCTACGAAAAACATAAAACATAAAAAAGAACGTAACAATCTACACTCACCGCCAACTATTGAGCTACTCTTTTATCAACGAATAGTGGGATTGAGCGATCCATTATAATTCCCCGGGCTGAAGGAGCGAGCATGTTTGGTGTGACGGAGATTGGAATCCCCCAATGTCCGATTACGAGTTGAGTGCCGGACTCGTTCTAAGGTAATAAAATATTTTCACGTTTCTAGGCTAAAGTTTCATACAAAAACTTTTAATTCTTTTATACTTTATAAGAGTAGCTGACATATTTCAGGTTTCATCTACGTTATAAATTTAAAATATACAATACATAGGGTCGTTTAGACAAATTTTAAATTTATTTCTACATATTAAAAATTAAACTAAGAACTTAAATACTTGATCGAAACACGATAATAACCATTTTATATTGTTATTTTGTCTTTTTAAAAAAGTTGCTTGAAGCAAACAAGAGAGAATGCATTGATTTCTACGATTAATTTTTATTTTTGATTTTTATACATTACTTAAGTCTTCTAATTTTCTCATATTTTCTAGTATGACAAAGACTCACTCAATAAAAGAATTTATCAAAAAATGGTTAAACATGAAAGTCAGTCATTTTTGCCACTATCTAAGCTAGTTTCAGACAAAATCCTTGATCTCGTGAAAGCAGAAAAAATTGCTGTTGTTTGTGATACCCTTGCAATAAAATCTGCTATAGCTTCTAGATACAGCAGAGGAGGAGAATGTGGCTTTTACATTGCCAAACAAAAATTTCATCGATATATTCTGGTTATGACTTTACGAAAAGGTCTGCCGAAAAGCCTAAGAACCAAAGTAAATCTACGGTATGTTTGGAGTTTAGAATAATATAAAGTTATTTTACATGTAAGTTTAGAGTTCATAATAATTTAAAATGAGTTAATATGTAAGGTATAAAATATATATGTTTCATGTTATATTTTATATATATTATATTTTAAAATCATTTAAAGTAATTTTATAGATATGTATGGAGTTTAAAGTAATTTAAAATGATTTAACATGTAAACGTAAAGTTTAAAATAAATTTAAAATGATTTAACATGTAAACGTAAAGTTTAAAATAAATTTAAAATGATTTTATATGTACTGTTGGAGTTTAAAATACTTCTAAAAATTATATATAGGGTTGGAGTTTAAAATAAATTAAAATGATATCATACATAAGCTTAAAGTTTAGAATAATTTAAAATGGTTTCATATGTAAAATGTGACCTTATAATAATTGAAAATGATTTTATATGTAATGTTGGAGTTTAAAATATTTTATATGTAATCTTAAAGTTCAGAATAATTTAAAATGATTTATATGCAAGCCCACAGTTCAGAATAATTTAAAATATTTTTATGTCATCTTTAAATATAGAATAATTTAAAATGATTTTATGTGTAAGTTTAGAATTAAGAATATTTTTAAAAATATTGTGCATATAAGGTTGATATTAAGAATAATTTAAATGATTTTACGTATTAGTTTAAAATACAGAGTAATTTAAAATGATTTGATACATAAACTTCAAGTATAGAATAATTTCAAAATATTTTTTATGTAATGTTGGAGTTTAGAATGTTTAAAATATTTTATTTGTAAGCTTAAAGTTTAGAATAACTTGAAATTATATTATATGCAAACTTAAAGTTGAGATTAATTTAAAATGATTTCATATATAAGATGTGAGATCAGAATAATTTAAAATGATTTGATATGTAAGGTTGGAATTTAGAACATCTTGAAATTATTTTACATGTAAAATTGGAAATTAGACTACTTTGAAATGATTTTGTGTAAGATTAGGGGTTTGAATATTTTACAAACATTATGTGTGTATTGCTGGAATAAAGAATATTTTAAATATATTGTGTATGTAAGGTTAATATTAAGAATAATTTACATGATTTTATGTGCAAGCTTAAAATATAGGATAATTTAAAATGATTTTACATTTGAGTTTACAGTTTAGAATATTTTAACATTATTTTATAGGTAAGCTGAAAGTTTAGAATAATTCTAAATGATTTGACATGTGAGGTTGGAGTTTAGAATATTTTAAAAATATTTTGTGTAAAATTGGAGATTAAAATAATTTAAAGAAGAGTTTTGTATGCAAGGATGGAGTTCTTACTAATTTAAAATGATTTTGTATGTAAGGTGGGATTGAGAAAATTTAAAAAAATATTTTATGTAAGGTGTGAGTTTTGAACAATTTAATGTAAGTTAGGAGTTTAGAATGGTTTAAAGGGATTTTAAGTAAGCTTAAAGATTAGAATAATTTAAAATGATTTTATTTGTAAGATTGGATTTTATAATATTTTAAACAAATTGTATATTTGAGGTTGTAATTTAGGATAACTTAAAATTATTTTATACGTAAGCTTAAATATAGAATAATTTAATATGAATTTATATGTAAGGTTGGAATTTTGAATAATTTAAAAGGGTTTTGTGTGTAAGGATGGAGTTAGAAAAATTTTAAAATACTTTATATGTTAGGTTGGAGTTTTGAACAATTTAATGTAGTTTGATATGTAAGGTAGCAGTTTAGAGTAATTTAATATGATTTTATTTGTAAGATTGGAGTTTAAAACATTTTAAAAAGATTGTATATGTAAGGTTGGAATTTAGAATAATTGAAAATGATTTGACATATAATGTTGGAGTTTGGAATATCTTTAAAATGTTTTATTTGTGAGATTGCTGTTTAGAATCGTTTTAAAATACGTTATTTGTAAGGTTAGAGTATAAAAAACTTAAAAAATGATTTTATATGTAAGGTTGAAGTTTAGTATAAATTAGGGATGGCTAGCACAGATAGCCCTGGAGTAACTTTGTGGGAAATTCAAAAACAAAACAATATATGAAAAATAATTTAAAATGAGTTTATATGTAAGCTTAAAATATATAATAATTTAAAATAACTTTGTGTCAGTTTAAAATATAAAATAAATTAAAACAATTTTATATGTATGATTAAGGTTTGGAATATTTAAAAGAAATTGTATGTGTAACATTTGAATTTTGAATAATTGAAAATGATTTCATATGTGAATTTTAAACAGAATAATTTAAAATGAATTTAAATGAAAGATTGGAATATTGAATAATTTAAAATGATTTTGAATGTAAGTATAATGTTGAGAAAAATTTTTAAATATTTTAAATGTTTGGTTGAGGTTTGAACATTTTGAAGTGGTTCTATATGTAAAGTAAGAGTTTAGAATAATTTCAATTGATATGTATAATCTTAAAGTTAGGAATAATTTAAAATGATTTCATTTGTAAGGTTGAAGTTTTGAATGCTTTAAAAATATTTTATATTTAAGAACAGCGTTTTGAATGGTTGAAGTTTTGAATACTTAAAAAGTATTTTACATTTAAGAATGGCATTTTGAATAATTTAAAATGATTTAATATGTAAGGTTGGTGTTTAAAATAATTTTATATGTAAAGTTTATTTTAGAATAAGTTATTATGAATTTATGTGTAAGGTTTGAGTTTAGAATATTTTAAAAACTGGTGTATGTAAGGCTGATGTTAAGAGAAATTTAAATGATTTTATATGTAACCTTAAAATATAGAATAATTTAAAATGATTTCATTGATAAGTTTAAAATACAGAATAGTTTTATTTTATATATAAATTCTAAATTTAGAATAATTTACAATGATATTCTTTGTAATGCTGGAGTTCAGAATATTTTGAAAAAGATTTTGTATTTCATGTTGTAGTTGAGAATAATTTAATACGACTTTGTTAAGTTTTGAATAATTTAAAATTATTTCTCATGTAAGGTTCGATCTGAGAGAAATTTAAAAAGATTTTATGTGTTAGGTCTGAGTTTTGAACTATTTAATGTAATTTTATGTGTAAGGTTGTAAGTTATTTAAAAAAATTAAAATAACTTTGTACATAAGGTTGGATTTGAGGAAAATTTAGAAATATTTTATATGTTAGTTTAAAGTTTAGAATAATTTAAAATAATTTTATTTGTAAGATTAGAGTTTAAAATACTGTTAAAAGATTGTATATGTATGTTTGAAATTAAGAATTATTTGAAAAGATTTTATATATAAGCTTAAAATATAAAATAATTTTAAATGTAAGGTTGGAATGTTCAATAGTTTAAGATGATTTTTTGTAATGTTTCAGTTGAAAAACATTTAAAAAGATTTTATATGTTAGACTTCAAGTGAGAGCAATTCAAAGTAATTTTATATCTAAGGGAGGAATTTAGAATACTTAAAAGTGATTTTAAAGGTAAGGTAAGAGTTTAAAATAATTTAAAATAAATTTATTTGTATGATTGCAGTTTAGAATATTTTAAAAGGATTGTATATGTAAGGTTGGGATTTAGAATATTTTAAAAATGTTTTATTTGTGAGATTGGTGTTTAGAATAGTTTAAAAATACTTTATTGTTAAGGTTGGAATTTAAAAGAATTTAAAATGATTTTATATGTAAGCTTAAGATATAGAATACATTTAAATAATTTTATATGTAAGATTATGGTTCAGAATTAAAAACGAAATTGCATGTGTGAGGTTGGAATTTTGAATAATTTAAAATGATTTCACATGTGAGCTTAAAATATTGAATAATTTAAAATTATTTTGCATGTAAGTGTGGAGTTGAGAAAAATTTTAAAATATTTTATGTGTTAGGTTGAGTTTTGAACAATTTAAAGTTGTTTTATATGTGAGGTGGGATTTTGGAATCTAAATTGATATTATATATAAGCTCAAAGTTTTGAATCATTTATAATGATTTTATTTGGAAGACTGAAGTTTAGAATATTTTTAAGAGATTGTATATGTATTGTTGGAATTTAGAATAATTAAAAATGATTTGATATATGAGGTTGGAGATTAGAATATTTTATAAAGATTTTCAATGTAAGGTTAGAGTTTTGAATAAGTTAAAAGGATTTTGTGTGTAAGATTGGAGCTAAAAATACTTTATATGTTAGGTTTGAGTTTGAACTATTTAATGTGACTTTATGTGAAAGGTTGGGGTTTTGAATATTTTTTGTTGCTCTTTTGAATTAAGCACAATGCTACACAATGGGCTATCTGTGCTCTGTTCACCACGGGTATCAAAACTCGGTTTTTAGCGTTGTAAGTCCGAAGATATACCTCTGAGTCACTGGAAGTTGAAATGATTTTGTACGTAATGTTGAGTTTGAGAAAAATTTAAAAATAGTTTATATGTTAGATTGGAATTTTGAACACTTTTAAGTGAATTAATATGTGAGGTAGGAGTTTAAAATAATCTAAAGTGATTTTATGTGTAAGCTTAAAGTTTAGAATCATTTAGAATGATTTTATTTATAAGATTGTAGTTTATAATATTTTGAAAAAATTGTACATGTAATGAAATTGGAATTACTTATCATTTTTGAATAATATAAAATGATTTTGCACATAAGATTGAGGTAGAGAAAAGTTTGGAACATTTTACATGTTAGGTTCCAGTTTTGAAGAATTTAAAATTATTTTATATGTAAGCTTAAAGTTTCGAATAATTGAAAATGATTTTATTTGTAAGATTGAAATTCAGCATATTTTGATAATGATTGTATATGTAAGGTTGAAGTTTTTAATAATTTAAGATGATTTTGTAATGTTGGAGTTGAGAAAAAATTAAAAAGTTTTATACAGGGTGGTCCTAGAAAAGCGGAAAATTTGAGGGTCAAGTGAGATCATGAATAAAATGCATGATTTTAATATCAGGGATGACATTTTGAGCATCTATGAGTGTAATATAACATATGCCTTTAAAAAACTTTATAAAAGTTATTCTTTGTAAAAATAAATAGCTGTTTGACAAATTTTCCGTTTTTCCACCCTGTATGTTAAATTCGAAGTGAAAACAATTTAAAGTAATTTTATGTGTAATGTTGAAGTTGAGAATAATTTAGAAAGATTTTATGTGTAAGATTGGAATGTATAACATTTTTAAAATATTTTATATTGAAGGTATGAGTTTAGAATAATGTAAAATAATTTTATATGTAAGGAAGGATTTTAGAATATTTTAAAATGATTTTATATGCAAGAATAGATTTAGAATATTTCAAAATATTTTATCTTTAAAATTTTAGTTTAGAATAACTTAAAATGAGTGTTATGTAAGCTTAGAGTGTAAAATGATTTCATATGTATTGCTTTGTTTAGCATAATTTAAAATAACGTTAAATTAAAGCTTATAGCTTAGGATAATTTATTTTTTATATTTAAGGTTTGAGTTTAGAATAATTTAAAATGATTTTATCTGTACTCTTGGGTTTAGGATATTTTAAAATTTTTGAAAATGTAACCTTAGAGTTTAGAGAAATTTAATATTTTATATGTAATGTTGGAGTTTTGAGTTTAGAATAATTTAAAGTGATTTTATATGTAAGGTTGGAGTTTTGAATAAGTTAAAATGATATAATGTCTAAGATTGGAGTTTAGAATATTTTAAAAATATTTTATATGTAAGGTTGAAGTTTAGAATAATTTGATATGATTTTATATGTAAGGTTGGAGTTTTGAATAAGTTAAAATCATTTTATATGTAAGCCTAAAGATTAAAATAATTTAAAATGATTTTATATATAAGTTTGTAGTTTAGAATAATTTGAAATTATTTTATATGGAAGTTTAAAGATTAGAATAATTTAAAACGATTTTAAATGTGAGGTTGTAGTTTAGGATAGTTTACAATCATTTGATATGTAACAGTGGATATGTAACTAATTTAAAATTAGTTTATATGTAATCTTAAAGTTTAGAATGATTTAAGATGTGATATGTGAGCTAAAGCTTTAGAATAATTTAAAATAATTTTATATGTAAGATTTGAGTTTAGAATAATTCAAAAGGATTTTGTATGTATGGTTGGCGTTTGGAATAATTGTAAGTGATTTTATATGTAAGCTTTAAGTTTAGAATAAACTAAAATGATTTTATATATACTCTTCAGGACAAGAAACGCGAAAGAGATATTTTTTTTATTTTAGAGAGAAATATATGTAATAATGTTACAAGCTCAGAGTATGTGATGTGTTAAGGCATTGACTGTCAGACCAAAATGACAATAACAGTTGTGCACTTTGGAAACAGAGGAAAACATCGGATTTTTCGCCAAAACGCATGCGTGTCCAAAAAATTTGTTTGAGAGATCTGCATGTTCTGCAAGTGCAACATGTGCAAAATCCCTATAAAAGTAACGGGTTCTCGGTTTCCAATGCTCAGTTGTAAGCCACCGACACGCAATACTGTTACGCTAAGACTGACTGAAGTACAACGCAACAACGCCATTGGTCAGTCAGATGTTGCCAGAGTTGTGAATGTCCACCCAATCACTATCACAAGGCTATGGAATCGTCACCAACAACATGGATCAACTTGTGACCGTCCACGATCTGGCAGACCTCGTGTGACCACGCCCGCACAAGATCGCTACATCCGGTTACGTCACTTTCGGGATAGGACCACTACTGCAACGTTTACTGCCTCAACCATATCAGGGCTGCGTAGGATTTCTGATCAGACCATATGCAACCGTCTACAAGATGCAGGAATCCAACTTCAACGTCCAGTCAGAGGCGTCATCTTCACCCAGCAACATAGTTAAGCACGGCTGCAGTGGACTCGGGCACACCGGGTAAGCCCTCATCGAAGATGGAGGCATGTTTGGTTCAGCGATGAATCACGTTTTATGCTTCGTAGGCAAGATGGAAGGCCCCGTGTTTACCGTCGCCGAGGTGAACGTTTTGCAGCAAACTGTGTGCAAGAAGTTGACAGATTTGGTGGTGGCAGCATCATGATGTGGGCTGCCATCGCCTACAATGCCAGAACAGACCTTTTGCACATTCGAGGGAATCTTACGGCTCAACGATACGTTGACGAGATTCTTAGGCCCCATGTGCAACTCATCATGGTGAATGTCAACGACGTTTTTCAACATGACAACGCCCGTCCGTACACAGCCCGACTCACCACTGTCTTCTTGAGACACCACAATATTAACTTTCTTCCCTGGCCCTCCAGATCACCAGATTTAAACCCCATCGAACATCTTTGGGACGAGTTGGACCGACGTCTGCGACGGCAACAACCTCAACTGCAGACTCTACCTCAGTTTGCAGCAGCTTTGCAGGCTGAGTGGACAGCCATTCCACAAGATGTGATTCGTCATCTCATCGTTTCCATGGGCATGAGATGCCAAGCAGTTATTGATGCTCACGGGGGGCATACTCATTATTGACGTTAAGAGACATTAAACTTCAACTAGTGAGCATGGACTTCGCCTTTGCATGTTCAGCAGTGAATGTGCAAAGTTTCACACGTCATACATGTAAGAAGGAATAAGCTTGTTAACAATTTGTCTCATATTTTGCCTTTTGCGTTTCTTTTTTTGAAGAGTATGTAAACTTAAAGTTTAGAATAATTTTGTATGTAAGCTTATAGTTTAGAGTATAATTTAAAATTATTTCGCATGCAAAATTGCAGTTTAGTTGATTTAAAAACATTATGTGTGTAAGGTTAGAGTTTTGGACAATTTTTAATGGTTTTATATGTAAGCTTAAAGTTTATAATAATTTAATTTGTAAGATTGGAGTTTAGAATATTCAATAATGATTGTATATGTATGTTTGGAATTATTGTTTGTTTTGGAATTTCGCATAAAGCTACTCGAGGGCAATTTGTGCTAGCCGTCCCGAATTTAGTAGTGTAAGACTAGAGGGAAGGCAGCTAGTGATCACCACCCACCACCAACTCTTGGGCTACTCTTTTACCGTGGGATTGACTGTCACATTATAACGCTTCACGGCTAGGAGGGCGAGCATGTTTGGCGCGACGCGGGCGCGAACCCGCAACCCTCAAATTATGAAGCGCGCGCCTTAACGCGCTAGACCATGCCAGGCCCGTTTGGAAGTAAGAATTATTTGAAATTATTTTAAATATAAGCTTAAAATATAAAGTAATTTTAAATTATTTTATGTGTAAGGCTGGAGTTTTCAATAATTCAAGATGATTTTTGTTGTGTTGGAGGTGAAAGACATTTAAAAAGATTTTGTGTTAGATTCGAAGTGAGAGCAATTTAAAGTAATTTTCTATCTCAGGAAGAAATTCAGAATAATTAAAAGTGATTTTAAATATAAGGTTAAAGTTTCAGTGATGTCGAGAAACCCACTTGTTGAGAATTTTATATGCAAAAACGGCTCGTTTTGGGTTCAGAAAATATTTTAAATAGAAGAGCGAACAACGTTTCGACCTTCTTCGGTCACTTCTATTTAAAATATTTTCTGAACCCCAAACGAGCCGTTTTTGCATATAAAAAAGGTTAAAGTTTGGAATAATTCAAAATAGATTTATTTGTAAGATTGGAGTTTAAAATATTTTAAAAGATTTTAAATGAGAGATTGGAGGATAGTATAATTTTGAAAACGGTCTTATATGAAAATGTGGAGTTTTGTAATAATTTAAAATGATTTTGCACTTTAGGTCGGATTTGAGAAAAAATTTAAGTAATTTTATATGTTAGGCTGGAGTTTTGTACAATATAAAGTGATTTATGTGTAGGGTAGGAATTTAGAATAATTTAAATTGATTTTATATGTAACCTCAAAGTGTAGAATAGTTTAAAATAATATTATTAGTAAGATTGGAGTTTAGAATATTTTAGAAAGATTTTAAATGTTATATTGGAGTTTAAAATAATTTTAAAAAGGGTTGTGAGGTTGGAGTTCTGAATAATTTGAAATGATTTCGTAGGTAAGATTGGGGTTGAGAAAAATTTAAAAATATTTTATGTGTTAGGTTGTAGTTTTGAATAGTTTAGTGTGATTTTATTGGTAAGGTTGGTGTTTTGAATTTAAAATGATTTTGTATGTAAGGTTGTGAGAGAAAAAATTAAAAATATTTTATATGTTATGTTGGAGTTTGGAAGAATTTAAAGTGATTTTATGTTTAAGCTTAAAGTTTAGATTAATGTAAAATGTTTTTATACGTGAGGTTAGAGTTTAGAATTATTTATAAATATTTCATATGTAAGTTTACAGTTTAGAATAAGTTAAAATTATTTTGTTTGTAAGGTTGCAGTTTTGAATAATTAAAAATGATTTTATATGGAAGGTTGGAATTTAGAATATTTTAAAAAGATGTTCCATGTATTGTTGAAGTTAAGAGTAATTTATAATGCTTTATTTGTGAGGTTAGATTTTAGAACAATTTAGAATGATTTTATACGTAAGCTTGGAGTTAAGAACAATGCAAAAGGAATTTATATGTATGGTTAGTGTTTAGAATAATTTAAAATGATTTTGTGTATAACAGAAATGAAGAAACTTTGTACCAAAATTGTAAACCATTTTTTGTAAAAAGTTATATTTGTGTTTCTTACAATTTCAACTGTTTAAATTAAATTATGTTGAATTTGTAACTGTTGTTGGGACTTCATTGCCATTGTTCCACATGCCCATATTTCTGTAGAAGTATACATTTCATAACTCATCAAGAAAAATATACATATAAAAAAATAATACGTCACACTGTATCATCATGTTTGTTTTTCCATTCTTGATCAAAACCAGTTACTTATTTTCCAGTGAGTATTATCCCATGTTGAAAGAGAAATAAACGTATGAGTTATAAATCCTTGAAGGGGTTATTAGTTGGTTATTATTAACAATTAAAAAGTTATTATATTGTTATTACACTTTGAAGAGTTTATTATATTTTTTATTAACAAACTGTTGAAGAGGTTATACATGTAGATTGTTATTATGAATTATTAAAGTGGTTTGAGATTGTTATTACGAATTCTTGAAAGATAAAGTGGTTTGAGATTGTTATTGTGAATTCTTGAAAAATAAAGGGGTTATTAGATTGTTATTAATTTTGAATCAGATCACTTGTTACACAGTGAGGAATTAGCGCCCTAGCTTACTACAGTTATATCATGTAGCGTCCAAACAATGCAATACTTAAAGCAGACCAGTCTAAAAACAATAAATCATATTTCATTGAAGGAAATAGTGAGATATAACACAATATTGTGAACTTATTTTAATGCATTATTCCAATCGAGGAAGATAGAATATCTTGAACTTTAGGAAGAGGTAAACTTGAATTATTATTATTTTATTCACGTCATTTTGCATGAATATTTTTATATGATATAGCTTAGAACTTTTGTTTCCATTTAATCCATCAGTTGTTAAAAACTAATAGGTCTAAAATCTGTTATTATTATCAAATACACTTTGATCTTTTGGGAACAGAGTTAACAAACGCCCTCTTCCAACACCTAGCATCGTTTCAAAGGATTTTACTTTGTCAGTGAAAGTAACAATACTCAACATAAATCTTTTTCGATTGCATTCAATAAATTATTGTACATATGTGATTATTCGATGAACGATTAGTAGCAGCAGAAGAAAAGCATACATAAAGGTTTTCCTACCTATGGTGTTTTTGAAAAATTAAACACATGAAACATGTATTCGACTAACAACACACCGAATTTTGGAATTGTATGTATGCATCCTGTTGAATTTTAGCGAACCAGATATAATACAGTCTTAATCAAATCTTTGCATACCTGAAAAATTTTTGAAGGGCCTAGCATGCCCATATGGTTTGGGCATTCTACTCGCAATTTGAGGGTCGCGGATTCGAATTTTTGCCATACCAAACATTTTGTCCTTTTGACTGTGATGGCATTATAATGTGACGGTCAATCGCACTATTCATGGATAAAAGAGTAGCCCATAGGTTGTTGGTGGGAGGAGATGACTAGCTGCCTTCTCTCTTGTCTCGCACTGCTAAATTAGAGATTGCTAACGCACTAGTACTCACGTATCTTTGCGCGAAATTCAAAAACAAACTATTATTGAAAACTATTGTAGTTGATGCTTGCCTTAGTTTAAATTTCGAGCTCGTATAATATAGATTCACTTTTGTCATGCAGTTTAGTTCATTCCCGAAGCTTTTTCGTTCATTCACCAAAGAAGCTCATTGTTCCAAAACTCCTACCTGGTTAATCAGTTGTAGACTTAACGAATTTTGACACTTACACAAGTGAATTTATCATGAATTGTTTTCGGCTCTGGCAACTTCGTCAGTAATGATTTATTGTACTTGTACAACACGTAAATCCACCATTTTATCGATGTCAAGCAGTAAAGTCTTATGGTAAACACTGACTGTAATTACTGTTTGGAAGAATCAAACTACGTAATACCTTACGTATTTCAGAAATTTACATGATGTTCAAGGTTGAAGTAGATATGGTGGTAAACTGTACAGTTACAAACTGCCAACTTTTTGAAGTGCTGCGAAGATCACGTGATATGTGCAAATTTTATTATTCGTTCTGCAGGTAACTTACTAATGTTAATATTAAGGTAACTTATGTTAACTTTTTTCAGGGTTTCCTCTTTGGTGGAAAGTCACTTGCTCTCGGCTACAGTTAATAACTACATTGGAAACTATACCAAGTGCTTAGGAAGAGATGCAGAAGACACTAGCGCCTTGTCTCTATATGATCTTCAAGGCGTTTTCATGTTGTTGCTTGGCGGGTGTTGTTTAGCAATAATTAGTTTTACAGGTGAAAAACTGTGTCACAGGCTAAGCTTCAAATGATACACACCAAGCTGCTCCAATGCCACGAGGTGTGACTTTTTTTAACATGTATGTGATTAAACCGTCACCAAACATAATTAGAATATGAAGAACGTTGTATTGCACCATCTCTAACATGACGTAGGCGTCAAGTTCTTATGTATCTATGAACTCAGACCAGGAATATTAGTTATAACACCATGCCTTGATTTCATATAGGCTTAAGAGTTTATGTTTTTATAGTTAAATTCAGATCAGGAAAAACAGCCGTAACACCACGCTTTAAATTAACGTAGAATTCACGATCTCATGTTCATATAACTTATTAAAGGAAGAGTAGTTATATCACCACGTCTTGGTATAATGCAGGATTAAGAGTTTAATGTTTTTATAGATAAACTCTGATCAGGAAAAATAGGCGTAGCACAGTGGTTTAATTTGATGTAGTCATGACGATCTTATGTATATATAAACTCAGACCAGGAAGAGTAGTTATAAAACCATGCTTTGATTTGATGTACGCTTTTTAAGTGTTTAATATTTTTATAGATAAACTTAGATCATGAAGAATACCCATAACATTATACTTAATTTGATGTAGGCTTCACGATCTTATGTATATATAACCTCAGACCAGGAGGAGTGGTTATAACACCATGCATTTATTTGATGTAGGCTTAAGAATTTAATGTTTTTATAGATGAACTGAGTTTGTGAAGAATAGTTGTAACACCATGCTTAATATGATTTAGGCTTCACGAACTTATGTACATATAAACAGATATCAAAACGAGTGGTTATAACACCATGCCTTGATTCCACGTATGCTTAAGAGTTCAATGTTTTCGTTGATAAATATAGATCAGCAAGAATAGCCATAACACCATGCTCTAATTTGATGTAGGCTTCGCTATTTTATGCATATATAAACTCTAAAACACAATGCTTTGATTTAATTCAGCTTAAGAGTTTAATGTTTTTATAGATAAACTCGGATTAGGAAGGATAGCCGTGATACAATACTTTAATTTAATGTGGGCTTACCAATCTTATGTATATATAAACTAAGAGAAGGAGTAGCAGATATAACACCATATTTTGAGTTAATGTAGGCTTAAGAAATTAATGTTTTCATTGTTAATCTGAGATCAGGAAGAATAGTTGTAATACCATGCTTTAATTTGATGTAGACTTGACGAATGTATTTATATATAAATTGAGATAAGGAGGAGGAGTAAAATCACCATGTTTTGTTCATAGATAATCCCAGATCAGGAAGTACAGCTATAACGGCATGCTCTTATTTCATGTAGGCTTCATGATCTTATTCATGTATAAACGCAGACCAGAAATGGTAGTTATAACATCTCCTTTTATTTGATGTAGGCTTAAGAATTAAATGTTTTTATACAGAAAGTGAGATCAGGAAGAATAGACTTAATACCATGCTTTAATTTGATGACGTATTAAATGTTGCATAACTGTGTGATTGGTACCTCAAAAGTTCACTTGTGACACTAATTACACCATCTAATATCTCAACATGACAACTTGGACATTAAAATATCTGTTACAAAAGATGTCGTGAAGTTTACTTCAATCTACCAAAAATTTTATCAATGCTGTAGAACTTATTAAACATTATAAATGGCGTCGAACTTACCATCCAATATCAGAGTAGTAGAATTAACTAAAAATTTTATCACCGTGGTACAATTTATCAAACAATATTAATGTCGTAGAACTTACCAAACAGTATCAATGTGGTAAAAGTTATAAAACAATATCATTGTGGTAGACCTTATACAACAATAACAATATTGTAGAACTAACCAAAAATTCTATCAATGTAGTAGAACTTATCAAACAATATGAATGTCGTAGAATATACCAAACAATGTAAATCAATATGAATGAAGTAGGACTTATCAAACAATACATATTTCGTAGAACTAACTAAACATTTGATCAGTGTGGTTGAACTTATCAAATAACATAAAAGTCATAGAACTTATCAAACAATATTAATATGGTAGAACTTATAAACAATATAAGTGACGTAGAACTTACCAAACGACATCAGTGTTGTGGAACTTGACAAACAATATCAATGTGGTAGAACTAACCAAACAATATCAATGTAGTAGAACTAACAAAAATTATTTTATTATTGTGATAGAACTTTTCAAACAATATCAGTGTCGTAGAACTTACGAAACAATATAAATGTATTAGAACTTCCCAAAATATATCAATGCAGTCAAACTTATCAAACAGTATTAATGTCGTAGAACTGAACAAATAAAATCAATGTAGTAGAGTACACCAAACAATATCAAAATAACAGAAATTACAAAATAATATCAATGTAATAAACCTAATCAAGCAATATCAATGTCGTAAAACGAACCAAACAATATCAATGTGGTATAACTTATAAAACAATATCGATGTCACAGAACTTACCAAAATATATCAATGTTGTAAAACTTATCAAACATATTCAACTTAGTGAATTTATCAAACAATATTAATGTCGTTGAAATTATAAAACAATGTAATATTGTGCAAATTACGAAATAATATCAATGTCGTAGAACTCGCCAAACAAAATCAGTGTAGTAGAACTTACGAAACAATATCAAGGTAGTAGAACCTGTGAAACAATATCAATGTGGTAAAACGTATTAAACAATATAAATGTAATAAAACTAATCAAACAATATCAATGTCGTAAAAGATACCAATGAAGTAAAACTGACGTAAAATTTTATCAATGTGATGTAACTTATCAAAAAATATCTGTGTCGTAGAACTAACCAAAATTTTTATCAATTTTGTAAAACTTACCAAATAGTATCAACGTAGTTGAACTTATGAAACACTATCATTGTTGTAGAACTTATTAAACAGAATCAATGTCGTAGAACTAACCATAAATTTCATCAATGTGAAATAACTTTTCAAATAATATTAGCGACGTAGAACTTACCTAACAATTTCAATGTCGTATAACTTAACAAACAGTATTAATATTGTAAACTTAAAAAAAACAATATAAATGTCATAGAACTTACGAAACAATATAAACGTAGCAGAGCTCATAAAACAATATCAGTATGGTAGACCTTATCAAACAATATCAATATAGTAGAACAACCGAAACTTCAATCAATGTGGTAGAACTTATCAAACAATACCAATGTCACAGAACTTACCAAACAAGGTCAATGTGGTAGACTTCCAAATGAATATTAATGTAGTAGAATTAATTAAACAGTATCAATGTAGTAACACGAAGCAAACAATACCGATCTAGTAGTACTTTCCAAATAATATTAATCTGATATAACTTACAAGACAAGATGAATGTCGAAAACGAATCAAACAATAATTGTGTAGTAGAACTAATCAAAATTTATTTTATCATTTTGGTAAAACTTATCAAACAATATCAATGTCGTAGAACTTATCAAAGAATATCAGTGTCGTAATACCAATTTTTTTATAAATTTCCTAGAACTTACTAAATAATATCAACGTTGTTGAACTTATGAAACAATGTCATTGTTGTAGAACTTATCAAACAATATAAATGTCGTAGAACTAATCATAAATTTCATCAGTGTGGTAGAACGTTTTCAACTAACATTAGCGTCGTAGAATTTATCTGACAATATTAATGTTGTATAATTTAACAAACAGTATTAATGTGATAGAGCTTATAAGACAATATAAATGTAGAACTAACCAAAACTTCTATCAATGTGAAAGAACATATCAAACAATATCAGTGTCGTAGAATTTACCAAACAATGTCAATGTGGTATACTTATAAAACAATATCAATGTAGGAGAACTTAGACAGCAATATAAATGTTGTAGAACTAACCAAAAATATTATCAATGTGTTAAAACTTATCAAACAACATGAATGTCATAGAACTTGCCAAACAATATTAAAATGGTATAACTTACTAAACTAAAGCAGTGTAGTATAACTTATCAAACAATATCGATGAGGTAGAACTTACAAATCTATATCAATGCAGTAGAACTGATGAAACAATATGAATGTCGTGGAACTTACAAAACAATGTCAAGATGGTACAACTTACAAAACAATATTAATGTGGTAGGACTTATCAAATAATATCAATGTCATAGAACTAACCAAAGTTTTATCAATGTTGTGGAACTTATTTAACAAAATCAATGTAATAGAACTTAAAAATAATCTCACTGTAGCAGAACTTAAAAAAAAACAATAATAATGTTTTAGAACTACCCAAATAATATTAATGCACTCAAACTTATCGAATCATATCAATGTGGTAGAGCTTAGCAAACAATATCAACGAAATAAAACTTAACAAATAATACTAATGTGGTTGAACTTATAAATTAATGTGGTAGACCTTATCAAACAATATTAATTTGGTAGACCTTATCAAACAATATCAATGTCGTGGAACTCACCAAACAATATCACTGTCAAAGAACTTAACAAAAAATAATGTGGAAGAACTTATAAAATAATATGAATGTGCAAGACTTAGAAAACAATATCAATGTGGTAGAACTTATCAAGCAACATGAATGTCGAAGAACTTACCAAACAATATCAATGTGTTTGAACTTACAGAACAATATAAATGTGTGGTAACATACCAGTACAGTAGAACTAACCAAAAATTTATATTATCATTGTGGCAAAAACCAATCAAACAAATCGATATCGTAAAACTTACGAAACAATATCAATTTATTAGAACTTCCCATACAATAGCAATGCACTAAAACTAATCAAAGTAATAGAACTTACGAAACAATATCAATGTAGTAGAATCTATGTGACAATATCAATTTGGTATAACTTATTAAAAATATTAATGTGATAGAACTATTTAAACAATATTAATGTCGTAAAAGTTACCAAACAATATCAGTGAAATAGGACTAATCAGTTTATTACTTTAGTAGAACTTATCAAACAATATCAATATTGTAGAACTTATCAAATGATATCTATGTCGTAGAAATTACTAAACAATATCAGTGTTGTAGAACTAACCAAAAATTTTATCAATTTGATTGAAGATATAAAACAGTATGTGTGTCGTAGAACCTATCAAACAATACGAATGTAGAAAACTTAACAAACAATATCAATACGTTAGAGCTTTCAGAACAATATCAACGTTGTGGAACTTATCAAATAATATTAACGTAGTAGAACTAAAGAGAACTTATCAAACAATAGCAATGTCGTAGAACTTACGAAACAATGTCAATGTGGTAGAACTAACCAAACATTTATTTTAAGATTATGGTAAAACTTAAACAATATCAATGTTGTAGAACTTGCTAAACAATTTCAATGTATTAAAACATCCTAAACAATATCAATGCATTCAAACGTATCAAATAATATAAATATATAAAAACTTATCAAACAATATAAATGTATTAGAACTTTTTAAACAATATCAATGCACTCAAACTTATTAAACAATATGAATGTATTGAAACTTATCAAAGAAGATAAGTGTCGCGGAACTCACAAACAATCTCAAAGAACTTACCAAACAATATCAGTTTGGTAAACCTTATCAAACAATATAAATGTCGTAGAAATTAACAAACAATAGCAATATAGTAGAATTTATCAAACAGTATCAGTGTCGCATAAGTTGCCAAACAATATCAATGTCTTAGAACTTACAAAACAATATAAATGTGGTGGAACTTATCAAACAATAATAACGTTGTAGAAGTAAAAATTTTTTTTGCAATGTTGTAGAACTTATCAAACAAAGCAATGTTGATCTTACCAAACAATATCAATGTGGTAGAAATTATCAAACAATGTCAAACTCAAAGATCTTACCAAACAATGCCATAGTGGTAGAACTTATCAATTAAGATGAGTGTAGTAGAATTAACTAAAAATATTGTCAGTGTGGTAGAATTTATCAAAAATATCAATGTCTTAGAAATTACAAAATAATATCAATGTGGTAGTCCTTATCAAACAACATCAGTGTCGTAGAACTAATCAAAACTTTTATCAATGTGGTAGAACTTATTGAACAATATCAATGTAGTAGAACTAATGAGTTTATATCAATGTAGTAAAACGAACCAAAAATATCAGTGTAGTAGAACTTACCACACAATATCACTCTAATAGAACTTACCAAACATTATCAATGTAGTAGACATACGAAGAATATCAGTGTAAAAAAATACCAAACTATCAATTTAGCATAACTTATGAAACAATATCAGTGTGGTAGAACTAATCAGTCTATATTAGAGTAGTATAACGAATTAAAGAATATCAATGTAGAAGAACTTACCACACAATATCAATGTTGTAGAGCTTATGAAACAATATCAACTTAGTAAAACAAAACAACAATATTAACAATGTGCTAGAACTTATCAATCAATATCAATGTCGTAGAACTTATGAAACAGTATCAACGTAGTGAAACTAAACAAAAAAAATTAAGAATGTGTAAGAACTTATCAAACAATATCAGTGTCGTAGAACTTAGAAAAATATGAATCTACTAAAACTTACCAAACTATATCAATGTGGTTGAACCTATCAAACCATATCAATGTTGTGAAAGTTACAAAACAATATCAATGTATTAGAACTTGCAAAACAATGTCAATGTCGCAGAACATAAAACATAATATCAATGTGGTAGAACTTAAAAAAATAATATAAATGTATATTAGGCCTTTTGAAACAAGATCAAGGTAGTAGAACTCACCAAATAAAATTAATATAGTGGAACTAACCAAAATTATATCAATGTGATAGAACTTATAAAACAATATCAATGTTGTAGAACTTGGCAAAAAATGTCATTTTGGTGTACTTACAAAGTAATATCAATGCAGTAGAACTTGTGAAACAATATCAATGTCGTAGAAATTACCATAGAGTATCAGTGTAGTAGAACGAACCAAACATTTTAACCGTGTATTAGAGTTTGTGAAACAATATCAACGTCGGGGGAATTACAAAACAATGTCAATGTGGTAGACTTACAGAAACATAAAAATGTAGTAGAACACATCATACGATATCAATGTCGTAGAAATAACCAACAATGTTCTTAATGCGGTAGAATTTATCAAACAATATGAATGTCATAAAACTTACCAAACAATACCAAAGTGGTTAAACTTACAGAACAATATGAGTGTCGTAGAACTTGCCAAAAATATCGATATGGTAGAACTTATCAAACAATATAATTGCAATAAAACTTACCAAAGAATATCTATGTGGTAGAACTTACAAAAAATACGAAGCTGGTAAAACTTGTAAAACAATATCAATATATTAGAAGTAACGAAAAATTTTGTCAAACTGGTAGAACATATTAAACAGTATCCATATCAAAATAGTAGAACTAACCAAAAATTCTATCTATGTGGTATATCTTATCAAAGAATATCAATGTCATAGAACTTATCAAACAATGTCAATGCGGTAGACTTCGAAACAAATATCAATATACTAGAATTAATTATAAAGTATCAATGTAGCAGCACGAACCAAACAATATCAATCTAGTAGTTCTTTTCAAATAATATCAATGTGATAGAACTTACAAAACAATATGAATGTTATATAACGTATCAAACAATATCAATGCAATAGAACTAGTCAAAATGTATTTTATTATTGTGGTAGAACTTATCAAACAATATCAGTGTATTAATACTTCCCTAACAATATCAATGCACTCAAGCTCATCAAACAATATCAATGTGGTAGAACGTATAAAATAATATAAATGTGGTAGACTTTATCAAACAATATCAATATAGTAGAACTAAACAAAAATTCTATCAATGTGAAAGAACTTATCAAAGAATATAAGTGTAATAGAACTTAACAAACAACGTCAATGTTGTAGACTTAGAAAAAAATGTTTCGGTAGGCACATGTAATAAATTATACACTGTGTGTAGAAGATTAATATTTAACCCGGAAATCAACAAACTGATACTGTTTTGGTAGATACATGTAATAAATTATACATTATGTGTAGAATATAATCACATAACTTATGGATCAACAAAGTAATATTGTTTTGGTAAACACATGTAATAGCTTGTGCACTGTCATTACAATATAATTGTTTAACATGGAGATCAACAATGTATTATTGTTTTGGTAAACACATTTAATAAATAATACGCTGCGTGTAAAATATAATTATATACCAGGAGAAGAAGAAACATATATATTTTTGATAGAAATATGTAATAAATATTATACTGCATGTATAATATCAATGCAATAGAACTAGTCAAAATGTATTTTATTATTGTGGTAGAACTTATCAAACAATATCAGTATCGTAGAACTTAAACAACAATATCAGTGTATTAATACTTCCCTAACAATAAGCTAATATTGTTTTGGTAAATTAATGTAATAAATTATACACTGACTGTAAAATATAATTATATAACTTGTGTATCAACAAAGTAATATTGTTTTGGTAGACACATGTAATAAATTACACACTGTCATTAGAATATATTTATTTAACGTGGAGATCAACAAACTAATATTGTTTGATAGACACACGTAGTAAATTATACATTGTGTGAAAAATATCATTATTTAAGGTGAGATCAACAAAATGATATTGTTATGGTAGATACATGTAATAGATTATACGCTGTCTCTAGAATATAATTATTTAACATGGAGATCAACACACTAAACATTTTTGGTAGAATCGTAACAAATTCTACACTGTCTGTAGAATATAATTATATAACTTGTGTATCAACAAAGTAATATTGTTTTGGTAGATACATGTAATATATTATAAACTGTCATTAGAATATAATTATTTAAGATCAAGATCAACCCTGTAATACTGTTTTGGTAATCACATTTAATAAATAATACGCTGTATGTAGAATATAATTATTTACCGAGGAGATCAACATGTAATAAATTTTACCCTGTGCATTTAATATAAATATTTAACATAAATATCTACAAAATAATATTGTTTTGGTAAATACATGCAATAGATTATGCGCCGTCTCTAGAATATAATTATTAAACGTGGAGATCAACACACTAATTTTTTTTGGTAGACTCATGTTGCAAATTTTACACTTTTGGTTGCTATATGTTATACATTATACACTGTGTTTAGAATATAGTTATTTACCGTGGATATCAACAAAGTAACATGTTTGGAAGACACGTGTAATTATTTAACATGTAATTATTTATACACTGTGTAGAATATAATTATTTAACGTTATGATTAACAAACTAATATTTTCTTGCAGACACATATAAAAGTTACACACTTTGCGTAGAATATAATTATTTTACGAGGAGATCAACCAAGTAATATTGTTTTGGTATACTCATGTAATAAATTTTACAATGTGTGAATATATAATTAATTACGGTGAAGATCAACAAACCAATATATTTTTGTTAGAAACAAATAATAAATTATACACTGTGAGTAGAATATAATTATACAACCTGTGGATGAACAGACTAATATTGCTTTGGTAGGCACACATAATAAATTATATATAGTGTCTAAAATATAATTATTTAATTTGTAAATCAACCATCTACAGTTGTTTTGGTAGACACATGTAGTGAATTTACACAGTGTGTACAATATAAATATTTAACTTGGAAATCAACAAAGTAGTTTTGGTAGACACATGTAATAAATTAGATACTATATGTATAATGTGATTATTTAACGTGTGGAAAACACGCTAATATTATTATGATAGGCAAATGTAATAAACTATACAATGTATGTAAAATATAATTATTTAACGTAGAGATCAACAAATTAATACGTTTTTGGTAGACAGTTGTAATAAATTATACGCTATGTGCAAAATAATATAATTATTTGACGTGGAATTCAATAAAGTAATACTGTTTTGATAGACATGTGTAATAAATTGTATACTATATGTATAATATGATTATTTAACGTATGGATAAACACACTAATATTGTTATGGTAGGCAAATGTAATAAACTATACAATGTGTGTAAAATATTATTATTTAACGTAGAGATCAACAAATTAATACGTTTTTGGTAAACACTTGTAATAAATTACACATTATGTGTAGAATATAATATTAAACATCTGGATCAACAAAGTAATGTTGTTTGAGTAGACAGTAATAAATTATGCAGTATCTGTGGAACAAAGTTACTTAACATGGAGATCAACAAACTAATCTTGTTTTGGTAGACATATAATAAAATATGCACTGTGTGTAGAATAAAATTATTTAACGTGATGATAAACAAACTTATATTCTTTTGGTAGACTCATGTCATAAATTACACGTTTTGTGTACAATATAATTACTCAAGCTGTATATGACCAAATTCACCTTGTTTTGATATGCACATGTAATAAATTATACACTGTGTTTAGAATATAATTATTTAACATGTAGATCAGCAAACTAATATATTTTTGGTAGGCACATGTAATAAATTATACTTTATGTGTAGAATATAATTATATTACTTGTGGATCAACAAGCAAATATATTGTTGCTAGACACGGTGTGTAGAATTAAATCATTTAACGTGGAGACAAACTATTGCTTCGGTAAACACATCTAACAAATTATATTTTTTTGGAATTTTTTTTGGAATTTCGCACAAAGCTACTCGAGGGCTATCTGTGCTAGCCGTCCCTAATTTAGCAGTGTAAGACTAGAGGGAAGGCAGCTAGTCATTACCACCCACCGCCAACTCTTGGGCTACTCTTTTACAAACGAATAGTGGGATTGACCGTCACATTATACACCCCCACGGCTGGGAGGGCGAGCATGTTTAGCGCGACTCGGGCGCGAACCCGCGACCCTCGGATTACGAGTGCACGCCTTAACGCGCTCGGCCATGCCAGGCCTAACAAATTATATACATTGTGTGTATAATATAATTGTTTTACATGGAGATCAACAAAGTAATGTTGTTTTGGTAGGCACATCGAATAAATTATTCACTGGGTTTAGAATATAGTTATTTAACGTGGAAATGAATAAACAAATTTTATTTTGGTAGACGGTGTAAGGAATTTTAGAGAGTTTGTGAAATATAATTATTTAACTTGTGGATCAACAGATTAATATTTTTTTAGTTCACTCGTGTAATAAATTATACACTGTGTGTAGAATATTAATATATAACCTGCAGATCAACAAACTAATACTGTTTTCGTAGTCACATGTATTAAATTATACACTGTGTTTAGGATTAATTATTTAAGATGCAAATCTAAAAAGGAATATTGGCATGGTAGATATATGTGATAAATTATATACTGTCTGTAAATTGTATTTTTTTAACGTGGAGATCAACACAACAATCTTGTTTTGGTAGACTCGTGTCATAAATGATGCACTGTGTTTGGGATATAATTGTTTGAAGTAGAAATCAACAAAGTAATAATATTTTATTTCACACCTGTAATAAATCATATACTATGTGTAGAATATAATTGTTTAACGTGGAATTCAACAAACCAGTTATGTTTTGGTAGACACGTGTAAGAAGTAATAAAGAGTGTATGGAATATAATTATTTAACTCGTGTATCAACAGATAAATTACTGATTTGGTGGACAAATGTGAAAATTTATGCGATGTGTGTAAAATTTCATTATCTAATGTGGAGATCAACAAATTTATGTTTTGGTAGACACATGTAATAAATGATACATTATGATTAGAATTGTTCAATTTGTGGATCAAGAAGGTAATATTGGTTTGGTAGATACATTTAACAATTTATTCACTGTGTGTAGAATTTTAATATTTAACGTAGAGATCAACAAACTAATATTGTTTTGGTAGACACAAGTAATAAATCATACACTATGAGTAAAATATAATTATTTATAACGGAGGTGAAAAAAGTAATATTGTGCTGGTATTACAATGTTGTGTAATGAATTATACAATGGGTGTAAAATATTAATATTTAACGTGGAGATCAACAAACCAATATAATTTTCTTAGAAACATGTAATTAATTATACACTTAAAGTAGAATATAATTATTTAACTCGAGATAAAAAAGTAATACTGTTTTGGAAGACACATGTAATAAATTATACACTGTTCGTAAACTATATTTTTTTTAACGTGGAGATCAACGTACTGATCTTGTTTTGGTAGGCTCATGTAATAAATTGTACAGTGTGTGGAGATTATAATTATGTAACCTGAGGATTAAAAAACTAATATTGTTTTGGCAGATAAATGTAATAAATTATACATTGTATTAGAATATTAATATTTGACATGGAGATCAACAATCTAATATATTGTTTGCAGATATAGATAATAAAGTATGCACTATGTATATAATTTTATTATTTATGCAGTTTAACAAACTAATTTTGTTTTGGTAGACATATGTAAAAAGTATACACTGTGTGTTTAATTTAATTATTTATCGTAGAGATAAACAAACTAATATTGCTTCGGTATACACAGTGTGTGTAGAATACAATTATTTAATATGAAGATGAACAAAGTAGTATTATTTTGATAGACACATCTAATATATTATTCACTGTGTGTACAATATAACTATTTACCGTGAAGATCAATAGACCATTATAATTTTGTTAAAAACATATAATAAATTATACACTGTAAGTAGAATATAATTATTTAACTTGGAGATAAACAAAGTGATATTTTTTGGTAGACTCTAGTAATGATTTACGCACTCTCTGTAGAATATAATTATTTAACATGGAGATTAACATACTAATCCTGTTTTGTTAGGCTCATGTAATAAATTGTACACTGTGTGAAGAATATAATTATATAACTTGATGATCAACAAACAAATATTGTTTGGGTAGACACATGTAATAAATTATACACTGTGGGTAGAATAAAATAATTCAACGTACAGATCAAGAAACTTACATTCTCTTAGTAGATACATATAATAAATTATACACTCTGTGTAGAATATAATTACACAAGCTGTAGATGAACAAACTACTCTTGTTTTGGTGGACACGTCACAAAGTATACACTAAGTGTGGAATTCAATTATTTATTGTGGATATCAATAAACTACTCTTGTTTTGGTGTACACATGTAATATATTATACACTGTGTTTACAATATAATTATTATACACTGTTCGTAAACTATATTTTTTTAACGTGGAGATCAACGTACTGATCTTGTTTTGGTAGGCTCATGTAATAAATTGTACAGTGTGTGGAGATTATAATTATGTAACCTGAGGATTAAAAAACTAATATTGTAGATAAACAAACTAATATATTTTTGGAAGAGACATGCAATAAATTGTACATTATGTGTAGAATATAATTATTCAAAGTGTTAATAAAAAAGTAATAATGTTTTGTTAGGCTAATTTTATTTTGGTAGACTCATGTAATAAAATGTACGCTGTGTGGATATATATAATTATATATCGTGAGAATCAATAAACTAAAATTACGTGATCACGATAAAACCCACTTGTAGACAAAAATATATATCTATATATAGATTTATATAGAGGAGCGAACAACGTTTCAACATTCTTCGGTCATCGTCAGGTTCACAAAAAAAGAAAGAGGTAACTGACCGATAGCTAACCACAAGTTTGAAGGGATTGTATAATTGAGTGTAGAAATGTAGAGAGCGTACATGTTTGATAATATTTATTAATATAAAGGTGTTCCTTTATACTGGTTAATTTTGGGCTAGAGTTGTATAAGTAAGGCTTTTTCAATTTTGCGTTTGTTTATATTTGTTTCTTTATTTAGTATTTGGGTGTTTTAATGGTTACGTTGTGTTTATTTGATTTACAGTGTTCAAAAACTTGTAAAGGCGACTCTTTGTGTTCCTTGAATCAAAGAACTTATTATAAAATGTTATGTTAAAACAAAATTAAGTCAATAAATATAATAAACCTTCAGATCAGAATTTATTACACAGATTAAATATTATGCTGAAAGATAACTAAGTTAATATATATAATAAACATTTAGATAAAACTAATTACTACGTTAAAATGTTATGTTTAAATAGAACTAAGTTAAAAATATATAAACTAATTACTACGTTAAAATGTTATCTTAAAATAGAACTATGTTAATAAATGTAATAAACGTTTTGATACAAACTTATTAGAAGGATAAAATATTATTTGAAATAGAACTAAATTATTAAACATTCTTTTAATAAAAACGTATTACAACGCAAAAATCATGTGTTAAAATAGATCTAACTTAATAAATATAATAAACGTTTGATATAAACTAATTACAACGATAAAATCTTATGTTAAACTGGATAAAAGATTATAAATATAAGAAACATTTTAATACAAACTTAGCACAACGATAAAATGTTATGCTAAAAACAAATAAGTTAATAAATATAATAAGCCTTACATCCGTACTTATTACAATAATAAAAAGTTATTTTAAAATAAAACTAAGTTAATAAATAAAATAAAACTTTTTATAGAAACATAAAATGTTATGTTAAAATAGAACTAAGTTAAGAAATATGAGAAATCTTTATATATCAGTTTATTACAACAATAAAATATTATGTTGAAATAGATCTATGTTAATCAGTATAAGAATGCTTCTTTATAGAAAGATATGACCATTGTAAAATATTATATGAAAACAACTTTAACAAATATCAGAAACATTTGGATAGAAAGTTATTACAACGATAAATTGTTATGTAAAATGTAACTAAGTTAATAAATATAAGATATCTTTTGATAGAAACTTATTATAACGATAAAATCTGATGTTGAAATAGAAGTAACATTATAAATATAACGAACGTTTAGATCCAAACTTATTCTAACAATCAAATTTTATGTTAAAATATAACAAAGGTAATAAATATTATAAAACTTTTGATAGAAACCTATTTCAAAGATAATATGTTATGATAAAGTAGAACTAAGTTAATAAATACAATAACATTTGAGATAAGAACTAAACATAAAAATATTATATGTTAAGGTAGATCTAAGTTTAGAAATATAATAAGCTGTTAATTCCGAAATTACTGCAACGGTAAAATGTTATGTAAGAGTATAACTAAGTTTATAACTATAATAAGCCTTTAAATAAACACGTATAACAACAATATTTTATGATATTAAAATTGATTCAAGTTAAAAATATAATTAACTTTCACATCCGAGCTTATTACAATAAAATGTTATAATAAAATAGAATTAAGTCGATAAATATAATAAACCTTTTGACACAAAGTTACTAAAACTGTAAAATATATAGCTAAAATAGAAATTCCTTTATAAGTATATTAAACATTTATAACCGTACTTATTACAAAAATAAAATGTTATGTTAAAATAGAACTAAATTAATAAATACAGTAAACTTTTTACCACCATAGAATGTCATGTTAAAATGGAACAAAGTTAAGAAATATGAGAAATCTTTTAAAATCAGCTTATTATAGCGATAAAATATTATTTTAAAATAGGAATAAGGTAATAATTATAATAAACCTTTCTATTAAGAAATTATTGCAATGATAAAATGTTGTATTAAAATAGAGCTAAGTTAATGAATATAATAAACTTTATGTAACAAAGTTATTATAACGATGAAATGTTATGATAAAATAGAATTAAATAAGTATAATAATCTTTTAGATGTGAGCTTATTATAACAATAAGATAATATTTTAAAAATATATAAGTTTATAAATATAATATACCTTTTGATAAAAATAATTACCATAGTAAAATACTTTGTTAAAATAGAACTAAGTTAATAAATATAATAAACCTTTAGATACAAATTTATTACAACAATGAAATGATATGTTAAAAGACCTTTAAGTTAATAAATATACCATAAACCTTTTAATCCGTATTTATACCAATAATAAAATATTATGTTAAAATACAACTAACATTGTAAATATCAGAAACATTTTGATGAAGTTTATTTCAACAAAAAATGTTATATTTAAATAAAAGTAAGTTAAAAATATAAAAAAAATCTTTTGATACAAATTTATTACAGTGATAAAATATTATGGTAAAATAGAACTAAGTTAATAAATATAATAACATTTTAGATCGAAACTTAATGTAACAATAATATGATATGTCAAGGCAGATCTAAATTAAAGATATAATAAGCTATTAGATCCGAAATTATTGCAATGATAAAATGTTGTTTTAGAATAGAACTAAGATAATAACTTTTATTAGCCTTTGGAGAAAACTTATTTCTACTATTATCTATTATAGTAAAATTAATTCAAGTTAAGAAATATAATAAACTTTCAAATCCAGACTTATTACAAGGATAAAATGTTACAATTAAAGAGAACTTAGTTAATAAATATAATAAACTTTTAGATACAAACTTATTACAACAATAAAATGTTAGGTCAAATATACCTAAGTTAATAAATTTATCATAAACATTTAGATCCGTATTTATAACAATAATAAAATGTTATGTTAAGATAAAACTAAGTTGATAAATATAATAAACCTTTTTGTACCAACTTATTATAAGGAGAAAATGTAAGGTTGAAGTAGAACTAACTTACTAAATATCAGAAACATTCTGGTAAAAACTTATTACAACGAAAAGAATGTTATATTTAAATAGAACTAAGTTAAGTGTTTGTATGTTTTTTTTTAGCAAAGCTACATTAAGCTATCTGCTGAGCCCACCGAGGGTAATCAAACCCCTGATTAGCATTGTAAATCTGTAGAGTTATTGTTGTACTAGCGGAGGGCACTAAGTTAAGAAATATAATAAACTTTTTTATACAAATTTATTACAACATAAAATGTGATGTTAAAATAGAACTAAGTTTATAAGCATAATAATCCTTTGAATACAAATTTATTACGAGAATAAAATGTTGAGTTAAAATAGAACTAAGCTAATAAGTATAAGAAACCTTTCAATCGGAACTTATTAAAATTATAAAATGTTATGTTAAAACAGAACTAAATTAATAAATATAAGAAACCTTTTGATACAAACTTATTACAACGAGAAAAAGTTATGATAAAATAGAACTATCTCAATAAATATAATAATCTTTTAGAGGGGAATTATTATAACAATAAAATATTATGTTGAAATAGATCTAAGTTAATAAATATAATATACCTTTTGGTACAAACTCATTACCCTTTTCACATATTATGCTAAAATAGAACTTCGTTAAGAAATATAAGAAACCTTTTTATTCAAACTTAGTACAACTATAAAATGTTTAGTTTGAATAAAACTAAGTTAAGAAATATAAGAAACATTTTGATACAGTCTCAGTAAAACTATAAAATGTTACGTTAAAGTGGAACTAAGTTAAATAGATATAGTAAATCCTTAGATCCATATTTATTACAACCATAAAATGTTATGTTAAAATAGAACTAAGTTAAGAAATATGTATGTAAAAACGGCTCGTTTAGGTTGGGAAATGTAGCTCCTTTATGTAAAAAATATTTTCAACCCAAAAGAGCCGTTTTTACATATACATTTTTCTCTACAAGTGGGTTTTCTCGTCATCACTGATTATTACGTGAGGAAATATAAGATATATTTTGATAAAACTTATTACAACGATAAAATGTTATGTTAAAATAGAAGTAAGTTAAGAAATATAGCAAACCTTTTGATACAAACTTATTGCAACTATAAAATGTTACGTTAAATGGAAGTAAGTTAATAAATATAATAAACGTTTTCATACAAACTTATTACAAATATAATTAGAATCTGAGTAAGGCGGAAAAATGTTTTTGATTACATATTAATTTCTTATTTTACTAATGATTTCTATAAATATTAATAAATTCTCGGACATTTTGTTATGGTAAGTATTACTTAAATATATTCTGTTTTTTTTCTACCGTCATTATTCCAGAGGTCGCTATCCTAAAGTACTATTGACTCTATTTTTGGTCGCATTTGCTGATGGAAAACTAGAGAAACCATGGGTGATATATAAAAGTGAAAATGACAAGTGCTATATTCGAGGAATTTTTGAGCAAATTAAACAAAATAATGGAACAAGAAAATTGGAATATTCTACTTTTTATAGATAATGCAAGTTGTAACCAAAAGTTCAACTTTCAAATATTTAGTCTTCCTACCACCATGCAGAACATTAGTTGTACAATCACAAGATAATGGAATTATACATTATGTAAAATTGAAACACAAAATTGATGCTTCAGCATATTATTGCAAATATAGACAACTGTAAAAGAGCATCTGAAATGACCATGAAAATTCACGTGTTAGATGCAATTGAGTAAAAATTGAATGCGTAATAAAGTTTTTTCGAAACTGTGGATTTATTCTTGATAATGGCGGAGATTGTGGAGAAGTTGCTTCTTATGACAATTCTAGTGAAATCCAAACTCTGATCGAAAAGATCAATTGAAAAACTAGTGAACTCCAAACTCTGATCGAAAAGATCAATTGAAAAACTATACAATGAGCTAGCTGTGCTCTACCCACCATAGGTATTGAAACCCGGTTTACAGCGTTATAAGTCCGAAGACTCAGCACTGGAAGTCGTTTTATGTACAAAACGTCTTTTACTTGGAATGAAAGAAGTTAGGCTTGACTCTGCTGTTAATAATAATTCACAATAAAATTACATTAGTAAGTATTTTATGGTAATATTTGATTCACAAATTTTACTTGGAATGAAATAAGTTAGGCTTGACTCTGCTGTTAATAATAATTTACAATAAAATTACATTAATAAGTATTTTATAGTAATATCTAATTCACAAATATACGTAACTTCTAAAGTTTATTCCATTACCAAAAATGGGTTTGAATCCATTGTTATACAGATAGCTGTGCCAATCTTACTGATGGTGTATTGTTTTTAAACAGGTTGAGTTTACTGTTTAGGGTTAGCAATGTCAGTCTCTTCTATGGTGCATTATTTTTACACGGTCTGAGTTTACTGTTATGGGATTACCAATGTCAAGCTTTCTGTATTGTTTTTCTCGTTGGTATTTTGACGCCTTCGTCACTGTTTTTTTTTTATTTTTTTAAAGAATATCAGACGAAATCAAAGAAAAGTAATCTGCCATAGCCGTCCGTAGTTTTAAAGTGGTAAACTGCAAGCTAGCTAATCAACAGCATATACTACTTGCTCATGAGTTCGCCTTCTAGTCAGATCTATTCGTCTGGATAACTCTCCAGATAGACTTCCATCAAAAGATCCAGGACTGAACCTCGAGCTTCACTGAATAATTGGTATCTAGTTCTAAATAATGAGAAAAGTCAAACTTTTAATTAGTAATTAGGTTAGGTGGTTGTTTAGATTTGTCATTATAACAAAGACTACATAAATAGAACAATTAATTAATAACAAATATCTTATTGGTGATATTCGGAAACACATACCTTATTACAAATCCATTTTCAAGAACTAATATAACTGATGTAGTATGCAACTGCTTTAAGAAAAGTTAAGAATCAGATTCTATAATGTCTTTTAATGTTAATGTCCTTTAACGGTTGTGTGTTTGCGTTTTCTTATAACAAAGCCACATCAAGCTATCTGCGGAGACCACCAAGGGGAATCGAACCCACTTATTTTACCGTTGTAAATCCATGGACTTACCGCTGTACTGGCAGGAGACTTGATATGAATTGTCTTTATATGAAGAATGATTTAGACGGACAGTTTATTTTGAAGTAGATAGGTGTAAGAAAATATTTTGTTAGTGGTATATAATGAGGTGCTGTGAGCCACCTAGCGGTAATATCCTAAGTTTGTTGAAGGTCATAACCTTCAGAAATTTTATTAATATCCACTATATATCGACAATGCCATTATACAAAGGTGTAAACAACAAAAAAGTTTAAATAGAACCATATAAAGAAGAACTATTATTATAATAAATTCACCCGCTTCCTAACCTACTAGTTCCACCTCAAAAAACTCAAATCTGACCACAACACAGCTTGTTACGCAACCCTAAATTTTAAATCAAATTTCCTTCGTTTGCATAAGCCATTCTCAGTAATATTAAAGGATTTTAAAGATTTAAAATTATTCAACATTGCAGATTGTAATAACATAGAAGAGTTTTACACGTTACTACTGTATCGATAGTGTTAACAAAGTTTGTTATTGTCAAATAACATTATGTAACAAAATCTTTGCTTTTTATTTTACCTGGACATAACATGTTATTTCCCAATTGCTTATGCCTAAAGTAAATAGAAAAGATTTTTTTTTCTCTTCAAACTTTGCTTTTGTGACTTGGGAGCGTGTAACGAAAACATGATTGTTGTTGTTGTTGTTTTGAATTAAGCACAAAGCTACTCAATGGGCTATCTGTGCTCTGCCCACCACTGGTATCGAAACCCGGATTTTAGCGTGTTAGTCCGCAGACATACCGCTGAGCCACTGGGGGGCTTAGTAACATGATTGTAGACTATATTTGGGGGCTGAAATGAGAAAGTGATTTACATTACAGTCGCAAATCTCTAGAAACTACTCACTTTTAAACATTTTTGTATAGCTTTAGTATAAATACATGTAAATCTTAATACATATGTTGTTTTAATTAGATCTTATGTAAATAAAAATGTGCAAATTTGCCCGTTTTTACATATAAAACACGTTAATTTCTAAATTTAATTATCCATGCCACAAAAGCAAAGTATGAAGGGAATAATGGTCACTTTCTGTACTTTTACAACATAAGCATTTAAGAAACAACATATACTATCCAGGAACAATATTTGTGTTATATAGTGTAATGTTTTGTAATTGTTGGTTTATAGTGTTTCTTCTTTTACTTCTTCTCTCGTTTTCCATTTAAAAATATTAATCAAAGTTATTTATAATAACCTCATTGGTATTTTCACTGTTATGTAAATGTGTAAATATTTTGTAAACGACGGTATGTCGTGTTGTGTTTGGATTTTCATTTCTATTATCTATGTTTCCATATTTATATTATTGTTTCGAAGTTTAAACTAATAAAATATGTTGTTATTCATTTAGGGTAACATTTAGAATTTTCTTGAATTAAGTAGACCAATCATATGTTTGTAAATGAAATGTGGCGGCCTAGTGTCTGGACGACAAGTCTCGTGCAAGAACAGACATGCGTGGATTGCTCTGGAGTTCTATGGAAATTACACGATTGTTCGAGAAGTAGGCCTACCGGTATAAAAGACGGTGACGCGAGAAGAAGTCAGTCATCAGTTTTTATTCGAAGAAAGGAAATAGAGTCAGACATTAGTTTTATTTCAAAATAAGAGAGTCAGTTATTTGAGAAAAATTAAGTGTTTGCTGTGATTATTCAACTTGGATTTGTGACTGAAGTTAGATCTACGGAAGCTGTGATTTTATTTCGTCAATCTCTACGATTCATCTAAATTACTGCTTTTGCTGAGAGTCGGCGAATTTGTGACGTTCATCGGAGGCATCGTGAAAGGAACTTCGTCGAATTTATTGAACTGTGAACTGTTTCTGAACTTCTTCATTTAAGCTTCGGAATTTCTTCGTGGTACCAAATTCACACCCTAGACTGGAATTTGAGACTTTCATTTTAGATCATTATATTAGATACAGGCCAGTACCATTTTGTATTGTGATTAATTTTGAAGTTTGAAACTAGTATTATTTTGTTTTGTAATTAATTTCGAATGTTGTAACTTAATATCTGTCACTGTTATTATATAATTTATGTTATATCTGTTATATTTGTTAATAGTTTAGTGTAATAAATTATACAAGCTGTTATCTGTGTTTTTCTGTTGCGTTTAGTCTACGAAAAACATAAAAAATAAAAAATACGTAACATTCACACAGTAAACACTATACATCTCATTCCATAACAGTTATTTTTCTGTATTTCTCAAAAATACATCGAATTATTTTCCATTCCTTACCTTATAGGCCTAGCAGGACCACATGATTTGGACGCTTGACTTACAATCTGAAGTCGTGGGTTCAAAGTTCAAATTCCCGTTATATGAAACATGCTCGCCCTTTAAGCTGTGGGAGTGTTAACATGGCAAAAAAAGTAGTCTATGAGCTGGCGGTGGGTGGTTACGACTAGCTCCTTTCCTATAATATTTCACTGCTAAATTAGGTACGGTTAATGCAGATAGTCCTCGTGTAGTTCTGGGCGAAATTCAGAAAATTCGTATAAACGAGTATTACTTTTAAAACGTAGGTTAATTAGTTGTTCTCTAACATTTGTCTATGCTATTTTACTATGTTTATTTATTTAGACTAGCTTGGTGGATAAAGTTCGCTATTACTTGATATACCTTTACATCATATTTCAAGTAAGAACAATTATTTATGGTATACTGAGTAAAACAACTATCATACGAAGTTTTAAACTAGTGTTTTCTCAGCAGTTCTCGGAGATTCGAAGTCTTATAATAACTGCTATGAGAAAATAATCTCTAAAAGAGTGAAATTTAGTAGAATGCACTTTCGTTTCGGGTGGTGGGTACTTTATAAAAAAAGTATGTTGGTCTGAGGTTAAGCACAGAGCTACACAATGGTTTATCTGTGTTCTGCCCAGAGCTGATATCGATGCCCCGTTTGTAGCTTTTAAGTTTTGTTTGTTTATAGTTAAGTACAAAGCTATACAATGAACTATCTGGACTTTGCCCACCACAGGTATCGAAACGCGGTTTCAGCGGTATGAGTCCGTAGACATACTGCTGTCCTACTGGGGGACAACGTTGTAAATAACAGATCACCTTATAAGAATGATGATCAAATCCAACTATTTTAATATAGAGTAGCGCTTAGTTATTAAAACTCAAAACTGTGTATGTGCTAGCGCTATAGACCCTCGAATCACTTTGAGCGATAACCAAACAGACAACTAGTGTTATAGAAATAAATACGTTTTTTTAAGGTTTGAATATTACAAAAGCTGTGAATTAAAACTAGATAAAATAAAACAAATTTATGTATTGTTATTCGTAACATAACAGTAAGCATTTATGAATTAACTAAGTGTAATTATATTTTTAAAACGCCCCTGAAACCCTGAACACCAGATTATCATTTGAAAACACTCTGATTTCGGGTCTCTTTTCTAAATTCATTGCACCTATTATCAGAATTAAACAATTGTAGTTTAAGATACTTGGAGACCCAGGTACCAAAGTAGGCATTTGTTAATCCTAGTCCTTCAGTTTCTTAACCCAAGCCATCTGAGAGGTTAAAAAATGGTAATCTCACTTATTTGTTTCTACAGTTATCAGTGACTTCCACTGTTAGACGGTTCCTTGGCTTCAGATAGTCTACGACCATTAGCTGTATGCATGTTAACCGCAATAAGCACGTTAATATCCTAGCTAACAATGTAATTTATAATTATAACAGTTTTACTTGTTTCTGCTATATCTTCACGTTGTTAGGGAAAGGAGCTTCAAGCAGTAGTTGAACCACTGATGACAGTGCGTATAATAACGACACTTAAAATGTATTATTGGAAAATGAAATTGGAGAAAAAATAATTAAATTCTGTAATAGAAATATAGTGTTTGAAATATCTTTTACTAGGACAGTAATTCTATTTTTGTAGCAACTTCAGTGTTTATATTATTAATTTATTCTTGTGAATTATTCAGTTAAACGAGCCTGGCATGGCCAAGCGTGTTAATGCGTGCGACTCGTAATCTTGAAGGACTAAGATTATATGAATCCCCGCTTCATTCTTTCGAGTTGTTCTTGTCCTGTGTTGCTGATGAGGGCTGAAACCTATATAACTCAGTTATAAATGTTACTTAAATCAAATGATATATTGGATTTCACGTTTATCTTTTAGAAACTCTTTCTCGTTGACTAATGTAGTTTCCTTTATTTGTGGTTTTAGTGAGTAACGCGAAATTAAATTACCTGCAAAACATTATATAATAGAAACGGCTAGTATGGGAATTTAAAACGTTTATTTTAAACAAAAAGTAACAACGTTTATACCACTTAGTCCGGCCTGGCAGCAGCGACGTTACTTCGTAATCTACGGGTTGCGTAAACGAAATATGTGTGGGCGTCATAATGTGACAGTGGGAGTCGACAAGCGTCGACAAATACATCCTCTGTTCGGCAGGTTTAAATACCCTTAAAAACATCACACGAAATTTAAAAAGACTGAACTTGTTCAGCGTTTCAAAAAACAGGAATGGAAACAGACGGTTTTATAGTGGTTTTGTTGAAACGTACCGTAAATATTAACTGTTCAGGATATTTATTGTTCTTCGATGTATAATATCTGTTGTTATTATTACTCTTTGCACTTTAACCGTGATTTATATATAACAAATTGATATTGCTAAAACTGGTATTATGTGATATTCTTACTGCACATAATGGGTATAATGCAAATAACACCAAAAAATAAACTGAAAAATGTTACATCCATTTTGATGTTTTATGGTGCATTTTCCAGTTCTGTAACAAAACCATACATTACAAACTGTCTTGGCAATTTCAGGAAGTTAGTTTCAAATTTCTAGTCCAAATAAAACTTTAAGAAACATACCTTTCTTGTTACAAAAGTTCTGCGGAGATAATTGTATTTTTCTCGAAATAATTAAGATAATGTTATACGGCAATTGATTTTCCATGAAACCTTGAAATAAGATAATTAAAATACTGGCTGTATTTTATTAAATACGTTATGAAATGTGTTTGTTCGTAATTTATTGTTCAATGAACTATTTGTGTTGATCCACTGCAACATCTAAATCCGATTTTTACTATCTTCAGCTTCCAGACTAGCCACTGAGCTACTGGAATGCTAATATAATTGTTATATGGGTAAAAGTACACTACATTTACTGTCATACACTTAACTTTATTCTTGAAGTTTGTACATTGATTGGTTTTACAGAGGATCTCATTTACTGTCAGAAGTTCTGTCGTCATCCACTGGAATAGTAGAAAATCTACAAATTTACAATGCTAAAATTAGGGGTTTGATTCCCCTCATTGGACACAGCAAATAGTCCGATGCGGCTTTGCTATGAGAAAACACGCATAAACACATACATTAATTCTGTCATACGCAGAAGTTCCAAATATAAAGCTCCTCGTCTAAAAGGATTTGTGGGAATACATGAAATCAGAGATAATCCTCTTCAACATTTCAATAAGTTAAACCCATTTTTTTTGTTAAAAACTTCAAAATAATTAACTTCAAGGTATATATGCTAATTAATTACAAGCACCAAACCAATAGGAACTATTCTCACCAATATTATTTATAGTATATTTCCAGTTGAAACGATCTTCGCCAATGTTATTTATGGTATATCTATAGTTGGAATGATCTTCATTAAGCATATTTATAACTAATGGAAATCATCATGTTCATGTCTTTCATGTGTTACGTTTTTTATGCTTTATGTTTTTCGTAGACCAAACGCAACAGAAAGACACAAATAAGAGCTTGTATAATTTATTACAATAAGCTATTATATATATAACAGATATAACATAAATTATATAATAACAATGACAGATATTAAGTTTAAACCTTCAAAATTAATTACAACACAAAATGGTACTGGCCTGTATCTAATATAATGATCTAGAATGAAAGTCCAAAAGTTCAGATCAGAAATCCAAAATTCCGGTCTAGGGTGTGAATTTGGTCCCACGAAGAAATATCGAAGTTTGAATGGAGAATGACGAAGTTCTTTTTACGGTGCTTCTTGATGAACGTCTCAAACTTGCCGCCTTCCAATTTTCCCAGTCTCCCCTAAATAGTCCGTACGTGACGACTCTCAGCACAACCAGTAATTGGAAAGAATCGCAAAATTGACGAGACAAAGTCACAGCTTCTGTAGATCTAGCTCTGGTCACAAACCCAAGTTGAATAAAATCACAGCAAACACTTAAACTTTTTCAAACGAATGACTGACTCTTCTTTTCTTCGAATAAAAACTAATGACTCTTCTCTTCCTTCTTTCTCGCATTTTCGTCTGTTTATATATTTGTAGGCCTAGACTTCTCGAACCATCGAGTAACTTCCCAACATTCCAGAGAAATCCGCGCATGTCCGCTCTTGCACAAGACTTCGCGTCTGGACACTAGGCCGCCAAACATTTCATTTACATAAATTTATAAACATATGATTGGTCTACTTAATTCTAGAAATTTCTAAATGTTATTTTAAATGAATAATTTATTGGTTTGAGCTTTGAAACAATAATATAAATAGGGAAATATAAATAATAGAAATGAAAATTTAAACACGACATGTTGTCGTTTACAAAGCATTTACATGACATTTACATAACACATGTCATCATGTATTGCATGATATAGGTAATTGCTCAACATTAGCAATAATATGCACTCTATATGTGCTAGTTTAAAAGTACCAAATATATTCAATTTAACAACCATATCGTTTAACAATAAAGAGAACAAAATTTAGGATATTTAGTGCACGTTTTTCCAAGAATATTCATTATAAAGATTATATACGTTATTTTATTTTGTTAAACTTATTTCTTTCAAAGTGTGCTCCAAATAATAATAACATTCTCAGAATACACTTTAATTCTTAAAGCATAATTTTCTTCTTCAAACTGCATTAAATTATCCTTAAAAACTGTAGGTTATTTAAAATGTGAAAACTTTAATCTATTGTTTTTAAATCATTATGTAACTAAAACATGACGAAAACTAGGGCAAATCAAAGAAGCGTAGATTCATTAAATAGAACTATAAGGTATGGTAACCCTGTTTTAATTTATGCAATGCTACAATTACAACGCCTTTGTTTGTGTAATCTGACATTGATTTATTATGCAAATATGTATCCATATGTTGCAATATATACCTACAAATATATAGACACACACACACATGTATGAAAGATGTAATTTTTCGTTTTGCTTGAATTTTAGCATTTCAAGACATCAAAAGAACCAACAGCAGGCTTGAGGTTGAAATTATTTGTTTTTACAATGAATATACTTAATCGATCATAATACAATATATCTATATATTTCTTGGACAATATTAGAAAATTAATCTTTTAATGTATAAATGATTTGCATTAAATGGTTTGATGAAGTCTTTATTACACCTAAGCACCACTAGGTGGTGCTAGAACCTTAACGTGCTTCGTTAAACATATTATCAAATACATGCAAAAATTGGTAAAAAAATGTTCAATAAAAGTCTCGTGAAAAACACATTCTTATTATTAAATTCTTCAATACATCAAATAATGTAATAGATTAACCTCCTCTTGATATAACGAACTTCCAGAATTATTCTACATCAGGTAAAAAAACGTAAAGATCTTTGGGATTGTTGTAATGGGCGCCAGTACAATACGAAAAACACTTAATATAAGTACTAGATACGATCTGAAATATATGCAATAAATGTGGCATCATAATGCCTAAATAATTAAAATAATTTCATATGCACACATCATAGCCATATTTCGTGATCTACAATTAAAACCTAAGTTGATATGTGTAACTAACTATATACCGTATTTTCCGCCTAATAAGCCGAATTTCTGGCCCCAAATTTTGGACCTGATTTTGGGGGGGTCGGCTTATTGGCCGATCACCAGCTTTGGACCAAAAAATACCGAAAACCAAAATCGGCCCCCAAATCATACCTTTGATCTCACAGTTACGGCAGAGTTATTTCAGTTGAATAAACTTTATTTATTAATAGAAAAAGGTCTATACATTACGAATGCATGTATTCATAGAAATTACAAAATTCATAAAAAAATACACACTTTAATCTCAGAAATTTATTAAAATCCATCAAATTCATCATCTTCATCGTCAGAAGCACCAAATAATAGATTCCAATCCTCGGCAGAGACCTGGTCGTCGTACGGGTCATTCTCTGGTGTTATTAGCTGAGTGAGTGGAATGTTGTCTTCCTCATCGTCGTCCAACCACAACATATCATCTTCCGGTCCATCCATGCATTTTTTAAATGACTTCTCTGCAGTTTCAACACTAATATCGTCCCACGATTTCACGACCCACTCACAGACGGTAGCGAGTGATGCAGCGCGCATATTTCCGGCAGAAGTAAAACTTTGATTACCGGAAACCATCCACTCATTCCAGCATTGACGGAGCCTGTCTTTAAAAGGTTTATTTAAACACACATCTAAGGGCTGTATCACAGATGTCAGCCCACCGGGAATAACTGCAATATCGGTATTGCATCTTTTGATCGCAGCTTTAACGTTTTCACACAGGTGGGACTTAAACATATCCCAAACGAGCAGAGATCTAGATTTCATCAGTCCGCAAGGACGACGCGCCCATACTTCGTTAATCCACTTGATGCATCCTTCGTCATCCATCCATCCGTTTTCTTGTATATGGACGATTACTCCTTTCGGAAATTTCTTCTTCTTAGGAAATGTTTTTCTTTTGAAAATTTCCATAGGCGGTAATTTTTTCCCATCAGCAAAGCACGTTAAGACTACAGTGAAACGTTGTTTCTCGTGGCCCGTTGTCTTAACCCAAACGGTTTTCTCGCCAGCTTTGTTAACGGTTTTGTTTCCAACCATATCGAAAAAAATCGGAGCCTCGTCCATATTCCCAATAATTTGTAGAGGGTAGTTGTGTTTTTGGAGATGATGAATGATAAATTTCTGGAACGAGGTGATTTTATCATCCAAGTCACTTGGCAATTTCTGCGCGATCTTCGTTTTCTCTCGAAGTACAAGGCTGTGTC
Organism: Carcinoscorpius rotundicauda; assembly: GCA_011833715.1. Taxonomy (NCBI): domain Eukaryota; kingdom Metazoa; phylum Arthropoda; class Merostomata; order Xiphosura; family Limulidae; genus Carcinoscorpius; species Carcinoscorpius rotundicauda. Next base: position 114,625,615 of record CM022391.1, on the reverse strand, counting down.
GCTTCATTAAGCGGGTACACCAGCTGTTGGTTGCATTAAAGTCTCATGAATTTTCTTTATTTCGACCAGCCCACTTTAGTGCAAAAATATGGATCTGAGCACGCGTGACAGTCAGGCCACTCTGCCGGTTTTCATTCACCCATGTGGCTACATCTTCTTCCAGTTTTGGCCACTTCGGTTGATTTTTCTGGTTACATTTACTTGTCTTCGACATTTCTTTTAGCACACATTCTGCTTTCTTCCATTCACGGACCTGTTTTTCATTCACACAGTAATGGCGAGCGGCATTCATATTTGAGGTTTTTAAGGCTAGCTAGCTCTATTACTTTCAGTTTAAAAGCAGCATCATAACGCATTCTTTTTTTGCAGGTGTAGACATCTTTGGCTCTTGACGGTACAATGATAAACTCCCACTACGTACCCCTGGTATTTATACACTGGGTTAGTGGTTTTAATTACTGAGTAAAAATTCTGGAATTTCATTGGTTACCTAATTACAGTGAGTGGAGCCAATAACGAATGACATATTGATTTCATCTCTGTCTCAATACGACACGTTCTGCTTTACTACAGAACGCCAATGATCACACACAACATGCATGCTGACGCTGAAACGAGACTAAGAAATCATTTTGAAGAAACTTGTCACTTCTTAAAAATGGCCTCGGCCTATTGGGCGGTAATAAGCAAAAACACTCATTTTCAGAGCTTAAAATTGGTCTCGGCTTATTAACCGGAAAATACGGTAAATGAAATTAATCAATTTTCAAACAACAAGGCTTTAAACAAAAAAAATCAAACTTTAAAGATTGACTCATAAAACTGAAGTTGGCATCCAAAACCATAATGAGCACATACTTGTATGAACGATAACACCAAATGAGTCGATTTTTCCTTTTCTTGACACCAAAGAGAAATACTTCGAATGTGTGTTGTTATTATATTTTTCCCTTTTGAAAACTTTTTGAGTAACACTGAAGAATAATCAACCTCAGTGAGAGGAATTAAAATAGCATTTTTTCACAGATACTTTCTCTGCATTTGAAAGTATTATAGAAGAGAAAAACTGGTTTACATTTGTACCTCTTCAGTAAATTATTTTATGTTGTTAAGATCTATATTTAATGTGTTTAAGAGCTTCGACGCAAGTTAGTTGTTGCACATCACATACAATTAGATAATAATGTGTTTAAGACACAACTATCGTTCTATATAAGACTATGCCCAGAAACAGAAGAAAAAAAAACATTTATAAAAGGATTAGCTGTACATATTGAACATACACGACGACAATGTTATTACATTCTACATAAATCAGATTATAGAGCTATTGACGAGCTGAAGCAGGAAATCTTTGTTTGTTACTATATCTATATATATATTCATAACGCCTGTTAACTGTATAAGCTGGTTTCTTTTGTCATTTAATCTATTGCGTCTTACCTTGAACTTGTAGATTATCAAAACAACTTTCAGGATAGATAGATCGTTATTTCTCAGAGAAATTTACTTCTATAATAACACTTTGCAGTTCACACTCTTTTTCCGCAGGACACATAAGTTCCAATTTATCCAAAGGCTTCTGTTTTCCTATCACTATGAGTCGCCTCCACTCGATCTCCAGTGAAGTTAGTGTTAATTTTCTAAAATAAAAACTTTTAAATAATAATATTAAAATTAAAGTAATACAAAAATAAAATAATAATCAAAATAACAGTTTTAAAACTTGTACTTCCAGAAAATATAAAACAAACTGAGAAGTGAAACGTTCTACTTTCTTCGAGGTAATAAATTTACCAGCTATTGAAGTTCATTAAGATACTGAACGCTGTTGTATTTATTTTGATTGTTGTTGTTGTTGTTTTGAATTAAGCACAAAGCTACATAATAGGCTATCTGTGCTCTGCCCACCACGGGTATCGAAACCCGGATTTTAGCGGGTAAGTCCGCAGATATACCGCTGAGCCACTGGGATATCACAAAAGATTTGCGCTGAGACGATATATCGTATTCGATATTACTCGTATTAAGTCTGAGAAAAAGTATACTCAAACACCACTCTTTCCATTGTTATTTTAGATTAGTTATTTATCGGTAAATAGTGATAGCGATATTGTAGGAAGTGTTTCTTTGATAGGAATGCAAATTTTAGATTCTTAAAAGAGGGATTGAGTTAGAAAAATGATCTCGGAGTAGCAGAAGTGCATTTATAAAACAAATATGATTTCAGATCATGAAATTCATGTGTTGGCATTTATCGCAAGTTACTTGCCAGACAGAAGATTAACCAGTCAACAGCATACTAACCCTAATTGTAACATGATATGTTTCTGTTTACAATTATTTCAGGCATAATAAACGAACGATAAAACAAATAAATAAAGAGAGCAAATCAAGTTACACGTTTTTAAAGCAATTTTTATTTATATAACTATTTTTCTCATTTGTCATTCCATTTGAAAACAATAACAATATTGGGAACTTATGAAGTTATATTTCTTTCTTCCAATGTTTCATTTCACGATATGACCCAAAACAAATAATTTAAGACCCGTACTATGTTCAGTTTGCTCATTTTATTATTTGTGTATAAACTACTTGAAATAAAGTAGTTGCTTTAAGTAGTAATATAAAATTATTATTCAGTAACTAATTAGTAACTTTCACCGTTATTATTGCATATTTTAGAGAAATTGTAATGAGTTATAATTTATTTTCGAGTACATTACGTTTATATATTAACAGTAAAAAAAAACAAATTCTGACGTTTTTTAGCACAGTGAAAGGTTTCAGTAACACTATAACTATTAAAAAATATTTTACTTTTTATTGTGCAAAAAATATAGTACAGTATGTAGCTACTTCCAAATACAATGTGCTATTAAATATTAATTCAATAACGACCACCAAGTTAAGGATATGAATGTGGGGTAGCTGGATTTTCAGAAAGCACATGACAAGGTGCCGCATGAAAGGTGTAAGGATTCATTGGATCAAGACACGCAGAGTGCGTGTCGTGCGGGTAAAACAACGTGCTACAGTACAGAGAATTGCAGATACGTGATTGTTTGTTACGCTGATCAAACTATATGTTATTAACAGGAGTAACAAATTATCGATTTTTACTTTTCGTATCTCAGACTGTTTTAATCCAAATTACTAAATACTTTCAGTTAATGTATTCTAGTAGACTCTTACTTCACATGCCAAATTTCAAGTCAATCCTTTTAAACATTTCTGAGTTATAGCATCTCTACTTTTGATTGAGTTTCTTCAAGTTTTTTTTTCTTCGCAACAAAAGTAAGGAAACATTTTTGATAAAAAAACATATTTAACTTTTATGAATATTTTTTCAAGTTTGATACGAATATAGACTGTTATGTAAATATCATGTAAATGTTGTCGAGTGTTATGTAAATGTTATGTAAACGACAACCATGTCGAGTGTTATGTAAATGTCATGTAAATATAATGTAATGTCGTGTTTGAATTCCCAGATTTATTATTTATAATTCTATATTTATATTATTGTTTTGAGGTTTAAATCGGTGAAATTTAAAATAACATTTTAGAATTAATTAAAATTCATTTAGAAATTTTTAAAACTAAATAGATTGATCACTTGTGTTGGCCTGGTGTTTGTACTGTGGAATTCTGGGAAGTTACGCGATATAGTATATAAACAGACGGCGATGCGAGGGAGATCATCCATTTTTACTCGGGTCAGGAAGTGAATCATCCACTTTTACTCGGGTCAAGAAGTAAGTCATCCATTTTATTCGGATCAGGAAGTTTGTCTTGTTTGAGAAAGTTTAAACTGAATTTGTGAATAGAGCTAGATCGACTAAAGCGATGAAATTTTTATTCCGTCAATCTTTACAATTCAGTCGGATTACGGATTATATCGAAAGTCAATAGGAATTGGACTGTGAACTTTTGTTTGAAATTACCCATTCAAACTTCGAAAATTCCTCCGTGGGACTGAATTCAATGCCTAGATTGGAACTTTGGATTTCTGATTTGGACACTTATCCTGGATCATATTATTAAGCACAGGCCAGTACTTTTTTGTATTGTAAGTTGTTTTGATGGTTGAAATTGGATATCTGTTATTGCCATTAGATAATATATTTTGTGTCTATCACATAAGTAGATAATTATAATAAATTATAGAAGCTGCTATCTGTGTCTTTCTGTTGCGTTCAGTTCACATAAAAAAACGTAACATAGACCTTTTCAACTTAGAATTAGGAGTCTTAGCTAATATAAGTATAAGCCAATATGCAAAGTTATTCAACAAAAACCTCCAAAAATTTGATAGAAATATTTGCACACGCTTGTATAAAAAGTCACGTGAATTATCGACTTAAAATTTTTACTACAGCTTCATCTAAGACTATAAGTGTATCGCTTTTAGTTTTTATGTTCTTGTTATTCGGATTAAAGATGATTTACAGCAGCAAAACCATAAGATGAAGATAATTGCAAATACGTGATTGTTTGTTAAACTGATCAAACTAGATCAGAAATCTCTAGCTCAAGTTTTCGAAAAAAATCATACAAGTGGATAATTATTATTGATTACTTATTGTCAGTTTTTAAGCACAAATTTACGAAATTTTATTAAATTATCCTAATTAAAGAGTTTAGTGTTGTGTTACATTAGCTCAAACAATTAGCATTAGTAACGATACTTGATTCGGCTGTACCGATTGCACAGAGGAACTGACAAGCAACTGATTGTCTAATCATCACATCTATCGTCAATTCTTGGGCTATTCTTTTACCAACGAATAGTTGGATTGACTGTCATTTTATAATGCCCCCACGACTAAAAGTGTGAGCATATTTGGTATGTGGGGATTTTAACTCGCGACCTTCAGATTGCGAGTTGAGCGCCCTTTTTTTAGAACACCTATCCATGATGAGAGATAAACCAGTTATATAAATATATACGTCAAACTCATAAACAATAAACTTTTCATATCATAAAAACATCACACTGTAATATGTAAATCACCTATATTGAATTATAGTCCTTGTACTTAAATTTCAACTAATCATATTGACTTCTATTATTAAATCAAGTTCTATAATACACAACAAGGTTAAGTTTAGCTTTATCATTTCTGATTGATATTTTGAATGTAAACGTGAACTTTACATATGTGACTGATGAAAAGGCATAATCATAATCGGTTGTAGTGATTTAGCTGTGTTGAAACTTATCCAGATACTATAATTATCTTATATTGTGTAATACAAACAGAATTTTTTGTAAAAGATTCTAACGTACGATCAACATAATTCTAAACAAGTGTTCTACCTTCACATTCAAAATAAATATGTTAAAACTGTTTCTCTAAGATTACCACAAAGACAACATACGTCATTATCAATTATATTCACAATTTTGAGCTTGGTATTAGTCACCATAGATTTAATTAATTATAGACAATCTACATTGGCCATTATGTTGTCTTTATACTTTGAATGTAAATTCTGCCACATATATCACCATTGTGAGCAGCAACAGAATTGAAAAGAGGATCCAAACCAATTTTCACTCTATTATTACTCAGTTATACTGAGTAATATACTAGGAACATCATAAAATGTTTTGTTAAGGTGGTGGTAAAACCCCAAACCATGTTCCAATAAACATGTAGAATTCTCAGTTTTCTTTCTCCAAGATTGAGATATAATATGCCACAATGCTTAAAAGACTTTTTGAAATCTATTAATTGTTATTACTGTTAAGGTGGGAAATTTTTCCAATAAACAGTTGGTTAATATAGAGAAGTTAAAAAGCCTCGACGTCACCTCGTAACACAAATCTTTAATGCACATATCACTATTAACCAAAAGTTCAATATAAAATTAATTACTATCAATTATTTTAATCTGAGGATTTAAAAATAACGGTTCTTCCATAGTGCATTGCAAGCTCTCTGGCAATATAGAGACTGGATTACCAATAGCTGACCTATCCAACAATAATTGTCATATATTTTAGTTGAATTTGACATCAGAAACAATCAAATCTAGTTCTAGTTCTCCATTTAAGTTTAGAAAATATTTTATTAATGGCTATCAAATAACGATTTGTCAGTATTTAGATAATTATTTACACATTTAAGTTGTAATGCTCGTCGCTTAATCTGAATATTGTGTAGATTCAACTCACCATTAGCCACACATTTTATAGAAATATCATAAGGAATAAAATGAATTCCATGATACCAAAACAAATGTAACATTGTTGTTTTAATTATTTGTATGTATTTATCAGGTTTAGATATAACGTCCAAGATATACCCTAGAACGACATTAATGAATTAATTATTAATAGATTACCTTTAAAAATAATTTTCTACATAATTAAGTATTGCTAAAATTTCTAAGTTTGTTCAAACACTTGTTTCGATTTAATTCAATTATATATTTCTTATTGTTAATGAAAATAGTTCCCAACACTGTTAACGGATTTTTTGAAATTCATAACCTTGCCGCGTTTGTTGAACCGCGACAACTAAAGGTACTGAACCATGATCCCTTGGATTTGATCAAGTTAGTCTTTTAACCTGATGTTCTTTCGTAATTTTCAAACATCATACATACACTAATAAATAAGATCGTTTACAGGAAATGTATTATGATTCATATGTCGAAAGTGAAGACAAGAGTCTCTGTTTGTAATAGGTACACCATGTATTCGTCTATGATCCAGAAGGTGGCATGTAAAGGCTCTACTGACAAAATATACGACAAGAAACAGCCCTCTACCAGTTGATATTTGGGACGTGAGAAAGTCATTGAATTTAACACAATTAATTATATCAAAGTAGCATACATAATATAGTATTCTATATTCGCCAAGTCCATATATATATGTAGCACTTTCAATAAATAATTATGGTTAACCTGATCAAAAGCCCTGAACTGGTCAATCTTCAACAAAATCCTTTGGTTTTTCTGATTCTGAGCATAACGATTTACTTCTCTGATAAACATAATCTTATTTGATGTTTCCTTCTTTTTCACTCTTCCAGATTGATGAGGTGAAACTATTTGATTCATGACGCTTGATAAACGTTTAACTAATATTTTACTAACCATTTTATAATCAACATTCAACAGTGCTACTGGACGCCAATTTCTTAAAAAACTTACAACACAGAATTATTAAACATAACTTCATACTTTATATTAAAACACCAGTTCTGTCAATTTCGGATATGAGTAGATGAATTTTTTGATGCATTTCGTCAAAAATGTTTTGTAGAACTCAAAAGGGGACGTACCTATCTTGAAGGAAGTTAGTGTTCCCTGTGTCTTTACAATACACGACAATCTTTGTGTGTCAGTTAACCTAGTAGAAGAACATGACCTAGAATTATTCGTATCATATTCTAACAATGATTTCGTCCTGAATGGATCAGTTTATCTGACAATGAAACCGTCTGGAAGAGATCAGCATGGTAATGAGTAATCTATTTGTTGGTCAATCTACTAACTCATTTATACATTTTTCCCTGTCTTTGATCTTCCACTATAAAAAATAATTAGAGCTTTTTTCACCTTCTTCCACCGATTTTATCTTTACTCTGAAACATGCACCTGCTGCTTTCTCATATTTATTTCCTTATATTTGTTCTTCCAAATCTTTAATTCTTTCAACGTTTGTTGATCGTTAGGCTTTTTTTCTCAAGGTACCAGTACAGTGATTTCATGATATTTTTCTATTGAACTTTCTCTACGGATGGAATAATTTTTGAAATGTACGATAAATTTATGTTTTTATTGCTCATGCATTTTATCACCAAATTGTATTTACTGATTAGCTTGACTTCAGTTTTAATAATCCGATCTATAGCTGTGTAATACTCCTCACTTCTTAAAATAGAAGTATTTAGAATCCAGACTCCTCGGTGTAACCGGTTGAAATCAATATTATATGTAACCGGTGGAAGAATGATATTACGAGATTTAACGTAATTTAAGTAAGAATAGGAAAGCTAGATTTCATAAATCCACGATTGAATAATCACAAATTATTTTCCAAGTATATTGTTTCTCCATGGGGTGAAATTTTCTTTGCACATCCACGAAATTATGTTGATCCTGACAGTCAGTTAAACTCGTACGGGATCTATCAAAATAGTAATTCGGTGAGCACTGATCCATATGTGTTTCCAATATACAACTGATATCCCTCATCACAAGTATTAACCTGTCCGGAGGTAACTTAGTTTGTAACTCCTGAAACAATTGGTAACGTATGTAAGAAACATTTGGACTATAGTTATTCCATACAGATACTGCTATGTCGTGTATTGTGAAATATATGTCTAACATATGACTATCATTATACTCATAACATAGTTTTCGTGTAAATATGGAAACCTTGTTATAACCATCTGCACCAAGATTATAATATACATTTACATTTCATGTATTTGTAATATTTTGAATATAATCACTATCCGAATATGTTCCTTGTATACACAAGGTATCACAGCGCAAGGATCTAAACAAGTATTTCAGTCGATTCATGGTATGCTTACCTTTATCACTGCAAATGTTTAAAGTTCCAATACCAACCATAATGTATCGATGTAAAGGAAGACACTATAACTTTGTATAATTGGTCAGTTTATTTTTCACACCCATTTTACCCTTGATAGTTTAGTTCTTTGCGGTTGTTTACTCTTTTTATCATTAGAATCGATATTCTAATCTTATTTGGTTCCAACCAAAGTTCCATCAATCTTACACTTTACCGAATAACGAGACTGAACCACCATATCACTACACTGAAACATTCTCAGTATCCGTTGTCAATTCCTTAATTGTAATACTTGTTCAATAACCCCTCATTAGTTCCTAAGAAAAGTAACAAAAGCTCCTTTGAAGGGAAAGCCTGTACGTTGTAAAAATCGCCTCGATCGATGTTCACCATCTCCTTCAGTTCCTTGGGTTGTCCTGTCAGCGTCATTGTTAATTATATTCGCGTTTTTTGTTTAACTTTAGTCTGGGATAGATCAAGATCATAGCATTCCACCATATTCGGAGCCTTACCCTCCGATTTAGAACACTTAGATGGCCGGGAAGTTTGTTTTTGGAAGTTGTTACAATTTCTATTGTAATATCTTTTAGCTATGTGCATGTGTCCCTGTTGGTGACAAACATTGCACGTGAATCCCGGCTAATCTTGGGAAAGACAGTTTCCAGGCAAACATAAATTATATACTTTGTGTTATCGTTATGTTACAAAAATAAACACGGCTCATTGGATCGCCGAGTTTCACTGCACAGGGTAAGGATGAAACACCTGGTGTGAATAGCACTAGGATGATTCTAGTTTCCGTATACACGTCATTGATTGTCTTTCAGTGAGATTTTTATTGTGTCTGTCTTGCTGGAAAATGATAATAACTATTTTGTTGACAACCTGGTCGTCGTCGATGTTTAATATTTAAACTTTGTTCATTCCACTTTTGTCTTATAATATCGTTACTAAATTGGATATGCACATTCACACATACTTGAGTGTCCGATTGTTCCTTAAATGTTATCTCATATCCATGTAACAACCTGGCCATGCCAGGCCCACTATTTTAGAGAGGAAAAACTGCCACTATATATTTTAAAGAATTTGGTTGATTTTATAACGTATTGGTCTGTTCCGAATAATAGGTTGCGATTCTGCAGCCAATGTTGTTTACTTTCAAGTGTCACTTTCTTACTTGCTGTAGTTTGTTGGTGTATATTAACATAAAGTCATGATACCTAATCAAAAACAGCTTGGGGTGTGATGATGGGTAAAACAAATATGTGTCTTAACTAACTAATGAATGAATATTTGGTATAAAATTGTTATCCATGCTATAAATGTAGCTGCCAAATCAGCCGGCAGTTGTGATTTCGTTCTATAAAGTCGCGCACTCAATTTTTTTTGGCCACACCTTTTTATCACCTTTTTTTTTATTAAATTGTATAATAGATAGAAGTATAGAGTTTTTATAAACGGAGTTCAATCAGATTAGATTAATTTCACAAGTGAGATATCTCGAAATACGACTTTTTGTTAAACATTTACATGACTGACAATGAAGGGGTTCGGCATGGCCAGGTAGTTAAAGTACTCGACTCGTAATTCAAGGGTCGCGGGCTCGCAACCCTATCACACTAAACATGCTTGCCCTTTCAGCCGTGGGGATATTATAATGTGACGGTCAATCCCAATGTTCGTTAGTAAAAGAGTAGTCTAAGAGTTTGCTGTGAGCGGTGATGGTTAGCTGCCTTCCTTCAGGCTAGAAGTGTGAGACTGTACTGCAAAATTAGGGACTGCTAGCACAGATAGCCCTACACAATGTAGCTTTGCGCGAAATTATAAAAATGAGCAAACAATAAAGAAAAAGATATTTTTTTAAAATTCTTTTCATAATAATGTCATAAGTGCTTTACATATTTTTTAGTTTAATTATATATTCGTCAACCAAACTAGAGTAGCACTCAATTTAGCGCATGTCTCTGCCAAATATGTTGGGCAGGACAATGAGGAATAATATTCAACTTATGTTCACCAAGTTTTTTTGAAATTCGATCATTTTTGGCTGAGTTAAAGATTAAAAATAGTGTTCAAAATTGGTTATTATGTTAACAGATGATGATTTTTTTTATTACCTTGCTGTGACCTAGGTACTATAATAACTAGATTACATAATAGTCCAATTGTATACCAAATTTCGTCAAAATTCATTTGGCCATTTTTAAGAAATCTTGCTGACAACTACATAAACAAACACACACACAAAAGTGAAAACATAACCTCCACCACCAAAGTTAAGCAAAAGTTAAAACAACATTCCAGTGTGTAATTATCCAAACACTTGAAAAATTACAATATTCATATTGAAAGGGAAAAACCACGAACTATTTCCAAACTCATTTTTCCTGTCTTTGAATCCTATCATTATTTTAATCAACTTTACTGTTAGTAAAGAATCGTTTATGTTTATGAGATTGCTAATTCAGAAAAATACTACGAAACGTGTTACTATTTGTTAAAATAATTTCGAAATATTAAAAGCTTTTAAAGGAGTTCGTTAATAGCATTGCATCAGTATTCTATAAGACTCGAATGACGATTCACTTTATTTGAAGAAAACTTTCTTGTAACGTCCAAATAGCATTTATAAACTCAAAATGATTAAACACGCTATAATGGAAATATGATAAGAAGCGGTATGAAATGCAATTTGAAGAACTGTTGAATAGCTGTTGTTGAAACCCTATTTAAATTCTTACTAAAGCCATGTATTAAATCCTGAACTGTTGGTACGGTTATCTTTAGATTGTTCTAGGCTCTGTATTCCCAAATTGCGTTCCAAACTTCCTATATAATGCTAATATGATATTAAAAAAAGTTTTGATATATATTGTTTCTGATGCTCAGAGCAAAGTATGCATATTATAGTAGCGAGTTCTCTTTGTTTTGAATTTTACAAATCATAATGAATAAGTTGAACGATTTAAAAATATGTGTGCGCTACTTGACCATTAACATTTGGACTAATTTCAATGTATCATAAAATTATGTTACAAAAAACAGGAAAGCGCCATCTTTGATAGCCGTCTCGTACCGTTGATAATAACTGTATCCTAAATTACTTCAAGTCCGTGAAAAGAAAATAACTTAATAAGACAGGTTTCTTTCAAGGCTTTCTCAAATGTTCTCTTTTAATCACATTTCCATACGGACGTTGTAAGTCTAGTTTCGCCGAAGTAAAATGTTGTCTTAGACCTCGTAATATATTTCAACTAATTTTCTACCCAGAATTCTGTAACAATGAACGATACGAACATTTATATACTGTTTAGTAGAAACTTCATATGAAAAGCTTTGCTCGAAAGTTATTCACTTAAGCGTTTGTACAATTCTATTTCATTTACGTTCCTACACGAAGAAACTGAGAATAATAACGAAACAATCTAAAAACTTATGAATGAGCCGAGGTTTAAAATCAAAACTCCCGAATTGATTTCCATTTCGTTGACAATTCTTCGTATTTCAGTTAATTATATTCGTAATTGTAAACAATCGCTTCTACCTTCTTAATGACGAGAAATTCACTTGAAATAAAAGTGTATCTCAGAACAGCTGGTATGGGTATTGACATTTTTATTGATAAGGAGAGAACATTTCGACCCTCCTAGTTCATCTTCAGGTTAAGAAAGAGAGGGTTTCAAAGTGACTGTTGCCGGACACGTTTTAGGGACGAGAGTATAAAGGAGGAGGGAATTGTAGCGGACGTTGCAGTTGGATGTTAGGTTATTAAACGCTTTTACCCGTTTTTAGTCACTTTTTATTATCTATTTTCACGGAACAAGTTGCTACTCTTTCATTGGTACAAAGATACACAATAAAGTACCTGCAGTATTTGTAAATCCAGTGGGTTTTTAACAGGAGCTAAGAAACTAATTAAAATATGATCTTACAACACTAGAGATAGAGAATGACAGACAGTTGGGAGCTACGACAGTAGATTTACAGAATAACCAACAGCATAAAGTATTAATAACAGATATAAATAGTGTACCACACTAATAAGTCTTCACAGTATATCTAAGTACCAAACGGTTTTAGGAGGTTTAGGAGAGCAATTATCAACAGTGAATGGTACAAAAGGCCTTGACAGAACATATTGTCTATTTTAAAACTATTATTAAACAAGGTCAGTGTGAGGTCAATTAAATTATGTCCAAGAGAAGAACAGGAACTTTGGTTTGTTATAAAACCTAAAAAATTGCGTAATATCGACTGCTTTTACATGAGGACGAATGTTTAATCGGTACTGTTTTTGAATATCGTTAACTAGCCAGCTATACTAATAGAATACGTTGAATAATCTATTAGATTTTTAATGGATATTATTTAGTGACAAATACTAAAAATATGTAGGTATAATAATAGTTCAATGTATAATACTACACACGATCAATTCGTGAATGTATTTGCGAAACCACCGAATGCGAATTAGAGTATTTGAAAATGTTTATGCCGTTTATATTTACTTGTGAAATGCTCGAAATTTGCTAGTTTTTGGAAACTAACATCAAGTTGAATCTTATGTATGATACTGACAAATTATACACGTGTATGAAATAAATAACTAAAAAGTGAAGACCCCTTACTGACATTTATTTCTGTATGTCATGCGATTTTTAACCAGATAACTGTGTGTCACGACACTTTAATACGATAGTATAGATTCAGTCGACAATGCGTGCCTCCAACTCTCCCTATTGAGGAAGTAATACCATATTTATTACAATTAATCACAATCCACTAAAGTTAATTTAAAAAAAAAAATTAACTTCAGAAGCCGCTGAGATAATTTCTATTCTATAATTGATCAATTTGTTCTACATTCTACGTGTTTTGAAATACCGTGAGCTCATCACATATACTACCCTAGAAACAAACTCTGAAGACACGAAAGTTCGTAGAAAAAGAAAGGAATATTTGATAAAAAAACTTGAGTTGGTGAGCTACCATAATAACGATTTATTTACGATTCTGTTATTAGTCTTATTCCCAATGCTATTTATTTCCTGTACGTCCTTAATTTCAGACCTCTGTCACGTTTCAGAAGTAGTCTTTTTTAATTTAATTATTTGATGTTATATATATATATATATATATAATAATGTTTTTTATATTTTCAAACTTTCTCTCCCTCTCCTTTTTGGCCTGGTATGGCCGAGCGCGTAAGGCGTGTGATTCGTAATCCGAGGGGCGCGGGTTAGCGCCCGCGTCGCGATAAACATGCTCGCCCTCCCAGCCGTAAGGGCGTTATAATGTGACGGTCAATCCCACTATTCGTTGGTAAAAGAGTAGCCCAAGAGTTGGCAGTGGGTGGTGATGACTAGCTGCCTTCCCTCTAGTCTTACACTGCTAAATTAGGGAGGGACGGCTAGCACAGATAGCCCTCGAGTAGTTTTGTGCGAAATTCCAAAACAGACAGACAGACAGCCCTCTCCTTTGGGAGGGATTGACTATTATATATTTATTTTAATATATATTAAAATGCATGTCACTTATGATGTTAAATATGTGTTGCAAAATCTCCGTCTATTTACCAAATATGTAGAAGGTTCTCGAGTGTAAGAATCAACAATATATGTTTTACGAAAGCACTAGCTTATCTTAGAATATTGTTGTGAAATGAACTTTCGAGAACCTCATATCCTAAAAATTCATAAATCGACGAGCTAAGTGACATTTTATATTGTTAGTTTGCTACAGTTGGTATACTATAAATCTTGGAAGCTGCAACTGTTATGAACACTTACTAATCGTGAAGCTACAGATATTTAATTAGGAATGTTTATATATTTCGAACATTACCAGTCGTTTAACTTCAACGGATTAACATCAAACCTCAGTACGAGAAGATTAGATATTTTCATCGGAGAAAAAGTCAGTTTGTAAATGGCGTGAGACCAGCCAAGAGTAGAGAGCTAACTGCTGACCACTAAGTGAATTATACCTATATGAACTCAGAATTAATTCACTCGCCGATAAGATACCAAGGAAGTTCAGGATCGAATAGAAGACTCACTATTTTTTGTAGTTTTGTAAAACAATTGTATATAGTAAATCATTATTTGTAATAACCATTAGTATAAATTGTATTATTGTTTATTGTTTGTATACTAAAATATACTTGTGTTAAGAAATGTTGTTTTGAATTCAGCACAAAGCTCCACAATGGGCTATCTGTGCTCTGCCCACCACGGGTATCGAAACCCGGATTTTAGCGTGTAAGTCCGCAGACATACCGCTGAGACACGGGGGGGGGGCATGTGTTAAGAAATAAAACTGTGTGTATAAATCTTGTTAGCAATTATAATAAATTTGGTACATATCGACATTTAATTAACTTCTAAACTCAAGCCCCAGCATGGCCAAGTGCGTAAGGCGTGCGACTCGTAATCTGAGGGTCGCGGGTTCGCGCCAGCGCCGCGCCAAACATGCTCGCCCTCCCAGCCGTGGGGGCATTATAATGTGACGGTCAATCCCACTATTCGTTGGTGGTAGCCCAAGAGTTGGTGGTGGATGGTGATGACTAGCTGCCTTCCCTCTAGTCTTACACTAGATTAGGGACGGATAGCACAGATAACCCTCGAGTAGCTTTGTGCGAAATTTCAAAACAAACAAACAAAAAAATTCTAAACTCAAATTCAGCTTAGTTCAGTCTGTTTAAAATCGTAACGCGTAATATAGTTAATCGGAGAGTTGTCCAAGGTAGATTATAATATATAATACTCGCTAGTTGAAAGAAAAAGTAGACACATAATTTGATTCCAAAAACTTTATTATGTGCATTTTTAAAATCTTGCTTATCCATAATTCATCATTAAGCTCTATGATTTACGAAGACACTAAATGTGACATTTGTACTTACACTGTTCTACTTATTTCACTATACTGAAATTACGTAAAACAACTTGTTCTGGGTAAGAAGACTAAGCCTCCTTTTGTTCAATAGTAAAGGCTATTATTAAAATAACAATAAACCTTCTTAACGAAAAATACTTTCAGGTTAATATTGAGTAAAAGACGAAACCTTTGGTCAAATTTGATAGTTCGTATCCTATAAAGAACGAATCTCAAACTGAACTTATTTTTGCAACACCTTTTAAAATAAAGATGAATAGTGTCATAATTTAAGTTTGGTTTTATTGTTTAATGATAATTGATATTCTTCACAGCTACATGACTGCGTATCGTTAATTCACAATTTGTCCAATAGTTTCTGAAACGTATATGTTCTCTTCTCATCTTAGTCATATAAATATCACTCATAGAAGTGTGAGCTTCAAGTTGTAAAAAGAAGTTGTAAATGCTTCTCATCATTCTGTTTCGGTAAATCGGTAGATATAATTTTGTATCGGTAAATAGATAGACATTAAAACCACAATTTGAAATTATCAAACAGAAACTTAGTGTAATGCTGTTGTTTCCATGAACCTGAAATGAAATGTATAGCTTATTCTTTACGATTAATGGTTTACTGTATTAGATTTGAAACATACACCCACTCATTTCGCCGCCTTTCTCTGTAAATTGATTTACTTTTCTTTGAAAATATGAACAATGAACAGGGGGCGTAGCTAGACATAAGCAAGTCCAATATTAAAAAAATCAAGAAATAAATTTTCTAAAATTTACAATCTTAAGTGTAAAACCTATAAAGTCTTCCATATATTATGGTTGTGCTAGTTTAAATAAACAGAATGACGCCAGGACATTTCAGTTATAATAATTTGAGGTGATTGGTTTTACTCCAACAAAAGTTCAACAAAGATGCCAGTGATTAAAGTGTAAGATTCTACAGTACTTTATACCATCTGTGTAGGTTTTGTTTGTTTTTATAAATAATACAAAACTTAAATTCCAAAACATTTCGCAGTTCACAGGCTCACACCTCTCTCTCCTAATGTGTGATTTAATTTATTTCTAGCTCGGCCCCTGCTGGACGTTTACATTTGTTAATCCGAAAAGCATATAGTGTCTACATTAAACACGAATTGTATATTGATTAAGCTGGATGTCCATGTTGAACGTGTCTTGTGCGTTAATTAGGCCGAATGCTCGCGTCGAACACGTCTTGTGCGTTAATAAAGCCGGATATCCATATCGAACACGCCTTGTGCGTTAATCAAACCTTATATTAAATAGTTTTTATTATTATAAAATTATTGTTATTATTATTCGATGTTTTGACGAGTTTGTATGACATCTAAATGTAGCGGCCTTGATAGCGAGGTCACTGAACTGGTCGTTAAATACATGCAACGAAGTTATTCCACTGAGTAAACATTGACAACTAAATTAAGCATTTATGGTGAGTTAGCAAGATTTATTGTGATATAATAATTTCGGAAGTTCCAGAAGATTCTAGAGCGTGCAGGATAATTTCAGTAAAGCAATGCAAACATTCATAATTTTAATAAAACTGTGTTGTATATAGCCACAATTTTAGGACTTTCAGCCTACACTTTTTTTTAATAAGTACAACGTGTCACAAAATGATAAGTTAGGTAACCGTATCAATATTTAGATATAAAAACAATTTTGTGCGGTGGTTTATTTCTACTACAGGACATTTTTGTTTTTGTTTATATATTTCTGATTATTTGGGTTGACTGGTTTTCGTGACTTGGAACTACAGACCAAAGGGTAAACAGCCACTATGTAACATCTTAGCACCCGTCATCTATGCTACAAACTAAATGCCAGAGCTTAAGTGTGAAGAATATTTTATGATATCAACGAAATCGAGTTTGACTGACAAAGCTCCACGACAGGGCCAGTCGTGATCCTGTGTCTGGAGGCGCTATATCGCGCGAGTGTATGTGTTGTTAGACTTCGTGTGTATATGTTTATATATAGCAAAGCCTCATCAGGCTTTCTACTCAGTCCACCGTGATGAATCGGATTTTAGTGTTGTCAATCCATAGACTTACCGCTGTATCAGCAGCGAAAAAACAAGACACTTATTTTTCAAAATATACCACTTTTTGTTTCAACCTGTGTTTGATGTAATTAAAACGTCTAATAATGGTCCGGTCTAGATAATTTTAATGTATAGTGGTTTACTTTACGTTTGGTAGTTCCTTTCTGCAATTTTCCAATAAACACCTATAACTATTAATTCATAAAAATAATATTTCAAATTATTAGTTACTTAACATTATTCTGTGATAAAAATATTCAAAAAATCATCTATTGCAAATTGGCAGCAATTGCCAGTGTGGTAAGACAGAAAATTAGCCAAAAAAAGAACAAATATATATATATATATATCGTATCTTAATACGAAATAAAAACGGTTATCGTATTCTCAAACACGGATGGTTCTTCACGTACAGCATATTGAAACTTTGTTTTCGTATTTTTATTCGATATCATGGGATATTACATAGGGAGAGTGGAATCAAGTAAACAATTTATTTTTAATATCATGGGGGACTACTGGGGGAACGATTAAACGTTTTGTTTGTTTTGGAATTTCGCACACAACTACTCGAGGGCTATCTGTGCTAGCCGTCCCGAATATAGCAGTGTAAGACTAGAGGGAAGGCAGCTAGTCATCACCACCCACCGCCAACTCTTGGGCTACTCTTTTACCAACGAATAGTGGGATTGACCGTCACATTATAACGCCCTTACGGCTGGGAGGGCGAGCATGTTTATCGCGACGCGGGCGCTAACCCGCGCCCCTCGGATTACGAATCACACGCCTTACGCGCTCGGCCATACCAGGCCAAAAAGGAGAGGGAGAGAAAGTTTGAAAATATAAAAAACATTATTATATATATATATATATAACATCAAATAATTAAATTAAAAAAGACTACTTCTGAAACGTGACAGAGGTCTGAAATTAAGGACGTACAGGAAATAAATAGCATTGGGAATAAGACTAATAACAGAATCGTAAATAAATCGTTATTATGGTAGCTCACCAACTCAAGTTTTTTTTTATCAAATATTCCTTTCTTTTTCTACGAACTTTCGTGCCTTCAGAGTTTGTTTCTAGGGTAGTATATGTGATGAGCTCACGGTATTTCAAAACACGTAGAATGTAGAACAAATTGATCAATTATAGTCACACGCCTTACGCGCTTGGCCATGCCGGGCCAAACGATTAAACAACTTGCGTTTTATATAGTGGAGACTAGTGGACGAGAGGATCAAGTAAACAATTTACGTTTTATGTTATGCATACTACTGGGCCGGGGCGTAGATTTTTTATACCCGATGGGGGGATGATTTTTGCAACCACTTATATAAACTGTTCAATTTGCAAATTGGTGATCTCTGATTACGTGAGCCTGAAAGGTGTAAACATGCAGTCACAGAATAATCTTGTTGACACAATACTTGCATGTATACCTAGGCCTACTGAGAGATACAAATTATTGCTTAGAAGCATGCCTATATTAAAGATGTACATTTCGGCTACTTTAAAAGCCTACATCTAGGCCTAATTACGTAATTCGATTGGTAAGAAAACGAGAATCACAAGAACAAACACAATTTGTAGGCATGTGATGCAATAAAACAATTCAATTGACCAAACTGTAGGGGGGATAATTGTATGCACCATACCCCCACCTAAAATGAAGGGGGATGTATCCTTCATCCCACCAGAATCTATCCCCCTGCTACTGGAGTATTAAGTAAATAATTTATGTTTAATATCACGGAGACTACTCGGGGGAGGATATCACTTAGTCCGTTGAGTTTGCCCATTGACTCTGTGGTTAAAAAGAATACAGAAATCAGATTTATATCCTTTCTCAAATGTACTGCCACGCTAACGTAAGCTGTCGAAGGTTTATCTTGCAAGCTGCGACTTTGAAGAAATCAATTTTAACAACATACGCAATCTCCCCTTTCATGTTCTATTCGAATGAAGCCCATTGTCATTCTACTTTTTTATTTTACATAATGCCTTGATACCTGCTTGTCAAACTAAAAACTAGAGAAACTATGCCACGTGTCTCAGGCCATTTCATTCTTTTACAAAAATTGGTTTTCTCTCCATTAATGTTTGTTTTCTATTAACACGATGTGTTTTACGTTTGTGTGTGTGAGTGAGTGATAGACCCGGATTCCTTTTTGTGTTTTTTAAGATGACAATCCTTAATAATTACTCAAATATTTCGGAAGTATCACACATGGTATTTATTTTACTGAAAATGATTAATGTTGAAATAATAAATTATTTTTTCTTACAAGTATTGGATAAGATCTTTTTACCTAAATTGATCTATTTACAAAGTATTACTACTTTTTACTTTTGTTTGTCTTTTGCTAAGCAATACGAAGTTCATAATTTGAATATGATGAGTATCAACAGATAGAATATTACCAAATACAATGTTTGCTTGTTTTGTCCTTAGGCATAAAGTTACGCAATGGTCCATCTGTGCTGTATCCAAAACGGGAATCTACAGAACAGTTGCTATGTACTTAAAAGATTTGGGGCTTGATCCCATAAACCCTCCCCTCTGAGATTATTGTTTTTATATTCTGTTTTCCAAGGCCCAACTAGAAATTTGGAGCACTGTCAAATAGAATCAGGACACGGATCCTTTGTGTCAGTGTCTAGCACGTATGTATGTGAGTATGTTTTGTTATGGCAAAGAACTCTCTGTTGTGTCCACCAAGGGGAATCGAGCTTCTGATTTTGGTGTTGTAAATCCGAAGAATTACCACTGTCCCACCGGGGAACAAAATAGAGAAAACACTGCAAGTAACTGATATCAGTTATAATTCAACAAATTAGTATTTGCGTACGTACGAAGCTTCTATATTTGTTTGAATAAAAATGTTCGACTGACACTGAAAGAGGTTTACATAAAATTCAAGAGTGTATGTAACTTCGATAAATACGAATCACGACAGTGGTTCATAATAAGGATCACGAAGTAGTTTCAGAAAAAAAATTCTAATAGACTCTACAGGCAAAATCATCTTAAAAAGAAGGCTTGTTTTCAAAAAAAGCCCTCAAGACCTACTATCTCTATAACTAAGGCTGCTATAATATATGATAACAACAAGAAATGTGTTGACTTTGCAATTGTTAGACAAAATTTATTCATTTATTTTTAATATTATTATTATATCAAAAGCCTATAGAAAAATTTTACAATAATTATTTTATTAAAACATGGGCAAACTTACTAAAGAAACTCTTATACAGGCCACAAAATAGTTTTTATGATCATTCTTGAAAGAGCAAGATAGACTTTGTCAATTTTTCTCGTTACTGCCCAAGTTTCTCCTTGACATCGTTCGAGTACCGAAGCCTACAACAGAAACAGCTGGATGCCTAGCGTGAAAATATATGCACAACTACTATAAAAGCTATAGCGAAGCTATAACTATTTTTAAGTTTACTGTTGATCTCGAGATTTATATAGCCTCTAAAATTCTTGAAGTTCTTCTCTGCCAACATGAGCTCTCCAAAGCCATTTAAGCTCTATTATACTTAATTGGAAACGCTCTGGTTCATAGAAGCTGGAAAGGCTTTGTTTCATCAAACAATGTGTATATTTATAACGTGTCTTTAACATTATTTTTATTAATTTGCAAGTTACTACAGAAAAAAAACGGCTACGAATACTTTACCGAAACCTGAACAGTAATGATGAATGCAAGTAGTATTGAGTACGTCATAGATAAGTGTCAAGCGTAATTCAATCGTCTGCGATTTTTTTTTCACTTTCAACCATTGATATACTATATAAAACATTGCAAATGTCCATGAATTATTTGAAAAGTTGATTATTTTTATTGAAAGTTGACATATGTGGCTATGAGTAAATAATACATACGATGTTGTTGCGAGTAGTTTCCTTTGTATTCGACGCTTGTTAAACGCATGTTCACACGAAGCCTCAGGCACAGAATCATTTGGCTCAGTAAATGATGGTTGGGTGATAAATAAAGCAAATGCAGTAGTAGATTATAGAAAAACATATAACATTCAACTATTCACACATGCACGCACGTAGTTTAAAATTCACTCGACATAAAACACAAAACAGAAATTGTTAATTTTAAGAAAGAGAAACAGGGATCATCAAAATGCTACACAAACAAGTTGAACCAAAATAAAAAAATTATATTTTCAAGCTTACAACTTGCGACTAAAGAAAAAAGTAAATAAAATAGGCTGCAAATAGTGACTACAGTAATTTCTTAAGCTATAAATCTATTTGCAACTTGAGAAAATAATGTAGACACTGTTTCCAGCCTAATTTATTTACTCTTTTTGTAATAGAAATGTATAGTTTAAACTGTACAGACAACAGAAATAAAAAAATCAAACAATAGGTTAAAAAACCGCCAATGATTTTTTATTTAGATAAATATGTTTATCAATAAAAATAAATTGAAAAAAATATTCAATCATTATTTTACTCTTGTTAAAGTTTATAGTTGTAGGCTTGAAATTATAATATTTGCATATTGACTCATCTTGTATCTGTATTTGTGAACGAACTCTACTACAATTTTGAAATTTGCAATTTTTACTCTCTTTATTAGGAGGGTCAAAACATTGTTTTCTGCTTTATTACTAAAAGTATCATTACTGGTATCAATACCCATACCAGTCGTTCTGAGATACGTATAAATTTTTAATTATCTTGTTTTATGAATGCCTCTCAGTGGTGCGACAGGCTCATAATGCTAATATTCCATATACTATGCCTGTGGCGAGCATACCACAGAACGCTTAACAGCAAAGCAAACAATTTATAATGACACGATATTTGTTGTATTCTCATGCACTTTGACCTTAATAAATTTTACAGTTTATGGTCATCCAAAATAAATCTTGGTGTCTTATTAATTTGCTTTTATGGCTCTTATCGTTTCAAATCTTTTTCACAGGAAATTTCGATTTTGTTTTAACATAAAACAAATTTATATATTAAAGAAGAAGGTACAACTTTTTTCCCCCTTATTTCCTATTGAAAATTCTAAGAAATATTACAAGGTAAGGAATAACAGAAAACCAACTGCAGTGCTTGAATGTCTCTTGTTCTAAAGTTAAGAGAAAAGATTGAAGCATTTGGTGGAGGTTTCCACGGTGTTACACACTTTAATGACGTTTGTACTCTGCAAATCTTTCTAACGAGGGAAAACTTTCGGTCTGCTATTCAAATCAATACATTTACAAATGAGGAGTATTTTCTTCATCAACGACTAGGTCCGAGTTCGGAGATCTGGAGGAGTCATTCGAACCATGATAAAAACATCCTCTTGTCAGGCTTGATGCAGGGATGTATTAACGCATAGGCACACGAGGCACGTGCCTGGGGCGGCAAATTTTGACAAAAAAAAAAGAAAAAGAACGGACACCATTTTAAAATGTAGTCCCTGGTTATTAATTCCCCCTGCCATTTATGCCCGCACCAATAACCTCTTGAATCTGGACCCCCCCCCACACACACACTCACTATTCCACCACACCGTCGGGTCGGTCGCTTCAAGTTTAAAAGATTTCTAACCTTCCCTCCCTGAGTCCCACCTAATACGCCCCCCCCAATTCATTGCTGCCAGTAAAAAGTTGCAAAGTGCTGATATGGACATCGGACTTGTAGTCGAGCTTTATGCTTCCTTGCTACAGTTTCTGAAAGATTGAAGAGAACTGTTCAATCATTTTGAAGACAAGGCGATGTTGAAATCCAGCATGAAGACGTACGAAATTAAGCGAAAAAGGAAGCAAAAATTTTCAGATGGTGACACCCAGGCAGTGGAAGAAGGCAGAGAAGCATTTAGAGTAAATGTTTTCAATGAGATCATTGACAGACTTTGCTCAGAACTACAGCGAAGACAAACCGCTTATGTAGAAATCCACGCAAGGTTTGGATATTTGTTCAAGGTAACAAATCTTGAACCCACTGATGTCATCAGTCAAGCTGGAACACTATTGAAACTCTACCCCAATGATTTGGAAGTGAGCTTCGTAGATGAATGTCTACATTTCCGCGCACATCTTGTGAGTATGAAAGTGCAAAATGATGACTCTTCTGCGTTAGCAGTACACAGAAATCTGCAAGCTAAAGGACTTCAAACTGTATATCCAAACTTGGATATTGCTATGCGCATGTTTCTGTGCATTCCAGCAACTAATTGTACATCAGAGAGATCTTTCTCGACTCTCAAACGTGTGAAAAATTACTTGAGATCAAGAATGGCAGAAGATAAACTAAATGCCCTGTAACTCCTCGCCATTGAAAGTGATATTGTTTGTAGAATAAACTATGACGATGCAATAAACATGTTTTCGGAACAGAAGGCCAGGAGAAAGCTTGTATATTCAGCCGCAGAATAATATTTAGTGATAATTGATTTTGATGTTTCATTTTTTATTGTGTTGGAAAATAAACGTTGTGTTGATTTTGAATGATAACAACTGTGTTTGTCTGTCGTTGTGATGGTAATGCTTGGTGCAAGTTGTGGCACGGAGGGGGGGCGCAAAAGTATCAACCTAACCTTGTGCCTAGGGGCGCCGAAATCCTAAATACGTCTCTGGCTTGATGTGTGGAATTCCACTGAATCAATCACACGGAACAGTATAGCTTACCTACTGAGAATTCTACTTGTTATTTCAAGCTCTATAAACATTACAGACAACCACAGTAGCAACTGATAAGTTTAAACCTTCTTCATTCTTTTCGGTGTATTATTGCGATGAACGTAAAAAAATATATAATGTTTCACTGACTTTGTTCCCATTATGTAATCCCAAACTTGTACATGGAGCATTAATCCAATATCAATCTTTTGTCAATATCATGTGAAACTCGAATCGTTTGTGAATTAGACACCATCAGATGTCATTTAGTGAACCTACAAAAACATTAAACCTGTAAATATGTAATTAATTAAGACATTTAAACAACTGAATCCGTATTTTATGTAGTCTTCGTAAGATGGAGCCATAAGTAACGACATACCTAGAAATATAAATCCGCCAAATATAACGTTTCAAAAAAACTAGATCAGTACACTATAAACTCTATGGAAATAAAAGAAAACGTAATCTATGATTGAAAATGCTTTTAAAAAATCTAATATCTTCAGCCTGATTTTTGCTCGCTGCTTTAAACAAAACTAAACACATAGGTTATCTTTGTTATATGTACTGCATGTATGGAAAACAGTTTTTTAGCGTTATAGGTTCTCAAACTTATCGCTATGTCGTTGATGTTGGTTTATTGCAGGTTATATATTAATACACTAATTATTTTATGAGTTTACAGAGGGATGTTTATTATATATGTGTCCTAGGGAGTTACAAATAAAGAAAACTTGTTATTACATAGATTTACGTATTAGACTTTGTAATAATTCTTGCGATATTAATTAACATTCCTACAAAGAAAAGAACTTCCTTCGTTTTACAGTAATATTATTTTAACTCAAGGCAAAAATGTTATTCAATTATATTTGTTGAAGTTTAGAAGAAATTATAATAAAAATAAAAGAAATAGGTAATTAATATAACTAATGTTTTATAATGAGTTTTTATCACTGTACCTTACAAGTAATTTATTTAGTTTTATAAATACGGGCATGTTTATTCAACTTGAGCAGTAGAAAACTTTCAAGACATTTCAATTCAATAAACTTGTGATAACAGTTGAACATCGTTATATATTTTTCTGGTTATTTATGTTTATTCGATCATAAAGCTTCTTAGCAAACAGGCGCAAGTTACACATTTTATCTATCAACATCAGAGGTCCTTTTTAATGACCTGCTGTCTTCATAACTATTTATTTCTTTATCTTGTTTTTAAGCAACTATATCCGCACAACTGGATACAAAAACTAAAAGGTGACAAACAAGTAAATTATTGAGAGGTGGAGTGTGCAGTTTTTATAGTTTTGTTTTATTTTGTAACAGGCGAGATGCCCAAATTAAAGTTTAAATATTGCATCTGGTATGGTGTTTCCTTACTTCTTTGTAGTATAACAAATTAAACATGAAATAGGATAACTTTAGTTAGTATTGTACATAGGTAGATGGTAACAAGGTAAGATCTAGCCCAAATTTTTCTCCGTTAAAAAGTCGTCAGCAATTACTGATAGCATACGCCTGGTTCCACACCATTCTTGGAACACAGGGACTTACACAGTGAAAATGGAATAGATGAAACTGGGGGACTCGTTTGTTGTAAAAATTATACTTGGGAGATTGCATTTAGTGTTAGAAAACAATAAATCACCATTAAGTTTTACATTTCGAAACTATTTATAAAAACAACTTAATACGGATAAAAGGGATATGTTTACTTCTTACATTCTCATTTGATCATTTGAAGACTCTCCCAGAAATATCGTCTTTTAGCATTTCAAACAAAATATCTTTTTGTTTTTAACATATTGCTTGTTTTCTGCACTTTTCTGTCGTTCTTCATTTAACTATTGTTCTTACTGAATTACGCCACATGACTACATATTTGTTTTTTGATTGGCTACTTTTTTCCCCTTCTCTTGACAACAGTGATTACACTTAAAATAAGACATTGAGTGAAATAAAAACCATTTTAATATTTCTCTCAGATAAATTTTAGAAAAAAAATTCGGTTTCAGTCTATTTTTTCACATGTTATATTGACCTAGAAGTAGTTTCGGAGGTTTTTAAGAACCACTAACAATAATATCGACATTTGAACACTAAAACCTTTTCTTTCTAAAATTGAAACACTTAAAAACAGATCTGGAAAAAAATCAAAGTTTAGCCTGATTAACACAGAAAAACTTGCTTATAAACTTAATGTATATTTTAATTCAGCTTTATCAAAAGCAATTTTAACTTGAAGTATCATATTAATTTAGAGCAGTTAAAAATGTACATTTTCAATGCAAAATATAGGTATGTAAGATTTTGCAAACACCCACACGCATAAAAGAAAAAAATTACAAAATTTAGCATGCTTAATTATTTTGTTATTTCCTTTTATAACTGATTAGATGTGTATTATTTCACAATTTAGTATATGAGAATGGAGACCAAATCTTGATGGATACCTTATGGTCAATATCTTATTCTGAGATGTTTAATCGATCAAATAGAGTAAAATCTACCTCAATAAATATAAAATCGATTACTTGGGTGATAATGATCCACTTGTGGGAAAATTCTGCTTAGATATTTAATTTCACTAAAGTAATTAGATTAGGTTTCGGTTCTTAACAAGATTACAGTGTTGTAACTAACTAGCTGAAAACTTACAAAATGTTCATGGGATTCTTTCCATTAAGTTTTCGTCGATAGACAGTAAAGAAAAAATTTTGAGACACCATCAATATTACATGACGAAAGTCATCACAAGAGATGATGACCATAGTAGATGGTAGTGAGTTTCTTTAACAACTTTTTGTTGTTGCTGTTCTTAAGTATTTCTTAATAGGGTCAATGGTCGTGTCAAGAAGCTCTAGTTAATGATTTTTGCCAACTTCGTTTCTCACTCTTTCGTGCGAATTCTTCGTAGATAATTACTGACGGACAAAAAAACACTAATGGTGATCATGTGTGTGTTTTTCTTATTGCAAAGCCACATCTGGCTATCTGCTCAGCCCACCTAGGTGAATCGAACCCCTGATTTTAGTGTTGTAAATCCGGAGACTTACCGCTGTACTAGCAAGGGGGGGTAGTGATCACGTACATCAACTGTTGGTTGGGAATGAAATAAGTCCTTTATGCTGTCTAAACGTAACCCGTACATCCTTTGTTTTTGTGACATTATGTCACCATGTGACAGATAATTATGTTCCTGTCGACTAGGCCTTTCCCACAATACCAAGATAGCCACAAAAATAAGAAATCCTGTAATTAAACTTATATTAAGAACAAAATAAAAACATATAATCATAAGAATGGATTGTTAGCAATTATTTCAGTCATTATCACAACCACATTTAACGTAGTTTATTCAGTATACGATATTTACATTATTCTAAGTCCAACTATTAAGATAAAACAGCATAAGAAATTACAATCAGTGATGTCAAGAAACCCACTTGTTGAGAATTTTATATGCAAAAACGGCTCGTTTGGGTTCAGAAAATATTTTAAATAGAAGAGCGAACAACGTTTCGACCTTCTTCGGTCATCGTCAGGTTCACAAAGAAAGCGGTAATTGACCGGAAGCTCTTCTATTTAAAATATTTTCTGAACCCAAACGAGTCGTTTTTGCATATAAAA
Source organism: Carcinoscorpius rotundicauda (assembly GCA_011833715.1). NCBI lineage: Eukaryota > Metazoa > Arthropoda > Merostomata > Xiphosura > Limulidae > Carcinoscorpius > Carcinoscorpius rotundicauda. The sequence goes on along the minus strand of CM022391.1, from coordinate 114,597,801 downwards.
AAGCATAAGAAATTGAATATTATATATGTTTCTTTTATCAATATTGTTAATAAAGCTAACACTAAAAACGTTTTGAGATATTGAGAAAGCATTTGACACTGTATGGCACAACAGTCTCCGGTTCCGAATGTAATAAATGAGACTGCCGCGGGAAACTATTCGCTGGCTGTGAAACTTTCTGGAAAACAGATCACGCAGAATAGATGTTGAAGGGACATTATCTGAGAATTTCCTCCAGAAGCTGATGTCCTTCAAGGAGAGGTAGTTAGCCCTATCCTATTCATCATGTACGTGAATAATACGCCTCTAAAAGATCCAAATAATGGATACTTATCACAGTTCGCATACGATGAAGCAATCTGGAAAAATGCACCATTACCAGCAATAGCAGCCACAAACATACAACTACAATTAAACAGAATAAGTGAATATTGCCAAAACTATAGAATCAAAATAAACACAACTAGTAGTATTCACAAAACTTACTAAATATAAAAAAAGAACAACCACAGATCTGCATGAATAGTGAACAACTCCAGATTGCTACATCAGCAAAATTCTTAGGACTTATGTTTGATTCAAAACTAAAGTGGGCAAACCACATGAATAATATAAGAACAAAAATTTGGCGAAGAACAAACTATGTTATGAGTCTAACTGGCAAATACAATGGAACTACGGCAGACAATATTATGAAAATATATATAACATACATTAGACCTATCATTGGCTATGCAGCTCCTGCATGGATAAATGTAATAAAAAACAACTGCAAACAAAACTACAAACAATACAAAATACATTATTCACAACAGTTTATAAAGTACCTAGAGCTACATCATCAGAATTCATGCATAAATACGCACACATAGAAACAATAGCAAATAGCCTCCTACGAGGCTACATAGTACAATAAATTATTTTAATAAAAATTGGAAAAAAAAAAAATAAGTGAGCGAACTTGACAGGTATTGCTTACATGATGATGATAGACCTAAGCACCTTTCTCCAGTGAATATATACTTTCTAAATAAAAATAAATATATAAAAATATTAATAAAAGACCACCTATTCACTAGACTCCACATTAGTTAAGAGATTAGTTACAAAACATTGAAAGGGTGTTTATGTAAACATTTTCTAGTTAATATCTAACTGATGAAAGTGCAAATAACCTATGGAACTATAAGAAAACTGTTTTATTTGCACCAAGTGTATGTATAGATTGTTCATGGACATTGTCCTGAAAGAGGCCTGAGTAAGTACGGGTTACTCTGGCCATCGTGAACCATATACAAATACGCTTAACCGTTGAAAAATAAAAAATAAATAAATAAACCAAAATCTGAAGGAAAAAGAAAGAGGTTAAAGAAATCTGACCTTCCTTGGTAGACAAACATCAAAATACCCATACAGAGAGAGAGATAACCCTTGGAACTAACAGCTGAACACCAGACCTTAAACATGTTCTCTTACTCGTTTACGGTGCACTATGGATAACTCGCCAAATATGAGTACTGAAATGTTGAGATTTTTAATATTACAGTATTCGAGAAGTCGATTAATTCTTTTGTTTAAGAGGATCTTATTATTTCAGCATTGTTTGATTTACTATCTAACGTTGATTTCCATTCTACCATAGGTCTAGCAAAGTTTTATCTATTTGTTGGCTGAGGATACTTCTGTGCTATGTGTCTGTAACTTGATAGCGATAAACTCAACAATAAATGGACAACAAACACTCCTCTTGTTTTAAAAGAATATATTCAAAACGAGTCAAAGTATGTATAAAAAGTTTTACACTATAAGAGATTGCAGTTTCATCTAAAAAAATCTTTTTTTTTAAAGTCCACTTCGGTTGATTTAATTACTTTAGAATTCAACTATTTTTATGTGCTCTTAACATACTAGTATCAGTAATTACTTTACTTATGCTGCTCTATGGATTAGCCATAATTCTATTTTAAATTTCATATAATTGTCTCCTTTTTATCAAAGTCCATTATTTTGAACTCCATGTGTGTTTCTTATAGCAAAGACACAGATGGCTATTTGCTCAGCCCACCGAGGGTAATCGAACCGCTGATTTTAGCGTTGCAAATCCGAAGACATACCGCTGTACTAGCGGGCGGCGTTTTGAACACCATTTCACAAATTATTATTATTATACCTAGTTGTAAAAATTCCTTTGAAATATCGTCCGTTGTGGCTAATTACTTAAATGCCATTTCTAACTTTTTCTGACTGAACTTGTTTCATATTACTTCGCTTGCTTGGTCGCCTATATTTATTCGTTCATGACTGAGGCCTCAAACTATCTATAAAATACACGAACGGTGTTGGTTTAAGAATATCCAATAAAAGTGACGAGATAAACTGCAAAGGTTCGAGTAGCGTGACGTCAAGAATGTCAGAAAAACCAAGAAAAGAACGTACTTACAAACACAGCTTATGACTCCTATCGAGTTATGTAAACAAACTTGTCATTACTATTGCCTAATGATGAACTTTGACTTTTAACTCTCTTGATATGAAAAAACTAAACAATCATTAAACAGTAAGTAACAAAATTAATTCAAAAATAGCTCCCATATAAAACATTCTTGTATAACTTACACCTCCACACATCCTAAAATTACACAATGAATCATCTGTGTTGTCCCCTCAAACTATTCGGATGTTAATAGTCAAACACCATATCATATATTGGGAAGCACTGAGGAGTAGAAAAAGAAATAAGTGAAAGAGTTAGTTCACCTCTTTCTTTCTCTCAAATAACTTATGATGTTCAAAAATTTCTTAACTCATAAAAGATCTATAATGTAGGTATCACTTCTAATTCTTTCTACTTCACAAAGTTCTTTATGCAAGTTTGATACGAGAAGCTTTAATTGTTAAGACAGCTTAACGTTTTGTTGAAAATATTTATCAACCTTCTTCACAAAATTTGCGGTTGGAATCTTCGCTACAAATCTAAATGCTATATTCTTTTCCTACTTATAATGATACCGGGACCAACTAGCCTTCTTAAAATCCCATATTTTCTTTATTTTACACATTTTATCGTGTTATCAGCGAGGCTATGCAAATTATACAGTTTAATTATAAATTCATGTTACTACAAGGACGCAACAGTTTCTTAAAGTAAGGAAATATACACGGAAAGATCATCCTCTTGTTTAGCCCACTATTAATGACGAGATTATTTCACACAATAATGGAATAACCAGGAAAAGTCCGAGCACAGACAAGCCTTTCACCCCAACCTTTATAAATTTTTCATAGTTTAATGGAAAAGAAAAATGTCAGAAAAACCCTCTTATGACAGTTTTTTTTCATACGTTACGTAAATAATCCATTCATCCATTTAACTTCTTCACACGTAAACAGCGTCAGTAATAGTTTTCAGGTGAATGAAGAATATGATGTTGTTGTTGTTTTGAATTAAGCACAAAGCTACACAATGGGCTATTTGTGATCTGCCCACCACGGGTATCGAAACCCGGATTTTAGCGTGTAAGTCCGCAGACATACTGCTGAGACACTGGGGGGCAGAGAATATGAAAACGAGCCAGCTAACCTAGATATTAATTGAGGCCGTGAAGAAAGATAATTGGAAATTGAAACGTTGTCGTACATTTTGTTGAAAGTAAAACACCATTTTCACTTCAGTTACAATAAGTATTAACAAAAGCTGTACTCCTTGGTTTTGTTTTAGGTTATTATTAAACTATTATATCTTTCGATACTTATTCAATACCCTGTGTTTCTTTTCTATTTCAGAAATACCTTATTTCTTTTCACTCTGGTACATTTCCTGCAACGTGTACCTCAATATTTGCTTTTTGTTCGAGTTCGTAACTATTCCTAAGTATTATTATGTCAGGACAAGGGAAGAAAAGTTGACTCTAAAAGTGGTATTTTTAATGAAAAATGGTACACCTGTTAGCCAAACGAGGAAAACTATTTAGTGGTGGTGAGCTGATTAAATTATGTATGACTGAAGCAGTTGAAGAAATGTGCTCGGAAAAAGTAGATTCATTTAAGACTATTAGCCTTTCGACGAATACAGTTGATCGTAGAGTCGAGAACGTTGGAAGCAATATTGAGTCTTAACTGAAAGACAAGGCCAAAGTGTTCGATTGCTTTTCCATCGCGCTTGACGAGTCAACAGTGGTGCCCGACACTTCACAGTTGTTGCTGTTTATTCGCTGAGTCAATATTAATTCTGCTGTCGTTAAAGAATTACCTACTGCGCCCAGTATGTATGGAAAAACCACGGGTTACATTTTCAAAGAGGTCGAAAAAATCTTTAACTCAGTACAACCTGGAACAGAAACTGCTGAAGTTCGTTACAACAGATGGTTGTAAAAATATGTGGTGCAGAAAAAGGTTTATTTGTATGTACACTGAGATGTAATTCTTTTTGAGCCATAATTGCTGAAGTGTTGCTCCACACACTTTCTATGTTGTGAAAAGTTTAAGCAACAAACGAGATCCTCATATCCACGCAGATTAGCACAAGGTATCCTTCCTGACCTGAAACTATGTTTCAAAGAATATTTTTCTGATCTTGATGCAAGTGCAACAGAAATAAAGAATCTTCCAAAATTCATATGACTGTGTTATTGATTAACTGCCAGCTGAGATTTAAATGGTAGTGATTGACCTGCAGTTCAACAACACGTTGAAAGACAAATACACAGAAGGGAACTAACATGAGTTCTATAAATGCCTTCCAGTTGATCAATATATTCATTTAAAAAACTTTACTTGTGGTTTCATGTCAGTTTTTGACACTATCTATTTCCATGAAAAGAAATTTCAAAGATGAAGTACATGACATCTAGTTACTGATCAACCTAATCTGATGAGTATTTTCAAATCACTTATAATAATAGGAAGCACTAACTTTGAACCTCCATTTTCGTCAGAAAAATACCAGTTTCATGCTTCTCACTAATGATAAAAAAGGTGATTATGCATCTTAAATATTTTCAGTATGTGCTCTTATGAAAAATAAATTAATGATGTTGTATGCTGATCATGTAGGCATCCCTACTTATTTTTTACCACAAAGCATAAAAAGATCTACCACTCCGTCCTTGTCCAGAAAGGACGTTTGGAGACTCTTGTTCTAGTCTCACACTGCTAAGTTCGGGACGGCGAGCGCAGATATCCTACCTGTAACTTTGCACGAAATTCCAAAAGCAAACAAAACAACCTGTGACAAATTCTCAATCTTTTAAAATTCTCCAGAAGACTAGTTTAATTATGTCTGAATAGTTTATCGATTTTTAAGATTTGAGAAAAATATCCCTTTGTCTGGGAATTTTGCTCAGTTTCTCATGTTGTCAGTAAAATACAAATAACAACTATTAGTTGTAATTTCTAAGAGCTGTGCATTAAAGGAAAACCGAAAGGTTATTCTCCCAACTTATATTCAAACTGCGTTATCATGTAGTGTGGTCTTCTTTCGTACTTGGCCAGGCATGGCCAGGTGGGTTAAAGCACTCGACTCGTAATCCGAGGGTTCTTATCCCCATCACATCAAACATGCTCGCTCTTTCAACCGCAGAGGCGTTATACTGTTAAGGGTAATCCCACTATTCGTTGGAAAAGAGTCGCCCAAGAGCTGGCAGTGAGTGATGATGACTAGCTGCCTTCCCTCTAGTATTACACTGCTAAATTAGAGACGACTAGCACAGAGAACCCTTGAATAGCTTTGCGCGATTTTAAAAACAAACAAACGCACATACTCTTTGTTTATCATAGTTAGTAATGGGGCAATAAACAAATTATAATTGAATCAAGAGTTAATAAAAAGAGACAACAGTGAATAACACTTTCATTCTGCAACTCGAAGCCTGAAAGTTATCTTAGAAAAATTTAAAATAGCAAAATCTGTTCAAAATTTCATCTAAATTCACCACTTTCCTTTCAGGAAGGTTTAAATCGGCCAATCTTTAAGTGCGACCAAAATAGTGATGTAAAATAAAATAATTTGTGACAAAGTTTCACAGGCAAGCTGTTAAAAAGAACAAAAAAGACAACCTACAAGGTCAATTTCACATATTTTAGTTGCATTTCCCCCTCCGGACTGTACATTTTTGTGCAGCTGGACTTATTTTGGTTTAGATATTACCTTTTCAATAGGGCCTGCTGTGATGAAATGATTAGGGCGCTCGACTCGAAATCTAAGGGTCGCTGGTTAAGATACCTATCACACCGTACAAGCTCGCTCTTTCAGCTGTGGGAGAGTTATAATGTCTCGGTCAATCCCACTATTGAATAGTGAAAGAGTAGCCCCGGAGTTTGTAGATGTTGACGACTAGACGTCTTGCACTACTAAATTAGAGACAGCTGGCGTGTAGCTTTGCGCGAAATTCAAAACAAGCAAACAGACAAACAAAACATTTTAAATAGCAGAGCGTGTAAGTGATTTTAGTGATATAATAAGCCTTTCTGTGATCAACTAAGCCTAAAAATTACATACACGAACAAATGCGAGCTGAAAATGCATGGATTTATCACGTTAAATTGCGTCAGAGCTACAGATCAGTTGAATGTCTATGACGCAGTTGTAAAATACGAAGAATGCTTTCAAACCGACATAATACAATATTATACTCCTACTTATATATGATAATATTTCATGCTGAAGAACCGGTATAATATCGGCTGTAAAACAAGACTAAACACATAGTCATCCGAGGACCTATAAAAACTGGATAACGTCCGATTTTTCGGATAAGATAAGGGAAATTTCTGTAGCTCTCGAGCGATTCCATTTATTATTTGTCCTGTAAATCTGAGCAAAAATATTGTTAAAAATCTCTGCTCTCTTTATTGTATCGTTAAATGTTGTGTTTAGTTTGCCCGATATTTTATACAGACGGATGTTAAATATGTTGCAAAATTCATAAGCACCGAAGTTCAAAATGTATGTTTTAGAATCTCGTACAATTAGGTACGTTGAAAAAGAAAGAGACGAAGAAAATTATACGAAATTTGGCATCGTTTTTCTCAGTTCTGCCTGTAGGGATTTTCATGAAATTTATAAAGTGTGGTAAGCAAATTATGAGCCAATAAAAGTAAAAAAAAATTAGAAAAAATAATTGAGATGGCACTAAGTTACAGATAGCTGAAAACTGCAATTCATTGGTTCCTGTAAATAACACTATATGCTGTGTGTCAAGTTTGTTTGGGGCGTAAGACACATTACTGTGTTTTGGTCTTTGTTGTTTCTCACTTTCATCCAAGTATTTAAAAACATTGTCTAAAAAACACTTAAAAGTAGACCATGTGTTAAGCATTGTATAATTGGAGACAACATTGAGAAATAAGTCACAAATGTTCAGTAACATAACAAAACTAACAAAGGGCTACTTGTTTTTTGCTCACCACGAGTATCGAAACCCGTATTTTAGTGTTGTAAGTCCGTAGACATTTCACTATGCCACTGGAGGACTATAAACATGTGATAAGCACTATTCGAGAATAACCCAAAGCTCTCCAACGGCACTGCTCGCAGAAGAAAAAGAGAATGTTAGGTTAAAGAGATAGATATAAAATGTGAAAACAGTAGCTCGAACCTTTCCTTTTTATCTGCTGAGTCCACCAATTTTAACATTGAAATTCGACACAAATCAGGCTGCGTGAATTATTTCTTAAGTTTACACCATTTCATTCCAAACTTAAGTATTGCTTAGTTTGTAATTCTAAACATAACCAATGTTATAATTTGTATTTATAAAAATATGGAAGCATTTTAGACAATTTTTTATTTACCAATCAACAAACAACACAGGTTACAGAACCTAAATGTATTCTGTTGTTTTAATTCAGAAGATTTTATACAACAAAGAAATTTTTATGACACAAAACTTGCTAAACAGTGTTAAAATATATCTTTACCTAAAGTTCTATGAAGTTTAGTACATGAATTAAAAATACAAACATGACTAAAACAAAAATACTAATACACATAAACAATGTTTTATAACTAGAAAAAAAGTACAGAAAGATAAACAGCAATAGTTATTTGTCATTTCAGTATGTAAATATTCCTTTTTACTTTATTATATAAAAACAATGTTATCGATGTACACTGAAAAAAAAATCATTTACATACACCAGTAAACAAAGTTACACTGTTGAACAAACATGTTATAAAATCATAAGGCAGTGTTTGTGCAACAGTGTAACTTTGTTTACTGGTGTGTGCAAATGATTTTTTTCAATACTGCACACATTTCATCATATTAAAACACTATTCTCAATACACTGTAATTTCAGACAAGTAAAATGTTCTTATGTGGTTCATATGACTCACTTTCATTAATTGTTGAATGTTATACAGTAAATCAATGGTAAACAGACCAGTTGTTGCTTGTGCAAATAAAAGATACCTCAATATTTTTTGACTTCAAACATTTATAATGACAGCAAAACAAGTGACGAATTTATAGAGATGAGTATCATTATAAATACATTCACCCAACAAGGAATGAATGTAAGTGGATAAACAATGCAGCATAGCAGTGCCAAGACATGAGTATCTATATGGGTTGTTCTTTCAAATTACACACAAAGACAATGGGCAATAGTGTTCTCTGCCCACCATGGGATTGAAACCCAGTTTCTGGCAGTGAGTCTGCACACATTCTGCTGGGTCACTGGAGTGCTCAGATATCTGTATACAGCAGTGAACACGATGGGCACCAGATATAGGAAAGTTAATGTCAGAGAGCAGCCTCATTCAGGCAGATGCGCACTAGAGATAGGACAGTTAATGAAAAAAACAACAACAAATGTTGCATAATCAGTAAATAATTACATATTTATTGTTTTTATGTACCTTGCTTCTGAACTGTGCAAGTTCTAGTTTGCACTGAACCTATCCTGTACTTTATGAAGTACAAGTTTAATGCTTCAAAATTGTACAGCTATGACTTAATTAAAACTTCTATGAAAATAAGCATTTGAATATAATAAGTATGTCTGTGAAAGTAGAAATTATATAGGATTGATTCAAGAATACCTAGACACATTATTAAAATACTGGATATGCTATATAAATTGTTTGTTTGTTGAATTTTAAGCAGAGCTACTGAAGGAATAATCCTCTTCATCCCTAATTTTGAAGTTATAAGACTCAAGGGAATACAGCTGTTCAATGCAACCCACTACCAACAAAGTATCCTTTGGATATGACCATCACTCTTCTAATGCACCTGTAGCCACAATGAACGATACAAATTTTTCTTCACCATTAACAGTATGTGAATCCCAGAAAGTCACAACTGTGGTAACTGATTTGCACTCACCTTACTATACAAAGACAACATTGAACATATTCAGCTAAATATTAGTTCTCTATAGCAGCCAAAAAAAAAAGAATAATGTAAGGTTTATAATTAATTTTGTAAACATTGCAGTAAATCTTAATACATTTAGTGATACTTTCCAACAAACATTACTTCATTTTCTTATTGATATATTACACAGACCAACACCACTAACACATAACAATACCATTTAATATAATGACCTTTATTGACATTGTTCAAAAATTAATGCAAATTTTGCAACAGTTAACTTGTTTGATACATTAATCACAATCTAAATGAACAATTTTATCTTCATTTTGATTTCACTGACGAATGGCTAAAAAACACGTCTAGTATTTTGAATTCAAAGCAAACATATTTAACATTTTGAATGTACTTACTTCTTATGTACTGATTTTTTAGTGTAATAATGTTTTGAAAAAATAAATTAACTTAAACTAACAGAACATCACATTTCATCTTGTTTAGCTGCCACACATTTTGTGAATTTTAAAATAAAATTTTAATAACAGTAAATGCAACTTCAAATGTCCTATGTTACCATTGTAGTCCAATCTAATCTCACTTATTACAGTACACCACAAAGATTTAGAAGTTCCAAGTAAATTTTAAAATTTTAAACATAAATTATGTGATTACCATACTACTATTTCAAACATAAAGATTCCTAACCTAAAACTTTCAGATTCTAGGATACAAGTCACAATTGATAAAAACAAATTCCAATTAAGACGTTTTAAGGAATACAGAACTTTAGATACACACCTAATACAATATTTATAACTTCAGTAACCATATGACTCTTGGCTCAAAAGTTCTTTAAGTGAATACAGGTTTCCCAATAGTCCTCTAGGAGACACACATAGCACTTTCTGTTTGTAGTATTTTAACACAGGTTACATAAACAGCATCTCTGTTAGTAGTATTTTTAACATGGGTTACATAAACAGCTTTGGGCTTCTTCATTGTATATAATGACATTAAGCAGAATACATAATACAATTTAAATCCAACTTCTTTACAAGATATAAACCTCACGTCAATGTACTATAGCAAACGTGTAAATATTAAAAGATAAAACAAAAACTGAAATCAAAACCAACAAAGAAACAGCACTTCAAACTCAAATGAAAACAAAAGAAAGAGAAAATTTAATTAAAAACAGTTGGGTCATAAAACCACGTAACAAACAAATCTATGTTCAGGAAGTTATCTGTTATAGCTCTTGTACTAAAAACACACAAATTGTGGTTTGATTATCACTCCTTTGAGGATTTTATAAAAAAATCAATTATTTTTCAGCTGCAAAATACTTTAAAGAGCTCAAATTAGGGAGAATTAGTTTAAATTTATCAAGGAAACTGTCCTAAAGTTCATCATTCAAGTTTTAACAAAGAAGTAACAAAAAATGTTAGTCTGGTTTCACTTTCATTGATATAATGCTTAAATTAGATTGAAGATTTTGATTATGTAACAAAATTATTCACGTGAAAATAAAAATTACTCTGTTTTATTCACTATAACAATCACTTCCTTCTCAACTTTTCACTCATCAGGTGCTTTTAGGTTTTGCTCTTGGATCTTGTATATATTCCTTATAAAACACAAAACAAAACTAAGTAAAAGGCAGTAAACATATATAATTCTTTTACTTCAAAAATAAGAAAAAATTACAAATAAAATATGCATATTTTAAATAAATTTAAACTGAGATATATTACTTTTTAAAAAAGGATTTAGTTGTTTTCTGGCTTTTATAGTTTTATACTGAACAGTAGTCTGTGATAACACTTTACTATCAAATATTAACAGATAAACAGTTTTTATATATACAGGGGGTGGGAAAAAAAGTGGCCCCCTTGAAAATGTTGTTAATTTATTATATCTTTTACTAGATAACAAAAATGCTTCAGTTGTATATTCTCATAAAAAATGTTGTGTATCTGCTGTAGTTTCTTATGAGTAAATATAACTAATATTATGAAATGTTAAAATTAGCATTTAAGATCATATTTGAACAGATCTCATTGAGTTAATTCTAAAAAAAAATATTGTATTACATATTTTTCTGTTACCTAATAAACGATATAACAAATCAACAAGATTTCTAGGGGGGCACTTTATCCACCCTGTGTACACACACACACACACACACACACACACACACACATATATATATATATAACAAACCACCTAATGTGAAAAAACAATCAAACTAGAATACAAATTATACAAATGAAATGAAAGACTTTGTAGGAAAGCTATTTCATAAAATAGAGCACACAATGTAATAATGAAATGTCATGTATCTGTGTTAACTCCTTCATGATGATGAAAAACACAAAGTAAAAATATATTCTCAAAACAATTGGTATGGGTACTAGCACTTTAATTAAAATAAAGTACTGAACAAAGTTTCAATCTTCTTAGATTATCTTAGTTAACTTGAAGATTATCTAAGAAGGATTGACAACTCAGATGTAACATACTTTGTAGGCTTAAGATTATTCATGTAATTCAGATTTTAAATTTCTGACTTTATTCGGCTTGTGAGGAATGTAACCAGAGGTTAAAACGTATCCTCAAAACAACTGGTATGGGTACTAGCACTTTAATTAAAATAAAGTACAGAACAAAGTTTTGATCTTCTTATATTATCTTAGTTAAATTGAACTTGATTATCTTAGTTAACAACCCATACCAGTTGTTTTGAGAATACGTTTTAACCTCTGGTTACATTCCTCACAAGCCGAATAAAGTCAGAAATTTAAAATCTGGATCACACGAATAATCTTAAGCCTACAAAGTATGTTACATCTGAGTTGTCAATCACCAACAGCAACAGTAGCTAGCGCCCCCACTAGTACAGCAGTATGTCTCCAAATTTAAAACGCTAAACCCAGTGGTTTGATTACCTTCGGTGGGCTCAGCAGATAAGCTCGATGTAGCTTTGCTATAGGAAAACACACACACAGTAGCTAGCTGTGAGCTTCACATTTATATTTATTTTGTAATTTGAGCTTGCTATTACAGTGTATCTCAACCAGTGTTTGTAGAATAGAACAATAGATACTATCTATGGAGTTATGAATGAAACATGAAGCTACATACGTGTGTGTGCATATGTGTGTATATTTTATGTGCACAAACATGAATGAATAATGAAACAAAAAATATGTATTTAATGATTACACATGAAACTATTTATGTATTATTAATATTTACTATATGAGATCTGTACTTACATATCCATGCTGTTGATACCTGAGTGAGGGCAGAAGCTTTCCACTCGAATATGACAGCTCTTGTGACACATCAGGTTACAATCTGTTTTGGTTAAAAAACATATACACTTAAAATGAATAATTTAAATATAACAATGGAATATTTTACATAAGAAAATAAAAAATGGTACACAGATAGACAACATCTTCAAAAATGTGAAGAGAAAATTAAATCCATGTTGTATGTTTGGCATTTAACATGTCAGTTTGAAGCTAGTTCTACAGTTTAATTAGATAACACCTCTGAGCTTTGAATTATAATGACTGATATAAGGGAAATAATCAGTATAATACCTGGTTCATTGGTAAATTGATTGATTTAGTGTTTTATGGCACAAAGCAGCTAGGCTATCTGTACCAAACATCCGGTAAAAAGGTAAAAATAAATTAAATGTAGTAAAATACAGAAAAGTAAATGAAGGTAAAACGAAACATTATTGAAAAACAGAAAAAGTATAAAATCAATACTGACACCTAATTTACAATGGTAAGAGAGAAAGCAGAGTAAAAGAAGTTGTAAAGTACTTACTCCAGCAAAATGGTAATGATCATAACCCGCCAGGAAGACTAACAGGTAAGTTCAAGAACCACCGTCAGTCACCTGAAGTGGGCCTCTCCAGTCCTGGTTCTGGGTTATGTCATAGCAGCCATTATCAAAGTGTAAAAAAATAGAAGTTTTAAAAGACAAATAGCAAAATCGTAATAATGAGTAGCCAAATGTACAGTAAAAAGGTAAAAGTAAAGTAAATGTAGTAAAATTTGTAAAAGGAAACAGAGGTAAAAACAAAACAGCAATTAAAAACAGAAAATTGCATAAAACTGATGTTGACATCCAATCTATAAAGTTGTAAAGAACTTCATTAGCACAATGGTAATGATCATAACCTGCCAGGAAGACCAACAGGTAAGTACCAGAACCACCATCAGTCACCTGAAGTTGGTCTTTCCAGTCCTGGTTCTGAGTTATGTGTCATTATGGCCAGTACCAAAGGGTAAAGTAAAAAAAGTTTAAAAAGACATGCAGCAAAATTGGAATAACAATACGCCAGAATGACTAACGGGTAGTACAAACAGATAGTTCAAACAGCAGCTTTAGTCACCTGAAGTTGGCCTTTCCAGTCCTGGTGTCATGTTATTTAATGTTATGGCCATTTTTCAATGTCAAATTGAACTAGAGAGAATGAAACCACAATTAAGGTGTAATAAATAAATATCCAACACTTAAATGAGATTAAAAAGATTCATGGCCATTAAAAAACTGAAAACTTTATCAAGGTGGACAGTGTCACCATCACCAATAACACTGTCTAATGTTATGGACAAACCTTGGGACAGAACATATTTAAAATATTGCCGTCGTTGAGAATTGTAACGATGGCAAAAAAGTAAAATGTGGCTGGTGGTGATTTGAGTGTTACACAAACTACACACTGGTGCATCAGTTCCAGAGAAAAGAAAACGATGAGTTACAAAACTGTGACCAATGCACAGTCTAGTTAGAACAACTTCCTCCTTCCGAACCTTATGGAAGCTAGATGGCCAAAGCCCAATATCGGGTTTTATTTGAAAAAGCTTGTTGTCACGTTGCTCACTCCAAGTGGACTGCCAGCTGGTATGGAACCAAGCCTTGAATACAAGACCATAGTCAATGTATAGAATAGGCACAGTGGTGATAGTGCCGGAGCAGATAGATTTAGCTGCTCTGTCTGCAAGCTTGTTTTCGTGAATACCAACATGGCCTGGTATCCAGAAAAACTGGACAGAAGTAGCAGTTAATGAGAAATGGGCCAGTGAATTTTGAATATCAGAGAGAACAGTGTGTGAGCTAATGTGGAGTGATTCCAGGACCAGTATAGAACTAAGCATATCAGTATAAATAGTGCAGTTGGAGTACTGCTCAGCTGCAACATGATCCAGGGCAAGAGATATGGCATACAGTTCAGCAGTGAACATAGAAGCTGTAGAGGGGATTCTGCACACAACTACTAAACCACAGAAAACCAGAGCAGAGCTCACTGAATTACCTGATTTGGAACCATCTGTATAAATGGGAATGGAATAATTATTTGAAAGATGTTCATTAAATAAATGACGACACTTCCAATCTGGCGTATCTGCCTTTTTTAGATGACTGAAAGAAAGGTCACATTTGGGGGCTGTAATAAGCCATGGTAAGATGGGCTGACCTGTGGAATCTGCAATGTTATCCAAGGACAGACCCAAGCCATCCAATTGCACCTAGATGCAAAGGCCTAGATTATTTGAAAGATGTTCATTAAATAAATGACGGTACTTCCAATCTGGAGTATCTGCCTTTTTTAGATGACTGAAAGAAAGGTCACATTTGGGAGCTGTAATAAGCCATGGTAAGATGGGCTGACCTGTGGAATCTGCAATGTTATCCAAGGACAGACCCAAGCCTGCCAATTGCATCTAGATGCAAAGGCCAAACGGAGCAATGGCAAATCGTCTGTTTTGAAAAAGTATGGCCCACTGAGGAAAAAAAAACACAACCCGAGGTGGAATGCTTCAGTAAGGAACGAAATTTCGAAGAATATAGTAAAGATAATTGTAAACGGCGAAGGTGCAGAGAAGGTTCATGAGATTCAACATATAAGCTTTGAACTGAATAGGTGTGGAAAGCCCCATTGCACAGTTGAGCCCTTGATGATGAATGGGGTCTAGCATCTTTGAGGCCAAGGGTCTGGCAGAACCATAGACCAAGTTTTGATCGAATAAGAGCATGATATACCTTTAACACAGAATATCGATCTGCTCCCCAACTGGTAGTACAGAGGACACGGAGGATGTTCAGTGCTCTTGTGCATTTGACCCATAGCTGCTTTAAGCGTGGTACAAAGATCAGCTTATGGTCAAAGATAAGCCCCAAGAACTTGGTATCAGGGACCACTGGCAATCAAACTTCACTCATATGAAGTTCAGGATCAGGGTGAATACCCCGTTAGTGGCAAAAGTGTATGGAAATTTAGAGAGAGAGAAATTAAAGCCATTCGCCATTGTCCACTTCAGTACACAGCAGTTTGTAGTTGCCGCTCAATATATCTCATGTTCAACAACTGACATGAGATGTGAAAGTCATTGACACACAGCCCATTCGCAATAGTGAGAGGGAGTTTTTCAGTGATGGCATTTATCTTTATCCTAAAATGTGTGACACTCAAAACACAGCCCTGAGGGACTCCAAGTTACTGTACAAACAAATGGGAAAGTGTCAAACCCATACGAACTTGGAATCTCCTGTCCATTAAAATTTTTTCAATAAACATGGGTAAATGGCCACGTTACCCATATGTATGGAAGTCTTGTAAAATGCCATACCTCCATGTTGTATCATGAGCCTTCTCAACGTCTGTTACGTTTTTTTTTATGTTTTATGTTTTTCGTAGACTAAACGCAACAGAAAAACACAGATAACAGCTTGTATAATTTATTACAATAAACTATTATATATATGACAGATATAACATAAATTATATAATAACAACCACAGATATTAAGTTTAAACCTTCAAAATTAATTACAACACAAAATGGTACTGGCCTGTATCTAATATAATGATCTAGAATGAAAGTCCAAAAGTTCAGATCAGAAATCCAAAATTCCAGTCTTGGGTGTGAATTTGGTCCCACGAAGAAATACCGAAGTTTGAATGGAGAATGACGAAGTTCTTTTTACGGTGCTTCTTGATGAACGTCTCAAACTTGCTGCCTCCAAATTTTCCAAGTCTCCCCTAAACAGTCCGTACGTGACGACTCTCAGCACAACCAGTAATTCGAAATGAATTGCAAAGATTGACGAGACAAAATCACAGCTTCTGTAGATCTAGCTCTGGTCACAAATCCAAGTTGAATAAAATCACAGCAAACACTTAAACTTTCTCAAACGAATGACTGACTCTTCTTTTCTTCGAATAAAAACTAATGACTCTTCCTATTTCTTGCATCTCTGTCTGTTTATATATTAGTAGGCCTCTTCTCGAACAATCGTGTAACTTCTACAGAACTCCAGAGCAATCCGTGCATGTCCGTTCTTGCACGAGACTCAACGTCTAAACACTAGGCCGCCACACATTTCCGTTTATAGTTATATATTTGATCTACCTAATTCTAGAAATTTCTAAATGTTATTTTAAATGAATAACAACATATTTTTTAATTGGTTTAAACTTTGAAACAATAACATAAATATGGAAATATAAATAATAGAAATGAAAATTTAAACACAACATGACATGTTGTCGTTTACTAAACATTTACATAACAATGTCAAATAATATTGATACAAGATGTTGGCATTTGAGAAAGGTTTCACAGAGTGATGTTTCAAGTCGAATTAAGTGGTCTGTGGTGGAGTGCTGTCGACGAAACCCACACTGGGCGGGCAAGAGGAGGTTGTTTGATACGAGGAATTAAACAAGACAAGCATTAACCATCCTTTCTAAGGTCTTACAGAGACAGCATGTCAAAGCAATTGGATGGTAGTTTGAAGGAATCTTAGGATCTTTCCCTGGCATAGAGAAAGGTAAAATAATAGCTTGGCACCAGGCATCAGGAAAGACATTCTCCTGCCAGATCCAATTAAAGACAATTAGAATGACATCAAAAGAAGTAAAAGATAAATGGTACAGCATGTCATAGTGTACATCATCAGGTTCAACAGATGTACTGCCAGACCGATGAAGGACCAATTACAGTTCCACCAGTGTAAAGGGACCATTAGAGTCAAAGAGACAGTCAGTTCGAAAGGAAAGAGGTGAGCTTTCTGCCTGTGTCTTGATGAACAAGAAGGTGGGGGAACAAGTAGAAGTGCTAAATAACCAGCAAAAGCTTTCACCTAGAGTATCAGTGATGCTATAGACATCAGCCACCTCCTGACCATCAGAGAGTAGGATTGAGAGGGGGACAGAATTGTAGTGCCCACTGACCTTTTGAATCCTGTCCCATATGACCTTGAAACTGGTGGTAGAAAATATGCTAGTTGTGAACTTAATCTGAGATACCTCCTGGCTTTGACGTCTTACCCACCTAGCATGTGCACGGGCCCGTTGGAAAGCGATGCGGTTCGAAAGTGTGCGATATCTACAGAAAGCATCCCATGCCCTTTTTTGAGACTTCTGTGCTAAGTGGCAAGTAGGATTCCATCAAGGATGAAAATATCGTGGAAAACGTGTCGAATAGACTGAGCAGCTGCTTGTATAATACATCCAGTTACTGCTGCCACATAGTCATCTATTGATGGCTGATTTATGATGGCAGGATCAAGTTCTGTGAGAGCAGTGAAAGTGGATTAGTTTGCCTTATCTAGCTTTCACCGGGGCACGCGGATAGAGTGGCATCAACCACAGACATCGTCTCTCAAAAGTGTAGGAAAATGATCACTGCCTAGTGGATTACTGTCAACCCTCCATTAAAAATGGGAGAATAATGAAGGGGAGCAAACCGAGAGATCAATAGCAGTAAAGGACTGACTAGGTGCATGAAAATAAGTGGAAGAACCAGTATTGAGAAGAGAAAGATTGCAATCAGAGAGTATACTCTCTATAGAGCGTCCCCTCTCATCAATAACAGCACATCCCCTAAGGGGATGATGTCCATTTAAGTCCTTCTGGAGTAGATAAGAAGACGACAACTGTTCAGTGAGAGCATCAAAGTCTGATTGATCATATGTCTCTTTTGGGGACAGGTAGAGAGAACAAACAGTGATGGTATAACCCAAGGAAACATGAATGGCTATGGCCTCCAAGGGTGTGTTTGGTGACATAGATCGGGTGGGCACATGCTGATTAACCAATGGTGCCACCCCTCCATCTACTTGTCCATCACACAGCCTGTCATTTCTGTACAGAGAAAACTGCCTAATAGTGACTGTATCAGCAGGTTTTAGATATCTTTCTTGTAAGGAAAGACATACAGGATGGTAGGAAGCAATCGGTGATTTTATATCATCCAGATTAGAACGTAAACCTCGACAGTTCCATTGTATCACATAGGCCATTTTTAATGATGGAAAGGCAAAGTGGCTGGAGAATCCTTCTGTTTACGACCATGTCTTTTTTCCTTACTGTCCTTAGTCTGAGGATTTCTGTCAACATCCATGGATCCTATCCTGGGTTGATTGGGCAGGTCTTTGTTATTGAAAGGGGATTCCAATGACTAAGGAAGAGAACAAAGGATTGTGTTGCCTCTTGGGGTGGGAGAAAAAGATATATCAGAAGAAATGCCTGTATTTGAAACTGAAGGATGTGGATCTTGAGGTTTGTTGGAATGTATGGGAAGAACAGAAATGGGTGTGGAAGTCGATTCATCAACTTTTTTAACCATGGAGGTCAAAAGGCTTTTCATTTGTTTTGAAAACGATTCTTTTGGAGGCACAGAGAGATCTTTCTGCACTCCCACTAGTTGTGGAACGAAATGATGGAGTGGTGGGCAGCAATTTCCAAACCTGAAAATAACTAATGTTATGAGTCGTTTTCAAATGCTGCACCTCTTTTTTCTTCAATCATTTTGGGCAACAACAAAATAAAGGCCTAAGAACCATTGCAGTTGACGCAATGTGAGTCCATGTCACATTCATAGGCATCGTGGTCCTTTTCACTGTAACGAGCACATATCAGGGAACCACAACATGATGTCTTTGAGTGGCTGAACCTCTGACATTAGAAACATTGGAGAGGGTTTGGAATGTATGGCCATACCCTGCAAATTAGATAACCTGCCTTGATGGTGGCTTGTACACATGATGATGTAAATGTCAAAATGTGGGTATTTGTTGCCAGTGTAACTCCATCTTTGTAAGTGGAGATGTGCCTCACTGCAAAAACTCCTTAAGTGTAGAGACCAGTTAGAATCTCTGACTTTGGAGACATTCTTCAAATCCCTCTCAACAATAACTCCTCATGATGAATTCAAGGTAGCATGAGGGGTAACCTCTGTAGGTATATCCCCAATTGCTGTTGAATTCAAGAGGAGTTCACTGTGGTGGGTTGTGGATGTTTCAACTAATGTCTCCAGATCGAAGCGTCTTTACTGACTTTAGAGAGCCAGTAAGACCCTCTAGTCTCTTCTGAATAAAAAAAGGGTACAATTGCCCTAAAGGTTTTTCTAAAAGAGAATGTAATATGAGAAAAAGAGGTTTGTGTGATACAGATGTTGAAGATTACTTCTCATAGTCTTCAAGACGTGGTTGCTTACCTATTGAGTGTTTTTTTCACCATTTTATTTTATTTTTGAGGAAGGATCCATAGGAAAAGAGAAAAATTTCGGTACCCACTGACCCTACTCACCATGGAGCCCTATCAGGGGATTGCACTACAATGTCATGCAAGGACAATGCAGCAACACCAGGGTTTCGTGAGCTCCATACCCAAACACCAGCATCAGACACAATGTCCACAACACCCATTGAGAACTTCCAACACTGGTACTTGATTGACTCTAGCCCAAGTGGACCAGCCAACTGACCCAAGGGGGGGGCCACCCAAAGGCAGCCCGTTTGCAGGAATTCAAGGCCAAAGTGGTGTGTTAGGGTTGGACCCCTCAAACACCAGGATCCTCTCCTCCCCTTCACGGGTTGTCACGTGGGTGGATGTTTAGATCCCAGAGAAGGTAACCAGACAGAACAGAACCTTCCCTGGGAGGTCCCCTCCCCACGTACAGGAATTGAATGTTCAATTTTAAATCAAAAGAAGTGAATAATCTCTAACTTCAATTATCCCTCATTTTAATTTTTATTTCTTATTTTTGCAAGTTTACATTTTTATTGTAAATAACATCCTTCTAAATGAAGTTAATCACTCTAAAGTATCAAAAATTAAAACATAAAAATTAATATTTTGAAAATACATTTTCCCACTGAAAATAAAAATTAGCAAACAATTATTGATATAAAAAATGGTTTAGCTCCAGACAAATACCAAGTTACCATTTTTAGAAAGTATTCATAAAAATCTGTGACTTATGTTATGCAGTATGTAGAGAAAAATTAAAATAATAAATTTTACATCTGGCTTTTCTAGATTAAACTAGGTAGGCATAACATTATTAAATAATACATAACAAGATGATGCATCTGGAATTTGTTAAATGATAATAGCATAACCAAGTACTTGAATTGTGTATAAAATTTTCTCCTACTATTTACATGTGCATTATTGGTTGACATATTAACAGACCCAATCACGTACAGATGAATAAACAACATTCACTGTTTATGTATACACTATCTAGGTATATCACTCAAAGTAATTAGATGGCATAACTCCAGCTAACAATGGACTAACTCCAACTAAAATTTCCTGTAAATTCCATAGCATAATATGACTAAACTAGCCAACGTTTTTAATATTTTAATTTTAATAACAACTGAAGATAAAATAATCGGTAGAAGAATACCTTATTCATTGCTGTAGATAGTGTAAAGAGAGACAGTAATGTACATTACCTCTCAGTAGACGTACAAATTCAAACCAAAGCTTACAGTTTATACAGGTCATCAAGTGCCATAGGAAATATTATTTTCATGAATTTATTGTTTAGGTGTTTATACTGCTAAAAAATTATAAACATACATGCATAATACTATAGAATATCCAAAAACTGTGGATCATCTTGTAAGAGACTTTGTGATGTAGGAATAATAATTAAGTTTAACAGCAATCTATTTTCTGTAAATTAGCTAAGAAGCTCTTATAGAAGTAATATACACAAGAATAAAATAATTCAAGTTAAACTGTCCACATAAATTTTATTACTTCACATGAAATCTCTAGAAGTTACTTGAAATGTTAGACTCAGTTTCTCCTGAAAATTTTAAAATATTCAGATTTATTAAATTTCTTTCCATTTTCTTTTGACATTAAATCATAGAAGATGGATATGAAATATTTCAGTTATTTCAGTAACTGGGTGTATTGTACTTTTTTAGCCAAACCATTTTCCTTCAGGTTATATTTATACCAGTATACATTATCAGATTTAACAGTGTTTACCTCTACACTGATAGCCCTGTTTACCAGGTCGACGAGAGAGGTTTCTCCCACACAACTGGCAAATGGCTGACCTAGAAAACAAGGTAAAAATGACATGAGAGATTTTAAAATCCCTTTCCAACCATGCATACCAGTAACACAGGCGTAAAGTTACATCTTTATGCATATGTTGAACAGAACAAAGATTTTGATAAAAAGGAACAAAATCAAATATTGTTACCATACAAAGAAATGCACTCAAAATCATAAGTAATCAGGAAGACAAGTTCCAAACACTTTACTAAACAGCTAAACATTTTAACAAAAATATCATAAACTAAAGTTTCTGGTCAGCATTAACAAAAATATTTTTATTGAAGTACGTCTCTATTAAAGAATAATACAGATACACATTTGATAATATAAAAGAAAAAACATACGACAATAATTTACTTTGTAACTACTTTATAAAAAGGAATAAAACTTGTCTTGAATTTTATAGCAAAACTTGTTATGATAAAGCCTTAGATTCAAAGTGTCTTAGATTTTTAGCTTAGATTTTACAATGTAAACAAATAACTGACTATTGTAAAGTGTGAAGGTAAAGTAGCATAATCCAACACTGGGATTTTTTTTACTAAAGTCTGTGTGTTTGTTTAGAATATTTTAATAAAGATACATCAGTTTTTTTCAACTTACAGACCAGAAGGAAAGCACCAGGTCAACAGTACCCACTGCCAACTCTTGTTATTGTAATCAAATATTGGGATTTGACATTCACTTTTACAATAAAGCTATGGTCCAAAAGTTTGGAGTGTGATCTTACAAAAACAAGACAAACTGTGAACCCTCAGATACATAGTCTTGGATTTTAGCCACAAGACCATACCTAGCCCATTTCCTTTAAAGAAATTTACTATTTTTAGAAGTAAAACATTCATTATTTGGTAATATTTACGCCTCTAATATTATTTATAACTTTATGAGCATTACTATGACACACGCTATCTGAACTTCTTGTTACTGAAAGAAAAGCAGAAGCTCAATAAAACTAATATGATCAGTGTTTACTGTTAACCTCTTTCATAGTTACTGGTGGTTTTCAGTTTGAGTGAAACATAAACTTCTAGTAAAAAGGTTAACTCTCCATATTTACTGGTGGTTTTTCACTTTGGGTGAAACTAAACTTGTAGTAGAAAGGTTATCTCTTCCTATATATTTGCAGAAATGTCAACTTTCTTTTCAGTTTTACTTACTAATGATTGTCTTGAATCAATAGTAATGAATAAACATTTTAAAATACAATGTAAAGGAACACATACATTTTCAATTAACTTATTATTAACAGAGATCAAACTGTAAGATAAACCAGTTATAGAATATACAATATACTTGCATACCCAGGTAAATGTTTGGCAACGAAAATATGGTCATTGTATATGTGTAGCTTGGCACCCTTCTTCTTCCATTCGCTGCGATTAGCAAGGGATGAAGGAACTAAGTAATGCCTAATAAATGAATGTAGAAACTCTCAGCCACTTTTTATAATAATCATAAGACATTGTTATATGGTGGTATAGGATTCTATAGTCCCATTCTAAACTAAATTATATTTTACACAATGAACACGAAGGAATTAAAATAAATCCAGTAACATGAAATACACATTGGACTAAAACAATAAATTGTTAATAACATCATTTTATTTACTAAAAATACATTATATGCTATCTAACTGTCATAAATAACATTAAAAAAACTAGGATAATTTTCCCCTCTCCCTTACTACACAAGACAGTGAAATCTCAAACAATAAGCTCAATTTCCTTTTTTTTTCCTTTTTTCAAGTTCAAATCTGGGACCTTTAAACCAACACTGGTATTGTCATTTTTAATCTGAATGGTATCATATGCACATGTGGACTAAACAGCCAAGTAAGAGATCTGTAAAGTTTAGATTTCACTTTTCCTAATTTGTAACCCTTTATCATCTCCACATGTTCATTTACCCAAATTATGGTAATGAAAGGAAAATCTTCCATGGATGACAGAGGGTTAACTATCCAGTCAACACCACATATTTTTCTTTCAAATGACTTACTGTTGCATTCATAGCACAGCCACAACTAAAAAGGTAATATGTGTTTAACAGCTTCACAGTACAAACTTTGGATCTTCTGATCCTCAGTTCAGCAAACTAACCATTATGCTGCATTTGGCCATTTTAGAGTATATAAGTTGGTTGGTTGGTTTGGCATTTTATGGCACAAAGCAGTTAGACTATCTGCACCAAACATCTGGTAAGAGGTTAAAATTGAAGTAAAATTATTAAAATTTGCAAAAAGAAATCAAGGTAAAACAAAACAAAGTTTGATTTTTGAATTAAAAACTTAAATAGTATTAAATCCAGTTTTGTATCTACTTTAGAGTAGTAAGTACAGAAACTACAGTAATACAAATTTTAAAGTACATTAGTTAAAATAATTTTACTTATCATAACTCACCAGGATGACTAATGGGTAAGTTCAAACATCAGCATTACTCACCTGAATTTGGCCTTTCCAGTCCTGATTTTGAGTTATTTGACATCACGTCATTTTCAAAAAGTACAGTAATACAAGTTTCAAAGGATTTCTGCATCATAAGTTAAATTACTATAACTCGCTAGAATGACTAACAAGTAAATTCAGTGTTAGTCACTTGAAGCTAGCCTTTCCAGTCCCAGTTTTGAGTTATTTGATATTACAACCATTTTCTAATTGCATACTTAACAAGGTGTACTTTAATTCATAAAAAAGAATCATATTTAAAAACAAGTCTAATTTATGAATTTAAAATAATAGTGTAAAGTCGACAGTGTCACCATTGTCAATGACACTGTCCAACGTTAGAGATAAACCTTGGGACAAAACATGCTTAAATGGTGTTTTCATTGAGAGTTATAACAATGCCAAAACAGTAAAATGTGGCTTATTTGAGCTGAGTGTCACACAGACAATGCATTGGGGAATAATTCCCAGATAAAAGAATGACGAGCTGAAAAACTGTGATCAGTATGTAGTCTAGCTGGGACAACTTTCTCTACCCAATCCTTATGGAAACAAAAAGGCCAAAGTTAATTGGAGGGTTTTATTTGGAAAAGCTTGTTTTCATGTTACTCTCTTCAAGTTGACTGCCAACTGACATAGAGCTGAGCCTTGAATACAGAACCATAGTCCATGCATGGAACAGGCACAGCAGTGATAGCACCAGAGCAAACAGACTTAGCTGTGGTGTTGGTGAGCTTGTTCCTGTGAATACCAATGATGAAAGTAGACGTTAAAGAGAAATGGGCCAATCCATTTTGAATATTGGTGAAATAAAAAGTGAGAACTAACATGAAGTGATTCCAGGGCCAGTAGAGAACTAAGCTAGTCAGTATAAATAGTGCAATTCAAGTACTGCTTAGCTTCTATGTGATTCAGGGCAAGAGAAATGGCATCCAATTCAGCAGTGAACACAGCAACTGTAAAGAGTATTCAATGTGCAACCAACGAACCATGACAAACTACAGCAGAGCCCACAGAGTTACCTGATTTTGAACCATGAGTATAAATGGGAATGGAAGGATGATTCGAAAGATGTTCAGCAAATTAAAGATATTACTTCCAATTGGGAATATCTGCTTTTGTCAGATACCTTAAAGAAAGGTCACATTTGGGGATTATAATAAACCATGGTGGGATGGACTGATCAGTGGATACAGCAATGTTATCCAAGGACAGACCCAATTCATCCAATTGCACTTGGATACAAAGGCAGATCATCTGTTACAAAAAATCACAGCCCACTGAGAAAGGAAAACACAATCCCAGGTGGGATTGCTGTGGTAAAGATCAAAGTATCAAAGCATACAGTGAAGACATTTGCAAACAGCAGAGGTGAGAGGAGGTTCATGAGACTCTGTGTACAAGTGCTAGATTAGGGAAGTGCAGAAAGCCCTGGTGCAGAGCCAAAGTTGATGACAATAAATGGATTCCATCATCTTCAAAACCAAGGTCCTGGCAGAGTTATAGACTAGTGACCCATAGTGTAATTTTAATTGAATAGGAGCACATTATATCTTTAGCATAGAACATTGATCCTCTCCCTAAATGGTGGAGGAGAGGAGATGGAGGATGTTCAGTACCCTTGTACATTTGAATCGTAGCTGCCTCATGTGTGGTATAAAGGTCAGCTTACGATCAAACATAAGCCACAAGAACTTTGTTTAAGGAACCACAATTAGCACAACTTAACTGACATAGAGTTCAGGATCGGGGCAAATACCCTATTGGTGGCAAAAGTGCATGCAAGTGATTTTAGAGAGAGAGCAGTTAAAACTATTTGTTGTGGTCCACTTCAGTAAATGATTTACGGCAGTCTGTAGATACCATTCAATATACCTCATGTTAAACAACTGACAAGTTGCAGATCCCGTTTGCAACAGTAAGAGGGAGTTGTTCAGTGACAACGTTAATTTTTACACTAAAAATTATGACACTCAAAACACAGTCCTGAAAGACTCCAAGTTTCTGTAGAAAAGTATGAGAAAGTGCCAAACCTACACAAAATTGGAATTGTCTGTCCATTGACACATTTTTAGTAAAAATGGGCAAATGGCCACATGACTGATATATGTGGATGTTTCACAAAATGCCATACATCCACGTAGTATCGTAAGCCTTCTCAAGGTCAAAGAATATTGACAAAAGATGTTGCTATTTCAGAAAGGATTCTGTGATTGATGTTTCTAGTCGAAGCAGGTGGTCCATGGTGGAGTGCTGTCATCAGAACCTCCACTGGGTGTGTAAGAGGAGGTTGTTTGATTCAAGGAACCAAACAAGACATGCATTTACCATCCTCTCTAAGGTCTTGTAGATACAGCTCATCAAAGCAATTGGACAGTAGTATGAAAAAATCTTGGGATCCTTTCCAGGTTTAGAGAAAGGTAGAAAAACAGCATGGTACCAGGCATCAGAAAAAACATTCTCCTGCCAGATTCACTTAAAAACAATCAGAACAATAGCAAAAAAAAAGCAGGAGATAGATGACACAGCATCTTGTAGTGTATATCATCAAGTATGACCAATGTGCTGCGAGACTGATGAAGGGCCAGTTTGAGTTCCACCAAAGTAAATGCACAATTATAGTCATAGAGACGTTCAGCTTGAAAGCAATGAGGTGGTCACTCTGCTCAAGTCTTGATGGTTAAAAAGGTGGAGGATGAAACAGAAGTGCTAGAAAACTGGCAAAAGCTTTCACCGAGAATATTGGTGATGCTTTGGGTATCAGCTACTTCCTGGCCTCAGAAAGCAAGATCAAAAGGGGAACAGAATTATACTGCCCACTAAGCTTTTGAATCTTGTCCCATATGACTTTGGAACTGGTGATAGAAGAGATGCTGGTTGTGAATTTAATCAAAGATTCCTTCTTGCTTTGTGACGTCTTACCTGTGGAGCATGTGCATAGGCCTGCTGGAAAGGAATGCAGGTCTAGAGTGTGGGATACCTACAAAAAGTATTCCAAGCCATTTTTGAAACCTTCAGTGCCATACAGTAGGCAGGATTTTATCACTGACTATGATATTGTGGAAAACATGGTAAGTGTTTAGGAATACAGTGAGCAGCTGCCTGTATAATACAGTCAGTTACTGCTGCCACACAGTCATCTATTGATGGCTTACAGACGATGGCAGGATCAAATTCTGTAAGAGCAGTAAAAGAAGGCCAATTGGCTTGATCTAGTTTCCACCAGGGCATGCAGTCAGGTGGCATCAACCACAGCCAGTATTTCTCAAAATCATAGGAAAATGATCACTACCTTGTGGGTTACTGCACCCCTCCACGAAAAGTGAGAGAATAATGAAGGGGTACAACTGGAGAGATCAACAACAGTAAAGGACCAACCCTTAAAAAATAAGTATAAGAACCAGTACTGAAATGAGAAAGGTTGTGATCTGAGAGCATACACTCCATGGAGTGACCCCTCCCATCAATATCAGTACCTCCTCAGAGATGATTATGTCCATTAAAGTTTCCCACGATTAAAAAGGGAGATGGCAACTCTTCAATGACAGCATAAAGGTCTGACTGATTACAGGCCTCTTCAGTATACAGGTAGAGAGAACAAACAGTGTGTGATGGTACAACTAATTGAAACATGGATGGTTTGGCCTCTAAGGGTGTGTTGAGTGGCAAAGACAAGGTGGGCATATGCTGATCAAACAACAGTGCCATCCATCCATGCACTCATCCATCACACAAACTACCATTTATGTACACAAAAAAACCTGCTGAGAAGTGACTGATTGAGCAGGTTTCAGAAATGTTTCCTGTTAGGAAAAACATACATGATTGTAAGAAGCAAAATGTGCTTTGATATCATCCAGATAAGACTGAAAACCTTGACAGTTTCATTGTATGAAAGTGGCCACTTTTTATTTATGTGTACGTGAATTGGATGGAGATCCTTTATCTTTTTATTCACATGTGTTTCTTTATCTTCATTATTTGAGGAAGGTCTGTCCACCTCCATGGATCCTGCCCTGTGTTGACTGGGCAGGCCTCTGTCATTAGAAGAGGATTCCAGTGATTGTTTATGTGAATGAATGATCATTTTGCATCTTGGGACAGAAGAAGAAGATGTACCTAAAGAAATGCCTGCACCTGAAACCAAAGGAAGAGGATCTTGGAATTTGCTGGAATGAATCTTAGGGACAGACATGAGTTTTGATGTCGATTCATCAACTTTTTTAACCATGGAGATCAAAATACTTTTCGTATGGTTTGAGAATGATTCTTTCGGAAACATGGAGAGATCCATCTGCACTGCCATTGCAGCAGCATATATCCAAGATTAAGTGGTGGACAGTAACTTTCGAGCCTCATAGCAAGTAATGTTTTGAATCATTTTGAAAATGCTGCACCAGTTTTCTTCCAACCATTTAGGGCAATGAGAGTCTGTTTCACACTCACAGGCATCGTGGTCCTGGCCACTGCAATGAGCATATTTCAAGGAATCACGAAACGATGTCTTTGAGTGACCAAATCTCTGACTTTGGAAACACCCGAGAGGGTTTGGAATATATGGATGTACCTTGCAATTACGATAACCTGCTTTGATAGTGGCAGGTGGATACAGTGATGTAAATATTAAAATGAGGACATTGGTCAGCATCACAATTCCTTCTTTGCAGGTGGAGATATGCCTCACTGCAAAAACTCCTTGGGTGGAGAAACCAACGAGAATCTCCAACTGGGGGATGTTCGTGAAATCCCTCTGAACAATAACTCCTCATTACAAATTCAAAGTAGTACAATAAGTAACCTCAATGGGTATATTCCCAATTGTCTTTGAATGTAAGAGGAGTTCACTGTGTTTAAATGTGGATGTTTTCATCAATATGTCATCAGAGCAAAGTTTTTGAATGACTTTGGAGAGCCAGCAGTCCCTCTAGTCCCTTCTGTATAAAAAGGGGAGACATTTGCCCTAAAGGTTTGTCTGAAAGAGAATGTAACGTAAGAAGATGAGGTACAGGTATTACAGATGTTAAAGATTGCTGCTCAGAATCTTTTAGATGGCATCATTTACCCATAGACTGCTTTACACTATTTTATTTAAGTTTTTATTTGGGGTATCCATAATGAAGAACGAATGTTCAGTGCCCACTGATTCCACCCACCATGGAGCCTTATGGGGGGGTTTGCTACAATGCCAAACAAGAACACTGCAGCAATGCCATAGTTTCATGAGTACTATACTCAAATACTAGCATCAAGTACAATGTCCGAAACACCTGTTGAGAACATCCAACACTGATACTTGGTTGACCCTAGCTCAAGTGGACCAGCCAACTGACCCTAGAGGGACCACCCTAAGGCTGCCTGCCTGCAGGAATGGAAGGCCAAAGTGGTGTGTTGATATTGAACCCCTCAACCACAAAGATCTCCTCCCCTTCAAATGTCACCATGCATGGCAACACATGGGTGAATGTTTAGATTTCAGTGGAGGTAAACTAAAAGAACAGAACTTTCTCTGGGAGGCCCCTTCACCACATATGGATGAATGTAAGTAAAAAATGCAGTTATATACGTTTTCAAACTTTTAATTACTTTTCAACATAAAACTGATTATTTTATAATTTCCATACTCATTTCTTGGAGGATAAAGAATTTAAATATTTCTGTACATAGTGATTAAAAATTCTTCTTCCATATTTTAAGGAACTGTAATGGTATAAAATTCTGAAAACAAGTTTCATGAATTTATTATACTTTCATTTCACAATAATTCACCTTCACAAGTTTTTAACCAAACTCAAAAATCAAATAATATGGGATACTATATTTTACTATTCTAATAAAAGAAAGCACTCACTTTACAACACCATTCTCACTGGTTTCAACCACAAGTGTTGATTTTTCACGTATATAAGTGTGTGATGATGAGGCACTGAGGCCGGAACCCTCACTTATGCTACTTCGAGCACTGCTGTGGCCTTCCCGATCTATCAGAAAGAAGGGAACATTCATTAAAACAATCAAAACAAAGTATTGTGTTAGAGAAGGTTTATCAAAATAACCAAAACAAACTATTAAGTTAGGAAATGTTTATTAAAATAAGGTACCATACTGCTCCAAAAAGGAACCTAAATTTACACCATATAAAAAGATGTGTTTTCTTGAAGTGTGTTGTAACCATGCCCCATCACATGTACTACAAAATGTATGTTACCATTACCTTTGTCTTTTTCTTTTGTCACTAAAATCTGCCAGCTTTCATGTGATTATGAAATCATGCTGCTTTTCTACTACTTTTGAAATTGAATAGTTTCATTCAAAATATTGATGCAATTCACAAAATAAAAACATAAATTAAGTGTGAATATTTATTACATAGATCATACATTTTATATTTGGCTGTTAAATAGTTGCTTTCTCTCAAAAAATGTCTGAAGTTAAAGTTTTAAGCTTTGCTTCATTTTTTTCTCAATGGTTGAAAAGAACATGCTATACAGGAAATTAAAACATCCTATCAAGTATTTTCATGAGGCTGCTTGTACAATCAAATACAGATATAACAAAATATCAGTACAAAAACAAAAAACATGAACATTCTTTTACTACATCTCTAATTTTAGACACTTGTGCCAAATGTCAGATCACAGTATTATGTAAATTAATACATACTTAAGTTTGGCACATCTAGGAGACTTTCACCAACTGCAAGAATGAAAAAAAAATAAAAGTGTATTTTATTATTATGGATAAACAATAAAGTCATCATAAACTGGACACCAAATAGTATTTCATTCTAAGTTTGAGTAACTTTTAAATGACATCATTTTTTTTACTCTTTATACTTTTATGCATTATAATGATTTAGTGAAAGTTAAATAGTTGTTTTTTACATATGGATGAAATGTATAATGTAGTATGTTAGGTTATGGTTAAATTGGCAGTCATACATTACACTTGTATTTGAAATTTAAGTTGCTCTCACGAAATTCAGTGACCGAAGAAGGTCGCTTTTACATATATATTTTTCTCTGTGCATTACTACTTCTTGTTGTTAAGAGTTTAAGTGCCACTAAAGTGAATATTTAAATATCCTTTGCAGGTGTTTACATTGATATATTATTTATAATTTTAAAAATAGGAACATTTAATGGAAAAATAAAATCTTAAAATACAATCTCACAATGCACAACTTAGAGAAGTTTAGAAGCAAAAGAAAAGCAGTAGTTGTAAGTGTAGCAGTCATCTAAGGCTAGAAAACTGCGGTGCTTTTCAGGTATTATATACAATACTCTTATCAGAATTGCAGAAATGAAAATTATTAATTCCAATAAAAGGATTTTGTATACTTTAAGGTAATGAAGTATGACTACAAATTAAGCTGCATGCTTGAACATAATTGGAAGATACCATTTATGAATTATATCAATCAATTTGAAGAATTAATGGGAGCACATGTACATAAACATGTGAAAACTTACTTTTAAGTTATATTGTTTGTAATAAAGCATTAGAAAAAGATAAACTCCATGCTGATGAAGGAATGAAAATGGACAAAGAATACGTATATTATTTTATCAAAATATATGTACTGTGAGGTAAATAAGTATTACAAAAACAATACAACAAGAATTAAAACCCTATTAGTTTTGTGCTGTAAACTGGTTTTGTTATGTAAGTGTAAATCTATAAACATATTTTAACATTAAAAATTGTTAATGTTGTCTGTACAAGCTTGTTTTATGTGAAATATGTCAATCTTCAGGAATATACTTTAACATTAAAAAGCATTAGTTTTGTCTGTATAAACTGCTTTTAGTGTGGATCATACTTTAACACTAAAGACTGTTAACGTTGTCTATATAAATTAGTTTCATACTATAAATGCAAATCTTCAACATAATTTTAACATGAAAGATTGTTAACGTTGTCTACATAAACAAGTTTCATGTTATAAGTGTATATGATACTTTACATTAAAGAAACTGTTAGTTTTGTTAATATAAACTTTATAACATATCCTTAAACAGTGACACTTGTTTTGACACCAGTTGCCAGTCGTACACATTTTCACGAATACACTTCAAATAAAGGTGTATTTAAACAAAACACATTTTGACTTCATTATAAATATTATATATAAATTAACATGCAAAGTTATAAAAACATCTTAGCATCTGTCATTTTATGACATATTATTACAGGAAACTATTATTAAATTACAGTAAAGAAGTGTTTAAGTTTTATATTCAATTTTTCTTAGAGCTGTTTTCAGAGGGTTTCTCTATTACAGTTGGTGTTTTTGTCAAGTATAGAGTCCAAGAAATTTCAAATTTGTTCTGTGAAACTTAAAGTAACCATCCCATTTGTTGGAAATCTTGGTATTATATATTCTAAAGATAGGAAAATATAGGTATTGCCTAGAAGTTGTTTGTGTCATTATGTTCTTGAAATAAGATACTGTACCCAACCAGCATGTTTTCAGAGAGGGAGCAACATATCATGGTATTCATGCTGAGAGTGTAGTACAATTGACTAACATAGCGTGATACTGATGCTGAGAGTGTAGCACGATAGACTAACACACTGGTATTGAAGCTGAGAGTATAGCACGATAGACTAACACACTGGTATTAAAGCTGAGAGAATAGCATGATGGACTAACACACTGTGGTGTTGAAGCTGAAAGTGCAGCATGATGGACTAACATACTATGGTATTCATGCTGCGAGTGTAGCATAGTGGAATAAAATATCGTGGTATTCATGCTGAGTGTATATCATAATGGACTAACATACTGTGGTGTTGAAGCTGAAAGTGTAGCATAAGGGACTAACATTCTGTGGTACTGATACTAAGAATGTAGCACAATGGACTTGCATACTGTGGTATTGATCCTGAGAGTGTAGTATGATAAACTAACATACAGTGGTACTGATTCTGAAAGTGTAATGCTATGAACATACTATGGTATTAATGCTGAGAGTGTAACATGATGGACTAACATAATGTAATACTGATGCTGAAAGTGTAGCATAATAGACTAACTTACTGTGGTACTGATGATGATCCACAATTCCAGTATTTTTGAAGATGGCTATCACCAGTCACAGATATTTCACCTCAAACTATTACAAAACTTCCTGCTGTAACCTCTATTTAACTCGTTGGCAAGCAGTTACACATCAGACTGGAACTAAACACTATGACTTGTGTTTCATATGCCACTGCTTCTAAAGACCATGATACACTGCAAAAACTAGTCTCTTTGCAACACTCTTTTGCACAGTAAGGGCCTTCTTGCTCCTACTCTTCTCCACACATTTCTGCAGTTGTTAAGATCATACTCCATGAAGCTTTAATTGTACTTTACTTGTTAATATTTTAACATAGTTTTCTTTAACTGTCCTTTGGTTTTTGGGAGAATGTTGTTTTAGTTATCTCTTTCAGTTAGCTTTTTTCTCCATATCCTATCTTTTCTCACAATATAAGATTGGGTTTTTTTGCACGTCTCCATATCTGGTGTACGATTGAGGTCTTTTGAAACTGTTCTTAATGAACTATCATCATGTAAAGATTTGACTCTTACAATATATTAATTATCTTTGTTGTGGTATTTTAATGGAAGAAATGTGCTATATTTGATTGATATTGTTTAAAACAAATTATTCTGTACGACAATGTCAGAATGCCAATATCAATTTTTCTTGATATTGACTGGTACAGAAGTTACATGCTGAGATTAGACATTTCAGAGGTTTTTTAAAAATCTACACTACTTAGTCATTTTTGGCTATATGTTGCTTTTGTCTTAAAATTTCAAATTACTTGAATACATGACATACAAAGTGATGCATAAATAAAGTAAGAAAATCCTTAAATCTCCAAAACTTGGCTAAAATCAGCATTCAGTAACAGCTTAAGTCAAATATATACATATATATATATATATTAATGTCATAAAAAAAACAGAAAATTCAGTGCAACAAATTATCTAACACATATCATTATACAATATTGCTTATTATGTATTTTAATGTATTTCTTCACAAAAACAATACTGTGTAAGTAGTTTTTGCATTACTCACCTGAATGTCTATCAGATGGCATTACATGAGAGCCAGGAACTGATCTGGATTGGTCTGAAGAAAAACTTCTACTACTTTCCCGACTTATACTCTCTTCACCTTTGAACTTTTGTTCCACTAACTTTGAGTGTTTTTTTCTAAAGCTTAGTCTCTTCCTTAAAGTTCTAATAAAAGACTTTCGACCTCTTCTTCTTCCCCTATCAGCTGAAGAAAATAACACTTTGAACACTTTTCATAAGAAAGAATTTATACAGAATTGATTAAATGAACAAGTGCACAACTTTGTTCAACTTTAAAATGAATCAACGTAAAATGATGACAAAAATGTATTTCCAATGGGTACTTCACTCTTCTCACAAAGTTAGTTTTTCCAATTTTGTGCTGCTCTTTATTTGTGAACTTTTTATAACACACTCCACAAGCTGTTCACACACCTCTAGTGGAACCAAAGATTCCAACATGTCTCTCATGCATTAACTTCATGCAGATTGCATGAATGGGAAAGCACGCCATCATATGAAGCAAGTGACTCCCTCTATGCATCAACTACTAAACCATCACTTCAAAGTTTGTGGGATGTTTAAGAGGAGGGAAGTGCCTATTGGCAATGCACTTTCAGTATAGGAAACTTGTGACTTCCAATGCAGTGATTCTATCCACTCAGAAGAATAGCTATAATTACACACTGAAAAGGAAGAAGGTGGTAGATAACCATGAAGGCATCTTGCTGGATGGGTTTTCACATAAGATGGCTATGATTATTTAGTTCAGAGTAGGGTGTTAGTGTTTTGTCCGTGCAGAAGGTGTACTATCAACTGCATTTAATGACACATACAAAACAATGAGACACCTCAGTGCAGTTTACCCTTCAGTTGAGTGCCCTCATTCTACCCTCATGCAGAAGTCAATGCCTTGTGGGCTGGTTCTGGATATGGACAGAACCAATCACCATAAGATCTCACACTAGTTTGTGGTTGTCCATCTTCCTCCCTTTGTGTCATGAGTCTTGAAAAGTATACTGGCAATCACTGGATGAGAAAATGGAACCCTTCTAGACTGGGCCCAGGTGAAGATGGAACTCTCTGAACCAGAGTCCAGGTACAAAAACATTATTTCCACACACAGCTAAGGAGAAAGGAAAATTGAAACTCCACCCAATGTGAAAAAAATTGAATCTACTCACCAAGAACCACACAACAGCCAGTCGTGAAGATAGAGGACATAAAGTGTGGGATGCAGAACAAACCCTTCAGTTGATAAACGAGGATGGAGAATAAGGAGAGATGGAAGGAAGGAAATAACAGCAAGTGATGAAACTATGGTTGAGTGAGTTAGTGAGGAGTAAACAGAATGACCATACATGAAGTGGAATGGATGAGGTAGACAATCCAATAAAGTAATCAGAGAGGAGGATAAGCATAAAGTAACTTGTTTAACTAATACCAGTATACAGCATGCCATCAAATCAATGTGATGATTAAAGACTCAAAATAAGAATATTCAAGATGAAAAAACATAGGGATCTCGATGAGCATAAGCCATCACTTTTCCATTGGTGGAGTGGATTATGATCAATCAGCTCCTAGAGACAGGAAAAAAAGGATCCAAAGCCTGGTAAATAGCAATGAGTTTGAGAATTCCTTCACAGATCAATAGCTCAAAGTCATTTGGTGATTAACTCCTGCACCATAGTCCTGAAGGGATGTATTTATTAAAAGATATAAATCTGGATGTGAAGAATGACACACCTATAAATGGATGAGTACTGTCTCACCACCATCAGAAGTTGTCCATAATGTTGGAAAGAAGTGTGATTGGAAAATCCAGAGGATCCCTAGGAAGCTTTCATTTAATATATTGCATATTAGAGCATCCAAGGAATTTGAGAGTAGTCATTGAGGACCACATCTCCAAAAGCAATAGAATCTTGTGAGCAGAAAGGGAAGGAACAGACGGGTGTTCTAAGCAACCAGTTCTATAAAACAAAGAGGATAAGGTGGTGCCCTGATGTAATGGTATTGAAAAAAACATGTAATTGAACCAGGTACTGGATAGGATGAAGGAAGCACTTCTCCCATGTAAACGTACAGCCTACCTAAGCAGTTACAAGAAGGAGCTGAAGAGGACGACAACCTGACTCCTGTTTGGAAGGAGCACGAGTCACCCATGTAAAAGTACAACCGAATGATATGAAGATGAAAAGCAAAGATTTGCACCATATGGTGCCAAAGCATGTATGAAGGATTGGGCACAAAAGTGGTAAACCACTTCACAATGGATAAGGATAAGAATGCTCTGATAAAGGAATATGCTGGCAAGCACTGAAGTTGTCCAATGTAATAATTCAAAGATTCAGATAAAAAGCACACCAAAGAATAAGTTGGATAGATTATTGGCATTTTATGGCACAAAGCAACTAGGCTACTTGTGCCAAACATCAAGTGAAAAGTTAAAATTACAGTGAAATTATTAAAATTTGTTAAAAGGAATCAAGGTAAATCAAATTTTTGAATTAAAAACATAAATACAGTTAAATCCAATTTTTATATCTAGTTCACAGCAGTAAGAGAAAAACTACAGTAATGAAGTTTTATTAATTTTTACTTATAAGTTTTAAAGTTTTAAAGGACATCCAGTAGCAAAATTTTAATTATCATAACTTGCCAGGATCACTAATGGGCAAGTTCAAACATCAAAGTGAGTCACCTGAAGTTGGTCTTTCCAATCCTGGTTTTAAGTTTTTTGACACTACAGCCATTTTCTAATTTCACATTGAACTAGTTGTACTTTAATTCTTAAAAAGGAATATTAAAAAAGGTCTAACTTATGAATTAAAAACTTAAATTGCATTGAAATCATCAATGATCTTCAAAAAACTAAAAACAATTTTAAGGTGGACAGTATCACCATAGCCAATGTATAGATAAACCTTGGGACAAAACACATCTAAAATGGTGCCTTCAATGAGGGTCGTAACAATAGCAAGACAGTGAAATGTGGCTTCTTGTGACCTGAGTGCATTAGTCTCAAATAAAATAAAATTAAGAGTTAAAAAACTGTGACAAATGCATACTCTAGTTTGGAAAATTCCTCTCTCCAATCCTTATGGAAGAAAAATGATCAAATTCCAATGGAGGGTTTTATTTGGTAAAGCTTGTTTTCATGTTGCCCACTCCAAGTCAACTGCCATGTGTGGAATAGGCACAGCAGCATTAGTGATAGAGCAGACAGATTTAGTTGTGGTGTCAGTGAGCCCGTTCCTGCAAATACCAACATAGCCTGGCACCCAGAAAACTGGATAAAAGTAGATGTTAAAGAGAAATGGGCCAGTCAGTTTTCAATATTGGCGAGAACAGGGTGTGAGCTAACTTGAATCAATTACAGGACCAGTACAGAACTAAGCTAGTCAGCATAAGCAGTGCAGTTTGAGTACTGCTTAGCTTCTATGTGATCCAGGACAAGGTAAATGGCATTTAATTCAGCAGTGAACACAGAAGCTATAGAAGGAATGCTGCATGAAACCACCGAACCACAAACCATGGCAAAGCCCACACAGCCACCTGATTTTGAACCATCTGTATAAATAAGAATGGAAGGATGGTTTGAAAGATGTTCAGCAAATAAATTATACTAGTTCCTATTTGGGAGTATCTGCTTTTCTGAGATGACTTAAAGAAAGGTCACATTTGGAGATTGTAATAAGACATGGTGGGATGGACTGATCAGTGGATATAGCAATGTTATCCAAGAACAGACCCAATTTATCCAATTGCACTTGGATACAAAGGCAGATCTTCTTTTGCAAAAAATTACAGTACACTGAGAAAGGAAAACACAACCCCAGGTGGGATTGCTGTGGTGAAAATCAAAGTATCAAAGCATACAGTAAAGACATTTGCAAACAGCAGAGGTCCACAAGACTGTGTACAAGCTCTGGACTAGGGAAGTGTGGAAAGTCCCAGTGCAGAGCCAAAGTCCATGACGATGAATGGGGTCCATCATCTTTAAAGCCAAAGTCCTGGCAGAGCCATAGTCCATCAACTCATAGTGTAGTTTTAATCAAATAAAAGCATGATAAATCTTTAGCATGGAACATCAATCTTCTCCCCAAATAGTAGAAGAGAAGACACTGAGGATGTTTGGTGCTCTTGCACATTTGAAGTGTATCTGTTTGATGTGTGATATAAAGGTCAGATTACAGTCAAAGATAAGCCCCAAGAACTTTTTCTCAAGGACCATGAGTAGCACAACTTTACTGACACAGAGTTCAAGATTGGGGTGAATACCCTCGTTGGTGGAAAAAGTGCATGCAAATGGTTTTAGGAAAAGAGAAGTTAAAACCGTTTGTTGTGGTCCACTTCAGTAAACAACTGAAGGCAGTCTGTAGCTTCTGCTCAATATACCTCATATTCCACAACTGACGAGATGTGAAAGTCATTGACAAAAAGTCCATTTGCAACAATAAGGAGGAATTGTTCAATGATGGCATTAATCTTTATATAAAAAAGTGTGACACTGAAAACAGAGTATTAGGGACTCCAAGTTCCTGTAAAAAAGAATGGAAAGCATTGAACCCACATAAGTTTGGAATTGCCTGTCAATTTAAAAAAATTGTTAACAAAAATAGGCAAATGGTCATTTATTACCCTGTGAAATAAATATTTTCCACAGGTATTTATACATTCATCAACAAATTCAGTGCAACATTTTCACAATTTTTCCAAATTTATTAGCTTATGAAATACATATTTACATCAGCTGTTTAAAAGTTTATTGAGAAGTTTAGTGCAACACTTTTATATTCATTCCATTTTTATTACTTCATGAAACACATATTTACTACGACTGTTTGTAAGTTCATTGAAAAGTTCAGTCTATCTCTTTCACAAGCTTTTTACATTTATTACCCTATGGAATAAATATTGACCACAGCTGTTTGTGAGTTCATCAACAAGTTCAATTCAACACTTTCACATTCTTTCCATTTTTATTACCCAGTTAGATATATATCTACAATAGCTGTTTATACGTTCAATGCAAGAAGAGCAAAGCAATATGTTGATATTTTGAAATATGGTCATCATGCAACTAATTAAAAGTAGCAATACAACTATAATGTCACTAAGCATATAGGCATACATATTAAGCCCATAGGTAGTAGTATGATTCCTGTTATAGCTCTCAGGAATAAAATACTACATTTCAAGCATTTAAAAGCCACTGTTTTGGGCAGTAAGAAATACTTCATGTGAAAACTTGTTGTAAACTCCATGTTTTAACAGGAACACATTTCTGAATAGAACAGGTGATAATGAATGTCAATGTTAATAACAGAGATAATGATGGTCAAACACTAAAATTCTCCAATGTGGTTATAAGTACCTCATGGTACATTCCTTAAAAGATATATGATGGTCAGTTCTAGCTAACAACCATGATGTAAATACAGGTGTAAATTTTATCTCAAAAACAGTAAGATTACACATTAACAGAAAGTGATCTCAATGGAAGTTTAGCTGCTTGAAAATTTCTACTGAGACAATGTAACTAAATGAAAAAGTTGAAATGAGCATCCAATCATACATGAATAAAATGTGAAAGCTAGATATTTCTGCTATTTACAGATGAATACAATGTTAAATCCTTCAGAAACAATCAAGACCAGTTTGTTAAATGGCAGAGAGAAAAGCTGTACTGTAGTCAATGTACAACATTTAAAGTGAAGCATGGTAGGAGAATCAGAATAAATTTGGGGCAGTATTTCAGAGGATGTGTTTGTTATCTACATAAAATTGATGACACCTTGGGTGTCAAGACTTACAAACAGACTGATCTATTACATTTCCTCATGAACACAACTAACTGGGCAGAATTTGTCTTCCAACATAAGAAATATTTTGTGAAATGATATATGTATGGTAATATAGCCAATGAGATAGCCACAACCACAGCTTGGCCTGCTCAAACTCTTGATGAAGTAATTGAACAGTGTGGCTGAATTGTGGAGAGTACTAGTTAATACAAAATAGTTGAAAAAAGTATTTCATAATCATACATTGTACATTAATATGCTATATGGCAGCATGAAAACAAAAAACAAAGTGTAAGACCATTTGTAAAGCAGAGCTAACAAACAGTAATTAAACTTTTTTTTGTACATCTTAATTACTTCTTTTTGTATTTTCTGTCATCATGTTTTGTACTATGAATAAATTCTTCATCTAATTATAATTACTCCTTGTTTGTAACTTTTGTATGCGTACTGTTTATTCCATTTAAAGTATACTTTTTTATATTTCCATAATAATTTCCATTAAAGTATATTATTTATATTTCCATGTAGATATAGTTTTCAGGGTTTCCAGTATTATTTCCACTCATTTAAATTCTTCATGAAACATGTACATATCTGAGAACTAATTAGTGATAAAATACCTCAACAAAACTAAATTTTTACCTTCTTTTTCACTTGCAGAGGATGATATACTCTCTCCTGTTGTAGTATTTCCACTCTGAGAAAGAGTGTTTGAAGGTGAAGTTTTACTACCACCTGCCATTCCCTCAGGCTAAAAAAATAAATATAGTATAAAGCACAGTACTTATATGCCATATAAACATGTACTTTTGCCATGGCATTTCAAAAGTAAACACATTTCTATAACAATGACAATCAAGTCTGATGGACACAAAGATGAATGTGTTTGACAAAAACAGCATAAAACAGTTTGACATAATATATTTATGAGATCAACTACACATTAACTGAAGGAAGCATTGTATATTATTGGCTGTCCAGTAAGATGTACATTTGATTTTTTCTTCTCAAAGTCTCAGAGCTTAAAAAAATTAAGTTCAAACAAGACTGGATCAGAGCTTATTTCTATACTGTGTGGTTTAGGCTTAAATAAATAACCCAATTATCAGAACTTTTATTTTATGACAGCAAGCCTTAAAATTCAGAACAAAATTATATTTTAATAATCTGGTGAGATCCACAGAAATAAAAAAATTCTTACAGTGAGAGTAAATGACATAGCATGAAGTGTTGAAATGCAATTTGTCTAGTGTTGTAATATTAGAGTTATGAATCCTTCTTATGGTAAATTTATTTGATACGACATGATGAGTATTGTAATGCAAGTTATCTAGTTTTTGTTCATTATTACCATACTACATGAAGCAGGTTTTTAGCATATAAAGTAATATACTGAGATCAAAATTTTAGAGCAAGGAACCCACTTTTTAAGATGACTTGCCTGGGTAATGAAAAACTTTAGGAAAATTGTATGACATTTTGACAAGATTTTGTCATCCTCATGTACACATAGTTTACAGAGCTATATCAGTATATACACATTATGGGACAAAGAGGTTACATAACTGTACATTGCTTAAGAGTCTAATCGAGGAATCTTGGTATCACAGGGTGTTGGTTTAAGATGTTTTTGTTTTTTTTCAATTAAGATAGCTCTTTTTATTTTGGGTTTATTGATATTATGCTTTATGTTTACAATTACATTGTTTTCTCTGCATATTTTGTGTTTTTTTTTAGCTGGAATGGTGATAAACATGGAGAGATTTTTCATTATGTTCAATGAATCTGGCTTCAAATTTTTCTTTGTTTCTCCAATGTAAATTTTTGGACAGTTATTGCACATTAATTTATGAATGACATTAGCAGAGTGTGATTCTATGTAATTTCTATTCAATAATTACTTCAGTTCAGTACTTATTTTTTTTGGGTGAACTTGGTGTAAACAAAAACTGAAACATGGTTTAATGACTGACCAATGGAAATAAAGCTATTTCCTCTTGTCTTCAATCTGTGTGAAATTTAGAACTACATAAGATTTAACATTCAGAAAGGTTTTTTTTTCAAATTTCATATACAAACCCATAAACAAAAATATAAAAACATGTTGGTTTGGTAATAAATCTTAGTTTATGTGGAGGTCTTTGATGGCAACAGATGAATGTCATATTGAAAAGTACTATCTCAATAAACACGTATGGTGCTTGATGGTAGAAAAAGTCAAGTAAATGGAGTAAAATTTGTAAAAGTAAATGAAGGTAAAAGCAAAACGGCAATTAAAACAGAAAATGGCACAAAAACCAATGTTGACATCCAGTCAACAAAGATGTAAAAAACTACCTGTAGCAGAATGGTAATGATCATAACCCGCCAGGAAGACTAATAGGTAAGAATAAAAACCACCGCCAGTCACTTGAAGTTGGTCTTCCAGACCTGGTTCTGGGTTATGAGTCAATATGGCCAGTACTAAAAAGTAAAGTAGTAAAAGTGTGAAATGATATGCAGCAAAAGTATAATAACAACTCGCCAGAACGACTAACGAGTAGTTCAAACAGTTAGC
Source organism: Carcinoscorpius rotundicauda (assembly GCA_011833715.1). Taxonomy (NCBI): domain Eukaryota; kingdom Metazoa; phylum Arthropoda; class Merostomata; order Xiphosura; family Limulidae; genus Carcinoscorpius; species Carcinoscorpius rotundicauda. The sequence continues at coordinate 114,555,182 of CM022391.1, read as the reverse complement.
ATTAGACACCTGAAGTTGGCCTTTCCAGTCCTGATGTCGAGTTATTTATTGTTCTGGCCATTGTCAAATGTCAAATTGAATGAGAGAGATTAAAACTGTAAAAAAAGAAACCACAATTAAAAAGGTGTAATGAATAAATTTGCAACCCTAAAATGAGATTAAAAAGATTAACGGTCATTAAAAAATTAAAAACATTATTAAGGTGGACAGAGTCACCATCACCAATAACTCTGTCCAATGTTACAGACTGACCCTGGGAAAATATATGTTTAAAGTACTGCCGTCGTTGAGAATTGTAACGATGGCAAGAAAGTAAAACGTGGCTGACAGTGATTTGAGTGTTACACATTGGTGCATCAGTTCGAGATGAAAGAAAATAATGAGTTAAAAAACTGTGACCAATGCGTAGCCTAGTGAGAACAACTTCCTCCTTCTGAACTTTACGGAAGCTGGATGGCCAAACTCCAATTTTGGGTTTGATCTGAAAAAGTTTGTTGTTGCTTTGCTCACTCCAAGTGGACTGCCAGCTGGCACGGAGCTGAGCCTTGAAGACAACACCATAGTCTATGTACGGAATAGGCACAGGAGTGACAGTGCTGAAGCAGACATATTTAGCTGCCATATTTAGCTTGTTCCTGCGAATACCAACATGGCCTGGTATCCAGAAAAACTAGATTGAAGTAGCTGCAAATGAAAAATGAGCCAGCCGGTTTCGAATATCAGCGAGAATAGGATGTGAGCTAACATGTAGCAATTCCAAGGCAAGTAAAGAGCTAAGCGAATCAGTATAAATAGTGCAGTACTGCTCAGCTGCAATATGATCCAGGGCAACAGATATGGCATACAGTTCAGCAGTGAACACAGAAGCTGTAGAAAGGATTTTGCGTGCAATTACTGACCCATAGCAAACCATAGCAGAGCCCACTGAATCACCTGATTTGGAACCATCTGTATAAATGGGAACTGAATGATTGTTTGAAAGATATCAATTGAATAAAAGACGGTACTTCCAATCTGGAGTATCTGCCTTTTTTAGGTGACTGAAAGAAAGGTCACATTTGGGGGCTGTAATAAGCCATGGTGGGATGGGCAGACCTGTGGAATCTGCAATGTTATCCAAGGACGGACCCAATTCATCCAATTGCGCCCGGATACGAAGGCCAAACGGAGCAATGACAGATCATCTGTTCTGAAAAAGTACTGCCCACCGAGGAAGGAAAACACATTCCCAGGTGGGATGCTTTGGTAAGGAACGAAGTTTCGAAGTATATTGTAAAGATAGTTGCAAACGGCGAAGGTGTAGAGAAGGTCCATGAGATTTAATGTATATGCTTTGAACTGGAGAGGTACAGAAAGCCCCAGTGCAGAGTCAAAGTCCTTGGTGATGAATGGGATACAGCATCTTTAAGGCCAAGGGTCTGGCAGAGCCATAGACCACTGATCCATAGTCGAGTTTTGATCGAATAAGAGCACGATATATCTTCAACATTGAACAGCGATCTGCCCCCCAACTGGAATAAGAGAGGTCACGGAGGATGTGCAGTGCTCTTGTGCATTTGACCCGAAGCTGCTTTAAGTGTGGTATAAAGGTCAGTTTATGATCAAAGATAAGCCCCAAGAACTTTGTCTCCAGGACAAATGGCAGCAAAACTTCAGTGACATGAAATTCAGGATCAGGGTGAATACCTCGTCGATGGCAAAAGTGCATGCATACAGTTTTGAAGAGAGAGAAATTAAAGCCGTTCACCAGAGTCCACTTCCGTACACGATTGAGGGCAGTTTGTAGTTGCCGCTCAATACATCTCATGTTTGAAACTGACATGAGATGTGAAAGTCGTCAACATACAGCCCATTCGCAACAGTGAGAGGGAGTTGTTCAGTGATGGCATTTATCTTTATACTGAAGAGTGTGACACTCAATACACAACCTTGAGGGACTTCAAGTTCCTGTACAAAAGAACGGGAAAGTGTCGAACCCACACGAACTTGGAATCTCCTGTCCATCAAAAAATTTTTAATGAACACGGGTAGATGACACGGTTGCGGGATTCAAATCTACAGAACACATACTTAATTTTTTCACTCACATTAACTCTATACATCCCAACATTAACTTCACATGTGAACAGGAAGAAAGCAATCAAATATCATTTCTTAACCTCAAAATTATAAGAACCGACACACAATTAAAAACAGAAATCCACCGAAAAATCACCCATACTGGACTATACATTCTTTGGGACTCAGCACATGAAACAAAACAAAAACTCAACATACTAAGAAACCAGATAAACACAGCCATAAAACTATGCTCACCAGATAAAATTAACGATGAATTAGACAAAATAAAACAATACTTCATCAACATCAATAAGTTTCCTTCACAAACCGTAGAAAACATTATACGCACACACCTAGACAGAAAGCAAAATCAACCAACAAAAGTAAATATATCTCATGAATAAAAAAATCACAAAACCACATACTGCTGTATACCATATATTCCTGACATCAGCAAAGAAATAACCAACATTTGGCAAAAACTAGTAACAAAATATAACATTCCAGTTAATTCTAAATTTATTCAAAAACCAGGCACAAAACTAAGGTCTATACTATGTAAGAACTACACTGACAAACACGACACCAACATTATTTATAAAATACAATGTGATAACTGCCACGACTTCTATGTTGGAGAAACAAGTAGAAAAATGGAAACCAGATTCAAAGAACATAAAAAGTCACCTTCACACGTTTTCAAACACTGCAAGTCAAATGGACACAACACAACCATAGAAAACACTAAAATACTAAATAAATAAACAAACATAAACAAACGCAAAATTAAAGAAGCCTTACTTATACAACAACTTAAACCCAAAATAAACCAATATAAAGGAACGCCATTACACCTATATTAATATTATATATTCCAACATCTAACCCCGCCCTCTACATTGCAACACTCAGTTACACAACCCCTTCCAAACATGTGGTCAGCTTCCGGTCAGTTACCTCCTTCTTTGTGAACCTGACGATGACCGAAGAAGGTCGAAACGTTGTTCGCTCTTCTATTTAAAATATTTTCTGAACCCAAATGAGCTGTTTTTGCATATAAAATTCTCAACAAGTGGGTTTCTCGACATCACTGAAAAGGCTTTTCATTTGTTTTGAAAACGATTCTCTTGGAGGCACAGACACATCTGTCTGCACTCCCACTGTAGTTGTTGAATGAAGTGCAGCAGCATATGTCCGAGATGGAGTTGTGAACAGCAATTTCCAAGCCTCAGGATAACTAACGTTATGTGTCGTTTTCAAACGCTGCACCTCTTTTTCCTCCAACTATTTTGGGCAAGAATGAAAGAGAAGTGAGAACCATTGCAGTTTACACAATGCGGGTTCATGTCACAGTCATAGGCATCGTGGTTCTTGCCTCCATAACGAGCACATGTCAGGGAACCATGACAAGAAGTCTTTGAGTGGCGAATTCTCTGGCATTGGAAACATCGAAGAGGGTTTGGAACGTTTGGCTGAACCCTGCAAATGAGATAACCTGCCTTGATGGTGGCAGGTGCACATGGTGAAGTAAATGTTAAAACGAGGGTATTTGTTGGCAGTGTAACTCCATCTTTGCGAGTGGAGATGCGCCTCACTGCAGAAACTCCTTGAGTGGAGAGACCAGCAAGAATCTCTGACTTGGGATCGTTCTTTAAATCCCTTTCAACAATAACTCCTCGTGAAGAATTCAAAGTAGCATGGGATCTAACCTCAATAGGTATATCCCCAATTGCCTTTGAATTCAAAAGGAGTTCACTGTGTTGGGATGTGGATGTTTCAACCAATATGTCACCAGATCGAAGCTTCTTTACTGACTTTGGAGAGCCAGCAAGTCCCTCTAGTCCCTTTTGAATAAAAAAAAGGGACATTTGCCCTAAAGGTTTTCCGAAAGAGAATGCAATATAAAAAAATGAGGTACGTGTGTTAATGATGTTGAAGATTGCTGTTCTGAGTATTCAAGATGTGGTAGCTTACCCATTTAATGTTTTTTACAATTTTATTTAAATTTTTTTGAGGATCCATAGGAAAGAGGAAAAGTTTTGGTACCCACTGACCCCACCTACCATGGAGCCCTACAAGGGGATGCACTAGAAAGTCATGCAAGGACAATGCAGCAATGCCAGGGTTTCATGAGCACTATACCCAAACACCAGCATCAGGCACAATGTCCACAACACCCGTTGAGAACTTCCAACACTGGTACTTGGTTGGCTCTAGCCCAAGTGGACTAGCCGATTGACCCAAGGGCCGCCCGTCTACAGGAATTCGAGGCCAAAGTGGTGTGTTAGGGTTGGACCACTCAACCACCAGGATCCTCTCCTCCCCTTCACGGGTTGCCACGCACAGCAAACACATGGGTGGATGTTTAGATCCCAGAGAAGGTAACCAGACAGAACAGAACTTTCCCTGGGAGGTCCCCTCACCACGTACAGGAATCCACACCGAGGGGTGTGCATCAGAAAATTCAGAGGGTGTTAACATTTTTAAATATGAGTAAACAATTGATATGGCTTCTGAAGGTTAAAACACATGGAAGAAATAAGAAATTAAAGACAAGCAGATCAGTCAGCTAAGTGAAATCAAGACTACACAATTGGAGAATTCTTTCTCAAAATTTTTTTTCCACATATAATAAATCAGTTTATGCAAAATATCAACCATCTGATATTTACATATATCTAAAATAAACATTCTAAACATCAATAGCAGGTATGAGACACCACAAGTTCCATGCAACATTAGAGAACTGAAAAGAAGCACAAAAAAAGGAAAATACTGAAGGTAACATAACTAGTCGTTTATGTGCAACCATTACCAGGAGTTAAACCACACCAAACATTAAAAATTCTGCTGAACATTGATGCAGATCATGGTACCCAAGAAGTTCATGCCATCTGCTGTTTTTGTCGAACTCTACCTGCACACAGATGATGATTGGATGAAAACTACATTACACATATAAGGCATGATATGAAATTCACAATAAAATCTACTGAATATTTCTTCAGCTTAACAATGATGAGTTCATTTTTGAGGTAGTAAAAACAGTACTCAAATTGATCATACAGTCATAAAACTAAATCATCTACACAGTAAAAATATAATTGTTAAACAGCAAAACCACATTATGTTGAAGCAGTTCTTGTTTCTTTTGTTTTGTTATTAAACATGAAAATATAAAACTTTTCTCTGTCACTAACAACAGAGAAATAAATTTATTCTGAAAAGTAAGAACAGAACACAAAGTATATCATACTGAATAACATTCATACACACATCATCATATACCGTTTTCATATATCATCACCATGTGGTGGTTTGTTCATTATTAAGTACAAGGCTGCACAATGGAATATTTATATTATGGCTACCATGGGTATTGATACATGATTTTCAACATTAAAATCCACAAGACTTTCCAGTGAAACAGAGCAAATCCATATGATGAAGCTTTGTTTCAGTACATAGAAAATGAGATACATGTACTTGTAAGACACACATTTGACAAGAAAACTTTTAGAACTAAAAATATTATAATGAAATCTAAGTTATGTTGAAAATAAAAATGAAAATTAAAAGTAATTTTATATAATAAGTTCATTCACTTTCAGAGATACTCTAAAACTACATTTCTTTAGAAGTTTATGATTAGAAATTTAATCAATTACTTTCTTGAAATTAAAATAATCATGTGTCAAAAAATACACTGAATTACCTAATTACTGGAGAATGAACTTATTTATTTTTTTACAATGTACATGCAAATATTATGTAATAACCTTATAAACAGATAAAACTGACTGTACATTTTTCTTTGATGTAAAATTAAAGAAGTTATTACAATAACTTTCTTTTTAAAGTGGAAGTGTTTCATCATGTGAAACTAACATTAAAATGTATCTCAGAATGACTGGTATGGGTATTGACACTTTTATTGATAAGGAGAGAACAAAGTTTCAACCTTCAGCTTTCTTAAGCTGAAGATGACCTAGGAAGGTCGAAACATTGTTCTCTCATTATCAATAAAAGTGTCAATATCCATACCAGTCATTCTGAGATACACTTTTATTTCAACTGGGTTTCTCACCATCAAGAATAACATTAAAATTACTTTCCTTCAAACCTAAAATTGTTTAATTTTATAAAATTAACATTGAAACCTAGAAATGTTTCATTATGTGAAACTAACACTAAAACTATTTTCCTTTAAAAGTGGAATTGTTTCATCATGTAAAACTAACAATAAAATTACCTTCCTTTAAACCTGGAATTGCTTCATAATATGTACTAATTCATTATTTTTGTGTGATGTAATATAATTTTATACATTGAATTCAAAATTATTATTAATAGGTAAGAAAATACTAAAACTTTGATGGAAAAAAAAAAGCAAATAAAACAGATGAGTTGTCTAAATTTCTGCTAATGTATAAAAAATGAACCAGACACCTACTCCTTGTTTCAAGAAAAGAACTATGCAATTAATTGTTTTCCCTTACAGAAGATTTTTTCTCAGTGTAAACTACACACTGAGCTATCTGCAATCTGTCCAACACAAGAACTGAATCTTGGTTTTCAGTAATGTTAATTAATAAACTTATCATTGTAAAGAAAAGATGTAGCTCTTGAATACAAATGGGTATTCAGTGAAATATTTCATTAAGTAATAAATAAGCATTAGATTCAAATGAAAAGAACCATGCATGCATTTATTATATAAAAACAGGTTAGTATGAATGTATTAACTTATGTAAAGAAACTACTTCATTATTCAATAATGGGATTAATGTTAATTTCTTCCAATAACATAAAAGCACATGATGTTGGTATGGAAGTTTTGTGGCATCACACATGCATATGAGAATTATTCATATTCCCTTTGGATTTCCTATAATTACAATCTTAGAGTAAACTAGGTTAATCCTAACTTATGAATTAAATGTTTGGATGAAGTGTCTTGCTCAAAGACACAATGGCTAAGTGCACAGGTGAGCTTTAAACCTTTAAAAAAAAAAATACATTTTATAATTTTGTGCATATAACTTAAAACCATGCAAGGTTTAGATCACTTTAAGAATTAGTATAATGTCCAGTGTAATAGGATATATTTCATTTATATTCTCCAGTTGTGTGTCTTCTGGTTGGTATGGTGCATCTAGTGTGTTAGCATAATGTGTAGTACTTAGTACTTGTTACTCTTCACTTTCAGTTTTCACCACTTGCTAGAAGTTTCTGTGACAAGGAGAGTTAAATGTGTAAATCTCTCTCTGTCAGTACACTGCCTCTCCATCAGTAAACCTTATGTAGTGCTTCCCAAGTAGTAACACACGTCCACAGAGAACCTTATGGTGTCAGGCACTCAGAAGAGGTCTCACCTCCAGACATCTGCCATACATGCCCACTGACATGTAGATATGCCCTGGCACCCATGAACCAAATCCCCCGGCTATATGAACATATCAAGAGTGATAAAGGCTAAGGCAATAAACCCTGACATAAAATCTAAAGAGCAACCTCTAAGGTGGTCTGGTGACAAAGTTTAGTAGCTCCGGCACCTTGACTCATATTCCAGTCATCTCAACTAAGTCTTGTCACTGGTTACTGATGCATTCTGATAAAAGAGTGAGGCTGATGTTGTACAACTTTCCCTCACTTTAATCCAACTCACTGTACTAAAGTTCTGTGGTAATGGGTGAGTGACAGAGCAGCTAGTATGGATTCAACTGAAACAGTAGCCACAAACTGCTCAAGCCATAGATTTGTCTCACTGAACAAAGAAGCAGTAGTACTTGGCAGCCATCTGAGTAACTGAGCAGTTCTCTTTGTTGTTGCATTGCTCACCTCCACAAAATGAGGTAGCGCCTAAAAATGTGTTCTAAAAAATTCCATGCTTCACATTTACCTGGCCAGCTTACTGCATATTAGCAGTTGAAATAATAAAACTAAAATAAAAGTGATACCTGCCAACTTTGGCACACTGAATGTGTACACTCTGACAAACAACATCCAAACTGACATACTGAAGAGGAGAACTGCTCTAGTTGATAGAAAGCTCGTAAGATGCAGTATTGATACAGCTGCCCTCAGTGAGACTTGCCTAGTTGAAGAAGAACAACTTAAGGCAGGATACATATCCTTCTGGAGTGGCTATGCCAAAAAAGCCAGCATGAAGCTAGAGTTGGCTTTGCAATCAAGAATAATCTGGTAAGCAAATTAATTAGCCTTTCAAAGGGTGTGAATAATCACCTCATGATGGTTCACTTACCATGATCAGTCAAGAAACAAGAAACCATCATCAGCTACTATGATCCAACAATGACCAATCCTGACAATGTTGTAAAGAAATTCTATGAAGATTTTCACAGAGTCTAACAATTTCAAAATCCAGGTCAGACAAACTAATTATACTTGGTGATTTCAATGCTTGAGATGACACTGACCACAAAACCTGAGAAGGAAGCATTGGTAAATATGGAGTTGAGAAATATAACTGATGCAGTTATGGGTTTAACACCAGCTTCTCAAAACCAACATAGTCTTCTGTCTCCCACCTTGCAACAAGACATCTTGGATGCATCCTTGTTTCAAGCAATGGCATCTTACTGACTATCTCATTGTTGGAAAGAAGGATCAACAGGATGTTTGGTTGACCAAGATTATGTGTGGTGCTGACTACTGGACTGACCACCAACTCATCATTTTCAAGATACATGCCAAATTCAAACTTTAGAGATAACCCAAGGGAAAAAAACACTGTCAAGAGTTTGAATACCTCAAGACTCAAATTGTCAAATATCAACAATTTAAGGATGAGTTGGAAACTCACCTCAGCACCCTTACTCTTGAGAACTCCTTAGATAACATCAAAGGAAGTTGGGCCTCCTCTTGTAACACTGTGTACTCCACAACTCTCTGGACTTTCAGTACAACCAAAGGCCAACATCAAGACAGATTTAATGAGAACAACAAGGATATCATGAGACTGCTTGAGAAGAAACATAAGCTACAAAGAATCTATTTAAAGAACAGGTAAGCTGTTTATAACAAGTGCTGCTGCACAGTCCAATCAAAGTTGAAAAAGATTCAAGAAAAGTTGCTCAATAACAAAGCATAGAAGATCTAGATCTCTCCCGACATGAACAATACCTCAGCTGCTTTTAAATTGGTGTATGGCCTCCATCCAGCCTCTACTCAGTACTGATGGGACAATTATACAAACAGAGAAAGCTCTTATTCTTGAAAGACAAGCAGAACACTTCAACAACATTCTAATCAATCACTCATCAATGGAGATGCCATCAACAGACTGCCTCAAGCTCATATCAACACAGAACTTGAGGATGAGTTGGAAACTCACCTCAGCACCCTTACTCTTGAGAACTCCTTAGATAACATCAAAGGAAGTTGGGCCTCCTCTTGTAACACTGTGTACTCCACAACTCTCTGGACTTTCAGTACAACCAAAAGCCAACATCAAGACAGATTTAATGAGAACAACAAGGATATCATGAGACTGCTTGAGAAGAAACATAAGCTACAAAGAATCTATTTAAAGAACAGGTAAGCTGTTTATAACAAGTGCTGCCTACCTGGAAGGACTCTGGAAAACCATAAGCAGATTTGGTTGTCTAGACAGATTTATACTGATTGTATGACAGTTTTATAAGGGCATGCAAGCCTGAATATGTTATGACTACCAGCTCCTAAATTTCTTTCCAGTCATAAATGGAGTTAAACTGGACTGTGTACTGACACTAGTGCTTTTCAGCATGACATTTTCAAATGTGCTCACTGATGCTTTCAAACATGACAACCCAGGCATTGACATTAAACACTAAATAAATGGCAAACTCTTCAATCAGCAACGTCTTGAGACTAAAACTAATTTCAACACTGGTACACTGTCATTTCTTGTTTGCTGATAACCTGAAATGCCAATAGTGAAGTAGATATGAAAACAAAAAATTTACCTATTTACCACCTTGTGTGACAAATTAAACTCTTCCATCACCACAAAGAAAACTGAAGTGATGTACCAGTTTACTCCAGAAACATTGTATCAATAACCTAACATCATATTCAACAACCAGAAACTTACAGTCATGGACAAATTCATATACCTAGGTAGCCCTGTCTCACCATGTTAATAATGATGACTAGAATAACCATGCAAGCACTGTTTTAAGTAGGTTACATTCATCAGCAAAAGGGTGAGAGTGAAAACCAAGCTGAAAGTCTTCAGGGTGGTTGTGCTCACAATCTTCTCCATGCATCTAAAACATGTCAACTAAAATATAAAATGAATCAAATTACAAGTACAAAAAAATTGTATGAATATCACTGAAAACTGAAAAACTAAAAAATTATGTAACTAAATATAATCCTTGGTTTATATGTAGCCACTATATGTTTTGAAGTTAGAAAGCATATGTTACATGTTACTGCAACACTAATGGTTTTTGCTTTTATGATACAACAAGGTATATATCTTAAACAAAATAAAACATGCAAGTTAATATGTTATTGTTATGCTAATAATTTATGTTTTGCAATGTAGCAATAATTTTCTTCATTGAAGTAAAGTAGATAAGTTAAAATGTTACTGTAACATTAATACTCATGTCTTTAGTTTCACACATAACTTGACAAAAAATTCTTAAAAAGCTTTAAACACATATTATTTCTAATATGTATGTGTGACAAAGAGTTTACTAACATATGTAAGAATTGTCACTAAACATTTACAAGTTGGATGCTCTAATTAAGAGAGAATACAATATTTACTTAAAAATAATGTACTGTTCCATACAAACACATATGTAATACCAACACATTACTCGTTTCATAGGCTTCTGAGAACCCAACAAATAAATATTTCACACTTAACAACATTGAGAAAAAAACAAAAAAACTTGTAGAGCAAAAATTAAGCAAACATATCAGTGTAAAGAGGATTCTCTGACAAGATACACATTTAGTTTAATATAAGTTTAGTTCCTTTTCTTTATCACTTCATGGTACAAATTTACATTTACCTCCCTCTATATCATGTGGATGGTTGAATGAATTTCATTACACTGACCAAAAGGAAAATTTTGTTTAACTGCCACAGCAGAGAATTCCAACCTTTTCTTTTTGTGTTCAATTTAACAAAAAACAAAAACAACACAGCATTTAGGATGGAGACCTTTTTCTAATGTACATTTACTAAAAAATGTAATTAAAAGAAGAAACCCTAAATCAAAATGCTTAATAAAAGTCAACTGAAGTGTTAAGGCTTAAATAGGATTTTCTATTTTTCATTGGTTTAGTTTTCATGTTCTTATATGAATTATGAAGTTATAATGGACATTTAGTAAAACTGTTGTACAAGTACTTTTCATATTAAAAAAAGCTATAGTACAATATACAACTACATACATTTTCAAACACTTACAAGTACAATATTAGTAATAAGATCTTTCCATTAGTATTTTAACTGACTATGACAATATTGTATAAAATATTATTATGCAACAAAAGTCTGACAGTTTAACTCTGGGTGTGCAAAGGTGAGGTCAAAGTGTGCATACCCCATCCTTGTATAGAGTGCCATTCAACTCAGTATCATGAATTTGATATAGATAATTAACAAAGTTTTATGTTTCCATACACTGCTAATTTCACAACAATTTCTGTTTCAGAGTAGAGAGAAACATCAGACACAATATACAGGGATACATAATGGTATATTACACTCTTAAAGCAGGTCATAAGCTAGAGATACATAGATACTTGTTCTTAGCGGCCACAAACTAATTTAAAAGCAGAACAGCAAGTACAGAACTACACATTCAATTCAAAAAGTGAATCTGTTCTAACAATGGAAAAAACATCCAACTTCAAGTTTCATTAACCCTTAGTATGTATGTATGTGTATATATTTTAATATTAAAGGATAGGATTAGACTAAATAAGTAAACATATGTACCAACCTACACGTTATGCCTATACATCACTAATGCATTACAAGCACAGGACACATACCTTCAAGACTGGACAGATAATTTCCTACACATGGGCAGCATGCACGTAGAAGGACAACATGCTTTGTACTATTCACGTATTGGCACACAAGAATTAAATTATAATTATTATTTACTGTTCAGATGTGGGTACACCTGCTAGCAGAAAAACGAATAAAAACAATTATCATGATATGTTTAGTGTTCTCTCTTTGGTAAAAATCAATTATTTTTAAAATAAACACATTTTTCATCGTTACAATTGAAACAATGAATATACCCATAATTTCATATAAGGTAAAAACAATCACCAGAAAGCACTACACCTGCTCAAAATGATCACTATTCGTGGCCTGTATTCTTAGGATAATGTGACAAACAGCCTTTGACCAAACAGGTGCTCCATTATACACAACTGAAATTCCAGTAACCAAAAATAAAGTGAGCTATCTAACAGCATGTAGTACTTTGAAATTATGGAGAGGTATATTTAGCTCTCTGTCATGCCATTCCATAAACAATGGCTATGTTAAGCATACATAGTCCCTTTTAACAAGGATTTCTAGTGACCAGAGATTCATCTTCTCAATCATCTCTATGGTAAATTTACCAAAAATTATTTATTTATATCAGAAGTATTAAGTTTATGTTGGAACTTGCCAAAAACCCTATATGATAATACAAATAAAGCACACTATCCCTAATTATGAACTAACACACTAGAAGGAAAGTTGCAAGTCAATAGCATTCACTGCTAATCTTTATGAGACTAAATCATGGAATTTTAATATCATTCTTATATCTACGATTGTTTTGTTTTTGGCAATAACTGGGCAAGAACCTCAAATCCCCAATCTGGCATGCTAACCATTGGGTTTCACTCTGCCCTGAATAAGCATGTTAAGGACAATAAAACAACATATTTATAAACAATCAAAATAATTTTTCTTGAATTCTGTAATATATATATAATGAGTTAGCTTTTACATTTAAAAGTATCACAAACATCATCTACAACATAATTATGAAAGATTTTTAAACAGTAAATATCCCCTTCTGGATGTTTTTTGGTTATCAGAAACAAACCATATATCATTAAATATTTACCAAAATTTACCTTTAAATTTTACTATTATTTTCAATTAACTGAACCTGAGATTACAAGCAACCTTTCCAAGTGACAATTAACTAAGATAAAGAACTTAAGTTTTGTATTTTTTTCCTTCAAATGTCAGATAAAATTAACTCCCTCACCCTATGTATACTATGAATTATCAAAGTACTCTTGTCAGCTGATATAGAACTTCCCGTTTTCTCACGAATTTCCAGTTCTTTTAGTGCTACATCAGTCAACGTTTTCACTGAGTCTAAGTCATAGAAAAATCATAAATACAAACCTTCACTTAAAAAATTGAAGAGACTGATAACTACATTCATTAAGAAAATAAAAATGTGTTTATGAAAGCTATGCCATTTTAGCTTGCATTTCACACATCAAACAAAAGAAGTATTAATAAGCAAAATTAAAAATAAGAATTAGGAAATAACAAATCCAGTGTAGACACATATGCATATTAGTTAGTTAGTTTTGTTTTCTTGTTACCACCTCAAAATTTCCATCTTCAATTAACTTCATGATAAATTTGTGTTTTCACTCACTTGAGAAATGTTTATACTGTTTGTTATAATCTTAATACCATCAATGTTTTGGGTCAAAATCAAGTTAATGACCACCTATATATCTAAAAACAGCTGGATTGAGAAAAACTCTACATAAAAATTTTCTCAATCCAAACCAGCTGTTTTAACATAGATATTTTTCTCTACAAGTGATTAATGACATTACTGATTAATGACCATCTGGAATAATTTAAACTGGGGAATATTCATACTGATACATAAATACCAAGATGTTGTACACTTTTAGGATTCTTAAAGGCACCTCAGCACCTTTCTTCACATACTGTTTATAGCATGATATAAAAATACTCTAATTAGTTTAACTTTAAATCTGTTTAGTCACAATTTTCTTCTCACTCTGCTAATCCTTATATTCATACATTGTATTTCCCAAAATATTGTAATGACTTTTAATCAGTATCACACTCAAAAGATGAACAAATGTATAAAGACAATGAAGATGGCATAGTTTAAAAAGAAAAAGAAAAAGAAAAAGCATAGAATCTTGAATAATAACCAAACAAACATTTTCACTAGTAAGTAAGCACACTCCTCTGAGAATGTCTCACACATTTTCATTTAGTGAGTTGTAAAAGAAATGAATTACCAGTTTGTTTTGGAAGGACTTGAGTGTGATCATCATGACTGAAAAGATAAATCTCAGGAAGTTCTTTAGGTGGATGGCAAAGGAAAACTGACTTCTTTTCTGGTGAATCTGAGTTACCATAGATTTTTATAGGTTTATCTTCAGAATAATTTCCAAAGGGAAAACAAATTGTATTTCCTGCCTGAAGAGCAGGTGGAGGAGAAAATGGTAATGAAAGTTCATCATTTAGTATTAGAGATTCTACAGGAACTTGAACTGATGGCAAATGGTTTTCTGTATTTTTCACTTTTTCAGAGTCGCAGGTTCCAGAAATAGAACAGCTAGGTTCATCTGCTACAGGACTTGAGACCTGAGTTTGTACTACAAATCTAGTGACTCTGTTCAACTCATTCTTTTTAGATAAATTATGTAACAACGTTTTCTCGAGCAAACTATTCTCAATTACTGGGAGACTATCTGCAACCCAAGAGACTGTGTATTTATTTGTATACACATTTCCTAAGGTGTATACTGTTTTTAAAACTGGTTCTGTAACACAACAGCACTTAGTAGTGGTAGGATATACCAAAGATGAAGAGGAATTATTAGCAGGAGTTATTGGATGTAATAAGTCAAGATTAGCACTCATTACCTCTGAAGATGTTTCTTTTTTCTGATCAGGTTCATTAAGTTTCAAGCGCATCTTGGAATTTAGGTTACATAAATATTTTGATAAGAAATGATTGCTGATGTAATCAGCTTTCACTTCCAGTGCTTTGGTTATACAAAGATTTGTCAAACATGTACAAGAAAAAAAAAGAAATGCAAACAAAAATGTTAATGATATGAACAAAAAATTAAATTTGCATGCAAAAACAACATTCAATATAATTTTTTTAAATAATAAAAACAAGGAAAATTTGCTACTTTGGTTGCATGCAGTATTAGACCTAAACAAAAAATAGGAATTTTACTCAAGACATGCAGTAAAATTGGAAGTGTTTGAATAAATTTACAAAGTACAAAAAATTGAAGTTTTTTTTGCTATTTTTGGGTAAGTAGAATAAATAATAGAACAATAAAAGTGCAAAATAATAATACATGCACTTGAACCTAGAATAAGATTCATGCAATTAGATCAATTGAAACCATATCTGCAGAAAAACCAAACTCCTTCAATGACAATGATGCACAATTTCTCACCACTTTCATATTCATCGAAATATTCCATTATCTGCCTATTAGACATTACATTAAATGTAAAGAAAATGTACAAACTCTGTACTTGTAAAACATACTTGGAACATGAGAATATTCAAAATGAAGGTGACTTAACTTTCATATTTGTTTTAGTCAAAATTAATAACAATATCATTGCAATTATAATGTTTGTCTTTGTATTTACTTTAAGAACAGAGAATAATTTGTAGGGAATTTGATTACATTTGGTTAAGAAGAAATAGGTTTTGAATCAATAAAGAAACTAGTATGAAAAAAATAACAGTTTAGGGTTATATAAAAGTACATAAATATACACCTTCTATGCCATCTACTTTTTTAAAGGTAGTGGTTGTGATTACAGTACCACCTGCTGTCACCCGACTACTTGTTTCAACCACTCCAGTTCGCTTTCCAGAAGCATCACCAGTAACAGGCACTTCAGCTCCTTCTATAAACAGAAACTGAAATAAAAGGGTTTGGTCAATTATACATCTAGATTACTACAGTATTTGAAACTGGGTTGACCAACATGTGGCCAGCAAAGCACTTTCAATGTCTCACCAGGCACCAAAAGACACAAATAAATATGAAAATGAAATTAAAATCCTAAGCTATATGATATATAATATTTATTATCATATTATTTTGTTATTTAGTAGCAATAAACTTGTTTGTCCTTAAAATCACTCTAAAAATGCTACTGGCACAAACTTAGCCAACCCTGCTTTAAAAATGCTTTAAAGTGAATAGATAATGCTAACACATCTATAAACCTCTATGCATTTTGTGTAGGGCAAACTTGCTTTAAAGTAAATAAATAATGCTCACACTTACATATAAACTTCTATCACTTAAAAATTTTGATTACAATAACACAACATCAGCATGTTTTAAATGTAAAAAAGAATAGTAGTGTAAGTAGAAGACATTTTGAAAGATTTGTTTCAGAAAGAATAATTTAAAGCAAGTAAAATTAGAACATGTGCACCAACTGTAGTTTCTTCATTTCACATGCAATGAAACATTCAGAGCATGTGGAAGGTGTAAGTGATGTTATAATGTTAAAACTACAGTAAAAGAGAACTGACCTCTACTGTGAGAGAACCAGTCACATCACCATCTGTGACTGGTTGAGACTGAAGAGGAATGATCTGTCGTTGACTTGGATTGTTCATTATCTCTTTTACTCCTACTATGCCAAGACCCAGGAATTTATCTGTTCCAATGAGCAATTATAGTTTTCAAAACCATTAATTTACAAGACAAAGTTTGCTTCTAGCATTACACAATTACCTTGCAATTAAATCTATATACATTAAAAGTCATATTTGCAATACTACTCACAGTGTATTTACTAGAGTGATAAAAATACCAGGGACAGATGATGAAAAAATTGTCACTGAAATACCTAACTCTAACAGTGTTGCTGCAGTAAAACCTGTCTAAAACAGAATTACATGGGACCTACTAAAATTTCTGGCTTAGACATAGTGAACATGCATTTCCTTGATCATAATTTTTGAGTGAAAAGTTATACTTGTTTGATTCAAGGGAAATAAGATGTTTGTGAATAAAGTCATTATACTGTTTATGCTATATTTATTAGAATAAGAACAAAAGTAAACATTCAAGATATAGATAAGTACACAAAATCTTAATCAAATTTATTTGAAAAAAGCATCCAATTTCAACTTTTTCGTTTTTTAATGTCTTTCTCATGAGGTTAAAAGAGAACGCCAATTCTACGGCCTTTTCATGAAGTTCATTTTCTCCCTTCACTTTTGCATACAATTTGATAGCATTAATATAACTTAAAACTTGCGATGAAGTAGGAATTTCTATTTTATTCATATCTTTTCTATTTTGTTCATCATCTGAATCTCTCACACTGTTACCGTCTTGCGATTCTAATATACATTTGAACTCAATTTCATCAGATTCTGTTAAAATATTTTTGTCAACGTACACAAAACTTACTGCGTTCACAGAATCATCTGCATCAATCTTCTGAATCACAGTTTGGATTTCACTAGAATTGTCACAACAAACAACTTCTCCACAATTTCCACCATTATCAAGAATAAATACAGTTTTGAAAGCACTTTTTTATGCATTTGACTGAATGACTTAAAAATACAACTGCATCTACCATGTCAATTTTCATGGGCATTTCAGACATTCTCCTACAATTCTCATGTTTGCAATAATATGCTGAAGCATCAATTTTCTGGTTGGTTGATTTAGTGTTTTATGGAACAAAGCAGCTAGGCTATCTGTGCCAAACATCCAGTAAAAAGGTAAAAATAAATTAAATGTAGTAAAATACATAAAAGGAAATGAAGGTAAAACAAAACAGCATGGAAAAACACAAAAAGCATAAAACCAATGTTGACACCTAGTCTACAATGTTAAGAGAGAAAGCAGAATAAGAGATTTTGCAAAGGACTTTCTTTAGCATAATGGTAATGATCATAACCCTCCAGGATGACTAACAGGTAAGTACAAGAACCACCGTTACTCACCTGAAGTTGGCCTCTCCAGTCCTGGTTCTGGGTTATGTTGTCATAACACACATTATCAAAAGGTAAAGTAATAAAATTTTTAAAAGACATGCAGCAAAATTGTAATAATAATTTGTCAAATGTAAGATAAAAAGGTAAAAGTAAAGTAAACGTAGTAATATTCATAACAGGTAATGAAAGTAAAAACAAAAGAGCAATTAAAAAAATAAATGGTACAAAACCAATGTTGACATCCAGTCTACAAAGTTATAAAGGACTTTCTGTAGCATAATGGTATTGATCATAACTCGCCAGGAAGATAACAGGTAAGTACAAGAACTGCTGTAATCTACCTGAAGTTGGTCTTTTCAGTCCTGATTCCAGATTATGTGTCATTATGGCCAGTATCAAAAAGTAAAGTATTAAAAGTGTCAAAAGACATGCAGTAAAATTGTAATAACAACTTGCCAGGACGACTAAAGGGTAGTTCAAACAGCAGTGTCAGTCACCTGAAGTTGGCCTTTCCAGTCCTGGTGTCAAGTTATTTAATGTTATGACCATTTTCCAATTTAATATTGAACTAGAGAGATTGAGACTCTTAAATGGGAGCCACAATTAAAAACATGTAATGAATAAATATTAAACACTTATATGACAATAAAAAAAAAAAAAACTTTATCAAGGTGGATAGTGTCACCATCACCAATAACACTGTCTAATGTTACGGACAAACCTCGGGACAGAATGTGTTTAAAATAGTGCCTTCCTTAAGAGTTGTAACGATGGCAAGAAAGTAAAATGTGGCTGGTGGTGATTTGAGTGTTACACAAACTACACACTGGTCAACAGTTACAGATAAAAGAAAATGATGAATTAAAAACTGTGACTAATGCGTAGTTGAATCCAGTACAGAGTCGAAGTCTTTAATGATGAATGGGGTACAGCATCTTTCAGGCCAATGTGCATAGGCCCATTGGAAAGTGATATGGTTAAAAAGTGTGGGATATCTACGGAAAGTATCCCAGGCCCGTTTTTGAGCCTTCTGTGCCATGTGGCAGGCAGGATTCCACCATGGATAAGGATATTGTGGAAAACATGTTGAGGTTTTAGGAATATACTGAGTAGCTGCTTGCATAATACAGTCAGTTACTTCTGCCATACAGTAGTTTATTGATGGCTGACTGACGATGGCAGGATCAAATTCTGTGAGAGCAGTGAAAGTGGACAATCTGTCTGATCCAGCTTCCAATAAGGCACACGGGTATGGTGGCATCAACCACGGCCAGTCTCTCTCAAAAGTATATGAAAATGATCACTGCCTAGTGGATTATTGTCAACCCTCCATGAAAAATGGGAGAATAAGCAAATCAAGAGATCAATAGCAGTAAAGGACTGACTAGGTGCATGAAAATAAGTAGAAGAACCAGTATTGAAAAAAAGAAGGTTGTGATCAGAGAGCATACGCTCTACAGAGCAACCAGTCCTATCAGTAACAGCACTTCTCCAGAGGGAATGATGTTCATTAAAGTCCCCTAGGATTAGAAAGGGAGATGGCAACTGTTTAATGAGGGTATCAAGGTCTGACTGATCATATGTCTCTCCAGGGGACAGGTAGAGAGAACAAACAATGATGATATGATTCAAGGGAACATGGATGGCTACAGCCTCCAAGGGTATGTTGAATGACAAAGACAGGGTGGGTACACGCTGATAAACCAACAGCACCACCCCTCCATGTACTCATCTATCACACAGCCTGTCATTTCTGCACAGAGAAAACTGCCAAAAGGTAACTGTATCGGCAGGTTTCAGAAATGTTTTTTTTGTAAGGAAAGACATACAGGATTGTCGGATGCAATAAGTGTTTTGATGTCATCCAGATTAGAACATAAACCTCGACAGTTCCATTGTATCAAGGTGGCAATTTTTAATGACAAATAGGCAAAGTGGCTGGAGAACCCTTCTATTTATGACCACATCTTTCTTCCACACTGTCCTTATTCGAAGGAGGTCGATAGACATCCATGGATCCTGCCCTGGGTTGATTGAGCAGGTCT
This sequence comes from Carcinoscorpius rotundicauda, assembly GCA_011833715.1. Classification (NCBI taxonomy): domain Eukaryota; kingdom Metazoa; phylum Arthropoda; class Merostomata; order Xiphosura; family Limulidae; genus Carcinoscorpius; species Carcinoscorpius rotundicauda. The sequence goes on along the minus strand of CM022391.1, from coordinate 114,535,072 downwards.
TTGTTGTTGGAAGGGGATTCCAGTGACTGAGGATGCAAACGAATGATTGTTTTGCATCTTGAGATGGGAGAAAAAGATGTATTTGAAACCAAAGGATGCAGATCTTGGGGTTTGGTGGAATGTATGGGAGGAACAGATGTGTGTGTAGAAGTTGATTCATCAACCTTTTCAACCATGGAGGTCAAAAGGCTTTTCATTTGTTTTGAAAATTATTCTCTTGGAGGCACAGAGAGTGTGGAATGAAGTGTAACAGGGTATGTCCGAGATGAAGTGGTGGATAGCAATTTTCAAGCCTCAGGATAACTAATGTTATGAGTTGTTTTCAAATGTTGCACCTCTTTTTCCTCCAACCATTTTGGGCAAGAACAAAAGTAGGAAGGGTGAAAACCATTGCAGTTGACACAATGTGGGTCAGTGTCATACTCATAGGCATCGTGATCCTTGCCTCCACAATGAGCACATGTCAGGGAACCATGACATGATGTCTTTGAGTTGCCAAACTTCTGACACTGGAAACATCGGAGAGGGTTTGGAATGTACGGCTGTACTCTGCAATTTAGATAACCTGCCTAGATGGTGGCAGGTGAATGTGGTGATGCAAATGTCAAAACAAGGATGTTTGTCAACAGTGTAACTCCATCTTTGCATGTGGAGATGCACCTCATTGCAGAAACTTCTTGAGTGGAGAAATCAGCGAGAATCTCAGACTCGAAGTTCTTCAAATCCTTCTCAACAATTATTCCTCGTGATGAATTCAAGATAGCATGAGGGGTAACCTCAATAGGCACATCCCCAATTGCCTTTGAATTCAAGAGGAGTTCACTGCGTTGGGATGTGGATGTTTCAACCGGTATGTCTCCAGACCAAAGCTTCTTTCTGATTTTGGAGAGCCAGTAAGTCCCTCTAGTCCCTTCTGAATAAAAAAGGGGGACATTTGCCCTAAATGTTTTTCCGAAAGAAAAGAGAATGTAATATAAGAAAATGAGGTACATGTGTTACAGATGTTGATGATTGCTGCACCATTCAAGACATGGTTATTTACCTATTGACTGTTTTTTCACTATTTTATTTAAATTTTTCATAGGAGGATCCATAGGGAAAAAGGAGAATTTCAGTACCCAATTACCCCACCCACCATGGAGCCCTAAGAGGGGATGCACTACAATGTCATGCAAGGACATTGCAGCAACTCCAGGGTTTTGTGAGCACTATACCCAAACACCAACATCAAACATAATGTCCAAAACACCTGCTCAGAACTTTCAACACTGGTACCCGATCGACCCAAGGAGGGCCACCCATAGGCTGCCTGTCTATAGGAATTGAAGGCCAAAGTGATGTGTTAGGGTTAGAACCCTCAACCACAAGGATCCTCTCCTCCCCTTCACAGGTTGCCACGCACGATAAACACGTGGGTGGATGTTCAGATCTCAGAGGAGGTATCCATGGTAAATTTTTCCTAAATTTTGAAATTTATTTTTTTGTGGGAGTTATTTACAGTAGAATTTTGCACTTAAAAGACAAATATATTTCTTCAAATTATGAATCTAATTTAACTGCAAAAATAATGACGGTATAAAAAAGAACAGAATATATTTAACCAATACTTACTGTAACAAAATGCCCGAGAATTTATTAATATTTTAAGAAATTATTAATTGAACAAGAATTTATTAATATCTAAATAAATTCACATTTAATCATAGTTTTCCATTCATGTTACACAGCTTCCACCAAATAGAGGGCCTTTTATGAGAAAAATTTTAAGATAATGCTGCAAAATTTTGATACTTCCAGATTGCACAGGTTTCCACCCTATACAGTTTCCATCTTAGACAGGTTTTACTACATATGGTGATTGTGTTTATAACAGAAATAAAAATTCAAGTTTCTTTGAGAAGTATATGCAAGTACAATGTACAATTTCACATTAAGCTTGTTCTGTTAACAAGCGATTCTTATGTGTATTAATCAAAATTATATTGAAGTGCATTAAAATAATAAGTTAAAAGTGACAAAGACTGAGTTTCATTGGTGAAAAAAGTCACATGGTATGTTCAAAATATTGATGACAGAACAGCAGAAGCAGTGATTACCTTTGTTGTCTTTTCCTTGGTCATAGATCTCAAAGAGAATCTCAGCTGATATATTTTTGAAATTACTAAAAAAAAACATTAAAAGTTGCTAAATAAAATATAATACTAGATATTTTTTTTCTAAATAAATATCAATACATACTCATTAGCTATGTTTTTTACATCTTAACAAGATTCTTACACTTTGGGCAAGTGGAAATTCCTTGATCTTTTCCTGACTAAAATGTGTTACTTCCATATCTTTGATCAATGTTTGTTATGTATCAATGAACTATTACCTATAATAATACATGAAACTGCAAGAAGCATTCTCATATTACTTAATAATGGCAGACAAGTTTTATGTTTGTGTGTTTATTTTACAGAAAAGCCACATCAGGCTATCTGCTGTGTCCACAGAGAGGAATCATTTATAGACTTACTACAGTCTTAGCAGGGGATGACTGTATGTTAAGAATCACAGTTTGCTTAAATGTCATCTTACAAAGTTTCAATTTGATTGGTCACATGATTCTCAATTACTGATCTTTTGTCTGAACAAACACAATGGCAGTAGTTTATCTATTCGATTGTGATAATATGCACCACCAAGACCTTTTAATTTTAGTCATAAAAACTGAATCAAATGAAATTCATGAAAGGAGTTTCTCCCTTATGGGCTCTAAATGCTTTGTAACAGTTCTGGCAGATGTAAAGGCTTTACTGAGAAGTTACATGCAAAAAACAACAACAACTACTACAACGAAGTCCACAAGCCACAGAAAAGTTATTTATGTGATATATAACCTGAAAATAAAGCCACGTTTCAAACATTTTTGTACTCAAGGTGAAAACCATCACACCCTGCAAGCTACTCGTTTGTACTGTGGTAATAATACTACATTATATTTTGTGGTTCTTGAAAATTACAATTTAAGAAAATTAAGATTATAACATGTCACTGATGTGAAATACACTTCATGTATGAATAAGACCTCTAAGATTTTGTTAAAATTAATTTAAACAAAATGTGCTATCATGTTTAAAGCTACACTAAAATGAATAAATGAGGCTAATTGAGTCATACTTCAGTCATAATATGTAAAAAAACTTAAAAACAGGATTAAAGCTCACAAAAGAAAGTTTTCACCCCAGAAAGGATTGCTTGTGTTCTTTGCTGATGATGTTTGAAATCTCTGTGATGGCTCATCCATCTCAATGACACAGTAGGGCTGGTGACAACCTAGAAAACATGTTACCCTATCATATTCAGATATCTTCAGGCTACTTTATAACTATGAGTTATTCACTTGTACAAAGTATACTAAATGTATTCAGTACATACATATATAATTCATAAAAAACAGTCTTTGATGCAGGTTTACATACAGATTGAAGAAATAGCATGCATTTCAATACCTTACTCTTGTATAGTATGTATTTAATCTTTAAAACAATAAAGTATTTCATAATTTTGTAAGCAACTTGTTAAATTCAGTCAGCTAAAGTGCTATTTTAAAGCCTGTGTACTTTGTGACTGTAACATAAACATTCTGTTGTTCTTTTCCTGATTAAACAGACACAAAGAGAAAGTGCTTTATTAATTTAATTTTTACATCAGTTTCATTCTGACCTCTGAAGAGAAAAGTCTTGTTTCAGTTTCTACATCATAGATGTTCTGATCTCTGAAGTTAGAAGACTAGTTTCAGCTATGAAGGAATCAAACACGTGTAAATCTTTCAACTTCCATTGACCATGTGCACCTAATCTTTAATTTGATTCAGTTCATTAGTTTGTTTTTCTTTAACTTCATCACAACATAATGTTTGCACTCCCATTTCTATACCATGTCTCATGTAATTCATTTCACCTATAACACATCAACAAGGTCATCCTTCTACTTACCAGGTCCCAAAATTTCTAGATTTCTTGGAGATCAGGAATGCTGGTAGCTTTAAGCTAGACTTATCTTTGAGATTACCACACACTTACAACACAAATGAAACACAAATATGTAATTTGATACAGGTAGTTTACTTGTGGTATCAATTGAAATAAATCATCATAACTTACAAACACTTCCAGTTTTCAACATCAAGCATTTAATCATTCCAAAATTTTATTTCTTTAAAAAGACATAAATATATTCATAAACCATAAAATAATTCAAGGAAAGTTCATATCCAATATTTTATTATTCCAAAAAAAACAAAATTTATTTCTGAATCAATAACAGCAAATTTTAGATGTAGTAAAGAGTATTACACAACCTTAAGCACAGAAAACTTAAGCTTAAAGTTCATAAGTTGAAGCTCACAATTACTCTGTTTAAATTACATAAAGAACAGATAATTCATATTTTATACAGCTGAAATGACTGAAACTTACAAAGAAAAATAGACTTGTTTTTGTACCATATTCTTCTAATCAATATAAACAAAGCAGTAGCATCTGCTACACAGAAATTAGTTTTTTTAAATTACAGTTACATCAAATGAGCATCAAAATACTGAAAACTGTTAGATATGCAATCCAAAAATCTCCTTGTAATTTGTTGTTTGAAGAATTTATGTATGCATTAATTTTTATAAGGTAAATATAAACAAGTTTAAATTTGCTACAAAAAATTCACTTAGAAATGTAGGTAAAACAATGTTTATTATGAAGATTCCCAACAATCATTTTTCATGTTGTTATAAGAATCTCACTAACCTTTCTTACCACCAAGACCAGTAGCCTTAATTACTTTCACAAACAATCTCTGTTCATGTCTTGCTGATGGATGTTTGTTTGGCTATGAAAAATGAGCAATAATAATTAGTCAACTAGCAGAATTCTCTATATGCACAAGAGATAACACTAAATGTGAATCCTAAAAGGTGGGTTGCAACCTTTGTTCTATGACACCCCACTTCAATAAATGTGCTTTGTTGCACTCCTTTTCTCACTATTAATTGTTGTTACTTTTACTTAGTAGTAATATTTCTTTTAAATTTTGTTATGCTCAAATTTGTACATTTGGATATAGCATATGCTTTTGCAGTCACAGATTCACACCTCTCATAATAACTCACCCCAAATTCCTTGGAAAGCCAACAGTTTTCATGCAACAGTTCTAAATCCAAACAACTAGTGAACAGAAAAGCTGATGAAAGGCTAAAACTTGTGCTGCAAAATATAGCTTTTATGCAACAGCATTTTAAGGTGACTCTTCAAAGTTCACAATTATCTAAAACTGTTGATACAAAACATGGTTCATTAAACAGATAATAATTCAGTACAATGTAGCTCATAAAACAACATCCAATACAATATTAAAAGCTTTAATAATACTGTTCTCTTTGAAAATGTGCTTGTTAGTAATTCACAACCATTTGTAAGTAAATCACAGTAGGACCTACAAACACTGTAAGAAAAGCTTACATATGAGTGTCCTCCAGACTCTCTTCTCTTTCCACTGTGTTGAAACTTGGGAAAGTCTGTCTGAATACCAAAACAGAAATCTACTGTTGCTGTTGCTATAGAATTAATTATTATGTCCACAATAACATCTTCCATGGACCTCTGATCTGGTGTAAGCAACTTCTGAAACAAAAATTATAAATGCAAACTGCTCACAAGTTTTATTGTATATACTATATAAATATAGTATATAAACTATATAAACACTGTGTGCCAGTTATCTGGCAGTGTTAAAAACACAAAGGTATGAAGAGTGTAATGATCATATACAGTTTAAAAAATAATTTTAATTACTGTATATCCTTATTTTATTTCAGTTAATGAGTAAAATGGCAGTTTCTATTTAATTTTTAGTCACAGTTTTATTCACTGTTTATCTATTTTTCCCTTTATCGTTTATATCAGCTATACTTTTAACTGCTCACCCGCTTCTTAGCATATATTAAACATTAAATGAGTAATTTTTGTATCATGAAACTAACACAAGATTCCTCATGTTCATGTTTATGTATAATAAATATTAAGTAATTAGCCATGTAATATGCAATATAATGATCTGATAAAACAATAAAAGCCTTGAGAGTTAAAGCTAAACTAATGAAAGTGATTGGTTGGTTAATTCAATGTTTTATGGCTATCTATGCCAAACATCTGGTAAAAAGTTAAAAGTAAATTTAGTAAAAATCATAAATGGAAATTACGGTAAAACAAAACAAAGTTTAAAAAAAACAACACATACACCAATGTTTACATCTAGTCTTCAATGTTAAGAGAAAAACTACAGTAAATCAAGTTCTAAAGGACTTTCTGTAATTATCATAACTCACCAAGAAGACTTAGAGGTAAGTACAAAACCCACCATCAGTCACCTGAAGTTGGCATTTCCAGTCCTGGTTCCCAGTTATTTGATGTTATGGGCAATTTCAAAAAGGAAAGTAATAAATAGGTTTTAAAAGATGTGTAGCAAAATTATAATAATAACTCACCAGGATGACTAACAGGTAGTTCAAACAGCAGCATTAGTCTCCTGAAGTTGGGCTTTCCAGTCCTGGTGTCAAGTTATTTAATGTTACAGCCAGTTTCTAATTTTAAATCAACTAGATGAACTGTGAATTTTAAAAGGAGGCCACATTAAAAAAAGGTATAATGAATAAATTAAAAACTTTAATGGCCTTCAAAAACCTAAAAACATTTCCAAGGTGGACAGTGACACCATCACCGATAATACTGCTTAATACCATGGACAAACTTAGGGACAGAACAGGTTTAAAATGATGCCCTTGTTGAGAGTTGTAATGATGGCAAGAAAGTAAAATGTGGTTTATTGTGATATGAGTGTTTCACAAATTACACACTGGTGCATCAGTTCCAGACAAAAGAAAATGGTGAGTTATAAAAATTGTGACCAATGATGAGTCTAGTCAGAACAACTACCTCTTTTTGATCCTTATGGAAGCAAGACGCCAAAGTCCAATATAGGGTTTTATTTAAAAAAGCTTGTTTTCGCGTTGCTCACTCCAAGTTTACGGCCAGCTGGCTCGGAGCTGAGACTTGAATACAGGACCATAGTCCATGTATGGAACAAGGCACAGCAGTGATTGTGCCAGAGCAGATAGACTAAGCTGTGGTGTTAGCAAGCTCACTTCTGCAAATACCAATGTGACCAGGTATCAAGAAATAATGGAGAAAAGTAGATTTTAAAGAGAAATGGGCCAATAGGTTTTCAATATTGGCAAGAACATGGTGTGAACTAACGTGTAGCAATTCCTGAGGCCAGTAGAGTACAAAGTGAGTCAGTATAAATAGTGCAATTCAAGTACTGCTTTGCTTCTATGTGATCTGGGGCAAGAGAAATGGCATACAGTTCAGCAATGAACACAGAAGCTATAGAGAGAATTCTAAGTGCAACCACCAAACTACAATAAACCATGGTAGAACCCACACAGTCATCTGATTTCGAATCATCTGTATGAATAGGAATGAAAGGATGGTTTGAAAGATGTTCAGCAAATATCAGACAGTATTTCTAATCAGGAATGTCTACTTTTCTCAGATGACTTAAAGATAGATCACAACTGAGGACTGTAAGAAGCCATGGTGGGATGGACTGACTAGTGGATACAGCAATGCTGTCCAAGGACAGACACAATTCATCCAAATGCTCCTGGATATGAAGACTGAAATGAGCAATGGCAGACCATCTGTTCTGAAAAAGTATGGTCCATGGAGGAAGGAAAACAGAAGCCCAGGTGGGATGCTTTGGTAAGGAACGAAGTTTCAAAGCACATAGTAAAGACAATTGCAAAAGGCAGATGTGCAAAGAAGGTTCATGAGACTCTTTGTATAAGCTCTGAACTGGGAAGGTGTGGAAAACCCAGTGTAGAACTGAAGTCCTTGATGATAAATGGGATCCAGCATCTTTAAGCCGAGGGTCTGGAAGAGCCATAGACCAGTGGTCCATAGTTGAGTTTCAGTCAAATAAGAAAACAATATATCTTTAGCATAGAACATCCATCTGCTCCCCAAGTGGTAGAAGAGAGAATACAGAGGATGTTCAGTGCTCAGGTACATTTGACCTGGTGCTGCTTGATGTGTGGTATATAGGTCAGCTTATGGTCAAAGATAAGCTCCAAGAACTTTGTCTCAGGAACCACAGGCAGCATAACTTCACTGATATGGAGTTCAGAATCAGTTGATGCAAACAGGTTTAGAGAGAGAAAAATTAAAGCATTTTGCTGTGGTCCACTTCAGTAAACAATTGAGGGCAGTCTGTAGTTGCTGCTCAATATACCTCACAAGCCTGTTTGCAACAGTGAGGGAGTTATTTAGTGAGGGCGTTAATTTTTATACTGAAAAGTGTAACACTCAAAACACAGCCCTGAGAGACTCCATGTTCCTGTAGGAAAGAATGGGAAAGTGTTGAAACCACACAAACTTGGAATCTCCTGTCCATTAAATTTTTTTAATAAAAATGGGCAAATGGCCACATAACCCAAATGTATGGAGGTCTCGTAAAATACCATAACTCCATGTTATATCATTCTTCTCAATGTCAAAGAATATTGATACAAGATGTTGTCCTTTGAGAAAGACTTCTCTGACTGGCATTTGAAGTCAAATCAGGTAGTTCACAAAAAGAGCTGTCATCAGAACCTACAATGGATGGGTGAGAGGAGGTTGTTTGATTTGAGGAACCAAACAAGATGAGCATTAACCATCCTCTCTAAGGTCTTACAAAGACAGCTCGTCAAAGCAATTGGATGATAAAATCTTGGGATCTTTCCCAAGCTTAGAGAAAGGTAAGATAATAGCCTGGCACCAGGCATCAGGAAAAACATTCTCCTGCAAAATTTGGTTAAAAACAATCAAAAAAATAGCAAGAGAAGCAAGAGATAGATAGTGCAGATAGACAGTGTACATCATCAGGTCCAACCAATGTACTGCCAGACCAATGAAGGGCCAGTTTGAGTTCCACCAGTCTAAAGAGATGATTTTTGTCATAGAGACAATCAGCTCGAAATGAAAGAGGTGATTGTTCTGCTTGAGGCTTGATGGTTAAGATGGTAGAAAAAAAAGCAGAAGTGGTAGATACTGGGTAAAAGCTTTCACCTAGAGTATTGGTGATGTTCTGGGTATCAGCTACTTCCTGGCCATCAGAAAGCAAGATCAAGAGGGGGACAGAATTATATTGCCCATTGACCTTCGAATCTTGTCCCATATGATTTTTGAACTGGTGGTAGAAGATAATCTAGTTGTGAACTTAATCCAAGATTCCTTCTGGCTTGGACATCTTACCTATCGAGCATGTGCATAGGCCTGCTGGAAAGCAATGCGGTTCGAGAGTGTGGAATATCTATGGAAAGTATCCCAGGCCTGCTTTTGAGCCATCTGTGCCATGTAGCAGGCAGGATTTCACCAAGGACGAGAATATAGTGGAAAACGTGTCAAGGTTTTAGGAATACACTGAGCAGCTGCTTGTATAATACAGTCAGTTACTGCTGCCACACAGTCATCTATTGATGGCTGACTGACGATGGCAGGATCAAATTTTATGAGAGCAGTGAAAGAGGGCCAGTTTGTCTAATCCAGCTTCCACTGGGGCACTCAGGTCGGGTGGCATCAACCACAGCCAGTCTTTCTCATAATTATAGAAAAATTATCACTGCCTCATAGACTATTGTCAACCCTCCATGTAAAATGGGAGAATAATGAAGGGGAGCAAATTGAGAGATCATGAGCACTAAAAGACTGACTAGGTGCATGAAAATAAGTCAAAGAACCAGTATTGAAAAGAAAAAGGTTGTGATCAGAGAGCATACACTCTACACAGTGCCCATCCTATCAATATCAGCACATCCTCAAAGGGGATGATGTCCATTAAAGTCCAGCAGGATTAAAAAGGGAGAAGGCAACTGTTGAATGAAGGCATCAAAGTTTGATTGATCATAGGTACCTCCAGGCTACAGATAGAGAGAACAAACAGTGATGGTATGACCCAAGGAAACATGGATGGCTAGGGCCTCCAAGAGTATGTCGAGTTGCAAAAAAAAGGTGGGCACGTGCTAATAAACCAGCAGTCCTACCCCTCCACACACTCATCTATCATACAGCATGTTATTTCTGTACAAAGAAAAACAGCGAAAGGTGACGGTATTGGCAAGTTTCAGTAATGTTTCCTTTAAGAAAAGACATATAGCATGGTAGGAAGCAATCAGTGTTTTGATGTCATCCAGATTAGAACGTAGACCTCAACGGTTCCATTGTATCAAGGTGGCCATTTTTATTTACATGTATGTGAATTGGGTGGAGAAACCTTCTCTTTAGAACCATGTCTTTCTTTCTTACTGTCCTTGTTTGAGAGAGGTATATTGACCTCCATGGACCTTGCCCTGGGTTGATAGGGCAGATCTTTGCTGTTGGATCCAGTGACTGTGGATATGAATGAATATCTGTTTTGCATCCTGGGGTGGGAGAAGAAGATGTATCCGAGGAAATGCCTGTACCTGGAACCAAAGGATGTGAATTTTGGGGTTTGTTGGAATGCATGTAAGGGACAGAGATGGGTGTTGAAGTTGATTCATCAACTTTTTTAACCATCTGCACTCTGACTGTAGTTGTGAAATGAACTGCAGCAGCATATATCTGAGAGGAGGTGATGGACAGCAAGTTTCAAGCCTCAGGATAAGTAATGTTATGAATTGTTTTCAAAAATTGCACCTCTTTTTCTTCCAGCCATTTAAGGCAAGAACAAAAATAGAATGGGTGAGAGTGATTGCAATTGATGCAATGAGGGTCCATTTCACACTCGTACGCATCATGGTTCTTGCCACCAATATATCACCAGGTCGAAGCTTCTTTACTGTCTCTGGAGAATCGGCAAGTCCCTCTAGTCCCTTCTGAATGAAAAAGGGAGACACTGGCCCTAAAAGTTTGTCTGAAAATGAATGCAATATAAGAAAATGAGGAATAACAGGTGGTAGAGATGGTGAGGATTACTGCTCATTATCTTCAAGATGTGGTCATTTACCTGTATGTTGTTTTTTCACTACTTTATTAAGATTTTTAATTGGAGTATCCATAATAAAGAAAGGGAAATTTTGGTGCCCACCTACCATGGAACCCTACAAGGGGATGCACTACAATGTTAAGCAAGGATACTGTAGCAATGCCAGGGTTTCATGAACACTATACTCAAACACCAGTATCAGATACAATGTTCACAGCACCTGTTGAGAACATCCAACACTAGTATTTGGTGCATTCTAGCCCAACTGGACAGGCCAACTGATCCAAGGGGGGCCACTCAAAGGCTGCCCATCTGCAGGAATTCAAGGCCAAAGTGGTGTGTTAAGGGTCGCAAACACGTGGGTGGATGTTTAGATCCTAGAGGAGGTAAACTGAAAGAACAGAACCTTCCCTGGGAGGTCCCCTCACCACATACAAGAATCCAAACTGAGGTGCTAATGAAAATGAGAGGTGACAAAGAGGATGAGAGAGGTGTAAGGTTAGAAACTTGTAAAACTGTGATATGCAAGATATTTGACTTGTTACAATATATTATAGCAAATACTTATTTGATCAACATTTATAAGTTAACAATTTTTTTGAAAATTTTCTGGTCTATTTTTATTTTTAATAATCTTAGAAATTATGTTTTAATTCTTGTGGTTCTTTTCGTTCTTCTTGATTCTTTATTATTACTGTTATTATTTTGTGATTTTGATATTAACAATTTTGCTTTTCTATATCCAAGTCTGACTTACAGACTGAGATATTTCTTTGCAAAGTTCTCCCCAAGCAGTAGTTTATTAATGACAGATTACATTTTGTAAAGCTTGTAAAATAAATCTAATTTTTCTCACAGTGGTGATAAAATAATAATTTGATCAATTACAGTGCTAACAGATTTGTAATTTGTTTTATTCTGGTTGCAATATGATTAATTCATACTTTACAATTGTATTTATAAAGATATCATACCACAACTAAATAAAAGGTAGATTTAAAAAGAAAAATTATTATGAGTTTTCTATAATAACTTAATAAGACAGTTGCAAATCAAATGTATAATATTATACTCAGAAGTTCAGTTACTTTTTCTTATGTACTCATAAAGACTGAACAATCTACATTCAGTTATAAGACCATTTTAAGAGTGGAACAGATATATAAGTAACAATAGATTAATAAGGAAATCAAAATAATATGCATATTTACATATATGTGTACAAGTTAACTTAATAACAGGAATAACCGTTTGTGCTTCTTACAGGTGATCTGTAAGAAGATTTTAAAATTAGTTTGATGTCTGGTCTGTCCACAAAACTCACTGATAAACTTACTGGTGATCCAAAAGAAGGCTTTAAAGTTAGTTTGATGTCTGGTCTGTCCAAAAAACTGACAATGAAAAGAAGTTCTTCTGTGTTAGCCAATGTTTTCAACTGAAAATAAAAAATATGTCTGAATATTTTATCATTTAACTCCAATTTACAAGGGATATTAAGTTGTTATCTATTGTTTTTAGGTTCACTACTATATCATGAATACATTTGCAACATAAATGAACATGTCTATGAGGTGATCACATTTATTATGTAGAGAAATTTGTAACTAGTTTTTCATAAATCACAACACATGAAAATTTTAAAGATTGCTCCCTAACTAAACAAATTATTCTAAATGTTATAATTACTGTTTCAATAACATGGATATATTCTATACTTTTTTTAGGTATACATTGTCAAACATATATCTAGACACAAAGTAAACTTTTTTCTTGGTGAGGGCACAACTGCTAGAAATGCAGATAATAATGGGGATATTCATTGAAAAGACTGGTCCTTATATCAGGACAAAATATCTTTTTTTTTTTTTTTTAACTTTCTGAACATCAAGTTTGAATAGCCATAAAAAAGATACTTTTATCTGCCCCACTTAATATTTCAAGTGAATTCATAAAATCTGGGGAAGTTAGTGTTCATTGTAAGAACACCACAAAACGTATTTATAAAAATACACTAGTGAACAGCATGAAAACAATAAATTAGTTTAAAGGTTAACTAAGTACTTTTTCATGATCAAAATGAGCTATTTTAATAACTATAATTTCTTCATGAACAGAGAATGTTATGAAATAGACAATCTCATAATATGAATGTCAACTCGCTTCTATAAACCTCAAAATACTGCACTTCTATGCACTATTATAAACAAAGAAGATTTAAAGTAGATACAGTATATGTACATGTTTTTTTATGGATATTTCACATACATTTTATTTGAATGTTAATTTTCATGTATAATGTAAATTTACATGCAAAACGAACAGATGCATAAGTAATACAGTATACTCAAAACTTAGCAGGTTAAAAAAACTAGTACACTTATGTTTGTGTTCTTGTGTATTTTTGCTTATCTGTACATTTTTACACAATGAAACTCAGTTGGACTCAAGATTTTTTTTATTGTCTAACAGTATACTTAATCTGAATGGGATTTTAGTGTACAAGGTACATATATTAAAGTACAATGTAATGCCTGAGATTACTTCTAGCTAGTTTGATGTAGATTTTGTATCCTTTGCTAAACACTGCATAAACACTCCCACTAGAGGGCCCAGAATCAAATTGTTTGTTTTATTGTTCTTTAAATGGATTAAGGTAATTACTTTCAAACATATAAAAAAGTATGTAACTATCAAAAAAACGTGTTTATAAAATTTATTTACATATGAAAGACAAAAAAAGCTCAAACTTTTAACCATTTGCCCTCTAGCTTGAAGTAATGAAGAAATTATTTACCATATTAAGCAAGGGATACTATAATCTTTTCTGATAAACACAATAAAACACTTTCAGACATTCTGCAGCATTATAATAAAGTTAAAATGCTCTTCTGAAAGTAGTTATAATGGTTTTTAAGATGTTAAACAAGGTATATGAAATAGTATGTATCAAAATTGCACAAAGGAATAGGTGTAAAATATGTATAGGGAAATGGAAAAGTTGCTATGTTTGAAAAGTATTAACTGCTATTCATGACTAAAGATTTTAAAACTGCTGCCTTCTATGAAGAAAAATACATTTTAAATTATACAGAGCACATACAATCTGGGAAAGTAAAAGTTTTTACACATAGCATTTTGTAAAATGCATGCAAAGTATCAGCATATTTAGAAACAGACATACATATACTAAATGTATATTTTTGCTTGTCATAAAAGAGTAATCTGCATTCACTACATTTGCTTTGAAAAATAACAGACATGTCAATCTATACCTATTATGTGGCTCACACAGTAGTTAGAAAAAGACAACTTTAAAATCTGGGTTAGTAAACAGCTGAATAACTGTTGAATATGTATTCTTTCCACAAACTAACTTTTTGAAATATGTTGCTAGAAGTAAGACTTTATTATAGAAACCATCAAATTACAAGTGACATATTTCTAGTCATTCCAGCAAACACTTGACTATTATACTTTCAACAGAAGTCTAACAGTAATAACAGATAACATTATGTCATTCTAACACACACACACACACACACACACACACATACTGAATATTTAGCAGGAAAATCACTGTTCAATGTATAATGTAAATCTATGACACATTTTCAGATATAGAGAATACATTATTACAATACATGCAAACTAGTAATCAAGTGATAGAACAGAGCCAAAATTAAAAACAATTTCTAATGTGATACTCATATATCCACTGACTTTTCCTTCTAGCCTTTCTATGCTTAAGTCATAATGAACTGAAGTCATATCTTGTCCAACTTTGCGAGTAGTAACAATTTTAAATTTCAGCCCTTCACTTTTCACTCGACATGTAGTTATCTGTAAGTAAATAACACGTATTATTAATACCATATTCCAATGGAACCTATACAATTTAATTATAACAAACATCAGTGTAAATAATGTGATTTCTATCTTTAGTTTTGACAACATAGTTGTTGCTAGTGAGGAGAAATAAAGGTATCAAATTGCTCAGTTAGATTTTAAAATGAAATCATTGTTGATTTGCTCCAATTTTGTAAAGTCTGAATTTGTTTTTTTTTTTTCAATTTCATTTTTCCCAACACACATGCACAAAAAAAGCAAAGCCATATATCACAAAATTAGATATCAGTACGGCAGGTTGAAGACCAATTATCTTAAACTATTAGTTAACATAATATAATCTGAACTTCTTTGAATGATTTTTCTCATACATTAATAAAACAGAATCACACTATCTTAGATATCATAATATTTTTAAATCCTCTTCTTCCATTCTCTTCTTATTTACAGTACAGCCAAGTATGCTATTAAAAAGCATAGACATACAAACTGCTGAGCATGTCCATATCTCTTCTTCAGCAACGGTTACTGAAATGATTACAGGCTTGAATGTTTCATGTACTTATAAGTTATGTAAAATTGAATGAGTTTATATTTCAGTTAGAAAAATAGTGTATACACTAACCATTGTGATTAAGGTTCAAGTTCATTTTATCCTATATATTTATATTAAAATTAATAATTCTTAGATACAGAACAAAATGAAAACATCTTTATTGAAAAAGGGATGTTTTTGGTTCTTTTTCATGAAGGATTTGATATGTTGATTGTAAATACTTTTTCTTTGTGTGTTTTTTGTTGTTCTATTAAAGATTTGAAAAATGTGTAAATTACATCAACTAAAACTACAGTTGTGTTAGCAGAAGCGTTGTTTAGAAGTACCTTAATATTTGCAGTTATAAATATTATTTTTGTTGAACAAAATCTTGTATCTAACAATAAGCTTTCAAGAGCTAAGTCAGTTGTTAAATCCTAAAACTTCTATATCACTAAAACTGATATTAAAATCAATAAAGATGTAAGATCACCAATTCCAAATGAAATCCACATATCTATATCTTTTATAGATAAAAAAATATCTATCACTCTAGATGAATTAATAATACAATCTTTTCAATACTGGGTTTTAAATTACTTAAAAACAAGTGAAACAACATATACTTAAATACAAATTTTAAAACTATTAGTGCCTACAGCATACTTATGTTTAAAGTAAAAGATATGTTTTGAGTATTTTTAATCAAAATAAAATTCAATTTAATCATTGTAAAAAAAAAAGAACTATGTGTACAGAAAGTTAAACTGATAATTTACTGGGTTGTATACAAGATTAGATAGCTACATCTTTAATGCCTTGTTAAGAACTCCCTCAGTAGATAATAGTTTTGCTCATTTATTCACATTAAAACTTTACTTTTGTCACAGTTAAAAATAACTGTACATAAAAACAGGTAAGTTTTGTATTTATCAAAGAGAATTATCACATGTCCCTTGGCTGTCAAAAACAAGTTATCATAGCATATTGGATCTAGATTTTAAAACATTGGTAAGTTTGCCCAGGAAAAAATTGTGGTTAGGGTTACAACCTGTTACATATTTCAAAACCTCTTCTTATCCAGTGGTAAAAAACAGGTAAATTTGGATGTTATTTTCTGTAAGATGCATCACCGTTTTAACTTTTCAGTTTGTTATTTAAAGAACATATAGGTTATCATCACTGAAAAATAAAGTTTTGTTTCATGTATATTCTGCTGAAGAGTAACTGTACATACAGAATATGCAACATTGTATATGTAGCTAACTCTTTCACCTCTGCTGCTTCTAATCACCAATCAACAACCAAAGAATGGTTTTTCTCATGTATGTGTATGTCATGAGCTAATGTTACCAATTTACTTATGCTAAAAAGACATATCTACACCTATGTGGAGAAGAAACTAATTTTTTTTTATATAACCATTGAAAAAAATTGTACAACTGAAATATCTTTCCATTATTATATTGAAACTCGTTTTGACCTGTATAAGTTAGAACTGAGCCAGTATTGATGTTTAACATAAAAAATCCATTTAATTCCTGTAGTTGAACCTTATATATTGATTGATATCAAATGGTATAAAAAAATAACCTCAAGTTTAGTTTTGCTATTTGACATTAGTTTGGTTTCAGGAAGTTTTAGGTAGTATAGGCATTTAACCCTTGTGCAGCTATTTAAATACTGATGCATGCAATTAAATATGCATCAGTAATAAGAACAGTTTTATAAACTACAGATCTAAACTCCAATGAGATTAAATCTTACATGTTTATCTTGTAATCTTTGTTCCATTCATGTAATCGGTTACATATGGACTTTCCAATAGTTCTATGCTAAGAATAACTGCACAGAGTGATCAGTTCTAATACAGCTTTGATTGAGCTAACCTGCTCATAAACTGTACAATACTCTAAACAGATGTAGTTCCTGAAAACGTCAAACCCAGTGTTTAAAATCCACATTATATAGCATTAATTTCTAATTTTAGCAAATGATTTATAACAGCATTAGTTAGAAATAAATGGTAAAATCACACTTCTTACAGCACATTCATATTTTGTTCAGTATAGAAAACCTTATAATCTGTTCTTATCCACTATTAAAAAAAAGTATAAATTCCTCCACATGTTAGATAACAGAATATTTTAGAAAAGGATACAATGGCTGCAAGAAGAAATGGCGATGTTAGTAAGATGGATAATATGATCAACTAGTCAATAAGATATTGATAATGGTGATAAAAGGCTAACCATGAGTATATTTGTACCAGTCAGTACAGGCAAGTAGATATGAATGTTGAAAATCTATGGGAGTACAAATGTGACTGTTTAGCCCTTACTTCTTTTACCACAAATAATATTTATGTGATGAGGCTGGTTAAGGACTATCAAGCACAGTCTGTGAGAAGCTTCAATAATACATTCTTAAGATAAATGTTGTCTTCCTACATGTGCTTTCCAAAGTCTGTCAACCACGTATGGATGATGACTTCTGATAGCCTGGAAGGTGTCAACAAATGGAATAGTATGAATGTCTATTTGTACTTATTTCATGTCAAAGAACACTATACTGACTTGAACATACAACTAAATATCTTTCACTTTCCTACAGATTACCATAACATTAATTATTCTAATAACCTTGCACGGAGCGTTCAAGGTGAGATTGAAGTGAAAAAAGATCTGAGCTTAGTTATTAAAAATTCTCTAAAGCCTTCTAGTGAATTATGTTGGTTAAAAATAGAACAAGCAATATTTCACTGTCTAAGGTGTGATTAAACCTAGTAGGAATATTCTATATAGTTTAATTAAAAAGGTGTGTTGAACTGTTGGTTAAATCTCATATGGAATATTCTGTCTACCTCATTTAAGGAAGTATGTTGAATTGTTGGTTATATCACATATTGATTATTCTGCTTACTTCATTTAAGGAGGTATGTTGAATTGTTGGTTAGACCTTGTATGAAATATTCTGTTTACTTTATTTCAGGAAATATGTTAAACTGTTGTTTAGACCTCATATGGAATATTCTGGTTACTTTATTTAAAAAGCTATGTTAAACTGTTGTAGAGGGTTTAACAAAAGTCTTACAGCATTTTTCCAGATTTAGATACAATTTGAACTCTTAAAATGTTTTAACTCTTTACAAAAAATAGATTGGGGATATATGGTTATAGCTCTTAAGATTTACATATTTCAAATCCATAACCACAAATGATGTTTTCAAAATATTTCAAAGCTGTAAAATTACAGGGCACAAGTTCAAAATATGGAGAACTGGTACATGACTCTGGTTAAAGCATGTTAGTTTATAACACAGCAGTTAACTATAATACAGCTTGCATTCAGGTATGGTAGAGGATGCATCATTAAAGCAGTTTAAAATGAGATCAGATAAGTAATTGAAAATCAGTGTTAGAAATAAGAATCAGGGTTACTTGGTGTAATTTTAAATATGTATGAATAGAAAATTGGATGATCTAGATGAACAAAGAGGTTCTCTGTTATCCTTGAAAATGAAAATATTTTATTTGTTGGAGCCACACCTAGTTGCTGTCCAGTCCATACAAAGATCATATTTCCTTGTGCCAGTACATTAGTTCAGAGTTCACTACCATTTTCCTTGGCCCTTCAAAAGTTTAATTTACCTTTACACATGTAGCCTACAACCACCATAAATCACTTTCAAAACATTTTGCAACGTGCACTGTACTACTGTACTATCTTTGAAATCATGTATCTTTCAGAAAATGATAAAAAAACTGCCATACTCTGTTACAGATAATTAAACATGCATACTTCATTCAGTATTAAAACCAGCACATATCTGTCATATGTTAGATACTTCTCATACAGCACTCAACAGCTGATCTTTCATTTGGCTTTGTGTTTTGGAAGAAGTTCAGGAATATGGCTTTCATTTTGTTTGTGTTGATCCTAATGTGTATTTCTATTTTACTTCAACAGCAATAAACTTGGATTACTTCTAGTAAACTAATGGGTAATTTTCTTCAATACCTCCAGTATGCAACTAGTAGCCAATTATGGAGTAGTCTGTTTTTTACTGCTGGAATTTCTTCTTCCCCTCCTTGCTTTACCAATACTGTTGAACACTTTCTTTCAAGTGCCAAAATTTTTCTTCCTAGCATGGTCTTAAATGAAGAAATTGAAGACTTACATTAGAAAATGTTGTAACATAATTATGTAATCAGAGAAATGTCTTAAATACCAGATGAAACTCAAAAGAAAACCATAAGTAGTACAGTATCCATTGGATCAAAATGAAAGTAATATTCTCAGAGAAGTTGGAAATAAAAAAACAAGGTAAATATTTTGTTAAAAAATACTGATAAATAAAAGTAACCCTTAAAACCACTACAGACATTTCATGATAATGAGGTTCAATGGAGCCAAACTCTTGGAAGAACCAGGAAGATAGTTCAAACTGGAATTGATTAAAAAATTGAAACAGATGAAAAACTTGGGTTTACCAAAACATGTCTTGAAAATTACAATAAAATGCAGAATATTAACCACTTGACAGCGGATGACGTATATATACGCAAATTTCAATGTAGATCTATAAGCGGATGACGTATATATATGCCTATTCATTTAAAAAAAGCCCTGGGTGTTTCCTGTTGTTTTTGTTACCATTTAGCAATTTAGTGGCGTCTAACAACCAATTAGGAAAGAGATTTTCTAATTGGCGACACATTTACTCTAGACAAATTAATTCTATCGTGTAATATTTCAGAGGGCGATCTTTGATTTTTGGAAAATAAAAATAATTAATTATTGATTTGTCTCTAACTTATTTTAGACTTATATTTTGTTTTTTACCTCTTGGAATAAAATTTCAACAGGATCGAATAACTAATAGCTTATAAAAGAAAATTAATTTTTACTGCAGAAGAAGCTGCCATGATGTTTGTGGATTCTGGCTCTTCTGATAATGAGGAAAGTGATAATACAGACAATGATAGTGAGGCATCTCAACCTGACAATGATGAACAAATAGAATCTGAGCCATCTTGTCGTCGTCCAAAGCACCAGGATTCAGAAACAATGAAATGGACTAAGAGAGACAATCGTCCAATTTTACACAACTTTACAGAAAGCTCAGGTATTCAACAAAGTGATCTAAATGCAAACAGAAGCATATCTGATTTATTTGCTTGTTTCTTTCCAAATGAACTTATAAATCACATAACTGTAAAAACTAATAGATTTGCTAATGCTCATCCACAGCCACCTCTACAGACAGGAAAACTGCGTCATGATTCTGCATGGAAGGACTGTACACGTGATGAAATAAAGGTGGTGTTGGCTTTGTGCTTTCTCATGGGTATCATAAAAAAACCTACGTTTGATTCATACTGGACACGTGATGATACTGAAACACCATTTTTTCCAAAGACTATGCCACGAGACAGATTCAGAAAGATAATGAGCAAATTGCACTTTTGTAACAACAATAATGCAGATCCAGATGACCGCTTATTCAAAATACGTCATGTAATTGACACATGCCTTCAGAACTTTCAGAAAGTCTACATTCCTAGTCAGGAAATTTGTGTCGATGAGTCCCTAATGAAATTTCATGGACGTTTACTTTTCAAGCAGTACAATCCTAGCAAACGTGCTAGGTTTGGTATAAAATTTTACAAGTTGTGTCAATCCACTGGACCAGAGACTGGTTACATTTGGAACTTCAAAATATACACTGGCCAGGACAATGAACCTGATTTACCAGCAAGCACAAAGGTTGTTCTGAATCTTATGGAACCACTGTTAGGTCAAGGTTACAATGTCTATCTTGATAACTGGTATTCAAGTCCCAATTTATTTTCAATGCTCATAAAAGAAAAAACAAATGCATGTGGAACTGTTCGCTTGAATCGAAAAAATATGCCAAAGGATATTGGAATGGAAAAAAGGAAAAAGGGAGAAATTAGTGTGAGATCCAGCAATGAAAATATCATGGCACATGTCTGGAAGGACAAAAAAGATGTCAAAATGTTGTCTACTATGCACACCTCAATTATGGTGGATACTGGGAAGAAAGACAGGAAAGACAATGTCATATGCAAGCCACAATGTGTCCTTGACTACAATAAAGGTATGGGTGGCGTAGATCGGTCCGATCAGGTGTCAGCAACATGTAGATCAACAAGGAAGTATGTGAAATGGTACAAGAAGGTGTTTTTCTATGTGTTAGACATATGCATTGCAAATGCCTTTGCACTACATAAATCGTTCGGTGGATCAAAATCATTTCAAGAATTCAAGCTTACTCTTGTGAAAGAGATCATTCTTGAAGCTAATCTTCCTGATTGGTATACTAAAAAAGGTCGTCCCCATAGCATTCCAACTCCATTGAGATTACAAGGGCAGCATTTTCCTGAAAGAATCAAACCTGAGCAAAGTGCTAAAAAACAGAAACCTCAAAAACGGTGTGCAGTGTGTTATGAAAAGGGCAGAAGAAAGGAAACTGTATACCAATGTGATTGTTGTGGCATTCCACTTTGTATCGAACCATGCTTTAAGGCATACCACACAAAATCCTCTTACTAACTCTTTTTGATAATAAAATGATCTATTTTTATCATTATACTGTATAGTTTTATTCATATTTTTTTAGTTCTTTTTTTTTAAGAATTTTTAATTTTATGCAATTTTTCTAAAAAAAAAACCACTAGCAGGACATAAAAATGCTTTTAAAAATCTGCTGTCAAGTGGTTAAAAAAAAGAATCACAAGTAAGCAATTAAGTATGATTATACATAATAAAGACAGGATTTAGATAATGTGGGTATGATAACAAACTGCAAAACCTGGGAATAAAAAAACTAAGATTATGTTAATGAATATTTGTATAACTTGTTTGAATAAAATGTAAGTTATTTCAAATGAAAGTTTATTCTGATGACATGTAAACTAATATGAAAGAAAAGAATATTTTCAACTTTAGGAAAAAGGGTAACTATAAACTAAGGATATATTATAAAAGATGGTGATCCACATAAGATGGCCCTCACTGAAACCTTTGAATACAGGAAAATGATTTAGTTATTTGTAACATCTGGTGCTATGTAAAAAACAGCCTTAGACAGATGAATAAGATAAAAGATGAAAACAAAATGTCAAAATGTACAATATAACAGAGAAAGAGAATCAAGACCAGTACTCTGTAGAACAAAGAAATATGAGTGGAATGAACCATAATGTAGAAAATATTGATATGAAACAATTGGAAACTGGCAAAGTTTTAAAATCTCTAAAATCTTTGATGAATAAAAAACAAAACACTGAAAGACTGAGACAACATTCAAGTAAAAATTTGATGTAAAAATAAAACTTTACAAGGAAGACAATGAAAAAAGCAACAAAAAGTTTGTTTGCACCAAAATAAATAAAAATACTGGCATAGTATAATATCTAAGCCAAACTCAAAATAAAAGAGAAAATATCTATCAAGAGAAAACAAGTACAAATTAAAGCATTTATATACAGAATCAGAGACGAGTAATTATAAGTCTCCAACACTCAACAAATATTAAAAAAAAAACAATAAGAGGTGGAAAATACAGTGAATAAAAAAGTAAAACCATTGGAAGGAAGCAAAGTAATGCAAAGTTGTTAAAAAATCCTGTCTTAAAAATCAAGTGTAGGAAGACAATAAAAGAAGAGAGAAAAGACAAGAAAAGTTACATTATTGTGATAATTATGTAAAACCCACAACCTGAAATGGACAAGTAACATAATATCATGTATAAAACACAAGCAACTGTTTGGTTCTTCAAGTCTGTTCCCTGCATTCTGACCCTCAGGAAAATGAAATTACAGTGTCATGTTACTCGTTTCTAAGCATGTATTTATATGATGTATCAAATGAAGCAATTACCTCTTTATATAATTCCCTAGTCAGGCTTCACTTACAATTCTTACAGTTTAGCCTCCTTATTTAATGAAATATAGGATACAGAGTAGGGTTTCTAAGGTCAGTCCAGGAATAGAAAATTATCTTGTGGGAGGAAGTTAATATCCTTAGCCATTCTTCTCCTAAGAAAAATATGGTAAGCAGTAACTAAGCTGAAGTTTACAAGATTATTTAAAGGATTAATGCAGCCAAGGGTCTGTTATTTCCTTTTGCTGTATTGTGAAAATGACAGTATATGGTAGTGTACAATTTTATGATTTTAAAAAGACAAATTGCCTTCCAATTAATACAGTTTCTTCTTACATGGTTATTAGCTTATGGAATGAATTACAATAAGAAGTAATCTTACATTTTTATTTGCCTATAGAATTAACTAACATGTGCAGTAGCCTCATAAGGTTATTAGCTTATGGAATGAATTACCATGAGCAGTAACCTTACATTGTTATCAGCTTATGAAATTAATTAATATGAGTAGTACCCTCATAAGGTTATTAACTTATGGAATAAATTACCATAAGCAGTAGTGTAGGCTGACACCAAACAAGAGTTAAAGAGAGGAACTGACGATATACTCTTAATTAGGGAAGGTTTAATTTTAGTTTTATTTTTTTTCTTGGCAGTGATAGGTGTACATGGACAGTCTTGAATAAACTAAAAGACATAAGTTAACTGTGTGTTACATTATCTGACCTAAAGATATAATGTATATCTACAAATTATCATATTCCACTCTGTACTGTAAACATTGATTCATTCAACAGAGATGCTCTTCGTTTGCAAACAACTTTAATATATGAAATTTCTACTGCCTTATGTTTAAAATAAACAGTATCAAGAAAATGTCACTGCTACAGTGAAAAGAATCTAAATTTACTCTATACATCAACAAAACATTCATATGCAAATCAAAGGAAGTCCCATCCTTTCATTCAAAAGCCTAAGAGAAATCATATACATGTTTCTACTTTTTTCAAAAATAGATAAATTAATTATGTTAAAGTGCAAATTATCTGAAATGTATAACTACAAATATATATATATGCATGGCTTTGATAGTTATGCTGTATAGGCAGTCAGCTAATGT
Organism: Carcinoscorpius rotundicauda; assembly: GCA_011833715.1. Taxonomy (NCBI): domain Eukaryota; kingdom Metazoa; phylum Arthropoda; class Merostomata; order Xiphosura; family Limulidae; genus Carcinoscorpius; species Carcinoscorpius rotundicauda. Next base: position 114,510,617 of record CM022391.1, on the reverse strand, counting down.
AATTTACTTTATATACACAAGATACTTTTTGTTGCAGAAAAACCAAATATGTACTCACTCTTTCAGGATGTAATACTCGAGTTAAATTGGTAAATTTAAACATAGATTATCTTCCAACATCAAAAACACAAAACATTCCTAACTCACTCATCAGTTTTGAGTTTCTACATTAACCTAACAATATCTTCCACACTTTAAACTAGTTATCTTCAACACTTTGAGATTACTTACACTGAAAGAAAGTCTTCATTTCTTTGAAAATAATGGTTATGAATACTTGTGTCATTGAAAGGTACCTGGTCCACAAGTTTAATGTTTCTATTTGTATATACTTGGTTACAGAAAAGTGTAAGACATTTTCAAAGGAGAATCTGGACTTCCCAGTCAATGTCAGACAAGTTTTGAAGAAATTGAAATGTAAGTCTAAACTTCCCTACTAATGTCAGGCAAGTTTTGAATAAGTTCAAATGCAAGCTTACACTTACTTGTCAATGTGAAGCAAGTTTTAAATAAATTCAAATGCAAGTCCACACTTTCCTGTCAATGTTAAGCAAATTTTAAATAAATTCAAATTTTAGTCTGTATTCCCCTGTCAATGTCAGGCAATTTGGAAGAATTTCAAATGTATGTCCACACTATGTTATCAATGTTATCAGGGAAATTTTGAAGTTATTTTAAGTTTTTGCTGTCCTTCTCTTGCTGTTGTCATAAGAATTTTAATGTTTCTTATGCATAGGATAATTTTCTCATTTATTTTTCAATAAATGTCTTTAATTATATTATTTGATTAATATACAGTTTAATATTATATTATCAATATTATATATTAAGTTTATATTATTTGATTAATATACAGTTTAATTTCTTTATAATATTCTTTTTTTAACAGCCTGGATAATAATTTATCTTTTTCTTGTAGTCACAGTAGCTAACAAATCTCTGATTTGATGGATACTTTCCATATATGCATCATGTTTCAGTCTTGTTCTCAACCCAGCTGTTTTATATCTTTGTTTATTATTCTAACACAAGAATTATCTAAGCAAACCACATAGACCCCTATCCAATTTTTATACATATTGTCTAGGTTTATCTATGCACAAGGATATTTACAGATCCATATGATTGTTTGTTACACAGCCCCTTTTAACACAAGATAGAAAATTTCAGAAATACAAACAATATTAGAATTACTATTATCAGTTACTACTGAAGTCAGAGAATGACTAAATTTACATAACTCATTTAATCAGTTCTTCACACTATGTGTTATAACAGGTAAAAACGTGAAATCCCCTAAATATATGATGCAACGTAAATCTTACTAATAGCAAACATTATAAAATACAAATCAATAAATTGAAATTCAGAGTAATGCAAAAACATCACAAATTGTCACAATTTTCATGCTCCAGTGTTTTATCAGTGGCAACAGAAGAATGAACAGAGATAGGAAAGTTTCACAGAATAAAATATTTTACAAAGATTTAATAAATCACTTGCAAATATGACTGATACTACAATGAAGTTACAGCACCTTGCTTTTTCAGGTTTTCAAAAAAATACAAACATATTTTACTAGTTTCTTTAACCTCAACACTTTTAAATATATTGCATCTACCCCAAAGTGGCTCAGCAGAAAGTCTGTGAACTTATGACAAAAATAAGGTTACCAGTCCCATAATGAGAACAACACAGATAGCACATTATGAAGCTTTGTGCTTTCCAGTCCTGGTTTTGAGTTATTTAATTTTACGGCCAGTTTCTAATTTCAAATTGAACTAGATGAACTGTAATTTTTGAAAAGGAGCTATTTTAAAAAAAAGGTCTAATGCTTGATTGATTGATTGATTTAGTGTTTCATGGCACAAAGCGGCGAGGCTGTCTGCGCCAAACATCAGGTAAAAATGTAAAAATAAAGTAAATGTAGTAAAAGACAAAAAAGGAAATGAAGGTAAAACAAAAAAGTATAAAACCAATGTTGACACCAAGTCAACAACGTTAAGAGAGAAAGCAGAATATAAGAAGTTGAACGGTATTTACTCTAGCAAAATGGTAATGATCATAACCCACCAGGAAGGCTAACAGATAAGTTTGAGAACCACCGCCAGTCACCTGAAGTTCGCCTTTCCAGTCCTGGTTCCAGGTTATGTGTCATAGCAGCCAGTATCAAAATGTAAGAGAATAGAAGTTTCAAAAGACACATAGCAAAATTGCAATAATGAGTAGCCAAATGTACAGTAAAAAGATAAAAGTCAAGTAAATGGAGTAAAATTTGTAAAAGTAAATGAAGGTAAAAACAAAACTGCAATTAAAACAGAAAATGGCGTAAAAACCAAAGGTGACATCCAGTCTACAAAGTTGTAAAGTATTTACTCTACCAAAATGGTAATGATCATAACCCACCAGGAAGACGAACAGGTAAGTTCAAGAACCACCGTCAATCACCTGAAGTTGGCCTTTCCAGTCCTGGTTCCAGGTTATGTGTCATAGCAGCTATTTCAAAATGTAAAAGAACAGAAGTTTTAAAAGACACACAGCAAAATCTTAATAATGAGTAGCCAAATGTCCAGTAAAAAGATAAAAGTCAAGTAAATGGAGAAAAATTTGTAAAAGTAATTGAAGATAAAACAAAACGGCAATTAAAACAAATAATGGTGCAAAAACCAATGTTGACATTCAGTCAACAAAGTTGTAAAGGACTACCTGTAGCAGAATGGTAATGATCATAACCTGCCAGGAAGACAAACAGGTAAGTATAAAAACCACCGTCAATCACCTGAAGTTGGTCTTTCCACTCCTGGTTCCGGGTTATGAGTTAATATGGCCAGTACTAAAAGGTAAAGAAGTAAAAGTGTGAAATGATATGCAGCAAAATTGCAATAATAACTCGCTAAAACGACTAGCGAGTAGTTCAAACAGAAGCGTCAGTCACCTGAAGTTGGCCTTTCCAGTCCTGGTGTCAAGTTATTTAATGTTCTGGTCATTGTCCAATGTCAAATTGAATGAGAGAGATTAAAACTGTAAAAAAGAAACCACAATTAAAAAGGTGTAATGAATAAATATGCAACACTTAAATAAGATTAAAAAGATTAATGGTCATTAAAAAATTAAAAACATTATCAAGATGGAGAGAGTCACCATCACTAATAACACTGTCCAATGTTACAGATTCACCCTAGAAAAAATATGTTTAAAATATTGCTGTCGTTGAGAATTGTAACGATGCCAAGAAAGTAAAACATGGTTCACAGTGATTTGAGTGTTTTACAAACTACACATCGGTGCATCAGTTCCAGATAAAAGAAAACAATGAGTTTAAAAACTGTGACCAATGCGTAGCCTAGTGAGAACAACTTCCTCCTTCCAATATAGGGTTTGATTTCAAAAAGTTTGTTGTCACATTGCTCACTCCAAGTGGACTGCCAGCTGGCATGGAACCAAGCCTTGAAGACAAGACCATAGTCCATGTACGGAATAGGCACAGGGGTGATGGTGCTGGAGCAGACAGATTTAGCTGCCATGTCTGCAAGCTCGTTCCCGCAAATACCAAAATGGCCTGGTATCCAGAAAAACTGGATTGAAGTAGCTGTTAATGAGAAATGAGCCAGTCGGGTTTGAATATCAGCAAAAATAGGATGTGAGCCAAAGTGTAGCGATTCCAAGGCAAGTATAGAACTAAGCAAATCAGTATAAATAGTGCAGTTGGAGTACTGCTCAGCTGCAACATGATCCAGGGCAAGAGATATGGCATACAGTTCAGCAGTGAACATAGAAGCTGTAGAGGGGATTCTGCACGCAACTACTGAGCCACAGAAAACCAGAGCAGAACCCACTGAATTTCCTGATTTGGAACCATCTGTATAAATGGGAACTGAATGATTGTTTGAAAGATATTCATTGAATAAAAGATGGTACTTCCAATCTGGAGTATCTGCCTTTTTTAGGTGACTGAAAGAAAAGTCGCATTTGGGGGCTGTAATAAGCCATGGTGGGATGGGCAGACCTGTGAAATCTGCAATGTTATCCAAGGACAGACCCAATTCATCCAATTGCGCCCAGATACGAAGGCCAAACGGAGCAATGACAGATCGTCTGTTCTGAAAAAGTACTGCCCACCAAGGAAAGAAAACACATTCCCAGGTGGGATGTTTTGGTAAGGAATGAAGTTTCGTGGTATATTGTAAAGATAGTTGCAAACAGTGAAGGTGTAGAGAAGGTTCATGAGATTCAATGTATATGCTTTGAACTGGAGAGGTACGGAAAGCCCCAGTGTAGAGTCAAAGTCCTTGGTGATGAATGGAGACCAACATCTTTAAGGCCGAGGGTCTGGCAGAGCCATAGACCATTGATCCATAGTCGAGTTTCGATCGAATAAGAGCACGATATACCTTTAACACTGAACAGCGATCTGCCTCCCAACTGTTAGAAGAGAGGACACGGAAGATGTTCAGTGCTCTTGTGCATTTGACCCGAAGCTGCTTTAAGTGTGGTATAAAGGTCAGTTTACGATCAAAGATAAGCCCCAAGAACTTGGTCTCCGGGACCACTGGCAGCAAAACTTCACCGACATGAAGTTCAGGATCAGGGTGAATACCTCGTCGATGGCAAAAGTGCATGCATACAGTTTTGAAGAGAGAGAAATTAAAGCCATTCACCAGAGTCCACTTCCGTACATGATTGAGGGCAGTTTGTAGTTGCCGCTCAATATATCTCATGTTTGACGACTGACATGAGATGTGAAAGTCGTCAACATACAGCCCATTCGCAACAGTGAGAGGGAGTTGTTCAGTGATGGCATTTATCTTTATACTGAAGAGTGTGACACTCAATACACAGCCTTGAGGGACTCCAAGTTCCTGTACAAAAGAACGGGAAAGTGTCGAACCCACACGAACTTGGAATCTCCTGTCCATTAAAAATTTTTTAATAAACATGGGTAGATGGCCACGTAACCCATATATATGGAGGTCTCGCTAAACGCCATACCTCCATGTTGTGTCGTAAGCCTTCTCTATGTCAAAGAATATTGATATAAGATGTTGGCAGTTGAGAAAGGCTTCTCTGATAGATGTTTCAAGACAAATTAGGTAGTCTGTGGTGGAGTGCTGTCGATGGAACCCACACTGGGTGGGCAAGAGGGGGTTGTTTGATTCAAGGAACCAAACAAGACAAGCATTAGCCATCTTTCTAAGGTCTTACAGAGACAGCTCGTCAAAGCAATTGGACGGTAGTTTGAAGGAATCTTGGGATCTTTCGCTGGCTCAGAGAAAGGTAAAATAATAGCCTGGCACCAGGAAAAACATTCTCCTGCCAGATCCGGTTGAAGACAATCCGAAGGACATCAAGAGAAATAGGAGATAGATGGTGCAGCATGTCATAATGAATATCATCAAATCCAACAGACGTACTGGCAGACTGATGAAGGGCCATTTTCAGTTCCACCAGGGTAAAGGGACAATTATAGTCAAAGAAACAGTCAGTTCAAAAGGAAAGAGGTGACTGCTCTGCCCGAGACTTGATAGCCAGGAAGGTGGAGGAACAAGCAGAAGTGCCAGATACCTGGAAAAAGCTTTCACCTAGAGTATCAGCGATGCTCCGGATATCAGTCACCTCCTTACCATCAGAGAGTAAGATCAAGAGGGGGACAGAATTGTAGTGCCATTAACCTTTCAAATCCTCTCCCACATGATCTTGGAACTGGTAGTAGAAGATATGCTGGTTGTGAACTTAATCCAAGATTCCTTCTGACTTTGACGACTTACCCACCTAGCATGTGCACGGGCCCGTTGGAAAGCAACACGGTTTGAAAGTGTGGGATATCTACGAAAAGTATCCCAGGCCCGTTTTTGAGCCTTCCGTGCTAAGTGGCAAGTAGGATTCCACTACGAACGAGGATATTGTGGAAAACATGTCGCTGCTACACAGTCGTCTATTGATGGCTGATTTACGATGGCAGGATAAAGTTCTGCGAGAGCAGTGAAAGTGGACCAGTCTGCCTGATTTAGCTTCCACCGGGTAGGGTGGCATCGACCACAGCCAGTCTCTCTCAAAATCATCGGAAAATGATCACTGCCTACTGGATTACTGTCAACCCTCCATGAAAAATGGGAGAATAATGAAGGGGGTAAAGGGGAACAAACTGAGAGATCAATGGCGGTGAATGACTGACTTGGTGCATGAAAGTAAGTGGAAGAACCATTATTGAAAAGAGAAAGGTTGTGATCAGAGAGCATACGCTCTACAGATCGACCCCGCTCATCAATAACAGCACATCCCCTGAGGGGATGATGTCCATTTAAGTCCTTCTGGAGTAGAAAGGGAGACGGCAACTGTTCAATGAGAGCATCAAGGTCTGATTGATCATATGTCTCTCTTGGGGACAGGTAGAGAGAACAAATAATGATGGTATAACCCAAGGAAACACGGATGGCTACGGCCTCCAAGGGTGTGTTGAGTGACAAAGACAGGGTGGGAACATGCTGATCAACCAACAGTGCCACCCTTCCATGTATTCAACCATCACACAATCTGTCATTTCTGTGTAGAGAAAAACTGCCGAATGGAGACTGTATCAGCAGATTTGAGAAATGTTTCTTGTTAAGAAAGACAAACAGGATGGCAGGAAGCAATCAGCATTTTGATATCATCCAGATTAGAATGTAAACCCCGACAGTTCCATTGTATCAAGTTGGCCATTTTTAAGAATGGGAAGGAGAAGTGGCTGGAGAACCCTTCGGTTTATGACATCTTTTTTCTTTACTGTCTTTAGTCAGAAGAGGTCTATCAACCTCCATGGATCCTGCCCTGGGTCGAGTGGGCAGTTTTGTGTTATTGGAAGGGGAATCCAGTGATTGAGGACGTGAATGAATAATTGTTTTGTCTCTTTGGGTGGGAGAAAAAGATGTATCAGAAGAAATGCCTGTATTTGAAACTGAAGGACGTGGATCTTGAGGTTTGTTGGAAGGTATGTGAGGAACAGAGATGGATGTGGAAGTCGATTCATCAATATTTTTAACCACGGAGGTCAAAAGGCTTTTCATTTGTTTTGAAAATGGTTCTCTTGGAGGCACAGAGAGATTTGTCTGCACTCCCACTGTAGTTGTGGAATGAAGTGCAGCAGTATATGTCCAAGATGGAGTGGTGGACAGAAATTTCCGAGACTCAGGAGAATTAATGTTATGTATCATTTTCAAATGCTGCACCTCTTTTTCCTCCAACCATTTTGGGCAAAAATGAAAGTAAGAGGGGTGAGAACCATTGCAGTTGACACAATTTGGATTCATGTCACAGTCATAGGCATCGTGGTTCTTGCCTCCATAACGAGCACATGTCAGGGAACCACGACAAGATGTCTTTGAGTGGCCGAATCTCTGACACTGGAAACATAGAAGAAGATTTGGAATCTATGGCTGAACCCTGCAAATGAGATATCCTGCCTTGATGGTGGCAGGTGCACGTGGTGAAGTAAATGTTAAAACGAGGGTATTTGTTGGCAGTGTAACTCCATCTTTGCGAGTGGAGATGCGCCTCACTGCAGAAACTCCTTGAGTGGAGAGACCAGCAAGAATCTCTGACTTGGGAACGTTCTTTAAATCCCTTTCAACAATAACTCCTCGTGAAGAATTCAAAGTAGCATGGGATCTAACCTCAATAGGTATATCCCCAATTGCCTTTGAATTCAAAAGGAGTTCACTGTGTTGGGATGTGGATGTTTCAACCAATATGTCACCAGATCGAAGCTTCTTTACTGATTTTGGAGAGCCAGCAAGTCCCTCTAGTCCCTTCTGAATAAAGCAAGGGTAATTTGCACTAAAGGTTTTTCTGAAAGAGAATGTAATATTAGAAAATGTGGTACGTGTGTTACTGATGTTGAAGATTGCTGTTCAGAGTTTTCAAGACGTGGTCGCTTACTCATTGACTGTTTTTTCACAGTTTTATTTAAATTTTTTGGAGGATCCATAGGAAAAAGGAAAAATTTCGGTACCCACTGACCCCACACACCATGGAGCCCTACAAGGGGATGCACTACAAAGTCATGCAAGGACAATGCAGCAACGCCATGGTTTCGTGAGCACTATACCCAAACACCAGCAACAGGCACAATGTCCACAACACCCATTGAGAACTTCCAACACTGGTACTTGGTTGACTCTAGCCCCAGTGGACCAGCCGACTGACCCAAGGGGGACCAGCCAAATGCCGCCCATCTACAGGAATTCAAGGCCAAATTGGTGTGTTAGGGTTGGACCCCTCAACCACCAGGAACCTCTCCTCCCCTTCACAGGTCACCACGTACGGCAAACACGTGGGTGGATGTTTAGATCCCAGAGAAGGTAACCAGACAGAACAGAACCTTCACTGGGAGGTCCCCTCACCAAGTACAGGAATTCACACCAAGGGGAGGTCTAATGCATAAATTAAAAAACTTAAATGGCATTAAAAAGATTAATGGCCTTTAATAAACTGAAAACAATTGTAAGGTGGACTGTGTTGCTGTCACTAATAACACTATCTAATGTTATGGACAAACCTTGGGACAGAACATGTTTAAAATGGTGCCGTTGTAAATCGTAATGATGAAAAGAAAGTAAAATGTGGCTTATTGTGATCTGAGTGTTACACAGACAATACATTGGTGCATCAATCCATGATAAAAGAAAACAATGAGTTTAAAAACTATGACCAATGCGTGGTCTTGTCCAATGTAGGGTTTTATTTGGAAAAGCTTGTTTTCGTGTTGAACACTCCAAGTTGACTGCCAGCTGGCATGAAGTTGAGCCTTGGATACAGGACCATAGTCCATGTATAGGAGAGGAATGGATGTGATAATGCCAGGGCAGATAGACTTAGATGCAGTGTCAGCGAGTTCTTTCCTGCAAATACCAATGTGACCAAGTTTCCGGAAAAACTGGATAGAAGTAGATGTTAAAGAGAAATGGGCCAGTCAGTTTTCAATATCAGCAAGAGCAGGGTGTGAACCAACGTGAAGTGATTGCAGGGCCAGCAAAGAACTAAGCAAGTCAGTATAAATAGTACAGTTTGAGTACTGCTTAGCTTTCTGTGTGATTTTGGGCAAGAGAAATGGCATACAGTTCAGCAGTGAACACAGAAGCTATAGAGGGGATTCTGCATGCAACCACCAAATCACAATAAACCATGGTAAAGCCCACACAGTCATCTGATTTCGAATCAGATGTATGAATAGGAATGGAAGGATGGTTTGAAAGATGTTCAGCAAATAGCAGACAGTATTTCTTATCAGGAATGTCTATGTTTCTCAGAGACTTAAAATATAAGTCACAACTGAGGACTGTAAGAAGCCATGGTGGGATGGGCTGACCAGTGAATACAGCAATGTTATCTAAGGACAGACCCAATTCATCTAACTGCACCGTGATAATTCTTCATTCTTATTCTTCTGAGACAATATCTCAGGTATTATGGGCAATTTTATAAATGACAGAAATGTTTTATAGCATACTTAAGTATTTTATTCTGCCAGAAATAATTAAGATATCTCAGGTTCATATCAGAATTATGCTGAAAATAATTAAAGAGGTTTTAACTTTCTAACCTTTTGCTAAAGAATAGCACACCTTTCAAGATTGGACCCATCAAAACTATGGACAAGTAAATACCAAAATGTTTGCTCTTCAAACCAATGTTAACTAATTAAATGGTTTAAATACACACAACAAAGTTTCACAATACAATGATGTTACTTTTTTTTTTCTTAATTTACAAATATAATAAGTAAAATAATTGTACTGATCTTATATTTGAAAAGTAAAAAAGAATGTTATGATAATGGAAACAATTATAAATAAACATACAATATTGTTGTTTAGTTCTGGAGATGTTGAGAGGTCAGTCAACTTTGGAGGAAGACTTCCAGGTTGAAAATACTCAAATTCTACAAGAATACCATTCTAGAAATAAAACAAAAACAATAATTTAATTGCTATATCAGTGTGACAGTTAACTTTCTTTGTATCTCATATTTAAAAAATAATATATACAGCTTGTATACATTCTGAGAAAAATAATAATTCAGATCTACTGTAACAAATACAAATTTGTTACATATAGTGTACAGTGTACAGTTGAGTTACATAGGCAAACAGATATCATAGTGTACTATGATAAAACAATAGTTAAAATTGTGTGTTTACATTTAGTCCTTTGCATTCATTGTACAATGACAAAATTACAAGCCCATAGCTAATATATGTACAAAATATGTAGCCAATGGCAAAGTTTATATATGAAAAACTGTAATACATATGGAAAACTAAATATATTTTAAGAGTTGAATTGTTGCCAAAAAAAATAAGTTGAAGTAATGCAACCCATAAATTACAAAGGTCTACCAACACTAAAAAAAAAAACTATGATTTTCTGGGAGTGACTTGTTTATTCATTCCAGAATTTATCGAACAAATATAAATAAATTTTATTACCAGAGTTCTCAATGACACTGTTAGGAGCAATTTAAAATATTTCATAAATACAACACAAACAGTTTAAGTATATAATATACACATCACCAAGTTAGCTACAGAAAATATATTATAGAATATTTATCTTTAGAGCAATAAATGCATATCTAATTTTGAACATAAATTGTTGCATTTTTTTCAAACAGATCTCTTGCATCTATTCATCTGTCATTCTTTTGAAAATTATGGGACTGTACCCAGCAATTACCAAATCATGTCCACATGCCCAATACTCAAATCTTCTAGAACCTTCATACAATTTTACACCTCCCAATAATATCTAAATGTACTTACTACACTCTATCAAGATGTTACATGTTGAATCATTGTTGAATTTACTCATCAACTTACACAATAATCATCCTTCTATCTGAATAGTTTACAACGTGTTCATTTTACCTTTTCTCATAAATTATCTATCCCAGTCAACATTAACAGGTAAGAAAATAGTCATTTCCCTATTTTAAAATACCTGTTATGTGTTGAAGAAGTAGTGGATTTTCCTATCACCTTACACAGTAGTAATAATGTTATCTGAATAGCAGACAACTCATGGTTATTTTACCTCTCTTCAAAAATTATTTACCCCAGTTTACATTAAGTAGCAAGGTAACAGTCATTTCCCTATTTTATGCAACCAGCTTCACTAACTGCATCTAAAATGGTAAAAAACAAAAAATATTACTTCCACTTCCTCCAAACTCCTTCTTAGCACAATATATTAAGAAAAGTAAGTTGTACTTTAATTTTGGAAAATGGAGAACTTCAGTTGGGAAACAAGTCCAGTGACTGTTTTTTTTTTTTTGTACCATACCAAACTAACACATTAAAGCATATATCATGAGTGCCAAGGTTCTACAACTCAATACACATGTAATCTTACTCATTAAAACTTGAAATAGGTGCAGAATAAGGTCTCTTACATTTCGAGTACATGCAAATTGATGGTGTGATGTGGTTTCAACAAGTGCAATTACATCTCCTATGATGAACCCCTAGACCTATGACACATATTACAGTTACTGTCTCTAATTAAAACTGGTGTTGAAAAAATAATTGAATACAAAGAAGCTTGAACTTCAAATTCTTTACACATTTCTGCCTAAATCAGTACATGTATTATGTATTAATACTGTGTAAAAAGAATACGTGGCTAAGGTACCTTATAAAGATTTTAATTTGACACAAATCATACTCTCTTTTCCTACAGTTATACACTAAGATAAGCCTAAGACAATGACCAAAGTATTACTATAAATTGTCGTTGATACAAAGTCTAATCATCGGACAATGAGTCGAGTTTATTATCATACTCCCTCTACTAAAACAATGCTAAAAAAGACAACTACTATCCTGATCTAATGCTCATAAATCATTAGACTTGGAGATAAATTAACAATACGTTTTAATACCAACTATAAATCAGAACTATCACGAACAAATCTGCTTCTCTGTAATGACGTCAAAACAGTGCTATTTCCATGCGACGGCCCAAAGTAAAGTAAGACCTTAATATAGTTGCTGAAAGTGGGTACAGCTAAATACAAGTCTGCGAGTGATTGGGAGGGATATAATCAAAAGTTGAAATAACAATATACTTTATCTGTAGCGCTGGCTAAACGGTCCTTAAATAGTATGTTGAAAAAAACACTTTACAATTTCATGGTTACGTTTAGTGTGCTACATATCTTCACACTGTAAACACTTACAGAGTTAAAGCTGGTCCCATTATCAGAAATGGAATAAACCCATTGTATTGAGTATTACGCTTCACAGGGCGTGGACCTTACCTCGGCTGATGCTCTTCTAGCCTGATCATTCAAAGCACATAACCAATTTTCGACGAGTAAATTCGTATTACACTGAGTGCACACCCAATTTAAAGAACTATTGATCCAGTCCACACTGCTTGGATCTGATCCCCGAGTTTCAGCACTAAAAATTTGAGGAAGGCAACAGTTGACTCGATTTGAGTCACCATCATAACGCTTTATCCCCTCAAGCTTGGCCACCATCGCTTTCGTTTCTTCCAAGTATTTAGGCGATGGACCATTTATTTCTGAAACACGTTCTAAAGCACCGGCAGTGATTTGTTTGTCGTTTTTAATGAGCTCATCGTTTTCATTACTTTCAGTTTGCTCTAGACTGACCTTTTTACTATTGTATAACGTTAGAAGTTTTCCTAAGATGAATATGATGATGGCGAACAGAAACCACCCGAAAAAGTTTATATTTACGATGTTCAACATTTCTTTCCTCTCATCTGCGTACACAACGTTGTCAAAGTTTTCCACCAGTTGTACCAAACTTTCGTTCAGCCGGTATATAATTAGCTTTACCGTAGTGTCAACCATTTTCAGCGAATTGGCCAATTTCTCATGCGCGCGCACAAAACTCCGATACCACTGCTATCGAATTTCCACTTGCACTGCTCGCTCGTTATACTTGGATCAGTCTGTGAGCTCGTAATCACTGATTTCAGGTTTTATCAGCGCCACATCGTGACTGTATAAATAAATACAACTGGATAAAAGCACAAGAGAGCCCTGATAACACTATCATTTTCATCCTACGTCATTTCTAAGTTCATGATAAAGCTTATAGCTTTATGGCCTACTCATAGCAATATATATTAGCACTGTTCTTAGCAAGCCTGTCTACTTTTATTTTTACTAAGTCAGTCATAAGTATATGGCATCCACATTTGTTCCTAGTGCTAGACAAATTTCCCTTCAATTGACAATGTCAATGTGATTAGATCTGATAGTAGAGAAGTCCTGTCTATCATGCCTCTTTGAGAATTGGAAAAGTTCTTGCTATTAACTATTTTCTTACAGATTAACCACGTTATGATTAAACCTTTACATAGAGAATGGTAAAGTAATCACCTAAAATAAAACATTCTCTGAATTTTTTGCAAAAAAAAGTTTTATTAATTGCATCAAAGTAATCTTAACAAAACGTCCATTGAGTTGATTCAAGCATTTCAGGTATTCTTTTATTTTTCAAAGAAACAGCACACTTATAAAATGGTTCCGCGTCCCAGTAGTTTCAATTTAAGTGTGTGTATGTTTTCTTATAGCAAAGTCACATCAGGCTATCTGCTGAGACATCGGAGGGTAATTGCACCCATAATTTTAGAATTGTAAATTCGAAGACTTATCGATGTACCAGTTTTTTCTTGGAAAATTTAACAAAATCATCATGACCTATACCAGTATCTCATTTGATGACCAAAACTTTTTCATATGCAACATTATTAAATATTTGATGTTTCTTACTAAGTTATGTGAACTGAAAAGTTAATTATTGTTGATAAACATATTTTGTTTTTTGTTTATCTTACCCTCTCAATTTAATCTTACTATCTCTATATATAAAAACTCACTTTGCTTCTCAGATCCTTAAATACCATAACGTGTGATATTTCTCAAACGCCTGTTATAAACACCCTTTTAAAGAAGGCGTCTTATGCTTTGATCCAAATGGGTTTATTAACTGTCAGCAAAATGTTTTATCAGCAAAGACCGACAACAAAATTTATCTGTTTACAGTTTACTGTATATACTGCTTCCATATTAGGGGAATTACCAATTGAACATTATCAGTGTTATTGTGATTTCTTAATGAAGTTGATATACTTCTGATTTAGCATATATAGCACTTATAATTCAGTGTAATTAGAAAAACAAATGACACGCTTAGAAAATGGTGCCGCGTTCCAGTTGTCAATTTGTCCGAATATGTATTATTCAATTCTTTTATGAACAATAATTTTAGGCTTAGAGCTCACCATTTTATACGGACAGGTTGATATTACATTATAAATAGTGTTGAAATAGGGTAGATGTACCCAGTGACAGTTATTAAAGATTTTTATGTGTTGAAATAATACCATAACAATTTTAGTGTTATAGTCACCGAGACCCAATGCTGAGGAAATACATACCCAATAGTTCAAATTAATTCCTAGTAATACAGTTAATACAACTACTGCGACCAGTGGTTTCCTTGATGTCATCACCTGTAACTTATAAAATATTCAGGAATTAACCGAAATTTGTCTGCGCTTGTGTCAAACTTGAAAAATTGATTAAGGTCTACAGTTTAACAGACAGACAAAGACAATAAATTGAACGTACGAAAGATGAGCAGAAGTTTAAAACCGATCAAGATCAGAAGTCGTTACTGTGAAAATCAGCATATGTTTGACACTAAAGAACATAAAAATTTTGGACGTTTTAGCACATAATTAGGTTGTTTTCTGTTCAAATGTATTTACGATAACATTCAACCTTATTCTTCGAGTTTCGATTGTTTGTTTGTTTTTGAATTTTGCGCAATGCCGCTCGGAGGCTATCTGTGCTCGCCGTCCCTAATTTAGCAGTGTAAGACTAGATGGAAGGCAGCTAGTCATCACCACCCACCGCCAACTCTTGGGCTACTCTTTTATTAACGAATAGTGGGATTGACCGTCACATTATAACGCCCCCACGGCTGAAAGGGCGAGCATCTTTGGTGCGACCAGGATGCGTACCCGCGACCCTCAGATTATGAGTCGCACGCCTTAACCCACCAGGGCATGCCGGGATCGAGTTTCGATTACGTTCCTTTATAAAGGCTGCAGTCAACATAGGGGTAAAGGTACATATGTCATGACCCAAACTCAAGATACAATATTTTGTTTCGTGTCAAGTCTAAAGTTTTAAGCATATTTTAATGCGTAAATTTGAATCTGTTGCTGTTTTCGTTGTTTTGAATTAAGTACAAAGCTACACAATGGTTCATCTGTGCTCAGTGGCGTAGCAAAGGGAGGGTGGGGGGCGGTCCGTGCCAGGGGCGGAATTTTGAAGGGGTAAAAATAGAAAAAAATTAAAATAATAAAAAGCTAACAAAAAATCTGAAATTTTATACCAAAATGAGTTTTTAAGGTCGTAATATGTTTTTATGTTTTATATGTGTAATACTGTTTTTAAACGGATTTTTCAACTGAAGCACCAGTTTTATGTCCAATAAAAATAAATAATTTAAGTTGAATACTCCTGTTTTATATCAAAGAATAATTTCTTGAAAAGTTTCGTGGAATAATAAATAATTGTTCTATACCAAGCCCAGATTTTATATTTTATTCATGAGCAGTCTTAAAGCATTCATCATTTTTGTATTTTTATTTTTTCAGAATATTTGCGTGAATTTTCAAAGAAGGTACCGTAATGAAGAGAATGAAGGAGAGCGGCGCGGCATTCCGTAAAAGGCGAAAAGCAAAAGAAGAGGAGGCAAAAAAGAGTAAAGTCGCGCTATTGAAATTCATCAAAAGGATTTCTATGGCCGAAGTGGCGGAAAAGAAAGGCGAAAATCATGCCGAGACCGAAGATAAACTTGATATTGGTAACTTTGATAATCGTACTGCGGAAGACGATATTGACAGCGTTGATGCAGCGAAAACTGTCAATGATGATGATGCGCGTGAAGTTGAAGAATTGGAAAGGAAATCATTAGTTGGCGCGAAAACAGACACAGCAACTGATTTTACAGATGTTGGTCTGTGACCTGTTGAGATTGACAATGAAATTCGCGCTTTGCTTGTCCGACAGGGATCTGCTGCTGTGCAGCACCTCGATCATGATTTCAAGGAAGTAGCGCGACCAGGAACGAAAAAAAAAGGCGACGTTAGAAAGCTAACAAAAAACTGGTTCTTTAGGGATTTGCGGAACGGAGAGAAAAGTTTGTGAACATGGATGGTGTATTCTCCTTTTAGAGAGGCCCTGTTTTGCTTCTGTTGCAGACTGTTTTCAACTGGACTGTCGAGTTTTTCTGGTGATGCGGGTTTCATGAATTGATTGAAATTAAATCCAAAAGTATATGAACACGAAGCTAGCACATCGCATGCTCAGGCGTTCCTCAACTGGAAGGAGCTAGAAATCCGGCTTGCTGAAGGAAAGGTAATTGACAAAGTAAAGCAAGAACTTATTGAGAAGGAAACTAAGAAGTTGCAAGAAATCCTAGCTAGATTACTAGACATCGTCAGGTTTCTCGCCAAGCAGAACCTGGCACTACGAGGTCACCGGGAAGACATCCATGATGATGAAAGAGGCCAGGAAAATAAAGGGAATTTTTTAGAATTGGTACATTTGTTGGCCAAGTATGACCCTATGCTCCGTAAACATTTGGTGAAAGTTAAGCTGGGAAAGAAAATCGCCACTTCTTATCTGTCACCAGAAATTTAAAATGAATTTGTGAGCATTTTGGCAAAGCAGGTGAGAAAGAAAGTCATCGATCAGATAAAGGAAAGCAAGTATTTTTGCATAATTTTTGATAGCACTCCTGATATATCCCATAAGGATCAGATGAGCGAGGTGTTGCGCTACGTAAAAATGGACGAAAATGAAGTGAAAGTGGAGGACTCGTTTCTCCGGTTCATCGAGACAAAGGGTAAAAGTGCGGAGGAAATTTCTAGAGTGATTTTAAAAGAACTGGAGAACGATGGGATTCAGATTGGTGACTGCCGTGGCCAGGCATTTGACAATGCTGCTGTTATGGCAGGCCACCGATCGGGTATGCAGAAGCGCATCTCCGAAATTAACCCAAAAGCTTTATTTGTGCCATGCACAAACCATTCACTAAATCTGGCTCATGTATATGCAGCTTCTGTGGCGGTTCACTCTGTTACATTTTTTGGCACACTGGACTGGTTATTCTCGTTCTTTTCTGCATCTACACATCGCTGGGACGTCTTGATTCAGGTGACCGGTCTAAGTATCAAGCGGGCTGTGGAAACTAGATGAAGTAGTCGAGCAGACGCAGTAAATGTTGTAATGAAGAAATTATCGGAAGTTGTCATCGCCCTGGAATAGCTCTCAGGAGGAGAAAATGCAGTCACAAGATCAGATGCATCTTTAATTCTCGGCTCGGTACAGTCGTTTCCGTTTCTTTTATTTCTGAGCCTTTGGAAAACTGTTCTCCCTGAAATTAATGATGCCCAGAAGTATCTTCAAACAAAAGGGCTGGATCTGCAACAAAGTTCTGTCAAGCTCACAGCGTTGAGAGATTGGCTTCTTCAGAATAGAGAAAAGATGGTGGACACTGCAATAGACGAGTAAATAAAACTCTGCTCTGAAATGGGGATAAGCATGGAGCGTCGAGTCAACAAAAGAAACGAATGGATGGTGAAGGATTGACTGACGCAGTGCTGGGGTTTATTACTGAGTTGAGACGGGAAATGCTGTCTGTCATAGACAGGTTGACTGAAGAAATATCTTGCAGATTTCAACAAGTTCGTAATCTTGCAAGTAAATACGTTTTTCTTGTACCGTCAAATCTGCTTGATGATAATTATGATTGTCAGCTTGGCGAAGTTGATGAAGATATAGAAAAAGAGGAATTCTTTGCCGAAAGGAAGAGATTGAAGTATTTTGTGGAAGCTTCAGAAAACGACAAAATCAATGGACCCTTTGAACTTTTGAGCTTCATACAGAGATACCACCTTAGGGTTTCCTTTCCTAATATTGTGATCTTGCTACGCATCTTTCTTACCCGAGCTATTAGCGTTGCCAGCTGTGAGCGCTCTTTCTCGAAACTGAAGCTCATAAAGAACTACCTTCTATCAGCAATAAGCCAGACAAGGCTTACAGATTTGGCAGTTCTCTCCATAGAGAGGGAACTTGCCGATGGACTAAATTTTGATAGTGTTAATAATAACTTTGCCGAAAAAAAAGCGCGAAAAGTTTGTTTGTAAATTTTCAACCTACTTGATGCCTTGCAGCAGTTCTCTTACAAAAAATATGTTTTTAGTAATATTTGCAAATTAAAAATAAATTATTTTAAATTTTTAAAAACTAGTTTTTTAAAGGGGTTGAAAGTTTATTATATTTGTTTGCGTAGCCAATTAATTTAATTTAACATTTTTTTTATAATTTGAATTATACGTTTTTGTTTTGAAAGATCTTTGGTTTCCTTTGTTTGTGTATCCAGTTTGCATAGCCAGTTAATTTAATTTAACAGTTTTTTTATGATTTGAATTATATGTTTTTGTTTTGAAAAATCTTTGGTTTTCTTTGATGATAACTGTATATGTATACGAGTACTGTAATAAGATGAAAGTCTGGGACTAATAACAGCAGTCTCAAATTAGATCCTTGATTGTAATTCCATGAAAATAAATATTTTGAGGACTTTCTGGACTTTTGAAGGTTAACGGATTATCAACGGCCAGCGTAGGGGGGCAAATCTTACGACCGCCCCGGGCGGCAAAAATAGTTGCTTTGCCACTGTTTGTGCTCTGCCAACCACGGGTATTGAAACTCGGATTTTAGCGTTGTAAGTCCGCAGGCATACCGCTGAGCAACTGGGGGCTAAATTTAAATCTTCATATCTTCTTGGAACTGACGGACGGAGAGAAAAAAGAGCAAACAATGAAAATTTAGCAAGAAATAGATTTATCGTAGTCAAAAGATCGGGAATGTAACATTTCTTAGCTACGTGTTTTTCTTCTAGAGTGTTTTTTAAACTATAAATTAGCTCAGAAGTTATAAAGTCGTCTACTTTATAATCCTTCTGTCATAAAAGTCTACACAAAATAAGTATTTGAGATTAAATTACGATAAAAACTACAAACTGTGTTAGAGTTTTTGTTTTTGGATTTTTTCTTTATACTATACTCTTAGTGGCTTAGCTATAAGTTTGAAGGCTTATAACACTGAAGGAAGGAAGAGGTTCGATACCCATATTGGGCTACTCGGCATGGCTAGGTGATTAAGGCACTCGACTCGTAATCCGAGGGTCGCGGGTTCGAATCCATGTCACACCAAACATGCTCGCCATTTCAGCCGTGGAGGCGTTATAATGTGACGGACAATCTCACTATTTGTTGGTTAAATAGTAGCCCTAGAGTTGGAGGTGGGTGATGATGACTAGCTGTCTTCCCTCCATCTATTCTTGCAGTGCTAAATCAGGGACGGCTAGTGCCAATAACCTTCTTGTAGCTTTGCGCGAAATTCAAAACAAACCAAACTAACACTTATCAGGAACACAACAGATTATAATCCATTGTGTACATTTGTATGTAGTGAAAAGCAAACAAATACAATAAATTCCTTATTAAATGCATCTTTTTCAGCCAAGCAATACAAAGTTTCAACTACGATTTTAACAATTTTGAAAGTTGTATTGAAATTTAGTCCTACCTTATAGTTCATTAACTATACTATAATCAAAGTAGGAGACAAATATTTATAAATATATTACATAATGAGACTTATCATTGCTCATGATGTATTGATATAGGATATAAATTAGCACGTTATAATTAAGTTATAGAATAGATGTATATAAATCACAAAAACAGCCTGATAATTGTTCATAACGTACTAATGAAATGTAAGAAAACAAACAAAAAACATGCTACAGTTCAGGCCAAAAGAAACATCAATATTTTCATATTTTATAAAAGCAAACTCTAAAATTACACTGTGAGAATATGATCACGATCTCTGACTTTAATATATATTTATATACAGTTTTAAATTATACATTCATACGTGATTTTAAATAGAATTATTTAACCTATCTCTATACATACATACATACATACATATATATATATATACATATACATATTCTACTTTATACTGATTACCTTCCTGTTATTTTAACATTAATAAAAACGTATAGTGTGGTCTCTACTTCTGACAAACAACCCAATGTTTCCATTTGATCTTTCTTCTTAAAATCTTATGAATTATATAAATACATGAAAAATATTGTAGCAAAATAAAACACTTGTCAGTTTCTTTGTGGCCTGGAATTAAACGTTAAATAAGTTAATCTGAAAAAATAAAGTTCTTAAATTCTCCTGAACTAGTGAATGTCTGTTTCGGTTATTGTTTTGTGAAGGTACTGAATATATGTAAATAAACATACGTAGAAAATTAATATTCAAACAGTCAGGCAAAATGCCTTACCCACAAGCTTTTCTTTCCCTTATTTATTCATTTTTTATTCTTTTACTTTGAAGAGCAGTCACCTTCCCACAACTGTTTGCAGGTAGTGAAGGGTGATGTAGATACTGGACGTTGTGGGCTTAAGCACCCAAATCTCGCTCTCCTGAAATGTACTTCTTGTGATTATTTAATTTTTATGAATTTCTTCATGTGAGACTGGTGAATGAAAGTTAAGCTTCCTCCAAAACCTAGGGTGCATCTTATGACCCACAATATTGCCTGTACCCTGGGGGTCATTTTAATTTATGCAGTAACCTTAATTTTTTTTGTTTAGCGTCGTTTTCGTTCATTTATTTGTATATACATACATAGGATATACATACATATTGATATACTCGTTTATCAATATTTAAAACTAATTCTTATAATTTGTTCAGTTTTGCCAATTTTTATAAACTACACACTTCTAGTCTTAAATCATTTCACACATTATCATAAAACGTTTCTGTTAGTACAAAATCTAAATAAGTGTTCTTTGGATTATATTACATCCTTGATGAACGAATCTTAAAAACACGAATTTCAGTATATAATAGAAAAATAATTGATGAACTATAATAGTTCATGTTATATAGTACTCATTATTTACAGCGAAAGCAGTATAATATAATACTTCAAAGGATTCGAATCTAAATTAATAACCAACAGCACTCAAGCTGAGATAATTCCAGATGGCGTCGTCGAGTCAACAAAAAGCCGTGTTCGCACTACGTGATATTACTGGGAGCTGCTATTTGTCGAGTATGCGTGAAGAATTTAGTTATATGACTGTTCTCTTTGTGCATGTATATTTCATACATGCAATTCCTTTTAGGAATTGGAGAGAAAGTTAAGGTTTATCCTGTATGGATCATTCTTGTGGTACATGTATGAACACTTGACACGTCTGTCATTTTCATGCTCGTCACCCATAGCAGTGTTGCTTATTGATATGAGTATTTTAATTTCCTAAAAAAAATTTCGGAGTTAGAAAAATATTCTAAATCTTGGTTGACTTTTGAACTTGTGTGATTTGCCATAAGTACATATAAGTCATTTATAAAATGTTTAGGGTATACCAGAGCCCGAGAGAGAAATCTGGGCCCCTAATCTTCTCTTATCCGACCCCTCAATCATGTATATTGTTTTATCCTCTTGCAAGACTCCTCAAAATGAAACATTACCATAGAAATAATAATAATATTATTATAATATAGAGAGAAGGAAGACTTCACTGTCGTACATATGGAAAATGTTTTCTTGAACCCAGACTCCTCAAGGGTGTGGGCCCCGACATTTGCACCGGGTGCATCTCCTCTCCCGAACCCTTTAGCGTAGTTTATAGATACAGAGACTAACGTAGTTCTTGTTTAGAACATGCCACAACATATATACCACAAAAACGTGAAGTTCTTGTTCAGGGCATTCTCTAATAAATCCATAAAGAAAACCAGTTTTTGTTTACTACATACCCCAACAAAAACAGTTATTGTTTAGAGCGCGACCCATCACAAACTAACAAACAAATGTATTTCTTGTTCATGGAATGCCCGAATACAAACTCACAAACATAGCATTTTTTTTCTTGGGACATCCTCCAACATAAACTCACAAACAAAAGCAATTTTTAACTAAGGTTTGCTCATTACACATAGACCCTTCCAAAAGTATATGAAAAAGAAGAAATTGCTCTTCAAGAATTTTCATTCAGAAATGTTTAAAGATGTAAATAACAAAATTAAGGAATACATGTTATTGTACGTACACAGTGGTCAAGATTTACTGTGAATCTTAGTAGAAAGGCCGTGTCTTATTATTAATAACTGTGCTGTAAACTTAATGTCTTTTAATGTAAACCAGTAGTGATAACATTAAATTTCTTGTCATATGGTTCCAGTCAGTAACAGTTAATGTTAATACATTATTAATTTTTGTTAAATTTCATACGACATTTTAATTATGTGTGATGTTTAGTTTTCGAAAAAATAGTGAAAATTAGAATTAGAAAAACAAACACCATGTCATCTTTCACAATCATGGCATACATGTAGTCAGTCTAAGACTTGAGACTGTGATTAGTGAAACTCTCTCTCACTCACCTCCTCAAAGCAAACAAACAAACAAAAACATTTTTAACTATCCTAAGTAGTCGAAACTGACGATACTTATACCAGCAAAATGACGTATTTGTAAAACTTACGACTGTTCTGATTTTCCTCAATTTCATTCCTAGTCTTAATTTTCCAGATACAAACAATCTGAGTTAGCATAAGTATTTAATGAAAAACCCCTCACAGTACAGCAGGGACTTGTCTCTAGAGTATGCAAATTAACGATTGTAAGTGGCATAATCTTCACAGTAATTTAATTCAGTAACGATTTCTAGCGCTTAATTGCTGGTTTTTATTCGACACTTAATAATGCAAAATTCCACACGTCAGACAGTCGTTATATCGAACTGAGCCATGCTTCCCAATTGCCTGGTGTCACTACAAACCACATTAAATCAGGAATTAAATCTGAATAAATTTTCTCGGCTTTGTCATTTTATCTACGTTTACAGTAGACACTCATTATATTGGTACTGCATGTCCAGTAAGAACCACGAAATTATGTAACTTTAGAGTTATAGCTAAAGCATGGATTGAGAAATTAACACGTATATAATTTTTTTATGGATATGTTAGTACTACTTTACATACAGACAAATGTTCCTTATGTGTTTTCTGAAAATATTTGTATTTTCGATAAGGTCGTTGAAATATTGCTCTGAAAACTTTAAATGCTCTTAGCAACTACAATTGCAGTTCAACTCGTGATATTGGTCAGCCCTATACCGGATCCGGTCATTTACTTCTCTCCTTTTTTGTGAACCTGACGATGACCGAAGAAGGTCGAAGCGTTGTTCCCTTCTCTACGTAAAAAAATTCTCAACTCAAACGAGTCGTTTTTACATATATATTTTTCGACATCACAAACGGTGACTTTAAATCGTATGAGAGTTCAAAGAAGAATTTCACATCTTTCAGCAGACGTGACAAGACAGCTTACAAATAAAGCAGCCAACTTTGTCTACTTCTCTTTGGCAGCAGACAAGTCGACTTACATCAGTTTAACAGCACAGCTACTAGTTTTTGTTCGTGGAGTGTCGTCATCGTTTGATATCACAGAGGAACTAATCGGGAAGCTGATTTGACCTTTTAGGTCGACATGGCACAACACTTGAATGATCTGAATTTAAAGTTGCAAGGCAAAAATCTGCTTGTAAATCCCGTCTCAGCTTTCATGTCAAAGTTGCAGTTGTTCCGGCAGCAAGCAGCATCAGGCAACTTCGTGCACTTTCCCACTTTTCAGTCACACCCACAGAAGAATCAGGACATTGACACACAAGTTTATGTTGTGAAGCTAGATACTTTGGTTTAATCCTTCATCTCACGGTTTCATGATTTTGACCAATGTAGATTGTTGATGAAATTTTTTGCTGATCTGTTTAGTGTGTCAGTGGATGACTTGTCAGCAGAAGATCAGCTCGAACTTTCTGATCTCGAGGCATCTGATGAACGGCGTGCTATTTACCGAGTAAACAGTTTGCTTGAATTCTACAAAACGTTGCCTGATACATTTCCTAATGTGAAAGAGAACGCACTTGTCTAAACCAGCATCTTTGGCAGCACGTACTGCTGCGAACAGGCTTTCTTGCATATGAAACTGAGCAAAAACAACACTCGCAATCAGCTGACTGATAATTATCTGGAAGCAGTCTTGCGTCTTTCAACGTCAAACATCAAGCCGGACATTTTTAAGATCGTAGATGTCATGCAGCACCATCCATCGCACTGACTTTGTGACAGTTGACATACCATAACGTTTCTTTGAATAATGTGCAAACTCTTTGATGTAATTGTTATTTATGTGTTCTTAAATGTGATGTTCAGCTTGTGTGAAACAACTGTGGGACGATTTTAATCTTCATTTTTTGTGGCCCTCAACGGTTACGAGAAGTCTGTTTGTGGCCCCTGACTCAAAAAGTTTGTGCACCATTGCTCTATAACAAACAACAACATTGTTAGCTTGAGATATTCGCGCAAAGCTACACGACGTGAATCTGCACTAGTTGTTGTCCATAACTTATACTGACACAGTAGAGAAAAAGCCAGTTAGTACCCACGATGGCTAATTCTTGGGTTAGTCTGGCCTAACTGAATAAAGGGGTTGTGGCCTTCACTCTTGAAGCGGACTCACAGCATGAAAATTCGAAACACATTTTCTGTGAAAAGAGGGTAATAATTATCCTTACATTCACTTACAGGTAAACTAACCGCTAAGCCACGTCCAGTCCACACAATTTTAAATACGAGAGAGAGAGATATGTGAACACTTGGAGATTCTTAGATCCGAGAGGTTAGAATTAAGAAAGAAATTTATCTCTTTGGTTATTTGAATGAAACTTTAAATATTGTAAACAAAACAGAAAAAATACGAACTTATTGAGAGTTAACAATTATATCGGAGGATCTAAAACATAGTTTGTACAATAAATGTGTGTGTGTTTTCTTACAGCAAGCCACATCGGGCTATTTGCTGAGTCTACCGAGGGGAATCAAACCATTGATGTTAGCGTTACAAATCCCTAGACTTACCGCTCTACTAGCGGAAGACGCACAATAAATGATTTATAAATGATGAATTACACTGGGGAACACTTTTTCAGTAACTTTGAGTTGCATTGGATATTTTAACTGATTCTGAAGGAGTTTTAGGCACTGATTTCAAATCTGAAATTAGTTTTTCTCTACAAGCTCTAGTTTGTATGCAATTTGAGGTTAATGAAATTGTACAAATGTGAACTTGCGTAAGCCATGTATAACCATTTTCACGTCCATATATATAGATAGCTTCTAATATTTTGATCATTCTTCTTTTGTTTCAGATCAAACATGGCTTCCAAAAATAGATATCATTGCAGAAATAAGCCTGATGTCTTCTGCTACATATGTGGATGCTACACACTCAATCGTCAGAGACGTAACATATCCTCGTTCGTCAAGCGTGCCTACAAGGCATATTTTGAAGTTCATCTTGGTGATCAAGACAAGCAATGGGCTCCTCATGTTGTATGCCACAATTGTGAGAAAATGCTTCGAGACTGGTCCAAAGGAAAACGCAATGGTCGCCTATTGGTGTTCCAATGATTTAGCGCGAACCCACCAACCATGGTAAACACAACGGGTGTTGGGAAGAAAAACCGACATAAGATTACGTAACCGAACATTCCCTCAGCTATTCGGCACTTTGAAGAAGTTCCTGTTCCAGTTTTCAAAGGTTTGCCTTCATTGGACGATAATGACATTGGACATGATACAAGCGAACAAGACAGTTGTGACAGTGAATTGTCAGAAAAGTGTACACAATCGGAGAAGTGTTCTTCAGACACTGAACCTTTCCCCGTCTCCAAGCCTCTTCCCCAGGCTGAGCTGAATGATTTAGTGCGGGATTTAGGTCTTTCAAAGAAAGCAGTAGAGCTTTTGGCATCAAGATTACAAGGCAGAAATCTTGTTGATCACTCTGTTAAAGTATCATATTTCAGAAAGCGTGACCAGCTTTTTGTGACCTTCTTTTCAGAAGACAGACAGTTTGTTTACTGCCATGACATCCAAGGGCTTCTTAAAGAACTGGGTGTACCTTACTAAAGTCCTGCTGAATGGAGACTCTTTTTAGACAGTTCAAAACGTAGTCTAAAGTGTGTTCTTTTACATAATGGGAATGTTTATTGAGCAGTACCTGTCGGTCACTCAGTGCATTTGCGAGAAGACTGATGATATGAGAATGGTCATGGACTTATTAAAATATCATGAGCACAATTGAATCATTTGTGTAGACTTAAAGATGGTCAACTTTCTTCTTTGACAACAGAAAGGTTTCACCAAGTTTCCATGTTTCCTCTGTATGTGGAACAGCCGAGCACGCGACAGACATTGGGTCCAGAAGGACTGGCCTATCGTGACATCCTTGAAGCAGGCATGCCAAATATCATACAAGACCCAATTGTAAGCAGAGATAAGATCATCTTTCCTCCTCTTCACATCAAATTAGGTTTGATGAAGCAATTTGTCAAGGAACTGGAAACTGAAGGTGAATGTTTCTAAGACATCATCACAGCTTTACCAGGGTTATCATTTGAGAAGATCAAAGCAGGCGTGTTTGATGGCCCACAGATTCGAACTCTAATTCTTGATGATCAGTTTGTTGCTAAGATGACCGCTTTAGAAAAGGCAGCATGGTTATCCTTTGTGGCAGTTGTTCAGAACTTCCTTGGAAATAATAAGGCGGAGAACTGCAGTGAACTTGTGAACAGAATGCTCCTCGCTTTTCGTGATCTCGGGTGCAACATGAGCATCAAGCTTCATTTTTTGAACAGCCACCTTGATAAGTTTCCTGACAACCTGGGGGCTGTGAGTGACGAACAAGAAGAACGATTCCACCAAGACCTAAAGGTCATGGAAGAACGCTACCAAGGGCGCTGGGACAAAAGTATGATGGCTGACTACTGCTTGAGCATTAAACGAGATTGTCCAGATGAAGTGTACAAACGCAAATTCCTACCTGAATAAAATACACAAACAAATTGATAAGCTATTCCTATAATTTCCTATAATAACGAAAAATTAAAAAATAAATAAAAATGTCAAATTGCATAAAATCTGTAGCTTGCAGACAAAAACCGACTTCAGATTTGAAATCAACACACTCAAATTGACTATAGAAAGGTCTTTTTTTAAATGCAACAAAATGAGTGTTCCCCAGTGTAATCTATTTTGAGAAGCATATCAATAAAGGTAGCTAGTTACATCTCGTACGTAAAGTGATTATTTTTAGAAGGATCAACATTATCAGCAAATGTTTTTAACTCCACGCCATCATTGGTGTCCAATACTAAACTAATAAACAAATTTAAAGAACAGTTATCAAGAGCACTACATTCAAAACTATCCATATAAAGTCGGCAGAGGAGGGTGAAAAAAGAAACACATGACTAATTCAATATTTCACTTATGTAACTTTCATAATATATGAAAAATGAACTTTCGACATATACTCTAATTTAAATAGAGAAATAGAAACTTGACATAATCTATCCTGAAAACAATTAATGTAATAAACTCTAGCTGACAATGATATTACAGCAAGGAATACGAAGTTATTAAAACATCTGTTTTAACAGTATATTTATTTCTACGTCTCAGCTACGAAAACTATTGAACAATGTGCTTTGCAGCATACTGTGAAGAAATTCCTCTGTTATATACAATAGATCAAAAAATATGGGTCTGGAGACTCACACCGCTAAAATTCGGGTTTAGATACCCGTGGTGGACAGAGTACAGATAGTATATTGTGTAGCTTTGTGCTTAACTTCAACCAAACAAATTAACTTGTGCATTATATATAAATCGTAAAATCGAGAAGAACAAAATTGGCGGGAATCAGTTTTTTAATCAACTGACAGATAAATTTTTAATAATACATTATGAAAGTATGTCGATAGGTCTATTTTAAAGAAAAACATGTGACTATCATTTACTAATTAGTATACACTAGAAATATAATCACATTTATTCAACACCACTAAACACTTTCCTTTATCATTTTATTTATTTATAATACTATCATTTTTAATGGCTGTAAAGCAACTTTGTTTTAAGTCAAATTACTACTGATTTTCAGTGATGTCGAGAAACCCACTTGTTGAGAATTTTATATGCAAAAACGGCTCGTTTGGGTTGAGAAAATGTTTTAAATAGAAGAGCGAACAACGTTTCGACCTTCTTCGGTCATCGTCAGGTTCACAAAGAAAGAGGTAACTGACCGGAAGCTGACCACATGTTTGGAAGGGGTTGTGTAACTGAGTGTCGTTGTTCGCTCTTCTATTTGAAATATTTTCTCAACCCAAACGAGCCGTTTTTGCATATAAAATACTACTGATTTTGATTTTTGGTGTTGAAATTCAGCTTTGAAATTAATGTTTAATCATAGTTTTAATTTTACCATGTTTGTTCCGCTAAACTTTAAGTTCAGTGCTGGCTACCACATATTTTATACATAGATATTTAGAGTTCCAGAAAATTTTAAACTTAGACATTAGTTCGTATATGAATGAGATTTTTCTAAAATTATTAATGAATAAAACAGAATATTTAATGTTTACGTAAAGTTTGGAATTGAACATCAGTTTGTTTAATTTATTTCTTCTAAGGCTTCCTTCTTACTTTTTGTATTTAACGACACAAAGCTGCTGAAATATATAGGTGTGTTTTTCTTATAGCAAAGTCACACTTGACTATCTTGTGAGTCCATCAAGGGAAATCAAACCCCTAATTTTAGCAATGTAAATCCGCAGAATTACCGCTGTACCAGTGGGATACTTTTTTTATGAATAACTATTGGTGGCCAAACAGTTTTGTTGTGTATTCCACTGTTTCTTCGTTCGTTTTTGACCCAGCATGGTCAGGTGGTTAGAGCACGTGACTCGCTATCTCAGGGTCGCGAGTTCTAATTTCCGTCCCACCAAATATGTTTGCCCTTTCAGTCGTTGGGGCGTTATAATGTAACAATCAATCTCATTATTAATTGGTAAAAGAGTAGCCTAAGAGGTGGCGGTGAGTAGTTATGTCTTCCCTCTAGTCTTTCACGACTATATTAGAGACAGCTTTAACGGCAGATGTTGTTGACTATCTGTTTTCTGTCTAATCGATCTATTGAGTATTAGAGACGTCAAACAAATGTAGTCCTTATGTGACTTGAATGCAGTACATTATGATCAAATATGCGTAAGGTACGTGGATGAGAACCTTGACGTCCATGAGACACTTCTTGGTTTGTACAGTGTTTCTAATATAACTGGTGAAACAATATTCTCGACTATTCTTGATGTACTGACCAGATTCAATTTACCACTGTCAGGATAAACACAAACTTATGGTGGAACCACAAACATGAATGGTGCGTACAGTGGATGGCAGGCAAAAATAAAATAGAAGCAACCATCAGCTTTGTTTTTTCATTGCGGAGTACACAAGGCTAATTTAATAATGCAACATGCAGTTGAAGCTTGTGAATGAGTTTGAGATTCTATCCAGTGGGTACATGAACTTGGTGTCTTGCTTCAGAGGTCAGGCAAATATAAGACAATGTTTTAAAATATTGTTTCGTCAGACAGCCACAATGGTCCAGTTAAATACATCCGCTCACTGTGTCCAACACGCTGGTTGTGCCACCTATCTGCAATTACATGTGCTAATGGTCACTACAGTGACATTGTAGGTTCTTTGTCTGAATTAGCAAATGAAAAATCAGATGTAGCAGTGAAAGCACGGGGTCTGCTGAACATATTTTACAAAGGAAAGACAGTTTTAGGATGGTTGATGGCTCAGCATCCATTAGCTGCATTAGAGGAACTAAACCGTGCATTCCAAGCAAAATCAGCGACAGTATCTGGCATGATTGAAGCATCTGTAATGACAGTTGAGCACTTGCGAGTTTTGCAAATAGAGGAAAATTACAACAAGATATTTGATGAATCTGAGAAAAAGTTAACTTCCCTAGATTTGGTGCCTATTGAACTACCACGCATTCGTAGATCCCCCAGAAGAATCACAGGTGATGGCACAGCACACCATTCTGCAACAGCTAGAGATTACTACAGAAGCCAATATTTTGAATTTATGGGCACAGTCAGAGAACATCTAATCACTAGATTAAATGCAGGTAACAATGAATTGAGGCAATATCTGCTATTTGAGAACATGATTACATCTGGCAAGATTGACATCTCGGTTATAAACTTATATCCAGAAATCTCTGCACAATGACTCGAGTTTCAGTTACCCATATTCAAAGGAATAACAAAAGCTGTATTTCTGAAAGGTGCGAAGGATGCTTACTGTAAAATGCATGAAACAAGCCAGCAGATATTTAGTGAAGTGTTTCATCTCATAAAAATTTTGCTTGTATGCTCAGTATCCAGCTGCGAATGTGAACGCAACTTTTCTTCATTAAGACGGTTGAAGACGTGTTTAAGGTTAACTATGTCTCAGTGCCGCCTCAACCATGTGGCAGTTTGTCACACTCACAAAGATGAGGTCGACAAGATAAATATAGAAGAGCTTATGAAAGAATTTATAAACAGATCATTACAAAGGAGGTCTACGTTCGAGAACATGTAGACTAGAAGACTAAATGAGTCTTACTTTAATGAAAAGTATGAAAAATTATATATTACCTTATACTGATGTGTAATTTTCAAGAGTTCACAAAAACATTTTAATTATTTTTATCAAATAATATGAACAGTTTTTCAGTAGATATAAACTTATCAAGGGTAATTACTAATTTTATTAACATTTGAAAACGTAGTTCATGTAATGAAAGTTATTAGTATCCTTGTGAAGTGTGATGGCCATCTTTTATACTGTGCAGTGTGCAGGAAAAAAAATCATGTGGCAGATAATTTGTAACACATTTGTTTTTATTCTATTAAAATTTTGAAAACTGTTCACAACTCCTCACTTATACAAACCTACATGGAAACCTTGAAGTATCGTGGGAACAAGATTACTCTGTGACTGCGTGTTTACAGCTTTCAGGTTCACGTAATCAGAGACAACCAATTTGCAAATTGAAAAGTCCACATAAGTGGTTGCAAAAATCATTCCCCCATCGGGTGTAAAACATCTACGCCCCTGGTTGAAGCATGGTGTAAATTATCAACACGTGACTGTACTGTAATGCAGTTCATTATAATATACTTCAGGGAGACCAATTCCATAACATTTTATATACCTTTTCGTAGTAATTTTAAATACAATATATATTTTACTACTGTGCCATTCATAGACAATCGGTCCTGTGTCTTCATGCGAACAGGTTTCAACCAGAACTGGTAAAAACATAATTTCCCATTCGTAGCACAACTTCGTGGTAAAATATTTTGTGTATCCACACTCATTTCAGATATCCATGAATATAAGATTATTTCAACAATTAGAGAGAAAGTATAGTATAATTTATTTGTTTAGTATATAAGAAGATGGTGTCGATCTCACGTATTAATTAGAAACAAACATATAATATGGTAAAAAATTACACTTGAATATAGTAATTCTAAACCTGACGTTCATTCAATCATATCCACATTTTATTTGTTTTGTTCTGAGAAGAAAAGACTAGTGTTTCGGTGAATTTTACAACACACTGTCCAGCCAGAGCCATCTTGTTTCTGTGCTATAAGTAAATACCATAACCATAAACAGTCGCAATGCTTGAACTTTTGCTTTCTTACTATTTTGTCGTAGCATCTCTTTTAATATTTAATTACTTATCCTATTTACTGTCACATTTATTCATTTGCTAACTATTGAGGAATGCAGCTATTTTATACATTCAAGTGCACAATGCAATATTTATCAGATAATTGAATTTACTTTTAGCCCTAACATCAGGCGATTGGAAAAACACAAAATGACAGTTGCCAAACTGCACAGTAAACTATCATGATATGTGATAGGTGTCATCCCAATCAATTTGATTGAATCTAAAAACTTAACCAATATATGAATAACAGCGTGTTGTATTCGATCAAGAAAACCACGAGACTGAAAAAGATCGGATAAGTGCGCATTTCCATTACCGAACAGTAGACACAGCTCTACATATAATTGACTGTAAATTAGCTTTTTGGTCTCAGTTGATCTCTCTATGAGCTACCCATTTCCCTTCCAACTCATCTGTAACAGTTTATGCTAATGAGTTGACCCATGGATAGGCATCAGCCAAATGGAAGAATTAATTGATAATGACTAGCATACACTAATTATTTTTTTAGTTTCAAGCATAGAATTAGTTATATTCAGAACAGTTCTCTCTAAAGAGAAAAAAGCACTCTCGGTTCAAGTATTCCATGTCATGGCTGTTTTCTTAGTGGAGAGTGTGCGCAGTACACTGTCTGAACCATTGCTAAATGTTTTGTGAATACGTTTGTAATAGTTCGCGACAATGTATAATACTCTAACTAGCCTTTGCGCTATGTAAAATCTGAAGCATATCCGGTGTTAGAGTTTTGGGAACAAGTAGGCCACCATATTCAAGTGGCTAATAGCAACAATATAAAATACTATCTTGCACAATACATGTGCCACATGTTGAATATTTCCATACAATGCTTTCTAGTTTCTCATAGGCATATTCATCCTTCCTGAACAACACACAGTAGCACCCAAGGTACTTCTGGGTTCTTCAGTTGCTCTTTCTGTCCTTTCTATTCATCATTTATAGTGCTCATCCAAATGTAGAATTTTCATATCTCATGTGATATATAACTACTGCTATTGGCTAATTGATGATACCTGGAACCTGAATACTCAAAGAATAGAAATAATAAGTTGGATTAGTGAGAGTATCCAATTATATTTCAATGCTGTTGATTAGGGCGATATTTTACTTTTGTAGCTTGTTTATTCAACGTGAAATCACAGCTTCTGAAGTTTTGAAGTTCATCGGCCATTTCAGTAAAATACGTTCTAGGTAAATAGTGAACTCTCTCTCTATCATACCACTGGTTGCCATCGTGTTTGATAAATATTACAACTGCAAGTACTTTCTTTATTGCCTTGTGGCATCAGTTTTCAGCATATGATTTACATAAGCTATTGATTTCTCTTACAATCCACTACATGGAATAAAATTGCATCAGTTGTACTGTTTCTGAGATCTGTGTTCAGGACCAGTAACAGTATTGGTACAGGTAAACCATCAATAAAAGTTTTACTGAAGCATGTTTCCAGGACGGAATGAGATCACTCCAGAAGCCACCAGGATCCCTTCTGTACTACCCTATGCTCCTGAATATATGAAGAAACTATTCTAGGTATTCCTAGAGTTACAAGCAATTGCCCAACAAGGTACACATAAACTTATTGGGCTCGAGAATGGATCAAGAATATGAGCTTCACTCACACCTGCAGTAATACACCTTGCTGCATTCTCAGTATTCACTTCACCATAGTAGCTTCTTCTTCTCCATTTTAAGTTGTACGTAATCTCATGAACTATCCTTCCATGAAAACTCGATCTAGAGATTCAAACAGAAAAAGAAGTACATTCATATGTTGAAAGTATTAAACTTAAACTGGCCAATCTCTAATATCCTTATGACCCAAACTAGCTGTCGAGGTGAATAAACTAAGATCAAAGTGTTGAAAAAGAAGAGTGCTAAACCATGAGAGAGAAAACTTTGTGTTTACTCACTTTTAAACTCAAACCAAGGTTTCAGTGTGATATCTCATAATCTTAAGATAACATACTTCAGCTATCGTTCCTTACACGTAATTTTAACCACCCAAAACCAGTTTGTAAATGCTTCTATATTACCTGTATTGAAAAGTTAGCTTCTAAGAAAGTTTGTACCGAAACCTGTACCTGATAGTTAAATATTTACAAAGACAATTTCATAGTGTCTAACATTTTCTGTGTAAAAGAATTAGTGCATGTTTACGACTTTGCAAGATGTGGTCAACACCAATGTGATCAGCTACAATACTAAACAGAGAAAATGAAACTTGACGAAACTATAAAATCACATTTTCTGTGAACATCACAAATAACCATGTTCGGCTTTAACCAAGGGTAATTTATATAATGAATATTCTTCTAACACTCCAGTGTACAAAAGTTACTACCAACAAAAATCTGTCCTTGAAATGTTGATTTTCATGTTACTTTAACAATCAGATACAACTTCAGTTTCCACCTGAATCCGACAAAAACTGCTTGATGGAATGCTTATATACACAAATTATTACAAAGGTGAATGTTAAAGATATTTACTGTATATATTTATATATATATAAGCCATAAACTCACGGTTACAAAAAAAGTTTGTTTGGTATACTGAATATTATAAATCTCGAAACTCGTCAAGCATTGCCATACCAAGTACATCTCTAAATAAGTAATTTATATCTTTACTAATAGTTAATCCACGGTCATCGTCTTTGGAAAACCCCAGCAAAAAACCAAGTTTGAATGCAATCACTTTCGTCATTGTCACGGGTAATTTCTTTCCAGGAGATTTTACCTAGTTTACACTGCAGAAATTCCAACAATATAAATGGCTAATTGGCTATTTCACGTATAAGAAGGCCCCCCAGTGGCTCAGCGGTATGTCTGCGGACTTACACGCTAAAATCCGGGTTTCGATACCCGTGGTGGGCAGAGCACAGATAGCCCATTGTGTAGCTTTGTGCTTAATTCAAAACAACAACAACGTATAAGAAGATGACAAAGAATTATTTCACATATGCGTAGTAGGCTACAATTGTTTTAATATCATTTGATTAAACTTGTAACAAAGTTATATCCATATTATTTATTTACATGTATAGCTAGTTGGATATAGTCATATCAGAAATGTTTATTACTCTTAAAGGTAGATGGAATATTGTTACGCAGTATTGTTTTATTACACTTGTTTCAGACTTGCTAGTTATATGACTGTTATGTTTTCTTACAAGTGTAGGTAATTGGAATATAGTTATATCAGTTTTATATGACTACACTCAATTATATCAGACTTATTTTATTATTTGATATGTAATCAGTTACACTTATGTAAGATATTTATTATTTGTAGAGATAATTGTTTGCTTGTTTTATTAAATTTCGCGCAGAGTTACTCGAGGACATTTGAACATTTTTATAACAAAAATCGCGATCAATCATAACATTATAACGCTCTTATGGCGAGCACGTTCGGTGTTGATATTCGAATTCGCAAACCAATTCGCGAGTCGAGTGCCCTAACCACCAGGCCATAACAATACTGTAGAGGCAGTTGATTACAACTATATCAGATTTATTCTAGGGAATAACATGAAAGATACTTATCATCAACATTCTTCAAATCTAGCCAAGCTTCAGTAATTCCATGATATCATATCATAGACTTCTATTTCAACCCTGTGTTTATTCATTTTTTTTCGTATACTCTTAACATCAGAACGTTAGAAACCTGATAGACGTATCTTTTAAACTACTATTTAACTTGTCTTGCTCTAAATATTTTATCAAAATTCTTCTTTGTCTTAGATATCCCGTCATTTTGCTTATTCTCAAACTCTTTCCACTGGACCGATTTAGTTTGGCCCGAACATACTCTAGCAAATAATTCATCCTTACCCTGAAAACTATCTCATAAGTCTAACCAGTTTACCTGTTGCTTAATAATCTTTTTCTTGATCCTTCGATATACATTTCTACATCTAGCCAAATAGAGCACACCAGAAGAGGCCACATGTCTATAGGCAACTCTTCTGATTTATAATTTTCAGTACCATTCATCCCTTCATACACTGAAGGAAAGAAAAAAGAAAACAGTTCTTCTAATAGCGACAGAACTATCAATATAACATCCTTTATTTGAATGAGAAAGAAATTTTATTTCTAATGTTTCTACATTCCCCAACAGAAACAACTTATCAGTATGTTTATTGATGACGTCCTCAACTACGTATATCTTTTGGTTATCATCTTCTTTATCGCAAGTGATCAAGAGTTCAGATCTATTATGTTTGTACCTCAAATCTGATTAAACCTGCCCAATATCCTAAAATTTTATATCTACGTCTGTGATGACGAGAAACCGAATTGAAGTAAAATTGTATCTCAGAACGCCTGGTAAAAGTGTTAATACTCATAACAACCGTCCTGAGATGAATTTACATTTATGTATTGTTGTAGGCCTAGCATGTTCTTCCTCTAAATCCGAAAATCCTTGCTTCTTTGATTTCTGTTCCTAAACTGCTATTTTCACACAATCTTCCCCAAACCTATCTTTAAATTATTATCAAGCAAGTAAACTTGGCAGTGTTATGAATTTGTTCTAAATGAAGTTTTTTTTACCTTCCCGATTTAGTTCATTTTTGGTCAGTTTTTTGGAATTTCGCACAAAGCTACTCGAGGGCTATCTGTGCTAGCCGTCCCTAATTTAGCAGTGTAAGACTAGAGGGAAGGCAGCTAGTCATCACCACCCACCGCGAACTCTTGGGCTACTCTTTTACCAACGAATAGTGGGATTGACCGTCACATTATACACCCCCACGGCTGGGAGGGCGAGCATGTTTAGCGCGACTCGGGCGCGAACCCGCGACCCTCGGATTACGAGTGCACGCCTTAACGCGCTCGGCCATGCCAGGCCCTCCCGATTTAGAAAAACATCTTTACATGATAGAAGAAAAATAATATTATTTTCTAAATCTGCGTAGCTGAATGTATGAAGTTTAAATCACAGATATGTAAATTTACTGGAATAAGCAGCGACTACACAATAGTGGGAAAATTATTTTACTTTATAATATATATACAATTTTCTTCTTATTTAAATAAGACTTATGTTGACTTTTTATTTAAGTTTAGTAATTTTAAAACCTCAAAGGAGCACAAGTACAAACAATGAAGTTGGGTCTAAAAATCGCAACACTCTAAGCAACTTTAGGCTTAGCTTTACGTACGATTCTATAGAGATCACAGACAAGGTTATTCTTCCTTTGAAGTTTCAAGTTCAATTAAGTCATGTGGGATCTGATGTCAACCAAAAATGATAACTTTTACAACCAGGTTAGATTCGACAGAAGTGGATCGGCTCTATGTTTCTCGATAGGAAATACATCTATTTCTCTTCTCAGCTTATAAACACAAGACAAGTCTTTACCGCAGCTGAGCTACCTTACCGCCGTGTGATAAGGGAGATCACAGAAATCCGAATCAATTTCTTCAAGAAACGTTTTGAACTGCCGATGATTAAGTACATGACCTCGAATGAAGTTTACTGCAGAAATGACTGGTTTCAGTATGCAAGAAATATCTAAGTCTTTTCCACAGAGTGCTTGCTGATGTATGACGCAGTGTATGAACAGAGCGCATGGAAGTTGAAGATCTTCCAACTGTTTCCTGATCAGCCCCATTAGACCCTTCTTTACGCCAGCCACGTTTTTTCTTCCATCAACTGTTGCACCTCTACGATGATTCCACTGAAGATTATAGTCTTGCAAAGTTTTATGCACTTCCATGAAAATGTTCTTCCGTGCATGCTGCAAACTGATGCCAACTCTTCCGTGATCTGAAAGTCCAAATTAACTCCAGGAATGAACACGAGAAGTTATGACGTACTCGAGAGATCAGTAGATTCATCCAGTGCCAGAGAATACCATAGAAAGTTTCTAGCTTTTTGGCGTATCTGTAATGCGATGTTCTCTCCAAGTTCTTCTGCTCTCCGTACAACTGAAGTTGCTGAAAAGCTGATACTTTCAAAGAAATTGGCTTTCTCCGGACACAGCTCATTTGCTACTTCCATTATACACTCTTTGATGAAGTTGCCGTCAGTAAAAGGTTTTCCTCACTCTGCCATCCTCTGCACTATTTTGTAACTTGTATGAGTGACAGATTCATTTTCAGCAAACTTTCTCGTGAAGAGATTCATTTGAGGTTCAAAAACATGTTTCATGGATTCAAATTTCTCAGAACGGAACTTTCCTGAAAATTTCAAATATATTAATAGATGCTTTGTTTCATAGTGACGCCGAAGCTTGTACTCTTTCAAAACGGCAACACTTTCGGTGCATATCACACAAGTAGCTTTCTGGTTTTTTGTTTCCACAATGAAGTACTTTTCTCCCCATTCTTCATTGAAAGCATGACACTCAGAGTCCACTTTTCTTTTTTAAAAAGCAGCCATAGCGATGGATTAAAAAAACAAAACAGGATCTGAAGAACACAGAACGCTGTGAGAAACGTGTTGTACTAGTCCAAGAACGCACAAACAAAATACATTAAAACGTACGTTTGCCACGTCACTTGCCTAAGAACGAGCTACGAAAAGCGCATAACCCGACTACTAAGAGAAATGGGCTTGCTGAAGCGATAACCCTAGGCCGCTGAATTTGCAAGACGAGGGTTAAGTCTGTGCTTGTTTTCGAAATACTAATGCTTTCATAAATACGTGCCTCGATATGAATAAACGGGCAACAAGGACGAATGAAGAATTTTTCTATTGGTTAAAAATGCGCGTGACAGCCTTGATTGTTTTTTTTATCATAATCTTGTGTTTGCGGCCAGCTGATGGCGGGCCGGACAAAATGACCTCTAGAGCCGTAGTTTGGTGACCCCTGGACTAGAGGGAAGCAACTAGTCAACACCCTATTGCCATTTCTTGGGGTTCTCTTTACCAGCGAGTAGTGTGATTAACCGTCGCATTATGATTACCCCATGAATGAAAGAGCGAATATGTAGATTACAGGTTTCAATCCCGTGACTCTCAGGTTGAGAACTGTGTGCCGTAACTACCATGACATTCCAAAACCACATTAATTACTGAAACATAGCCGTACCGGGAATAAAAGGTATATTGATTTTAACCTTCAGGAAGCTGTAATAATGAAACATTCCTTCATAAAGTCGTTGTAATAATACAATGGATCAATGTTTTTTAATTTAGGGAAATAAATGATAAGTTTATAAATGGTTCATAAATTCATAAATTAATCATAAGTTTATAAATAAATCACATGTTCATAAAAGGATCATAAGATTATAATTAAATCATAAGTTCATATTTCTCTTAAGACGAAAAATTTTCGTGATCTGCATTACGATTAACAGAGGCACCACTGGTTACTAGTAGATATAGCACCATTTCAAGATCGCATGCGTCATTAGAGATGCAAGATAGCCTAGTAATTTTCTTGTAAAAATCGGTCAATCCTTAGTAGTGATGCAAACTGTCTATTGAAAGCCAAATTTGGATTAGCTGCTAAATCTAGATCGAAATGAAACATGACGTCATAGCTGAAAGCTTGTCCAAATTTGAAATATTGTGCTTCAATTAGAAGCAGTGTCAATTGTTTCAATTTCAAAATATATTTATATGAATTATAATTGTAGTTATGACAGTTATAATTGGTGATTGTTGGATTAGTTTCAATTCCTTGTAGTTTAATTCGACAAACTTTGTACCAATAAGTTCTATGACGTTATACGCTAGCATGACGTCATGTTTCATTTTATTCGAGATTTAGACCCACGTCAGATCTGGCTTTATATTTTGTTATTTGGCTCAAAAATTTATGTTAAAAAACGAACAAAATTGTAAAAACAATACGTTAACCTCTTCCTGTAGAAAAATATACTTTTCTAGCGGCCGAACCTTTTTTCCATAAATCTTTATTTCTGACTTTATTATGGCAACACTAATTGTAGGTCATCACGATAAAACTCAAATGCTTGAACGAGTTTTCATTAAGAAGGTATTTTCTGTCCGTGAAAATAATTTTAAAGTGCCAAAGATATACGAATACGTTTTTAGACAAATTAATAATTAGTTGTCACCTTTATAATGGATAAGTGGCTGAAATCGTATCAGTAATAAATCTGATAAGAGAACAAATCTTCCTAGGCCTAGGTCTAATACAAATTCATCGGCCTTATCGTCGTGTCGAAGCACTTCTACACAGGATGATGCAATAAGTACCGAAACGAGAAATAAATGAAAGTATGATTAAAGTTCTATTAAATATGGTTTTACATGGACAGGTAATGAAGATGGACCTAGTCGGTTGCGTGTTGAATATGGAACATTGTTGAGTAAAAGTAGTTTACATACAGCAAAGTTAAAACTGCATCTACAAACCAAACACTCCCAATAAAAAAATAAAAAAAAATTAGAGTATTTCAAAAGAAAGTGTTTGTAATTATATGCAAGGAAAGCTAAATTTCGCTTGTTTGCCCATCAGGTCAACAAAGATGTTTTATTGCTTCATATTGTGTCAGTTACCGAATTGCAAAAGCAGGTGAAGCTCTTAGAATTGCAGAAGATTTGGTAGAGTGCACGATTGATAAGAAATTTCTTTAAAAATTAACTCTGCGCTGCTTTCTGACAACTCAGTTTCTCAAAAAATCAAAGATATATCAGTAAACTGCTTAACGCAGTTAACAAAGTGAGTAAAAGCAAGTCCAAATTTTTTTGCTTAAGATGGATGAATCAACAGATTCGTAAGTTATGAGATGTTGCTTGTGTTTGTTCACTATATTCACAAATTATTTTTGGAAGAGGACGTGCTAATTTGCAAACCTTTGCTTAATCAAACGACAGGCGAAGAAATGTTTAAAGTGGTCGATCTATTTATGGAAGGACATGAGATCCAATGGCAACTTTACTCAAGTATTAACACTGATAAGACTGCAGCTATGATAGGAAAACTTTCAGGCACGCATAAAAAAGAAAACCCCAGACATCGAGAATATCCACAACTGTCTTCATCGTCATGCACTTGCAATGAAATGAATGCCAGAAGACTCAAAAGAGGTATTGGGTGATGTCATAAAAATAGTTAATTTTATAAAATCAAGACCACTCAATGCGAGAATCTTCAGTTTACTCTGTAAGGATATGGGAATTTTGCACAAAAATTTGCTGCTACATACTGAAGTCCGATGGTTTTCTCGGGAAAAGTGCTTGCTTGGTTTTACAAACTGCATGAGGAAGTAGGTTTCTTTTTATCTGAATGCCATTCTGAACTTGTATACAAACTAAAGGTCAAAAGCTGGATGCAAAAAGTGGCTTACTTTTTAGACGTATTTACCTATCTTAATAAAGTGAATCTACAATACAGGGTACCAGGGTAACGTACTTCAAAGCTCAGAGTAAAATGGAAGCATTTCAATGAAAGCTAAAACTTTGAGGTGAATGTATACTTATGAAAGAACTTAATTGCTTCAAGAATCTAAGTGTTTCTTTTTAAACTTATGAATGAAATTTCCGGAAGCGAAAATGCAAAAGTTTCAGTCTTGTAGTACATATATGATTTGTGTACAACTAGTGAAGACTACTTCACTCCTGACTTAGAGAAAATACTGTGGATTCAAAATCCTTTTGTTGACTCTGCAGATACCAACGATTTGCCTTTCAAAGAGAAAGGACATCTTATAGAAATTCCAACTGATTACACCCTATAAACAAAATTTCAGCAAGAACCAGTTACACAATTTTGGATTTAAATGGTCATGAAATACCCTGAAGTAAGTAAAACAGCTTTGAAAATTTTGACGCGTTTTCCAACAACATATCTTTGTGAGCAAACATTTTCACTGTATACAGCTGCAAAGATCAAATTTAAAATTAGGCTAAATATTGAAGATGATTTGCGCTTATAGGTAACGAACATAACTCCAAATATTGAACTACTTTGTGGATAAAAGCAAGCCTGTCCGAGCCAGTAATAAATAAATAAGTACACTGTACTTTTACAGATATAAATTTTGCAATCAGAAAATTTTGAATAAGTAAGTAGAAGTAAAAAATTTTCATTAAATATTCATGTTTTTAATAAATTTATATTCTAAAAGCTTGAAGTAAACTTTTTTGGTGCTAGTGACTGATTGTTTCAATTTATTTTTATTAAGGCATAGGAATGTTTTTTTCTTTCTGATGCGAAGCTTCGCAGGTCTAAAAAGTTTGAGAATTCCTGGGCTAGACTTTTCTCCGAGGCATGTCACTGCTTTGTTTATGAGGTAGGTACTTTTTGTTTTTCCGAAATAAGCCAGTGTAGTTTAGTTTTTTCTGTTTGAAGTGTCAGACTACATCGATTAAATTTTTGTTTAGTGTGTTGTAAATATTTGGGGAAATACTTCATCCCTTTCAAACCTCATAAACATTACATAATTTCTTTATCTAAATAAAGAACGATTATTACAACAGAAAATAGCACGACAGATTCATCCGGATATAATTTTTATTTTTGATAATCAGCTGCTTTTCTAAAACAAGTTAACAGAAATTATAGAGGGAATTATACTACTCTCATAGACCTGCATAATTTTGAACCAGAATTACAGATGGAAACATACTTCATTCGTAGACTTAAATAGTTTTCAACCCAAATTCCAGAGGGGGAACATATTTTTCTCATTGACTTGTATGATTTTTAACCAATATTACAGATGGGGAACAAACTTTTCTCAAAGGCTTTTATAGCTTTGAATCAGAACTGCAGATGGGAATATACTTCTCTCATGAGCTTACTTAGTTTTATTTTCTCAGATAAAGAATATGAAGACGTTAGAAAGTAAATATGTTTGTAATGTTAAAACTGTTAAATTGAAGTTCTACCACATTCTTCAATTTACAGTAAATTGAGTGAAACAAAACAATTTTCTTTTCACTCTTTCAATATTATAGACTAGAGTAAAATAGATAAATTTTCCTTGGAAGATACGTTACTTAAAAATCCAATGTATAGAATAAATCTCTTAAAATCCAGTTCCTAATCTTGTTTGTTTTGGAATTTCGCACAAAGCTACTCGAGGGCTATCTGTGCTAGCCGTCCCTAGTATAACAGTGTAAGACTAGAGGGAAGACAGCTAGTCATCACCACCCACCGCCAACTCATGTGCTACTCTTTTTACCAACGAATAGTGGGATTTACCGTAACATTATAACGCCCCCACGGCTGGGAGGGCGAGTATGTTTGACGCAACGGGGATGCGAACCCACGGCCCTCAGATTACAAGTCGCACTCCTTAACACGCTTGACCATGTCGGGCCAGTTCCTGATCTTCTAAAGAATATAGTTTGTTATGATCACGAAACTATATATCCGATACAGTTACCCATGGGTCTGTAGAGAATAAAAGCACTGTTTATTTTTTATATTGGTAAAACAAGAAAGATAAAAATCGTGGTTAATTATATTTTATTAATGCTATTAAAGCCGTGGGATAGCATTATTGACTTTATTAAATATAATTAAGCACGATTTTTATCTTTATCGAATGAAGCATGCTCACTTATCAAAATCAGTGTTTCTTTAGTATGATTTTCTGTTTATTGTGGTATCCACTTTTTAGTTTCACAGACGTAAGAAAGCATACAAAACTGAATA
This sequence comes from Carcinoscorpius rotundicauda, assembly GCA_011833715.1. Taxonomy (NCBI): domain Eukaryota; kingdom Metazoa; phylum Arthropoda; class Merostomata; order Xiphosura; family Limulidae; genus Carcinoscorpius; species Carcinoscorpius rotundicauda. Next base: position 114,467,153 of record CM022391.1, on the reverse strand, counting down.
CTAGTATTGCAAAATAATTCACAAGAATGTTCTGGAACTTTCAGAGGAGTCGAAGCTATCTGTGGTTTGGAGAAAATGCGTTAAACATGTTCGGGGGAAAACCAGAGACGCTCCTTAGAAGAAGGCGTGGTACCTTCTTCTAGGTGAAGGATACTATGGACATGAGTCATGGCTCTGCCCAATGTGAAGCATAAGTGACTATAATAAGTATAAAAGAAGCTACATATAAAACATCTAGTGCTCATTCACGAATAGACACAGGTGAGCATGACTGTTACTTTTGGCTCAATATCGCTAGATATTAGATTATTTTCAAAACCTTTTCAAATCATTATTTATTAGAGAATACATTTAAAATGACAAAATGCAATACGCTCCTTCCATTAGATAGACTATTAAAACAATATTAGTAAAGCATTGTGAGCTATTTTGTTTTTCATGATTGTTAATGGACTTAACATTATGTGTTACTTTTGTGGTAGTTTTAATAGACATATTTCAATACTTTATTCTTTCTTTTTTTCTTATTTTGTATATGAAATGAAAATCACATTTTGTCTTCCTTGTTTTTCATGAGTTTCTGTATGCCTTAGCGGCTAGTATCAAAAGTTCAAAGTTTGCGCTGTGGTCCCTCTAAAAACTCTTCCCGCTTGCGTTATAATAGTAACAGTAAATCTTGTTATTTGGCTTAAGGCTTATTTACCCGTGGCAACAGCACTTTTTACTGTCTGGCATTCCTTTGGTTAGCACCTGACCCCTTTGGGTTGTGACTTGACTATTCAGATCACGTTTCGAATAAGGTGCCGTTCAGGATGAAAATAATAAATCGTCATTCCTTAATACTTTGTAATGTTTAGGTTGTTCTTGAAGATCGAGGAATCAAACATATCAAGTAGTCTAACTGTTTTGACAAAAAGAAAATCGTTTATTGAAGGTAATAATATATTTAGTAATAGACTTAAAGTAATAGACTCTTAAACTATTATGTGAGGTATTTTTGTTATTTAAAGACCAGGATAAAGTCATCTATTGCCCAGATCAGCTAATCAATGATTTCCACACTTACATAGACAAATATACTTCACCAATTTTACAAATTGACCTGTGACACGAGAAATATTACCTCCAATGGGTGGCCTTGTAATTCGTAATATGTTTGTGTTCTCACTGGTTTTTAAGTTAATCTGTTATTAACAGTATATCTTTTTTAAATATTTCAATGTGTAAGCAACGTTCTTTGTTTCTAATTTACAGACCTGTTCTTCTTGAAAAATGACAAAAGGGGTATTTTGCATAGCTTATTTAGCAGTGGTGTTCGTCAAGGTTACAGTGTTAATAGACGATACGGAGGTGAAGGAGACCGTCCATACAACGGCTATGAAGAAGGAGGTTACGATAATATCCGAAATCACAAGCTACAATGTCAATATTTTTGTCAACTAAATATCTGCAATCATTACAAATGCTTTTACACGTGCTGAATTAATATCAACTGCAGAAACGGTGGAAATGTTGGTATCTATGGGCGAGCAGGTGAGATAACTGAAACCTTCGGTGCTGGAACTGTTTTATTTTAGATTTTGGATAGGCCCGGCATGGCCAGGCGGGTAAAAGTGTTCGACTCGTAATCCGAGGGTCGCGGGTTCGAATCCCGGTCGCACCAAACATGCTCGCCATTTCAGGCGTGGGGGTGTTATAATGTTACGATCCATCCCATTATTCGTTGGTAAAGAGTAGCCCAAGAGTTGGTGGTGGGTAGTAATGATTAGTTGTCTTCCCTCTAGTCTAATACTGTTAAATTAGGGACGACTAGTACAGATAGCCCTCGAGTAGCTTTGTGCGAAATTCAAAAAATCAAACAAACAGATAAGAGAAAAATATGTAAAACTATATGTTTTTAGAACGTACTTAACGAGATCTGTTCAAATATAACCTGCAATTTTATTTTTAAATCTGGCTTTTGTAAATACCTGAACTTCTCATGATACTTGTTACATTTTCTCATAAAAAGCGTTGTGCACTTGCTGTAGTTTCTTAGATTTTCTTATTACAATTAAATTTTGTTTTAAATTACGTGTTTTTTTTGTCTATACGAATAAAATTACAAGTTTTTTCACCCAATTATATTTGAGAAATGACCGTAAAAAGAAAGACGCTTTGCTTACTTAGGAAATAAAGATGTCATAGAAATAACAAAGCTACTGAGCAAGAAGGTTGATAATTTCACCTACATACCACCAAATGATGAAACAACACCTAAAGAAGGAGGTAAGATTATTATATCAAAATGTTATCGTTGAATTGATATTTTAGTTAACAAATGCAAGTACAAAAATGATGTATTGTTGGAAGTCAACACTGTGATAGTCGAGGTAAATTAGGAAACTACCTGGTGTCTACCAGTGGGAAATCCATCGGCTTTGCGCTGGCCTACCTTCAGTTCCCAAGGCTCATGGGCAATGATTATTTCTACCTGGAAATCGGATACTTGTGGGTTGTGGGGTGCTGTAAAATATGCCTGCATGTACATGGGATGATGTGGAACCTCGGCCTAGGGCCTAAAACTTTCTGGAGAAACTATTGGCATCACTGTTACGTTTTATTGAATGTATTTTTTATTTTATACGTCTTACGTTTTACTTGTATTATTGGAAATAAACTCAACTTTTTAAACGGAAATAACATCCAAACCAAAACGTTTTATTGAGTACTCTTCTGAGTTAATTCATCTTTAAATGTCAGTTACAGTATAGATAATCAATTTACGTGAAATAGCAAGAGTACATGAAGGTTAGCTGTAACAATTAAATTTGTTCATCAGTGCATAGTTTGAAGGTACTACCTATATTCAAGTTGTAAATCTGTTAATGTACCACTGACCAAGTGGTGGACAAGATTATTTCAAGAAATTTAAAATTTGGGAATACGTAAGTCAAAAAGTAAAAAAAAAACAACAAATAAATTATAGTTTTAAACAAACAATAATTATCCTGAAGTTTCTTTCTTTTTTAGTTTTATTACTGATTTCAATAAAGTTTATAATTATTATAACTTTTTATTTTACAGCGATAATATTTCAAGATGATTAAAGAAATAGGAGTTGAATATGACAAAGAAGATAAAATCAATAAATCTCTATCACATGTAAACATGACATACTTTGGCGAAGAATATATTTACAGCTCATCAAATGTTAGATTAAACTATTCCATACGTTGTACCACTTGTTTACATGTGTTGCTGACGAACCATTCTTTTTTGGGAAATAAATACACATCCTAAAAGTAATATGTATGTAGTTTCTGTCTTTTCTGTAATATTCATTTATGTTATGTCTCATGTAATTTCACACAAATATCTGAAGCCAGTTAATTAAATTTATTGATTTATTAAGAGGGGTATATTTTATTTAAATAAACGACAAAAGAATCTCGAACTTGTATAACAGAAGTCTCAAAGAGAAATCTAGTGGGTGACATGAAGTGCCAAAGCCTTACTTATAAAAAATTGTCAGTTTTAAAAAGATACATTTTAAAAATATGTAAAACAATTAAATTACTTAAAGCATCGGACTGGGGCCATAAGAATCTTAAGTCAGAGACTTGATGTCACTTAAAAGGCTTCGCGCTTTCAGTTAAGGGTGGGTTATAAGAATAACAGTCAATTCTGCTATTTGGTTAAGGTTAGTCACTTTACGAATGTGTTTTTCAGAGTGATTACCTTTCTTCTGGTCCAAATTAGCGATGTTTGTGCCTTAGGGGTCTCTGACTTGGCCACTTAACCCGTTGTGTACATAAGATGCCGTTCTGGTGAACAATCAAACAATCCTGCAAGTGATAACTGAAGTTCAAAATTAAAGTAAGAAGCCCACAAGTAGCTTTGCGCGAATTTAAAAAACAAACAAAATTATGAAACTGATAGTTTAAAAGATAGCCCACGGTAAATCTGTAACTAATCAAAACAAAGAAGACAACAGAGCTACTTTTTTTTCTAATTAATATGCATTGTGTACCACTCTTAGTAATATTAGTTTTAATGTTTAAAAACACTTAAAATGAAGTGATATATAATGGTAGTAAGAATTTTCATAATTTTGTTGGGGAAAAATATCACTGTATGGCTTTTACTTTAGTTTGGTTTCTTTGGATATCCGTCCAAAGTTACACGTTAGCTATCAGGGCTAGCTGGCCCTATTTTAGTAAGGAAGGCAACATAATAATACCAAAGAGCTGAAAGGGCGAGCATGTTTAATGGGACGAGGATTTGAAATCGCGACCCTCAGATTACGACTCGAGTGTCCTAATCACTTGACCATACTGGGTCATCATGGCCAGACGCTGCCTCTTTATTCCATGTCCCGAAGTGCCATAATGCCAAACGATTGATTGCCATGTTATTAACGGACACAATGCACTGGAAAGGCATAGACGCACGCGAGAGGTAACAAAGAGGGTCAAATACAAAGATAATCTCTGCTGGCACTGTCATGAGAGCTTTAAAGCCAGGTTTGGTGACAATAGGTCCAGTTGTCTCCAGTTATAAGCGGACACATACCTATTAAATTTTGTCAAATGCGGATTTAGATAAATCATACATAGCAATGTTAAAATGTAATACATAAACTCAACAATAAGTTAAAATGCTTAAATAAACGAATTGACGGTTTTCTGGTTGTGCGTATATTCTTCTCTAATTTGTTAAGTTTCTACTCCTTAAAGTCCACATGAAAAGAACAATTCTTTTTAAAATGTACAGAATGAAAGTTCACTATAGAGATAGAAAAATACTTGGCGACCACTTTTTGGAAAAAGATAAGAAGAGAACACAGGGTGAACAAGAATGTATCAGAGTTTATAAATAAAAAAACAAACCTTGTCAGCTAATTAATTGGCAGAATTACTCTTCTGTTTCTCTTACCGTCATAAATACATTTGAGTCGTTGGTTGTTTTGACTTCTCTACACCGAAGGGACAGGAACCAATGATTTTAGCGTTGTAAATTCGTAGACTTACCGCTGTTTGTTTATGTTTTAATTTTACGCAAAGTTACACGAGGGCTATCTGTGCTAGCCATCCCTAATTTAGCAGTGTAAGAGTAAAGAGAAGGCAACTAGTCATCACCACCCACCGCCAACTTTTGGGATACTCTTTTACCATCAAATAGTGGGATTTTTTAACAAATTAAATTAAAGAAGTTCGCATTAGTCTGAACAAACATAAAGACGTTTAGTTTACATATAAACCAAAGATGACAATTCATGTTTCGTGTATTACATCTGTTATGCGTAAGAAACGAACCAATAATTGAGTTTCAATTCATTATTATAAGGTGTTGGCCAAAATGTAATAATATTAGTAAAAACTGTGGACAGAGAATATACTTGAGGCGGTGATCAAATGGTTCAAACTCTTTTAAAAATAGACAGATATAGAAATATTGGAACTGCATTGCTCTTAGAATTATTTTCATAAGAATAATATTTCGTCATAAATTCTTGTATCTCGTGATATCAGGTCACCATACATATTTGCATTGTTTTAATGTGTTCCATTCAAAATGGTTAGTTTGAATTTATTTAACTGTTTATACTTTACCCTTGGTAAAAACGTAAATTCACGTTTCGAAAGTTACAGTAAAAGCTTTATTTATCTCGAGCTTGCGTTTATATTTTCTTTAGCAATTATTTTTAATCTCAAGTGTGCAGTTTGATGTCTAAATTTAAGTAATTGTTCTCAACGTATACACCAGCAAAAATTACGTTTCTTTTATTGTTTGTAACCGTCTCTGACACGTGAAACAAGTTATACAAGTTTGGGATTTCTGATTATTATTTACCTCTTCATCTCACGTTTTTATTTTTTTATATTAGTTTATATGTACATGTAAGATATTAGATATTAAAGTGATTTGTAATAAGTTTATGTACTATTAGATATAATAATACTGTAGGAAAATATCAAAAATCACAACTTTTGCACTAATCGATTACAGACACAAATACCAACAAAAGCAGTTGTTCATGTTGCAGAACCCTTGTGGAAATGTATGCGAGACACACGGTGGGCAAGAGGTAAAAGGACCAAAGAATTTGTAACTGCAAATTTAAAATTTAAGCCAGTTCAAAACAGACTTATTTTGTTGTGGAAAATGCTGCTTTCACCAAGCTATTCTAATTTAAAACACGCTATTTATAATGTCAGAGTCCTATTACTACTGCTATTCTGTATTTTTAAAATGACAGGATTGTCGAAGCTCTCTCACTTCTAGAGGTTTTAATCCAAACATCCTTCTTGTAACAATCCTCCAGTTTTACCATTTCAAAATTATCATCAGTCACGTCATGATTCAAAAACTTCTCTCCGTAGTTAATGGGATCATCGATGTACCGATCAGACTTCTCCCTTGTGGTCAGTCACTCGTGTTGATACTCCGAGATGAAAATGTACAAGAAAAAAAGGGTTGTACGAACATCCGTCGGTGGTACCTGAGAATATTCATCAAGCTTCCTTGTGCTAGATTGTGCCATTTTTTATCAGTGTTTTTGTTACAACCGTATGTGGAGAGGAGGGTCATTACATTTATGACCTCTTCCTTTCCCCTCCTGTAGAGTTGTTTGTTTGTTTTTCGCTTTAGTAAATGTGTTTACACGAAGACAGGAGTTTACAATACAATATTTTATCCAACTTTTTTTCATAAGGCTACGTCCATATGTAATATGTTGTTAGTATTTGTGTGTGATTAATACTTCGCTGACTCTAGGTCCGTGCAAAAAAAATCAAGTTGTCCTACAGTTCCATAGTTGCTTCTGCACTTCTCATTAGTTTAACTTGATAATAGTGTATTTAAATGTATACCCTTTAATACATTCATAATATTTTACTGTATGATAGCTATACGTTATAAGAAGTAGCTATAGATGACTTATCAATTACAGTTAACGTTGCTATTTAATAAAGAGAGTAAATTAGGTAATATTCCATAAGGTATCGTGACGTAAACGCACTTTCCAAAATAGCGTCTCCTAAATCTCGAGAGAAATTATCGACACAAAATCAGAAAACAGATTCTCTGCAGACCAATTCCCTGGCTCAATGGACGCGTTTTAACCCATCTTGATACCCCAAAGTCTTGCCGACTTTGGTTCCAGTAACTCAAAAAATTATAAGACAAAGAAATTCACAAAAACACAGTATGAATTAATCATTAATTATTCACACAAAACAGTTCGTGAAATTTCTACAAAAAACTTAAATGTACATACTGGTTGTATTTTCACAATATAAGTTAAGTTGAACGCAACAACAGAGAATTATTTTAAGTGTGTGATAGGCGTTGTTGCAGAACATATCTTCCTATAACTTATATTCCAAGGTATAAAAGTTATTTACACTTATTCGTATTAGTCTCTACTTTGCTTGTTATTCTGCATATCCCTAGTGGCATAGCAGTATGTCTGCGAAGTTACAGTGCGAAAAACCTGGATTCAATATACATGGTAGACAAAACACAGATAGTCCGTTGTGTGTTTTTCTATTAAACAAACAGTCTTTTCTGGACACTTCTTCAGAACACCACCTCTAACAAGCCGTATACGCTTTAAAATTATTTGTTTTACTTCCTTTGCATTGTTTACCCAAATTGTCTAAGGATATTTTCATGAGAAGCGAGACTGTTTAATATCTACATTTAAATTAAATAGTATGGGGAGAACTGAGATTATTTTATAATTTGTGTGTCTTGTGCAAGTGTTAGACACCGATTTGAAATTCGCATTTAAGTATTTGTTTTTTCCCTTTCGCTGTTTTCATTGTGAATTGTTTTAAACAAATCAGCTTCATTTTATTTTTATTTTTCGTATAGTCGAAAATACAGTTGTGTACCTAGCTTCACTGGAAATGAGTTTGTTTGAAATCTTGCCGAAGTTCCATGGTTCGCTATCGCAAGAAGACACATAAGTAAAATATGATGTAAAACGCGCTTCGCAATTTGGGTTTGTAGTTATAAAAGGAGCACTTAAATACTGTTATTCGACCTTAAAAGGGTAGCACAAAAGCTGGTGGTGAGCAGTACCTAAAGCCAATATTCAACTCAGGTCAGATATATGGTTAAAAATGAAGCGTTTCTGGCCTGGCATGGCCATAACAAACTATATTCTTTAGAAGATCAGGAACTGGCCCGATATGGTCAAGCGTGTTAAGGAGTGCGACTCGTAATGCGAGGGTCGCGGGTTCGCGCCCGCGTCGCGCTAAACATGCTCGCCCTTTCAGCCGTGGGGGCTTACAATGTTACGATCAATCCCACTATTCGTTGGTAAAATAGTAGCCCAAGAGTTGGCGGTGGGTGGTGATGACTAGCTGCCTTCCCTCTAGTCTTACACTGCTAAATTAGGGACGGCTAGCACAGATAGCCCTCGAGTAACTTTCTGCGAAATTCCAAAACTAACTAACTGACTATGAAGCGTTTAATTATGTGTGTGTTTGTTTGCGTGAACGCGACAAAGATTTCTACAGAAGTAGTTATGGCTGTAGTGGTGAGTGATGTTAATTAATTACCTTTTCTTTAATCTAACGCTTCAAAATTAGAGACGGATTTGCAAAAAAAAAATTTAACAAACAATTGTTTGAAAGTTAAATTTGAGAGCTACCCAAGTATTACTTGGTTTAGTTGTTGTTAAATACAACACTTTATATTCTGCTCACCACAGGTATTGAAACTCGGTTATTGGCGTTATAAGTCATGAGACTTACCGCTTCCCAATAGCTCAATGGTATTCAAGAAAGAAAAGAGAATTCGTGTTTTTCGTTTCAAAAACCAAATGCTATATAATTTTTTATCGATAGCTTTATTTAAACGATTCTTCATAACTTTTAATAAATTCCACACTTTGTGATTTAACAACACTTCCTCTTGATTCTTGAGAAGTTCTTCAAGGCCTGAAAAATTATAGTTTTAGGCTTGCTAGGTAGACCATCCTCGAGCCAGAAGCAACATTAGCGTCAGTAATGAAATATACTTTCAGACTTCATATACTTTATTGTGGGGCTACGTTGAGCTTGCTCTTTTATAGAAACTTGATTTTCCACTTCTAGGTGTTACACCTAACTTGATTTTCTTGTTACAAGTGTTGTATGTCTTCCTGGCAATGATTTCAAGTAACGAGACAAGTCCTGTCAAGATTAATAACAGGGGATAAAAACACACAAAATATCACAATGCTTTGTGGAATGCTTTAGCTACTTAAAAGTTTCCTGAAGAGACACAGTAATTCAATTTATTTAATCATGACAATATGAAAATATGACGCACTAAAAATAACTTGAAGGTAATATATATTGGTGATAAGATACATATTTCAAACCTTTTCTCGCTTCCTTGTTTGTTAGTTATTAAGAATAAAGCTACATAGTGGGCTTGGGTTATCTGTGATATGTCAACAAGAAGCATCAAAACCCAATTTTCAGTGTTATAAGCCCTAAACTTAACGTTGAGGCATCGAGAACCTTAGTCGGTAAGCATGTTGCCACTTGCGGCTTGTCTTACATTTTTAGGCTCTACGTGCTGTTAAACCGACTTTATTAATTTTTTTATGTTATAGTTTTCATATATTAAAACTGGCTATTTTGCTATTTTTCAAAAAGTGGAGGCCATATGCTCCTGCGTTGAGCCCTCTGTTATACCAAACTTATTTGTGACTGTCTTTATAATATATTATACATTATATATGCAAAAACGGCTCGTTTGGGTTGAGAAAATATTTTACATAGAAGAGCGTTTCGACCTTCTATGTAAAATAATTTCTCAACTCAAACGAGCCGTTTTTGCAAATATATTTCTCTACAAGTGGGTTTCTCGACATCACTGTATTATGCACTAGTTAAACTTAAATTTATAATACTATCTGATGGGAATTGCTCAAGTTATCTGGATTGTTTGTTTGTTTGTTTTTTGAATTAAGCACAAAGCTACACAATGTGCTATCTGTGCTCTGCCCACCACGGGTATCGAAACCCGGATTTTAGCGTGTAAGTCCGCAGACATACCGCTGAGCCACTGGGGGGCAGTTATCTGGAATTGACTTCTGTTTTCTTTTCTAAAATAATTGATTCGTTCATAACCACACTCCAAAACCATAAATTGAATTTTTTTTTACTAGAAGTCATAAGAAACATATAAATATACTTAATAATGATTTTAGTGGTATAATCATAAGATAAGCATAAAATGTAAGAGTGTACAATCGATGCTGCTCTCTAAACAAATCAGAATCACACGAAATATTAACGGACAGTACCAAAAATGCCATATTTTTGTTTGTTTATTTCTTTGGTGTTTTAATACTAACCATCAAAATTCATTTTTTTAATTTTTCAAAAGTTTTTAGGATGTTTATTATTTTATAAATTTAATTATTTGGTAATATGATAAAGCTTCTTTTCATTGGTTTTCTTAACAATGTCACTGTATTATGTATATATATATATTTTACAAGTTCTTTCTTTCAGCAGTGCTGTCTTCCGCTGGGACAACGGTAAGTTTATGGATTTACAACGCTAAAATCAGAGGGTTGATTTCCCTCGATGGACAAAGCAGAAAGCCTAATGTGGCTTTGATATAAGAAAACACACATATCCACCTCTGTAGTGTTATAATACTGACTTTAACTTATTTTGCTGCAGTTAGTATGCGCAGGTTTCCACAAAACTCGCCATCAAGGAAAGCCTTAAGATTGCTCTTGCTTCATTTGTTTGTTTATTTTGGTTTTTGAATTTCGCGCATGACGGCTATCTGCGCTAGCCGTCCCTAATTTAGCTGTATAAGACCAGAGAGAAGGCAGGTCGTCATCAGACTCCCGTTTTACTGCGAAGGAGCTTTTGTCATTCTGATCATGTTTCTTTCGGTCGAATTGTTAACAATACTATCACATCCATTCCTCTTTCCAGACGAGTTATTGCCATTTAATATACAGTTATTATTCTTAGTGTTAAGTGTAGGATAATGACAATCAGACGTTATTTTATTTGGAAATTTAATGACAGATTACATTGGAAAAAGCTATAGAAAATACTATGTCATTTGTTATATCCTTTTATACGCAAATCTTATGACCAATGAAACAGTTAAACATCAGCCTCCACTGACTTCGCTCCCTTTTTATGACATCGTTTTCGCTTACAACTAAAGATACAATTCGGAAATTTATTGAATAAATTTTGTTTCATTTCAATTATTTGCTATTAAGATCAAAACTAAACAATGAACTAACTGTGCTTTGCTTTCCGTAGATACCAAAACACGAACTTTGTCGTTGTAAGATATGATACTCATCACTTAATCACCGTGATACTTAATAGTTAACACAAATTATAGATGAATATTTTAAACTGCTCTGACCGCGCCTCCTTACACATTTGTAATTTTGGAAAATTATATCTGATCAGTGATTTTATCTCATAAGAAAAAAAGGTTCTTGTGCAAACTTATATACTTTAATTAAAAGAAAAAACTATTTCTCTGTTTATTCAAATGCAATGACTTCTGTTTATTTGTTGCATTTTAACGTGCTTTGTGTGGCCTGTTATGTTTCACATAATTATGATATTATGTATTTTTAGCTTAGTTTTAATGTGCATTTACCTCAATTTGTAAATTCTGATAATTAAAATGTGTTTTCATCGATGAATATATTTTGTCCAAGTTGTTGACATAATTTTGCTTTTCGTTTATAGTTTGACTTGTTTCTGCATTATTTTCTCACATTACGTTGAGGATCATGAATGTGCCATAAATGTGGCGGCCCATCCCACTGTTGAATTAAACGAGAGTAGCCTAAGAGTTGGAGGTGGATGAGGTTGAATACCTATCTTCTCTTCAGTTTTGGAGTGGAATAGCCTGTTTGTTAAAATGCTCAACATGCGAATTCGAATTCCTTAACCAATTATGTTCGCTACTTCAGCCATGGGGCGCTATAAAGTGACGTCAACCACCCTTTTCGTGGTTAGTGTTGAATAGTTATCTTATCTCCAGTTCAGAGACCAGCAAAATTTTAAAGAAGAAGAACCCCTTTTTTCTGGTTGAGATCAAAACATTTCGAGATCTAGGACATGTCTTCGGACGAGTGCTACGTTCCTCTTCGAACCGCCTGATAAGGCATTGGCACATCCACATGCATTTCATATTTATATTCCACTTGGTTGGTGATTATTATATTGGCAATAAAGTCTTTGGAATTTCAATGTAAGATGGAAACGGGCATAAAGTGCTACTGTATTCTGTTTCTTTTATATGAAAACAAAAATGTTCAAGGAAATGAGACAAACTTGATATTATCACACCGTCTGTATGTCTGATTGAACCCTAAATTTATTTATTCCGTAAAAAATGGAAATTTACGTTTTTCTTTACAAAAACGTGGAATTGCACAAAGATTCGGGAGTGCTAACATTATTTTTGAATTTCGCACAAAGCTACTCGAGAGCTATCTGTGCTAGCCGTCCCTAATTTAGCAGTGTAAGACTAGAGAGAAGGCAGCTAGTCATCATCACCCACCGCCAACTCTTGGGCTACTCTTTACCAACGAATAGTGGGATTGACCGTCACATTATAACGCCCCCACGGCTGAAAGGGCGAGCATATTTGGCGCGACGGGGATGCGAACTCGCGACCTTCAGATTACGAGTTGCACGCCTTAACACACTTGGCCATGCCGGGCCAAACACTCTTTAGAAAATTGTTATTATGTCTTCTTGACCAGTGTAAAAGGACACATACGCTCCATAAAAATGTCACTATTCAATTCAGAACAGCATTATCATGTCGTTTTCACGGATACAAAATGACACATAAGTATTTTCCAGAACGTTGTCATTATTCATTTATCCATAAACAAATGTTCGTTTAATATTTGTGTATTGCATGAATTGGATATCTTGCAACAACTTTTCCCCATTACTTTACGGTATTGTGATGCAAGACTAGAAACTGTTCCCCTGTAACAGTGTTTCCCATGGAATTTCCATAATTACAATATAACTAAAACATAAGTGAACCAAGCTCTATAAAATCTGAAGGCAATTATTCTATTTTTAATCAGATAGTTGGTTTCTCATGAGGTCTTAAAAAGTTTTATTCAAATAGACAATTTAGTAAAATTACATTCACCACTATGTTATTTTTCTCGGCGCCTATAAAATTCGAATTTAACGCTTCACATGCTACATCCCAAAACATTCTAAAATATATACTTGTTCAGATTGAAACTTTTCATATTGGTATCCAACGTTTATTGAAATCTCTTTAATAATGTAGTTTGGGTCGCAAAGTTTTGTGTCAATGTGTCAGTATGTTTGTTCGGTTAATTATATGGAACACTTGTAAAAGTTTAATAATATTTTTTTTAGTATAATTAAGAAAAATTGTTCCTGTTTCCTTTGATAGTGCAAGAAGGTATATTCAACACCGAAGTCCAGTGTATTTGGTTTTATATAAGATTGAAATTTAAAAATGGTAAATTTAATCATAAGAGCTACTCAGAGTCGTGTGATAAATATAAAGACGTTAAAAAAAGAAGGTGAGTTTGGTTCACAACAATAACTGTGTATTTAAAGTTAAAAACTACACGCGTGATGCCACCCGCTAGTACAGCGGCACGCCTAGGGATTTACAACGCTAAAATCAGGGGCTCGATTCCATGCAGTGGGCTCACCAGATAGTCCGATGTGACTTTGCTATAAAACAAACATGCACATAAGCGTGATGTTAGATGGACGTATCATGAGTACTTGATTGCAAGGTAAAAGCTCTGTTGTAAGTTAGTTTGTGCCAAACGGCTGTTGCTTACGTTAGCGGCTTGGGATGGCCGAGCGCATAAGGCGTGCGACTCGTAATCCGAGGGTCGCGGGTTCGCGCCCACGTCGCACTAAACATGCCCGCCCTCCCAGCCGTGAGGGCGTTATAATGTGACAGTCAATCCCACTATTCGTTGGTAAAAGAGTAGCTCAAGAGTTGGCGGTGGGTGGTGATGACTAGCTGCCTTCCCTCTAGTCTTACACTGCTAAATTAGGGACAGCTAGTGCAGATAGCCCTCGGATAGCTTTGCGAGAAATAAAAAAACAAATAAACCAAATAAACAAATTTCTTTTGGACAAATTCAATTCTTTTACTCTTGAAATTCAAAGAACTTTTAATATGAAATTGCCTAAAGAAAATAACTTATCAGCTGTTGATAACCTTTGGCATTGTAAAAAAATGTACTTATTTATTTTCTTAATTTCTTTACTAAAGTTACATTAAATATGTGTGACTTGTTTATTTGTCACTTTCATTTCGATTCTGTTTGTAGTAACTACTATTAAAGCACAAAGTCACACAACGGGCTGTCTGTGCAATGCCTACCAAGGGTTTCGAAAACCGATCTTGCCGCTGAGCCTCTGAGGAGGGGTACTTTAATATTAAAGATGTAATAAACCAAAGAAACTAATATACTATATAGACAGGTGGCTACGCTATTTTACACGTGGCGTCACCAAACGTCGTTTACTCGTAAACTTTCGAACTTAGTACGACTACCAAGAATTTTATACTTTTAGTGTTTAATACTAAGTTTGCAATTTAATCATGCTTTATTAAATTCATTAATAATATAAATAATCACAATGAAGAGCAGCCTTTGTAACTATAAAGTGTAGAAACAGTTAGTAATGTGAGATATGTTAGCGTAAGTAAGTTGGAAATAATAATTATATTTTAAACTGATTTAATTTTTTTTATAAACTGTATCATCATTAATATCTGGACTTCCTTAAGCCTTACCTATAAGCCCGTAATTATAAAACAAGTTGGTGTGATTAATCGTATCATAATAAATTCAGTTACTTTTAAGTCTTATGTCATTGATATGAACTGGTGTAAGAGATACTGCCTCGGACTAGTGTTGGTAGTAGTAAGTTTTAGTAAAATACACAACTTTGCGCTTACTCGATCAAGTAGATGTTGAAGTGCAGATAAAAATAAGTATTGCGTTTATAAATTTATGTAAAATTTAACTTTTGAGTAGCACTTGTATATAAATAGTAATAGTACTTATTAAAATGAAACGCTAATAAACAAGGTGACGTTATAAGTGATTTGGTCCATCCTTTCTTAGTATTGAAACTAAAACCGAAAAAATAGATACAAAACCACGTAGACCGTTGTTCCCGAAACTGTTACTTGAAGGATGATATGAACAAGCAAAGGACAGAGGTCTGGTTAGTTCAACATGTATGTCATGTTTCACTCCTGTCTACAACCATCATTCCAACATAATGTGTTATATAATTAAACAATTCTTCAAGTTTATTAACTTTTAGACATTGATAATTTAGTCTGTTTTTACTTTGAGCCTAAATCTGTACTTATTTCTCGTATATCTAAGTCTTAACGTTTAACTATGCAAACATTAACTTGTTAACTTCTGAGTGGGGCAAGGTATTTATATTACATATACCTACTAATGAGCATAGCTAATTAAATACAATATTAAACTTGTATTACAGTTATTGGAATGCATTGTTTCAACAGTTGTGTACTCTCATTGTTCGAAACAATTATTTTGTATTTCATAGAAAATACTGTAAGTTTTGTATGTCAAAGAAGTTGCTTCTAAGAATGGAAATTCATTTATTATAAAGGGTTCAAAAGTGAAGATAAGTACAATAGTGTTATTTATAGGATATAGGTTTCTAATTTCTTTGTGCTGTGTTATGAATACAAGAGGACTATAATTTTAAGATTTGGGAAAGACAGGCTAGGTCCAATTAAGTTATATTTTTTGTTAAGAAAGTTTACTTGCTAACAGCAGCAGTACATGTAACCACTTTAAAATAATTTAAAACTTGAAATGATATTTTACTGAAAACATGAAGGGTAGGTTTAAGCTTTTGCTTTCTTCATGAGGATGAATTTATTGGTATCTTTAAGAACCAAATAATTATTCAAATATATTGAGCTCTGGTTTTGTATGCAAACATAAGTATGCAAGTTTATTTTTCTTGTATTACAACTAAAATTTTTAAATAAGGTAGAACCTATCTAGTGGCTTTGCTGTGCACGTGTCTTCCTGATACCAATATTATTTCTAAAATAAAGAATGAAAATGTACTAAACTGTTCTGAAATAGAACTTAAGATAGTAAACAGTACATTGTTTAGAATAATAATCCCACTGACCACAGGGTAAGCAACAATTTGCTATTATTATATATACACAAACCAGTTTATGTGTGTGTGTTTATTATTGAATTATATGTTAGGTTATTTATTTTTACTTTAATTATTTGTTATTATCATGCATTACTTAAACCAAATTTTCAATGCAAATAAGAGTGAATTACAATTTTAATCAAAAGAAGTGGTAATTGTTGCAATACGGTAAATGAATACAAGCCTAATCTAGCATAAATAAAATAACATATGTGT
Source organism: Carcinoscorpius rotundicauda (assembly GCA_011833715.1). Taxonomy (NCBI): domain Eukaryota; kingdom Metazoa; phylum Arthropoda; class Merostomata; order Xiphosura; family Limulidae; genus Carcinoscorpius; species Carcinoscorpius rotundicauda. The sequence continues at coordinate 114,450,699 of CM022391.1, read as the reverse complement.
GCAAACCAAACAAATAAATCCAAGAAAATTACTGCATTTTGAAATAACTCAAAATTAATTACCATAATTTGCACCTTTTAAGATGCTACATCATGGAAGATACAAATTTTAGAAAGACATTTCTAAGAAAAAAGAATTTTGACTCACTTTGATGCAGTCTTTTTCAACCTATTGAGTAAATACAGTCAAAGATATCATTTTTTTTATCAGTGCAGTTTAGTGGATGTGGTGGTCTAGAAGGACCAACAGGTCTGTTGTCCATAAATTTTAAGTTAGTTTACAGTGTCTTTTCTTCTAATTTCATCTCATATCTAATGCTCAATAATATATTGAAATTGTGTGATATTATATGGTATGCCCTCTGTGAAGTTTATGTATATAGATAGTTTTTGCCATTTGCTACATATTTGTGCACTTGGTATAATATGTGGTAAAATCTAGCTTTTTGTTTTGTAAAAATTGGACTGAAGGAGACAAAAATATTTGTTATTCAAATTTTATTTGTAATAATTAATAATTCTGATGTTTTAGTGTTGCAAGAAACTGTAGGACACTTTAAAATACTAGATTTATTAAAAATATCACAGTTTATTATTTAACTAGTGAAGCATTCTAATTAAATAAATAAAAATATGTGTACTGTAACATTTATCAACACCTTTAGGTGGTGTTATTTCAAATAACTAAATATGTCAACAAAATAGGAATACAAGAAAAGAGTGGGTGATAGGAGACTGTTAAGCCCATCATGGTCACCCAACATATTAACCAGTATAACATAAAAAAAATCTAATAAATTGATAAAATCTGGATCAGTTAAATATTTTGCCTAGTAACTAGCCAGACCTGAGCTTCCACATTATTCTTCTTTCTGATTTGGCTTCCTTGAACATTGTACTCACTGGCAGTAGGGTCAATACAAATTGCAAAATTATTGAAGTACTGACTTAAAAAGGAGTGGTTACAAATTCTTCTAAAATGTCAAATAATTATGACTTTTAGTCATATCTTACTAGTCCACTAAGTGCTGATGTGAGTGTGTGTATGTGCATGTAATGAATGAATGATAAGATTCAAACTCTGTAGCATAGTTTTTGTATCATGGGCCCCTGACCTTTGTTAGCTTGTCTCTCCTGCCTCCTGCCCTACCTTAGTTTGTAAGAGCTGGGCTAATATCAGTAACAGCCATTTTATAGGTGGGCTCTGCATAATTCAATCAACTTCTCATCAAGAGTTTTTACAAAGTTATTTTAATATTACAGTCAGGTCTTGTCTAGTTCTTTGCTTGATTGAAAACAAATTCTAACCTTTGAATCTCTTTGCATACTTGAATATTTTTAAAGGAGGAATACTTTTATTTGTCAATATATGAGCTTGTTAAAGTAAATTAATATATATTCTATAACAGTTTCATCAAAATAGAATGCATGCTATTCTAAATGTTTCATACAACTCATGATCATACAATAATTTCTCAAATTCTGAACTGAAATATTCTTTTTAAATGTCACCATTTAATTTCTTTTCACAATCTTTATGCACTCATGCAAAGATCTGGGGGTTCTATCAATAATATTTTCCCATTTTTCTGACATTCCACACATTTTGATTTTTTTTTAATGAAATAAATTTTTGAAATTTTCATATTTTAAGTGTATTATTTTGTATTTATCAAATGTATTTAAACTTTTTGTGTACCGCATGAACTAGTGGCAGTACCAACAATTAAACTTTAGGATTTTAATTTTACTTGAATGTATTACTTTAGGACAATGGTCTTTGTGTAGTATGTATACAAACTTGTCACAATGTTTGTGAATTAACTTACAGGCAACAAGAGACTGTTTGATCTTTCAAGGCTGTTTATGCTTTAATCCAGCCAGCCATCTTTGAGAAAAGTAAAAACTTAAACCAACCGTTTATTTTAAGGAAAGTTTCTGTTCCTCTCTTAAAATCCTTTTAAATGTTGACCTTCACCACTGCTTATGGAAACAGATTTCTTAAACCAATCATCCTATGAAACAAAAGTCTGGAATCTGACATTTTTCTAAAATTTGAAACTTGTTCCTTATTCCTATTTCTATGTTTTCAGAATACAGCACAAGTAAATTGCAGTTCCCACAAGAATTTTGTAAGTTTGATAAATACTATCTTCTACCTTTTTTTTTCACAAATAAGTTTTGAAATCTTTACCAAGTCATAGTAACCTTCCTTTGAATCCTTTCCGATAAGTCGAAATCCTTTTTTGGATAAGGGGACAAAAACTGTGTGCAGTATTACCAATAAGTCCTAAATAGTGATTTATACTGTATACTGACACAATTATCTCTCTTTATATCTAAATTTCTACTGTCTTTACTATTAGCAACTTGTTACTGCTTTTGGTAACTTATCCACCCAAATTGCAAAAATGTTTTCTGTTGATATTCTGTAAAGTAGTTAGTTATTTTCAAAGATATTAAGTATATTATACAAATTATGATAACCTAAGGTACCTGCAGTTAACTATTGCAACAGGTCTGTCAATTTAACCAAAGTACTAACTATGCAATTATGTATTACAACTGAATGCATTAAATGTATCTTTACAAAATTTGGCTAGCATTTAGTAAACATTACAGCTTGGTTCTACACAAAAGATTTTTAATTGAAGTATTTTTGCTGAAGATTTAAATGTGAATTTATGAAACTTACCAAGTTGGGAAGAAAGGCAGTTTTAATGTTTTCATATTTCACTTGTATAATCTCTGGAATCTTCTAATTGAGTGTCCATAGTTCATGTTTTTTTTGTTTTTTTTTCAGGAAAACTAATTCTTGTGAAATAATCAAAGCACAGTAAAAGTGAAAAGTATGAAATAAAATAAAATAAACTTAGTTTGTTTTTCTTTATTTCATTTAATTTTATTATGTTAATGTTCTTTGAACTGTATCTAGCTGGCATAACAAAGCTATAAATCGTGTGGAGAGAGGTCAGAATATATTATGAACTTGCGTCATACAATATGAGATTATATGTGTTTCCTGAAGAAAGACCACAAAAACTTTTGCATTTAAATTGTATTATTTAACATAATAAGTATCTAATTTTTACATATTACTTTTTCTGAGATATAAATATAACAATGAATAAGAAATACATAAACATTAAACTTAGCACTTTAACCTTGGATCCTTTTACACTCATATGCATGGTTTATTAAGTCTTTTTTTTTCTCATTGTGTTGGTTGTCCAAAACTTAATGTATCTGTGGAATATGTGTTTTAGAACAAATTATATTAGGCAGTATAATATTGTGACAAAATTAATTTTTTGTGCTTTATCTTATTGAGCAAAGGAAATGCATCAAGCTCACCTCATTTAATTGTTGGATTTGGCTACAGTCATCCAATTTATTTAGCTCAGAATATGTTATTTTTATAAATTATAAATGAGTCCAGTAGAAAAATCAGAGAAAATTTTGTTTGAATAATCTGGGGTTGTTATAAAAGAAGAGAAAAAAATTTATAAGTGAAAAGTTGGAGTATTACTGCAATTTAGAGAGGTGTAAATTAAGAATTGATTTAAATATTTCATTTTGAATATAAGAAATTACAGCTTAGAAAATATAAAAATTCTATTAATTAACTATAATTTATGTCAAGTTCTTTGATAATAAAGAAGTTTAATTAAATTTTATCCCAATTAAACAGATTGATGTGTATACACTGGACTTCCCATCTACATAGGGCTGAAAGTCATTTGATAAGTATTTGTTCAACTTGCAAGTTATCCTGTAATACTTTGGAATTCTTAGTACGACTAGAAGTTCCCAAGACTTTAATGTAGTTAGCAAACATTACTGGTAATATCCCTGCCAATATTTGAATAAGTGAGAGCAAAGGCCCAAGTAATGACCCAAAGCAAAGCCCATTAGTAACAGGAGTTCAGTTTGGCTGGACTTTTAACTTTTTGCTTCCTACCATTCAAACAAAATACAAACCAATTAAGTAATTGGATTTTATCTCCCTTGCTTTTATTTTTCTCTTTTTTAGGAACATGCTTAACTTGAATTAAAAACACTTAATTTTTAAACATTCCCTCAAATTACCTGTTAACTCAATATTTCATTTCTCTAATGATAAATCTTGTCTTGGCTTCAAAACTGACAGTTTAGATATTAAAAAGTTAATTTTATTGTTTGTTTGTCCAGGCATTATAATATTATGAAATGCTAAAAAGTTGAGTTTTATCAAGTGTAATTGTGTCAAAACTGCTTATCTGGCTTGTTGTAAAGACAGTTGATACAATGTTTAACTTGTGTTTTATTTGTGGGTCACAAATTTGCATAACTTGTACTATCTCTAACCACTTTCATAACTTTTTCTTTAGTTTTCTTAGCTAGTTTAATTATGAATAATAATTAAATTTATTTACATTGGATAACCTATGATGAAATCATCCATTTTATAAGCATTTCAATACATGTGAAATAAAAAAACATTGAATAAAAGAGTTGTTAAGTTTGTTAGATTTAAAATGCAGTGTGTTGTACATGTTTTTGGTTTCTGTAACAAACACCTCTTTTAAGGAAGGTTGTTGACATACCAGTCATTAAGAATTAATGTTTAAATATGGATGTCATTTCTAGATGATAATTTTTATTTGTGACAGGTATATATGTCCTATACCAAAAAGAAGAATTAAAAGTAACATTATATTTTGGTCACAATTTATCTTTCCATCATGAGTTTAATCAACTGGCCACTGTGAATTTCAAAGGTGACTTGCTTTTGGAACTGATCTTTGGTTGTGGTCATGCAAATCCATGTAATATTTTAGATATCATTCAACAGACACACAAAAGGAAGTTGAAATGTGGGAGGTACTATCGTGAATATCGTGAATCCTTTACAATGTCAAACCAGTTTACGTGCAGCAGTGAGGATGAACAGAGGTAAGATTTAAAGTATTTATATATCTTATGAAGAATATTTTTCTAAAGAGAATAGTTTTTCTTTGAAATGACTCCTGGTTTGGAAAAAAAATCAAATGAATAGAGTGAAAAAATAGAAACTTGAATAATTGGTTAAAACAAATTAATTATTTTTTATTTATTTCAGTATGTAATTGTGTGTGTGTGCTTTATTTTCATTTGATATATATGGTTTAAGATGTAATTCAATTCATTGTATTTTGCATGGATTTTAGAAAGAGAGAATAGCAACTTGTATTATTTAAAAGTAGATAATTGTTGCTTTCATAGCTACCTGATTGATTACAGCTATAGACAAAACAATAGTTAAAGTACCAAACTATTTGAAGTTGAAAACAATAGTTTAACTATTATGCTCAGGAATGTTTGCTTATCACTCTGCATAACAAAAAAGATTTTACTTTGTTCCACTATTGAGAGGATTTTTGCACAGCTTTGAATGGAGCTGCTGTGCATAAACGTACTAATATGAATTGCACTAGTTTATGATGTAGTTATCATTAGACTGTAACCTATAAGTGGGTGTGAGCATTTCACATGGAAAATAAAGGCATCCTTTTCGCGACACTGCTTGTCTTCAAATATGTTCATATTCAATTGTTTTCATAATTTTAGGATTTGTATGCTGCTACTGTTCTTTAACTTACAGTTAAGCCTTATTATCTCATTTATCTTGTTTGTATTAATATCTTTTTAGGTTCATTGACCTGTCTCTGTTGCTTAAACTGAGCCTACCTCATCTTTTTCCAGTTTTTCACAAACTGCTCCCACTATTTCCTGCCATTGTTTGTTTCTTTTCTTCTTGATTATAAACAGGTAATTCTTCCTTCATCATTTGCCAATTTTATTACCATTTCTCTTTCTTCAGTTTTTTTTTAATGAGTTTTGAGCTACCTTGCAGTATGATCTTTCTGATTGTAATTGTTTCCTCCCTAATCTTGATATTTGTGTTTGTGGTGATAATACACTTTTGGATCAGCTATGCATTGATCATTTTTCTATGTTTTAAGGCCAAGCTTCTTTTTCTTCCCTTGAGATAAGTACCTCAAATCTTTTTGTTAAGCTTGGGGATCTTCTCTTGTAATTTGTCTCTCACTTGTCCTTATCTGCTCATCTTTTGTCTGGGAGTCTACACTTAAATCCAACAACTTTGCAAGGGACATTTGCTCTTATTTGTTTGTCACCTTGGTCCTGATTTGTTCTTCCACATTATCTCAATTTATTTGATTTATTTGTTTCAGGAATTTCTTTGGCAGGGATGCCTTAATTTAAGGTGTTCATTTCTCAATCTTACTTAACTCAAGGACCTTTGGCTGGACCCTTTTTTCTTCTTTTTTTTTGAGAGAAGGTCTTGAAGGTGTTTCTTATATGTTGGAAACTTCAGATAAGTTGTTTATTTGCAATGTTCTATTGTTACTTTCATTTCCAAAATTTTTATTCCAGGGATCCTAACAGGTTTCTATGGCTCAGGAGTTCCTTGTTCCTTATATTGTTGCTTCAGGTTGACATTCCCTCCCTTTAGAAGGGCTAGCCATTGTAGATTTTGAAGGTGACTTGCTTTTGGAGTTGACCTTTGGTTCTGGCCATGCTTTAGTTTTTCTCTTTTGGTATTGGTGAACTCCCTTTACAGACAATTTTTGAGTCAAATAGGTGCTTCTTCACAGATTTCCCTATTTATTTCACAGTTAATCTCTCTGGCTGTTTTAGTCTTGATTTCTGCTCATGGCTCTCTTGCATGAAGGAAGGTTTTTCTCGAAGAGTATCCCATTTTCTGGCTTGTTTTGCTAGTTATCCTTGCACTTTATCAATGCAAATGGATGGTTTACTACTACTGTACTTTTCTTCATTCTCCTCTTTCAGGCCATCCTACTCTTCTTTATCTTACTTTGTTTTTTAAAAGCTGATTTTTCATTTCTATTATCACCATTTATAAGGCTACTTTGTCAATTACCTTCTTTCTCTGGTTCTGACAGACCTTTTCTAAGCTTTACTCTTCAGTTGTCTCCTTTTCTGTGTGTTATCTTTGTTTAAATACTTCTTGCTTGTGAGAAACATCAATCAGACATTTTTCTCTTAGCTGCCTCTTTCACAGTCTGTTTCTGTGGAAAATTGATAGACTGATTTTGCTTGTGGATCAAACCTTTCTCTCTTAAGCTTGGAGTAGGTAAGAGTATGATCTTGTGTTTTTTTTAAATTACTCTTCCTTCCATTACAGCCTTGTTCTCCTTGTATGTCCTGTTTGTGCAGTTTGTTATTACACTTGTACGGCTTCCATACACAAGAATAACCATTTTATCTTATTTTTGGGACATATCACCTTCTACTTTCACTATTTGGATTAATTAACTCATACAGCTTGTTTATTCTACCAACTGAAAAAGATATCTGTCAACAATATAAAATAACCTCCCATCAAGTGTTTGTCTTTTCTAGCCTCTCACTGTCAATGTCCCAAGATGAGATTCTGCAGATGCAGATTTTGACAATCTTTGACACATTATGGTTACATTACTTACCTTACATGGCAGTTTCATCTGTATCTTGGTTTTGTTGTCTTCTAGGTACCATTCTACAGTTTTCCCAAAGGCTCTATTGTGGTGAGTGTTAATTATTTTTCTATTGTTTGCTTATTATGGGTCTGTTATCACCATTATTATGTGTTAAAATATGTTAACTAAAGATGATAGAACCAGTGATGCTTCACAGGACAGACTTTTCATTCTCAAAATAAATATGGAGCAGGAAGAACAAAAGGTGTTATACCCATCTTTTTCTGCTCTGTGCACAACATTGTGATGCTGTTTAATGTGGGACTGCTTTGGAAGTAGGTGTGTGTCTATGTATATTATCTTCCAGGCCGTACTTCACAGGAATAACTGAAAACAAATAATAACACCAGTTACATGCCTATCTTCATAGCTGGCCATTATTTATTTTCCATATTTGCAGTAACTCATTGCACAGTATAACATTTGGAGACTTTATGCAAATGTGATTTTTTCTGTTCAGTCTGAAAACCTCTTCAGTATCCTCCCTATCCAAATTTCTCTCTGCTGGAGTTCAGGAGAACGTTTTTTTCTTCAGTCCCAAGCTGTTATGGAAATCTATTTTGAGAATGTCCTATTTGGTTAATGTAATCCCATACATATCTGTGGATGTTATTTGAAAATGTTGTGCACCCCATTCTAATACAAAATGAACCAAACCATTGCCAGTGACTATTTTTTTCTGAATGGCTATTGTGTTATCCTTAGGATGCATATATCTTCCTTCTCTACCTATTTATTCCCATTGGTTTTTCACTGGGGAATAGCCTGACCTATTGCTCTAGCCACAATACACACTTATTTACAACTGCCTGTTTGTAAAATACAGTGACATTTTCAAAAATCTTACATTCTGTTGATCTGTAGGATGCTTTAATATCATGCAAAATGTACTTTTGACAATATATTTTATTCTGCTGCCATGTTTGAGATGGATGCAGTCTTCCATTAAAAGTTTTGCGTAACTGAGTTACCATCCCCTCCATCTCCAGAGAGTGATGTGCTTCATGGATTTTTTCTTTCTGACTAGTGTTTTCAGTTAAGATCTCTTCTTGTGATAGTAGGTTTGAGAACTTTAATGGACTGCAACTGCTTATTTAAGTGGAAAGAGGATGATGTTTGGCTTCTATACTGGTCTTGCCACTTTCTTCTCAATGTGAGATTCTAGCTTTGTGTAAAGGTAAGTAAACATTTTCTATACCAGAAAATGTATTTTACATAGTTACCTCTACACATCCTTTCACCCCTCTTCTGATGTATTGGTTTTGTCTTATAAAGAATGAGACTTTCTTCAAGTGCAGGTTCTCATGTTAGTGCTGCTTCTGTAGGATGTAGTGCAATTGATGAAGAGCTGTAGTCTAGTGATGATTAAACTATAGGCTGGCACAGTACTCATTATGTGTGAGGGTGGGAGCTTCATTTTAGAAATCTTCAGTGGTGGGAGAAAACTGCTCTTTGTTGTGCTGAAAGCTAACTATCTGAAATATATCTTTAGATAAGGAAACTAACGTTTAATACTTCATTCACTTTTATATCATTTTAGTTAAATCCATAATCAAAAAACCACAATGACTTGCCTTAACTCTACTCTTTTATCAAGTCCAAAATTTTCTTTAAAATTAAAGTATAGATCATGCTGAGCAAAAACAATGATTTCAAAGTTGGTTGTCTTGTTAGGCTTCACCCATTTGTTTGTCTGGCTGCAATATTGTATTGTGTGAAGTTTTGACTTGTGCCTGTTTGAATGCAGTATTTTATTGAAAATCATATTTCTTATTTCACATGCTGCTATTAGCTAAGTTAGAAAACAGAAAAAAATATGGTTATTATGTTTTCTTAAATTATCTTATTCATTGGCTGAATTATATATTGATAGCTTTAAATCACACATTGCAAATGCACAACATTCATAAAAAATGTTTATTGCATATAGTTAGTTGTTATTAAAAATAATTTGAATTGATATTTTTTAAGCTTATAATATTTAATATCATTTGCAAATAAAGAAATGAAATCTTTCAACTTTAATTTCTGTCGTAAAGAATGTTATCCAAACAATGCACTTATCAGTTTTACAAAATGCCAATTTCAAATCTTAATGAATTTATTTAAAGAGCACTCATTACTGCCCTTTTATGTAGTCTGAACAATAATAAATGGAGTATTGATTTTGGTATAGTTATGGGTAATACTTAAATGCAATGGATAGAGCAAATCATTAATCATTTAAGTGCTTTGAATAGTTACTTATGGTTTTGTCAGACAATGACTAGATGGACCCCATGTGGATGAATCTGATGGGGAGTTTAGAAGACTTAGGAACAAACTACAGATGTGAATTTTTTATGTTTTGTTTGATTACAGCTGTTTGAAAGCTAAAGAAAGTTTCATCTGTAACAATAAACCTGGTAAATTTTGTTAGGTTTAGGGAGTGCGAGGAATATGTAGTTAATTATTTAAAAATAAATTGTGTATGTTGAAGAGACAGACCTTCCAGAGACACTTGTGTTAATTTTTTATGTGAAATACATAGGTAAGGTTATTAAAAAGACTATGTTACACAAATATTGTTCCTGGATAATATGTGTTATATCTTAAATGCTTATGTTGTAAAAGTACAGAAAATGACCATTATTCCCTTCAAACTTTGCTTTTGTGACCTGGATAATGAAATTTAGAAATTAACCTATATTTTATGTAAAAATGGGCAAATTTAGACATTTTCATTTACATGAGGTCTAAATGAAACAACATATGAATCAAAATTTACATGTATTTATTCTAAAGTTATACAAAAATGAACAATGATGTTCCTTTGAGTATGCTCCCATGTTCTTGAATTTATCAAGATGAGAGTGTCTAGGATATGGACTTTTCGGGACATACTGCAGCCCATTTTGTCATAGTTCCTTACCAGAGCCTCAACCAGTTTTACATGATTTTTGGCCTTGTGATTGTCCAAGAAGTCTTGAACCGCTGTGACAAAGCTGCCCCAAGCTTTTTTTTCCTTCCTACTGAACCTCTTAGGGAATTCTTTGCACTCCAGAATCTTCTTTATTTGTGCCTAGATGTCAAAAGCTTGGCATTCAACTTTGTTAGACCAAAATCTCATTGAAGTCTCTTTGGTTGGATTAGTATGGGTTTCTCTTACCAGTTGCACCTCTGAAATCATAATCTGGATTTTCAACATCTATCTCCTCCTCTGATTTGCTGCTCTCTTCTGAGGATGGCTGCTTTCTCTGGCAGAGTGGGTACAGGAAGTGCTGGACAGTGTGGCACTGGGGTGATGAGTGATGGAAGGTCAGGATACACGATAGTAGATGCATTCTTGCCAACCTGACATCTGGAAGTGTCCACCATGCAGAAATAGCAATTGCTTGAGTGGTCAGTGGGTTCACATCAAATATTTGGAATAGCAAACTTCATGTTTTTGTTTTCCCCTCTGTACCATCTTGGAAAAAAGCAAAATGAAATTGTTATTATGAAGAATAAATTTATTCCATCTACAACTAATGGGTAAGAGGTTTATGCAAAATATTTTGTGTGGTATTTTTTCTATGCTATTGGAAATTCAAAACAAATTTAAATTTTAAAAGGTTTAAAATTTGTATAATATAAAATCTTACTATTCAAGCAAGTAAAATTTGTCTGTCCTACCTTCTAGATTTTTTTTGTAGTGCTTGTAGGTAAAATGCGGTGCCAGAGTTTGTCTTGATCCCAGATAGGCTTGCTGAAATGTGCCTTGTAGGCTTTGCACATTTTAGTAGATGCTGTCACAGAGTACTTTTTCACTTTTTCTTGTTAAATTGGCCACATACATTGCAGAATATGTCTGGAGAATGCTTTCAGCTTCTTGATGTCATCTCTGTTTACTTAGGCAGCTAGAACTAAACTGAAGTGGTGAATAGTGAGTTCCTGTATATACACATATATATATTACTATGGAAAGTTTTAGAAAATCCTAAAAGATTCTTGTAAGTTCAAGAAATTTTTCTACCAGCTACTCAGTACAGAATCTACCTGGAATATTCTGAAAAATGGGTAAATTTGAAAATTTCATTATTTAGGTTGCAAGAGCAATGTGTGAAGAGAAAAATAGGTATTTTCCATTTACTTTAGGCATAAGCAATTGGAAAATAACACTTTCTGCCCATGAACAAGAAAAAGTAAAAATGCTGTTATATAGTGTAATTGAATGTATATGCTAATTGTTAAAATCAACTAAACATTTTAAAACTTCATACAAATGTAGAGTTTATTTTAAATATTCAGGTTTTTACACAAATATGACCTCCAGAAATAATTCTCAAGCCTGAAGAGATGGTTGAATTGTTTTAAACATCTCTGAATGACATTATTTAGTATTTTGAAAGTGAGACATGATGTTTATTAATTGTGTATTAGAACAAAACTTCTACACCAAAATTGAGTAGCAATTATATAATTTATGCCTGTTTTGAAAGTTACTAGGAATACAGAAAAATGTTTCAACTATTATTGTGAGCTTCCTTATATGATAAGTAGAAAGTATGTGCAAAAAGTTTATACAGCTCTCGTACTCTCATAATGTTTGTCCACAACTTTCAAAGTGGTTAGGTCTTTTTTTTTTTTTATTGGCTAGAAGAACTTGTAACTTTCTGATGAAAAACTTTCCACCAGTGTGAAAGCTAAGGAATATATATTTCCTTATATGGCAAAGCCTACAGTGTTGATAAAACTACCCAAGTCTGTTAATCGGGCACATCATATATACATGTAATATATACTTTATGGTTAACAGGGTGTTTTTTAGTGGTATTGCATGTGGAGAGGACTATAGCTAGTATTCTGCTAGAAACAGTTTTCTATTGTAAGTCTTCCATAAATACAGGGTGGTCGCTAGAAAAGCGGAAAATTTGAGGGTCAGATGAGATCATGAATAAAATGCGTGCTTACTCATTTCTATTTTGATTTCCTTACATCATGAATAAAATGCATGAATTTAATAATTTTGAGCATCTATGAGTGTAATATAACATATGCCTTTAAAAAACTTTGTAAAAGTTATTCTTTGTGAAAATAAATAGCTGTTTGACAAATTTTCCGCTTTTCTAGTGACCACCCTGCATATTATATTCTCTAAAGAGTACTTTTTAATATTCCTTTGAATATCATTTGACTTTGTTTTTATGGATTTTTTTGTGATATATGCTGAAATTAAAAGTTTTATCTTTACTGAACTACAGTCAAATTTAATTTCAATTAAATGTTTTATAATGTTTTAAAAGTGAGATTTCTTTTTCTTTAGTGTGTGTGTGTGTGTGTGTTTTCCAACTTAATTCTGATTTATTATAGTAAATGTATACTTTTCTAATTAGTCCATTCAACATCCTTAAAAATAAATATTCATTGCTGTATCTATGTTGCTTTTTTTCTCATAACAAGGTAGCAACAGAAGTTGTGATTAAGTGTTGGATAGTTAGCACATGCTTCATTAGAAATATTTAAAATTAAAGGCCAAATCAAAGCCAATATCAAGATTTTAAACTCTTCACAGAAATAAAAATCTAATAAGTTGCGTATAATATTTACAGAACTGTAATTTATTGTAAAATTTTATATTTATGAATTATGTTGAAAGATTGACATGATCACAAATAACAGAAATGAGGGTTTGTGTATGAATGTTGTGTCAGTCAGCACAAATAGCTGAGAAATTAGGGTTTTCATATAAATGTTATATCAGTCAGCACAAATAGCTAAGAAATGAGGGTTTCTATGTAAATGTTATTAATTAGCACAAATAACAGAAAGATGAGGGTTTGTATATTAATATTATTTACATCAACACTATTAGCTGAGAAATGTGGTTTTATGTATGAATGATAATTATCAATCAGTACAAACAGTAAAGAAATGAATATGTGTATGAATGTTATCCATAACACTGAGCCATTTTATAAGTTTTAACATGATTGTACTTATTAATAAAGCATAATGATTAAGGAGTTATGGATCAGAATTCATATCACTAAGTGCTTCAACATTACATTGTACCATTACATCTTCTTTTCTTTTGTACAGGTAGTGTTTGTTTTTTGTTTTTTCCACACTGTTTTATTGCTAGAAATATTACTTTGAGTAAATGCACAAGTTTCTGAATATTCTTACTTACACACAATTAAAAACTTGAACTACTTAATGTTGAATCAAAAATATGTATATTACTATGCAGCAATGTATATTTAAATTAATGCAATAAATGTATATATACATGAGTTAAAACCTGTTTAGTTAATGGTAGCATTAAACTATGATTCTTGTAATAGTTTTTTTTGTAGAGTATTCTACAAACTGTACTTTAAAATTATAATGACTAAATGTAAAGAATTTTAAATTATATGGAGAGCTTAGCTTCACAACACAGTATATCCCATTCTCAAACACATTGAACTGCCACAGGTATTGTGTTTATTGCATTCACAGTTAAATACAATAAAAATCTTACAACAATGGTAACATACATTTTTGTATTTGTTTTGTGGGATAAGAAGTATAGATTTATAAGGATTACAAGTAGATGTTTAGCCATTTGGAAGAAATATTTGTTTTCAGAAATTCTATGTTAATATTTAAATAATTCATTGTAAAGTGTTTTTGGTTATTCAGAATGTTGTTAGATTTTTAGCAGTATAAAAATAACCATAATTTTATTTGTTTGTTTTAATTTTCAAAAGCTCTTGCTTTTCATAACTGTTAGTGTAATAAAAACATGCTTATTTTTTATCCACTAGTGTGATTCATATCAACAAAATATTTCATCTGGTTAGTAAAACACCAACTATTAGAATCTAAACAAATATTCACAGATGTGGACTTTTGAAAAACCTCGTTTATGGGTTACCAAGTACACAAATTTAAACAAAAGTTCAAAGCTGGAGTCTGTTACAACACAATGGCTTTAAACAAACAACTCTGGATGTCTCAACACAAATTCAAAACAGCAAACTGTTACAGAAAAAGAGCTGTAAACCAGAAAGTGTAGGTGTCTAAATACAAGTTAAAAGAGATAGATAGTTAGAAAATACCATTTACTAAGAAATTTTGCCACTATAAAGAGGTCTGTAGAGTTTTTTTATTGATATACTTTCTTTGTTAAATGCCAACTTTGTATTATTCTGAGCTGCTAGACAAGTATTTTTTCCTGTGCTTGCTTTGCTTGCAAAAAAAACAACAAAAAACATACAGAAATCCAACTTAAATGAATGCATGCATTAAGGAAGGAATTAATTAGAAAATATTTGACAAAAAACATACAGAAATCCAACTTAAATGAATGCATGCATTAAGGAAGGAATTAATTAGAAAATATTTGACAAGAAACAGATTAACTGTTTCACAGAACTTAACATTTTTAAGCTGACTGAAATTTGTATTATTGTTTGAATGGCTCTGAAGTGACTGATGTAAAGGTTCATTTAAGCCTTTATGTGACAAATCTTGGTGTGTTTTTCAGCATATAACTGGTTCAGTTGTAACTAAACATAGCAGTATGTTATTTAACATAAGGGCAGCATATAACTAAGATTTTTAATAAATTATTTTGAAAACAGAGATTTTCTGTGTAATTTATACTATAGTGTGTGTATGTGCATATATATATATGTTTGTGACCCATGTTATTTAAACTGTGTGTGTTACTTAATACTTAAATTGCATATGTCTTTCTTTCCAAATATGTATTGCAGGATTATTATACATGCAGATTTGATGTTGTACTTAGAGTGTGCAAGTTAAAAAGGTAGTTATTTTTTAGTTCACAGATTTTGTTTATACCTTGAACTTCTCATGTTCTAGCCATAGGTATGATAATGGAATTAGACGTCTCCACAAGCGCAGGATGCACAATGAAGTAGAAAGAAGGCGTAAAGATAAAATTAATTCCTGGATTCTCAAAATTGGAGAATTACTTCCTGACAGAGATTCTAAGAGACAGGTGATATTAATATTCATTGTAAACACAAGTGTGTTGCACTCTTTACTTGCTAAAATGTTAATATTAATTGTAGGGACAAGTGTGTTATTGAAGAATTACTTCCCAATAAAAATTCATAGAGATGGATAATATTTAATATATGAAAGAACTTGTTATACACTATATTTTGTAAAATATCAATGTTAGCTGTAGGAACAAATGTATTACATATTGTACTTTGTAAATAAAAGTTAAGAGAGTTTGTAAATGTTTTCTTTGTCATTTGTATATAAGGAAAAGACAATTGTCTGTGTATCAGGAAGGCTGGTATGGGTATCAACATTTTTACCAAAATAAAGCAGAGAACAATGTTTCAACCTTCTTAGGTCATCTTCAGGTTTGTTTTTTGTTGTTTTTTTCTTTGCTTTATTTTGGTAAAAGTGTTAATAACTATACCAGCTGTCCTGATGAGATACATTTTTACTTCAAGTGGATTTCTTTTCATCATGAATTGTCTGTATTGTTTTATGAAATATGTTTACAATATTATGTTAAATGTTTTACATTTATAAAAAGACCATAGAAAGTTATAGTCTGTAATAAGGATTTCTTCTATTTGTACAATCATTTATAATAAGTATTTAAATACCTATAACCACTGGATTAAATGTCAGACTGAGAAATGAGCTGAAAAATCAAGAATAATGAGTAATAAAATAGAGAAACTATATGGTTGCTTCAGGTTTTTATTTATTTATTTTTTTTGTAGATAGCAGTTTTCAAACAACCTTTGGGTGAGCATTATGTATTAAAGACTTAATCTGTGTTTGTATATAAATCAAAATTGTGTATCAGTCTTGGTATCACAGGTTGTTGTGAGAAACTAACTGAAACAATTTTGATTAAATTTAGAGGAACTTTGCAGAAGTGCAGAAATTAAGCTTATATGTGTAATCAATCAGATGAATGGTCTAGAGTTTGGCAGCTATTATACTGTCCTAAGGTGTGAATTAGCTTAAGTGATATTTAATTCCAGTTACTTTTAATGACTGATAAAAGATAACTTTTTAACCAAAGTTCTGTATGCAGTCCTGATGAACTTTAATATGGAGCAAAATGTTTCTTCATCATTGAGGTACAACAGAGGTTTGATTGAAAGTGCTAAACAGAAAAAGTTAACATTCCTACTAGATTCCAATAACTTCTGTCATATTATAAATTCATTAATCATGGTTTACTTCACTGTTGTGGATTTTCTAAACTGGTGGTATTTTTATGTGGGTGTAATAATGGGATATATATATTTGTAAAGGTAAAAGTATATTATCTTTTTTTCTGATACTTTGTAACTTACAAACATTGTCAGTGTTTGCAGGAGTGAATAACTTCCAGAAGTTTCATTGTAAACTTAACATTGTCCAAGAAAATGTTTCACATAGATCCTTAGATCGTGTTCATAGTAAATGTTTGAAAAGTGATTCTAACTATAATGTCCAAATTAACTTTTCATCTGTTAGAACTCAAAGACCATGAATTGTTATAGAAGGAGATAGAAGTGATTCTGGAGACTAAAACAATTTTTTATCTTGTTGAGAACATTAGCAAACCTGAAATGTTATGTTTTTACTTATCAAATTTAAATAATTAGTGAAAAATATAATGTTGTTAATAAAATATTTAACTGATATGTAACTTGGTACTTTTGGCCACCTTTGCTTACTATGAATAATTTTGCAGCATTTTCTAGTTTTATTTTTTGGCAGAATTTTTATTTACTTTTAACATCACATGTTATTTAGTTTCTTAGCAAATAAAACACAAAAGGAAAATTGAAAATTTTCACATGAAATATGATTGGAGAAGTTAAAATCAATACATGTTTATGCCTTTGGTGGTAGTTCTAATAAATTGTAGTATATTGAATCTTAATTTCACAATTATTTTAAATTAGAATAAATGAAATAATAAATGTATATGTAGGTTTTTAAGATGATTTTGATAAGTTTTATAGTATATATTAAGTTAAAATTAATGACTTTATGCAGATTGTAGAGGATAATTCTGAGCTGTAGAATATTGACTCTTAATTTCGCAACCCTATATGTAATTGAATGAAAGGAATTAAATAATTATTTTCTGTCTTAGTTTCACAAGTCCTTCAGATGTAATTGTAAAATAAAGATAAACCAATTCAATGTATATACAATTATATTTATTTTCTATAATCCATCATTTATGTGCTCCAAAATAAACATAGTTTAAATTCTTTATAGAGTAAAAATGGAATATTAGAAAAGGCTGTAGAGTACATTGACTACCTTCAAAAATCCAATGAAAAGCTTTTAACGGATAAGTGTACTGATGTACAAGGTGAGTCAACAAAACATTTTATTATTTTTGATTGCTCGTACAAGTTGAAAGTGGTGATAAAGAGACAGCTAATGTCTGTCTTGGTATATGTAGACATCTCATTATCAACATAGAGATTTGTGTGACCTTTGACCAAATATTTAGGATATTATCAGTTTAAGAGCTTTTATTAGATAGTCTAACCAAACAAAGAATCGAAATACTTTTATAGTTTTTATTAGATGGAGCATCTGTTTTTGTTAAATAAAGCAATGTCCTTAAATGAACTTTTATGAGAAAAGTTAATCTTCACTTGTTGAGGCTGTTACAATTGTAGTTTAAATAAGAAAGTGCATCATTTTACAACAGTATTAAAGATCTCTTGTATTTATTTTCAATTACTTCAATTTGTGTAGGTTTAAATGTGATTTTCGTTATAAGATCCACACAGTGTACCAAAGCATAAGTTAAATATAATTGTATGAACATTTATGTACTTTTATTATCTAAGATCCAAATGGGTTACCATATCATGAAGTTAACATGTATGTTTCTTGTTGCTGTAGTAGGGCTCATCCAAGAAGAAAAACAGGTAAAGATCAAACAGAACAATGTTCAATCACCTCTGTAGAAAATTGTAATGATGCTGTGTCACTGATTCCCCTGAAAAGCACTGGTTAATATACTGTTTTTGACATTATTATATTTTATTTTTCTTGTATTTCCTTTGTACATAACTAGTGAGATCTATTGCTCAACATTTATTATAGTTTTTGTTATAGGGATGCACAGTGTACATTGATTGTGAAGTCAATTTTATACAACAGAAATATCTATTATACACCTTTTTACATGAAATGATTGATAGCACACAAAGGTTTAGTTCAGGACGTTATTGTTTGCTGCCTGCTGTATTTAATTGTTAAATCCTAGCAAGTATAAATACAAGTGAAACCAACTGCATGAATGTGTTTTTTAGTGTTGTAACTAGAAGTTGTGCAGTTGATTTTATATAAGGTGTTCTATGTGATGGAAACTGGCTTCCTAGAAAATTGCAAGGAAACAAGTAGTTTCATGGTCTTGGCGAATCTGCTTCATGAACATACTTAAATTGCTTGTTGAAGACTTGATTAAACTTTGGAACTTTGTGAAATAGTTGCATCTTAATTGTAAGTCTTGATGATGAAATTGCTGAAACATTTTAACATTAACAATGTCAAATTTACTCATTTCTATTGGCATTAATCAGGGGCAGTAAGATAAGAAAATTAAGATCAGATTTTGTTTTATCATATTGCACTTGGTATGTTTGTGTCAATTTCTTTTCCAGTTTCAAAATGTATGGAAGAATGATTTATCAGTTAAGCACCCTCAGTGTGGATTCCTTTACATGGTGGGGGGACCTCCCAGGGAAGTTTCTGTTGTTTCAATTTACCTCCTCTAGGATCTAAACTTCCACCCACATGTTTGCTGTGCGTAGCTACCTATGAAGGGGAGGAGAGGATCCTGGTGGTTTAGGGGTACATTCCTAACACATCACTTTGGCCTTGAATTTCTGAAGGTGGGCAGCTTTGGGGTGGCCCCTCTTGGGTCAATCTGCTGGTCCACTTGGACTAGAGTCAACCAAGTACCAGTGTTGGATGTTCTCAACAGGTGTGAATATTGTACCTGATGCTGGTGTTTGGGTATAGTGCTCACAAAACCCTGGCATTGCTGCAGTGTCATTGTTTGACATTGTAGTGGGTTCTGTGGTGGGTGGGCACCAAAATTTCCCTTTCTTTATTATGGATACTCCAATTAAAAATCTTAATAAAATAGTGAAAAAACAGTCTATAGGTAAACAACCACATCTTGTAGATTCTGAGCAGCAATCCTCACCATTTGTACCACCTGTTGCTCCTCATTTTCTTATATTGCATTCACTTTCAGTTACACCTTTAGGACAAATGTCTTCCTTTTTTATTCAGAAGGGACTTGCTGGCTCTCCAAAGTCACTAAAGAAGCTTCGACTTGGTGACATATTGGTGGAAACATCCACACCTCAACACAGTGAACTTCTCAATCAGTGATGTCGAGAAACCCACTTGTTGAATATTTTATGTGCAAAGACGGCTTGTTTGGGTTGAGAAAATATTTTACATTGAAGAGCAAACCTGACGATGACTGAAGAAGGTCGAAACATTGTTTGCTCTTCTATGTAAAATATTTTCTCAACTGAAACGAGCCGTTTTTGCATATAAAACAGTGAACTTCTCATCCATTCAAGGGCAATTGGGGATATACCTATTGAGGTTACATCTCATACTACTTTGAATTCATCATGTGGAGTTATTGTTGAGAGGGATTTGAAGAACATCCCAGAGTCAGAGATTCTCACTGGTTTCTCCACCCAAGGAGTTTCTACAGTGAGGCATATATCCCCTCGCAAAGATGTAATTATGATGCAGATCAATGTCTTCATTCTGATATTTACGTCACCACATCTGCCTGCCACCATCAAGGGAGGTTATCTTAATTGTAAAGCATGGCCATATATTCCAAACCCTCTCTGATGTTTCTAGGGTCAGCAGTTCAGTCACTCTAAGACGTCATGCCGTGGTTTCTTGTCATGTGCTTGTTGCAGTGGCAAGGACCATGATGCATACGAGTGTGAAATGGACCCTCATTGCATCAATTGCAATGGCTCTCAACCATCCTACTTTTGTTCTTGCTCAAAATGGTTTGAAGAAAAAGAGGTGCAGTGTTTAAAAATGATTCATAACATTACTTATCCTGTGGCTCAAAAATTGCTGTGAACATTTTCCTGTAATTTCAACAGTGACTGGCTGTGGTCATTGCCACTTGACTTGCATGGAATCTGGATTAGGCATACTTGCCCTCTTTCACCACTCTCACAAAACTTAATTCTGCTATTGTCTGTAAGCCATTAATAGATGATTGGATGGCGGCAGTAACTGACTGTATTGTACAAGCAGCTCCTCAATGTATTCCTAAAACCTCGATACATTTTCTACTATATCCTTGTTCTTTGTGGAATCCTGCCTGCTACTAGGCATGGATGGCTCAAAAGCAGGCCTGGGATACTTTTTGAAGATATACCACACTCTCAAACTTCATTACTTTCCAGCAGGCCCATGCACATGCTTGGTGTGTAAGACATCAAAACCAGAAGGAATCTTGGATTAGGTTCACAACCAGCATATCTTCTACCACTAATTTCAAAGTCATATGGGACAAGATTCGAAAGGTCAGTGGACAGTATAATTCTGTTCCTCTCTTGATCTTGCTTTCTGATGGCCAGGAAGTAGCTAATACCTGGAGCATTGCTGATACTCTATGTGAAAGCTTTGGCCATGTATCTACCACTTCTACTCTTCCTCCACCTTCTTAGCCATCAAAACTCAGGCAGAGCAATTACCTCTTTCCTTTCCAGCTGATTTTCTCCATGACTATAATTGTCCCTTCACAGTGGTGGATCTCAAGCTGGCTCGTCATTGGTCTGACAGTACAACGGTTGGACCTGATGATGTACACTGAGAAATGCTGGACCATCTATCTTCTGCTTCTCTTGCTGTCCTTCTGATTGTTGTTAACTGGATCTGGCAGGAGAATGTTTTTCCTGATACCTGGCAACACTCTACCTTTCATTTAGCTTGGGAAGGATCCCAAGATTCCTTAAAATTTCTGTCCAATTGCTTTGATGAAATGTCTATAAGACCTTAGAGAGGATGGATAGTGCTTCTCTTGTTTGGTTCCTTGAATTAAACGACCTCCTCTTACACATCGAGTGTGGGTTCAAACAACAGCATTACACCTTGGACCACCTGATTTGACATTTAGAAGGCTTCTGATACAGCATGGAGGTATGGCACTTTATGAGACCACCATATATATAGGTTACATGGCCATTTGCCCATTTTTATTAAATAATTTTTAAAGGACAGGAGATTCAAAGTTTGTGTGGGTTTGACACTTTCTCGTTCTTTCTTACAGGAACTTGGGGTTCCTCAGGGCTGTGTTTTGAGTTTCACACTTTTCAGTATAAAGATTAATGCCATCACTGAACAACTTCCTCTCACTGTTGCAAAATGGATTTATTTTGCATCTTTCACATCTCATGTTAGTTGTTGAACACGAGGTATATTGAGCAGCAACTACAGACTGCTCTCAATGAAGTGGATTATAGCAAACGGCTTTACCTCCTTTCTTTCTAAAACTGTTGGTATGCACTTTTGTTTCCAATGGGGTGTACATCATGATCTTGAACACCATATCGGTGAAGTTGTGCTGCCTGTGGTTCCTGAGACAAAGTTTTTGGGGCTTATTGTTGACTGTAAGCTGACCTTTATTTATACCACACATCAAGCAGCTACATGTCAAATGTACAAGAGCACTGAACATCCTCAATGGCCTCTCTTCTACTACTTGAGGAGTGGATTAATGTTCTGTGCTGAAGATATATTGTGATCTTATTCAGTCGAAACTCGTCTATGGATAACTGGTCTATGGCTCTGCCAGTGCCTCAGCCTTAAAGATACTGGACCCTATTCATCACCAAGAACTTTGGCTCTATACTGGGGCTTTCTGCACTTCCCCAATTCATAGCTTATATGCAGAGTCGTATTTGCAACCGTTTTTACTATATGCTTCAAAACTTCCTTTACCAAAGTGTCCCATTTGGGGTTGTTTTCCTTCCTTGGAGGGCCATACTTTTTCAGTACCTATGATCTGCCATTGCTCCTTTCAGCCTTTGTTTCCAGGTGCAGTTGGATGAATTGGGTTTGTTCTTGGATAAAATTGCTGTATCCACTGATCAGTCCATCCCACCATGGATTCTTACAGTCCCCAATTGTGACCTATCTTTAAGTCATCTGAGAAAAGTAGACACTCCCAATTGGAAATATTGTCTGTTATATGCTGAACATCTTTCAAACCATCCTTCTATTTCTATGTATACAGATGGTTTGAAATCAGGTGACTGTGTTGGCTCTTCCATGGTTTATTGTGGTTTGGTGGTTGCATGCAGAATCCCCTCTATAGCTTCTGTGTTCACTGCTGAACTGTATGCCAATTCTCTTGCCCTAAATCACATAGGAAGCGAAGCAGTACTCAAACTGCACTATTTATACTGACTTGCTTAGTTCTCTGCTGGTCCAGGAATTGCTTCGTGTTAGTTCACACACTCTTCTTGCTGATTTTCAAAATGGACTGGCCCATTTTTCTTCAACATCTACTTCTATTTAGTTTTCTGGATACCGGACCATGTTGTTATTTGCAGGAACGAGCTTGCCAACATTGTAGCTGAATCTATCTGCTGTGATGCAATCACCACTGTTCCTGTTCCATAAATGGACTATGGTCTTGTATTCAAGACTTAACTCCATGCCAGTTTGCAGTTGACTTGGAGTGAGCAATGCAAAAACAAGCTTTTCCAAATAAAACCCTATATTGGACTTTGGCTGTTTTGCTTTCCTAAGGAAAGAGAAAGTTGTTCTTTCTAGACTACGCATTGGTAACAGATTTTTAACTCATTGTTTTCTTTTATCTTAGACTGATGCACCAATGTGTTGTCTGTGTAACACTCAGGTCATAATAAGCTACATTTTACTGTCTTGTTGTCGTTATGACTCTCAATGACAGCATCATATTAAACATGTTCTGTCTTAAGGTTTATCCATAGCATTAGTGTTATTGATGATGGTGACACTGTCCACCTCTGAAATGTTTTTAGTATTTTAAAAACCATAAATACTATTAATGCTATTTTTTTTAATTTATTGCATTTGACCTTTTTTAATGTGATTCCCTTTTAAGAATCAAAGTAAATCTAGTTCGATTTGAAATTAGAAAATGGCCATAACTTGAAAGGCTTACTTAGGTGACTAATGGTGCTGTTTGAACTACCTGCTGAGTTATAATAATTAAAATTTTGGTAGAAGTAAAACTTGTATTACTTTACTTTCTGAAAACAGCCATAACATCAAATAACTCAAAACCAGGGTTGAAAAGGCCAACTTCAGGTGACGACTGTAGTTTTTAAACTTACTTGTTAGTCTTCCTGGTGAGTTATGATAATTACAATTATGCTACAGAAAGTCCTTTACAACTTGTATTACCATAGTCTTTCTTTTACCACTGTAGACTAGATTTAAACATTGGTTTTAATGATATTTATGGGTTTTTTTTAAAACTTTGGTTTGTTTTACCATAATTTCCTTTTATGAATTTCACTAAATTTACTTTAATTTTAACTTCTTACCAGATGTTTGGTGCAGATAGCCTAGCTGCTTTGTGCCATAAAACACCAAACCAACCAACAATTTATCCTTTAAGCTTATAATTTATTGGAAATATTGACCAAAAAATTCAAAATTCATGTTCACCAAAACTTTTTGTATTGGATTATAACATTATTAGAACTTGAAAGTCCAGTTGTCTTATTTTTGTTGTTTGTTGATGTTGTGAACCATGTGATTGTAGTTTTAAATTACATGGAAGATTTTGGTTGTGCAAGATTTTTGGAATTGAAAAATGTGTATAATTAAGAGAAAATACAGTTTTGAAGATAGAATATTGTTTGTGATACTGCTTTTTTAGTTGATATCAAATTTTACAAGTAGGATATTAGAATTTTTTTTGTGGAAAAGCAGTTTTTAAATTGGTTTTTATTTGAGAAGACATACCTAAGTTTCAGTGGATAAGAAAATATTTTTTTACATTTTATTCATGTTTGAAAATGCCACCACTGTTAAATACAATTGATAGGAATATTTTTTATATTATCCTAATACTTCTAAATAGTGTGTATTTGGTATGTAGTGGAAGAAATGAGACAGATGAAGAAACAAGTCAAAGAACTTCGTGAGCAGAATTCATCATACATTAAACTTCTTAATGCAGCTGCCATTCCTCTGAATTCTACCCCTGAAGAAGTTTGGAGCCAGCGACCGGGAAAGTACTCAAATAAGTTCACACCTGGGGAGGCTTGTGCCTTAATTGATGAGTTTAGAAAAAAGAAAAGCTTAAATGGTTTACTAAAACATAATGCCAAAGTGAACTTATCAGTTGGTCAAAACACTACTAATAAAGTTCAAAGTGTAGCAAATGGTTCTTTGAACAACAGTTCTTCAGCCTCTGATGTTGAAACAATGATTATGTCAATTCCACAAAGAAATCTGAACATTGAGTGTACCGGTGACTCAGAATCAGATCATTTAGAGGTCGATGACTGTAGTCACATAGCTTTGAATGTAAATTCAAATCCACTGGAAAATGCACTACCTAAAACCAGATTTAACTCTAGTGTGAGTTCTTCAGTCCAAAACAATGTGGGTATAAATCAGGTACATACAAAGAATTCTGACATTGTTAGACAAAATTTGTCTTTTATCAGTGCAAAATCCACCACTTCACAACAATGTTCTACGTTAGCTTCAGTAACCATCATACCATCTCAGGTTTCACTGGCAACTTTTCGTGCAACTGAAGTTGTGAAGACTGTTGATTCATGTAATGTTCGCTTGGTTTCTCAACAACAAGTCATTGTTGTAAGTGGCCAAAATGTACCATTGTTACAAAACAATATTTCTAATGGCTCATCAAATACAAATAGCTTTAGGGCTGCTTCTTGTCAAGGTGACTTAAAATTGCAAACAACTGTACCAGCTGGTTTTTTAAACAAATGTGTTACTGGTGAAGCAGTTCATAATGAAACATCTTCACACCCAGCTCCATCTGAGACATTGGCTTTACCAATGCCTACTGCATCTGTGATTAGTACAAGTGTTCTTGGAAGAGGAGTTCCTTCTGCTACTCTTGCTCCATCTCTTGTAACCGCTTCTTGCAAAGAGATCCGTCCACAGAACAATGGTTCAGCAGTTTGCCCATCTCAAGTGCTTTTTGGTTCTTCTGTTCTTGGTACTCCACAAATTCCGGGAAGTTGTATGAATGGATATATATCAAACTTCAATCCCACTTTAGCCACTTTGCCAACAGCTCTTCAGCATGCTTCCCAAACCAGTGGTGCAATAATAACTCCAACAGGTCTCTTGCAGACACCCTCAGAAGTATCGGCTCAGACAGCACCATATCCTTGTGGAATTTTAAACCAACATATTGTTCAACCTAGTGGTATCATTACAGGTCAACAGCTAATTCTTAACCAGCAGGGCCAGGTAATATCTTTTAATGGAAATCCACTTCTAGCAGCAACAGGGGTCCAACCACAGAATTCTTTGCCTTCTGCTCTGCTTCTTCCAAATGGTCAGATTATTCCAGTTGTTAGCCAGCCATCTGTTGTGTATGCAAATCCCTCTGGTGGAGTAAATAGCAATTTCATTTTATCTCCATCTGCTACACAAACAAACATGCCTGTTGCACCAATTATAAGTACAGGGATACCTTCTCATGGAAGTGATGTGATTACAAACAATATGTTTTGTAACACATCAGGAAACTCATGTAGCAATATAACACAAAAATATATGTTCCAAGTTGACCTTGAACATCCTGTTTCTAGTTCAAACATTTCTGGATCTTCATTTCAGGAAGTTCCTGAAAAGAGTAGTTATTCAGTGAGTAATAGTAAAAGTACTAAAGGAAAAGGACACATTAGTGCTTCTCATGAGAGCATGTCAGAGAAAATAGCTGCAACTAAAACACATACAAAAAAACTAAAGAATACAGCAGTGACAAGTGGAGATAAAAATGCAGTTTCTGATGTTCAGGCCTCAAAAACTTCAAATAATAGCACTGTGGGATCTTGTAAAGGCTCTCAAAGACCCATTAAACCCAAACCATCTCCAAAACCAATAAATTCAAATCTTTCTAGGTCTAGCCACAAAAAGAATGCCACAGACATTTCACAGAGAATACCTACTGTAAGTTCCAATACTATTCCATTGACACATGAAACAGCTTGTGTTAACAATTGTTTGAATACTGTGTTGGATTCTAGGTGTTTGCAAGAAAATTTGGCACTATCAGTTACCAACAGTAGACAATCTCAGGCTGCCTATGGCAACGAGGATGTTTCAAACCTTACATCTGAGAAAAATACCCATCTCAGCTTATCTGAATCCCAGCCACTCTCCTTCTGTTCAGAATTATCAGAATCACATTCAAATAGAACAACAGACATTCTGGCAAAGGCTACAGAATCAATCTTTTCAAATACTATGGGAGAGCTTTCACAGGTTATTCCAGATTTCAATGACCCAACATCATTAGGTGATGCAGAAGAAGAAACTACAAGACAGCTAAAAAAAGGAAATGAAATTACTACTTGCTGTGCAGAAAGGTCCTCAAATAGTCCAGTAGAACAGCAAAGTCATTGTTCTGAACCTAGGAAGGATGTTCAGGAATCCTGTAAAAATCAAAAGACAACTCAAAGTGCAAATGGTTTCAGTTCAGTGAAAGAAACTGTTTTGGAACAGGCCTTAACTGCTACTAAAAGTGATTCTAATGTCATAGATGGAAATAATTTTGAATCCAGAAAAGCTAGAACTTTAAAAAATGCTTCAAATGATAATGGAAAAAGAACTGTAAATGAAAACCCTTCTGGTCGAAACCTTTTTTCAGCCAATCAGAATACTCCACCTTTGAAAAAATTAAGATCTCAAAATGATATTGAAACAGAAATAACTGCCATTCAGGTGAGTCATTCAAATGCAGTTGTTTCTCACTCTGAGGATGTTAGTACATGCATTTCCAGTGAAAGAGCAGATGAGTTTGGACATAAATCAAGAAGCATTGTGCTTGGTAATAGCACACAGAAAAGGCAGGAAGTTTCAGTAAATTCAAGCCTTCAGAATAACGAAAAGAAGTCGGAAAGTGAAGCTTCTACAATAAGTGATAAAGATGTTCCACCTAACTCTTTCTGTACTGTTTCAGAAGTTCACAAATGTTCAGGTACAGTAAATGATATAACAGAAATTAGTTGTGTTGCAAACCAAGAAAATTCTTCTGAACTGCCTTCTTTGTTATTAGGAGGTATGACTGAGGATAGTGATGTTCCTTCTTCACTGAATGGTGGATCAAATGCAAGTTTGCCTTTTTTGAGTCTGTCACCACCTGAACATTTTGGTTTAGACTTGCATGGTAAAGATGCTTCTGATCACAGCCATAATATGTTTAATTTGCAGAATATATTATCCTCAACAGATCAAAATTCTAGAAATGATTCTGAAAGAAGTGAACATGTTTCATCAAAAATGGTAACTGAAACAAACAAAAGGCAAAAAAATATGCCACAGCCTTTGCAAAACCAATTAAATAATCATAACACCTCCATGAGAAGTTCAGGAATAGGAGGCTGCTCTATGCCAAGTGAACAGTTTAGCTCTGTACAACAACTTGAAGTATCATCAAGCACATCCAATACTTTTTATCCATCCACCCAACTAAAATATACTTCAGAGTCACAGTTAAATATTTCAATATCTTCACATTCTTTCCCAGCAAATACTGGTATATCAGCAGAAAAATCCCCAAATATTTTTTCTGCATCTTCTGACATATCTGCATCACAAAAGGATATTATTACCCCTATGCCTCAGATTAGTTATCAAAGGTCTGCCTCACCTCCATTGTTATCTAGAAGTTATGGATCACATCACAGTTCCAATTCTGTAGGAGACCTCAACTCTCCTTCTTCACTTCCTCAAACACTTGCAGTTAACCATAATTCTGCTTCTAAAGATCAACATATTCAACCCAAACTTCTTTCTCCTTGTGCTTCAGGTAACTCTCATATGCAGCAAAACCAAAATACGTCAAATAGGTTTAGGCAAAGATCAGAAAGAAGGCTTTCAGGTTCAAAACCCACTTCTCGCCAAACAACTCAAGTGTCCTCTGTTTCCAACATTGTTCCATCTCCTGTTCCTCGAACACTGATTCCTTCTCCTCCAACCACAAGCATTTCGAACAGTTCTTTTCCAAATAGGTCAGTTGCATTGCAAGGAAGCCCATCACTGTCTCGCTATTCAGCAGAAGCTTTGATTGGAAGTGCTTCACCAGTACCTTCAAGTTCTGTAATGTCTGTCTCATCAGGATCATCATTTACATCATCAAGTAAATCAAACACTCAAGTCCCCAGTTCACAAACACATGTTCAGAAGACTTCTGCAGAGCAGTGCATGACAACAACTCTTTCTTACTCTGCTGAGAGTCTCATACAGACACAGTCTTCTGGAGATAAAAGACAAGACAATCAATCAAGAAACACAAACCAGTTACACCAAAATGGGCAAATGAATAACAGTTATGTGTTTCAAGCTACTCATCAGCATGCATACATAAAGTCTTTTGTGTCAGCTCCATCCCGCGAAAATTCGAGTACATTTTTGTTTAGTGTGCCCTCAGAGATTCGTCATGAATGCCCTCCTCTCTTACAAGTTCCATCATCATCTTCACAATCTGCTTCACCGAGGTTTGCATCTAATTTTATATTCCAAGGAAACTCCTCTAATGTTCATCCTAACAACATTGCTAATGGAATGGCACAACATGATATGAGAAATTGCAATTTAGGAGCAAATCCACAGTGCTTCCTTCCTCAACATCCCTCTTCTTTGTCATCAGAGCCTACTTCTACCTCAAATCCATCACAACCTGTAGGAGGTGGTCCACCTCCAATACCTCCTCAGCCATATCCAGAGTTTGCACTTAGTTTAGGAAATGGGGATGGTAATGTTATAAACCCACCTTACCACAGACCTATGACTAATAGTCACAACTTTAATACATCCTTTTCAACTTGCTTGCAGAACTTGCCAGGAAATAATCTTACAAGTAATATCTCCCATCAAAACCAAAGAGATAACTTTTTGGCTAATTCCAGTGCATCATCAGGTCATTCTGGACCATTTTTTCAAGTGCCAGATACTAATTTTCCAGTGTTGACAAACCCATCATCATTATCAGATCAGTCTCGTACTAGTAATAACCTTGGCAGAACTTCATTTTTAGGAAATTGTCCACAGTCATCTCAAAATCATTTGGTCAATAATTTTTTCCCTGGACATTTCATACCAGGTATAAGTGACCAGAAGAATGAACCCTTAACTCAGAGGGGAGCTCATAGACTTCCCTCTGTCAATGAAATGAGCAAGCCATCATCTCGAGAGCATAGAAATTCATCGCATTCACGAACTTTAGGTCCTGGGCAAAACAAACAAAATTCATCCAAAAATAACAAAGGTTCAAGAAAAAATAAGCATCAGTCTTCAGCAGAGAACCCATCTCAGCACACACTTCCTGTTTTTGATGGTAACCGTAATATGAATGTTGCATCCTGTCTTCCAACTCCAGAGTTACCAAATCCTAGAAATGATGTAACCCCTTGTGCCAACAGTCGGTGTTTTGGTATTTCACAGAAAGTCAGTGCACCATCTGCTCCATCTTTACCAGGACATTCTCCAAAAAATATCTCAAACAATCAGCATATTGGGACAGACATTGGAAATGCTTTGTTCAGGTCACAAGCACAGAATTCTTCTTTAAACCAGAGCTCAGATTTCAGCACAGCTTCATTACATCGATTGTCTTCTGCAGCTACCATTACTTCTTCTATTACCTTAGGTTCTCATAACAACAGTGTATGCAGCCATCATGTTCCCAACTTTAATTTGAGCAATATTATTCCTGACATCAATACATCATCTGCAGAAAATGTTCGACTTTCTCCAGTCAAATTTAACCCTTCAGGTCATATTATTCCTCCTGCTGCACAGACTCAAGTGCAACCAGCCAATAATATGAATGGCCTAGGACATGCTGGTCATCATCAAAACAATCACGCTCCACCTTCTCTGTATCATGGGAGGACCCATCCATCTGTAATACACAATAGTATGAGCTTTAATACATTTTTGGGACATAATGCTCATGGTTTTGATGGGCGGTCATCTGCACAGATGACTGTTGGAATAAACAGTACGGTTGCTCCTCCACCTCCACATTTTGCTCCAACCCCTGGCCATACACCGTCCTTTGGAAATGCAATTCACAGTTTAAATTTTTCCATACATGACCAGTGATGAACAATTTTTTGTTATATTTATGTGCAAAGTGTTTATATGTGTTTGCATTCAAATAATGAAAATTGACAGAAAATTGACATGAAGTTCCATGTGTATAAAGGTTAGACTACTTTGGTATTTATGTATACTTTGAGAAACGTATTTCCTGGTATACTGTGGACATTAACTGTGTAAGGTATTGTACATATATAATTTAGTGTTATTGTTTGTTCATCTTCAGCACCTGTTTATTTTAGCTATTAAGTGTGTAATCAATCACAAATGTGTTTTAGGACTATCTAATGATTTAAATTTTGTGTATAAATGGTTTGTCTGATATGATGAATTGTACAAAATATTTTATAGATATTTTTTACTTCGAGTTTTATTTTAGTACTACAAAGAATAACATAGTATATGCTTTGTGTAAGTAAAATTATTTAACTGTTTATAAATTTTAAGCTCCTGTATAAAGCTTAAGAATTTGAGCTTATTTCTGTAACACTGAAAACACATTTGTGCAGAAAATAATTTCTACAATGAACGCTTTCCAGACATTTTTTGCCAATTCAAAGAAGAATAGTAATAGTGAAAACTTTATTCATCATATCAGTATGCCAAAATTTAATGTACAATTTTGATGATATTCTTTTCAGTATTGGCTTTTAACTTGAAGACTTATAATTTTGAGTTATGTCTCTTAAAATTTACCATTTGAACAAAAATAATGTAACTATGTATATTACTTTAGTTCAAGCATGTTTTTGCGGAAACTTTGATGAGAAACCCATTCACTTGTATATACTTCCTTTGAATTATACACTTAGCGCGACATATTTTGCTTTGTTCATCGTCTACGTTAAGATATAAAATTCGACGAAACTCGTCAAGTGTTACAATGTTGTGACAATGGATACAATTGTAAATAGGTTTACCACGTGTTTATCACATGGTTTTCGTTCATGATCAACTGTGTGTAAAAATTACAATAAACTTGTATTTTTGTTCTGAATTAGCTTTTCTCATGAACATTATTATTTTCAAAGATATTTTGTGTTTTGAACTAAAAGTTAAAGTAATTATTTAACTAATAAACTGAAGGTTGTGAATGTTTTGCTTTACGATGGATAATGCTTTTTCTTTCAGTGAAACTTGGTGATTTGCCGAAATTGTTTTTCAGGATTCGTAAGTTTTATCTATCGGTTTTCTTCTCGACAGTTTTATTAAATTTTTCATAAAGTTTTTTGCTTAATACAAAAACTTGTTATTTCAAGTGTGCTTAAATGAAGTTTTAAACGGACGTTCTAGTATAATAATTTGATTTTAACATTCCTAATAGTTTGTAACTGCCAAACATATTTTTTAATTATCATGGTTTCTGTCCCGGCATGGCTAGGTGGGTTAAAGCGTTTGATTCGTAGTCTGAAAGTCGCGGGTTCGAATTCCCGTCGCATCAAATATGCCGTCCCTTTTAGCCATGGGTACGTTATAATGTGACAGTCAATCTCGCTATTCGTTGTAAAAAGAGTAGCCAAAGAGTTGGCGGTGGATGGTGATGGCTAGCTGCCCATCTCTCTAGTCTTATACTGATAAATTAGGGACGCCTAGCGCAGATAGCCCTTGTGTAGCTTTGCGCGAAATTCAGAAACAAACAAAAAAACATAGTATTTGAGAGTGATGTATATAAATGTTTCAGCCAAAGTTTGGCAAAAACTGTGTTAATCACGCATGCGACTGTTTGAGTTTTTTTTTGATGTCATAGAACCTGATATTCTGTAACATATGTGAAACGGTTCGTTTGTCTGTTAGCTAGTTGTTTCAATGAAATCTTTACATTTAATCAAATAAAAAAACTTTGGTTAAAGACGTAAAACTAGCGTTATGGAAAACGTCAAGAACACGATTTGCCAAGTAAAATATAAATAATATATGAAAATTTTCATAAGCTACGTGTAAAATGACCAAACCTTTTATCCTCTTTCCAGTAAAACTTGCATTGTAAGCGAAATTTGTAAAGCTCAAAAGTTTAGGCGAAGGAAGTCTAGTTGCTTTGCGCCATTAAATTCTAACAAAATTCATATACAGAAAAACTTTTAAGCAAAACTTAGAATACGTTCAAAAAAATTCATTTATAAACAAAGTACACATTTCTGTGATAGTCAAATAATATGAGTACAAATTGTGAAATATTGACGAAGTATTTGATAAATTGATTACAAATCCTGATATGCAGTACAAGATAAAATTGATTTGGTACGAAACTAGTGTTCTATATTCTAAGAGAAAACATGGAAAAAGTTTAGCTTTTTGTTTTTTACTTGAAAGGGCTATCAAAGAACTGTTAATAAGGGGCAAGTTTTATCATATGTTAAATTTGTATAGTTGCTTTTAGCTCTTGAATTATATGACAACACTTTTAATTTATTTTTACTGCAAATAGATGAAATTTAACAAATCCATTTCTGTTACGTGTATATTTTTTATATTTTGAATTCATTTTTCTAATACAGATGCAAATTTCGTGCATGAATATATTCCTTTACAGAAATACTGTTTTTAGTAACATTTTAAATTTATCCAAAAAGCACGGAGACAAAATATACCATGGTCGTGGTACAGTTCAAACAGTCTCAGGTTCGAGACATGGTGATGTTAAGTAATATCCGCACTTCTGGTTTTTTTTTCTCTCTCTCTCAGTAAAGGAAGCTATAAAAACCCTTTAATTACTATAGTTTGAATCATCTTTAACTCGTATAGTAATCAGCAGACATGGTGTTATGGTGTTACTGTGTAGTTACTTGTATGTATCAGAAGTTTTTTGATATCTGTGTTTCGTATAATTGGTAAGAACTTTATGTAAGGATGCCATTTGAATAGTGTAACATCTTATCCCAGACAGTGCTTTCTCATAGTTATGACATTTGTGAAGCAGTGAGAAACAACAACAACATCAAAAAAGCATTGTAACGGTCCTATACATTGGGAAACATGCACACGGGTTCGCTAGTTTTGTATTATATAAATGCCGTTTAAACTTTAAAAATAAAAATGAACGACAGTGTTTAACAGTCGTATTTAATCGCATAATTACAGTAATTGGGCAGTTGGAAGAAAGAAAAGTTTGTCATGGAACTGTTGATGTATCGAGTCTTTCTAGAAACTGATTTCATTTTCGTTTAAGGGTAGCTAATAGCTACTATGAATGAACATACAGAAATAACTCATTAAGGCAATTGTTCTAAAAATGAAACGTTTGGAGTAAATCAAGAGACGCTGTCTGTAGTTTAAGAAGAGTGAAGATCCAAGGAGTAAGGTTCAATGTTGAAGAAAATTTCATTTTGTCGATGAGAACGCGTGCTTTACTCTATCAGATGTAATTCTTGAAGCACTTGTGAAACAAAAAATGATGTTCAAAAATTGCTGAAGTTGAGGATGTGATGATATAAATCCAAAGGTATGTAATCCAGATTGTTGCATTTATAAGAAAAAAATCGTTTTTGCGGGTATTATTATGTTATTGCTAGATTTGTGTGATGTTTCAAATTATTTAAACTTTTCAATTCATTTTCTCGGTGTCATTTAGAAAATTTATAGCACTTTTTCAGCATTAACAAATTGACTATTGTGAAGTCCTTTGTCAATATTATCTTGTACCTTTTTCTGATACTAGATTGTAGTTTAAAATTGAAGATTTTGTGATACCACAAATTATTTCCTTGGTCAAATGCATTATTTTCGGTCTCATTTGGAGAATGTATGCTATTTTGTGCAGAATAAACAGTTAGATTAATTATTTTAAACTATTTTGTCGATATTACTCATACCTCCTTCTGACGCTAGATGGCACTGTAAAGCTGGAAGTATAAAACCAGTATAATGCTAATATTGGCAGAATTAATGATAGAGTAGACTATCTCGAAGCTAGATCATAAGAAAATTAGCTGCATCAGAGATTTTCATTTCTTTGGTAGTTTTAGGTAAGCTGCTCAATAACCTACAGCAAATTCCGATTCATTATAGAGAAAATTATAGTTTGTAGGTGCTATAATAACTGTTAGAGAACCAGCAGAAGAATTATCACATATGCCAAGATTATTGAGTCCTTGCGTTAGACGAACTTTCTTGCTCGTTACGAATCGTAATATAGCGAAGTATTGTTAAAGAAATTGTTAAATTTGAGTATGTTATATCGTAGTAAACTGTTATGAAATTGAGAAAGTCGTGAGTTGCTTCGTAATTAAGCGTTAATTTTCAAAACGTAGGATGCTGTGAACTGGTAAGATCATTCATAAATGCACAATCTTCTACCAAGGTGTCTCGAAGTCAGCTGTTGACAGAACTGATTCATTAGTTGAATTTCTAGCTACAATTCTTTGAAGAGGCATTTGATGCTATGGAAACATTCAGTTTATTTACAAAAATAATTGAGCAGCAGTTTGTTCCAATTTATACAGTGTTTCAAGGGTGCTGTTCGTATCTTAATTAGTTACTTCAAAGTAACTTTAAATAAGTTAAAATACCTAAAATGATTGTTATCTCTGTAGAAGGCTTGGTTGATCACGCTTTTTATCAATATGGATGTTTTAAGTAGGTCAGAGGTCCAGACAATGTTGAATTTGTAACAAGAACAACTAAAAAGTAGATGACACACTTTCAATATTTATGAATATTGAATAAGTATATAAGATAAGTTTTGCACTTCCATGCATAATGTACGTACTGAATGAAGTTTATGGTTAAATACCTTTTAGGGTGTCCAGAACTGTATTACGAAGTACCTCATCACTATTGTGAAGTAATTAATGTCAGTTGCACACCTCAGTTCTGGTTTGTGCAAGCTAGGAATTTGATTATCCATTGTATGGTTGGAAATACACATTATGGGTGTTTCAACTGACATTTCTAAATGAATGTTTGGAAAAGGTGGATTTACATCTTTGCAACTTGTGTCATTTCACTTCAATGTGGAGTACATGTTGAGTGATCAGAATAAGTTTTCGGGTATTTTCGACGCTTCCCAGGAAGAGCTGTTTTGAGGTCACTTTTATTGTCTAGAGTCTTCTGATCTTCGACATTCAAGATAACTTTAGTGTCTGAAATTACTTGACGAGATGCGAAATGTCTTCGAAAAGTACCCCATACGTACCATGTGTAATTGCAGTTCAGCGAGAGTGCAAACTCCACTCGATGAATTCTCTCTTCATCAATAAATATCTCATTCTATTTGACATATCGAGGACAGGTGTTAAGGCTCATTGTTTTGAATCACAGCCAATTGAACATTATGTAACAACTCGGAGCTCCATAACGTGTGTCAAATAGGATCACTCCGCAGGTATAAGTTAGTGCGTCAAGTAGTCCCATTCTTGCTTACGTAATATTTCCGCCATCGCCATATGTAGCGTATTTTTGTATGAAAATGGTATGAATCGTATTAGAGATTCTCACAATATGAAATCAACTTGTGTTCCGAACACGCTGTAAAATACAATTATATCTGAAATGTGAAGGTAGATCTACCTTCCTTGCTTGTACTATGTACTATTTCTCTAAGTTTTGGTTTTTTTTTCTGAACGAAGGATTAACAAAATAAAAAATTACCTACTAGCCATAATTTTTGCTTTTCATCGTAAAATGGTGAAATCGTTACATTTCCCGCCTGCTCATATAGACCTAGCAGGAAACGAAATTAAGCTGTAATCCCATTTCTACCTGTCAGAGTTTGAAAACATTTAGAATGATGTATGAAAAGGTAAAAATGGAAGTACACGTAGAATGTTTTTGACATTTACAAATACTATTAAACAGCAGTAAATATTTCGTCTAAAACTTGGGATTATTTTCTTGCTCGCATTCGATAAATCGATCTACCTTCATTGCTTGTTTTACCTTAGACTATAAGCGAGGCTTTGTTTTCCCTTGTGATTCCAACGTTCGTCATTAAAAGTTGTTCACAATGCAGAGTTCAACGAGAAAGCTATACTTTTTATGATATAGTTAACTCTAATTTCAGGTGTTTCTGTTGTTTTCTTACCATTGAAGAAAAGTTGGAATGTAAAACCATATTCTGGTAACATCTGATAAATAACGATTTCCTTTAAAAATCAGTTTTTTATAAATACAATTTTCTTGTGTTTTATCCGTGCTAACTCGCATAATTAAACCAGCTATATCTACAAGTGACTAAACTGTAGGCCCGGCATGGCCAAGCGCGTAAGGCGCGCGACTCGTAATCCGAAGGTCGTGGGTTCGCGCCCGTGTCGCGCCAAACATGCCCTCCCAGCCGTGGGGGCGTTATAATGTACGCTTAATCCCACTATTCGTTGGTAAAAGGGTAGCCCACGAGTTGGCGGTAGGTGGTGATGACTAGCTGCCTTCCCTCTAGTCTTACACTGCTAAATTAGGGACGGCTAGCACAAATAGCCCTCGAGTAGCTTTGTGCAAAATTCCAAAACAAACAAACAAACAGACTAAACTGTAACCAGTTAAACTGGGTTACCTTCACGAGTGTGTTCTCCTATTCGTGTTTTGTATTATACGCACAATAATGGTTTGGATTTTACTTTATTTTAAGGGTCTTTCTTTGAGAAGGATATTTTGTGGATGTGACTACCAAAACCCTTGTACAGATAGTAAAGACTGTTGCTACCAAAACCCTTATGTATAATTAGTAAAGAATGTGGCAACCGTGACCAATGTACAAATAAGTACAGAATGTGGCTATCAAAACTCTTGTATACAAACAGTACAGTACTTGCTTCAAATATTTCTTTGTGGAAGATGTTGCTTATCACGATCCATTTTTGGTCAACCCTATTAAAGCACTTGAATATTATTTTTTACCAATTGAAAAAGGCAAACTTAACAACAGATATTTTGTCTCTGTAAAATTCTATAGTGAAAAACGCTTTATCCAGCAGTAATTTAACGAACTTTTCGTTTTCGAAAGAAGCAAATCAATTAAGTTGTGAATTATATAAATCAAAGGTAACGAAAGAACAAAATACGAGAAAGATAGCAGTCGGTTCTTGTACATCTGTTTATATGTATTTTACTTAACATGAACAGATGTATTTACAGATGCGATAGGCCTGGTCATATGAAGAAGTTTTATCTTCATCTGATGGGGACAGGCAGAGGATATTAAATGATCTATTGCAGAATTGTGTTTTATCAATATGCAACATTTACCTCATTAAAAGTGGTAAAATGTTAGGGAAAAGAACGATGCCTATAAGTTTTACCTACTTATAATCAGCTCGAAACTGCTTTCTTCTAAAGTAAAAAATACAGTCAGATTTTAATATAATCGCATTTATTTCCAAAGTCAAATAGCTTTGGCTAAACTTGATCCAGTACTTGGTACTGTTTTTCAACTTTGCAAGTTGTTCGTCGCTATTAGATCGCTTTGTCTATTCGCAAGGAACTTTCTGAAATTGAAAACGGCATTTACTTGTAGTTAATTGCGTACGAAAAGAAAAAACGTAAATGGTGAAAGATGCCTTAAACTACAAGATGAATGCGCTCGGATAATGGTTGGTTTTTAAAATAATGTTGTAAATGCTAAGAACGGTACATTATAAATCATAAAGCATATATTTAAAACTTTTTCATTCTGTGGCTACATTGCTTATTGTGTTAGTTATAACTATCTTACTTGGAAAGTCACGTGAGAAAGAATTTCAGTAAATAGCGTTTTAGGAAACAAAATATTTAATACATAACAGATAATAACTTCAACTTAAATAACTAGTTTCTTAGCAAATTCAAACTAGATCCTCAGCGATTTTTTATAATACACTAGAGTTTCGTTTAACTGTATCAGAATGAACCTATTACATTTCGGAGGAGTTATTGTCGAAACCTGTTATTGAAGCAGCAAAATTAAAATTGATATTTTAAAAACAATACGAAAAGAAATATGTCATTTGTTTAAGCATCAAATGAAAAATATTTGTGGTCTAGCATTGTAGTGTAGCAGTGGTGTAGTTTTGTGGGAAATTCAAAAAAACAGAGGGCTATCTGTGCTAGCCGTCCCTAATTTAGCAGTGTAAGATTAGAGAGAAGGCAGCTAGTCATCACCACCCACCACAAAATCTTGGGCTACTCTTTTACCAACGAATAGTGGGATTGACCGTCACATTATAACGCCTTCACGGCTGAAAGTGGCAAGCATGTTTGGCGACGGAGATGCGAACCCGCGACCCTCAGATTACAAGTCACACGCCTTAACACGCTTGCCCATGCTGGGCCGATTGGAATTACTTAATACTGTCTCTTTGGGGAGCTCGTTAATAAGCTAATAAAATATAACCCACATACTTGATGTTTATAGTAATAAGTTTAGAGCTACTGAAGACGTGATAAAATCAACTTCGTATTTTTTGGTCAGTAATGCGAAAATTGCAAATTCACCGTAACACAAAGAACAGTAAGTCTACATAACAGCGTTAAAAGATATGAAGCTAGCCTTCACGCTAAGACATCAGAATATAAATTAAAATAACTAACCACTCTAATTCCTAAGGTTCCCGAAAATGCCCTGTTTCCGCAGTAAATACAACTAAAAGTAAGAGTGACAATTATTTTATTTCTTACTTTTTGAATTCATATATCAGAGTGTGTTGTAAGTTACAGAGATAATAATTCTTTATGTAATTCATAGCATACGGATCTTTAAATAACGCCACCAAAGTACAAACGACCACGTTAAGTTACCCTCATGTGGCACCATTTTAGTGACAGACAAGAAATTACTGTATTCTGGTGCGAGTGGTTAAACCAGATGGCCCCTCCATTCCGCCTTCGACACTCTTTACTGAAATAGTAATCCTTACAGTTACTTTGTAAGTAGGCACGTTAGTCTGCATTGTAAGTAGGTAAGCTACTCTATTACCTTATTAACTCTATAAGCTTTCGGACTTACCGTTAAGCCACCGAGTTTTGATACCCATGATGAACACATCAAAGATAGCCAACTATGTAGTTTTGTGCTAAACAACAACAAAAAATATAAAGAGTGAATAGGGGTAAGCGTCATTTTGTATTCTCTCTTCATTATTCATCTATCTGTCGATCAACTAATCGGTGTGTCTACTTTTCGATCGATTGATTGCGCTCGAAATGTTTGTGTCTATATGGATGTCTATAGAGAAAATACAACAATTATCAAATGAAAATACTTATATACATTAATTCGTTTTTTTTAGAATGAGAGATTGTAATTAGATTTATATTTTTAAACACTACATTTTTTCTAATCCCCTAAAGCTTTTTAATAATTAAAATAAATTTACTAATAGTATTCCAATCACAATATTTTTGTTGTATTCGTTGCCAAAAAGTGCTTCGCTCAATGTAGAATTCTTCATGCTGGCTGTGATACAACAAACACCAGTTACATAAGCCATGTATTATATTTGTAATACTATTATTATACACTTTTCTAATTCTTGAAAATCCCTTGAGAACAAGATAAATAATGTAGCGTTTAAACGTATATTATGTCTAATAGTAGTTGAATAGTATATGTGAATGGTAGTTAATCACAAACATTATTAAACAACTTGTAAAAGATATTGAAACGAGAGGAAAGTAGAAGTCATGATATATAATACTGTCATTAGAAGATGATTTACTAATGTGGAGGAAGCATGAAAATGTAATTTCAAAATTTTCAGGAGATTGTAGTTTTGTAAAATGTTTGGCTTTTTTTACCCAAGCAGAAAACATTCACTAGTAGCTTTGTATTATCTGGCGTGCTTAGCATTTGCAAGTTGAGAGTGATTTGTGAGTGTAAATATTGCTAGGTAAATAAATATGCGAGACAATATAGTTATATCATGTTGTTTCTAAAATATGGATTTGATATCAGTACCATTAAGCCTACATCAGTATTTCCTAAATATTGAAGAATATCTGTGCGACTTGTTTTTCAGAGTTACTAACTATGATTTACATGAAACCGTTTTGATGTTGCATTCAGTTGATAATGGATTGGTAGTTAAAATAAATTGGAAAAAAATTCTTATTTAAATGGTAAGAAACAA
Organism: Carcinoscorpius rotundicauda; assembly: GCA_011833715.1. Taxonomy (NCBI): domain Eukaryota; kingdom Metazoa; phylum Arthropoda; class Merostomata; order Xiphosura; family Limulidae; genus Carcinoscorpius; species Carcinoscorpius rotundicauda. The sequence continues at coordinate 114,409,809 of CM022391.1, read as the reverse complement.
AACAATGTTTATAATTGACAGCTTATTTCACATACGTTTAAGCTGGATAGTGTACACAACATTATTTATTCCAAAAAAGATGTTTTGGACCGGCTGTGACCTATCTGCGCTAGCTGTCACTAATTTAGTAACGTAAGACTGGAGGGAAGGCAGGTTGTCACCGCCAACTCTTGGGCTTCTACTTTACCAACGAATAATGGAGTTGAGCGCTACGTTATAATGTCTTCGCGGCTGAAAAAGTGAGCATGACTGGCGTGATCTTCAGATTAGGAGTTCAGCGCCCTAATCTCCCGTCCATAGGTTGGATGGTTGACATTTATTGGCGCAAAGCAATTAGGCTATCTGCGCCAAACAACCAGTATAAAATAAGTAAATTTATTAAAACATGTAAATAGGAATAAAGTTAAAATAAAACAATCACCAAATTTCGGAAAAACTTGGATGTAATTGAAAAGGCCAACGATTCTTAAAAATTTAAAAACAAAAGTAAGATGAACAATGTCACCATCGCCAGTGACACTCACTGTCCAGTGTTAGGGATAAACTCATGGTAAAAACGTCTACAATGGTGCCGTTGCTCACGGTTCTAACGACAGTAAAATGTGGGGTGTTGTGACTTGAGTGTCACAAAAACCACATAGTGGTGCATCATTCCCAGATAAAAGAAAATTTTGTGTTAAAAAATCGTGACCCGAGAATAGCCTAGCCAACGGAACATTCTTCTTCTGATCCTTAGAGACACGAGACAGCCAAAGAGCAATAGAAAGTTTGATCAGAAAAAGCTTGTTATCACGTTGTTCATTCGAAGTATATTGACAAGTGTTGAAGAGCCGAGCCTTTAATACAGGACCGTATTCAATGTATGGGATAGGCACGACAATGATAGCATCAAATCAGATAGACTTCGCTGCGGTGTCAGCAAACTCGTTCCCGCGAATAACAACAGCCCAGTATCTAGAAAAAGTGGATAGAAATGGATGATTAAGAGAAATCGGCCAGTCAGTTTTGAATATCAACGAGAACAGAGTGAGAACTGACGTGAAGCGATTCTTTTTCAGTAGAGTGCCGATATAGTCGGTATAAATAATAAAATTTGTGCACTCCATAGCTTTTACATGATCCAGGGCAAGAGAAATGGTGTACAATTCGGCTATGAATACAGAAGCTGTAGAGTGGATCCTGTGTACAACTACCGAACCACGACACTCTATCTCAGAGCCCACAGGGTCACCTGGACATCAGCAGCTTCCTGGCCATCAGAGAGGAAGACTGAAAAGAGGAGGGGAGTATACTGTCCACTGGCCTTCTGAATTTTGTCCCATATTATTTTGAAACTGGTAGTAGAAGAGATACTGGTTGTGAACTTAATCCAAAATTCTTTCTTGCTTTGACATTTCACCTGCGGTGTGTGGGCACAAATCCACTGAAAAGCAATGTGGTTTGAAAGTGTGGGATACCTTTTGTAGGTATCCCAGGCTTGTTTTTGGGCCTTCTAAGCTATTCACCTGGCAGTACTTCACCATGCATGATAATACTATGGGAAACATGTCGAGGTTTTACGAATAGACTGAGCTTTTGCCAGGACAATATCCAGTAACCAGTCATTGCCACCACACAGTCGTCTATCGATGGCTTACAGATGATGGCAATATCATGTTTGGAGAGAGCAGTGGAAGAGAACTAGTTTGCTTGGTCTAGCTTCTACAGAGACACGTTGGTCGGGTGGCATCGACCACAGCCAGTTTCCTTCAAAATGATCACTTTCAATCGTCCAAGAAAATTGAAGGGTAGCAGACAAAGAGATCAACAGCAGTAGACTGAGTAGGTGCATGAAAATAAGTATAAACACTAGTACTGAAGAGAGAAAAGTTGTGATTCGAAAGTATATGCTTTATGAAATGACCCCTCCCATCAATACCAGTACCAACCCAAAGGGAATTATGTTTATTAATATCCCTCAAGATTTAAAAGGGAGACAGTGAGTGTTCAATGACAGCATCCAGGTCTGATTAATCGTAGGTCTCTCCAAGAGACAGGAAGAGAGAACAAACAATGATGGTATGACCCAAAAAACACGGGTGGCTACGGCCTCCAAGGGTGTATAGAGTGGCAAAGACAGGGTGGACACATGCTGATGGACCAGCAATGCCACCCCTCCATGTACTCGTCCATCACACATCTGTCATTTTGGTACAAACATTGTCAAAAGGTGACTGTATTGGCAGTTTTCAAAAACGTTTCCTGTAAGAAGAGACACACAGGATGATAAGAATTAATCAAATACTTAATTTTATCCATATTAGATCGGAAACATCAACGGTTTCACTGTATCATTGTTGTAGTTTTTATTTAGGTGGAGAACTGGGCGGAGAGCCCTTTTGTTTTCTCCCACGTCATTTTTCTTTATTAGAAAAAAGTATATCGATTTCCATGGATCCTGCTCTGCGTCGAGTGAGCAGATCTCTATCAGTGGACGTAGATTTCAGCGAATAATGGTTCTGCATCTCGGGGCTGAAGAAAAAGATGGGCTTAAAGAAATGCGAGTATCTGGAGACAGAGGATGTGGCTGAAGGGAGTCACTGGAAGGATTGGTGAGAACAGAGATGGGAGTAGACGTTGACTCGTCAATTCTTTTAAATGTAGCATTGGAATGTTATACAGCAGCGTTAGTCTGAGATTGATTGGGGGCCTCAGATAGGAGATACTGATCACAGTTTTTAAACGTTCGATCTCTTTCTCCTCCACCAACATAGGCAAGAATTAAAAGTACGAGTATGAGAAGTATTACATATATCACACTTGTATGCGTTGTGGTCTTTTCTTTGCCACCACAATGCACACACAATATAGAATCACAACAAGATGCCTTTGAATGACCTAATCATTAGCACTAGAAACATTGAAGAGAATTTGGAATATAAGGCCTTACCTTATAATTCAAGTATCTAGCTTTGATACTGGCAAATGGATGTTGTGATGTAAACGTCTAAAAAAGAACATTTATAGAACACTTACGAGTGGTGATACGGCTCATTGCAGAAAGGCCTAGGCTGAAACACGATCTCCGACTCGAGAAAGTACTTTATATTCGTCTCGACAATAACTCCCCATGAGGAATTCCAAGTTGCATGGGAAGTAACCTCCAGTTTCAAAAGGAGTTTTGTGTATTATAATACAGATGTTTCCACCAACATGTCTCCAGAGCGCAACTTCCAGACTGACTTGGGAGAGCCAGCAAGCCCCTCTAATCCATTTTTAATAAAAAAAAAAAGGGAGACATCTGCCCTAAGAATTTCTCAGGCATTAAATGTAAAATTAAAAACTGAGGTGTAGAATCTGATTGTGACGGTGACTCTACAACAGAGTCATCTTTACGTTGTTTTTTCAATTTTTTCAGTTATATTTATTTTCTCGTAAATGAAAGTATCCATAGTGAATAGAATACATTTCAGTCCTCATCCACCATGGAGTCCTATGAAGGGACGCACCACAATGCCAAACAAGGAAACAAAAAGCACTTCTTGAGCACTATACCCAAACACCAGCTTCAGATGCAATATCCACAACATCTGTTGAAACGTTCAATACTGGTACTTGGTTTACCCTAACTTTAGTGGACCAGCCGATTGACCCTGGATGAGGGGGTACTTCGAGGTTACCCGTCCACAGGCTAAAGTTTTATGTTAGGATTTCACCCCTCAACTGCCAGGATTCTTTCCTCTCCTTCACGGGTCGCCACGCAACGACAAACGCGTGGGTGGATTTTTAGATTCCAGAGAAGGTAAACTAAAAGTACAGAACATTCTCTGAAAAGTCGCTTTACCACGTATAGGAATCCACTTTTAGCGAAACCAACCACATGAAACATAATTAGTTGTTTTGATTGTTTAAATATTGCTAATTATACAATATGTACTGTTGATGCTCAGGAAGCAACGTTTTTTTGTTTTTGTTTAAATGCGGTTATTCGTACAATAAGTAGTGTTAAAGTTCAGAAGATATAATTAGATGTTTTAATTCAGCTGCCAATAGATTAGTTCAAGTAATGAGCTTTAAGGGAGGAAAAATCGTGTAATAAAGTGATACTTAAACGTGCCCCATTATACTAATATCACATAATATATTTGCGACAGTGTTTTTTGTTTAACCTCCATTACTTTATCTACATACATATACAAAGAATATGAGGAAATGCAATACTGACATTAAGTTAATTGTCTTTGTTGGAGAATATTCCCGATTTATTCCGCTTATTAGGGAATAACAAAAGTCTTAGTATGTCATGATTAGGAGTGAAATTCTGTCGGTACTAATGGGACCTCACTACCGGCTGGTTTTGTGATTCTAAGCTGATTGCTGATTTATTTTTGGGTGAGGATAGTAACGAGTTGATACTTCTTGACAGTTTTATTTTAACAGTAGATGAAAAAGCGCTTTAAACTCACAGATAATTTGAGGTGAGCACTTTTAATTCTATTAACGAAAATCTGACCACTGTTAATAATAATAACGAATTTTTACATCAGACAGAAGGTTACGGAACATTTAAGTAATGGATTCGGAAGTTTTCTTAAACTGAAGGTTTGGGTGACCAATATTAATGACTTCATGAAGATCCAGCTGTCATTTTTCTCGAAGGATTGTTTGCTTGTTTTGGAATTTCGCACAAAGCTACTCGAGGGCTATCTGTGCTCGCCGTCCCTAATTTAGCAGTGTAAGACTAGATGGAAGGCAGCTAGTCATCACCACCCACCGTCAACTCTTGGGCTACTCTTTTACCAACCAATAGTGGGATTGACCGTCACATTATTCGCCCCCACAGCTGGGAGGGCGAGCATGTTTTAGCGCGACGCGGGCGCGAACCCGCAACCCTCGGATTACGAGTCGCACGCCTTACGCGCTTGCCCATGCCGGGCTTTCTCGAAGGAAGTGAGGTCTTAAATCTCGTCAACGTGATAATTAGTGACCGTTAGGCTACACCAAAAGCTGGATAGTCGCACATTACTGTCATATTGTATAACACTGTTGTACTTTAAGTAGCCGGTTCTCTGCTGTGTACAAAGCGTGTGGAAACCGTTGTATAAACATTTTTCTTGTATTTATTATACACCTTTTCTCTGGGGTTTGTACTTTTCGTTTAAGTTGTATAAACCCTTCAACTTAATTGTTTTTCATGCATTCAAACTGGGACTATTACCTAAAATGGACACTCCTTACGAAGAGGATTTCTCCTGATTAGATTATGGTGAATAACTGAAGGCCAGGATCGCTGAACAAAGCATATAGGAATCGTTGGCGTTTTTCATTCTAGGTACCATTGCATACATAATTATGATAGCTTTCGATCTATTTTATACCTTGGTAAAGCATTAACTTGCCACAGCAACATAATAAATGATTAGTGAAAATGCCGAGAGAGCGAGATATCTTAAAGTCCGTAACATTTTGCAACACTTTTGTCATCAAGATTTGTATTGTTTAAGTATATAAAATAGTGGAACAAATATAGTCCTTACCTTCACAGTATTTTGAAGTATTGAGACAAAAACGAAACTATTTGCATTTCTGTAATTTGTTTTATCGCCCTTCCTTCTATGAAACCTGATCATCTAAAAAAGAGAGTGAGTAAATATCTGACCAAATTTTTAGCAAAGTTATTTAACTCTAATTGACGAAACATATTTCAAAAGTGACGCACATTTTACTTTGTAATAAAGTACCCAAGGTTTGGATAATTGTAGTGATACTAAATGGATTAAAAATAATTCAAAGTCTTTAAGGGCCTTTGTGTCTTCCAGTGATTTGCAAAATTTTAATATTGACCTTTTATGCCTTCCACTGATTTTCAGCAGCTTAGTGGTGGGCTCTATGTTTTCCATTGATTTTCAGAAGCATTTTAGTGGCTTTTATGCCTTTTACTGATTTTCAGAAGCTATTAGTAGCACTTTTGTTTTTCACCTACCTCAAAGTACAGTTTTAGAAAAGTGATAAATGGTCGCAAGATTTACCAGTTAAGCAATCGCTTATCCAAATAAATATAAGACTATACTTAGGGGAACAGAGATTTACTACACATGTTCTAAAGGTCACTTAGACATTAGACAGACATAGCCTTTAAAATTTTCTTATTAATTCATTTACCTGTATTTCACAGTGAACAATATGTATAAACAATGAAGAAGCTAAGTTTGTCGATGGACACTGACAATGTTTAAACTTGTATCTTAAGAATAGTTTCATATACATCTCTGTTTTCATAAATTCTGTCCATTCCAAAGTTATGAGCGTAGGAAGAAGCTGAGAGCAGTTGGTTCAGTGTTAGAGCCATGTATTTCTGAGTTCAAATCTGTGAAACACCATACAAAATTTATGGATGCGCTTAATACTGACAGTCAATCCTTTAATGTATATGGTAGGATACTCGCTGACTGGTACATGCCGTCAGTTCAATAGCTGAAAGTTATGGACGACCGTAAAGAGTTTTAATATCTCTGACATAAATACATATACAAACTAAATGTTCTTTCATAGGGTTCTCAAAGGTGTTCTATTTCAAGAGTGAGTAAAATCAAAATGAAGAGTAACAAGCATTTTTATTTCCTGCTTTTGAAGTTAATATATCATGCCTACGGAGTGCATAATTTTTCTCGTGATTTATGGCATGTTCACGTTTTACGTATAAATTGAAACATTAACCAACTCTTACGTGACGTTATTTTAGTATCTACTGGCTGGCTGACAGACAAGACACTATTGTATAACAGTTTAAGTGGTTAAAACAGGTGATTCTTCCAGGCGGCCTTCGAACACCTTGAAGGGAAATAAATGGAAGTGACCGGTGTTTTTGGAATCTATAAAACGCCATACATTATCCGTTATACGTGAAACTTAAGTTTGTTATCGCACAGTTTTTGTCGCTTGAAATGATATAATGATAATACAACATTATGTAATCTGTCTGAAGAAAATACAACAAAAGCCATATATTTATTAGGAATGTATTTAATTAATTTATTTATTGGTGAAATTTTGTTACACCTGACAAAAACATACAAAACACACTATGATTTAAGATATCTTGTATAAAAGAACTTGTTCAAAGCGTATCCATATCCAAGTTTACTCCGGTAAGCTAAGAATGCAAAAAAGCGTGATACAATGTCTGGATTTGAAGTAAGCTCTTTATCAAGAGTAATTATCATTCAAATCCGCATTTTGAAACATAAATTCATAGATAGGTATTTGGTAAGACCTGTTTTGTTTGTTAATCTATCTGCATGAAAATATGCGAATGGAAAAACGCAGAAAACTATAAAATATCGCATATGAATTCGTTTCGTCAGGATATGAAGAAAGAATTATTTGAAGATAACAGCTATTTATACAAAATCATGGTACTTGATATCATGTTATAAAGGAAAAGCTACAAACATTACAACACCTTAGATGTATTAACTGGTTCTAAAAACACAATGATCCACGGGTTCATGAAAACAAACCGCCTTTATGTTACCAATGACGATATATACCTGTTGTTATGAAGCTACAAATATTACATGTTAAACGTATTAGCTTGCGATAGAAACACAATGATCTACTGATCAATAAAAACAAGCTATCTGCTTGTTACCAATGATGAAACACTTCTTTTATCTACTGTGTCACTCAAGATTCACATAAACGTTGCCAAGTAATTCAGGGATTATTCGTGGCATTAAGTATTACACCGATAATGTAGTTATAATACTGTTATATGGTATATAGGGCATTAAACGACTACTTATAATGTAATAATCTAGTGTATGCGGCATAGGGCATTAGTCGACTAGTTACAATACAGTAATCTGATAAATAGAGCAGTAGACAACAAGTTAGAATACAGTAATCTAATAAGCAGGGCAGTAGACGATTAATTATAATCTGGTGATTTTTCAATAAATAATTAGGTAAATAAGCACGGCTCAGTCATGTGTTAAATTGTGCTTTAGACGAATAGTTACAATTAACCTCGCTTATTGGATTTTAATCCAGTTTAACACACGTGAGATGTTTTATGAAGATCCCACACAGCACGTGATTCACCTCCAAGTAGTGGCGATGAAGTGCAATAATGAAGCTGTGAACCACGTTACCCAAGCAGATTAATGACGTATTCATTTTAAACTTATTTTAAGTATCCGAGAAGGTTGCTGGTCTTATCAACATATGTACTCTGGTCATTTTGGGGCTGAAAATTTGTAGATCTAGATGTGCCTTGTAGACATTGCCTCCGAAGGAAAGTTGTTGTGCTCAGGTGTGCACAATAATATTCAATAATATAGTTTTGTCTTTTCACAGCTCGAACGTAGAAAACTCTGATCAGCCTTTAATTATTCCGAGCAGTGTATCAGCAGTTTACCAGAATCCTTCATTGCACGATTGAGATTTTTATCATTAAAAACAATACTTTAGTGAGCTCGTGACTCGGTTAATAATAGGTTTCTTGGTTGGAACTTGTTTAACTTTCAACTTACCGCTTCGTTTTTTCCAAACTGTACAGTGTTCACATATTAAGCAAAATATGTGCTATAACACAAAAAGTGACTGAGCAAATTTCGCGAAGTCGTTCACTTAGACAAAGTATATAGGAAACACCAGAAGTTGTTTTTTTGTGTGGACTGAACGCAACAGAAAAACACAGATAACAGCTTATATAATTTATTACAATAAACTATTATATATATGACAGATATAAAATAAATTATATAATAACAATGACAGATAATCAGTTTCAACCTTCAAAATTAATGATCCAATATAATGATTCAGAATAAAAGTTCAAAAGTCCAGATCAGAAATCCAAAATTCCAGTCTAGGGAGTGAATTTGGTCCCACGAAGAAATTCCGAAGTTTGAATGGAGAAGTCCAGAAACAATTCACAGTTCAATAAATTTGACGAAGTTCTTTTTACGATATTTTCGATGAATGTCTCAAATTTGTCGTTTTCCAACTTGCCTCGATCTCCCATAAACAGTACTGTACGTGTTGATTTTCAGTATAACCAGTAATTCGAATGAATCGTAAAGATTGACGAAATAAAAGCACAGTTTTTGTAGATCTAGCTCCAGTCACAAATTCAAGTTGAATAAACACACAGCAAACGTTGAAAATTTCTCAAACGAAGATACATCTATTTATTCGAATAAAAACGAATGACTGACTCACTGACTCTCCTCACATCGCCGTCTGTTTATATATTAGTAGGCCTACTGTGTTCTCGAACAATCGCGTAACTTACACAGAATTCCAGAGTAATCTGCACATGTCTGTTTTTGCACGAGACTCGTCTAGACACCAGGCCGACATACATTCTATTTATAGACAAATGATCGATCTACCTAATTCTAGAAATCTCTACACGAATAACAACATATTTTTGGTTTGAACTTTAAAACAATAATATAAACAACAACATGGCATTTCAAACGCTTTATACATAACAGTAATTCCTGAAATTAATTACAATTGCGACTCATTTGTTATTAAAGTAGTAACCAACAAAGTTGTAAAGCTATAAGTTATTCGAAGAATTAAAACTTTTGGAAAATGTTCCTAAAATTCAATTAGATGCGAATTCGAGCGTTTTGACATCTTATATTAAAAATATAATGGAATAGTGAATATATTATTTAAGACGGGATAATGGACTTTGAAAGATACTATTTAAGAGGAGAATAATGAACTAGGGAAAATAATATTTAAAGTGGGGATAATGAATTAAGGAAAATATTATTTAAAATGGAGATAATTGATTTGGGAAGATATTTTTAAAGTGGGGTTAATAAACTTAGAAAGATATTATTAAAGTGGGGATAATGGACTTGAGAACATGTTATTGAAATTGATATTAATAAACTTTGGAAAATATCACTTAAAGTTGGAATACTGGATTAAGGAAGATATTTTGAGTACAAATAAAATGGTGTAAGGACTAATTATACATTGGAATGTTTCCACAAATCTCGAAACACTAAACAGAGGTTAGATGATAACAGATTGGCAGGATCTTATAACAGGTTCGCCAAAGTTTATAGGTGATAGAATGTTATAACAAGTTTGCAAAAATTTACTGACTGACAGGTTTTCCAAAGTTTGTGTATCTCATTAATTTCTCAAATAAAAGAAAGTAAACGGCTAGTAAAAATTAGCTGTTGGGTTGAAGTAAGTGGCCATTGAACTGGAAGTTTATTTGGAGCTTCAAGTTTGAAGAGCAAGTTCCATCACAAACTGTGGGACAAAAAATCTTTGGTTAAAAATAGTAACTTCATGCAGGCCAACATTTTGGATTTTTTTTACAGTGGTTGATATCTGCAGTTGAAAGATGTTTGTAAAGAATTAATACTCCAGGTCGATCCTCAAAAAATTCAATAGAATTATATAGTATGTTTCCAATAAACAAAAGTGTTTGGAATAACTGATTCTTCCATCTGGCAGATTAACAACTTGCAAAGCAAGCAATTTAAGAACGCTCTAGCGTAAGAGTTTCTTGTACGTAACCACAGATGGCAGCCACAAAGAAACAGATATTGTGTTGAGGCGTTACCTTCCTATAACGAAATCAATCGTAATTAAAATCACTAATGAATACCCTTTAAATCATGACAACAATCTTGCTATATATTCAGTTGAGTCTGAAAGGGCGAGCATGTTTGGTGTAATGGGAATTCGAACCGGCGACCCTTGGATTACGAGTCGAGTACCTTAACCACCTGACCATGCAAGGCCTCCTTGGTTAAGTACCGTGAGATAAAAGCATAAACTGCGTGGGAACAAATATTTTTGTTTCTCAGAAGCACTAGGCGTGGCCGAATTGGTAGCGTAACGGGATTTGAATTCAAGATACCTTGATTGATATTTAATTTCGCCTCATACTTTGGATGTCTTGCAAGAAAAGCAATACTCACATCATACTACTGGATTAGATAAGCTCAGAGGTTGGCAGCGTATACTATTGATAAACTGCCCTATCTTTGAGCCATTACCTCAAATTTAAGGACACCTAGAGCAGATAGGTCCTTGTGGAGCCTTGCGTGAATATCAGAAACATTCAAAGCAACTGAGAAATAAACTGTCAGAAAAGTATCATGCCGTTTAGTTAATTCTAAGTTGCACACATGTCCTGAAGTTTTGTGATAAAGTGAAACCCAAACAAAACCTACTATAAGATTTATGAGTATCCGTTTATTCTGTTTTTTTGCAAATAAACAAAATATACGTTATAGGAAAAAATAGCATCCAAGTTACTTTAATTTCTGATAAAACTCGAGCATGACATTTTCAATTAAAGTCTCGACAAATAATGAACGAGAGTTGAAACAGCAGGGTATCATATTTACTTATCACCACTGCTTCTCTTAAGCTACATGGCTGCATAACAATCAGTTACGTACTGTGCACTTCATTCTTCTAGCTGCACATATCCTCAAGTAATAAATAGGAGTTTTAACATGATGATGGCTTTAATGATCATCACAACTGATAGGCCTAGAGCCCAAATAACCAACTTGTTACATTGCAAAGTGGTGTAACAAAGTAATAGCATCAATGGTTTAAAAATATGTCAAAAGAAATGTCATCAAGTTTGTTGACTTGCATTCAGAATGTTATTGAACTTCTACTGATCAAATTGCAGACTATAATTCAAATTTTAAGTTTACATATAAGTTCATTTCTTGACTTAAAGTAAATATGAAAAGAACACATCTAAATACAGATTTCAGTGAGTCACATGATATGTTGAATGCAGCAGTGTTTATAATTAAGTATTTGCTATGTCAAAATACTAAGTTTATTGTTTTGTGCAAATGAGGTGATGGACAGCAACTTTCGAACCTCAGGATAAGTAATGTTATAAATCTTTTTCAAACGCTGCACCTCTTTTTCTTCCAACCATTTAGGGCAATGAGAGTCCGTTTCACACTCATAGGCATCATGGTCCTTGCCACCGCAACGAGCACACGTCATGGAACCACGACATGACGTCTTCGAGTGACCGAACTGCTGATACTGGAAACATTGGATAGGGTTTGGAATGTATGGCCGTATCCTGCAATTAAGATAATTTATAACCTGCTTTGATGGTGGCAGGTGGACGTGGTGATGTAAATATCAGAAAGGGGATATTGGTCAGCATCGTAATTTCATCTTTACGAGTGGTGATACGTCTCACTGTAGAAACTCCTGGAGTGGAAAAACCAGCGAGAATCTCTGACTCGGAGATGTTTTTCAAATCCTTCTCAACAATAACTCCTCGTGCTGAATTCAAAGTAGCGCAATGTGTAACCTCAATAGGTATATCCTCAATTCCCTTTGAATGCAAGAGGAGTTCACTGTGTTGAAATAGATGTTTCTACCAATATATCATCAGATCGAAGCTTTTTTGCTAACTTTGGAGAGCCAGCAAGAACCTCTAGTTCCTTCTGAATGAAGAAGGAAGACATTTGCCCTAAAAGTTTGTTTGAAAGAGAATGTAGGATAAGAAAATGAGGTTAAACAGGTATTACAGATGTTGAAGATTGCTGCTCAGAATCTTCAAGAAGTGGTCATTTATCTATGGGTTGTTTTTTCACTATTTTATTTAAGTTTTTATTTGGAGGATCCTTAATAGAAAAGGGAAATATCGGTCCCACTGACCCCACCCACCAAGGGTCTCTACGAGGGGACGCACTACAATGTTAAACAAGGACACTGCAGCAACGCTAGTGTTTCGTGAGCACTATATCCAAACACCAGCATCAGATACAATGCTCAAAACACCTGTTGAGAACATCCAATACTGATATTTGGTTGATCCTAGCCCAAGTGGACCAGCTGAATGACTAATGGGGGCCCATCCCAAGACCGCCCGTCTACAGGAATTGAATGTCAAAGTGGTGTGTTAGGGTTGGACCCTTCAACCACCAGGATCTTTTCCTCTCCTTCCCGGGTCGCCACGCACGGCAAACACGTTGGTGGATGTTTAGATCCTAGATGCCCCCCCGCTAGTACAGCGGTATGTCTTCTGATTTACAACGCAAAATCAGGGGTTCGATTCCCCTCGGTGGGCTCAGCAGATAGCCCGACGTGGCTTTACTATATAAGAAAACAAAACAAAAGATCCTAGAGGAAGTAAACTGAAGGAACATAACATTTCCAGGGAGGTCCCCTCACCACGTACAGGAATCCACACCGAGGGTTTGCGAATTGAACCCTGGATTTGGCGTTGTTAATTCGTAAACTTACCATCGACCTTTTTTCGAAGGTTTCACTATATAACAAATTATTTAAGTTTACATCACAAAAAAGCTCCTCTGAAAGTCACACGTAGCAGAAGAACAGTTTAGAAAATTGATTTATACAGGAAAGCCCGTCCAGACGATTCAGAAAAATGGATCGAAAAAAAATCACTCGGTAGATTTCCATTATAAAACCATTTTTCACAATGACTAGCTTCTTAAGGAAAGGGGACTTTTCATAAATATCCCTTACGTTAAGGTCATTTTGAAAGACAATTTTAAAGTTTTTAATTTTTTATTATTATTATTTTGTCTGTAAACAAAAATAGATTTTTTTTTACACCCTATGTTTATATTACTTTGGTTCATGTCTGAGAGAAAGCTACACCAAGCACTGCAGTGTGAAAAATTTTCCGATTTGCGTGTAAGATAGGATTTTATTCAGGATTGAGTACAAGTAAGTAATTTAATTTGATTATTTTAAAGCTTTTGTCGCTTAAGTAAATTAGCTAAAACAGGTTTATTCATTGGTAGTATGTTTTTTGCGATTTTTATTTATTTTAATTACACAGTGTGTGATGGTAATTGGCGTGAAATTCTTGACATGTTCACTAAAGTCATGAATATAAGAGTTACTGAACGTAATGTATACATTATTGTGTGATTATTAGACTCTTATAAGTAGTAAAGACTTTCTCCCCTATCAGTGATGTCGAGAAACCCACTTGTTGAGAATTTTATATGCAAAAAACGGCTCTTTTGGGCTCAGAAAACACTTCAAATAGAAGAGCGAACAACGTTTCGACCTTCTTCGGTCATCGTCAGGTTCACAAAGAAAGAGGTAACTGGCCGGAAGCTGACCACATGTTTGGAAGGGGTTGTATAACTGAGTGTCGCAATGTAGAGGGCGCGGTTTGATGTTTGAATATATAATTTTATCTATAATATTAATATAGGTATAATGGTGTTCCTTTATATTGGTTTATTTTGGGTTTAAGTTGTCGTATAAGTAAGGCTTCTTTAATTTTTCGTTTGTTTATGTTTGTTTCTTTATTTAGTATTTTAGTGTTTTCTATGGTTATGTTGTGTCCATTTGACTTGCAGTGTTCGAAAACGTGTGAAGGTGACTTTTTATGTTCTTTGAATCTGGTTTCCATTTTTCTACTTGTTTCTCCTATATAGAAGTCGTGGCAGTTATCACATTGTATTTTTTAAATAATGTTGGTGTGGTGTTTGTCAGTGTAGTTCTTACATAGTATAGACCTTAGTTTTGTGCCTGGTTTTTGAATAAATTTAGTGTTAACTGGAATGTTATATCTTGTTACTAGTTTTTGCCAAATGTTGGTTATTTGTTTGCTGATGTCAGGAATATATGGTATACAGCAGTATATGGTTTCGTGATTTTTTTGATTCGTGAGATATATTTACTTTTGTTGGTTGATTTTGCTTTCTGTCTGGGTGTGTGCGTATAATGTTTTCTACGGTTTGTGGAGGAAACTTATTGATGTTGATGAAGTATTGTTTTATTTTATCTAATTCATCGTTAATTTTATCTGGTGAGCATAGTTTTATGGCTGTGTTTATCTGGTTTCTTAGTATGTTGAGTTTTTGTTTTGTTTCATGTGCTGAGTCCCAAGGAATGTATAGTCCAGTACTGGACAAAGGAACGCCATTATACCTATATTAATATTATAGATAAAATTATATATTCAAACATCTAATCCCGCCCTCTACATTACGACATTCAGTTACACAACCCCTTCCAAACATGTGGTCAGCTTTCGGTCAGTTACCTCTTTCTTTGTGAACCTGACGATGACCGAAGAAGGTCGAAACGTTGTTCGCTCTTCTATTTGAAATATTTTCTGAACCCAAACGAGCCGTTTTTGCATATAAAATTCTTGTCAGACATTATTGCTGAATTTAGTGAAATAGTTCACATGTAAAGGTGAAACGTAATATCTCGTGCTGTAATTTCGTAATTCCCTACAGACTGGAAGTAAGTTAAAAGGGTTGACACAGAAGCGTTAGAAACTTGCTTACCGTGGAATGCGTCATGCGATGATAAGTACAAGTTGGAGCTCGCAGTAAACCTTTTGCCACACTAAGGGCATTGGTGAGGTTTTTCACCCGAGTGGATGCGTCGATGAATGTTCAAAAGCTGAACGTGCTGAATCGTTTGTCACACACATGAGGCTTCTGTTGTAATAGAGCACACACACACAAAACAGAATTAAACGCTGGTGAGAAAAAACACGTCACAGCTTGTTAGTAGCTCAAATGCACAGCAGTGTTGAGGTGTCAAACAGAAATTGTTTCAAGTGTAGTGGCATTCTGTTACACGAAAATAAAACAGAAACCAAGGTGTAATGGCATTTAACACTACACGAAAATACATTAAAATGTGTGTTTGTACGTTAAAACGATTGAATATTAATCGCTGTCATGTTTACAAATCTTCACGGTAGTTTTATGTACTAAAACAGTTTACTGGTTGGTAAGACGCAGAAAATGATAACTTTATTTTGTTAAAATCAATATCAAACAACTTATTGATTTTGTCGCCCTAGATGTTGCTTTTCTTGTATGCTCGCTTTAGCCCGAACCGTGTTTATGCAAATTTATTGTAAATTATATTTATTGTAGGATGTAATTTGAATAAACCTTCATGTAACAGCTATACTTCTTGTAGGATGTAACTTGTCTGTCACTGTGATAATCGGAATACGTTATTACAAATAAATATGATTGCTATAAATGTCTTTCTGAGGCTCAGGGTTAACGCTACATTTTGGAGTCCGATCTCCGCGGTGGACACAGGGTATATTTGTACATATTCGTAATAACGAGAAACCCATTTGAAGCAGAAATATATTTTAAGATAGCTGATGTAGGTATTAAAGCTTTTATTAAAATAAAGTGGAGAACAACATTTCGACCTTCTTAAGGTTAACAAAGACAGTTTGCAACTGATCGTTGTTGAGAACGACTTATGAACGAGAGTATAAACGGGTGCAGGATTGTAGGAAGCGTTGCAGTGTATGTTAGGTTATTAATTAGTATAGATATAAAGTTGTTTCTTTATTTTAGTTTAATTTTGTTTATGTATGTTTTCCTACTCAGTTGTAGATTCAAAGAACACAAAAATCACCTTCACACGTTTTTGAACACTGCAAATCAAACAAACACAATATAAGCATAAAACATCTAGATACTAAGTAGGGAAACATACACAAAATCAAAGAAGCCCTACTTATATAACAACTCAAACCAAAATTAAACTAATAAAAAGAACACTTTGATACTTATACTAATTAATAACGTTACATATATTGCAACGCCCCCTACAATTCCGTACTCATTTACACTCTCGTTTCTAAGCCAGTTGTCCGCCAACAGTCGGATGCAAACTGTCTTTATTAACCTGAAGATGACTTGAGAAGGTCGAAACGTCGTTCTCTACTTAATTTTAATAAAAGTTTTAATATCCATAACAGCCATCTCGAGATACAATTGTACGTATTTTATATTTTTATGGTGTAACTATTACTGGTTATCTATACCCTTCCCACAGTTGAACTACCGAGCTAACGGATTGACTGTCACTCTTATAACTCACCATTTTAACATGAAAAGAATATTATGCCCCATAATGAGGATTCGAACTTGGCTATCTAGCTCAGAAATACAGATCACTATCCAAGGGCTTAAATCGCGTCAACCAGCATAGGCACGTTATTGTCTAGTTTTGTGTTTGATCACACAAAAATAATTTGAATGAAAGTATTAGAATTTCGAAACAAACATTCCCTATAACAAATACAAATAAAGTAATTTTATGTACCTGCGCTGAAAATTACAGAAGACCTTGCCCCCCAGTGGCTCAGCGGTATGTCTGCGGACTTACACGCTAAAATCCGGGTTTCGATACCCGTGGTGGGCAGAGCACAGATAGCCCATTGTGTAGCTTTGTGCTTAATTCAAAAACAACAACAACAACAACAGAAGACCTTATCTTTAGACATCTAGTGGTCAGTGTGAAAAATGAATGCATATTGTATTCGCCATATCTGTTACTGTACACACCTGTGTGAGCCATTAGGTGTCTTCTCAGGAGAGATTATCTTATTAAGATAATTTTATTTAAAAATTGTGATGTAACTTCTATGATAATTCCCTGTAGCAGCAAGATAACAAGTTTATGTTATTTTTGATAAACAGTTTTGGATAAACTTTGTTATGGTAGTTCTATTTAACAGCACGAGACACACTCATTATACCTAATTATATGTAACGATTTTAGTTATACCATTTACATGGCATTTGTGGAAGAATTTCAACTACACACATTATACTAGTACACTAGTTCTGTGCAACAATTTGAAATATATCCTTAGAGTAAATCTGTGAAATAGTTTGAGATGTATCCTGTGTAGGAAATCTGTGAAATAGTTTGAGATGTATCCTGTGTAGGAAATCTGTGGAGCATTTTGACATATAGCCTGTATAGTAAATTTGTGGAATAGTTTGAAATATATCCTATGGGCCCGGCATGGCCAGGTGGTTAAAGAACTCTAATTGTAATCTAAGCGTCGCGGCGAATTCCCGTCACAACAAATTTGTTCGCCCCTTCAGCTGTGGGGGCGTTATAATGTGACGGTCAATCCCACTATTCGTTGGTAAAAGAGTAGCTCAAGATTTGGCGGTGGGTGGTGATGACTAGCTGCCTTCCCTCTAGTCTTACACTGCTAAATTAGGGACGGCTAGCACAAATAACCCTCGAGTAGTTTTGCACGAAATTCCAAACTAAAACATACCCTATCTACGAAATCTGTGGAGCATTTCGAGATATACCTTCCACAGTAAATGTGGTATACTAAGTTTTATGAACCATAAGTCTTGTGAATCAAACTTTTGTTATTGCGTAAAGCCATACAGTGTGGCTATCTTTTGCTCTAACCACCAGGGGAATTGATTTGTTTGTTTGTTTTTGAATTTCGCACAAAACTACTCGAGGGTTATTTGTGCTAGCCGTCCCTAATTTAGCAGTGTAAGACTAGAGGGAAGGCAGCTAATCATCACCACCCACCGCCAAATCTTGGGCTACACTTTTACCAACGAATAGTGGGATTGACCGTCACATTATAACGCCCCCACGGCTGAAAGTAGCAATCATTTTTGGCGACGGAGATGCGAACCCGCGACCCGCAGATTACGAGTCGCACGCTTTAACACGCTTGGCCATGCCCGGCCCCTTTTGTATTATCCGTTTTTGTTGTTGTTCTTGTGTTTTTTATTCGAGGAGACGGATGTTATGAAAACTTAATTATATAAAATTACGAATCCATCTTATGAAAAAATTTCCACAAAATCATTGGCACATGTAAAAACACTGTGTATATGAGTGAATCTGAATGATCGCTGAGGCTTAATGTCATTAATGGATGTAAATGTTTATGCATTGTGGAGTAAGAATGAGTGAAAAATGTCTATACTTACATCACTGACATCGAGAACGCTGTATAACTCTAATCGATTGAGTCTTATTGTACCTTGGAATGGAGAGAACTTAGATCCTAAAGGTTCTAACTGGTTGATTCAGACTCTGATGTCCATCTTGTGTAGACTACTAACATTGTTTTCACTATTCACGGTGCTCGAAACTGAACTAAACTCCGATGAGATGAGAACACAGGTCTCCATTGTAGAACAGTTAATAAATCTAACACACGATCGAGAATATTCTCGTGAAAACAGTCTAAATACTCATTTGAAAGAAACTAGATAATTAGACAGGTGAAAAGTCCATTTCAATATATTTCTAATCGCCCCCCAGTGGCATAGTGGTATGTCTGCGGACTTACAAACTAAAAACCGGGTTTCGATACCCGTGGTGGGCAGAGCACAGATAGCTTATCATGTAGTTTTGTGCTTAATTCAAAAACAAAGAAACAAAGAAACAGTATTTCCAGTCAGTTCTTTCATAAAGCTTCAACGTCTTCCGAGATGCTCGTACGTAATAAGTTCTAGTCTTGGACACATTTGACCTGGTTTCAAATAAAATATCACTATTAAGAAATGCCTTACTATATTCAAAGATGCTGTAAAAAGAAAAAAAAAATAAGGAAAAAAATCCTGCAAAGAAGAAAGATGAAGTTATTTGATTATCACGAAGTTCATATTTATATTTGTTGTTAAGCACAAAGCCACACAACTACCTCAGTTCTATACCAACGCAAGTAGCGAGACTCGATTTTTCGTGTTATAATCCCTCAAGTTTATCGGGGAGACACCGAAAGGGATTGCATTTCTTAACTGATGTCATACTTTATGATATATTTCCCATAGAACATCGGTCTGTTCCAACTTTCTGAAATTGTAGTGAATAATAAAAATGGTTCACTTAGAGTCTGATTTTAAAAACTGCAAGTTCTTGTCTAAAACTGGTCCATGAAACAGTTATGAATTTTGTTTTTTTTAACTTCGCACAACGTTATTCGAAGGCTATCTGCGCTAGCTGTGCCTTATTTAGCAGCGACGAACTATAAGAAAGGCCGCTATTCAACATTATCTATCGTCAACTCTTGGGCTAATCTTCTATCAACGAACAGTAGGATTATAACTATCTTACGACCTATTACGTATTTGAGGAATATCTTTAAATAAATATGGCTTTTCTTTGCTTCAGGGATTTAAACAAATGTGTCACTTTATAGGAGAGTAAACTGAATTACAGTTATTACTGATGCTTGCTCAAATCCTGTCACTGACATGGTAGCCCTTTCAACCATAGGGGCAATATAGTGTGACAATTAATTCCACTTTTCGTTAGTAAAAGAGTATTCTTAGAGTTGGTCGTAGGTAGCGTTGACTAACTGTCTTCCCTATAGTCTTAAAATTAAGGACTACTAGCGCAGAGAGTCCTCAAGTATCTTTAATTGAAATTCAATAAACAAACATTCGGTTACGTCTGAATGTAATTTACCAGGAACATTACATTTTCTGTGTTTGTATGCTGTTGTTTTTTTACATAAGTATATTTATTTTGTTCCTACAAATATTTGTGTTGTGTAACCCTACTCCACATTTTAAATACATAGTGCGTTATAAAAGTGACGGTAAAATCTCAGTTAGTTGTGGTACAGTTGGCGATGAGTGATGTTAACTAACTGACTAACCTCTAATTTATAAGCTCAACATCACGATTAGAGAGAACATATACAAAGCAAGTGTTAAAGTATTTTTTTATCAGA
Source organism: Carcinoscorpius rotundicauda (assembly GCA_011833715.1). Classification (NCBI taxonomy): domain Eukaryota; kingdom Metazoa; phylum Arthropoda; class Merostomata; order Xiphosura; family Limulidae; genus Carcinoscorpius; species Carcinoscorpius rotundicauda. The sequence goes on along the minus strand of CM022391.1, from coordinate 114,389,303 downwards.
ATGTTGTTGTTGTTTTTTGAATTAAGCACAAAGCTACACAATGGGCTATCTGTGCTCTGCCCACCACGGGTATCGAAACCCGGATTTTAGCGTGTAAGTCCGCAGACATGCCGCTGAGCCACTGAGGGGCTTATCAGAGTGAGCTGAAAAAGAAATAGGAGAAATGGCATTTACCTCTTTTGTTTTTATAAACATGTAAATTATTGAAAATTAAATCTCGAGACTTCCTTCATGGCGTCAGATTTGCATTGAACGAAGACGAATTTTTATATGGAATTTCGTTTTAAAGAGGACTGGACCTAAACTAGTGGTTAGCGCATCAAGCTACGGATGGAAGAGTTTTGGATTCAAGACGTGATACAGTCGAACACACCTCGTAGTTTCAGCAGTGGACTTTTAAAAATTTGTTAAAGTCCAGGTGTTGTACGTAAAGAGCCGGATACTACATCGTTGCTTCCTTACAATTGATCAGTAGTTAAAAATTAAGGACATTTAATTATTATTGGCATTTGAAAGTCTCTGAAACGGCAATTTAGCCCACGTGCGCACAAGGTATGTATAATACGAACAAGAACAACCACTGTATATGTATGTCTGTATAACAGGAATAAGAACAACCACTGCATACATATGTACGTGTAATACGAAGAAGAACACCCGATATTTACATCTATGTATAATACAAACAAGAAAAACCAGCGTATATATACATATATATATATATATGTGTGTGTGTGTGTGTGTATTATAAAGCGATCAGGAACAACCACTGAATATATACGTTATATATATACGTATGGATAATACGAAGAAGAACCATTATTGTTTACACATATATATATGTATAATACGAGAAAGAACAATCACTGCATATATAGGTATATATAATAGGAAGAAGAACAACTATTGTATACACATGTGTATGTATAATACGAAAAACAACAACTGTATATATATATATATATCTATATACACACATTGCTGTCCAAAATATTAAGGCCAGTGAGTTGTTGTACTCAACCGTTTATTTGAGTAGAGCATCGAAAGATGAAAATAAGGAAAGGGAAAATAAAAATTTAATAGGGAAAATGTGAACACTATAAAATTAGCCTAAAATACCAGCTGATCAAAAGTTCAAGATCATTCCAAAAAGAAGTCCTAAACAGGGTAGGAAATGCCCAACAAGAGGTCTCAGTAGTGAGTTGCACGGCCGTCATTGCGAATAACTTCAAACATTCGCTTTGGCACGGTCGATATAAAGGTTTGCAGAAGGATGGCTGGAGTGTTATTCCAAGTGGTGAAGATGGCTTCACGAAGATTATGCACTGTTTGAATCTGACGTTCATAGACTTCCCTTGCCATCCGCCCCCAAACATTTTCAATGGGGTTCATTTTGGACGAACACGCTTGATGGTCCAAAAGAATCACGTTATTCGCCATGAAAAAATCCTTTGTCCTGCGTGTATTGTGGATTGCAGCGTTGTCCTGCTGAAAGATCCAGTCATTTCCACACAAGCGTTGACCTTCAGTCAATAAGGATGCTTTCTCCAACATGCCAATGTAACCAGCTGCTGTTTTACGCCCCTGTATAACCTGAACCCCAGAACATGATGGAACCTCCCTCACTGTGTCGTATAGAAAATATCTTCGGTGGAATATCCTCATCGTGCCAGTGACGTTGGAAACTATCTGGACCATCCAGATTAATTTTTTTCTCATCAGAGAACAAAATCTTCGTCCAGTTTTCTACGTCTAATGTTTGGTGTTTTTCAGCATATTTTAACGAGCTGTTTCGTGGTGTGGAAGGAGGCATGGCCCTTGAAAACATTTACGGTTTTAAAAGCCTTTTTCTTGTAAACGCCGTCTTATTGCTTTTGATCTGCATTCTGCGTCCGTAAGGGTCTTAATCTGGTTCGACGATCGGCTAGTGTCTTGCCGGACAACTTGTCGAATCCTCCTGCTCAATGCCGACAAAATTTTCTTGGGACGACCATTTGAAATTCTCGTCCCGTATCCCTCAGGGTCTTCTAAAAAGTTTTCAATTGCAGTTTTACTTTTTCTTACAGTTTTTATTTTTATTTTTCCTTTTCTTATTTTCATCTTTCGAAGTTCTGCTTCAATAAGTGGTTGAGTCTAACAACGCAAAATACATTTTTTTCTTTATGTTCATTGGCCTTAAGATTTGGCAAGCAATGTATATGTATGAATAAAACGAAGAACAACTACTATATGTATACTTTCGTATAATACGAACAAGAACAACTTCTGTGAATATGTATGCATAATACGCAGAAAAACAAACATTATATATATATATATATATGTGTGTGTATTATACGAAAAAGAAAACCACTTCATATATGTCTAAGCATAATACGAACAAGAGAAGCTTTGTATATATATATACATGTGTGTATAATACGAAGAAAAAAGAGCCTATGTATATATGTATGTAATGTACGTATAACGAACAAGAACAATTATTAAATATTTATATATAATACGAAAAATAACATTTACTATATATATGTTTGTATAAAACGAATAAGAGAAAACAATATATATTTATATATATATATAGAAATATGTTTGTGAAATACGAACAAGAACAACCAATATATATATATATGCATGTTTAATACTAATACGTACATAAACGATCACTGTATATATATATATATGTATGTATGTATGTATGTATAATACGCAGAAGAGCAACTGCTTTTTATATATATATGTATAATTCAAATAAAAACAACAACCAGTGTGTATACATATATGTATAATACGAAAAAAAACATCCACTATATATATATGTTTGTAAAATTCGAGGAAAAACATCATCTGTATGATCACTGTGTATATATATATATATGTTTATTATTTTTCTAAATAATTATTCCAATTATTAAAACAAAAGCTTTGTTCTGTATGAACCTGAAAATTGTAAACTCTAATAGCAAGCATGTGCGTAATTCATTTAAAGTGCACAGAAACTGTTACAAGTGATGTTTGTGTGTGATCATTGATTCTTAGTTAGTAGCCTGTGTTTTATATCTTTCCAATTTTGGAGATAGCTTAATTACCTTTCCTGAAGTCATCTTTATCACGTGACGCGGATCAGATCGAAATTGTCATATATTATTGTAGATTTGCTGTTAATGTAGAATGTATATGGTTTTCTTTGCCTTATGGTGTCAATTTTGTTTTTGGAATTTCGCACAAAGCTACTCGAGGGCTATCTGTGCTAGCCGTCCCTAATTTAGCAGTGTAAAACTAGAGGGAAGGCAGCTAGTCATCACCACCCACCACCAACTCTTGGGCTACTCTTTTACCAACGAATAGTGGGATTGACCGTCACATTATACGCCCCCACGGCTGGGAGGGCGAGCATGTTTAGCGCGACGCGGGCGCGAACCCGCGACCCTCGGATTACGAGTCGCACGCCTTACGCGCTTGACCATGCTAGGCCATTATGGTGTTAATAGATTCTACAGATGAATTTAGTTCTCCAACGATGATACCATAAATGTTGGTTTGTGATTAGAAATATTTTTTCATTTTTGGACAAACAGTTACAGAAACAAGGGTTTATTCTAGATTTCGATAAGATTACGTAGAAAAAAACAAAAAGAACACAAGGTTACATACAGAGACCTTTTCTGAATATTTAGAGTCTTCATAACTACAAATTTGTGGTCGCTTTTATACTGTCGTCAGCGGTAAGTTTCTGTGGCTATGATGCTAAAATTCGGGTTTCGATACTCGTGTAGATTTACATTTAACAACAAATAAATTTTATTCCGTACCACTTATCGTTTAGAGAAAACGTTTCTGTATGTGACCGAGTAAAACGATATGCTTGTAAATAAATATTACACGGAAAAATAATTTCAGCTTCTGAGAGATGAAGCTAACGATAATTGTCTTTATCTGTTTGGTGTGTATTACACTAGTAATATGGATATTAATGGCTCATATTCTAGATGGGGAAGTGACAGTTCAAACATTTTTATCTTCCTCACTTACATCTGCAGCCAAAGAACAATTATATTGATTGGTCATATCTGCAGTCCAGTGGATAATGTTACGTGTTGTCTATAGTTCAGTAACTAGTGTTAGGTGTTTTCTGTTGTCCAATGACTAATGATAAGTGTTATCGGTAGTTCAGTGATTAATGTCAAGTGTTAACTGTAGTCCAGGAACTAGTGTTAGGTGTTAGTTGTGGTTAGTCCAGTGACTAATATTAGATGTTGTTTTTTTTACATATCACTTCTTCGGTTGAAATTAGTTGAAGCCAAGCTTCTATATTTAAAAAGGATTTAGACTGCTTGTGGTGGACGAATTACTTCCATGTTTTCCTACCGTGTGAAATGATGACAATTGTCATTGTACTCGCAAAAGATTCAGACTGCACATTATGTATTATGGTTCATGGTTGACGAAATGTTTCCATGTTTTGTGTGAAATGATAATAAGTATTTACCAAATTTTATGTACTGCTACTTTAACGATTTTTGTGGGTTCCTGTTGTCTAACGTAAAAATTTTCTGTTGCTGTAATTTATGGGCCTACGACATGATGACATTTGTACATTATATGCGCCATCTTTTGGTAGTTTAATATTAATTCATACGAAAGTGGGACAAAGACAAATCTGTGTTTTGGAGTGAGTCTTAATTATCACGTCAAAACCTAAAACTGAGCTTTGAACGTGTTAAAAAACGCAAACGAAAAGCAAGATTGACGTTGTTGAACAAATGATCAAAATAACCGAAATATTAAGTTTTTCAACGATATACTAGGCTATTTTTGGCTAAATTATTTGAGGATTTTCAATGTTTACTTTTACTAAACTACTTCTTAATTACTGCCTCTGTCAAGTCAAGATATTTTAGTACATGTATAATGGAACAGCTTCATCTTTAATATTCGCTTTCATTTAGACTTCTTATTCTAAAGGAAATGATTAACTATAAATTATTAGGTGAATTGATGTAAAAACAGTCAGTTAGCCTGGCTTTGTTTCTGGTAATGTCTTCCATAATAAGGAGTGGAGATTGCAAAGCTATCATACACTTTATATTGTATTGGTCTGTACTATTAAATATAAATGTAACTTAAACTGCGAATTACACATTCCTGAACATCACTTTGTTAAACTCTATACAAATTAATTCCTCCGACAAAAAGCTTAGTTTGTTTGAAGTCATATTGCTTGTGATTCGGGAAGATAGTTTTTGTCTGAATTGCTTTCAGACTTTCATTTCTTTGTCCATTGCCCATTTATGAATTTACACAACAAACGTACAAATTGATTGTATTTAATAAGAGTATATGATTAAATATAAATTTGAGTATATGTATAATAAAGCTTGTTTTACTGAAAATATCTCGAATTATTTATAAACGGCACAACAACTATATCATTTTAATGTCTTTGATAGTAAGTATTGGTTATGCGCACTCTTCATGGGTAAATTGAAAATATTTCTGTATTTATGAAACTGAAACACATGAACTTAGAACAAATGTACTGATATGACACATAATTGTTTTAACAATGCATGTTGATCTGGTCTAAACAATCTCTCTAAATGTATGCAGTAAGAAGGCTCGATGTTTTAGAGATGACATCTTAGTGCAATCTCTTCCCGTTGTAGTTGGGGGAAGGTAGGTCTAAGAACCAAAGATAAAGTGATTAGGAGAAGTTAGCACAGGTCAATTGTATACTGATTCTACTTGGAAAGTTTCTTTTAAAATTTAAGTACAGGAAATATTCATGAAATTAGTATATTAGAAACTTGAGCATTCTCTACTGAAACGAGTGAAAAACCAGATATACTGGTTTCGGTTTTGGATATTCGCGCAAAGCTACCCAAGACTCTCTGAGCTAACCGTTTCTTATATTTAATATGATAGACTATAAGGAAGAAATCTGGTCAACAGCACCACCGCCAACTCTTCAGCTATTCTGAATAAATAGTAGAATTTGACCATCGTCCTTACAACATGCCCCAAAGCGTAACCACATTTTGTGGCAACAAGATGCAAACCACAGACTCTTAAATCTTCAGAACTTCAGTCTAGCTCACTGGGTATAGTGGGGTTAGTTATAACAAAGTATCAAGAGTGTAAAAGATCGATAAAGAATGCTTTTTACCGCACGTATTTTACTAAGATAATCCTAGTAGTCAAAGCCAATAGAAATATCGATTCCAGTTGTTAAATCCTGATGCAAAGATATAAGGATGGTTTTAACACATTTAAGGATCAGAAGATTTCTGGTAACAGAGAAAACAATTCGATATTATTTGGCATATAACTGGATTTAGTCGGCTAGATCAGCATTACCCAACCATTTTTCATGAAGTTTTCATTCCTAAACATGCGTTTTTGTATACACTATATATGTAATTTTTCCGTGTTAGTTGATGTTAGTTTTGTTATTATATTTAATATATCTGCACAACATAGTTTTAAAATTCTTTCATTAATAAATTACACTTTCAAATATAATTGTTTACTTATATATTTATAATTGGTACTCCCTAGTGACGCTTACCTTTTTTAGCAAGGGCGACCAAAAATTTGCATCCCACAGAACTATGTTTTTAAACTTCAGTTCTTGTGATCACAAATATTCTAAAACCAAGCGACATTAAATCTCATTTACCTAGAGCATTTATTACCGGAATTCATCAGTTAGGCATAGAACACATTTACTAACTTGTGTTGATTGCTTTCGGCTTTTCCGAAGTTAATATATATTTTTATCTCCACCAACGACATAAAAAGTTTAATGGTATATGACAAATTGTAGTTCAGCCAGCTGTAACCATCTACTTCTTTCCATATACTAGATTTTTTTTAAAAAGAATAGATTTTAATCAAACTTTGCAGGCCACTCCTAAATGGACTGGGGAAGAACACTGTTGATTTTGGAATTTTAAAAGACGAAAGGTCAAGGTTACCATTTCAAGGAATAATAATTTGATTTTTCTTAAAGGTAAAACAAATAAATAGTACAAGCACATTTTATTCAATAACGTATGCCCCCTAGGGGCAAAATAGTATGTCTGCGGACATAGAAATATGGAATTCAAATTTGAAGTTCCGTCAACGAAGTAAATGTATACGGAGATTTGTTAAGAGTTAGAAAAAGTACTAATTTCTTAAAAAAATACAAAACAAAGGAAATCAAAGTAGTTTCATGCTACCTTGCTTCCATCACATGAGTTACAATAGCACAAATTAAGCTTTTGCTATTTGTAATATTCATTTATTTATATGCTAATATTTATCAAAGCAATTCTAATACCATACCTTACGAATACTTTTTTTAAAATTTTAAATGGCAAATTATGTAATCGGACAAATAAAATACTGTTAAAATGTGTAAAAAATTGCAATGGAAGTTTGAAAGAGAACTAGGATGTGTTAAACGTTAAAAATAAGTTTGCAAAATTGTAAACTCAGTTCTTAACTAAGTGTCAATTTTCTGTTCTTATCTTTAATTTCCAAAGTGATCAACTCACGATATTTGATACAACCAATAAAATACATATAAAGAGTATGCATTGTAAAAGTATAAATCAACAAGAGGTTTAAATTTAAACAACAAATGAAGTCTTAAATATTCTAAGAAACATTTACAAAAAAAAGATAAAATTTTATATGACTGTATAAAACACTAACATCAATACCTTTAAATCATATTGTAAATTTCCAAATTCTGTCTGCTATTTGTGTTTACAGCTATAAATAAATTATACAGTGTTTGAGAATTTGAGCTTAAATAACAGGGTTCGTAATACACGTAATTACAAGAAATCATATACAAAATTTTTAAGTAGTTTCTTACTGCTTCAGTATATTATAATCACCTTATCTGTTAAAATTCACAAGATAAACAAAGTATACTTATTTACAATTTCGAACTTTTATCATTTTCCGTCATTACGGTAGCAATAGCGTTGCACTATCTTCGTTCTAAACACATTGAAGATATTTTGTAGATTTTACAGTCAAAGCAATACAGTAGGCTGGCTATCTGTGCTCTGTCCGTCGTTGGAAATCGAGCTCTGAATTTTAGCTCTGTAAGTCCGTACATTTGCTTCTGACCCAATCGAGGTCTAACGACAGGAAATACTATTTACTAGAGAGAACTAGCAAGAGAGCGGAATGATATTTGATATTTGTAAAGAAACTTCACAATATTTCGTTTCAAATCCGTAGGTAAATAAAACAGGCGTGAAATCACAGCAAGTTGTTGTAAATTGGTGTCGTTAGAAGAATGCTGGACCGTTTCCAAAACAAAGATGCAGAGTTAACTACATATATTCTTATTACCAGAATGCAGAACCCTATCCAAACCAAAGGTACAGTTTTACCTACTCATATTGTAACATATCCTAAGCATAATTTAGAACCGTGTTGAAACCAAGGGTACGGAATCAGGTTTCTAAACCAATGGTATAGAAGTAGCTACTTATATTATAGTGCCATTAGCAGATTGCAAAAAAGTGTCAAATCAATGATACATAGACAGTAAAACCTGTCTAAGACGGAACCACACGTGACCGAGTAAAATTTCCGGCTTAGACATAGTGAACATACATTTCCTTAAATATATATCAGTTTTTATCGGAATGTCATACTTGCTTGACTCAAGGGAATTAAGACGTTTGTGAATAAAGTTATTATACTGTTTAAGCTGTATTTATAAGAATAAGAACAAAAACAGACATTCAAAATATACATAAGTACACAAAATCTTAATCAAATTTATTTGAAGAAAGTGTCCAGTTTCAACTCTTTCGTTTTTTAATGGACTTTCTCATGCGGTTAAAAGAGAACGCCAATTCTACGGGCTTTTCACTAAGTTCATTTTCTCCCTTCATTTTTGCATACAATATGGTAGCATTAATATAACTTAACACTTGTGATGAAGTAAGAATTTCTATTTTCTCACTATCTTCTCCATTTTGTTCATCATCTGAGTCTCTCACACTGTAACCGTCTTGCGATTCTATTATACATTTTAACTCAATTTCATCAGATTCTGTTAAAATATTTTTGTCAACGCACACAAAACTTACTGCGTTCACAGAATCATCTGCATCAATCTTCTCAATCACAGTTTGGATTTCACTAGAATTGTCATAACAAATAATTTCTTTACAATCTCCGCCATTATCAAGAATAAATCCTCAGTTTCGACAGTTTCGAAAGTATTTTATTACCCATTTGATTGAATGACTTAAAAATACAATTGCATCTAATATGTCGATTTTCATGGTCATTTCAAATGCTTTCTTACAGTTGTACATCTTTGCAATAATATCCTGAAGCATCAATTTTCTGTATTTTTATTATATACAGTGTATAATTCTATTATCTAGTGGTTGTAGAACTGATGTTGTACATGGAGGTAGAAAGACTAAACGAACATTTGAAAGATGAACTTTTGGGTGACAAGTTACATTATCTAGGAAAAGTAGAATATTCCTATTTTCTTGTTCTATTCTTTTGTTTAATTTGTTCAAACACTACTTGAATATAGTACTTGTCATCCATGCTTTATTATTCGCTTTCCATTCCACAGGAAGCTGATTCTTCCTTAAATTTTTTGAAACAGCGCGGATTTTAACTTTCACCTCTTACCCATGGTAAATTTTCCCTAAATTTTAAAATTAGGGAAAATAGGAATTCGTTTGTTTCTTGAGAATTATTTAAAGAGTAGATTTTTGCACTTAAAAAGAAATATATTTCTATAAACCGTGAATATAATTTAACTGCAAAAATAATGACGGCAGAAAAAAGAACAGAATATATTTAACCAATATTTAGTGTAAAAATGTCTTAGAATTTATTATTATTCAAACAAATTATTAGTTAAACAAGAAATCAATGTTTAATCAAAAACATTTTTTCGCCTTACTCAGGTTTTAATCCTACTTGTTTATAGATGAGGTAGGCGAAAGATAGTTTTCCGTCCGCGTTACGTAGGTTACATAATAGAGAGGGCTTTTTATGAGAGAAATCTTAAGATAATGCTGCGAAATTTTTATACAGGCTTTACAGACTTATGCAGTTTTCAGATCAGACAGGTTTTACTGTATCTTAGCAAAATGCGAAAGGGTGTCCCAACAAATTGCACAGAATTACCCAGTTACATCTTAAAGAATTGTAAGCAAAATGCGAAACTGTTTCTAACAAATGATATGGAAATATCTACATCTGTCGTAAAATTTCGTAAGCAGTCTGTTGAACTGTTTATAAGGCAATGGTACAGAAATAGCTACTTATATCTGGAAGTGTTGTTAGCAGAATGTGGAACTGTATTTAAACCATTGGTACAATTGCTCAGTCATCTGTACAACATATAAACACAACTACTATTTATTGACTCTTGCTTAACATAGATGTGACCTGATACGAGAGTAAAGTATATGTTTGCAGCTCGTTAGGAACAGATTCAAAAAGACTGGTCTGTATGGAGAAATTGGTTCATCTGAAGCGATGACAAGAAGAAATCTAGTGAACTAAAGCTAAATGTATGATACATCCCCCTGTGTGTAGTCAGATGGTAGCTGTGCATTCATTATGAGTACTTCATCCTGTGTGTAGTCAGATAATAGCTGTTCATTCATTATAATACTACACCGCGTCTGTAGTCAGATAATAGCTGTGCATTCATTATGAATACTTCACTCTGTGTGTAGTCAGATGGTAGCTATTTATTTATTATGAGTATTTTCCCCTGTGTGTAGTCAGGTGGTAGCTGTGTATTCATTATGAAACTTCACTCTGTGTTTAGTGAGATTGTAGCTGTGCATTCATCAGGATATATCACCCCGTATGCAGTCACATAGAAACTGTGCATTCATTATGAGTACTTCACCCGGTGTGTATCAAAATGATAGCTGTGCATTCATTATGAGTACTTTACTCTGTATGTAATCAGATGGTAGCTGTGCATTGATTATGATACTTCACCCTGTGTGTTGCCAGATGGTAGGTTTGTATTCATTATGAGTACTTAACCGTGTGTAAACAGATGATATCTGTTTTTTTTTTATATGCAACAACGGCTCGTTTGGGTTCAGAAAATATTTTAAATAGAAGAGCGAACAACGTTTCGACCTTCTTCGGTCATCGTCAGGTTCACAAAGAAAAAGGTAACTGACCGGAAGCTGACCACATGTTTGGAAGGGGTTGTGTAACTAAGTGTCGCAATGTAGAGGGCGGGGTTAGATGTTGGAATATATAATATTAATATAGGTGTAATGGCGTTCCTTTATATTGGTTTATTTTGGGTTTAAGTTGTTGTATAAGTAAGGCTTCTTTAATTTTGCGTTTGTTTGTTTCTTTATTTAGTATTTTAGTGTTTTCTATGGTTATGTTGTGTCCATTTGACTTGCAGTGTTCGAAAACGTGTGAAGGTGACTTTTTATGTTCTTTGAATCTGGTTTCCATTTTTCTGCTTGTTTCTCCAATATGATATCTGTATATTCATTATGATAGGTTACCCTGTGCGTAGTAAGATTGTAGCTTTTTATTTATTATGAATACTTCAGCCTGTGCGTAGTTAGATGGTAGATGTGTATTCATCAAGAGTACTTTATTTTTTGTGTAGTCAGATGGTAGCTGTGCATTCATTATGGGTACTTCACCCTGTGCGTAATCATATGGTAGCTGTGTATTCATTATTATTACATCACTCTGTAATGAGATGGTAGCTGTGCATTCATTATGGGTACTTCACCCTGTGCGTAATCATATGGTAGCTGTGTATTCATTATTATTACATCACTCTGTAATGAGATGGTAACTGTGCATTCATAAGGAATATTTCACCTTGTGTGTATTCAGATGGTAGCTGTTTATTCATTATGAGTACTTCACCGTGTGTGCAGTTAGATGGTAGCTGTGCATTCATTATGAAACTTCACTCTGTGTTTAGTGAGATTGTAGCTGTGCATTCATCAGGATATATCACCCCGTATGCAGTCACATAGAAACTGTGCATTCATTATGAGTACTTCACCCGGTGTGTATCAAAATGATAGCTGTGCATTCATTATGAGTACTTTACTCTGTATGTAATCAGATGGTAGCTGTGCATTGATTATGATACTTCACCCTGTGTGTAGCCAGATGGTAGGTTTGTATTCATTATGAGTACTTAACCGTGTGTAAACAGATGATATCTGTTTTTTTTTTATATGCAACAACGGCTCGTTTGGGTTCAGAAAATATTTTAAATAGAAGAGCGAACAACGTTTCGACCTTCTTCGGTCATCGTCAGGTTCACAAAGAAAAAGGTAACTGACCGGAAGCTGACCACATGTTTGGAAGGGGTTGTGTAACTAAGTGTCGCAATGTAGAGGGCGGGGTTAGATGTTGGAATATATAATATTAATATAGGTGTAATGGCGTTCCTTTATATTGGTTTATTTTGGGTTTAAGTTGTTGTATAAGTAAGGCTTCTTTAATTTTGCGTTTGTTTGTTTGTTTCTTTATTTAGTATTTTAGTGTTTTCTATGGTTATGTTGTGTCCATTTGACTTGCAGTGTTCGAAAACGTGTGAAGGTGACTTTTTATGTTCTTTGAAACTGGTTTCCATTTTTCTGCTTGTTTCTCCAATATGATATCTGTACATTCATTATGATAGGTTACCCTGTGCGTAGTAAGATTGTAGCTTTTTATTTATTATGAATACTTCAGCCTGTGTGTAGTCAGATGGTAGCTGTGCATTCATTATGGGTACTTCACCCTGTGCGTAATCATATGGTAGCTGTGTATTCATTATTATTACATCACTCTGTAATGAGATGGTAACTGTGCATTCATAAGGAATATTTCACCTTGTGTGTATTCAGATGGTAGCTGTTTATTCATTATGAGTACTTCACCGTGTGTGCAGTTAGATAGTAGCTGTGCATTCATTATGATACTTTACACTGTGTGTAGTCAAATGGTAGCTCTTCATTCATTATAATACCTCAACCAGTGTGAAGTTAGATGGTAGAATTGCATTCATTATGAGTATTTTACCCTGTGTGCAGTCAGATGGTAGCTGTGTATTCATTATGAACATCTCAACTAGTGTGTTTTCATATGGTTGCTGTGCATTTATTATGAATACTTTACCCTGTATGTAGTCAGATGGTAGCTGTGCATTCATTATGAGAACTGCAGCCTATGGGAAATAAAATGGTAGTTTGCATTCATTATGAGTACGTCACCCTGTGTGTATTCAGATGGTAGCTGTATATTCATTATGATTACTTCACTTTCTGTGTTATCAGATGGTAGCTCTGCATTCATTATGAATACTTCACCCTGTGCGTAGTCAGATGGTAGCTGTGCATTCATTACGAGTACTTCAGCCTGTGTGTCGTCAGATGGTGGTTGTCTTTTAATTATCAGTACTTCACCCTGTGTGTAGTAAGATGGTAACTGTGCATTCATTAGGAGTACTTCATCGTGTGTGTAGTCAAATGGTAGCGGTGTATTTATTATGAGTATTTCACCCTGTGCGTAATCAGATGGTAGCTGTGCATTCATTATGAGTACTAAACTCTGTGTGTAGTCAGATGATAGCAGTGTATTTATTATGAGTACTTCACAGTGTAGGTAGTCAAATGGTAGCTGTGCATTCATTATGATACTTCATTCTGTGTGTAGTCAAATGGTAGCTTTGCATTCAATATGGGTGCTTCACCTTTTGTGTAGTTAGATGGTAACTGTGTATTCACTATGAGTACTTCACCGTGGTGTAGTTAGATAGTAGCTGTGTATTCATTATGATACTTTAACCTGTGCGTAGTAATATTGTAACTGTGAATTCATTATGAGTATTCCACCCTGTGCGTAGTGAAATGGTAGCTGAGCATTCATTATAATACTTCACTTTGTATGTAGTCAGAGTGTAGCTGTGCATTTATTACGAGTATTTAAGCCTGTGTGTAGTCAGATGGTAACTTTTTATTCATTATGAGTACTTCACACTGAGTGTAATCAGAATGTAGATGTGTATTCATTATGAGTACTACAGCCTGTGCGTAGTCAGATGATAGCTGTGTCTTCATTATGAGTATTTCATCTTGTGTGTAGTCAGATGGTAGCTGTACATTTATTATGGGTATTTCACTTTGTGTGTAGTCAGATGGTAGATGTTCATTATTATTAGAACTTCTCACTGAGTGAGTGAGATGGAAGCTGTGTATTGATTATGAGTATTTCACCGTGTGTCTAGGCAGATGGCAGCTGTGTATTCATTATGATACTTTATCCTGTACGTAGTAAAATTGTAGCTCTGCATTTATTATGAGTTCTTCATCATGCGTGTAGTCAAATGATAGCTGTGCATTCATTACGAATATTCCACCCAGTGCGTAATCAAATGGTAGCTGTGCATTCATTATGATATTTCACTTTGTATGTAGTCAGAGTGTAGCTGTGCATTTATTATGAGTATATTACCCTGTGCGTTGTCAGATGGTAGCTTTGCGTTCATTATTAATACTTCACGTTGTTTGTAGTCAAATGGTAGCTTAGTATTCATTATGAGTACATCACTTTCTTTGTAGTAAGATTACAGTCGTTCATTCATGAAAAGTATTTCACTCTTTTTGTAGTCAGATAATAGCTCTGCATTCATGATGGGTATTTCACTCTGTGTGTTGTCAGATTGTAGCTATGCATTATTATGAGTAATTTAAACTGAGTGTATTGAAATGGTAGCTGTGTATTGACTATGAGTACTTCACATTGTGTGTAGGCAAATGGTAGCTGTGCATTTATTATGATACTTCACCCTGTGTGTAGTCAGATGGTAGCTGTGCATTCATTATGAGTACTTTACCCTGTATGTGATCAAATGGTATTTGTACATTGATTATGAGTTTTTCACTCTGTGTGTAGTCATACGGTAGCTTTGTATTCATTATGATATTGCTACCTGTGTGAAATAAGATGGTAGTTGTGCATTCATTATGAGTACTTCACCCTGTGTGTAGTCAGATTGTAGCTGTGCATTTGTTATCAGTATTTAACCTTGTATGTAGTCAGATGGTAGATGTGTCTTCATTATGAGTACTTCATCTTGTTTATTGTCAGATGGTAGTTGTGTATTCATAACGAGTACTTCATCCTGAGTGTAATCAAATGCTAGCTGTGCAATAATTAGGATACTTCACCCTGTGTCTTGTAAAATTGTAGCTGTGAATTAATAATGATACTTCACCCTATGTGTTGTCAGATGGAAACTTTGAAATCATTATTAGTACTTCACCGTGTGTTTAGTCATATGGTAGCTTTGCATTTATATGATACTTTATACTCTGCGTAGTCAAATGGTAACTGTGCATTCATAACAATATCTTAACCTGTGTGAATTTAGTTGGTAGCATTGCAATCATTGAGTTTTTCACCCTTTTTGTAGTCAGATAGTAGCTGTGTATTGATTATGAATACTTCACCTGGTGTGTAGTTATATGGTAGATGAGCATTCATTATTAGTATGTTACCCTGTGCGTAGTCAGATTGTTGCTGTGCATTCATTATGCGTACTTCACCTTTTTAGTAGCTAGATGGTAGTTGTGCATTCATGATGAGTACTTCACCCTGTGTGTAGTCAAATGGTAGCTGTTCATTCATTGTGAGTACTGCAGCGTGTGTGTAGTCTGATGGTATCTGCATATATATTATGAGTTCTTCACTCTGAGTGTAGTCAGATGGTTGCTGTGTATTCATTATGAGTACTTAACCGTAAGTGTAGTCACTTGGTTGCTGTGCATTTAGTATGATACTTTATTCTGTGCGTAGTAAGATTGTAGCTGTGCATTCATTATGAATACTTAAGCCTGTTCGTAGGCAAAATGTAGGTGTGTATTCATTATGAGTACTTTGTGTGTAGACAATGGCAGCTGTGCATTCGTTATGAATACATCATTCTTTTTAAGGTCTGATGGTATCCGTGCATTCATTAAAAGTATTTCACTTTGTGTGTTTTAAGATGGTAGCTGTGCATTTGTTATGAGTACATCCCCTTGTGTATAGTCAGATGGTAACTGTGCATTCATTATGAGTATTTTTCTCGGTGTGTTATTAGATTTTACCTGTGTATTCATTATAAGTACTTCACCCAGCGTTGCATTCACTATGAGTATATCACCCTGTGTGTAGTCAGATGATAGCTTAGTATTCATTATGAATACTTCACCTATTGTGTAGTCATACGGTTATTGTGCATTCATTAAGAGTATATTACTTTGTGCGAAGTCAGATGGTAGATGTGCATTCATTACGAGTACTTCAGCCTGTGTGTGGTTATATGGTATTTGTGCACTCATTAAAAGTATTTCACCCTATGTGTTTTCAGATGGTATATGTGCATTTATTATGAGTGCTTCACCGCGTCTGAAGTCAGATGGTAGCTGTTCATTCATTATGGGTACTTCACTTTGTTTTTAGTTAAATAAAGCAGTGTATTCATTATGAGTATTTCGCCCTGTATGAAGTCAGATTGTCGCGGTGAATTGATTATGATACTTTACACTGTGTGTTGTCAGATGGTAGCTGTGCATTCATTATGAGTACACTTATCCTGTGTGTATTCAGATGATACCTGTGCATTAATTATGAGTATTTCTCCTTGTGCGTAGTAAGATGGTAGCTGTGCATTCATTACGAGTTCTTCACTCTTATGTAGTTAGATGGTAGCTGTGCGTTCATTATGAGTACTTCACCCTGTTCGTAGTAAGATTGTAGCTTGCATTCATTATGAGTATTTTACCCTGTATGTAGCTAGGTCGTAGCTCTGCATTCATTATGAGTACATCACTCTATTTGTAGTCACATGGTAGTTGTGCATTCATTAGTGGTACTTCATCCTGTGTGTAGTCAGATGGTAATTGTTCATTCATTATTGTGTACTTTACTTTGTTTGTAGTCAGATAAAGCTGTGTATTGATTATGAGTATTTCACCCTGTATGAAGTCAAATCGTCGCTGTGAATTTATTATGAGTACTTCAGCTTGTGAGTAGTCAGATGGTAGCTGTGTATTCATTATGAGTACACTTATCCTGTGTGTATTCAGATTATTCTTGTGCATTGATTATGAATATTTCTTCCTTTGTGCAGTCAGATGGTATCTGTGCAGTCATTATGACACTTCACCCTGTGTGTAGTCAGATGGTAGCTGTGTATTTATTATTAGCACTTCACTTTTTCTATAGTCAGATGGTAACTGTTCATTCATTATGATACTTCACCCTCTTCCTGATAAGATTGTAGCTTTGCATTAATTATGAGTACTTCAGTTTGTGCGTTGTCAGAGGGTAGATTTACATTCATTATGAGTACTTCACACTGTGCGTAGTCAGATGGTAGCTGCTCATTCATTATGATATTTCACCCTGTGAGTAGTCAATGGTAGCTTTGCATTCATTATGAATAGTTTACCCTGTGTGTAGTCAGATGGTAGTTGTGCATTTACATTTAGGCAAATTTTGACCTTATTTCAGCATCATTATATAAAGGAAAACGATCCATTTGGTTGTGGTAGAAGAATATGTGTTTTGAAATGTGTTACTTTGCATGCTACAAAATGGTTCCATTAATACCACAAGTTATAAGAGACTTTCAATAGCCTCGTACGTTATGAGTTGTGTTATGAGTGTTTGGTCTCTATTTATAATTCTAAGAAATCAATCATGTTTTTCAAAAGTAGAGAATTTGTCCAAATGGAATGGTTTTCAGGTTTAGTGAGTTCAACCGACACTAATGTATGGTATTGTTTTATTTGTCACGCATATTCACTCCTCTCTTCACAATTGCATCAGCCACTAATGATCCTTTGGTTATAATTCTCTCTGAAAAGTGGTCGAGAACAATTTAGTACGACTGCTTATAAGCATGAGACATGGATCCTGCTTGTTCTTGCTGCTTGTGGTGACTATACTTCAATGATTTAAATCTATCTCTGTAGAATATTCATTTACAAACATATGTAATTCATGTTACATAAGGAATTATCAGATTCCTGATTTTCATGAAAGTGGACTGATGCACGTCACTGATATTTTTCTGTAACTAAAATATTCCAGTTATAATCTTCAATGTTTGACTGAGTGTATACGATTAAATTCACAGTAACTGTTATCCAGAGAAATTATCTACCAAAATCACATTGTGAAATAAACTAATCAGTTTGCTCTTTTGTCAAATCTGGGAAGAATAAAGATACCTGTAGTCGAAACTGATGTCGGGTTCATCCAAGGTTTTGCATCAGTAACAAAGGTTCCATTCTAGTAAGTCAGTGTGACCTCGTTTTATTAGGTCGTTGTTTGTATACAATATAACACTAATAATCGTTGTCCAGTTTAGTTATGATTTTTGGTGTGTCATTAAAACAAAGTGCTAGCGACCTCTAGAAACCAAGTTTCGATACCCATAGTGGGCAGAGTACAGATGGTCCATTGTGTAGCCTTGTGCTTCAATCCAAACAAAGAAACAAACAAAAAATAACAATCGTTGAAACTTGAGCTTACTTTTAAAAATATTCTGTTACCAGCCTAAATGTTCGTAAATGTTTGGAGTGTTTTTAATGAATCTAAAAATCATTGTTATAGTGGGAAAATTACTTTCAAAATGGAAAATACTGTATTACGTTGTTGATTTTTTAGGAGGCTTATTTTCTATTAGAGATACTTAGTACTATAGCTTTCAAATTATTTCCTTACTATAAGGAATCACAATTTAAATCTGTCACTTCAAACATGGTTAGTGCGTTTCACACACAGCCATTGAATAACATTGTACATAGCACGAGAAACAAATAGACTTTGAAATGGGCGAGCTCTAGTGGTTAATATGCTGAAGTATCAAGATTCGAGTCGCAATATATTCTGCATTTTTAGCTGCGGAAGTGTACTATGACAGTGAATCTCAGTTCACATAAACAATAGCCATATATTAATTAATGAAACAGTCTTTTGAGTTTCTTCTGGTTAGCAATTCCTAGCTAGTTACAAAGTTATATTTATGTAGTATAGTACACTTTAAAATAATTTACAGTAAGATATACGTGTGTGTTGTGTATTAAAATTCTTTATTAACATCTTACTAGTTGGTTTTCTTTGCTACAGTGCAAAATTACTATTTCAGGACGCTAACCGTATGTACGAATTTCAAATGCACAGTTTCAAATATGCGGTCTTTCGTCGAATTAGATTATGGACTTACATAACCAAAATCTGCAGTAGATATAGCGTGTATAGCCTACTGTGCAGCTCTGTACTGTAAATCAAATGAATTATAATTGAAACATATTGAAATTATTGTGGAAGTTCTGTAGTTGTATCACAAAATATTCTACATTTTTAACATAAACAAATAGTTGATCAAAAGAGAAAAAACTATTATATATATGTATTCCGAAAAATATGTGCAAAGTTTTTATTTATGATTTTTATTATGTTTTTTGCAACGCTATGAAATATATTTTGGACTGTGCTAAAGTTAAAATAAATGGGGTGAAATATTTTGGAATAATTCAAATACTTCGACATAGTTTTCATGACGTAGTTTTCGTTTAATACTGAAAGGGCAATGGGCTTGTCCTTTTCCTGATGCCTACGGAATTACAACGCTAAACTCAGGGGCTAGATTCCCGTCAGTGGATACAGCAGATAGTCCAAAGTGGCATTTCTATAACAAAAACCAAACACACACCTCTTCCTTAGATTTCTAAGCATGTTTAATTGAGGTATCAAAGTACTATACAATGTATTTAAGACATAAACAGTGTCAAATGACAGTAAATAAAATATACTACGACAATGGATTAAAAATGCACAAATATTTAAAAGTTATACGGTGTGTTATAAACAATGACATTGTATAATAAAAGAAAAAAATAATCTTGACGTTAAATTAAAGAATAAAAAAATATTTAAACGATATACTGTGTATCTAGAGCAATATCAGTGCCTAATGACAGTAAATAAATTGTATCTTGACGTTGAAATGAAGAATGAAAAATTATTTAAACGCTACTTTGCATAACCATGACAAGAACAGTGACAAATGACAGTAAAAAATTGTATGTTGAAGTTTAATTAAAGAATGAACGAATATTTAAACGCTATATTGTGTATCAAGAACAATAACACATTCTAGTGACAGCGAAAAATTTGTACAGTGATGTTCAATTAAAGAATGAACAAATATTTAAGCGCAATACTGCGTATCTAGAACAACAACAGTGTCGATGGCAGTAAAAATTGTTTATTGACGTTGAATTAAAGGATGACAAAATATATAAACGTAATACTGTGAACATAGAATAAGAACAGAGTCTAATGACAGTAAAAAAATTGCGTCTTGACGTTAAATTAAAAAAATGAACAAATACTTAAAAGCTATACTGTGTATTTAGAACAAAAAGTTTATTATGATTTAAAAAAATTGTATCTTAACGTTGAAATAAAGAAGGAACTAATACGTAAATTCTGTACTTGTATCTAGAACAAGAACAGTGACTAATAACATAAAAATTAATCTTGACGTTAAATTAAAGAATAAAAAAATATTTAAGAGTATACTGTATATCTGGAACAACAACATTGTCTAATGACAGTGAAGAAATTTTATCTTGACGTTGAATTGAGGAATGAACAAATACGTAAACGCTATACTGTGTATGTAGAATAACAACAGTGACTAATGACAGTAAAAACTGTCGTTGAAATAGAGAATGAAAAAAATATTTAAATTTTACACTGTGTATCTAGAACAACAGTGTACAATAACAGTAAAAAAATTGCGTATTGACGATGAATTAAAGAATGAAGAACTATTTAAACGCTATATTGTGTATTTAGAACAAGAACAGTGTGTAATGATTGTAAAAAATTGTGTATCTTGACATTGAAATAAGGAGTGAACAAATATTTTAAAAGCTATACCGTGTTTCTAGAACAACAAAAGTGACTAATGAAGGTAAAAATTGTATCTGGACGTGGAATTAAAAAATGAACAAGTGTCTAATGACAAAAATATTGAATTTTGAAGATGATTTATAAAATGAAAAAAATATTTAAACGCTGTACTGCGTATTTAGAACAACAATAGTCTATAATGATAGTAAAAAAATGTATTTTGAAATTGAAATGAAGAGTTAACAAATAATTATTGGCTATATTGTGTATCTAGAACAACAATAGTGTCTAATGACAGTGAAAAATTTGTATAATGATGTAGAAAAAAGAATGAAACAAATATTTAAGTGCAATACTGTGTATCTGGAACAATAACAATGTCTTATGGCAGTAAAAAATTGCTTTTTGACGTTGAATTAAGAAACGAAGAAATATTTAAACGCTATATTGTGTAGTTAGAACAAAAATAATCTATAATGACAGTAAAAAAATGTATCTTGACGTTGAAATAAAGAAAAGACAAATAGATAACTGCTGTTCTGTTTATCTAGAAAAAAAAACAGTCTAATGACAGAAAAAATTGCATCTTGAATTAAAGAAAAATATAATTAAACGCTATACTGTGTAACTATGTCTAATGACAATTAAAAATTGTGTTTTGACGTTGAATTAAAGAATTAACAAATACGTAAAGGAAATACTGTGTATTTCGAATAAAAGCAGTTTGTTATGCTAGTAAAATATTTCTGACGTTGAATTAAAGAATCGAGAAATATGTAAAAGCTATACTATGTGTTTAGAATAACAACTGTGTATAATGATTGTAAAAAATTGTATCATGACGTTGAAATAAAGAATGAACAAATATTTTTAACGCTATATTGTGTATTTAAAACAAGTGTGTATAATGAGAGAAAAAATGTATCTTGACGTTGAAATAATGAAAGAACAAATATTTATGCTCTACACTGTTTATCTTGAACAAGAACAGTGACTAATGACAGTAATAAACTGTATTGTATGTTGAAGTTGAATTGAAGAATGAAAAATTGTAAACGCTATAGTGTCTATCCAGAACAAGGCGACTGTCTAATAACAGAAAAAAATTATGTTTACGTTAAATAAAATAATGACAATATATTTAAACGTATACTATGTATCTGGAACAAAAAAGTGTATAATGAGAGTAAAAAATGTATTTGGACATCTAATTAAAGAATGAGCAAGTATGTAAACGTTATACTGTGTATCCAGAAGAAGAACAGTTTCTAACAGTATGAAAAAATTCTATACTGATGTTGATTTAAAGAATGAATAAATATTTAAGCGCTATACTAAGTATCTAGAACAAAAACAGTGTGTAATGATAGAAAAACATGTTTCTTGACGTTGAAAAACAAATGAAGAAGTATTTAAACGGTTTACTGTGTATATAGAACAAGGACAGTGACTAGTGACAATGAAAAACTGTATATTGACTTTCAAATTAGAGAATGAAAAAAATATATTTAAACGCCAAACTGTGTATCTAGAAAACAACAGTGTTCTATAACCGAAAAAATTGTGGTTTAACGTTGATTTAAAGAGCGAATAAATTTTAAACGTTATACTGTGTATTTAGAATAACACGAGTATATAATGACAGTAGAAAATTGTATATTGACGTTGAATTATAAAATAAAGAACTTTTTATCGCTGTATTGTGTATTTAGAGCAACAACACTGTATAATGATAGTAAAAAATTATATCCTGACGTTTAAATAATGAAAGAACAATTTATAAACGTTGCACTGTGTATCTACAAAAACAACAGTGTCCAATAAAAGTGAAAAATTGCGTTTTGACGTTGAATTAAAGAATGAAAAAATAGTTAAAAGATATACTGTGTATTTAGAATAAAAATATATAATTATATAAAAAAATGTATCTTGACGTTGAATTAATGAATAAACAAATATGTAAACGCTTTACTGCATATGTAGAACTATAACAGTGACTAATGACAGTAAAAAACTGTTTGTTGATGTTCAAATAGAGAATGAAACAAATATTTAAACGCTAAGCTGTGTATCAAGAAAAACAACAGTGACTAATGACAGAAAAATTATATCTGGACGTTGAAGTAACGAAAGAACAAATATTTAAAAATTAATTATTTCTTGAAATTGAAATAAAGAGTGAACAAATAATTATTGGCTATATTGTGCATCTAGAACAACAATAGTGTGTAATGATATTCAAAAAAAATGTTTTTTGACGTTGAATTAAATGAAGATAAAATATTTAAACGTTATGATGTGTACCTAGAACAAGAACAGTGCCTAATGACCGTAAGAATTGGGTCTGAGCGTGTGTATAAAGAATGAAGAAATATTTGAACGCTGTACTTTCTAATTAGAACAAAAACAGTGTCTAATGACAGTAAACCATGTTTTTGGACGTGGAACTAAAGAATGAACAAATACGTTATTGCTGTACTGTGTATCTAGTACGAGAACTGTGTAACGATGGTAAAAAAATGTGTCTTGACGTTGAAAAACAAATGAAGAAATATTTAAACGCTTTACTGTGTATTTAGAACAAGGACAGTGACTAGTGACACTAAAAAACTGTATATTTACGTTGAACTAGAGAATAAAAAATATTTAGACGCCAAATTGTGTATTTAGATAAACAACACAATAACAGTAAAAAATTGAGATTTGACGTTGAATTAAAAAATGAAGAAACATTTAAAAGCTATACTGTGTATTTAGAACAATAACAGTGTATAATGTTTGTAAAAAATTGAATCTAGTCGTTGAAATAAAGAATGAAGCAATATTTAATTGTTTTACTGTGTATTTAGAACAAGAACAGCGACTAATGAGAGTAAAAACTGTATGTTAACGTTGAAAGAGAGAATGAAAAAATATTTGACCTCTAAATTGTGTATCTAGAACAACAACAGTGTCTAATGACAGTAAAAAAATTCTCTTGACTTTGAATTGAAGAATGAAGAAATGTTTAAAAACTATACTGTGTGTTTAAAATAAAAATGGCATAAGTATTTTAAAAAAATTGTATCATGACGTTGAAATAAAGACTAAACAAGTATTCGTAACGCTATATTGTGTATCTAGAACAAAAACAATGTCTAATTGCAGTGATAATTGTGTCTGGACGTAGAATTAAAGAATAAACAAATTCGAAAACTTTATACTGTATATGTAGTGATACTAAAAATTATTTCTTGACGTTGAAATTAAGAGTGAAGAAATATTTTAAACGCTATATTGTGTATTTAGAACAAAAACAGTGAATGATGACAGTAAAAATTAAATTTTGACGTTGAAATAATAAAAAACAAATACTTAGACGCTATAATGTATATCTAGAAAACAACAATGAGTAATTACAGTGAAAACATTTTATGTTGACTTTAAATTAAATAATGAAAGAATATTTAAAAGCTTTTCTGTGTATTTAGAACAAGTATCTAATAACAATAAAAAATTGAATCTTCACTTTGAATTTAAGAACGAAAAAATAGTTAAACGCTATACTGCGCATTTATAACAACAACAGTGTATAATGATAGTAAAAAATTGTATTTTGAAATTAAAATAAAGAGTGAAAAAGTAACTATAGGTTATATTGTGTATCTAGAACAACAATAGTGTCCAATAATATTAAACAAATTGCGTTTCGACATTTAATTAAAGAAGGAAGAAATATTTAAACGCTGTACTGTGCATTTAGAACAATAACAGTATTTCATGATTTTAAAGAATTGTATGTTGACGTTGCAATAAAGAGTGAGCAAATATTTTATATGCTATATTGTGTATCTAGAAAAACGATAATATTTAATGACAGTGAAAAATTGTTTGTTGACTTTGAATTGAAGGAAGAAGAAATATTAAACGATATAGTGTATCTAGAAAAACAACAGTGTCTAATGACAGTAAAAATTCTATCTTGACGTTGAAATAAATTATAAGAAAATATCTAAATGCCACACTGTTTATCTAAAATTAGTGTCTAATGACAATAAAAAATTGAACTTTGAAGTTCAGTTATAGAAAGAACAAAATTTTTAAACGCTGTACTGCGTATTTAGAACAACAGTGTCTAATGACAGTGAAGAAATTGCATCTTGACGTTGAATTAAAGAGTGAAGAAATATTTTAAACGCTATATTGTGTATTTAGAAAAACAATAGTGGCTAATGACAGTAAAAAATTCTATACTGATGTTGAATTAAATATTTGAACGCTGTTCTATGTATCTAGAACACCAACAGTGTCTAATGACAGAAAAAATTACATCTTAACGTTGAATTACAGAATGAAGATATATTTAAACGCTATACTGTGAATTCAGAACAACAGTATATAATGGTTTTAAAAAAATTGTGTCTTGACTTTGAAATAATGAATGTATAAATATTTAAGCGTAATACGGTGTATTTAGAACAACGACAGTTTCAATGACAGTAAAAAAATGTTTCTTGACGTTGAATAAAGAATGAACAAATATTTAAACGCAATGCTGTGTAAGTAAAACAAAAACAGTGTCTAATTACAGTGAAAATTGTGTCTGGACGTGGAATTAAAGAACGAAAAAATACGTAAACGCTGTACTGTGTATCCAGAAAAAGAACACTGTCTAATGATAGTAAAAAACTGTATGTTGACGTTCAAAGAGAGAATAAAACAAATACTTAATAGGCTAAACTGTGTATCAAGAACAAACACAGTGACTAATGACAATAAAATTGTGTCGGGACATTGAAATAAAGAATAACAAATATATTATCGCTATATTGTGCATCTAGAACAACTACATTGACTATTGACAATAAAAAAACGTATGTTAAGGTTTAAATAAAGAATAAAAAATGTTTAAACGCTACAGTATCTGTCTAGATCAAGGTCACTGTCTAATAACAGTAAAAAGTTGTAAGATGACGTTAACAAAAAAAGTCTGTAATTATACTAAAAAAATTGTTTCTTGACGTTGAAATAAAGAATGAAGAAATATTTAAACGATTTGCTGTGTATTTATAACAAGAACAGTGAATAATGACTGTAAAAAATTGTACGTTGACGTTAAATTAAATAAAGAAGAAATATTTTATCGCTTTAAACAGTAAAAAATTCTATACTGATGTTGAATTAAATATTTGAACGCTGTTCTATGTATCTAGAACACCAACAGTGTCTAATGACAGAAAAAATTACATCTTAACGTTGAATTACACTTGTGAAATTAATCTAATCTGATTGAACTCCGTTTATAAAAATTCTGTACTTCTTCTACCTATTATTCAATTTAATAAAAATGACGTTGAATTAAAGAGTGAAAAAATATTGAAACGCTACTCTGCATAACTAGAACAAGAACAAAAACAGTGAGAAGTGATAATAAAAGAAGTGTATGTTGACGTTAAATTAGAGAATGAAAAAAATTTAACGCTGTTCTGTGTATCTAGAAAACCAACATTGTTTAATGACAGAAAAGAATTACATCTCAACATTGAATTATAGAATGAAGATATATTTAAAAGCTCTATTGTGTACTCAGAAGAACAACAGTTTATTATGGTTTTAAAAAAAATTATCTTGACGTTGAAATAATGAATGAACAAATATATAAACGCTATACTATGTATCTAGAACAACAAGAAGTCCAATGACAGTGTAAAAATTGTATCTTAACGTTGAATTAAAGAGTAAAAA
Organism: Carcinoscorpius rotundicauda; assembly: GCA_011833715.1. Lineage (NCBI taxonomy): Eukaryota > Metazoa > Arthropoda > Merostomata > Xiphosura > Limulidae > Carcinoscorpius > Carcinoscorpius rotundicauda. Next base: position 114,362,624 of record CM022391.1, on the reverse strand, counting down.
ACATATTGAAACGCTACACTGCATAAATAGAACAAGAACAGTGTTGTTTTTGAATTTCTCGCAAAGCTACTCGAGGGCTATCTTCGCTAGCCGTCCCTAATTTATCAGTGTATGACTAGAGGGAAGGCAGCTAGTCATCATCACCCACTGCCAACTCTTGGGCTACTATTTTACTAACGAATAATGGGATTGACCGTCACATTACAACGCACCCCAGCAGAAAGGGCGAGCATGTTTGGCGTGACGGGGATGCGAACTCGCGACCCTCGGAATACGAGTCGCACGCCTTAACACGCTTTGCCATGTCGGGCCAACAAGAGCAGTGACTAATGACATTAAAATTGTATGTTGGCTTTGAATTAAATAATGAAAAAAAATTGATCACTATATGTATCTAGAATAAGGGCAGCGTCTAATGTTAGTAAAAATAATGTATGCTCATATCAAATTAAATAGTGAAAAAAATATTTAAACTCTATACTGTTTATCTAGAACAACAACAGTGTCTAATGGCAGTAAAAAATTGCATATTGACGTTAAATTAAAGATATATGAAAACCCTATATTGCGTATTTAGAACAACATTAGTTTCTAATAAGAGTAAAAAATTGTATGTTGACGTACTGTGTATCTAGAACAAAAACAGTGTCCAATGACAGTAAAAAATTCTATCTTGACGTTGAATTAAAGAATAAAAAGATATTTATACAATGTACTGTGCGTCTAAAACAGCAACGTTTAGTTAATTTTAAAAACATTGTATCTTGACGTTGAATTAAAGTATGAACAAATGTTTATGTGATGTACTTACTGTGTATGTAGAACAACAGCAGTGTCCAATGAGAGTGAAAAAATGTATCTTGACGTTGAATTAAAGAATGAACAAATATTGAAACATTTACTATGTTTCTATAACAACAACAGTGTCTAATAACAGAAAAAAATTGTATCTTGACGTTGAATTAAAGAATGAACTATATATATTAAATGATTATCACAAAGAAAAACTCGTGATTAAAGGAGTTATAGTTCAAAAGTTCTTTTCTAGTAAACTAAGTTTCACGAAATGTAAGTAATTGTAATTATTGAGGAGGTGAAAATTGTTCGTGAGAAAAGTTTAAAAGATAACTATGTTTTCTTGGGCGATGTTTTAAATGAAAATTTGTTCTTTTAAACTATCGTGAAACTGTAATTGTTGACTAAATTGGTAAAGATTTTATTTCCAGGCACTCTTTTAACCATGTTCTTGTACCTTGCTTCTAGTATATCCAATTATCATATATAGGTACTTATGTTTAGTGACTTTAATCGTCAGACTTCATTTTTTTCTATGTAATAATAGTATAAAGAATCACGTTAGAAGAATAGTGAAGTCTAACCTTATAATATTTTATAATTTTTTTTTGTTTGGCTCATTCATTTAAACCAGTAGTTCCCAACGAGGGGTGCTTGCACCCCTTGAGGGTGCGAGATAACATTTCAGTTTTTTGTTTATATTAAGTGTACTGTCATATATATATTCAAAATTTATGTTTGATTTTATTTCTTATCTTTCTTGTTACAGACATATTGTTTTACCTTGTTACGATAAACTATCGTTTCTACCGTTACCAGCGCAGACCGAAATCTTAATGTGAACAAACAACACACAAAATGTAAACGTGACCTAAACACTCGGCACAACTAATTAGGTTAAGTTCGTGAACGCCGTCTTAAAGTGTTTTATTTATTTATGTTATGTATTCACGTGATTGTGACTCGAGAAACTTCCAGAAGTATCCAAAATTAATCGATGGCGTCATGTGACGTATATTCGAGAATGCTCTAGAAAGTTTCGCAGAGTATATAAACCTATGTGTGATGCTATGGTATTCAGTACATTGTTGATTCTGTGTTCGTGCAAAACAACTTCATTATGTCAAAGAAGAGGAAATGGAATGATGATCATGTGAAGTTTGGTTTCACTTGCATTGGAACAACTGCGAAGAACTGCAAAAAAACCCAGTGCATACTTTGTGATGCTGTCCTTTCAAACACAAATTTGAAGCCATCTAAGCTGCAGGAACACTTTAACAACCGACATGGTGGAGCAGCTGTTGCAGGCCATGGTGTTAAAAAGTAGAAGGACCTGCTTTGATTCTCGAACAACCCTTCCGAAATTAGGTTTTATATCTGCTGACAAACCACTACTGATGGCTTCATGCAAAGTGGTGTATAAAGTAGCCAAATCAAAGAAGCCCTGTACAATTGCAGAAGAGGTGATAAAACCGTGTGTATTAGAAATGGCAACAATTGTTCTGGAAAAGAAGCCTCAAACAAGCTTAAATTAGTGCCGTTATCAAATAATGTTATTCAAATCCGTTTGTCGTTCTTATGGACTGGCATAGCCAGGTGGTTAGGGTACTCCACTTATAATCTGAGGGTCGCGGATTCGAATTCCCGTCACACTAAACATGCTTGCCCTTTCAACCGTGAGGGCTTTATAATGTCACGGTCAATCTCACTATTCGTTGGTAAATGAGTAGCCTAAGAGTTGGCGGGGGGGGGTGACGATTAGCTGCCTTTCCCCTAGTCTTACAATGGAAAATTATGGAGGGTTTGCGCAGATAGTCCTCGCGTAACTTTAATCAAAATTACAAAAACAAACAAACTTGTTCTTATGATATTCTTATTAATTTCAATGAAGGTACTCATACAAAGTATGTGATGTTGTACGTTATCGCAACAGAAGCCCTAGACTGCAATACTTACGGTAAGAAGCTGCTTTTAAAGGTTAAATTTTACATACTTTTTGAACAAGTAAGCCAGGCGTGACTTAGTGGTTAGCGTGTCGGACTGTGGATCGAAGAGCCAAAGGTTTGAGATACGATAATACATACTGAACACAAAATGAACTTTCATCTGAGAGTGTCATAAAAGTGAGAGTGAGTCCCATTGCTGAGGTTAAAGAGCTATACATATCCCTTGCGGCGGCAGCTGCTACCGGCTGATTGCCTTCCCTCTGGTCATTAGTTCAGAATTAGAGACAATTGTATTTGAATCTTAGAGCTCTGTGCCTACATATGAATATAATGCTATTCAGATTAAAAATTCTATTTTCATTGATGAACAAGTGTCGTTTGCACAGAAGCTGAATATTTATATTATGTATATTTCTAATTGTTATTAATGTTTCGAATTTGTCAATTATTGATTTATTAGATTTATATCATTTACAAAATAAAAACGATGTCTGAGTACACGAGTTCCACAAAATATTTACTGAACACTGATTTGTTGATATCATGCTTTTATTTCTACAAGGAGACTTTTTTATGTTGGATAATGACTTTGGGATTGAATTTACGTTTAACATAATACTTTAAACATATAGGTAGGAGTATCTATTTGTTTATTTTTGAATCTCGCGCAAAGCTTACCGGGGGCTATCTGGGCTACCTGTTCTTAATTAAGCAGTGCAAGACTAGAGAAAAGGCAGCTAGTCATTACCTCCTACCTCAACCCTCAGGCTACTCTTTTACTAACGAATAGTAGGATTTATCATTACATAATAATGTCCCCACGGCTGAAAGGGCGAACATGTTTAGTGTGACGGGGATTCGAACCTGCTCCACCTCAGATTGTTTGTCAAGCGCCCTTACCACCTGGCCATGACGAGACGTATGTAACATTTAACGGTCGATTTGCATATTATCTGATTGTGTATTGCCATGAAAAAGAGAAAGTTTCTTTACGATGGATGACCATCTCGTGTAGTAAGCCGATTTTTTTTCTACGTTTCATTTTCAAATGTTTACGAAAGCGAACTGTAGACATATACTTTCACTCCAGTGGCTTTCACATTTACTTAGTCGTTTGTGTCCACTCTAGAAGCTCTCACATTTACTTAGTCATGTTCACTGTAGAAGCTCTCACATTTACTTGGTCATGTATACTCCGGAAGCTTCGAGAAATAATTCATCTCTATTTCAGAAGCTAAGACAGAATGTCAACATTTTCAGGAATTTGATCTTACAACATTTACAATGAAATCTCTGTTGCAGATAATTTACAAAACACAAATATTTTTGCTGTGTAAATTATTAAAATTAGTGTTGGTAGTATATTTATTGTCAGTTAAATTGGGCTGTCAATACTTAAAACTGTGATTTTTATTTTAAAAATTTAAGGAAGCATCAGAAACCAGAAAGTCTAAAATTTGTTTAAAGAAAAAAACTGTAGATCATGTAATTGTATCGCAAATTTTAGACATACCGTTCTCTGTATTTGTCGCCCCCAGTGACTCAGAGGTATGTCTGCGGACTTACAACGCTAAATATCGGGTTTCGATACAGCGCGTTAAGGCGTGCGACTCGTAACCCGAGGGTCGGGGGATTGCATCCCCGTCACATCAAACATGCTCGCCCTTTCAGCCGTGGGTGGTTTATAATGTGACGGTCAATCCCACAATTCGTTGGTAAAAGAGTAGCCCAAGAGTTGGCGGTGATGACTTGCTGCCTTCCTTCTAGTCTTACTGCTAAATTATGGACTGTTAGCACAGATAGCCCTCGAGTAGCTTTGTGCAAAATTCAAAAACAAACCAAACAAAAAATGTATTTGTCCGTCTGCTATTTTCGTTATTCTAGTACATGAAATTTCTTAAACGTTTCGAGATTTTGTCTAAGTTTAATCTCTTCCCTAGGTAATAATGATATAAGACCTCGTGTGTATGATATAAAAATATATTCAAAATTATATTGTTGTGAAATTATTTGAATAGTATTTGGTATTGTTGCAAATCGCTTCACCCAGAGGAAAGCATAAATCCAAACGTTGATAAAATATATCACTTTTTATGTGACACGCATACCTTTTACTAATAGAATAATTTAATGCAACGCTTACTATGTTAATAAAAAACAACAACAAACTAATGTTAAAATAGAGGTTGTCCAAGTTGCAGGAGAAATAAGAACGTCAGTCTGAAAATTATATTTGGACATGATGTACCACAAAGAAAAAACGTTTTATATTTGTCGATACATGTTTTCTTTATGGCCGAGTTACAGCTTATATATATATATATATACATATATTGTGAATTGAAATACTGTAAGTAGTACCTTGAGAAACTTGTAAATATCGGATATTTGTGTATCTTTCTATACACGTGCTTCCTTTGTAAGTTGCGCTGATTTGTAATCAATCGTTCGTATATCAAAATCTAGAAAAACTGAAAATTTCTCCACGCAGTAAGATTTGAGACCAGTATCGATGAGGTTAAATCTGCAATCAATGTCTAGAACATCCCCAAAAATAGAGTGTTTAAGATTTATTTGAGGGAATGGACGAAACAGGCGCACCCAGTACAATCGGGGTCAAAGACTTGCTTTAGGACTCTGGAAGCATTTGTGTTTTGAATTAAATTTTATGCACAATACTGCTTGTTCTATGAAAAATTTTCCTAATTTTAATGCATTTTTATTGGTACAAAATGTCTTTTACCCCTTCCTACGCCACTGATGTAAAACAGTTCGAATTTTCTTCACGTGTTTAAAGAGAACAGCTAGTTACATTCACAAGTATATGATTATATAGTCGTTATTTACTATCTCTTACAGATTTTAAACAACATTTAGAGAGTAAAAATGTGTACAAACGTATGTAGGTACCTTCAACACAGGCAACAGGTGAAGTAACTTTAAAATAAACACAGAAATATTAATCCAAAGGTACAAACACTTACGTGACGTGATGAGTTCCGTGAACTTTGGCCACTTTAATGCATCCTAATTTTATCCACATTTACACAACAAATCAAAATCTTCGTTTGACAGTAATATTAGTATAAAACACATGACGTTATTATACATTTAAAAATTAATTTATTTTTTACTTGTAAATCTCCTTTTAAAAGGTAAAGATAATGTATAATTGTATATTACAATCACTAAGCTCACTTACAACAATTTATATTTTAAATCTTGTATACAGTTCTGTAAAATGGCTATGACCAAAACTTCTACGACTGCTATTTAGTATCTAATATTAAAATGGAGGATTATGTAATCATAAATGTGATGACATATGCAATCGTATAAAATTTTTGTTCCATTTTCACATATACAGTGAAATCATACCTAATCTGTAACAGAAGAGGTATGCACATCAAAAATGAATTACATAATTTTAAGAAAAAATTTACTTTTTAAGTCAGAGTATGCCAAGAAGTGCTACAAAGTTTGTTGCTATAATGCAACAAGAACATGCGAAAGTTGAATTGTTTTCCTCAGTTACAGCATATAGCAAGTTTTAATACAATCATAAAATAATGTAATGTTTAAACACGGAAAGGCAAAATATAAAATACTTGGATTAACACGGTTTGGAATACTTATGAATAATTACGTTTCGTTGTAATTCATTAAGTTCTACAAAATCTCAACATATAACCAGACAGTCATGCAACTGAATTGATTTGGTTTGTTTCGCGAATACCAACCATTTTGCTGAGATGTGTGAGAAGAAAGAAGTTGAAACAATTTAACCAAAATGCTTACAATTTTGTTTTTAGAAAGAAAGCACAGTTGCTTTAATATAAAAACGCATTACACAAGATGACATTCACTTATGACATCAAAACACGAACAACACTTCACACTGATGTTTCAGAGTTCAGTCTCAGAATAAATTTATTACTCTTTGGATCGATTATTTCTTCGGTTATGTTAAAGTGTGGTAAACGATGGGTGGAGACAAGAAGAGATACTTCATTTTGACGTAGCATGAAAACACATCCTTGTTCTGCAGGGCGAGACAAAAGCGTGTCACACACGAGGGCCCAAGTTTGGACTGATTTGTTTTCTTTGTTATTCTGCAGTAAGGGAACGGGGGTAAGATACTTTTCTAGGAAAGCTCTTGGACTAAGGTCATGACTCAAACACAAGGCCAAATGGTCAAGGAAAACCTGCATGGTGTGTCGTGGTTGTTGTCTGGTTATTCGGAGGTACTTCTGTAGGGCTCGAGCCATGGATGGAAAAATGGCTTGAGCGGCTTCTGAGGGATCAATGGGAATAGCTGGACCTGCATGTATCGAAGGAAGAAAACACACAAATCAACAGTTTAGTGTGACATACAATTAAATTTGTTTTAAAATACGTTCAATTTTAATTCAGTGAAAATTAATTTCCACACAAGTGAAAAGGTTAAAATAAAGAAACCAAAATCAAGTTAAAATATCAATAGACGTTACATGTGACATTTTACTACTAAAACGACACATGTTTAAAAATAACAAAGATTAACTTTTGTTTTGGGATTTAATTGAAGTGTTTTCCTGAAGTTAATGACACAGTGTCCCAGTTCCCATTCTCATCACGGAACTAATTACTTTATCGGTAAGAATGTTCTCTTTTGGCCATGAGTGCACAACACTGCAGTTTCTGTTTCGACGAGGTCAGTTTACACTACACACTTTATAAACACTGCACGCAGACATAACACTACAACCCACGGTAACAGTTTCCATTGTAACAAAATTCTGAGAAGGACCATAAAATCAAGTTTAAAAGATACATCTAGACAAACGTTTTCAACACCATCTAAAGTACAAGTACATCGGTGTCTTGAAGTACATTTTAGTAGAACAAAAGCTCAAAAGTAATTTGGAGTTACATCGTGGAATATGACGTGTATATGGTTTCATAGGTTTATAAAAATTCCATTTCTTAGACTATTTTCTCTAATAAAACATTCGTATAACTAGCATAACTGTGTAAAAATAACTATTACACCTCTATAATAAAGACTAACTAGTACACGATTGTAATGAAAACTAACTAGTACAAGATTGTAATGAAGACTAACTAGTACATGATTGTAATGAAAACTAACTAGTACATAACTGTAATGAAAACTGTGTATAACCTGTATATCTATCTTACTGTATATTTTGTGAAGAAACTACAAAAATTAACATATTTCAAGGCTAGTTGAAATGTCTACCCGTCGGTCAGTGATAATTTTACTTGATTTTCGACGCAAAAATTTGAGCTTTGCTTACCCGTCGGCTTGTGTGGCTTTGTGTTGAAAAAGCAACAGCAGATGTGAAGTCTAAACTTTGTAGAAGTTTCTAATTTTAAAAATAGGCTAGGACAAAGAACAAAAGGCCTATTGTGTAGCTATATGCTGAACAACAAACAAACAATTATGTGTTTCTTCATTTCTTAGTGAAATAAATGAAGTACAAAATCATAAAAATATTTAATGATCGGCTACAGACTTTGTAGTTAATTAACTTGGCACGAAAAACTAATGGTAGTAATATAAACAACACTGTAATCTAACTGATTTCATAATATACATGAAAATTCACGTGATAAATAAGACATCTCTCTTGAGCTAGAATAGTATTTTTTATTCATTGGAGTTAGGACATGTTTAGAAATGTATAATTACTTTGAGAATGAATATATACTTAATGAACTATCCATAACGGCTACAGTTCTTCTTAAATACACTGAGAAGACTATAGTATACATTCCTTGTACAACTACTAGGAACTAAATTTTTAGCACAAAAAGTCAATTCTTATCGCACGCCCGTTCTATTACTATAATATATGCATATAATTCAGTAATAAACTGACATAACTGTAAACTGTTCGGTTATAACTGATAAAGTGGAAGTCAAATGGGGCTCTTAAAAATGCTACCAGCAACAATCCAATAGAAAAAAGTACCACATTAAAAATGTTACCAGAAACAACCAAAGGATAAAATATGCACGCTAAAAATGTTACCAGCAACAACCAAAGAATGAAAAAAAGCACGCTAAAAATATTACCTTCAACAACCAAAGGATAAAAAGAAGCACGCTAAAAATATTACCTTCAACAACCAAAGGATAAAAAGAAACACGCTAAAAATGTTACCAGCAACAAACAAAGGGTGAAAAGTAGCACGCTAAAAATATTATCACCAACAATAAAAGGATGAAAAGAAGCACGCTAAAAATGTTACTAGCAACAATCAAAGGGTGAAAAGTAGCACGCTAAAAATGTTACCAACAACAATCAAAGGGTGAAAAGTAGCACGCTAAAAATGCCACCAACAATAATGCAAGCATATGAAAATGGTACTTAAAGGTTTGACACTAGTAGTGATGCAAAGTGGAGAAAATGTACAAAATCATAAACATGCAATTATGCAATCAGTTTTTATTTTGGAAAAAAAATAGCTCCATTTTTGAACGAAATTTTTTGTAGTTTCGCAATAATTATTGATGGTATTTTTACCAGTACTTTTGTCTTCGCAGCTACTATTACTGGTATCATTTTTAAGTGGATTATTTTTAAGAACGAATTTCAATACTAAATAATTTTAACATATTCATTACATTTATTTATATTGGGTTATACTACCTTAAAATAATTGGCAAGATTCAGAGCTTAGTGTGCTAAAATGTGAGATTCGATCCCTGCGATTAACATGGTACAGTTTGTAGAACTTTACCATAAAACCAACAAAATAAAAACATCCCCTCCTCTATAAAATAACGGATACTAATACATTACTTCATTTACTTCAAAACTTTGTGACTGCAATCATAATTTCTAGTTTCTGGATTCGACATTTAAAGAGACTAAAAGACATAAAATGCACAACATGACTACATCGAGAAGACAGCATGACATAAAATCAAGAACGCATTGATTTCACATGTTATTTAAGAAATATAGTTTCAAGAAACTAATAACATTTTTCAAACAGATTTACTAAAGCAAGAAGGATGTAAACACACCAACTTTGCGTGATAGTTTTTCGCGAAATTAAAAAAAAAAGTTTAACCCTAGAATTGCTGGGTGTGAGAAATACGCATGGTCCTTACCGGCTTTTTATGTTTGTTTTTCTAAATTGTTTTGATGCAAAACACTTTTGGGTCCACGTTTTTGTCGACTACATGGTCCTTAATAACATAAGGATCACAAAAACAACAACACAATATTGCAATCAATCTCATTAATTACAACCAGTTTAAAATGTATTTTACAAAGAAAATGGTTATTTAAAAAATCTATTACTTAACATGGGTACCATTTAACAGCCCTAACTTTAAACATTTGTTATCAAATACAATACAAGTATTATGAACTGTTAATTTTTCTTTATTGAAATAGGGGTGTAATGGACCGGCCTATATTCTATAAATGTTTTCAAATATGAGTGTTATGAAACCTCCTTATTTTTTCTACAAGTATAGATTTCATTTAAGTAGTCAAAATCATTATGTTGATAGACAAGTCTACTCTTGTTGTTTTGTGATTTCATTTAAGTAATCAAAATCATCAAACTGGTAGACAAGTCTAGTCATGTTGCTTTGTGAGTTGTTACTTATTTAACTCATTCTAAACGGAGTGAACAACTATTACTACATATCCGATTGGGCCAGTCCACCACGTGCAGATGGATTGTAATGTCATTTCGATCGACAGCTGTACTAAAGAGAGTGGATGGTTGAAGGTTCGTGCAACCACAAAATACTTCTTTACCTTGCTGTTTAAATTGTTTTCAAACTTGAAAAGTGCCACAGAATAAATTAATCTTGTTGTTTAATTATCACTTGGATCACATAAAGTTTGTATTTTTGTGTGGTTTTCTATTAAAAGTTGATTCAATTGTGAATCGGCTTTACATTACAAACACATAAGGTCACAAAAAAGTCTAATAATACTGTCTAGGAAACGACTCGCTACTGGTATATGCATACTTCTTGTTGTTATCTCATTATACAGTTCATTGACGTACTCAAAGAGTGGTGGTTTTGTGACGAAGGCCACACAGCCTTTTCATACGAGGGATACTTATTAGCGGCTGACAGACGTGACCAAATAGCAGAAAATCATAAGGTTGAAGAGAAATTTCATTAAATGTACAACTTACGTCTTGTAAGTCTGTCATAGCTCGTTGTTAAATAACAAAAGTTCACTGCAATATCATATATTTCGAATGTGTAAGATCGCGCAAGACGTCTGCATTAAAAAGGGCACACTGAAATCACTGCACATGATCATAATATACGATATATTCAAAGACGAATATTTTTGTTTTGTTTTTTAGTGTTGAAATAAATTCTCTTCTGGTGTACTTATGTAGAAACTTGCTTAGCAGACAGTTAATTCATTCATGAGCAAACCTGTAATTATACTCGATATATCTTATTTCGTATTCTTATTATTTTAAACAACCAAGTTGCTCACACAAAACGTGAATCTAAGATAATATATTTAAGTGATGACCGGCTTGATAAACAAAAGTAATCAGAGATATGTAACTAAGGTAATCTTTCAGGATTTACATTTTTTATTTACATATCGTAAACATTGTTTGTTTGGAATTTCGCACAAAGCTACTCGAGGGCTATCTGTGCTAGCCGTCCCTAATTTAGCAGTGTAAGACTAGAGGGAAGGCAGCTAGTCATCACCACCCACCACCAACTCTTGGGCTACTCTTTTACCAACGAATAGTGGGATTGACCGTCACATTATACGCCCCCACGGCTGGGAGGGCGAGTGTGTTTAGCGCGAACCCGTGACCCTCGGATTACGAGTCGCACGCCTTACGCGCTTGGCCATGCCAGGCCCGTAAACATTGTAGGCTGGGAAAAGAAAGCTATCTTTCAATGATTAAGTTACTGACACGTGAAACTTTATATGCACCCAGTATTTCCTAAAAGTAATGAACGGAATTTTTACTTAAATCAATTATAAATTTCTGTTTTCTTTCGGTCATTAGCGTTGTTTTATAATTGTTCACTATAGCTCTTTCACGAGAGATGTTAGAGTGCTAAATCCACCAATCATAGATGATGGACTATATAGTAGTATTTTTTGTTATTAGTTACTGTGGCCCTTTAACAACAGGAATTTGAGTGCTAAACTGGTCAGTCAACGGTTCGAATTTCATAATTGTATGTAAAGAACTCCATTATTATAATTAAATAGGCCAGAATATCAGTGAATACACTTTGGTGTTTCCATGGCCTGTGGAGCGATGTGTCGATAGAAGCCATAGTAAAGTAATTAAGATTCCCCTCGCTTTCTTGTAACAATGTAAATTCGCTTACAGCTCACCTGTATAGATAAAGGTAGAAATGAACATGACAGAACAATGTATACAATTCCGATATTTGACCAAACTCATTTTTTTTTACCGAATTAACAGTTCACAGCAGCAATTGAACAGTAAGACACCATGGTTATTCCATTCTTTAGCAGTGTAAAGGACATTTCAGAGTAGACTACGTTCTTTTTAAAGACAAATCAAGCTTCAAATTAGCCCCAAATACAACACGTGGTCGGGTGCAGATTCTAGACTATTTCACAGAAGAAAAACGCACAAGACCGAGATGGTAAAGTGGTCTGGACGGAAGTAAATCAATACTAGTGATCACACTACCCATGCGTGACACACCTTTGTACTGACACGTATAGTATAGTAGTGGTAGAATGATCTGGACAGGAGTAAAATATACTGGCAGTCATAATGACCGATACGTGATAAGCCATGGCGCTATGAAGTTCTAAAGGCACAGCTTCCAAGATATAAGTAAAAGTAATAACTCTAACTCTATTTCAACAATTTTAACTCAAAATTATTTTAGAACCGATATTTTAAATTGTGTAGCATTTGTTTAGTGTAATTTGTGAAAAAAAACACTTGAAATTGTCACTTCTCCAGCTGCCACAAGTTGTCTCACTTGTGGTTAACGACACACCATCGAGTTTTCGCTAGAATGTTTCTGCCTATCTCAAACCATACAGTTGTTAAGGAAATGTTACCATACCATCAATGTTTTATTTTTCACGCTATTATTTGATTTCTCTTTTAGTGAATGTATTAAGACAACCTTTTCTCCACACCCTTTTAGCGTCTGACATGGTGTAATACGAACATTTAACAACATTCAGTTATGAAAATTGCTAGAAAGAAACAGATAAACACCACTGGACAGATCAGATTACAAAACCCTCCCACCTTGTGGCAAAGCGTGAAATCCAATGTGGACAGAGCATAGATGGTCCTTTATGCTCAACTAGAAACAAACAAAAACAGATTGTAAACTACTTAGATTAATATAAAAGTAATAAAGAGGTAAGACAAGTGATTTATGATTCCACGAAAAGTGAATTGATGGAATTCCTAAAGCGAACAACGAAACCTAATTGAAAATTTAAAACACAAGTGAACAATAGTTCTGGGATATTTTTAAAGTTTTTCTGTTGTTATCTTCGTTCTGAAAGATGTTTTATGCTAGCTTATGTTTGTTTGAAAATTAATATTATTTATTTTCATTTCTACATATAAGACATCAAGTAAGCTTAGGTTTAGCGAATACGAACATCAGGTAAGTTTAATTTAAGTTAGTATAAATATTACCATGCAGTTTAACTTGATGATTTTTTGAAAGATCAACGACTAATCTTTGTTAGTTAACAATGTTTTTACGATATATTGTCATGAATGCTGAATACTGCAACCAACCATTCATAGTATTCAGTGAAATGTGTTAAAATGTCAATAAAGTAGAAATTAATACGATATATAAAATAGGATTTATATTTCACAACACAAATTTTGAAATTCTAAGACGAAAAGGGGGTATTTAAATGTTGTTGTTTTTGATTTACATTTTCAAAAATATCGCAACAGAAGTTTATATATTTCACGACATAAATATGATATGGAATTGATCCAATTTTATTCAAGACGAAACTAGATACATATCTGTATTACGTTTGTTCTTAGTTTTATGAAATTTGGTTAAATAGCTCCCTATAATCCAGAAATAGTTAATATATGATCACACGTACTACAACTGCACTTATTTTATCCAATTTTATTCAAGACGAAACTAGATACATATCTGTATTACGTTTGTTCTTAGTTTTATGAAATTTGGTTAAATAGCTCCCTATAATCCAGAAATAGTTGATATATGATCACACGTACTACAACTGCACTATGTTCAAATAGTTAGCACAGTCTGTGAACACTAAGATATAGAGCGAGACGATTGGTTTGTACGTTTACATGTTTGTTTTTGTAAAGCACAAAGCTGCAAAATGGGTTTTATTTTCCAAGCGAGTTAATATGTGCACATTTGAAACGTTTATTCATTCAAATTCTACGGTGAGTTACATGTGAAAAGTTAAAATTTATAGATCTCATCACAACATTTTATTATAGAAAAATATCTAGAATTCATTAGAATTGAACATAAGGATTGGATGTGACATCAATAGTTTGAAACCATATATTTAACTTTTAATTAAATCTTTTCGAACGTATTTAGAACATTATAAGGTATAAAAGTTAGAAAAGATACAAAACTAACCCTGTTCTTCTCGAATCCTTTGAATGTGAGTAAAGGCCTCTTGGGCTGCTGTTATTAGTCTCGCTCGCCGTTTCTTCACTCTCCTGTCGTATTCCTGTTCTTCATAGAACCTTTCATTATGACTAGAGTCCCTTCTTTGAGCATTAGCTGCCAGGAATGCACGTGACTGTCCATGAATAGAGGTGTTATTATTGGGTATTGCATCAACATCGTAAACCTTAAACCCCGAGAGAAATTTTCGAGTTTTAGTGGGCACGTTATCCAGATAAGGATTATAGATGGAGAAATCTCTATAATATCGTTCTAGGACCCAAACTGCTGCTCGCTGGATACTTAATTGCCCCATACAATAACAATGGCTTTCTCCATCTGGTGAACGAACCACTTTAACGAAATATTGAGGTTGGAGCTGTCGAATTTCCATTAAAACCACAGCCAAGTAATTAATGAATAGTAAGGCATCCACAAGCGAAACGGAGAAAAGTACAATGCCATGATAAGAGATTTCGTAATCGCTTTCTCGTTTCTCCACGATCCGAACACCATAGAACAACCAGTACGAAAAGGTGAACACCAACACCAGCGCTAACACAAGAGCACGGAAAATAAATATTCTGGGCATTGTAGCCTTAGGTTTCCGAAAAAACACAGCCCAAGTTCCTATAAAAAGTATTAACAATTTAAAGGAAAAACTAATGAGGAGTCCATCACATTCTGGCCCACACTTTTGCGCGTTCCACTTCATTGCTTCAATTTTCGGAAATACCACCATTACGATGGGTGAGAAAAAGGCAAAGAAGGCCAGTATTGCACCAATGATGGTCCCTAGTAACCTGTGACATTTAAATGACACATCTTCTTGAAGCTTCTTCCCAAACTTTGAAAAATTGTCCACCGACACTGAGTGTTCACTGGTGTTACCCGTAATGGCAGTGGTATTGTCTCCCCAATTGTCATTCTTGGGAAATATTTGTACTTCAATCATTTCCTCATCATGATAACGGTCGTCCTCTCCTCGCTTACTCCCAGTTATCACTGAATACGACCTGTCACTTCTGTTCAATCGGTGAGACTGACGAGAACTACGTGACCGGTGATGGTGGTGGTGATTCGTAGTGCCACCTGAATGACCCCTGCTGCGACGAGACCGAGAGGAGTGTTCACTTTGGCCTGACCTCACCGACTCTGTCTCCATCACGATGACGTTCTGAATGTTTTAGTGGACTTTCCTCGAGATCGGGTTTTTAACATGTCAGCAGAATATCATTTGGACCTTTCTTCCTTCCTGCATTTGTAAAGGAATTGTGATATAATTAGTTAGAATTTTGAAACAAAAGTTTAACAATAGCACATTTATGTCCACAGAGTACAATAAATTGCTTAGTCATGAGGTTGATGTTATAAAGTATTTCTTTGCTCGTGGACTACTACAACGCCTCCCAGTGTAATACTGATGTGTCTGCGGACTTACAAAACTAGAAATCGGGTTTCAATACTCGCGGTAAGAAGAGTAAAGATATCCCATTGTGGAACTTTCTGCTTAACTAACAAACAACAACTGCTTCTACAACATATTATCATAAGATTATCAAACTGCTTATAAGTTTAAACCTTGGCTATCATGAACCATGATAATGGTTCATAACAGGCATTACCCAGGAATTTAATCAAAATTCAAATAGAACGTTGAGAATAAGGAAAATAAGCGATTTCACGATTGTAGAGAAATCGCTATATTTCCCAATTTTTCAATAATATTATTGTTTCTAAAACTACAGGAAAAGTATCTGGGGATTTTACACTAAAACCTATACAGATATATACCATATGGAAACTTGCAAATGCCCACCAATTTAAAAGTTGATTATTTTCCAATGAATGTTGATTTATGTGGTTATAAATACATAAATCAATGTTGTTCTTTGCGGCTGCTATTGTGCTCGACGCGTGTTTATAGTAAAATTTACTTTAGGCATAAAGCCATCTCGTTCAGTAAATAATTACTTTATAACACACTCAGATTTATTTTAAAAGGTGTTTTAGATGTACAGATGTATTTGGTGTATTTGAAAAAGGCTGCTTTTCTGCTGGTAAAATGTTATACGCGTTTAATGTTTTATTCTTAGCATTAAAAACAGCCAACATCAAACCTCCAATGTATCGTTATTTATTCTATTTTGGTTTTGAGTAAGTGTTGCTTAAATCTCCAATGTATCGTTATTTATTCTATTTTGGTTTTGAGTAACTGTTGATCATATCTCTAATGTATCGTTATTTTCTCTATTTTGGTTTTGAGTAACTGTTGATCATATTTCTAATGTATCGTTATTTATTCTATTTTGGTTTTGAGTAAGTATTGAATTATGAATTGACACTTTTAAATTCGCTGTGACCTAGCATGAAAACATAAAATCTTCACTACTTTGTTAAATCAAACCACATTTCTCTCAGAAATGGTAATTACAGTTAAGCGCAGTTTTTCTCGATATGATACAACATTAACGAAGATCTCTTTCTCTATATATCTTGTTTAAGGTTATTAAGAGAACTTACAGTGCATTGTATCGTCTTCTCTTCTTCGTACTTAATGGTGAAAACTATACGACAATATAACACAACTATAAATTTCAGCATGATAGAAGCCATCTTTAGCCAAGACAGTTTTATTTTCCTAACAGGGTGGATGGCCTTTAGAACGTGTTCTTTCAGGTATTATGGATGCAGGTAATTTAAGGACAAGTTTGATAAATATTTGAAAGATAAATAGATCCAAAGCTAAGCGTGATCAATTGTATACATTTACTTATCATAAGAGACTATACTCTATAGTATTATTATAATTTTCTGAGATCAAGAAATGAAAGATGTGACTAGGCTTGTATTAAAATTACGCTTGTAACGTACACTTAATGCCAAATTCCTATGTCGGTCACTGATGCACTTCAGTTTTGATAAAGGGTTTGCGAAAGAGGTCAAAATTACAGATAATGAGGTGAGGTTTGAGTGTTTTATTTTTCTGTAAAATTAAGTAGATGTGACGACACAGGTTGACCAAAAGGGCTTTTGTTATCCTTAAACTATATACATAAACGTTTCCACCACGTAGTGGGTCTTACTGTATTTTAATTTATTTAACTGTATTTAACTTAAAACTTGTTTATCCAAAGGGCACTAAGAAGTTAGAAAAATACTAGGCTTTAAGATGATAGTATAATTCAAAACACAGGCCTGATGCGTAAAGAATTTTGTTACTTGTCACCAGACAATTAAACTCTCAGAAAAGGGATCAGAAATCAGTAAAGATAAAATTTGGTCACAGTTCTGACTATTAAGATAACGTTAGATCAAAGTTCTGAGTATTATCGTTAGATCACTGCCCTGAGTATTAGGATAAGATAAGACAAGAGTTAAAGGAGCAGGTAAAGATAACGTTTGATCACAGTCCTGAGTATTAGGATAACATATGATCTCTGCCCTGAGTATTAGGATAACGTTAGATCACAACCTTAAGTATTAGGATAACTTTAAACAGCACTAAAATAAAGAAGGGTCAATATATTTACGCCTCTAGTTATTTGTTATTTTTTACCTTAATAACGCACTATATGCCACACAGCTAAACACCCAAGCCTTAGGTTCAGGGCGAGGCTATCCTTTTGAGAATAGTGGGGACTCCATATTTTTATAACACATCCACAGCTGACCATACGGAACGACCTCATTCTGCAAATTTGTTTATTTGTTTGTTTTTGTTTTGGAATTTCGCACGAAGCACAAGGGGGACTTTAGCTGAATCATTATAATTTCATGAAATATATTTTAAACTAAAGCGTAGAATTGTTTGCTATTAAGTACAAAATTACACAATGAGGCTATCTGTGCTAGCCATTCCTAATTTAGCAGTGTAAGACGAGAGGGAAGGCAGCTAGTCATCACCACCCACCGCCAACTCTTGAGCTACTCTTTTACCAACGAATAGTGGGATTTACTGTCATATTATAACGCCCCCACGGCTGGGAGGGCGAGCATATTTGGGGCGACGCGGGCGCGAACCCGCGATCCTCGGATTACGAGTCGTAAGCCTTACGCGATTGAGCATGCCAGGCCTAATTGCAGATTTGAATATTAGACTTTCCAACCAAAAACCTAGCTTGCAAACCTACACAGTATATGTAAACGTTCACACGTTACTCTGAGAACGAGTTAGAAACTTCTGTAATACTGTTTGTAGATTCATACATTACACAGAAAATGGGTTAGATATTTCCGTAACACTGTTTGGTAAAATCACATGTCACCATGACAACGGGTTAGACACTACTGTAACATCGTTCGTATCTTCACACATCGTTACCCTGACAAAGAGTTAGATTCAACCATAAGATTATTTGTATGTGTGTTCATTATTAACCTCCCGTTACTCCTTCTATAAGGCTGAATACTTTAGCTACTTCAATACAATAACAATTACTAACCTCACGTTACTCCTTTACAACTGAGTACTTTTGCTGCTTCGGTGTTTACAATTTTAATCTCACGTTACTCTTTATTAGCTGAGTGTTCTGTCTGCTTCATTTTGAGTTGCATATACAAAATTGACTATTCTTTCCATCAAATAAAAATATACCATCAGTAAAATACAAAATAGCAAAACCAACAAAAATAGATGTCGATAGAGTTTCTTCAATGTGCATATAAATCATCCATACACGAAATAACAAGAAATATCGGCTAATGTTTTCTAATTGAAACTGTTCGCTTTTCATATATTCACGTGAAGTTACTTAAAGGCCATCTGCGCTGGTGATCCCTAATTGTGAACTGATAGACTAGAGGGAAGGCAGCTGGTCAACAGTACCTAAAACCTATCCCTTGGCTACTTGTATAACCAAATAGTGGAATTTGACTGTTACCCTTACAACATACCCACGACCCCAAAGTGCGGAACCAGTTTTTGTTATGAAAATGGACCTACGGATTAACTATCCGGCATGTTAACTACTGAGCCATGCTCGGCCTTGTAATGGAACATACAAAATAATTATCGATTATTAAGTGTTTTTTTTTTGTAAACATAGCGTTAAACGGTGGTTTAACTCGTGTTTTGACTCAATCTTATACCCATTGTACAGGTCTTTGTCATTGTCACCAACAAGTTTCACATGATATAATTCGAGATAAAAACTGTTATTTTTAAGATAACTCTTCTATTGATATTTGAGCCTCGTTAGAATAGGAAGGAAATTGCGTTTTCCGTATATTATCTGTATACAATTATGACCTACTTGTGTAGAAATGGTACAAACATATTCCGTCATCTGCAGCCAGCTAGCTGGTTTAACACCTTAAATGGTTAGAATAATTGATGCAACCATTGTGTCCATAGTACAAGTTCTGGTGTTCACTCAGTTACTAGTGTTATCAGTTTGGTAGATGGAAGAAAAATGTAATCCATAAACATAGAATGATAAATAATCACGTGTGTAGTTGAGAACTGATACAATCCACGATATAGTTGAGTAAAAGAATCAGGTAACTTAATCTACATAAGGGATTAATTAGTGTGCCTGGAACAACAACGGATTCTTTATTCGTGAGGCAAAGCACCTGGCTTAACTACTTCAAAACTCAGAAACCTTTCGAGAATCCCAGGCACGTGCTTCGTTTCTTTCTACTATTATAAGAACCTGAACCTATGCATTAACGTTTAATAAACATTATTTGTACGGACAGTCAATAAAGTTATTCAGTTGTATGACTTTAAAGGGGGGACTTTAGCTGAATCATTATAATTTCATGAAATATATTTTAAACTAAAGCGTTTGCTCTTAAGTACGAAATTACACAATGAGGCTATCTGTACTATCCCTACAATGAATGTCGGAATCCGATTGTTAGAGTTATGTCTTCGGTTATGGTCCACTGGGGGAGAGGTCTAAATTTTGGGTGTGGAACATGTACACATATAAATAGAATTGTAACGTTATTGTCATGGAAGTAAGCACAAACAAATTCTGAAGTATGTAATGGCAGCTTGGTGAGTAAATAACCGTGTTTGAATAACGTTGACTACCTTGCCTGGAGATTTTGTTTGTTTGTTTGTTTGTTTTTGAAATTTGCACAAAGATACTCGAGGGCTATCTGTGCTAGCCGTCCCTAATTTAGTAGTGTAAGACTAGGGGGAAGGCAGCTAGTCATCACCACCCACCGCCAACTCTTGGGCTACTTTTTTACCAACGAAAAGTGGGATTGATCGTAACTTTATTATACGCCCCCACGGTTGGGAGGGCGAGCATGTTTGGCGCGACTCGGATGCGAACCCGCGACCTTCAGATTACGAGCGCATGCCTTAACGCGCTCGGCCATGCCAGGCCATTGCCTGGAGATATAACGTTTTTTTTTTGCTCATTCTGCATGAGCTATTTCAATAATTTACCGTTTTAAATATTGAAATAGCATTTTATATTTTAACTTTACTGCATTTTTCCACTGTTCATATTGTAGTTAAAGCAGAGAGAATACACGAAGCAATTTATGTTTAGTGGTGGTTTTCTGAAGCTAGAATCGTTAGAAGAAGGACATATTTATCTGATTCTCTATATATTAAGTTATACACTTGTCAAAATATGGAAAGAAAGTCACTAGCATTTTAAAAACAAATTTAGCGTTCTGATGTTATATTCATACGTTTTATTTCAGAACTTATAAGGCTTAATAGGCATTGTATATTACATTTACTTTCAACCTGAAGATTTTCAGGTTCAAGCTTAGATGCCCTTTATTTAAAAGACATGCAGTGAGGATAGCCTATAACACCACTTGTCTTAACCTTACAGAAAAATGACTGCCACTATTATCGTGCTTCATAGTCGAAACTACAAAACTGTGTAGTAGCATAGTAGATTAAATAGATTAATTCCATTCGTGACATTCCACTCATTTGTGTTTCGTACGACTTTGAGTACGTACGGCAATCCGATATAGTTACTCAGCAACAGGATCAAATAAACGAGTCTTCGCACGTCGGTGGCTGCGAGGAGTGACTTTGTTCTTAACGTTTTAAACGAAAACCCACTTGGTATTTCTGGAAATACTGGCCTATTATATTCGAAATTAACCAAATGTATATCAAACTAATTAAACTATATTTCAAGCCAACCAACCATATACTAAACCAACCGACTGTACACTAAACGATTGAATTCCAAGCTGACCAATTTTATAACAAACTGAATGTATTCCAAAGTTATCAACTTATACCAAAATAACCAATTAGATGCCAAAGAAAACGACTGTATCAAAATACCCTTAAAGAAAGCTTTACAGCTAACCGTCTCTGTCGGGACAACCCCTAATGAAGGCTTTAAACTTTACCGTCTTCGTAAGAAAGTCAACTAATCATCATTAACTGCCAATTCCTTTTCTTAACTATCTCCCAGTTATTCATCGCTACATTGAAATTGTTTATTTGAAATAATCCCTGTTGATATTAAAACTTATGTTATTTGTAACGACGTTATAATTATTAAATGCAATCTTTTTTTTTAAATTATAGACTTTCTGGAAGAAAAATAAAAGTGTTAAAGATCTTAGAATCGGTCAGGTATGGTTGTATAGATGATATTTCAATGTTTTTATTAAGATAAACGTTAAAACGTTGGATGGTGTTTCAATGTCTCTGTTGCTTTTTCTTGTTTTTGAATTTCGCGCGAAGCTACTCGAGGGGTTTCTGTGCTAGCCGTCCCTAATTTAGCAGTATAAGGCTAGAGAGAAGGCAGCTAGTCATCACCAGCCACCGTCAACTCCTGGGCTACTCTTTAACCAACGAATAATGGAATTAATTCATCAAGTTATAACGTCTCCATGGCTGACAAGACGGACTTGTTTGGTGGAACGCAGATTTAAACCTGCAACCATCATTTCAAGAATACTACAGAAATTACAAAAAAACAGCATTTGTTAAACGAGCCCATTGTTATCCTACTATTGTTAATACAGTTAACAGGAATCGCAAAATGTTCGAAACATTTTTGTTCTGAATTAATAATATACATATTAAAAATCCTGAGCACTCTCTAGGTGTCGTGCAAAATTTTGAAATATTGTGGCCAGACGACATTAATTGGCGGAAATAAACTAATTTACTATTCCGAATCTTTTTTTCAGATTCGAAATCCATAAAGTATGAAAAGGGTTACAGCTGTATATAAGAGTAATGGTTTCAGCGTTTCTATCTTCCCCAGAATCAATATCATACACCCTGCTTTCTTCTTACCTAATATGATTTTCAGTGAGTGATGTCGAGAAACCCACTTGTTGAGCCGTTTTTGCATATAAAATTCTAATATGATTTTGATCTATCAGGTACTTGCCCTTCTGATTACTCTTCTTTCAACAGCAGTTTTTCACTTCCAATTTATATGATTTCTTTCATTCAAGCATGAATCCAAAGGTAAACAGAGTCTACAAGCACCAGCCATTTTACATATTTTATTTATGACTATATATTTATTTTCTTTTAGATGAAAAAGCGTTTTTAGATTGTATTATTGGATTACGATTACGTAGTATGGAATTTATGATCCGTTTTTCGACTATGGATTTACAATATATACAATATCAAATTAAAAGGAGTTTCACCGCCTGCAACAACGCCTAGAATGATAATTAACAAAGACAGTTTTAAGCAAAACCAACAGATGGTCACTTGACCTGGTTTCGTCAGTGAGGTTTAACGATCAATCTATCTTCAAATGACCGCCTCGAGGTTACAGCATGTAGTTGCTGGGTGTGGTACCATATCATTTGGGCATCCCGAAAACTAGCCCATCATTATAGGCCACTTCCCTTCGAGACAGTATTAAGATCTTAGATATTAATACCTACACCCATATACACTAGCTAGCAGCAGTTACTCTGCCAAAATATAATCTGCACAATACAAGTTTCCACCGTGCATAATATTTTTATTCAAAGACTTGGTCGGAGCTCGTGATGTTCAGATATATCAATAAAAAAAAACAAAAAAAAAACATACACACATTTAAGAAAGGTACAGTCCAGTGGTCCTTTAAAAACAATGTGGGAGTTTAAAGCCATCAACTTGTAGTGACGAATACTCATAATAACTTTAAGAACCAACAGTAAATGTTTTTTCATTACGATTACGTACATGCTGTCTATCTGTGGCTACAAGCTGGTATCTTTTGTCAAAAGAGTAACTTATTGGTACAGACATGATGTAAAAGTACACAGCTGTTGTTGTTTCTTCTGTCCTTTAAGATAAAGAAAATGTCAAATAAGAGGTTGATACTGAATAAAAGATATCTTTGCATGTAAAATAACAATGAGCCTATTCCATATGCATCTGCAAAAAGTTTTCCAGAAAGGGGTAACGTTTTCAGGAAGGAGAGCGCAAAGCTGTGTGAATTTGTAAACTGAATAAAAAAATAATATACATATGCTGAATGTATAAAGAAAGTATTAGTTCTTATTTTTAAGGGGAGTAAGTGCTTCCCCACCTCGTTTTACCCCGTGGACGCCCCTGTGTCTAACAACTAATTTTTCTGTCTAGTTTCTAAATATAATCGGCCCAGCATGGCCAAGCGCGTTAAGGCGTGTGACTCGTAATCTGAGGGTCGCGGGTTCGCATCCGCGTCGCGCAAAACATGCTCGCCCTCTCAGCTGTGGGGACGTTATAATGTGACGGTCAATCCCACTATTCGTTGGTAAAGGAGTAGCCCAAGAGTTGGCGGTGGGTGGTGATGATTAGCTGTCTTCCCTCTAGTCTTACACTGCTAAATTAGGGACGGCTAGCACAGATAGTCCTCGAGTAACTTTGTGCGAAATTCCAAACAAACAGACAAACTAACTATAATCATGAAATTAAAGCCTACTATTATGATATTTATTATTTTAAACACTTTGGATTATGTTAAAAAGCCCCTCTCCCCCAGTGACACAGCGAAATGTTTGCGGACTCACCACGATAAAAACCGGGTTTCGATACCCGTGGCAGCAGAGCACAAACAGCTGATCGTATAGATTTGTGCTTAACTTCGAAATATGTTGAAGAGTACCTTGTTGTACCTGGAAAAAATATATATATTACTTATATTTTATTGTGATGTTTTCTTTTGACATTTTCCCTTCATGTATAATATATCCAAAGGAATATTTTATTATCATAAATCGCATTCCTCAGGTTTTGTTTGTTAAGCACACATAAGATATCTCTTCTCATCGATAATGGACCTCTCTCCTCCCAGCCTTATTTCGATACCCCTGGATATATATATATATAAAAGTTAAAAGTTATATGAGCCACCAGATGGTACGTTCGTGTTCGAATTTCGCGAAATCCGCATTGCATATAATTCTCACCAATGGTTGCAGTTGTGTAATTAGATATTAAATACACGTAGTTTTATTTAAAAGGTTAAAAGGATGCCTGTCAGGACCAAGTAGGGCGCTCAGTAGAACGAGTTTGAATCCCACTCCTACCAAACATACTCGCCCTTTCAGCCATGAGAACGTTATAATGCGAGGGTTAATCCAACTATTCGAATTGGCGGTGGGTGGTGATGATTAGCTACCTTCCCTCTTGTGTTTCACTGTTAACTTAGGAGCGGCTAGCGTAATTAGCTCTTGTGTAGCATGGCACGAAATTCAAACTAAGCTTTACAACTATATTTCTATTTTTATGTCGTAATCTTACAATAGTCGTGACTTTATAAAAAAGTGCAATATTTCATTATTTGTCGATCAAGAGACTTTTATCAAATTATGAAAATAACTGGACATATTGCATAATTTAATTTAAAATATTAGAGTTTATTCAAGCCAGATATGATCTACTGGTTGGCGCTTGTGCTCTGTACTTTCAGTTATTAAAGAGTTATAAAAGTGAGAGTAATTTCTGTTTTATCGCCACAAGAACCCGACAAACTTCTAGTAGCAAGTATTATTGAGCTCCTCAGATTAAGGAGGCTATACGTGAATCCTGTATTACAAATTCAATATCGCCTATAAAATTTTCAGAATAAGACAATGTACAAACTTCTTTTGAGCCGCAGCAAACCGACTCACAGAATGGTTTCGAGATTATTTCCGTTTTATTGTTTTCAAGTACAACCGTTTGGGGCCCGACATGGCTAAATGTGTTAAGGCGTTCGACTCATAATCCGTGGATCGCGGGTTCGAATCCCGGTTGCACAAAACATGCTCACCCTTTCAGTTGTGGGGGCGATATAAGTGACGGTCAAGCCCACTATTCGTTGGTAAAAGAATAGCCCAAGAGTTGGCGATGGGTGGTGATGACTAGCTGCCTTCCCTCTAGTCTTACACTGCTATATTAGGGACTGCTAGCGCAGATAGCCCTCGAGTAGCTTTGTGCTAAATTCAAAAAACAAATATATTTAACAAACTTATGGAAAATTTATTGTTTCTAACATTATCTAGTGACAATGTCTTCAAGTATTGTGCGAATGAAAATTAACAACACCAGAATATCCGTGTTTGTCTTCAGTTCTGTGTCTGCATAATCGCGTTATTTAAATATAGAATTCGAAAAAAATATTTAAAATTATTTAGTATTTAACAGATTTCCCAGTGAGTTAGCAACAGTTTACAACGCTGATATCCGGGGTTTGTTTCCTTTGATGAAAACAGCACTTATAACTAGCTAGTTTATTGTGTAGTTTTGCAATAAAACAAACACGTGTTAAGATAGTAATGGAAATAAATTAAGTATGTTTGTATTTGTTAACCCTAGAATTATAAGTATGATTCATGTTTTAACTCTTCAATACGGGGTCGGTATGTATGCTTTCTAAACCTTTTGCCTTTGCTTTACTAATTGCAGGCTTTCTAGATAAAAAAAAATATTCCCAGTTAAATTTGTTAATTATAATTGTGGTCGTCTACGCATTTTACAAATAAAATAAAATATTTTTAGTTAGTTTTTTAAACGAGACAAAACGTAGGTCCACTCGATATAATTCAGTACATGGATCTTACCGGAATCGAAGAGTGTCAAAATAGGGTGTTATTGATTCAAAATTTAATAAGATTATACGCCAACTCTAGGTAAGACGTGAATTGAAGTAAATCACAAGAATTTTCAGAAATATTTATCATAGACACTTCGGTGTTGTTGCATGGTGGCATTGTTTAGGATTGGAAACGTACGAATGTACTTTTTTTATAGTTTTCCTTGAAAATATATTGCATACTTTAAAGTAACGTTGTGGTGATCGTAAATATGAAAAGCAGTTAGGGGGAGGCTATTAACTATGAATACGACACATTCTGATGGTTAATGGAGATAAAAGTTTTAGACCTTTTCATAAACAATAGTCAAATTTGTTCAAGAAACTCCGTATGTTACAACAGAAATGAAGGGCACAGTTATGATGATAACAAAGTATCATAAAAAGAACACCCAAGTTAAAAGTGCGCGAGTGTGTGTAGATATCAGTTGTTTGTTTTTTCACTGTGTGTGGTGTGTTCATTTCTTGTAAAATGCTTATAATACAACGAAAGGAGCAAGGTTTGGTACTGTTGCAGAATTTGGTGCATAAGTAATTGAACGAATTTTGTAGTATAATAAGATGGAGGTGTACGAAAAGAATGCAAATCGGACAACCATCCGGATGCAAGGTGAATCACAATCGCAAAAAAATATTTAAAATAATTCCAATCAACTGAAGACAAACCGCAGCCTACTTTTTCAACATTTCATTAAAAATTTTTTTCAACGAATACGCTCCTTAATGGCTCAGCGGTATGTCTGCGGACGTAAACGCTAAAAATAGGGTTTCGATACCCGTGGTGGGCAGAGCACAGATAGCTTAGCAACAACGAATCAAGGTCTTCATTTATTTTAATGTTACCAAATATATGTATAAATTACACCAAAAATTTCAGAATATGTAGATTTTCTATGCTTGGTTATTGCTGCTACATGCATGTGGTTCGCTAATGTGAGTCGAATTGCCTAACATAATTGCCCTTTTCAGCCCAACACTGGGACGTTATAATGTAACGAGTAGTCTCATTATTCGTTATTTTTAGGCTCGGCATGACCAAGTGTGTTAAGGCTTGCGACTCGCAATTTGAGGGTCGCGGGTTCGTATCCTCGTCGCGCCAAACATGCTCGCCCTTTCAGCCTTGGGTGTGTTATAATGTGACGGTCAATTCCACTATTCGTTGGTAAAAGAGTAGCCCAAGAGTTGGCGGTGGGTGGCGATGACTAGCTGACTTCCCTTCAGTCTTACACTACTGAATTAGGGACGACTAGCACAGATAGCCCTCGAGTAGCTTTGCGCAAAATTCAAAAAACAAAAAATCGTTAATTTAAAAAAAAAAAAAGTAGCTCTAGAGTAAGCAGTAAGTAGTGACATTTATCTCCCTTTCCTCTAGTCTTCCACCGACAAGTTATGGTTGGCTAGCCAATATAGCCTTCGTGTAGTTCTGCGCGAAATTCGAACCCTTCAAACTGAGAGACGGCTAGTGAAGACAAATTTCAAGTAATTTTGCTTGAAACTCCACAAAACAGAAAAATTACTGAAGATTATTTAATCCACTGATTTTTTTACCCATCAGTTAAATTCCCCAATTCTAAATAGAAAAATTACTAAATCAATGTGTAGTTAGATCATTAGTGATTGTCGATAAACTAAACTTATCTTAAGAGCACAAGTGAGTTTTTGTTTATTAGCTCTTTCTCTTTATTAACGAAACATCTAATTCGAAATTGGTAGTTAGTTGGGCACGCGGTCTTGGTATATACATAATTCCTAAGTTAAGTGAGTTTAAATCAAATGGATCTGCGGGCTATTTACAACACGTTGTAACTAAGAACGTAATTGCTTGTAGATCTACAGGAATAAAAGAAAAACAAGGTAACAACCATTAATTGTTGAGCAGGTTGTGGTACGTTAAACACGAATCAAAATACTGAAAAGTTTTCAAAGTCGAGTACCATGACATTTTTTATTAAGTACAAAGTAATTTACTTGTAAGTGAGAACGAATAAGAATTGCGATACTTTTAATTTTACATGAAAACGGGCTTTAAGTATTGCAGCAGTTCGATGTGTTCAAACTGTGCCATGCTGACAAGTGTTAGTAAGTGTTATGTAAATGTTTTGTAAACGACAACATGTCGTGTTGTTTTTGGATTTCCATATCTATTATTTATATTTCCATATTTATATTATTGTTTTGAAGTTCAAACCAATAAAATATGTTGTTATTCATTTAAAATAACATTTAGAAATTTCTAGAATTAGGTAGATCAATCATATGTTTATAAATAATTTGTATGTCGGCCTTGGTGTCTAGACGACGAGTCTCGTGCAAAAACAGACATGCGCGAATTGCTCTGGAATTCTGTGAAAGTTACGCAATTGTTCGAGAAAACAGTAGGCCTACTGGTATAAAAACAGATGGTGACGCGAGAAAGAAAGGAGTCAGAATCAGTCATTCGTTTTTATTTTCGATTCAAGAGATATTATCTCCGTTTGAGAAATTTTCAACGTTTGCTGTGTGTTTATTCAACTTGGATTTGTGACTGGAGCTAGATCTACAGAAGCTGTGATTTTATTTCGTCAATCTTTACGATTCATTCGAATTAGTGGTTATACTGAAAGTCAACACGTACAAGAATCTTTAGGGGAGACCGGAGCAAACTTCGGAATTTCTTCGTGGGACCAAATTCACACCCTAGACTGGAATTTTGAATTTCTGATCTGGACTTTTGGACTTTCATTCTAGATCATATTATTAGACACAGGCCAGTACCATTTTGTATTGTAATTAACTTTGAAGGTTGAAACTGAATATCTGTCATTGTTATCATATAATTTATGTTATATCTGTTACATATAAGGCCTGGCATGGCCGAGCGCGTTAAGGCGTGCGCTCGTATTCCGAGGGTCGCGGGTTCGCGCCCGCGTCGCGCAAAACATGCTCGCTCTACCAGCCGTGGGGGCGTATAATGTTACGCTTAATCTCACTATTCGTTGGTAAAGGAGTAGCCCAAGAGTTGGCGGTGGGTGGTGATGATTAGCTGTCTTCCCTCTAGTCTTACACTGCTAAATTAGGGACGGCTAGCACAGATAGTCCTCGAGTAACTTTGTGCGAAATTCCAAACAAACAGACAAACTAACTATAATCATGAAATTAAAGCCTACTATTATGATATTTATTATTTTAAACACTTTGGATTATGTTAAAAAGCCCCTCTCCCCCAGTGACACAGCGAAATGTTTGCGGACTCACCACGATAAAAACCGGGTTTCGATACCCGTGGCAGCAGAGCACAAACAGCTGATCGTATAGATTTGTGCTTAACTTCGAAATATGTTGAAGAGTACCTTGTTGTACCTGGAAAAAATATATATATTACTTATATTTTATTGTGATGTTTTCTTTTGACATTTTCCCTTCATGTATAATATATCCAAAGGAATATTTTATTATCATAAATCGCATTCCTCAGGTTTTGTTTGTTAAGCACACATAAGATATCTCTTCTCATCGATAATGGACCTCTCTCCTCCCAGCCTTATTTCGATACCCCTGGATATATATATATATATAAAAGTTAAAAGTTATATGAGCCACCAGATGGTACGTTCGTGTTCGAATTTCGCGAAATCCGCATTGCATATAATTCTCACCAATGGCTGCAGTTGTGTAATTAGATATTAAATACACGTAGTTTTATTTAAAAGGTTAAAAGGATGCCTGTCAGGACCAAGTAGGGCGTTCAGTAGAACGAGTTTGAATCCCACTCCTACCAAACATACTCGCCCTTTCAGCCATGAGAACGTTATAATGCGAGGGTTAATCCAACTATTCGAATTGGCGGTGGGTGGTGATGATTAGCTACCTTCCCTCTTGTGTTTCACTGTTAACTTAGGAGCGGCTAGCGTAATTAGCTCTTGTGTAGCATGGCACGAAATTCAAACTAAGCTTTACAACTATATTTCTACTTTTATGTCGTAATCTTACAATAGTCGTGACTTTATAAAAAAGTGCAATATTTCATTATTTGTCGATCAAGAGACTTTTATCAAATTATGAAAATAACTGGACATATTGCATAATTTAATTTAAAATATTAGAGTTTATTCAAGCCAGATATGACCTACTGTTGGCGCTTGTGCTCTGTACTTTCAGTTAATTCTAAAAACAAACAAACAAACATGGTCCACCGCGGAAAAAATAAGATGATAGACACTTTGGAAATCTTAGCTTTTCTACTTTCAAAATATTCTAAAGAAAAATAAACCAAAGAATCATTATTACTTACACTATTAAACCCTCCCACATATTCAAAATTGAAATTCCTAAGGCTTGGACTGTTCTTTGTAATTGATTTTTTTTAAGTAAATTAAACTTTAAGATATATCAAGGTTAATAGACAAAAATCTCAGCTAGTAATTATAAGATCGTAAATACTGGTTGTGACTATAAATGCTACTAGATTTTTTCTTTTTTTAAGAACTCGTTTATTAGACTCGAAGAAACTAGGATTTCACATGTATAAGAAGTTTGGAAGAAAATAAAGATTACACCAATATACTTAAAAATCAGATGTCATAAACATCAGCTGAAACGGCGGTAAAAGGATCGAGAATTCTGGGGGTGGATAAGATTGAAGTAACAAACCAATCAAATGGTTACATTATCTGAACAACAAATTCCATTGTAGAAAACAAAATTCGTTTTGTGTTACTTGTTTTAAACAATGATAAATAATCGACAAAAAGGAAAAATGTATATGTATTTGAACTTTAGTGGATACATAGCGATGGAAACGATTTCGAAAGTTTTTGAATAATACGTTCAGTCACGACAATAGCACTGACCAACTATTTCAAGAAAGGTTCATAATATGATACGCAATCAAAACAAACAAGTGTTTTAATATTTGAATACCTAAATCAAAGTTGAAACCTGTCAATAAGAGTCAACGTTATTTATTTCAAACAATGCATAATTCGTAAAACAACAAAAACTGAATACAATATCAAATGCGAAGTTTGAGAAATTCAAACTACTTGCAACATGCTTTGAGAAAGGGCTCAGAAACTACGTTTTCTTCACCTACGATAGCTGTTTAGGAAGAGACGATATCGTAACCAGCCATCTTTTCTGATACAAGATAAATTAAGTTACTCGGAAAGTAGTGCAGTGAAGAAAGAGTTACGAAACCGGTTATGTTCACGTGACTCAACCTTTTTTGTGGCTCATTTTTACTCGTTAGGAGTTTAATTCTTTATATAGCTTGGTGGTTGGGACACTTGATTTGCAATCTACAAGTCGCAAGGTCCAATCCCCGAAAATACTCGCCCTTGGAGTCATTCGTTGGTACAAGAGTAGCCCAACAGTTGGCGATGTTGACTAGTTGCCTTCCCTCTAAACTATCATTGTAAGTTAGTGAGGGTTAGCGCAGGTATCTTCTTGTAGTTCTGAGTGACATTCAAAACAAACCAATTTGCTTGTACTCATGAGGCACGTGTGCTACAAGAAAACCTCACCTGTGATACAAAGTTAACATGGCGAACGTACATAAACGACAAAATCTGCAAACGAGTGAATTAGATTAACATACCACCAAAAAACATAATTAAAATTTACGAACAGTATATAGGGCCGGTAATCAAGTATGTCTGCTCGGTATTGATTAACGTAACGCAAATCAAAACCAAACTACAATCAATATTACACTCAGTCCTCACTAGTAATGTAAAGTCTTACACAAAACGAGCTCACATTTCTTGCATAACTGCAAAAATAAACAACCACTCCACACAGACTTCTAAACAGACAATTCAATTAATTCCGGAAAATGTCCGTAAAAATGAATTATCAAGCTCACCTGACCGCTATATCATACATAAAAGAAACAAGCCTAAATACATATTAGTCCTAAATATACATCATAAGTATATCAATCAACCACCTACTGTTATACGAGTGTTACTTAACACCTGTTTGATATAGATGTCGTGTATTAAAAAGGGGTATTTATGTGATATACGTAATAGCCATGTTACAGATTGAATAAACACTGGATTGCTTACATGGGAACGAATGAAACAAAATGTACACCAGGGCAGATGTTAAGCGTTGAACATACATGGCCATGTCGCTGATAGATGTATTGTAATCACGCTGGTAACTTTGCATGAAAGTAACACCTTCACCTGTTGAATGTTCAGCAGTTAACAGCATTATTCTGACTATCCTAGATCTCTATAAAGAGAGAGTTAAAGGGTTTTAATCCCCCGTAGGTTTGGTGGTTAGAACACTGATCTCCAATCTGCGGATTGCGAGTTTCAGTCCTCTTACCAAACATGCTCGCTACATATGGGTTATAATGTGACAGGTAATCCTATTATTCGTTGGTAAGTAGTTGCCAATTAACACTGCACAACAAAGTTTTTGCTTCTTGAACACTGTTGGGTGTTCCTTTTAGATATTTCGCTGCTGATCACGAAAATAACATCCAAATTTGCCCATCACATACCGTTCATTGAAATCTTCAGTTTTGCTACAATGGAAAAACGATATCAGGGCAGCTGAAATCCGTCAATGCTTGCTGACTACTGTTGGACACTGCAACGTGGTGCACCGGACATTGAATACAAACGAAAATCAGGAGCAAATCACTTTTAATTATGTTGAAATTAATAGCGTATTAGAAACATAAACGCAATTAAATGCGTTATTTCTGGTAAATAATTAACTGTCTATTTCTCAGAGTTCCTACGTGATGAAGCAAAACCAAAACTATATTTGTGCATACCCACCAGGTACCTGTCACAATCAGCAAAAACTTTTCGGGAAGCAAAACTTTTCACAAAAATTATTGTTCAGTGTAATTGGCAGAGAGAGATATTTACTAGCTGCGTTCCCTGCAGACAGCCTTAGTGTAGCTTAGCGTGAAATTTAGGAAACAAAAAATTTCATATAACTGTTTTGGTGCACAATGAATGTCTATGGTGCGCCTGTGTGTCTGCATATCGCTACAGTGAAAAATCGCTTGAACTGTTAGTTACTTCACTTGTAAGTTAAATTTTGGTTATGTACTTATGTTTTCCATACTTTTTGAACTATACCTGTACACACATTTTCTGTTGAACATCATAAACAAGAATCCAGATTCGGATTTACTGCCAATATGGTGCTGACAGGGATCGTTTCATTCCAGATACCAAAAATGTATAATTACCCTTTAAAACACGAAAGATGCTTGCCACTTTCTCGGAACATTTCAATAAGCGAGTGTTCGTGGACATATAGTTGTAACGATGAATCCAAACAGCAGTTTAACATCTGTCAAATTAAGAATTAAGCCACACTTAAAACATGTTTACCTATGAGGTTTCTACTACGTATGGAGTAATTTATATCAAGGTATATTTAGAACTGGTATAACAGTAATTCAATTTAGATTTTAACTTCATAACGAACGCGTTGCTGTCAAGGAAAAAACAAGATATACGCTTCTAGCGTTATTGCGCGTGCTTCTCGTCAAATGACGTTATTCCAAGAAACTTTTCTTAAATTGCTGCAGAGAGAATTTATTACTCAACAAATGCTAGCAACGCCTACAGGGTGCGCCCGCTTCTTCTAGAATTGCTTGAAAAAGTAAGTTTTTATTTCCCCTCTGAAATTGACTTATGCAAAAAGGAAAACTTTATAAAAAACGTGGATGCGTAAAAATGGACATTCATAAAATATGTATTATAAATTAGTATTTTAAAGCAAATGATGTGTGTGTGTGTGCGTGCGTGCGCGCATACACTCACACACAGACATCACTTCATGAGATTACAGAGTTCGTGCTTTTTCCATTTAACAAAATGGAGCCCTCAATAGCCGTGGCAGAAATTGAATTTCAAAGCGGCTAGGAAATGGAAAAATGAGCTGAAAGTTTCAAGTTGAAAATATAACTCGGAGTCATTCTGTATGTCGCTATACCGCGGCTAAAATTGTATTAAAATG
Organism: Carcinoscorpius rotundicauda; assembly: GCA_011833715.1. NCBI lineage: Eukaryota > Metazoa > Arthropoda > Merostomata > Xiphosura > Limulidae > Carcinoscorpius > Carcinoscorpius rotundicauda. The sequence goes on along the minus strand of CM022391.1, from coordinate 114,328,227 downwards.
CTGATAATACGAGCGTGAGTAAATAGCCACGAGGAAACTAATAATAATTGTAAGTTTTCTGATAGGTTCGTTCTCGTAAACAACAAAGTTTAACTGTTTCGCAGTCACGAATGTAGGTGAACAACTTTCCCAAATTTCAGATGCAGTAAAATAAACGAGGAAAGAACAAGTTTTTATATTTAATTGAAACTTGTAAACTTTGTCAAGTTTGATAAGGAATATTATATCCATTGTTTGAAAAAAGATTCAAAGATCCCATTTTAATTAATAATACACTTTTGCCAACGTATTTGCTCCTAAATTTTCATTTCATATGTTCACAATATATTGACAAAAAAAATCATAAAATAAATAAACCTATTTGGTGCGTATCACATATAATAGTTAAGCAATAAAATATTACAATAAACACGTTAATTTGCTGGTCTTACTCCTAGTAACTCAGTCTAATCTGGAAGAGTATAACATTAAAACCTAGTACAGTTAAATAATCCATTGTGTACATTAACAACAAACTGCAAAACGAAATTTAAGTGTTATAACCCTATAGTTCAAGCGACGGTTCGTGTAACGTGTCTTATATAACAATCTATAATTGTACAGTTTCTAGAAGAAGAAAAACAACATTTTATAAATACGTACAGCTGGTCAACCATAACGCAAATGTTCTAACCTTTGTTTACTTTATACTAAACAAAGTAATTGTTCCTGTTATATAACAGTCTATAATTGTCTACTTTCTATCGGTTTAACCTTATCTCATTAAAAGAAGTTTCCACAGAGAACCTCTTCCACATTTTGATTTGTATACTTGAATGTACAGAAAGTGAAATGAACGTGCTATATTAACTTTTTCCCACATGATCAACGATGGAAACAACTGTGGTTTCAACAATGGAATTAACACTGAAAAAACTTGCCCTAAGGAGACCTGATATCACCAAGACATTAACATGCTTTCCAAAGCTTGAAACAAGACAGAAAAGAAGACATTCTTTAATCTACTGTTACCTGGTTGCAAAGTATATTAGCGACGACTGTTGTACATTCAATAATCAATAGTGTATTTATACTTGGTTCTCTAACTTAAACACAGCACAAATTACCAACTGTAATACCACCTGGAATTTCAAAAAAGTGTGAAAACTCAAGGAAGACCAAGATTCCCTAATTTTGGGGCAAGGATTCCAAAACAACTGAGCATGGCCTTCTTATTATTGAACTGATAGACTAGCAATTAAATTTGTTAGTGTTGACGAGAATCGGATAAGCGAAAGCACCACGTTTGTTTTCATGATAGCATATGATCTAATCATTGACTTTTTTCTTTTATGACTATCAAAGTGATCTACTTCTTCAAAGATTCCAAAGTATCCATAAAAATGTACTTCTGCATGCATGATAGCAAATATACTGTTAAATATAAAAAAATTATTATTACTGACTTGAAACCTGTATCTATTTTGTTTTTCATGAGTACGGTTTTCATGGCCATTTTGATCATTTAAAAATTTGAAGCATCGTCCAAATGTTTCAAAACAAAGTAAAATCAGACAGTTGGGACCCTAGCAAAAGGAAAAAATATGACAAGTCTGGACCAGCTGCTTTTCAAAATGAGGGATCTAACCGTGGTACCCAACTTTCAAATGGCTCTCTTGATTTCCCGAACAGATCTATTACGTTTAACTCCAAGTCCCATTGAAACAAAGGCTTCAATGAGACGATTTTCCGTTATCATATTTCCCGCTTTGGGTACATTATGCACCTACACGATACTTTATTTTTGTTCTATAAATATCCATTGTAGAAGTAACCATATGAAAATTAAGACTTTTTTTTTAAATCTAATGTCGCAAACAATACAACATGCTTGTTGTACGTGGTACTGTTGTACATCACCTTTACGTTTTCACATTATAACATATGTTTATTGTAGATGACAACCTTTTCCTGCTGTTTGGGCAATGGCGTCAAACCTTCAGTACTTTGTTTCTGATAAACAAATTTGAATGAAACGATTGAGGACTTATGAGAGGATTAAGCTGCAAGTGACTTGACAAACTGTTCATTTTTTTTTTTTGCTATTTAAGACAGTAACAGTAACATTTTCTTACTCTTACTAAAGTTCATTTTCGTTTTCTCAGTCGTATTTCCAGTAAATCAAAGAATAAAACTTAAATGTCGGGCGTTTATAGCAATTGGCGCATCTTCTTAGTAAACAGTTTAGTGCCGAGAAAAATTTAATACTTTTCTATGAAATATTTTTCTAATTGAAATGTTTTACTAACTGGTCTTCGATAATCGTAGAACTGATGATTATTTTCAGGTCAATGAACTGACCTCTAAAGCTTGGGTTGTATTATGTCCACACAACTGATACTTGACATAAAGTGGCTCTTGAACCACACACAGTACTAGTTAGGCTTACAGACTATCTTCGAATTCAGTTGGTTGCCATCTTAAGCAATTTTTATAAGGACTTTGACCTATATTTACATCGCCACAGATTCCGTGATGTAATCAAATAAATTTTTTTATCGTTCAGATACTTTGAACTATTTGCATCTAGTTACGAATACATATTCGTTGCACACATTTATTACTCGCAGTCGTAAGTAAATACGAGAGTAGATAAATTACTTCATGCCTGTGTGTTATAAATAACCCAAAAGAGTTTTCCTTCGAAATGTGTTCGTGTAATAAACAATTATGTAGATTAAAATGCCTTTTAAGATTAAGACAATAATATAAGTATTGTTCAGTATTTTTTTCAGAAAAAATATAACTATTTAATAACTTATTTTGAAATCAACAAAGTAATGCAAATCAAAATATTAAAATCATTTGTGTAATCCAGAAACATTATTCACATGCATTATAAGAATAAACGTCCTCAGGTAAAGAGTCCCCATTTCTGGGGTAGTACAAATAATTTCTTATTTAGAACACTACATAAAATTTCATCATTCGTTGTGCGCGGTAAAAACTACAAGTATGACAAGGTAGTTTATAAACAGAAGTTTTTCTTGTTTTTTTTAAGCGCTCACCTGACAAAAATCCGAGAAAGATATCATCAACTGACAGTTTCAGTGAGTCAGCTTCATGTTACTCGGTTGGTTGTGCGCTGGTACAAAACCACAGTCGAACAGTTTGGTCAGTATATAGGAGGGTGGGGATGCTAAAAAAATGTACATCTCAAGCACGTGGATCAGAACAGATCTATACACCAACAGGGGAGAGGCTCCAGATCATCGATATTTGTACATTCCCGGGGTAAGAACTCGTCCCCGCTGAGTTGCACTGCAAGAAAATGTAAGTTTGCGTGGGGTCCACTGGCAACAACTTGCTCAAAAAAGAAAAAAAAAAGTTGAGGTAAAACACTCAGATTTTCTGTTACATATTACGCACATATCTGTTTTTTCACGAAGACGAGTTTACTTATGCCTTCCTCCTTTGTCCGTTGAATAAAAGCAATACCGCTAATCTTCAAGCAAGAGTCACTACATCTGAAGAAAAGTATTGCTAGCTAGCCTCTAACGCAGGTTTCTGTCACAAGAATACCTACATCATAGCCGCAGGCCATACTATTAGACTTGTAGCCTCGGAGCGAGACTAGCTTATCTAAACGGACCAATGAGCGAAGCTCTCTAGCTGTCAATGGCTGTTATTAACATCAACCAGCTCCGGTAGGGTAGTCATTAGGCGAGTCAGTGTACCCGTTAAGTTCAATATGGAAATCGAGCATAATAAAAACAAAACGATATAAATAAATAACGTGCAATATTGAAATCGGTGAAGAAGTGACATAATCAAATACTATTTTAATGAGTTTTTGCTTTGGTTTTGTAGAAAATGCTTATATTGACCCTAAAGTTCTGGTTTATTTGTTATAGTTATACCATATAACTAACATAGTTGTGATTCATCTTCCTGAATTATATTCCAGATAAATATTAAGTGTTCGTTTGGTACTATTATTCTTATCCACTTGAAGTAACTAGGACTTGGCATGAATTAAATATACATGTGTACACATACACAGAAGTGTGATATCTCCAGCTTGGAATATAGATGTTCTGAGATAATTATCGAAGCTAGAATCTAAAGTCTAGATTCTCTGAATATCTCGTGTCTTCCAGTGATTGCAGCATTCAGCCCAATATTATAGCAATTTGCTATTCTCACTCGTACCATGGAATCTTACGGTGTTAACCACACATCTTTTTTTTTCAATTATACTAAGTGCAATTAACATAAAGCACAGAGAGGATTGTTAATATTTTCTTACTCACAAGAGAAAGGCATTCTTTAATTACTTCTGTTCTGCCTGTTCTTTAGAGCCTTGAGTACTCTATAAGAGTATCTCAAGAGTTGGCGGTGTATGCTGTTCATTAGTTGACTTTCTTTTAATATGTCAGATGAAAAATTTCAGTCGCATTGGGCAAAATTTCGAAAAAACAAACAATGCAGTTATTCGAAATATCGCCGTTAACATCACGACACAATAGTTTTAATGGGAACACTGATATACACATATCTCTTCAAAGTTAATGACATATTAACTTCCGTGTGAGAAGGAACCTACTTGAAGTAAAAATGTATCTCAGAATGGCTGGTATGGGTATTAACACTTTTACTGTGTGTGTGTGTGTGTGTTTTTTATAGCAAAGCCACATCGGGTTATCTGCTTAGCCCGCCCAGAGGAATCGAACCTCTGATTTTAGCGTTGTAAATCCATAGACTTACCGCTGTACTAGCGGGGGCAACACCTTTGCTAATACAGCAGAGAAGAACGTTTCGACCTTCTTAGATCATCTTCAGGTTAACAAAGAGAGAGTTTACAAACTCTTTCTGTTAACCTGAAGATAATCTAACAAAGAGAGAGTTTACAAACTCTTTCTGTTAACCTGAAGATGGCTTAAGAGGATCATAACGTTGTTCTTTTTTTTATTAATAAATGTGTTAATACACATACCAGCCATCCTTAGATACATAGATACATCTAAACTCCGTTGAAACAAGAGATAAGTTAGTGAAACACCAAAGAGTGTTGGTACGCTTTAACGTGATAATCAAGGTACGCTAAAGAAACTTGTCAGCCAAAGTTGTTCATTACTGTGAAACACTTAAAACTTCCTGAAGATAAGGCGAAGAACATGCCTACACATACGTTACCTGCTTAGAAAAGCGTATGTTGAAATGCTAGCTGTAAAAGAACAAAATTTTCTTTAATCAGTGATGACGAGAAAAACCCATTTGTAGAGAAAAATATATATGTAAAAACAGCTGATTTGGGTTGAGAAAATTTTTATGTATTTTCTTAACCCAAACCAGCCGTTTTAACATATATAAAATTTTCTTTACAGTGGATGTTTGCTCAAAATGTGTTAACAATGTTTTTTAACCAGTATTATAACGTATTTTCACATTTGAAAATATATTAGCTTCCTGATTTTGAGCCGAGCGTGGCTCAGTGATTAGAGTGCGAGACTAGAACTCGCGTTATGCGGTTCTTTCACTGCAATGACCACTTTTTGTTTTTACGGTGAAAGTCAGATCGCGAGAGACTGCGGTGGGCAGTATTCACTAGTTGTCCTTCTTCTGGTAGTTTAGTAACTTTGAATCTGCGGGTCGCACTAAAGAAACGCAATGCCTAACATTATCACTCTTTCAGTTGTTAATACGTTATAAAGGGATGCTTCAGACCTTTTGAATTCATTCTTGCCGATAGATAGTCTTAGCAGCTTTGGAAAGAAAGAAAACGTAACAATCAGCTTATTTTTGTTAGTTCCTATCATTTTAACCCCGTTTTCTTTCCGGCAATAGTACCTTATAAACTAGAGTTCTGTAACCACCTGGCCATGCCGGGCCTATGATTTGTTAAAGTATCAATTATACATAGCTCTTCAAAGAATCTAAATTGAGGAAATATCAGAAAAAAATTATCATGAAAAACGTGTGTTCATATTTGTAGTGAGTGATATAGTTAAAAACTTCTCCATTGTTTAATATTTTTCAAAAGTGCAGATGTTATTATTAGAATATCCTCATATCGTAATCGTCAGATTTATTTTATTTGCGAATATTTGTTGCTTTGATGGTTTACTCATATCTAAAAGTATTTGATAGGCAGATATTTACGGTTCCCGACTCTCAATCTTGTATATGTTGTACTGTTATGGAGAATTATTTCATCAGAACTGAAAGTAAAGATACACGAATTTCTTCTGTGTTTTAAGAAAAACTTGTCACGAGAGAATGTGTTATGAGAGTGTATAGTAAGATGTTGAAAATGTTCTCCCATTAAAGTCCTTGTTTTTCAATGTGTGATTGACGATTGAAGTGATATTTTCATCAAAATGCTTGTTTGTTTTTAGACTTAAAAAGGATTAAATGGTACACATTTCAAACTGCTTGTCTTTCAAAATGTAATAAAGGAATTAAATGATCCTACCTTTAATTAAATAGAATGTGAATAAGGGAACTAAATTGTCGTTCCTTTAACTAAAGGCCTTGCTTTTCAACGTGTAACGACGAATCTAAATGGTACTTTCTTCTAAGTGCTTAGTTTTCAGTTTCCAAATGTTTTCGCGTCATTTAGAGAGATTAATATTCAATTTATATCTCACTGTTTGAAATTTCATGACTTGTGGATAAAAGTTATATCTGAGCTTCACATATCAAACGTTTGAATTTAAACTATTTACATGAAAACGTGGTATCATATACAATGACAGGAATGATAATTTCGAATACAGGAAATTTATCGGTTATCATTTCCCATACAGAAGTGATAAACTATGTCTCGAAATGCGTGAATAAAGAGTACTTCAAGAATTAAACGTTATAATCTAAAATGACAACAAAATAGAATCAGTATTGAATTTACTCTCATGCCAATTTAGTGTCGAATAATGTTAGACGATTGTTTCTGAAATAAACATACGCTTTGTGTCTGAACTGAGCATTCTAGAGTTTTAAATATTTATAGATATACAAATATTTAAATGTGACATGCATTGATCTTTTTTATCTAAATAATTTAGGAAATTGATAATTGTTATTTAAAGGGTTATAATTCTCTTCTTTTGTTTAAGTATTACGTATATGATTCTACTCAAATGTAATTTACTCATACTTTTATTGTTTGCATGTCTTTCTTGTGGCTCATTGGTAAGTCTGAAGTATTATAATGTGATAAGTCGGTTTCGATATTTGTGTTATGAAGAGCACAGGTAGTTTATTCCATATAGCTTTGTGCTCAACAAGAAACAACCAATACCTAACCCTGAAGATCGGTTTTGCTACCCTAAGCAGATTCCTACTTCTTCTAACCCTTAAAGTCTTGTTTATATATTATGTTGAAAAGTTGAAAAGTCTTTTCAATGAAAACTAACAGCTTAAGGAACATACGTTATCCTTATAGGTTCAATTTAAGCAGAGGACCAAACTTGTCAACGTGCATAATAAAACAACAAGATGTTTTATACTGGAACTCCGCGAAGTAGAGAGATTATGCACTTCATCGGCAAACTAAAATAAACAAAAATATTAGGGGCGTTGTGTGGTGCTTTCAAAATATGTATCTGTACATTTCTGGAGATAGATTTGTACAGAGATAATGTAATTCTGTTTCTTAGCTAAAATTAATCGGATCAAGTCAATTCCATCAGGATTAAAACTGGTTTCGAAAGAACAATGTAAAAATTACGGTTTTATTTTATGTCGGACTTACATTACGCCATTGAACCACAGAAAACTCTATTGTCTTCCCTTATCGGGCTTGTATTAAGACATTGAACCACAGAACACGTAACTTCTATGGATAACAGAGGGTCCACTATGCTATATTCAAATAGCAAACCGGAAATTTTAAAGAGAGGATTGATGTGCTTTTACCATGTAATGAAAACAACGCTGCAGGGTTTATTTGTTTGTTTTTGAATTTCGTGCAAAGCTACATGCAGCTATCTGCGCTAGCCGTCCCTAATTTAGCAGTGTAAGACTAGAGAGAAGGCCGCCGACTCTTGGGCTACTCTTTTACCAACAAATAGTAGGATTGACAGTCATATTATAACGTCTCCTCGGCTGAAAAGGCGACCATGTTTGGTGCGACAGGGTTTCGAACTCGTGACCCTCAGATCTCGAATCGAACGTCTTAACCCGCCGGTCCATGCCGGGCACTGCAGGGCTATTGTCATGATGCACAGCCGTCATATTGAATATGATCGGATGTGTCAGAAGAAAAAAAAGACTTTAACGATGTGGTAAGGCTCCAAAATCATGTTATTGTAACATAATCCATGTCTGTATCCTCGCTTCTTGAATATATACATATTTTATTTTTCATCCTGCATTTTTAGGCAAATATTCATAATTTCTGGTAATTTGTGAAGTTGATTAACTCCGTCAACAATTCACTTCTGTTGTCGACAAAATCATCCACTCGAGGTAAGGTTTCTCTAACACCACGAGATAGTTTTTTTCATTTAACCACACGTTGGGGAATTCTTTCTAACGATTACTCTAATTATAGTCCCATTCATTTCTTGTTTTGGTGCTTTCACATGATTTCTCTATCTATTCTTATCTGATTGAGCAGTTACGTGGATGAAAGCAGAAAAAAAAAACAATAGAAATAATATAAATCAGATGTTTGCTCTTTCACTATGTGAAGAAAAATATCTTCTTGTTATTTCACATTTTTCAAAAAAAAGTCTTTATTTGACCATCGAAAGATTTGCCACCGTTAATATTACAACCATTCCAAATGACAATCCAATAAATCGATTTTATTTCAAGATACCATAACAAGGCTATCCTATACTAAATGACAATCCAAAAAAAAAGCATTTTTACTTCAAGATATTAAAAGGAAAAGGTAATTTTACATCAAAATAATTTTTCAAGAACTGTAATATTTTCCTATAACATTTCTGTTTCAAATGGCATCTAACAAAAGTAATTTTTATTTCAAGCTGTTAAAAGGAAGCTTTTATCCTTGATATATCATATCTCTATTCTAAATTATAATCCAAACCGTTATCTATAGAATTCAAATTGGAACCGTTCGCACACAGTGAAATACCTCGACATTGTTAGTTTACTGTTCATTTTAATAGAGAAATTGTTTGTCTTTTGTTATCTGTACATAGTATTTGTTATGTTAATCGAAATAAGGTATAAACAATAATTTATTAAGAAATTTCACAGTGAAACTGCTTTTTTTGTTGTCGTTTCTGGTCAAGTTACACTGCACCACAATGTTTTTGAAAAGTTTTGCTTCCTGACAAGATTTGCTGAATGCGACAGGTACCTGGTGGGTATGCACAAATATAGTTTTGGTTTTGCTTCATCACGTAGGATCTCTGAGAAATAGATTTGCCTGCAATAACATATTTAATTGCGTTTATGTTTCTAATACGCTGTTAAGTTCAACATAATTAAAAGTGTTTTGCTCCTGATTTTCGTTTGTATTCAATGTTTGGCGCATCACGTTGCAGTGTCCAACAGTAGTCAGCAAGCATTGACGGATTCCAGTTGCCCTGATATCGTTTTTCCATTGTAGCAAAACTGAAGATTTCAATGAAACGGTATGTGATGGGCAAATTTGGATGTGATTTTCGTGGTCAGCAGCCAAATATCTAAAAGGAACACCCAACAGTGTTCAAGAAGCAAAAACTTTGTTGTGTAGTGTTATCAAACTCAACAGAGTCTGCGGTGACTGAACAATTCGTGATATCGACGAACAGACTAAAACATATCTAAACAAAACAAGAAAGAAAAAAATCACTGTTGTTAAACTACGCAATCTATCCTGTGCCCAGTGCAGGTACTAAAACCTGGTGTTTAGTGTTATTCCTCAAAATTATTGCTCACTCATCAGGGAAAATATTTTGATGGTATAATGGTATGACCATTTTGAGATAGACAACTTTTTATTTCAGATGTCTCTTCTTAACTGCTATTATTTTCTAGCTTGTATCTTATATAAAGTAAGAGTCAGTTTATTATTAGATTTAAATAAGAAATGTTGTCTGTTTGTTTTTGAATTTCGCACAAAGCTACTCGAGGGCTATCTGCGCTAGCCATCCCTAAGTTAGCAGTTTAAGATTAGAGGGAAGGCAGCCAGTCGTCACCACCCACCGCCAATTCTTGAGCTACTCTTTTACCAACGAATAGTGGGATTTACAGTTACATTATAACCCCCCACGACTGAAAACGCGAGCAAATTTGGTGCGACAGGGATGTGAACCTGCGACCCTTAGATTACGAGTCGCACGCCTTAACCCACCTGGTCATGTTGGGCCGGTAATGTTTCTGTGTTTTCTATGAACTAGTATTACTTTCTAACATCTATATAACGTTGGTTTCATGTGTAACTTAACTTTAACTACATATGTATCAGAAACGTTTTGATAAAAAGGCCATAGTTGGTTAAAATAATTTATATAGTATAAAGTTCGTTTCTTCTCAACGTGTTATCAAAATGTGTACATCCCTCTAGTGTGAGTTACAGACTTCGAGAAACAAAAACAAAATATCAAAAATACTACCTGTTATGTAAATGTTTTGGAAACGACAACATGTCGTGTTGTGTTTAAATTTGCCCCCCAGTGGCTTAGCGGTATGTCTGCGGACTTACATGCTAAAATCCGGGTTTCGATACCCGTGGTGGGCAGAGCACAGATAGCCCATTGTGTAGCTTTGTGCTTAATTCAAAAACAACAACAACGTGTTTAAATTTTCATTTCTATTATTTATATTTCCATATTTATATTATTGTTTCAAAGCTTAAACCAATAAAATATGTTGTTATTCATTTAAAATAACATTTAGAAATTTCTAGAATTAGGTAGATCAAATATATGACTATAAACGGAAATGTATGGCGGCCTAGTGTCTAGACCTTGAGTCTCGTGCAAGAACGGACATGCGCGTATTGCTCTGGAGCTCTGTGGAAGTTACACGATGGTTTGAGAAGTCTAGGCCTATTAATATATAAATAGACGGAGACGCACGAGAGGAAGAGAGAGTCATTAGTTTTTATTCGAAGAAAAGAAGAGTCAGTCATTCGTTTGAGAAAGTTTAAGTGTTTGCTGTGATTTTATTCAACTTGGAATTGTGACCAGAGCTAGATCTGCAGAAGCTGTGATTTTGTCTCGTCAATCTTTGCGATTAATTCGAATTACTGGTTGTGCTGAGAGTCGTCACGTACGGACAATTTAGGGGAGACTGGGAAAATTGGAAGGGGGCAAGTTTGAGACGTTCATCAAGAAGCACCGTAAAACAGAACTTCGTCATTCTCCATTCAAACTTCGGTATTTCTTCGTGGGACCAAATTCACACCCTAGAACGGAATTTTGGATTTCTAATCTGAACTTTTGGACTTTCATTCTAGATCGTATTAGATACAAGCCAGTACCATTTTGTGTCGTAATTAATTTTGAATGTTAAAACTTAATATCTGTCGTTGTTATTATATAATTTATGTTATATCTGTCATATATATAATAGCTTATTGTAATAAATTATACAAGCTGTTATCTGTGTCTTTCTGTTGCGTTTAGTCTACGAAAAACATAAAACATAAAAGAACGTAACACTACCTTAAATAAATTGTTGACGAAATAAATAATTAATAAATAAAAAAATATTTTTGTTGTTTGCTCATTGTGAACAACGACATTGCGTCCAAAATTATTTCAGTTTTGGCTACGTTTAAATAACTAGTTACGACGCATTTTCTTTTTGAAAAACTCTACCTGATAAAGGTTGGCAGAAAGAAAGTAAGGCATGACTAACAAACTCTGGTGAGAAATGATTCTAAGTTGTAGATAAATGTCCTCTTGAAGTGCTACAAAATGTGGCACTATATTCTAGAGATAGGTCCTATGAGAGGCTGTAAAGCTCTCTGGTCAACATATGATATCGTATTGTGAAAAACATGTCCATGTAAGATGCTTTTCAGGTTGTTAAGGCGATAGACTCGTAATTGAGGGTCGCGGGTTTGAATCTCCATCTCAACAAATATAATCGCCTTTTCAGCCTTGGTGGCGTTTTTATGTGCGGTCAATTCCACTATTTGTTGGTAAAAGAGAAGCCAAAGAGTAAGCAGTGGGTGGTGATGACCAGCTGCCTTCCCTCTAGCCTTACACTGCCAAATTATGAATGGCTAACGCAGATAATCCTCGTGTAGTTTTATGCGAAATTTAAAAACAACCCTAAAGTGTTCTTAAAGTGTGTGTATTTTCAAGAATTATCTCATACTTTTTTTAAAAAAAGCCATCGATCACAATAGAACAACAAGGATATGTTGAATAAGAGTGGCCCGGTATACCCAAGCGTGTTAAGGCGTTCGACTCGAAATTTGAGGGTCGCGGGTTCGTATCTCCGTCGCGCCAAATATGCTCGCCATTTCAGCCGCGGAGGCGTTAAATTGTGCGGTCAATCCCGCTATTTATTGGTAAAAGAGTAGCCCAAGAGTTGGCGGTGGGTGGTGATGACTAGCTGCCTTCCCGCTAGTCTTACACTGCTAAATTAGGGACGGTTGGCACAAATAGCCTTCGAGTAGCTTTGCGCGAAATTCAAAAACAAGAAAAAGCAACAGAGACATTGAAACACCATCCAACGTTTTAACGTTTATCTTAATAAAAACATTGAAATATCATCTATACCACCATATCTGACTGATTCTAAGATCTTTAACACTTTTATTTTTCTTTCAGAAAGTGTAGAATTATAAAAAAAAAAAGATTGCATTTAATAATTATAAAGTCGTTACAAATAACATAAGTTTTAATATTAACAGGGATTATTTCAAATAAACAATTTCAATGTAGCGATGAATTACGGGGGGATAGTTAAGAAAATGAATTGGCAGTTAATGATGATTAGTTGACTTCCTTACGAAGGCGGTAAAGTTTAAAGACCTTCATTAGGGGTTGTCCCGACAGAGACGGTTAGCTCTAAAGCTTTCTTTAAGGGTGTTCTCAGCATAGATGGCTAATTCTCGAGATTTCTGCAGGGGTTTTGTGGAACCATGACCTATACGAGAAATATCGCCTTAAAGTTGCAAGAGAATGATTTTATTTCTACAGAGAAAAGTGAAGTTTGTTCACATCATTGCAATCTAGCCCACGTTTAATTAGGCTTTAAGAAAAGAAGCCTTGTTTTGGAATAACAAAGGTTACGAGGCAGTGATAATTTTTTTCGAGTATTGGCGCCAAAAAAAAAACCTTTTCGGAAGATCTTAAGAGTCTATAGGAAATTTTTATCAAGGACGTAACTGGTGATTTTATTTGGGGCGCGAACAACCAAGTGAACCTCATTTCAGCGTATTTTTGCGTGATCTCAATTCTAACTGCTCACATTACCTGATGCAAACAAGACAAAGCTTAAAATATAATTTATACTTACTTTATTAGAACGTGTTAAGACACTTTTCATGCCAGGCTTCTTCACTTATTTTAGACAGTGAAGCTAGTCACAACTCGTCAGGTTACCGTTACTTATAGTTGGTTGATGTAGTGCGTGTACGCTTATGGCAAAGCCAAATCAGGCTATCTACTGAGTCCAGAGGTTGGCCTGGTCTTTGGTAATTTGAAGAGAAGAAAGTTACAGTGAATCCGTAAACGTGCTTCGCAACGTGGAGACATTTGTGTGCTATAAGAGTTGCAGTTAAATCCCACTATTCAGCCAGACAAGAACAGCTTAATATTTGCGATATATACTGTTAACTGTTTATATTAGTTCTGAACTAACAATGGTTATTTTTAGGTATCCTTGTGAGAAAAAATATGAAAAAAACAAATAGATTGTTTATTTTGGAATTTCGCACAAAGCTACTTGTGAGCTATCTGTGCTAGTCGTCCCTAATTTAGCAGTGTAACACTAGAGGGAAGGCAGCTAGTCATCACCACCCACCGCCAACTCTTGGGCTACTCTTTTACCAACGAAAAGTGGGATTGACCGTCACATTATACACCCCCACGGCTGGGAGGGCGAGCATGTTTGGCGCGACTCGGGCGCGAACCCGCGACCCGCCTTAACGCGCTAGGCCATGCCAGGCCAACAAATAGATAAATGAAATCTTAAATACAACACAGAAACTATTTTGTACATTGAACAACAATACAGTTTTTTTTATGCTGACCTTTAGAAAGACTTATAACAACAAATGGTGCTTTTAAGTTATACTGAGCTCACGAAAAAGCTAAGCTTCTGAATTCGGCAAGTTAAAATATTTTTTAGGTATTTTTCATATCTAACACATTTTTTCATCTAATCTTAATTGAGTTTTGTCTATAGAGGTTGATTACATTATATTAAAACAATTTTGGAGTCTTCCACGTGGTTAAAGTCCATTTCAGCACGCTAGTCATGCTTTTTCTAACGACTCTGCATCTTGAAGATATCTCTGCAGCATACATTTGATTGCAGAGAGATCCATCGTAAGACTGTCATGTCCAAATACACACCCCTTCCTTAGATGTCTTTCTGTAACGGGTACGAGATTGACGATTTCCCAGCGCTCGTATTAACAGTCCGACCGCACCGAATTCCATAGTCCAGATTGATGTTTGTTTTTGTAGAATAACACAAATTCCAATTTTATTTTTCATCTTTTCAAGGTATGCAACAATTGAATAGGAGGTATGACCAGAAGCTCATTGGTCTTGTTTTTACACAAAAAACCTCTTTGACTACACAATGTATTATTGTTTGGGACACATGGATTTTCGGCTGTTACAAAGCATTACACTTTGCGTACTATGGTTTTGAGTATGACTTGTTGTAGGTTTCGTTCTTGGAGGCCCTGGGTCTACAAGCTTCTCCATATATCTTTGTTTCCAATGCCATCGCTAGAAGAACTATTTTGGAAACTTCACATCCCAAACCTGAAAGCGTCTTCAAAATGTGAGTGCATGTGTAAATATTTTGTGTTGGAAAGAGGGTGTTAAGCACCTTTACCAAAATGAGCAGTTTGTGATGATATTATTCTACCTAAAATAAAAAGTCAAACAGTGTCAAGATGTAGTTCTGATGCATACCATTCTATTGAGATTTTATGTAATTTGTTTCTGTCACGTGGCTTGCTGATTTGTTAATATAAAGTCCTCGACCCTGTGTGAAGTTTGTATGTGGTTTACGCGTTCGAGTGACAATAAAACTTGGCTCAGCATTTTAATTTTTGGTTTTGTCGACTTGGTGAATTTTGTATTCTTTGTGATTTGAAGAAAACTGAACTTATCTTCTCACGTCGGAATTTCAGCTTTCACCTTCCTAACAGAAGATGCGATCTTTAGTATTGGATTAGTTATTTTTTTATTTTATAACGCTAAACCTAATAATTCACATGTTTAGTTAGCAAATTCGTCGCCATGTTTTATTCTATTATCGAAACAGTTGCTGTATTATACCAAAGGAAACGAGTTATTTGTAAAGATTTTTCGTTCGTACGCGACATCATATCACGAACAATTCATAAAACGTGTAAAAGAACGCATCAAAGTTGAGGAAGACAGGCTTATGTATAAACGTGAGCACCTCCCATTTCTTCGATCCCCACTCCTAGCAAAAATGCACTTAAAACAACATTATTTTAATACTTAAATATTACTCAAACTTTAACTTACATGTTTATTCAGTGAAGACACAATTATACTTGTAAATTGCTGTTTTTCTCCACCAGATTATTTTTTTTGAACTGACGTGTAAATGATTTGATTTAAAATAAAAATCGTTACTCGTTGATCTATATAATGAATGCATCGTCAAGATAAGAAATATGAATATGAGATTGACTTTTCCCGTCATGTTTTAGTTGAAATGACAGAGAGAAACAAACCATATAACTAGCTCAACCTGCCCGTATTCCGTAAAGGAATGTGACTTCTTTAAAATATCCAAGTGATATTTATGTTAAATTTCTAAGTTGAATATAATCACGGGCGATAAATCAATAGGGAGTGGACAAACAGTGACCTTCGGGTAAAAGGACAGTTTTTTTTTCCTTTTCTACCAACAGTGTATTACCAATTTATTTTTATGCTTATGTTGTTTTAGTTAGAATTGAAGACAAACAATGAACATAGAGGAACCGTCGCAGATCTACGTTCATTACATTATACGTTTCGATAAACAAATTAAAATGGAAAAAGAAATAAAAAAATTACAAACTTTGAATATTTGTTACAAATGATTGTTTTTTTGCGTATCCTATGGAGCATAGTGATAGCTACAATCAATAATAATGTGACATTTATTTTTTGATCATAATTTATTTCTCTCTGTAGAAAGAAAGTAAAAGGGAAATACGTTGATATGTACACTCTAGATGGAACAACTGTAGTGGTCGTATAATTTAAGAGTAAGTCTGTATAAGCTCAGTTATATATATAGTTTACTGTACCTCAGACTATATAGATCATATAGTTTCATACTAAGTCTGTTTAAGCTTGGTCAGTTATGTACATGGTTTAATGTCTGTCATGTCATTCTCAATTTTGATCTTGATACTTTTGATTTTTTTACCAAAACTCTGTTTTATTGTAAAATGTCTGTACCAATGAGAGGCATCCATGACTTGATATTTTAAAAACCATTATCCAGGTAATGGGAGAAAAATTCTGTACTGAAACAACACGTAAGTTTCAATAGATTTTTTTAAGATATACCAGAGATTTATGTTTTATATTACTGTTGTCAGAAACGACTTCATTAAGTTGTGTACACGTGCAGGTTTGATATATTTTTGTACAAAACACCATCACAAAACTGTACGATATTTTCATACCTTTGTAATTAAAGATAATCATATATATATTTTTATAGTATGTACAAAAACTCAAAAGTATCACATACTTCATCATGAATATTTTTGTATTTCAGTTTCAAAAGGGTGTGTATAATTGCTGGGATACAAAAAAGGTTGTATAAGAAAAGCTAGTAAATCGATACATGTAAAGAACGGAAAAGCTGTTTTTCAACAAGATAAATACTGCTGTTCCGTTTAATGTGGCACATGAGAACTAGATTTATAGCTCAGGTTTCTAGTTGTTTCGATTGTCGCTGATTCGCAGCTCAGGAAAGAAATCTTTTAAATGTATCATTTTCCATCCTGCTACGAACCATCTTTATCATTCTGGAGTGTACACTATGCATTGATTTATTTTATATTGATTTATTCCTTGTCTAAGTATCTGCAAGTAGTAGCACCACGAAGCATGAAGAGGTTCTTAATTTGTTTGTCTGTTTATTTTAAATTTCGCGCAAAGCTACTCGAGGGATATCTGCGCTAGCCGTCCCTAATTTAGCAGTGTAAGATTAGAGGAAAGGCAGCTAGTATTCACCACCCACCGCCAACTCTTGGGCTACTCTTTCACCAATGAATAGTGGAATTGACTGTCATATTATAACGCCCACACGGCTGAAAGGGAGAGAATGTTTGGGGTAACGGGGATTCGAACACGCGATCCTCGGGTTACAAGTCGAGCGCCTCTAACTAGCTGAATATGCTGGGCCAAGAGAGATTCGTAATGACTCCCCAAAACAACCAGTTGTGTCTATCATTTTACCATTTCCAAATTTCTATGGGTCAGGCGCTGTGTCGGTCTGTGAACTAAGTAGTTTTTGGCGTTGGTGAATAGTTATTCTCTGCACTTTGGGGGTGGATGCATTATAAAATTGACAGTTAAATCCCAATATCTCGATCTCAGTAGCTTAATTGTTGGCTGTAGCTGTTGTTGATTAGCTGTCGTTTTGTTCTACTTTGTCAGAGATGGTTTGTTTGTTTATTTATTGTAGAGCAAAAAGTAGGTATCTCTTGAGTCCACCGCGAGGAATCAAATCTCGGATTCTGGCGTTGTAAGTCAGTAAAATTATCACTGTTACACCAAAGGACAGTTAAGGATGAATAGAACAGGCGCTCGAATAACTTTGGTCCAGCATCCAAAATAAGCAGTACAAATGACGAACAAAATTAACTTTGTTTCTACTTTGAAATACAATCGAAATAATAAATAAGCTTCTATTATTTGGAATTCTGGTTCACGTTACGAATACTAAATTTCAAGACAAAAACTATTCAGTAGAAAAATATCTTGTTATTATAATATGGAAAGCTAGAAATTATTTTCTTATACTTGAAAGATTTAAGTGACGTAACCTATACGCAAACCGCTTAAACGGCTAAATGTAAATTCAAAACAATATCAATACGTGATTGTCAGTGATGTCGAGAAAACCCGTTTGTAGAGAAAAAGTTTTCTTAACCTAAATGAGCCGTATTTACAATATATAATACGTGATTGACTAGATATTTTAACTATAAAAAAATCAGTTTTTAAGATCATCAATATTTGTTGTGTTCAATGGGTTACTCTTGACTCCCCAATACAACAAGAAACTGGAAACACGCCGGAAACCATAGTTCTTTACATCTTACTTCCGGAATCAAATGAAAAAGTTTTGTTTGTAAGATTTTCTTACCAACCGCCTTTTACGAATCAGGTTATAATTCATTACGTTATAATGAGTTTATCATAACAATTACGTTTTTGAATTAAACCTTCCACAGTTCCAAAGTAACAATTCTGCTTTGATTCTCCAAAAATAGGTTAAATAACAACTATTCCTTTTTTTGTTTCTTTTAAGACAATACTTTCACAGGCTATATTTCATATTTCATTTTATATTGGTTAAAGGGAAGGGAGTTTTATCGTTACGTGATGGGCGTAGGTTAAGCAAGACTAGATACGATTGTTGATATATTATAGAATCACACAGTTTACTAGTTCGGTGCTGTAAATTTTGAGTCAGTTTTTTTCGAGGATATGAGAAAAGTATCAAATAGTTGGAACTATTATTGAAACGCTATTTTTCTACGAAGTAAAGTAAACATGTGTACGTTGTGAAACTTGTAGTCGCAAAAATCAAGTGCATTCGTTATCACTAAGTACGGAAGTACGAGTTAGTTAGTATGTAGAGATGGGCCTAAATAAATGGTTGACGAACATTATGTATTATTTATAATAGTCTCAAATCTCTCCTATAACAGTTTACGATACTTTTATAAACATCCAATAGGTTTTTTAAAGCTATTAATATTTTATTTTAGCCAAAAAAAAAGGAAAACATCGCTTAAGTGGAGAACTGGCGAGGAGGGTAACATTCAAACGTTCTACTAGTTATTCTAATTCTGACGTCATATTAGAGTTAGTTTAACCTTACTGGAATAATGTACACACTAAAATATTACATTTCAACTTAAGAAGGGGAGAAGCAGTACATCATTTCACAAACTTCAAGATGTGATG
The DNA here is from genome assembly GCA_011833715.1 of Carcinoscorpius rotundicauda. Taxonomy (NCBI): domain Eukaryota; kingdom Metazoa; phylum Arthropoda; class Merostomata; order Xiphosura; family Limulidae; genus Carcinoscorpius; species Carcinoscorpius rotundicauda. The sequence continues at coordinate 114,308,908 of CM022391.1, read as the reverse complement.
AAAATAACTCATTACGTCAGGTTAAAACTGCTGCCTTCATAATAACTTTCATTAATTATAAAATGTTCACTAGTATTATTTAAACAAATATAGAATACAAATAATAATGTGGTGAAGTAAGGATAATATAGGAAAGGTGAGCCAAAAATGTACAGAAACAAGGTAAGAATGAATACACACAAACACCTACGTAAGTAGCCGCAGAGTCAATGTTAGAATTTTATGGAAAATAGCCATTGTAAGACTTTAGTGCATTATTTAATTTAAGTACTCATATTCAATCAAACGAAAATAATTCAAATTCAGTTGTAAATTGTTTGTTTGTTTATTTTGGAATTTCGAACAAAGCTACTCCTGTGCTAGCCGTCCCAAATTTAGCAGTGTAAGACTAAAGGGAAGGCAGCTAGTCATCACCACCCACCGCCAACTCTTGGGCTACTCTTTTACCAACGAATAGTGGGATTGACCATCACATTATAACGCCCCCACGGCTGGGAAGGCGCGCATGTTTGGCGCGACGCAGATGCGAGCCTGCGACCCTCAGATTACGAGTCACACGCCTTAACGCGCTTGGTCATGTCGGTCCTTCAGTTGTAAATGAAAGATTTTTCTTGGAAATATTTGTACTGATTTTTTTATTGTTTTGTGTATTCACCCATACTTAATTTCTCTATTGTTTTGTGTATTTACCCATACTTTATTTCTGTAGTTTTTGGCATTGCCATCCCTACACCATACTGTACGTATTTTTTCAATCTTTTTATTACTTGTAAATTATAACGTACAGGTAACAAGTATACTATTATTACTTAAATACACGTACAAATATTTCAATTATGTAGTTCAACACTCTTTTTTCTACAACAATCATTATAATGATTTTTGTTGGTTCCCTCAAACTAGCAGTGTTAATTTATGACTTTACAAAATATTTTAACAACTTTTTTCCTACAGTATAGAATTATTTAAGTAAGAAACTGAAATGAAAATTTCTCTACTATGATTGGTGTAATACAAGGTTAAGTGAACAGTACCTTACATCCTTGTTTTTTACCCAAAAATTCAGAAGAACCAATCTCAGGAAGAAAACCTTTACAAAATAAATATACAGTGAAAGCATGACATATTTTATAAAAACAAAGGATTTGTTTTGCTTTTACAGCAGAAAACAGGAACGCCTACTAATGAACTCTGTTTTACCACTAAGTTGCTATCATGCGTGTTCTATCAACATTGAATATTAATAGCATAACATTAAGCCTGTTATTAGTGGTCAACTTTACGTTTTTACTTCTTTCTGTAAACTTAAACATGTTCTGAAGATACAAAACATAACGTTAGGAGATGAAAACTATTACATGTAACATAATAAACCTAGTCAGTAGAGAGATGACAAACTTCCTCTTTTATTGTTTGCCTACAAATAATTTGAATTTAAAATATCACTTATCGAATCGATTTCGAGTAGCCGGTAGCAACAGGAATTGTTTGGCACATAGGAGTAACCAGTAGTCTGATCAATACCGTATGACTCATCACCAGGTAGTGTACACTTGTGCTATCCTTGCGTATGTTGTTAAGACTGACATCCATGGTTTCCATGGTAACACCTGTAAAAGATCTGCTGATTTATAGGAAGTAGGCTAGTTTTGTGACAATTTGATCAAGGAAAGTGGGCTCTGTTTTAATCCCTTTAAACACTTCTGAATTGTTGGGGATCTAGAATGCTTGTGTTGATTTCTCAGAGCGGAAGAATCTTCTTGTGAAAATGACGGATCGATAACACTTCGTCAAAAACTTCTGAACACAGCCAACATACATAGCACAGAATTCTTCGCAGTAAACAACCATGGAAGTTGTGGATTTAAGAAAGACGATAAAAAAGGTTAATGTAACCAATACAGACGTTTTCCTGACCTTTAGATACTAGAAAGATGTAAACCACTTTTCTGTAGAATATGTTCTTATACTTGTTTAAGGACAACTGCGCGAATAATGACTCTAAAGTCGTCAAATTGCATGAAGTACAGGCAAAAACAGTCAAGTCTGTTAAGGTGGGTGCAGTTCATGGAAGGATGACTTTTTTGAAAAGAAACAACAACTTAGACTCAAACCATAATTATAATCGATAATTCGATAAGTTATTTACAGAAACAGTTATTATGAAAATAAATCTCCCCCCTTCTCCAAAATAATGACATGACTCCCTTGGGAAAACAACAATGACATCATAAAAAATTTTCAAAATAATAATCCTAACAGAACTGATAGAAAATTCATTTTTGTAGATTTGTTTTAATATAATTTATATAAAAAAAATATTTCCACAAAGGTCTGTGTGAGTGTCTAATCACTGGTCCACTTGTCACCAAATCTGGCTTTTAACCTTAGGGTTTCCTGGAAGTGTTATGAAGAGAGAAGTAAATCTAAGTTTGGATCTGACCCTCCCTGTGTTACTTCTTGGGAGAAAGGCTTGGGTTTCATCTCCACAGAACCAGGAGGTGAAAAGTGGTCGAAGTTCGTATCTTCTACTAATGGATTCTTCTAGGACTATTTATATGTTTTCACCCTGGAATCAAAAGATACATCAGCTATTAAAATTAAAAGGGGAACAAAGAATGTTAGGAACACGAACTAGAACTAAAAATTAAGCTACAAATAAGCACACTAATTATCAGCCTCATTTTTACAATGCTAGCACAAGCTTACTAAAGTCTTTGGCTAACGTTATTTGATTGCGTAATTTTTAGGAAAACGAAATGTGGTGTTTTGCTTAGTGCTGTTATCTACTGGCCAATAAATGTATCGACTATATTTGTAGTAAATTAGCATCTTTCCTGAAGAGTGTGTGCGTGTGTTTTTTCTTATAGTAAAACCACATCGGGCTATCTGCTGAGTCTACTGAGAAAAATCAAACCCCTGATTTTAGTGTTGTAAATCCGTAGACTTATTGCTGTACTAGCAGGGAACTTCCTTAAAAGATAAATATCTCAGTTGGATAATGTTAAGTTTACGCACTTATAACGTTAAAATACAGAATTTTATTCCTCGCGATGGACACGAAAATCTTAGGGTCGCAGGTTCGAATGTCCGTCGCATCAAACGTATTCGCCCTTTCAGCTTTTGAGGGAGCTATTGTATGATGATCAATTCCACTATTACCAACGGATAAACGAGTAGCTTAAAAGTTGGAGGTGGGAAATGTTGACTAGCTGCCTTCCCTGTAGTTTATCACTGCTAAATAAAGAAACAGCTAGCGTAGATAACCCTAGTGTAACGTTGCGCTGAATTCTAACCAAACGAACAAACAGTAATGCCAGTGATTCATATTCAATATATACACATGTTAACTAACTGGAACTAAATAAATCAATGAAGAGTGCTTTATGATATCATCTCAATTCCTTATGTTATAAGGTGTAATATCAGCATTACTATTTTATTTATTTTTCTTTAAACTAACCATACTTCTTGTTTCTTCGTCTTTGAGTTGCTGTTTTTGTTTACTCTTCTTTGAGCTAATCAGTTTTCACATTTAGTGTTGTTTTAAAAACGAAACGTGTTTAAACATAAGCCAGATCAATTATTTGTATTTGTTCGTGGATAATTACAGAAATTAATAAAATAAAACTTTGGGTCACACTAAACATGCTCGCCCTTTCATCCGTGGGAGCATTATAACGTGACGATCAATTCCACTATTCGTTGGAAAAGGTTAGCCCAAAAGTTGGCAGTGGGTGGTGATGACTAGTTGCTTTTCCTCTGGTCTTACACTGCTAAATTAGGGACAGCTAACGCTGATAGCCTTCATGTAGTTTTGAGCGAAATTCAAAAACAAACTACATCTGCAACATGTTTAGAACTAACATTTGACTCAAAGCTAACATGGATAAACCACATAAATAACATTAAAGCGAAAATTTGGCGAAAAACAAACTATGCTGGGAGTCTAACATCATAAAAATATATAAAACATACATTAGACCTATAACTGACTATGCAGCCCCTGCACGGATAAATGTAAGCGAAAAAATACCACAAGCAAAACTACAAACAATGCAAAATACATTACTTACAACAGCTTATAAAGTACCCAGAAATACATCATCAGAATTCATGCATAAATAAGCACACATAGAAACAATAGCAAATAGCCTCCTACATTGTACAATAAATTAGTTTGACAAAAAATTGGATAAAAAATGAAATAGTAATCAAACTAGACAGAAACTGCATACATGATGAAAATAGTCTTAAACATCTTTCAACAGTAAATATATATTTTCCAAAAGAAAAGGCCACCTATAAGCTAAACTCTACATTAATTTAGGGATTAATTAATAAACATTGAAAGGTATTTATGTAAATATTTTATAGTTAATATTTATCTAATGAAAGGGTAAATAATTGTGAGACTACAAAGAGAAATGATTTATTTGCACCAAGTGTATGTGCAGATGGTGCATGGACATTGCCCTGATAGGGGCCTGAATAAGTATGGGTTACTCTGGCCCTCGTGTACAATGTATAAATACACTCGACAGATGCTGAAACAAATATAAAAGTAAGAGGAAGAGGTCGACAAAACTTGACCCTCCTGGGTGAATAAAGAGCAATACCCAAATAACTTTGAGAGAGAGAGAAGATTTATCGTTGTGATAGCGGGTGCTGATCCTATTTATACTGATTTATTTAGTTTCTGTTAAATTCGTAAACATGAATCACAGTGTATCCTGTTCTTTCAAATCTACATAAAACTGTAACAGCAGGTGCAGTATCTACGTGAGAGTTGTATAAAATATGCTATATTTATGTAAAATCTGTTATATTAAATAATGTACTTATTGGAGGATTGTAATATAGGACACCATACATGCTGTACTTACGTGAAGGCTGCAGTATAAGAATGTAATTAAGTGAGAACTGAAATAAAACATGTAGTATTTATTGTAACTCTACTAGAAATTGTAGTATTTATATAAGCAGTGTAAGAGAAGAAATTTTAATAAACTTTAGTAGAAATTTTGTACACTAACTTATGGACTCTAAAAGATATTTTATTTTACAATAAGCATTATAACAAACCTATTTCCAAGTGAAAGTTTAGCAGATGAAATTCGAGAGTTAGAAAGAAACTCCACATTGTAAGAGACAAAATGAGATAAATTTCCTGTGAATTGATTTATTTCTTCTATCCAAAGAAAAACAACTAATTTATGTTTGACACACTTTCAAATTGAGTGAGGAATAAAACTTCATTTAGTGACTCATAAGCCATATACTTTAATTTGAATACAATTCATGATTTTTTTTTATAACCACACATATATTCAGATTATTTCTATAACTGTCAATATGCGAATGTTTAACAGTTTATTAAAATTGCATGTGTTTTATTCTTGTGAAAGTGGGCAAAAATTTTTGACCATCAAGGAGACGTGGTAATTAGGAGAGTTACAAACTGCCTGTTCTAGTGTACCAAAGTATTGGTTCGAATCTTGATGCAAGTACTTGATGCAATAGTTGAATATAAGGAATCGTCTCCAGATGAAAAAAAAAGTGGTTTTGAATAATTTAAGGCTATTAGAAAGGTCAGAATTATATGGATAGACATTTCAAAGCAATAAAAATAATCCTGTCATTAAGCAGGAAATGTTAAATAAAAATCGGTTTTAACTTATCGGTTTTTAAAACAAGAAAACTCATTATTGTCCAAGAATTTGACAGAAAATCATATATATTGGATATTAAAATAACTGAATATAATTTATTGTCATGAAGAAATAATTAAAAATCATATGGCGACGCCGTAGTGGACCAGATGTGGTCTGTTTATTAACGTACCAGGTTACGAATCGAATTAGAAGATCCAAAGCTCGAACTGCAATATGTCATGAGACACTTTCATCTGTGAGGACATTATACCTGTGACAGCAAACCTTGCTAGTCTGTTAAAAGTAGTCTTATGAGTAGAAGATGTTTGTAAATCCATTTTTTCACCAGCTCAAAATTAGAGATAGATATGCCTAAATTGTGAAGATTTCTTATCTATTCTGTCTCTCGTAAGGTGCTGTTAAAGTTGAAAATATTAATATAACAAATTATCTAACGAGGTTTTATCAAACTTTACCGGATTAGATGAAAATCTGTGAATTCAGCTTTATATGTTCATAAATGAAATTGATTTATAATTTCGCAAAAACTACGTAGTAATATTGCCAATTGAACAAAACAATAGTTTTTTAACATAATTAAACAAGGATTTGTTCAATTATAACGTCCATGCAAGTAAGTGTCTAATGGCATATTGCATCTCGAACCTAGTACTTTCTAATTTGATTCGTAGATGAAAGTGTTTAATGACATGCTCGAACCTTGGACCTCCCGACTCGATTAGTAGCCTGAGGCTCTAATAAGCAGAAAACGTTCAGTATATTATTATCTACATATTATTTTTAATGATTTTTAGAAAGTAAATCTTGATAATTGTTAAGAAAATATGTTATTATCATTACAGACCCATTATATCGTGTACATAAATATATATATTATCACTGTTTAAAACATTTTTCATTATACAATATCAATAAACCTTTCTAAGCTTGTTTTTAATGTTTTTCCTTGAATGGCTTCCTTTATATTGATAAAGGAATTAACGTTATTAAAATAAGTACAGAGAGAGATGGCATTTGCCATGATTAAGATTCCCTAGTCTCTGTTTAATATCTTAATGGCGGCGAATGTTTGGGAGACAAACATGCAACGAACGAAAACACGAGGCAGGAGTCAGTTTATTTGTTTAATCAAGCATATATGCACATTCTGTTACAGTATCTACTGCGGAGAAAATAATCTCCCAAGATATAGAAATAGGATATTTGTGTTTAATCTTTCCCTGACTGTTTAAGAATTAAGTATATGCATATAAATCGAATTCTCCTATGTCATAGCAACTACACCTTCTTCAAGTCTTTTTGAAGAAATCCTGGCACCGTAATCGGACAGCTTACTCATGACGTTATCAATAATTTAATATAACAGCTACATAGCAAGAAAACTGGCAGTTTTGCATGCTTTTAGTATTTAACTTATTCCCAAATACAAATAATTCATATAAAATAAACAGACCCACCAAAACGTAATTTAAAAAGGTATGATTCAATACATATTACATGTAATGACACATATAAGGTTTATATTGAGAATATCTTGGCCTACAACGTAGCTTCTGGAATTCCAAGTAGTTGTAAGTCCAGCAACATAACTTGAGATGTCCCATGAGATTGTAGATCCAACTTAATCGGTCCTGGCATTTCACGGAAACATCTTTCTTTTTTGCAATATTATTTGACACACACTGTTTGAAAACCAAGTGAAAATGAAACGACCATGAAACTAGCTGTAAGTCAAATGCAAAAAATGTAAAACTATGTTACGACTATGAAATTGAAGTAATTTGTAAACTAAGCGTAGAAAACGAGAAAGTTTGATACGTGAACAGAGAAAGTTTAGTTTTCTTCACAACAGTAAGAAATCGATAAGTCTATGGATTTAAAACGCTAAAATTAGTGGTTAGATGCCCCTGGTGGCTTTTATATACAACACACATAAACAATTCACATTAAACTAATCTTGGAGTAGAATATTTCAGTTTTGTGGATGGGAAGGCATTTAGCCTTTAAGTTTAAATAAAAAGTTTAAGAAGAAAATTAGACGTATTTATAACAATATTTTGTCTAATCTATTAGTTTTAGAATAACGACCATTACAAATAAAATACAACTAAAAACATCTTTATTGAAGTAACAAGAAAAAGTTACAAAAACAACTATTACAATTATAAATTCAGCAAGAAACAGAAGGAAATATGTTTGTAATTAACGTGGAAAAACTAAATTTCCTGACCAACAACATTTGCTTCACAGACTTTCAAATCTATAAAAACAAAATTGAACCACTGATTGTCAAACAGAAGACATTTGACAATCTATTAAATTTTTACTACCTTAGTCTTCAAATGTGACTTGGATGTAATGCCTAAATTGTAGAATTAAAAACTGGCAGTGATGCTACATAATATAATTTCACACAAACTCTGCCAAACAATTTAAATTTCTATAATTATTATGTAATTGAAATGAACAAAACAAGTATTAAAAACATGGTTTCAGAACGATTGTATATAATTTTCATCAATTATTAAAATCATTTCAAACTTACTACACAACATTGAGGACTCCAAATGAATATTAGTAAAAATTCGTTTTTTTTTATGATAAGATACAATAATTAAAAATTAACTTGAGAAAATTCACAGGGAATATACAAGCAGATTAAGGTGTATAAACCTATTACATATTCTACAAAAAAAATCAATTTTTGATTCGTCACCCAGTTAATATTATACGAAAATATCAGATCTGTGTAACGTATCTCAAAATGCAGTTAAAAGATTTAACATATTTCCATTAAGCCACGTGTTACTGGATGTGAAATGTTTTTCTGCAAGATTCAAAGGTTACTCCTAGGCCGTTACACATGTAGATGCTAAGTCCAATGTTATCTAGCACTAATAAAGAAAGTTCTATTAAGAGTATTATTATAAGACAGTAGATTGTAACCCTTTCCTTAGTTGAGCGGAAAATCATATTAATTTGTGAAATAGAATAAAGAGAGGAGGTTGTGAATGGTATGTTAAATTTTATTGCTTTTAATAATTTGTGGACGTAATATATTTTATTGAATAAATACGACCAGAAATTTATAGAGCCTAAGTTCAATTTCTGCCACTAAACATTTCGGAGAATCTCAAGGAAGTTAAACTAGAAAATAGAATACAAGGAGAAAAGGTAAAAAAAATTTTTTTATCATAATCGTCCCTAATAAATTCATTAATTACATGGAGTGTTAAACCATCGTTTAAAGTAACGTGGTTTAAAATGGATAGAATGTAATATGAAATTTGAAACTGTGCTGCAAATGTTTTCAACGATTATAAATTATGATTACCTTCTAGTGATTAAGCGATTAAGTTGAGCGCTTATAATGCTAAATTCGGGGTATTATCCTTATGATAAGCAAAGTGTAAATGGCCTTTATATAGCTTCGAGCATTAAACTAAAAAATAAACTAACTTGAGTTCCACATAGGTACTTTATACAGAGGTACAGTTTCTTGTTACATCATTTAATTATGGCTGAGTACTTTTCCGTTTAACTAACATTAAAACATATAATTATGTGAATAACGTAGCCTAAACGTATGTTTAAGCACTTTTTAAATGCTACCGAATTACAACGGTAATTATTTAATAAATAAATATATGTCTAGATAGAGTACATTTAAGGGCGTGTTTGTAGAATTTCCTCAGAAACTTCAAAAACACTTTCAGTTTTTAAATTTAAACCTGTAACATTTCTACTGATAAAAACGTGTATTTTCGTGTAAACAATCCAATAGTAAGAATACGATCCAATTTGAGAGAGAAATACTTACATACTCGTGTGAAACACTGCTTCAGTTTTTCATCAGAACTTTTATTCATACCCCATGATATGTTTACAATTTTAATAAACTATGAGCATAAAATGTGATTACATAAATATTCATAATACTAGTATAATAAACATATACCACGTGACTTCTAACTTAACATTTACTTTCACGACCTTCGTAGGTTATAAATTTTCGACATCATGATCTCGAGGGACAAACTCGTTTCTTTGGACCCACGTTTTTTGGTCATTTTCAGCTTTAATAAGGTTGTGTAACTTCGCAAAAACGTTAAAGTTTTTCAACCTATTCTGAATAAATTAAGTTGATTTCATTTTTTTACAGATTATATATGATTCACGTTTCAAAGGTATCTACAAGGTCATGGCTTCTACTTCAGTAAATGGTTTATTGTTTAATCGAACCATCTTTTGAAATATGTTGATTTTTTGTTTGTCTCGCAAACGTTTATTTTATAAACTACATTTTGCACATTTTTATGTAGAAAGCTATGTAGAAATAAACACCTGAGATTTTATATTAGAACATAATTGAAACGATAGTCAGAAATATTCGGAGAATCAATAAATAAACGCAAATTTTGTTTCTAATGGATGAAACGAGGAGATTTGAAAAACTTTCTGAGGTTGAAACTAAAATAGAATCCTAAACTTGGGGAAGTTTTGTAATCAACTATGATTACTGTCGTTTGCAGAGAAACCAATACATCGTGATAAAGCTTTCAATTTCAAGAAAGCAACAAAGGCACGTTTCATAGAACTGTTCTTGACGTCGTCTATCGCTAGAAACTGATATTACTTACCAAGTAACAGTTTTAACTGTCGCACTAGCTTACAACAATATTCAAGTTGATATTATTCGAAAATATTTATCAAAAGAATAATGACTGCTTGAGAAGGTTATTTACTCCAGTCAAATCACAAGAGTTAAACAACAGTTGGCGTACGTTTAAGCAGGGAGCCGAAGCAATTTACAGTCAGTTAAGAAAAGTTGTGAATGAGTAATGACATAATTAAAAATCAGAAGATAGATTAATATCGACAAGTTATAGCTCGTGCAATGAGAGGAGTAAGATGGAAACGCCTCTATTCAAGTTATTTCTATTTTAACTTGTTTATTATTTGTGACATGGTTAAGATGCTTTAATTTAACTGTGCCGAAATTTACCATTATGAAATAAATTTCACCGAAATATCGTTTAACATTTATAATTTAAAATGTTTCTAAAGACCATTAAAACTAATACACGTGGATATTGAAACGACAGTTAAGCTAAAGTTAATACATGAAGCCTTAAATTACTAAATGGTAAATAGAAAATATAAATTTATTTCCAGTCACTATTATCCTTCTGCAATGTTGTTAATTGATCAAATAAATCTCGTTACGCCTTCTTTCACTTTTTTTTTGTAACTTCTTTAATAAAACCGGAACTGATTTCTTAAGCTTAGTGATAACTCGGTAAATGAATAACTAAACACATTTTAGAATAAATAGGTCAGTGTGTAGCGGTGTGGTGCACTCTCGGACGTCCAAATAGTTATTCTGAAATAAAAAATTAAATAATCATTCAACTTTATATTACTAGACGTTGAAACGCTTGCACATAGAGTGAAATTATATCCTGTAACGCTAAAAATCGGATCTAAGTACTTGTGGTGGGTGAAAGAATTAAAATATGATTAAATAAAATATGTTTTGCATTCAGAAAGCACAAGCTAAACCATTTCAAGTGAATATTGTGCGTAACAACAAAAACAACAAAATTTCAAGTACTGTGATGTAGTTCACGCCTTCTCTATGCAAAATATAATTTAATATGGAATTATGTTACACTGTTCTATAACGCTCTGTTTAGCTTTGTCCTCAAGATGAAACAAACAGTTATACATTTTCCCGATAAACTGTTGCATAATTAACGTAATATATATAGATATTTGTGTAAAATCTAGCTGTTTGTCTTACGGCAATGGAAAGTTTTACTGTAAATCTGTCGGTGAAGAAATGATTAGGCTTAGAGTATTTAAGTATATAATTAGACAAGACACTTTTAATGGCAAATTTCTAATAAATGATTGAATATCACTAGCACACAGAATCTTCACATTGTTTTGTAAAACAACAGTCGTTTCTTTTAAAAATCTGTAATCGAGTGTTTTGACACATTGAATAACTTTTCATGCTCTGATACTCTCGTCTCCAAAACTAAGTAAAAGACAGAAGCAGTCCACTGGAAACAAAAGCCACTTCAGTACTTAAGTTCGTCTTTATCCTGTTTTTGTGACTGGTAACCACGAAAGGTTGCTTGGATTTTCGTAGCTGCCTTCAATAACTCGGGATCATTTAGGTCAACTTCTTCATTCATCTAAATAAATCAAGCAAACACTTTTATCATTCAAGATCAGTTGAAAATGTTTGTTTCCCATTAAAAAATAAAAATCTATCAATGGATTAGCAAAGGCTTACACTTTTAAAAACCGGATTTCGATACTAGTAGTGAGCACAGCATGGATAATCCTTTGCCTAGCTTTGTGCTTAACAGCAAAGTGCTGTTTACTTTGCTATAATGTAAATACATTTGAGTAGCTGAAAATGACTAAATGCTCGAATTATCATTCTATTTTGTTAAAACAAGTAAAATCCCACATAAAACTATAACAAGCCAAATTAACTATTTCAACGAAAACTAAGTTGGATTGGACAAAATATTTTTCATCAAGATAAATCAGTATGGTCACCAATGGTTAAAAAGGCTATTTTATTAAAGTTGGTTTCGTACTTTACGAATTCAGCTTGTATTTACCTAACACTATAAAGATTTTAATTCTGAAATACTGATTATTCTATATGTATGTTTTTTGTTTTTTTTAAATACGTAGCTATCTACCTATTAACAATAGAATATTTAATATACTACACAATAATTCTAGAAGAAAGTAACCACACACGGACTGATTCTCATTCGAGATAGGTTCTTGGTTGTCTTCGTCACGGTGGTTTATTTCTTTCCTAACTTTATAGCCACGAAAAGATGCCTGGATTTTAGTAGCCGCTTTGGTGAGGTCAGTGTCATTAAGGTTGATGTCTAGTTCTTCAGACTCTTTAGATGTCTTGAAAAAAAAATTGAAAAAAAAACAAACTGAAATATTTGTAGGACTTTTATCACATTGTAAAAAAAAACAACAATTCTAAAATGAATGCATCGTTTTATAATTAAGTGTTTATATTCCATCTTATGAAAATGTGAACAACGCAGGAACATCGATGCTTTATATGGAGACATATCTTAACCATTGGAAACAAACTAACGGCATCACTACACAAATTATCCAGTGCACCAACAAAATACATTTCACCTTACAACATATTTCAAGAATCACAAACTACTCAACAAAGAATCTAAATAAACAAATCTATGTCATTAACATGTATTCCTTTTTTTCAAATACAGGGCACACGACAGGCAAAACTTTCAGCGCCTGTCCTGTGAAAGTGGGTTTTCTCGGGGCACTCCCGTTTCCCCCACAGCAAAAACTTAGGCATTGGATTTCTAGATCTCAGCCCAGGCAACTTTATTTCCAGACCCTGAATCGTGCCGTTTGATTTTATTTGAATTGTATTCATGTTTACATTTACTTGACTTCTTCCTTTCTTTCCGGTGCTGCCTTTGCCTCCACCCAAGACAACATTTAGAGAGACATCCTCCACCCAAAGAGTTAAAAATAATAATAATAAATAAAATAATAATTAAAACACACACACACTTATTCCTAATAACAATTCACGAAAGGGTACGAAGAGGAACCACAACGTTCCTGAACACCCCAGTTGGAGAGAGAGAACTCTTCTGATTTCTCTCTCTCTAAACTAAACCCCTGCAACGTTAGTTTGAGTTTGAGTGTTGAAAACTGAATTATCTGATGATCAGCAATTCTTCTGCATTACACGTAAAATATTAAATCACTCTCCACACGTTGGAACCATTGGTGCGTTATAAGTGTGATGGTCAAATCCCACTATTCTATATGACAAAAGTAGTTCAGTAGTTGGCAATGGGTGTTGTTGAATATTTACCTCCCCTCTATTCTATTTCCAAATAAGGAATAGATGGTTAGCGCAGAAAGTGTTTGAACTTTGCGTGAAATGCAACAACAAAGAACAGATAAAGAACGTTCTTTATTTAAATTCAGGTGAAGTGAAAATAAGAAATTTACATTTACAGTGGATTATAAAACTGTATACTTTATCTTGGGAATTTTTTTTGGTTTACGGTGAAAGCATTTACACCGATATTATTGTAAAATAAACACAACCTACTAATAATAAAATAAAATTGGCATTATGGGGATTTGTTATTTTGAAAATGAGCTTTTTCGAATCAGATGCAATTTGGCTCACTTGTTATACATATTAAAAATTATTTAAAAATATGTTTTAACCTAGGCTACAAGTAATATAGAAAGAAAACTGGTCTTTTATGTAATCAAACACTATAATACAACCCTTTCGTTTTAAATTAATTTCAAAGGTATTGACGTTTAGGTTTTGATACGAATCAAGGTAATTTTTGGTTTCTGGTATACAGTTAGCGGCGAATATCTTCTTATATTACAGGAAACGTTTAATACCAGCTACGATATATAACGTAATGTGTGGAAGTACTTTACTTACACGTGCCATTTCCCATTTCTTCATTGTGTTCAGGTCTCTGTTTGTTGTATATCCACGAAGATATGCCTGGGTTTTGTAAGTAGCCTCCGTTTGTGAAATTGAGGGATCTGTTGAAAATTTGGAAATTATTGGTATGATATTGTGTTGAGTACCGGAAACAACAAATAGGTATTAACAATACCGAACACATTGTGTATTGGATACAAGAAATTAAGGACTAGTACAAAATAGCATTAAGAATGTTTCAGAAATTATGACAGTGTATATGATAAATAGAAATTAATAAGTGTACATTATTACACGTTAGATGTTGAAAGTTAGACTGGAAACTAGACATTCTCATAAAAGCATTTTGGTTAGTTGTTTTGGAATTTCGCACAAAGCTACTCGAGGGCTATCTGTGCTATCTGTCCCTAATTTAGCAGTGTAAGACTAGAGGGAAGGCAGCTAGTCATCACCACCCACCGCTAACTCTTGGACTACTCTTTTACCAACGAATAGTGGGATTGATCGTCACATTATAACGCCCTCACGGCTGGGAAGGCGAGCATGTTTGGCACGACTCGGGCGGAACCCGCGACCCTCAGATTACGAAGCGCACGCCTTAACGCGCTAGGCCATGCCAGGCCCATAAGCATTTTGTTGTATCGATAAAGATGACTTTTTCTCTCCAGGTAGTCACTCGTTGGGATAGCGGTAAGCTTTTGGACTTACAATGCTAAAATTATGGGTTCGATTCCACTCTGTGGACACAGCACATAGTCTGATGTGGCTTTGCTATAAGAAAACACAATTACATAGGCCTCCTCAAGTAATAATGATAAAACCTTTTATTTCAGCCTACGTTTTCTGCCGGCAGAAAAATAACTAGTACAGTGTAGTATAAAATATTTCTGTATTACTAGTCCTGACTGAAACAGTGGCTGAAAAAAAGGTTGTTTTCTTATCATTGTCTCGAGAGTAAAATTATTTTTATACTTTACTGTAAAATGTTTAATTTCTTCTGGAATGTACTACAAATTCTTAAAAACATTATTAAAAATAGACTACAAATTTGAAATTATGGTAAAAAGTTAGTATTAATCGGGGAGTTATATTGCCAAGTAAAGAAAAATAAAGGCAGTTGATCAGGTCAAAATTACAATCGAATAAGGTTGTTTTGGAATTTCGCACAAAGCTACTCAAGGGCTATCTGTGCTAGCCGTCCCTAATTTAACAGTGTAAGACTGGAGGGAAGGCAGCTAGTCATCACCACCCACCGCCAACTCTTGGGCTACTCTTTTACCAACGAATAGTGGGATTGACCGCACATTATAACGCCCCTAACGGCTGGGAGGGCCAGCATGTTTGGCGCGACGGGGATACGAACCCGCGACCTTCAGATTACGAGTCGCACGCCTTAACACGTTTGGCCATGCTGGGCTCTCGCTAACTATATATACCTTCGTTACAAAGGGTTGATCATATTGGACTTTAAAAAACAAAACAAAAACGAAAATGTGTCTGTCGTTGTCAACGGAAACGGACCATTTTTGACAGAACAATGAGGATTAATATTCTACACAAGTACACCAACTTTAACTGAAATCTGATAATTTTTGACTTAGTTACAGCGTAACAATTCGGCCTCTGTGTTTATAGGTTGGGATGTTTTTATTTTTGTGACCTTTCTGTGACCTTAATCTTAAAAACTAATTGCTTTATAAAATTGTTCATAGTCCAAATATATTCCAACTTTTGTCCAAAATTTCTAACCGTTTTCGTTGACACATGCACACAAGGATGAGTGGGTGGAGCATAACTTCGGTGTCGGAGATAAAAATATAAATTTAAAGAATATTTTATGTTTTGATGTAGAATTGATAAGTATCAATGAAAGAAGCTATTGAATCAAAATAAGCAACAATGAAACTAAAGAGTTAAAAATACCGTTAAAAGATATCAAACAATTGTTCAAGTTAGGAATTAGAAATTGTTCATACATTCGAAAACCTTCTATGCATAAAAAGAAAACTTAGGAATAGGAATCCCATTAACTTCAGTACTGGTGCGACTATGTAGGAATGAGAATCCAATTATATTCAGTATTGTCGACACTAGAAATGGGAATCCTATTATCCTCAATAGAGGGAACAGTAATTTCTTATTACAAAATAAACAGAGCCCTTACCACAGCTATATTTCCACCACTTTTCTGGTGGTGATATGCTGATGACATCCTATTTGGTTCTGTAGTCATATTTAGCAGATGACTTGAAAAGTTTAGATAACTATAGCCTTCTGATTTCTCTCGTCGATTTTATAACATAAAGCCACAAAAAAAGTTAGGTTAAAATTTGCAAAAATGACCACACATAACGAAACTTATGTAAATTGTTTTCTGTATAGAAGATATAAAAATGAAAAATGGAACAACTTAAAGAAATTAGATTCTGCAAAGATAAAACTACAGAAAAAAAGGAAATCCAAAAATAACAACGCCCTTTAAAACAACAAAAAGAAATTAAAAGTTGAAAAATAAGCTACCCAAAAGAAAGGCTATCGTTGTTCTACCCTCTGTGGACAGTGAAATCGGTTTTTATTCTCGTAAATCTTCAGACTTATCATTGAGCCATTGAGGGTCATAAAAATAAAACCAAAGTAAAATCAAAATGAGGAGTATGGTATTTTTTCTGTGTATAAAGTAGGAGTTAAGAGACCAGGACAATTTTCATAAAAGCGAAACGAATCAGTTATAAATGAATGAAAGAAATATAAGTTAAATTTAAAAAATGTAAAACAATGAGACGTGGACAAAAAAACAACAACTAAATATTTTGGAAGCTTTGAGTATCAAATATGAGACCTAGCATAAATATAAAACGTGAGAAACACCATTATATTTGTGTTAGGTTATTTTACATTAAGCACCAGGTGAAGCTAGCATCGTCTTTGTACATTTAATCATATAAATATTTTAAAGAATATTACATCTTTAATGAACATCACTTGTGAAAAAAACCAAAAACAAACCAGCAACGAGGATAAAACAACACCGTGTTATAAGTTACTGTGCTGGAGAGAATAAAGTTCGTTTTATGTTTTGAGACGTATGAAGATGTAGAAGTTAGACGATGCATCCCTTATTATTTTCTGTCAGAATTAGCCTCAATTCGTGTGCTTCACTTGTTTCAAATGTGAACGTAAAAAGCATATCTGGGTGCTCAATCTCCGAATGTACTACACCTAAACCACTGTTTGTACTCAAATGAGGAAAGGTGGCTCCCTATAGGGAAAAAGAAATGCATCAAATAAACCAGCTGGTTATTAAACTAAGCCACCGAAAGCAATAAAGGAAAGCTTAGGCTCTAAACTAGCCCTGAAATAGTAAGGAAACGAGCGATCAATTTCAAAGTTCATAAAAATATTATTATGCCAAGTTATTAAAGTGATGTAAATTAAAGCTCATATCAGTTCTACTCTACTCTCTACCCTTAATAGCGTACATATATTTTACAAGAAAAACACGCGGCTCTAGGTGCATTATAACAATTTTTAACTTTTGTCTGTCTTAAAAATCATGCATTTTCATTGCATATAGATTCATGTTTTAGTTTTGCTCTCAAAGAAATATGTAATTTATACAGAAAAAATTAAAAAGTCTTTAGTTTGGGAACAGGGCGTGGCAGTCTAGAACGTAAAGTTCACGAAGTTTAGTTTTTAACTACTTCTACCGAATAGTTCAAGTAAATTTTCTAAATTATGAAAATGGAATAAATTAAAGAAGATATTGATCAAGGTACTAGAGAGAACATGCAATTATTTCGAGTACACAAGAAGGTCAGTAATTTAGTAAATTTGTTGCAGTGGTTGATACTGCAAAATTTTATAACGGCAGCAGTCGAGAACAGAAAGTTAAAATATTAAGAATCTAATCTCAAACAATGAAAGAAAAACTTTTGTCATTTAATGGTTAAGCTTTCATAGTTATGTTTCTGACTACAAAAATGTTGTATTGAGACATTCGGGGAGTTAAAATCAGGGTGAAGTGAAAAATCAATTTAAAATTCTATTTCAGATTTTAACGCATAAGTAATTTGTCTTTCTTGCTAAATGAACATACAAATGTGTCAATCCTGTAGTCGAAATACAGGTAGTTTGTCTTTGTTACTTAATACACATACGACTGTTTTAATTCTATAGTTGAATGATTTTACATGCAGGCAATAGTATAAACTTTTGTATTTGTTGTTGAACATAAAGCAATACAGTGAACTCTTATTTTTATATGCAAAAACGGCTGTTCTGGGCCCAGAAAACACTTCAAATAGAAGAGCGAACAACGTTTCGACCTTCTTTGTGAACCTGACGATGACCGAAGAAGGTCGAAACGTTGTTCGCTCTTCTATTTGAAGTGTTTTCTGGGCCCAGAACAGCCGTTTTTGCATATAAAAGTTCTCAACAAGTGGGTTTCTCGACATCACTGAGTGAACTCTTATATTCTATGCCTATCACGAACGTCGAAACTCGGTTTTTAGTGGTATAAGTCCGCAAATTTAAAGTTGTGCCCATGGGTAGCGAGTAGTCTAATATACCATGGAATTTTATTGGTTCCTCAGCTGAACAATGTTGCCTCAATGTAACGCAACCATTTATGACTTACCAAAATGTATTTCACACAAACATATCTTTTGCACATAATCGACCGATTTAAATAAGAAATTCAAATAAACCATTTTTCCATCATATTTTAATATGCGTGCCAAGCTGTGTTAATATAAGTTCAATTTACTCAAAATTAAAATTATTTTAAATTGTTTCATGTGAAATTAATGAAGTCTTCGTGAGTAACCCACGTGAATTACCTGGTTTAAATCTATTCTCTCGTTTGAAACAGGGCTCTTCGCAAAATAAAATATTATTACAAACACACAGCTTTTTGGCCTAGTATGGCTTGGTAGATCGAGTTCTCCACTTACAATATGCGGATCGTGGTTTCGAATCACCGTCAAGAAACACGCTCTTTCTTTCGGTTGTGGAAACCTTACCACTTACTGCCAATCCACTATTTCTTGATAAAAAAGTAGCCCAAGAATTGGGGTTGTTTGTTGTGGCTAGATGCCCTCCCTCCAGCTAATCACTGCTAAGTTAGAGACGGTTAGCATAGATAGCCTTCGAGTAGCTGTGCATAAAATAAAAAAAAATCAAATTTAAAACTTTTCAGCATATTAGGAAAACTGAGTCATCAGAAAATAAAATCGATGCGCGTTAAATGTGAGCTACTACCTTTGTTAACAACATACATGTTAAGTGTAGTTGCATCTGGATATTGTTTATCAGGTACCATTGCAATCACACTATTTAGGACGTTTAAAATTGGACATATCCTTCTGGTAAAATAATGAAAGCTGATCTGTTGATGTGAAATTAACCAATTTCATCAGTAGTTCTCATAGTTTCTCCAATCATGAAGACTTTGAAACTGCCCTTGTATTTTAGGAACATAAGAGTGATAAACTGTAATTGAAACTTTATTACACGTGGCGTTAACTTGTAAAAGATGACGTTCGGAAGAACAACTATAAATATCTCTGGAATAATATTCAGGTAAATATGACGTTTCGGTGTCGTGTTATTGGTGGTTTCACAAGCTCGTAAAATAGTCATGGCTTTTATAGGCATTTCCTTTTCGTATGTTTCACCTTTTATTGGTAATAACTCTATCAAGACAGAAAGGTAGTGTACCCTTTCCATTGGAAGTATGTTATTACACTTATTATTGCATTCGTAGAGAACACAAATTATGTTATTATCCATATATAGCTACTCGCGAAAGCTAATTCAAAGATGATTTCAACATCTGTTTAGAAACTTTTATATCATATGTTTTGGTATGTGATACCAACATGGACGAAACATGGCTAACCTTTCGGTAAAAGCTGTAAAAGTATGTAATTATAATAGTTATTATTATTATTATTTGCGTATTCTTTACTGGTCTAGTGAGAAGCGTTTGCCATAGCATTTAACTTTTTGTTGTCTTTGAATGTTAAACTATTGTCACTCAAGCTTTTTTTTTTAATATACCTGTGCTATTTTTGATGGTTTAGTTGTCGTGATATAAATAACACGTACGTGTGTTTTAACCAAGTCAGCCTCATGAACTTTGACATTGTTAGAGTTCTTCAGAAGTGCTGTACGTCAAATAAAATGTAGCAAAAATTAGTTTAGTCACTCATACCATAAGGAATTAATATTAGAGTTATCAAATATATGATGCTCACAGCTATTACTGTTACATAGCTGTAGGTGTGAGAAAAAAATCATAATCACGACTAATAACGCACTAACCCACATATAACTATACCTGAACAATCTTTCCATGATTAAAAACGCAGTAATCCACATATATCTACAAATAAACCAACTATATTTTCATGATTAATCACGCATTGACATACATATATCTATAACTGAACTAATCAGCTTTTCATGATTAAACACGCACTAATCGTGTACTCCTGGAACTCAGCGAATTGGCGTTTCACAATCAAACATTAACCTAGGTGTACTGAGCGACTGGACAAGCTAATACATTAAACCACACATTAATCATGTATGGCTAAAATTGAAGTAACTAACGTATCATGAATAATTAAGCACGAACTAGGTATACCAACAGACTGGACTGTTTCGTGATTAATCGTGCATTAAGAAGCTCTCCAAAGACCGAGTTAACTATAGCTTTTAACACTTATAGTTAACATGATATATATAATATCTAGAATCTGAATTATTTCATCTTTTCATGCAGAAAATCTTTGGATAAGGATAAGTAGAGGGTACCAGTGCGAGGTCATTTGATAACTGTTAGAAATTTTTTGGGGAAGTGAAACTTAAGATCGGAAAGGAATAGAATTAAAAACTACAGTGAATAACTGCTTCACTTTACTCTGGTAAAGCTTTAAAAACTATAGTAAATAACTGCTTCACTTTACTCTGGTAATACTTTAAAAACTACAGTGAATAACTACTTCACTTTACTCTGGTAAAGCTTTAAAAACTATAGTAAATAACTGCTTCAAAAGACTGGTAAAGCTTTTCTCGTGAGACACACTTTCCCTGTTCCATGTATTAAAGAATCTTAGCTTATGGCAACGAACTTGTTAGTTTAGGATCCGATTTTTGTCGCTTACTCAGTCCTAATTTAACAAAATTCTTGGTTGATATCAAGTGATTTGTTTGGTTCAGGATCCCGTTTTTGTCACTTAGTCTTAATTTAACAAGAATCTTAGCTTGTGTTAGGGAATTTATTACGCTTAGGATCCGTTTACTGCCACTCAGTCTTACGCATGTTTTCAGAAAAAAAATGGAACTTTTCAGAACGGTGTAAACTCTTTATATTTTATTAATAACTTTTTAAAATAACTTTTGAACTAATCAGCCCTTACATATTGCTATAATACTTGAATGTTGTGTATTGTGAAAGTGTGTGTGTTTTCTTACAGTAAAGCCACGTTGGGCTATCTTCTGAGCCCACCGACGGGAATTGTACCTCTGATTTTAGTGTTGTAAATCCGTAGACATACCGCTTTACTAGCGGGGAGCTGTAAAAGTAATACAACCCTTACATACTGCTCTACTACTCTAACACTTGGCACTGTTGATCTTACATAACTTTTGCATGATGCTAGGATACTTGAACATTTTACACTACTTATTTAACGCCCCCCGCTAGTGCAGCGATATGTCTTCGGATTTACAACGCTAAAATCAGGGGTTCGATTTCCCTCGGTGGGCTCAGCAGATAGGGCGATGTGGCTATGCTACAAAAAACACATGAACACACTCATCTAACATAACCCTTGCATGAGGCAAGAATATTCAAGCATTTCGAAATGTTGATCTAACATAACTCTTGTATGCTGCTAAGATACTTGAACACTTTGTACTGTTGATCTAACATAACTCTTGTATGCTGCTAAGATACTTGAACACTTTGTACTGTTGATCTAACATAACCATTGCATGCTGCTAAAATATTTGAACATTTTACACTGCTGATCAAACATAGCACTTCCGTGCTCCTAGGATATTTCAATACTTTGCAATACTAAACTAACATAACTCTTGCATGCTGTTATGATACTTGAACACTTCGTACTGTTGACCTAATATCATAACGCTTGCATGTTGCTAGGATACTTGAACACTTCGTATAGTTGAATTAATGTAATCTTTGCATTCTGCTAGGATACTTGAGTACTATGAGCCCATAATATTCACCAGAAGTTTTGACCTATACAGTTTTTACTTTTTTACTTTAAAAGATAATTGTGGTTTATAAGAACATCTTAATTTAGCTGAATCATAAGGTCTCAGGCTCGATCTACGATACTGTTGAAGTCACTTCGTACCTTCAGCTACTAAATTATTACAAAAGTGATAAAAAACCTCGTTATTTTGTTCAGCTTCTGGACTCTTGTGGCATTGTGTGCTGCCCTTCCTTTGGTCAGTGTTTCAAATTATGGAAAATTATACCATTTGAAACACAAGGGAGTCTGGCCTGACCGTTTTACTTATGATCACAATACGATGTATGTGAGGTTTAACGTTTATAACAAATACTAGCTGACATTAGTACGACAGTATGGAGTGCACACATGTGTCACTTAGGTTGCTTTAGTATGATCAAATTCAAATTAAGTGTTACCCTCATGCTACACCATGAGGAGAGATTCTAGGGATGCAATATTGGTTGAACACTAAAGCTATAAAACGTAGACATACAGACAGTAAAGGATCAATCGAAAAATGACATAGCGGGTCAGATCAGATTCCAATCTTTAATATTATATCACCGACAACACACAAGAACACAGAGAGCCTACAAGGAATAACAGACCACAGCGCCGATCTCCATACGCCACTCAACGAGGTTCCTAAAGGTACATGACAGACTCAGATAAGTCAAAAATTGTAGTCGTGAAAAACTGACTCATACACGAAATTTCTGCATGATGCATATACTATCATGTAATTTTTCTCGTTTGAAAACGGGTCAGCTTTATGTATTTACAATGTTACAACCTTGGGTTCGAGTCCTCTAGTGGACAGTTGTCCACTAAAAACAAATAAATATTTAATATTCTGACACGTGTCTCAATATGTTAATCAGTTTACTGATAATAGTTAATAGTTTACTCAAATAATTGAAAATGTTATTCAAAATACAAATTCCAACTGAGTTGAGGTGCTCATACTAATGAATGCATTACTAACTCCTAGCCTCGTGCTACATAAAGATTGACAACTAATGCAAGCTGAGGTACTCGTACTAATAATTACTGATTTCCATCTTTGTGTTACATACAACGTAAATCTTATGTCAATTTAACTTATTTTCATGACGAGTTTTCTCATCGTGGCATGTACTAATGGCTGATAATATTCATTTGTCAACTCACTTAATTGTCTTAAACTCGATTTTTGTTTGTCGTCAATCGCAGAGCTCCACAACTGGCTCTTTCTGCTGTGTCAACCACGAGAATCGAAACCATATTTTAGCGTTATAAAACTTCAGGGAGCTAAGATGTTGTTTTTGTGTTTCAAATCCCGATATTAATTTATCCAGATTTTTTTATTTCTCAGACAGATTTGTTTGACAGATTTTTCAAATTGGCAACGAATGGTGTGTTTAATACACATTTGATATGTTGTTTTTCAAGATAAATATCCGAAAACTCGTTACAGTCCAAAAAAATATTAACAAGCCTTTTCAGACTTTGTTAATGTTCTTAGTGGATCTTGTAAAAAGAATAGTCATTTCTTTTTTTTGAAAATGTGTTGTATGAAAAAACCAATAAAAACGCCTTTAAAACTTCTACCTGTTTATCCAACGTTACAAGTAACCATGACAATCGTCTAGGTTTGAGCCAAAAGTCACATGATGTCAGGTGATAGTGTTATTACATAAAATCTCATATACTTCATTCTGGAACAAAGTTTAAAAATTATTGGAGCACGTAAGACCAGAAGCATCAGGAATTATGATATCAAGACATTAACGAGTCAGAAACAGAATACTTTGTGATAGGCATAGCCCATTATAATAATTTAAGTATCGCACCAGAAACGTTAATATGAATAATAATATTCTGTTTTGACACAAAATGCATAGGCACTGTTTTAATGACATCAGAAAACGTAGATTTTAGAAATCAGAAAAATATGTCGTAAACAGTTCTTATCAATTTTCTTGCTTTTTTAATGGTAACCTCTACTGGCTCAACGATAAACTTGAGGGTTTATAACGCTAAAATTCAGAGGGAGATTTCCACGGTGTAGCCTAGAGTTTAACTGCACAAATTTAGTAAGTGAAATACTATATGTCTGTGAAATTCTGCAGTTATTACAGCTATTAGAATACCAGTGATCCGTTAGGTGCGTATTTTATTACAATGGAGCTTCTGATGTATTCGTACAAAGCTCGGATCTCAGAAACTACCAGACCGATAAATGAGTCAAAGCTGGGTAACATTTTCACGACTAGCCAGAACTTTAGCAGCTGAGAAATAAATAAAACAGTTGAAATTTCTAAAAAGAATTATATATTTCAGATTTAATCAATAAAAATTACAAACAACAATGATGTTTCAGATTTGATTAATAAAAATTAAAAAAAATATGAGTATGTTTCAAATATAAGACAATTAAAGACTTTAAAAACTATTTGTTTTTCTTTAGTGAAAATTTCACGAGTGTTACAAAAGAAAAGCAAAACACCTTCATTGATGTGTCTACAAAGAAATATTTTAATAAAATCTACTGACAGCTCATTTTTGAATTAAAATTTCAATAAAATTCCTTTTTTATGAATGGTAAACATTACTGAATAAGTAACTTGTAGAACTACCAGACAATTCCATAAAAGGACTCAGGTTCAATATCTTTCCGCAGGAACTACCTATTATACCTACCCGGAGGGCGGCTGGTATCATGAATGAACAGTATTGTAAAATTCCATAATAAAAACACAAAACATAAACAATAATTGTATATAGGGTGTGTTAAGTACACTTTTTATAAATTACAACTCACAACGTTTACTTTTATTCATATTTTGAGCGTTAAGTAACTAATAGTATTGTGTTTTAATAATAAAATTTACCAAACATTATGTTTAAAGGTTCTTGTTTTGTATTTGTGGGCTGCATTTGTAGAAAGTAAAACTTATTTAAAAAATATTTAACTGTGTATATCATATGTATTTAAAACGTTTCAATAACAACAAATAATAGGTCTAACCTCTTGTGTCTTCTTCCCAGTAAACCGAATTCTAATGAAACACACATGAGAGCTGAGGGGAGTCAACTTTTATTTTCACTTTTAAAATAGTAAAGTTTGAGTATCCTCATATTTCTCGGTTAAGAGTTTCAAGAGTTCAAGATTAAAGACTCACTTTCAGTTTTTTGAGGTCGTTTCTTACTTGATTTTACAATAATTATATATTGTAAGGCTACACGAATGGCTAAGTAAGCATAGACGGGCTTAATATTAATTAAAGGAATAGATAAGGAAGAAAGCAGAAAATCAATAACAAGTAAATAATGCGATCTATTACTATTTTAGTACATCCGCGGCCACGCGACGTCAAGTTGCAGTTACGAATCTCCTTTATTCACTGTTTGGGATTTTTCAGTAGAATACAGATTTATGTATAAAAGAACAAACATTTTCTGTGACATCAAGTTACTAACGTTGCTGCTGACCAGTTCCTTCATCGTAGACCTAAAATGCATAGTATTGTGTGGAAGTCGTAAAATGATCGCATTGCGCCTCAGTATATAATTGACCATTCCAGGCACTGACATAGATATTTATAATGCATAAGCATCCATTATAAAGTTTCGCGGGACTCTAATAATACTACGAAGAAACGACTAAACAAAGAAATAACCCAGTGGCTACGCGGTAAGGCTAATAATGATAAAAAGTAGGATTCGATACGAGTCGTGGGAAAAGCAAATGTAGCGTTGTAATTAAAAAAAAATTGAAGCAAAATAAAATATATATACTAATTTATTTACACTTCTAATCAGAAACCTTTGAAATGTATATCCTTTTCAGTAGAACTACCACGTTTAAAGTAGAATCATGAGTGCTATTGATGTTTTAGGAGTAGAACATTGCGGAGAGAAGCCCAGTATAAACTCCAGAGAAAATAAAGCAGTTGAGTGTATTCTGTAGTATTTGGCTTTTGTATAACCTTTCGGGTTATCTTTATAAATTATACAAAATGTTATTATAAATAGATATAAAGTGAAGAAATTTTAGATTAGCGCATATGGCATTTGACTGGTTATCATCTTCAACATCTATTTAAGTGAGTGTAATTGATGAATTAATGACGTGCTTTACGATGAATAACATGTAACAATGAAGCAGCGACTAATTATACTGCTGATTATACGCATGCTTTTTTTTTCTATTAGTAGGCGAACGAAAACATGTCAATCATCTGTTCCTTCCAAAGAAAATATCAAAAAATATATCACGAGGACCTTGTTGGAAAGAAAATGGTAGCTTAGAGAAAGTGAGATTCTGAAATCAGCTTTTGATATTTTTAATCCAAAAAGCAATTTCTAAAAAATAAAAAAACGTATTTGTCTGGGATTGTCGGAAAAAGTCTGATATAAAATATTCT
Organism: Carcinoscorpius rotundicauda; assembly: GCA_011833715.1. Classification (NCBI taxonomy): domain Eukaryota; kingdom Metazoa; phylum Arthropoda; class Merostomata; order Xiphosura; family Limulidae; genus Carcinoscorpius; species Carcinoscorpius rotundicauda. The sequence continues at coordinate 114,282,039 of CM022391.1, read as the reverse complement.
GTCCGCGCCAAATCACTTAAATTATTAAATGGTTTTTATTTTATCAGTGCAAATATATTGTGAACACTCGTTATTTGATATATTTGAAATAACCGTCACTTTTACCAAGTGAAAGACATAAAGTACTTCCAGCTTGATAATATTAATACAAGAAGTTTCTTTACTTTAAGAGGTCAAATACACAAAGTACTTGGATTTCGATAATATGAATACAAGTAGCTATCTTAGTTTACCAAATCAAAGATACAAATAACTTGGATTTTCATAACATTTATACGAGAAGCTACTTTAATTGATGAGGTCAAAGACATAAAGAACTTGGATTTTGATCATCTTAATACTATAAGCTACTTTAAAATACGAAGTCAAACACGGGAAGAACTTAAAGCTAGATAATATTAATATAAGAAGTTTCTTTACTTTACCAGGTTAAAGAAAAAAGAACTTGGATTTCGATAATATGAATACAAGAAGCTATCATAGTTTTCCAAATTAAAGACCCAGAGAACTTGGATTTTGATCATTTCAACACGATAAGCTTCTTTAATTTACCAGATCAAAGACACAAACAACTTGAAATGTAATCATTTTATTAGAAGGTACTTTATTTTATCTGATTAAAGATAAAAGGAACTTAGATTTTCATATTATTAATTGAAGAATCAACTTTCGGTCAAAGACGAAAATAACTTGGATTTTGATAAAATTAATATGAGAAGCTATTTTAATTGACCAGGTAAAAGTCACAAGGAATTTGAATTTTGATAAAAATAATAGAAGATGCTACTTTAATTACAAGGACAAAAACACAAAGAACCTGAATTTTAATAATATTTACACGAGTAGCAACTTAAATTTTTCAGGCCAAAGACAAAATAGAGAGCTTGGATTTTGATCATTTTTGTTCGAGAAGCTACTTTAATTTACAAGGTCAAAGACACAAAGAACTTGGATTTTAATTAATTTAATAGAAAAAGCTGCATCAATTTACTAGGTCAAAGATACAAATAATTTGTATTTTGATCATTTTAGTAGAAGGTACTTTAATTTTTATGGTTAAAGACGCAAGCAACTTGAATTTTGATAATTTCAATATGAGAAGCTACTTTGATTTACAAAGTAAAACACCGAAAGAGCTTAGATTTTAATAATTTTAATACGAGAAGCAATTTTATCATATCAGGTCAATGACACAAAGAAAATGGACTTTGATCATTTTTACACGAGAAGATTCCTTAATTTACCAGGTCAGGGACACAAAGAAGCTGGACTTTTATAATATTTAAACGACAAGCTACTTTAATTTACCAGGTTAAACACCCAAAGAACATGGAATTTGATAAATTAAATACAAAAAGTTACTTTAATTTGCCAGCTAAAAGACACAAATAACTTGGATTTTTATCATTTTCAATCAAGAAGCTACTTTATTTTACAAGATCAAAGACAAAAAGAACTTAGATTTAGAATATTTTAATAGGAGAAAATACTTTAATTTACCTGGTCAAAGACACAAAGAACTTTGATTTTGATAATTTAAATAAGAGAAATAACTTTAATTTATAATGTGAAAGTCACAAACAACTTGGATTATAATAATAGTAACAGATGAAGCTACTTTAATTACACCGTCAAAAATAGAGAGAAGTTGGATTATGATAATATTAACACGAGCAGCTATTTTAATATATCAGGTCAAAGCACAAGGAACTTGGATTTGATTATTTAATAGCTAGCAGAAAATACTTTAATTTACTTGGTCAAAGACAAAAACTTTCAATATGATAATTTTAATACGAGAAGCTTATTTCATTTACCAGGTGAAAGGATAAAAAAACGTGAATTTCAATAATATGAATACCAGATTCCCCTTTAATTTACCATTTCAAAGACAAGTAACTTTCATTTTGAAAATTTCAGTGCAACCTTTTAAACATTTTAATAGGAGAAGCTACATCAATTCACCAGATTAATTACACAAATAACTTGTATTTTGATCATTTTTATAGAAGGTAATTTACTTTTTCTGGTTAAAAACATAAGTAACTTAGATTTTGATAATAATAATTGAAGAAGATACTTTACTTTACGAGGTCAAAGTCACAAAGACATTAGATTTTGATAATAGTAAGAGATGAAGGTATTTTAATTACCACGTTTTAAACAGAGAGAAGTTGGATTACGATAATATTAACACGAATAGCTACTTTAATATATATGGTCAAAGACACAAAAACTTGGTTTAGAATATTTTAATAGGATAAAATACTTTAATTTACCTGGTCAAAGACACAAAGAACTTGAATTGTAATAATATTAAAACAAAAAGGTTATTTAATTGACTGGGTCTAAGACAAAGAACTTTGATTTTGATAATTTCAATACGGGAAGCTACGTTAATTTACAAAGGCAAAGAATCAAAGAACTTGTATTTTGATTATTTCAATAGGAGAAGCTACTTTAATTTACCAGGTCAAAGACACAAATTACTAGGATTTTTATAATTTGAAGACGAGAAGGCTATTTAATTTATTAGATCAAACAAACAAAGAATTTGGATTTCGATAATATTTACACGAGAGGCTAACTTACTTTACCAGTTCAAAGACACAAAGAACTTGGATTTTGAAAAGTTTTGTTCGATTAGTTCCTTTACTTCACCAGGTTAAAAAACGAAGTACTTGGATTTTCACAATATTAGTAAAAGAAGCTACTTTAATATACCAGGTCAAAGACAAATAACGTGGATTTTGATAATTTAAATACTATAAGCTACTTCGATTTACCATGTCAAAGACAGAGTAAACTTGGATTTTGAAAATATTAATTCGAGAACCTACTTTTATTTACCAAATCAAAGAAACAAAGAACTTCCATTTTGATAATTTCAATACGAAAAGCTACTTTAATTTACTAGTTTTAAAAAACAAAGAACTTGGATTTCGATACTATTAATAACAGTATCTACCTTATTTTACCAGTCCAAAGACATAAAGAACTTGAATTTTGACCTTTTTATACAAAAAGTTACTTTAATTTGCCAGGTAAAAGACAGAAAAATTTTCATCTATAATTTCAACACGAGAAGCTACTTTAATATATCAGGTCAAAAACACCAAGAAGTTGAATTTTGATAATATTGATACAAGAAGCTACTTTAATTTACCAGTTCAACGACGTAAAGAACTTGGATATCGATAATTTTAATACTAGAAGCCACTTATTTTTATCTTGTCAAAAACATAAACAACTTGGATTTTGATAATATCAGTAGGAGAAGCTTGTTAAATTTACCAGGTCAAACACAAAGAACTTTGATTTTGATAATTTTAAAAAGAGAAGCTACTTTAATTTAACATGTTAAAGACAGAAAGAACTTGAATTTTGATAATTTTAATACGAGAAGCTTTTTTAATTTACTAGGTCAAAGAGAGAAAGAACTTCAAGTTTGATAATGTTAATAGAAGAAGCTTCTTTACTTTATCAGGTGAAAGACACAAAGAACTTGGATTTCGATGATATTAGTACGAGAAGCAACCTCAGTTTACCAGATAAAGACACAAAGAACTTGAATTTTGATAATATTAATACCAAAAGCCACTTTAATTTACCAGGTGAAAGACACAAAGAAATTTGATTTTGAAAATCGACATGGTTTTACTATTCCAAAAAGTTTGAGATTTTGTGGAACAAATCCCCTTAAAATGCCTTTACTTTGTTTTACTCAATAACGCAATGGAAGATTTAGATATTTATATTTCTGTCAACCAGACCAACTTTATGCACCCTCTTTGTATTTTCTCATAGACTTCCTACTGATACGTAAAATTTTGGTTTAACCAGATAAAATTGTGATTCTGTAAGTGTGTCATATGATATTTCTTTCTTGAAATGATCTAGTGATTAGGGCACATAAATCGGAATGTGCTAGCTTTAGGATCGAAACATGCTTTTATACATACTTGGGCCCGTTATAATTTGATGGCCAATCTATCTAAATAGAATGCTTCAAGAGTTAGCGGTCGGTAATTTTATTTAGTTGCCTTCCTTTGAGTCAATAATTACAAAAGTAAGATGGCTAGTATGGGTGTTATGTAAATATCATGTAAATGTTGTCGAGAGTGTTATGTAAATGTTATGTAAACGACAACCATGTCGAGTGCTATGTAAATGTCATGTAAATATCATGCATATGTTATGTAAATGTAATGTCGTATTTGAATTCCCATATTTATTATTTATAATTCTATATTTATATTATTGTTTCGAGGTTTAAATCGGTGAAATTTAAAATGACATTTTAGAATTAATTAAAATTCATTTAGAAATTTTTAAAACTAAATAGATTGATCACTTGTATTGGCCTGGTGTTTGTACTGTGGAATTCTGGGAAGTTACGCGATATAGTATATAAACAGATGGCGATGCGAGAGAAGAAATCATCCACTTTTACTCGGGTCAAGAAGTAAGTCATCCATTTTATTCGGATCAGGAAGTTTGTCTTGTTTGAGAAAGTTTAAACTGAATTTGTGAATAGAGCTAGATCGACTAAAGCGGTGAAAAATTTTATTCCGTCAATCTTTACAATTCAGTCGGATTACGGATTATATCAAAAGTCAATAGGAATTGGACTTTGAACTTTTGTTTGAAATTACCCATTCAAACTTCGAAAATTTCTCCGTGGGACTGAATTCAACGCCTAGATTAGAACTTTGGATTTCGGATTTGGACACTTATCCTAGATCATATTATTAAGCACAGGCCAGTACTTTTTGTATTGTAAGTTGTTTTGATGGTTGAAATTGGATATCTGTTATTGCCATTGGATAATTTATTTTGTGTCTATCACATAAGTAGATAATTATAATAAATTATACAAGCTGCTATCTGTGTCTTTCTGTTGCGTTCAGTCCACATAAAAACGTAACAATGGGTAAGTTTCGTTTAGCTTTTACGATAATTTAAATAACAATACATATGCTTTTACTGGTAATAGTAGTACCAGATATAAATAGTAATTTAATAAGCATTATCCTGATGTAACAATGTCTGATTTTTGGACATCAGTGTGATACAGTTCACACTGTCAAAATACATCAATGTCCTCTTTTGGATTTCATTCTCATTCAACGGAGAAGTCTTCCCTCCCAGTGCCACACGGACATCGCATGTCTGTGAACTTACAACGCTAGAAATCGATTTCAATACCCGTGGTAGGTAGAACACGAATTGCCCTTTGTGTAGTTTTGTGATTAACTACAACCAACCAACAACGGAGAGTTAGCAGTGCTATAATATTAGAATTTTTCATTAAGTTTATTTTCTGTTTCGCTAATTATATGTTTCAAAATTTCAAAACTACATAATGAAATGTTTATTAATGTGTACGCATTTCGCAGAGCAATTATTTTAGAAACCACTTGCCTTCACAGCGAGGAAACTAAGAAATAAAATGTTGTAAGGGATTAGAGAATGCAATGTCTTTTTTACCCTGAACGACGTCTCTTTCCTTCTTAAAACACTACGTTTTACGTATAAATGAATTATTTAGAATAGCTGCGTAATTAACGAGTTAAAAAAAAAAGCCAGTTCGGTATAAAATAATGAACTTAGAGTGACTACTGAAATACTGACTCAATAAAAAATTTAAAATGGCAAAAAATACTGTAAAAATATGTCAGATTATCAGGCTATTGAAAATATCTGACATGCAATCTGTTAAAAGTTGAGCCAAGTGTATTGGTATTTTGATCTGAAAATCGATGACTCAAGAGAACAAGAAAAAATCTTAACGCGAATATTTTATGATAACCCAAAGTAAGCTATGAAAACATAGAATTATCCATACATTATGACAACCCAAAGCAAGCTCAGACAACATAGAATTATTCATACTAGCTAAGACAATATAGAATTATCCCCACTTTATAACCAACCAACACCAGCTCAGACAAAACATAATTAACCATACTTTATGACAACCCAATACAATCACCGACAACGACAACATACTTTATGAACTACCATCACAAGCTCCAAAAACATAGAATTATCTATACTTTATGACAACCCAAATAATTTCCGACAATATAGAATTTTCCATACTTTACAACAACTCAACACAAGCTCAGACAGCACAAATGATCCATACTTTATGACAACCCAACAAAAGCTAAAAACACAGAATTATCCCTACTATAGGACAACTCAACACCACCTAAGGTAACACAGAATTATTCATACATTAGGACAATGCAACAGAACCTACAAAAACGCAGAATAATTCATATTTGAAAAACCCAAAACTAATTCCACAAAATTAGATTTATCCATGTTTTACAACAACCCAACAAAAGCTACGAAGACATAGATTTATCCATACTTTATGACAACCCAACACAAGCTCCGACAACATAAAATTATCCACACTTTATGACAACCCATCACAATCTCCGACAGCATAGAATCATCCACACTTTCTGACAACCCTACAAGAGCTACAAAAACACAGATATATTAATACTTTGTGACAATCCAACACAAACGCCGACAACACAGAATTATCCATAATTTATGAACACTCAACACAAGCTAAACAATACAGAACTATCCATACCATAGGACAACCCAAACAAGTTAAGACAATACAGTTATATCCACGCATTAGAACAATACAACAGACGCTATCAAGACGCAGAATAATCCATACTTTAGAACAACCGAACATAAACTATGATAGCACAGGATTATCCATAATTTATGACAACCCAATACAAGCTCAGACAACATAGAATTATTGATACTTTATGACAACCCAACCCAAGCTCAGACAACATAAAATTATCTACACTTTATTACAAACAAACACTAGCTCAAACAATAAGAAATAACCATATTTTATAAAAACCCAATACAAGCGCAGAGAACACAGAACTATCAATACTTTATGAACTCCCAACACAAACTCCGAAAACATAGAATTATCTACACTTTATGAAAACCCACACAAGCTCCCACAACATAGAAATATCCATACTTTATGACAAACAAACACAAGATCAGACAACATAGAATTATCAGTGCTTTATGACAACCCAACACATGTTACGACAAAATAGATTTATCTATGCTTTATGACAACCCAACAGAAGCTTCGACAACACAGAATTATCCAAACTATATGACAACACAACAAACAAGGTCAGACACCACAGAATTATCCATATTTTATGACAACCCAACACAAGCTCCAACAACATAGAATTTTTCAAACTTTATGACAACCCAATACAAGCTCCGACAACATAGAACTATCTATAGTTTATGACAACCCAAATAAGCTTCGACAACATAAAATTATCCATACTTTACGAAAACCCAACATAAGTTTCGACAACAAAGAATTATCCCTACTTTATGACAACCAAACACAAGCTCCGAAAACTTAAAATTATCCATACTTTATGACAACCGAAAAAAGCTTAGACAACACACAATTATCCACACTTTATGACAACCCAACACAAGCTACGATAATACAGAATTATCCATACTTTATGACAACCCAACACAAGCTACGATAATACAGAATTATCCATACTTTATGACAACCTAACACAAGCTCCATAAACATAGAATTATCTTTACTTCATGACAACCCAACACGAACTACTATAACACAGAATTGTCCACACTTTTTGACAAACCAACTCAAGCTCCGACAACATAATATTATCCACACTTTATGACAACCGAACTGAAGCTTTGACAAAAAAAAATTATTTACACTTTATGACACCTCAACACAAGTTAAGACAACCTAGAAGTATCCATAGTGTATGACAATCCAAAATAAACTTTGACAAGAAAGAATGATTTATACTTTATGAAAACCCATCACAAGCTCATACAAACCAGAATTATACATACTTTATAACAACCTACCACAAGCTACGAGAACAAGAATTATCCATACTTTATGACAACCCAACACGAGCTTCGAGAACACTGAATTATCCACACTATAAAACAACCAAACACAAACTAAGACAACACAGAATTATCCATATATTAAGGACAATCCAACAGAAGCTACGAAAGCGGAAAATGATCCATACTTTAGAACAACCAAACACAGCTCCATAAACATGGAATTACACATACTTTATATGGAATTATCTATACTTTTTAAAAACCCAACACAAGCTACGAAAATACACCATCATCCATACATTTTGACAACCCAACATAAGCTACGACAACACAAAATTATCCATACTTTATGACAACCCAACACAAGCGCCAAGAACATAAAATTATCCACACTTTATGAACCTCAACACAAGCTACGAAAAGAGAGATTTATCTACACTTTATGACAACTTAAAAGAAGCTACAACAACAAAGAATTATCCATACTATATGAGAACACAACACAAGCTCGAACAACATAGAATCATCCATACTTAATGAACTCCCGAAAAAGCTCCGAAAAAATAGAATTATCTTTCCTTTATGACAACCCAAATAATCTTCGACAACATAGAATGATTCATACTTTACGAGAACTCAACACAAGCTCAGACAACACAGAATTATCCACACTTTATGACAACTCAACAGAAGCTACGAAAAAATAGAATTATCAACACTTTATGAACACCTAATTCAAGCTTCGTCAACACAGAATTATTTATACTTTACGACAACTCAACACAAGCTCCGAAAACACATAGTTACCCATACTTTATGACAATCGAACACAAGCTAAAGAACACAGAATGATCCATACTATAGGTCAACCCAACACAAGCTGAGACAACACAGAATTATACATCCATTAGGACAATCAAACAGAAGCTACGACAACATAGAATTATCCATACTTTATGAAAACCCATAAGAAGCCTCTATTACATAGAATTATCCACATTTTATGGAAACACAAGACAAGCGCCGACAACACAGAACTATATACACTTTATAAAACCCAACACAAGCTAAGAAAATACAGTGTGATCCATACTTTATGATAACCCAACACATGCTACGAGAACATAAAATTATTAATACTTTATAAACACCCAAATCAAGCTACGTCAATACAAAATTATCCATGCTTTATGACAACTCAACACAAGCTTTAAGAACACAGAATTATCCATGCATTAGGACAATCCATCAGAAGCTGCGAAAACGCAGAATAATCCATACTTTAGAACAACCCAATACAAGCTCAACAAACATAAAATTATCATTACTTTATGACAACTGAACACAAGCACCGACAACATAGAAGTACCCATACTTTTCGAAAACACAAAACAAGCTACAAAACTACATTATTATTCAGAGTTTATGACAACCCAACACAAACTACGACAACATAGAATTATTAATATTTTATGACAACCAAGCTTAAGCTCCTACAACATAGAATTATTAATATTTTATGACAACCAAGCTTAAGCTCCTACAACACAGAATTTTCAATACTTTATGACAACTCAACGCAAGCTGCGACAACATACAATTATTTACACATTATGACAACCCAACACAAGCAACGACATCACAGAATTATCCACATTTGATGACAACCCAACACAAGCTCCGAAAACAAAGAATTAAACACACTTTATGACAACTAAACACAAGCTCCGATAACACAAAATTATCCATACTTGATGACAACCAGCACAAGCTACGAAAACACATAATTATTTATACTTTATGACAATCCAAAACAAGCGCCGAACAACAGAATTGTCCATATTTTACGACAACACAACACAAGTTCAGTCAATACAGAATGATTCATAGTTGATGACAACCTAAATACATGCTCTGACAACATAGAATTATTATACTTTATAAAAACATAACACAAGTTCCGACAACATAGAACAATCTATAATTTATGACAACCCAAATAAGCTCCGACAACATAGAGTTATCCAAACTTAACGACAATGAAACATAATTTCCGACAAAAGAGAATTATCCATATTTCATGAAAACCAAACACAAGATTCGACAACATAGAATTATCGATACTTTATGACAAACCAACACAAGCTATGAGAACAGAGAATTTATCAGACGTTACGACAACCTAACAGAAGCAACGAAAACAAAGAATTATTCATATCTAAAGAAAAAACAAAAAATCTACGAAAATACAGAATTTTTTCTTACTTTATGATAACAGAACACAAGCTACGAGGACATAGAATTATTAATACGAAATGAACACCCAACTCAAGCTATGTCAACACAGAATTATCAATACTTTATGACAACTCAACACTCGCTCAAAGAACACAGAATTACCCATACTTTAAGAAAATCCAAATCAAGCTTCGATAACACAGAATTATCGAAAAATTTTAACAACCCAACAGAAGCTCAGACAACACAGAACTATTTACTCTTCATGATATTCCAACACAAGTTCAGAAAACACAGTATTATCCATACTTTATGAAACCCTACACAAGTTTCCATAACATAGAATTATCCATGAAAATCCAAAAAAAAAATCGACAAAACAGATGTATACATACTTTATGACAACCCAACGGAAGCAAGAACAATAAAGAATTATCCATACTTTGGGACAACCAAAAACAAGCTTCGACAACAAAATATTATCCATACTTTATGACAACTTAACACAAGTTATGAGAACATAGAATTATCCACATTTTATGACCACCCAAAACAAGCTCATACAAGACAGAACTATTTATTCTTTATGACAACTCAACACAAACTAAGAAAACACAGAATTATCTATACTTTATGTCAACCAAACAGAAGCTCCGACAACATATAATTATCCATACTTTATGATAATCCAACACAAGAAAAACAACACTATATTCTTCACACTATAGGAAAACCAAACGTAAACTCAGACAACACAGAATTATCCATACATTAATACAATCCAAGAAAAGCTACGAAAACGCAGAATAACCCATCCTTTAGAAGGAACCACTAGAAGTTCGACAAACATAAAATTATCCATACATTATGAATTCCTAACACAAGCTCCGAAAACATAGAATTTTCCATACTTTATGAAAACTCAACACAAGATACGACAAAAAAGTATAGAAACTTTATAAAAACTCAAAAGAAGCAACGACAACGTAGAATTATGTGTACTTTATGACAATCTAACACAAGTAACGACAACACAAAATTATTTATGCTTTATGACAACCAACATAATCTCCGAAAACATAGAATTATCCAAACTTTATGATAACCCAATACAAGCTCCCACAACATAAAATTATCCATACTATATGAAAACCCAACACAAGCTGCTAAAATACAGAATTATTGATACTTTATGACAACACAACACAAGCTACGAGAACATAGAATTATCAATACTTCATGAACACCAACACAAGCTATGACAACATAAAATTTTCCATACTTTATGAAAACCCTACACAAGCTGCGACAACATAGAATTATTTATACTTTATCACAACCTAACACAAGCGACAAAAACACAGATATACTTAAACTTTATGACAACCCAAAACAAACTCCGACAACATAGAATTATCCATACTTTATGATAACCCAATACAAGCTCCCACAACATAAAATTATCTATACTTAATGACAAACAAACACAAGCTCAGACAACATAGAATCATATTTACTTTATCACAACACAACTCAATGTCCAACAAAATAAAATAATCCACACTTTGAGACAACCCGTCACACTCTCCTAGAACACAGAATTATCCATACATTATGAAAACCCAAATCAAGCTTCGGAAACACAGAATTATCCATACTTTATGAATTCCCGACACAAGCGACGAGAAAAAAGAAGTATACATACTTTATGTTAACCCAAGAGGAGCAACGACAACAAAAATTATACACAGTTTATGACAACCCAACACAATGTACCACAGCACAGAATTATCCATACGTTATGACTATCCAACAGAAGCTATACAAACGCAGAATTACCCATATCTTAGAACAACCTAAAACAAGCTCCACAAACACAGAATTATCCATACTTCACGACAACCCAACATAACTTCCGACGACAGAAAATTATCCCTACTTTATGACAACGAAACACAAGCTCAGACAACATAGAATTATCTATATTTATGACAACCCAACAAAAGCTCTGAGAACATAGAATTATCCATACTTGATGACATCCCAACACAAGCTACAAAAACAATAAATTATCCAAACTTTATGAAAACCCAACATAAGCTACGAGAACATAGAATTATTAATACTTTATGAACACCGAACTCAAACTAAGTCAATAGAAAATTATCCATACTTTATGACAACTCAACACCAGCTCCGTGAACACAGAACTATCTATACTTTATGACAACCCAACACAAGCTTCGAGAACACAGAATTTTCTATACTTTATGAAACCCCAACCCAAGCTTCGAGAACACAAAATTATTGATAATTTATGACAACCCAACAAAAGCTACGACAACATAGAATGATCCAAACTTTATGACAACCTAAAAGAAGCTCCGAAAACACAGAATTATCCATACTTTATGACAACCCAGCACTAGCTCCAACAACATAGAATTGTAAATACTTTATAGCAAACACTCATAAGCTCAGACAACAGAAAATTATCCATTCTTTATGACAAACACAAGCACAGACTATATAGAATTGTCCATGCTTCATGACAACCCAACACAAGCTACGACAATAAAGATTTATCTGTACTTCATGACAACACAAGAGAAGCTACGACACTACAGAATTATCCATAATTTACGACAATCCAACACAAACTCTAGACAACAAAAAATCATGATCCATACTTTATGAAAACCCAACAAAAGCTACGAGAACATAGAATTATTAATACTTTATGAATGCCCAACTCAAGCTAAGTCAAGAGAAAATTATCTATACTTTATGACAACTCAACATCTGCTTCCTGAACACAGAATTATCCATACTTTATGACAACCAACACAAGCTTCGAGAACACAGAATTTTTCATACTTTATGACAACCCAATACAAGCTTCGAAAATACAGTACTATACATACTTTATGCCAACCCAACAGAAGCTCCGAAGAAATAGAATTACCAATACTTTATGAAAACCTAACAAAAGCTAAGACAAAACAGAAGTATACATATTTTATGACAACCCAACAGAAGTAACGACAACATAGAATTATCCATACTTTATGACAACCCAACACAAGGTAAACAACACTGAATTATCCACACTATAGAACAACCAAACATAAGCTGAGACAACACAGAATTATCCATGCATTAGGACAATCCATCAGCAGCTAAGAAAACGCTGAATGATCCACACTTTAGAGCAGCCCAACACAAGCTAAAAACACTGAATTATCCAAACTATTGGACAACCAAACATAAGCTCAGACAACAAAGAATTATCCATACATTAAAACAATACAACAGAAGCAACGAAAACGCAAAATAATTCACACCTTATGACAACACAACACAAACTACGACAACATAGATTTATCCATACTTTATAAAATCCTAAAACAAGCCCCAACAACACAGAATTTTCCATACTCTATGAAAACCCAACACAAACTCCGAGAACATAGAGTTATTCATACTTTATGACAATCCAGCGCAACTCCGACAACATAGAATTATCCATAGTTATGACAACCCAACACAAGCTGTGACAACATAAAATTATCCATACTTTGTGACAAACCAACACAAGCTCCGACAACATAGAATTATCCATACTTCATAACAACACAACAGAAGTTCCGACAATATATAATTATCCACACTTTTTAACAACACAACATAAGTTCCAAAAATATAGAATTATCCATACTCCACGACAATCAAACACAAGCTCAGACAACACAGAATGATCCATACTTTGTGACAACCCAACACAAGCTCCGACTACATATAATTATCTGTACTATATGACAACACAACACAAGCTCAAATAACTTAGAATCATCCTTACTTTATGACAACACAACACAGGCTACGACAATAAGAATTATCTATACTTTATAACAACACAACACAAATTCCGACAACATATAACTATCTATAGTTTATGACAACCCAAAACGCTCCAAAAAATAGAATTATCCATACTTCATGAAAATCCAACATAAATTCCGACAACATAGAATTATCTCTAATTTATGAGAACCAAGCACAAGCTCCGACAACATAGAATTATCTCTACTTTATGAAGAACAAACACAAGCTACGACAATAAGAATTCTCCAAATTTTATAACAACATAACACAAATTCCGACAACATAAAACTATCTGTAGTTTATGAAACCCCAATAAACTTCGACAACACAGAGTTATACCCACTTCACGACAATTCAACATAACTTGCGACAACAGAGAATTATCCCTACTTTAAAAACACGAAACACAAGCTCCAAAAACATATAATTCTCCATACTATATGAAATCCCAACACAAGCTACGAAAATACAGAATTAACCATAATTTATGACAACCCAACACATGCTACAAGAACATAGAATTATCAGTACTTTATGAACACCCAACTCAAGCTACGACAACATAGAATGATCCATACTTTATGACAACCCAACAACGGCTACGACAACATAGATTTATCCATACTTTATATAAACCTAATAAAGAATTATCCATACTTTATGACAACCCAACAGAAGCTCCTACAACACAGAATTATCCAAACTTTATAAAAACGAATACAAACTCCGACAACATAGAATTATCCATACTTTATAACAAAATAACACAAGTCCCAAAAACATAGAACAATCTGTAGTTTATGACACAACAATTAAGATTTGACAACACAGAATAATCTATACTTCACGACAATCCAACATACGTTCCGATAACAGAGAATTATCCCTAATTCATGACAACGAAAAAAAAGCTACGAGAACATAGAATTATCCATGCTTAATAACAAACCAACACAAGCTACGACAACAAAGAGTTATCAATACTTTACGACAACCAAACACAAGCTCAGACAACACAGAATGATCCATACTTTATAACAATTAGACATAAGCTCCGAAAACATATAAATATCTACACTTTATGACAAAACAACACAAGTTCTTTCAACATAGAATCATCCTTATTTTATGATAACAGGAAACAAGATCCGACAACATAGAATAATCTATTTTTTATGACAACCCGATACAAGCTCCGACAACATAGAATTATTCATAATTTATAACAACACAACACAAGTTCCGACAACATAAAGCTGTATATAGTTTATGACACGCCAAATCAGCTCCGACAACATAATGTTATACATACTTCACGTTAATCAAACATAAATTCCGAAAACAGAGAATTATACCTACTTTATGACAACTTAACACAAGCTACGATAACATAGAATTATCCCCACTTTATGACAACCCAACACAAGGTACGAAAACTTAGAAATTTCCTGACTTTATGACAACTTAACACAAGCTCCGAGAACACAGAATTATCCATACTTGATGACAACCAGCACAATTTAAGAAAACACATAATTATTTATATTTTATGACAATCCAACACAGGCGCCGAACAACAGAATTATCCACTCTTTATGACAATCCAACACAAGCTCCCACAACACAGAATTATCCACACTTTATGACAATCCAACACAAGCTCCCACAACACAGAATTATCCATACTTTATGACAACTGAGCACAACCTCTGACAACACATAAATATTTATACTTTATGACAACCCAACAAAGCTCCGAGAAAACAGAATTGTTCTCTCTTATTTACAACCCAACACAAGCTCGTACAACACAGAACTATCCATATTTTATTACAACTCAACACAAGCTCCGACAACATAGAATTATCCATTCTTTATGACAACCCTACACAATCTCCGAGAACACAGAATTATAAATATTATATGACAACTCAACATATGCTCCGACAACACAGAATTATGCATAGTTTGTGACAAACCTGCACAAGCTCAGACAACACAGAATTATCCATGCTTTATGACAACCGAAGACAAGCTTTGACAACACAGAATTATCCACACTTTTTGACAACCCAACCCAACTCATACAACACAGAATTATCTATACTTTATAACAACTCAACACAAGCTCAGACAACACAGAATTATTCATAGTTAATGGCAACCCAACAAAACCTCAAACAACATAGAACTATCGATACTTTAAGAGAACCCAACAAAAGGTCCGACAACATAGAATTATCCATATTTTAAAACAACCCAACACAAGCTACTACAAAATAGAATTATCCATACTTTATGACAACCCAACACAAGCTACAACACAGAATTATCCGTAGTTTATGAAAATCCAACACAAGCTACGATAACGCATAATTATCCATACTCTATGACAACCCAACATGAGTTACGACAACATAGAATTATCCATACTTAATGACAACCCAACACAAACTCTAACAACATAAAATTGTGTATGCTTGTTTGTGCAGAACCCGTAGTCTTAGAACAACTATTCATCGTTGACAAATCACGTTAATGCCAGTTGTTTTTAAACATGCTTATGTAAATAGTACACATACGTTGCAAATGGTGAAAAGAAAAGATGTTTAGGACAGGTATGAGAAAAGCAAATCAATAATAAAAATATTTTTTTATCTCAAAGAATTGCTCAGGAAAGATCTGAAACTTGAATTGTACTGTAGATGGATATTGTCTGCTGAAATAAAACATGTAATTCCGTGTTATTCACGAAACAAAGATCAACCATGTAGAAAAGAAACTGATGAATATATTATTAAACAAAAAGTCGAGGAACGGACATATGTAGGCAATAGAAGATGCATTACATGTGACAGGTTATTAAATCTGAGGGAAGGTTGACAAAGATTTTGATGGGTGAAAACGGAAGAAGGATTGCGAAATGCAGTAAGACACGCTGACATTAGAGAACAGGTCAGTTTGTTTGTTTGAATTTCGCGCAAAGCTGCACAAGAGCTAACTGTGTTAGCCGTTCCTAGTTTTGAAGTGTAAGACCAGAGGAAAGGCAGCTAGTCATTCATCACAACCTACTGCCAACCCTTGGGCTATTCTTTAACCAACGCTAAAATCCGGGTTTCGATACCCGTGGTGGGCAGAGCACAGATAGCCCATTGTGTAGCTTTGTGCTTAATTCAAAAAACAAACAAAACAAACAAACAAACTTTGCGAAATCTGTATTCTGTGTGCATATATACAGTTGAATTAAGGGCAAACTTTTTTTCCGTTTTGTTTTCGTTTCCCGTCAAGGAGGACTTTATTTTTCTCCATTCTCAGGGTGCAGATATGAAGTCGTGAACACGTCATACGTGGATCGAAGACTCTGGCGTCGAAAGTAATCGGCTAGTACAATAAATCTGAGTTGAGGAGCTCATGGTAGTTTGTTTTTCCTTTTCAGTATTGCTTGTTACGCCCTCATGCAGAACCCTTAAATAAAGTAATTGAAATATGAAATTTTCAGTTATAATTCGTAAATACCCAGACAATATGGCACTAATAATATAATTTATTCACAACTGTGTGCATGTGACAGGTATTATATTCAAATTTTAAACTACTGAAATGTTGACTCTTTAATTATTTAACATGTTTTGGCGTTTTTCTGCATTTTATATTCACCGCTACAACGCAATAGCATTAGATCAATATTTGCATTCAGTATGTGTTCCAGTACACAGTAAATTATCTTTAACATGTTAAAAATCTCTAAGATAAACGCTATATCGACTATTTTTACATAGCACCTTGTTTAACAGAAATCCCCAGAAGACTTGGAAGGAATGCTATGCCTTCTCAATCTACATTTGTCTCTAGAGGTTTACTTTACTTCTGAACCATAAACTACACGTGGACATGCAGGAAAGCAAATGTCACATGCATATATTGACCTTACCATCGTTGAAGCGAAAGGATGTTGAGCAGAGCTATTCTTCAAAGTCTACTCGTATCACTTTTTTTATTGATTTAAAAGTTTCTTAAAAATAATTAATTTTTTCCTACTTTAAAACAAGTCTAAATAAATACGAATTATAGACGTGATGGTTCAAGTTGGATGAAACAATAACAGTATAGAATATTTTATTTAAATGTAGCATTTAAAATAACACCAAATCATCAAATAGTTTGACATAAGACTTAACAGTGTACTTAATGTCTTTCAAAGAGGGATTAGTGTAAGACGGTAAAACTGATACTTAACGAGTTTCAAATATGCTACTCTGTTTATTAGGCAGATATTCTAATTTTCTAAACTACGGGGTCACGAGCTCCCCAGTGACTCAGCAGTAAGCCTGAAAGTTCATAATTCTAAACATCGTGTGATTGATAATGAAGAAGTAATTTGTCAGAACTCTGGAATTATACTCCTTTGCCTTTAAACATCAAAATCCGCTTATTATGACTACTCATCAGAAAACTGCTGGAATTCGCGGATTTAGTTTTCTAAAAAAAATTACAATATCTTGAAGAAGCGCAGCTTAAATTCGAAGGAGATTCGAACCCGCGACGTGGCTTGCTAAAGAACTGCTCTAGTAAACTATGCTATGCTACCTACAACACCGTATCTCTAATTTCCTCCAGAGTTGATAATATGAAAAATTTCTAATTTGGTGCCACTCGGTGTGAATCAATAAAACGTTTTGATTGCTTTGTATTCTGTCTGGTAAAGATGATGTTAAAACGTACCAGAGTAGAATTTGTACCCTTTCTGAACCACGAAGTTATTCCACGTTGAGGAAGTAGCTCAAAGCGTGCTGAAGATGAAGCGTAAGTGTAAATGATTTGCGTATGACATTTTATATGTCAATGCTGGTTTGTCAAGAGCTGAGTAGTAGTTGAATCAGTGTGTTATGTTTGAGTATCTTTAATAAAATAGTGTGCTTATGGGCTTTGTTAACCAGTTATAAATTTGCGTGTCAACCACTAGAGCAGCGGTTTCCAACAAGGGGTGCGAGATAGCGTTCCAGGGGATGCGTGATAACATTTGTTTTGGCCACCTTTACCTTTATTCTTAAATAAATAATTACTGTGTGGGGTGCGATAACATAGTAAATTTATTTTAGGGGTGCGGGGCATAAAAAAAGGTTGTGAACCACTGCACTAGAGTGTCTGTCATGTCCCTGATGATCTCTTGTATTTAACGAAAGATCTCGTTGGCATTGGATATCGCAGATTGATATTTTATCATACACTCTGTTTTATTTTCACTGGGGAATTAGTATTTATACTACTCTAGTCTCATACTAGAACCCCTTTTTTTAACAATAAGCTAATTTAAATACGTTAGTTACATCATTTAACGATACCCCGAAACAAAGTATGACATTAGAGAAGCCCACCGTAAACTTCCAGTGAAATATAAGACACGATTTTAAATTACATAGGAAAGTGCGTGAGAAGAGAAACACCTTGCGTGCTAGTTGCTGTGTCGAACTGATTAAACAAACTTAGGACTCCCTTACTCACGTGGAAATGTTCTATATAAACATTGAGAAGTAAATCAAATAACACAGTGCTGTGATTTTAACAACTAGCAAATTATGTTGTATGGTGTGTAAATAGTTATTCATAAAATATTAATTTTGCTATATTAAAATCCACAGTGAATACAAAGCAGAATTTATTAAAATATTCTGTTTTTTTAGTTTACAGTATACTGGATCGTTTGTAACAGTAGCAGCTCGAGGTGGAGGTGATACTAAAATAAACAGAAAATCTCGAATATGTGATTTTCTATGTTTATTTTACATTTTTAGGAATTATGATTTATCTGAGTTAAACATGGCAAGTTATAAACTACAATATGCTTAACTAATTGAATAAAATCCTAACAGTTTTATTAATACGATTTTTTAACTACAAGGATGAGTGTATTAAACGTTAGTTTTTACTAACTACGTTACAAACTAAAAACAATAGATATGGTAAGAACTTTAAAGCCTATCTAGAAAATCAATACAGATTTATCAGTGATATAAACATAATAATTAGTCTAAGTTTTACTAAAAAATAATAATTAATGACAAACTTGTTACTGTGTTGTTGTTTCTTAAGATTTTAACTAACACAATAGATAAGGTTCGTCCTAAACATATACTGTTTCATAAGAAAATCGAGTCTCTATTTGATAGGCTTATTAACGAAAAACTTACCAAAGAATCACAGTGCATGGCTCTACTTTATTCATAAATGTTCGAAAAGTTTATGACGTCTCAGGTTAGTAAAGATATAACAGACGTTTAAACAAGACTATTTATTTGTTTGATGTTCGCACAAAGCTGTATTAACAAGGAAAGACTAGAGTGAAGGTAGCTAGTCATCAACACCTACCACCAACTCTTGGGTTACTCTTTTACCAACGAATAAGGAAATTGATCGTCACATTGCAAAGGCAATCATGTTTAGAGGTACAGGATTTTCAACCCGCAACGCTTAGATTGCGAGTCGAGCGCTTTAACCACCTAGCCATACCGGCCCTTAAACGAGAGTAAACAAGCAACTACACTTTGTTTCCGGTTGCTTCTAAAAACGTATACGGGTGTTATAAAAGCTGTCTTTCAGTCAACATGATATAAACACAGTTAATACCAATGTCTAAACATTTTTGTGTGCTATTACTCCGATTACAACAAAAGGAGGGAGAACTGAGGTATTGTTGGGAATGGCGCGAATAACCAACCGTTGATAACAATATACTTCCTGAATAAATATGTCGAAAAAAACCCGCAATTGAACTCTATAACGCATTTTAAGAAATTATGCATAACTTAGCGTTTACACTTTTTGCAATGCATACAAATATTTTACAAATAACGATTTTAATATATTTTATTTTACTCTGAACATATTTTAGGTAAACTTATTTAGTTGACCTTTTATTTATTAACAGCTTTAAAAAAAAAGTTTTCTTTAGATATTTTAAAAGTAATTCTTTGGATCTATCTGTTAGTACAGTAAAAATATTCTATTTCACTATCGTAATCGTACTAAAAATGCTTTTATTTACTGTACTGTATTTAAATCTCTTTCTCCGAATAACGTTAGTAATTTTAATTTCGAAGCTAAATCAAAGTGAGATGATCTTTGAACCGTTATGCGAACAAAAATATCAATCGCAAAATTGCACATGAATCTGTGATCCAAACATGGAAAAAAAGTTATTTTTTATTTAATTAGGTACTATATGTTTCGGAAGTAAATTACAATAAAACACAAATAAAACCAGAGTAACGACAACATTTAAGTCACAAAGATTACGAATTATCAGTTACGATAAGCGTGAATGAAAATATTTAGAATATTTAAACAATAAATAAGCGTTTCATTGGATAGCAATACAAGCGTCCATATAACTCACATTGTGAAACGCATACAGTCCGATGTTCGTTGCTTCGTGTCCAGTATAAAACGCTGCTATTCTATCGTGTAGTATCTGAGTTCGAGTATTAATGCTATTAAGCAATATCAGCCGTTATTTATCTACTACTGTTACACATTTATCACAACTAAAGGCCCGTTTAAGTAATATTTGTTGTTGAGCAATATCAGCCGTTCTTTAGCTTGTAGTTATACACATTTATCACAACTGAAAACCCTTCTAAGTATTGTTTGTTGCAGTTTGTATCTATGGCACTGACGGCATAATCAGTAAAAACTGTTGCTCTATTATGTATCTAAAGCGCCCGGGGTGTGCCTATAGGTGGTTCTGTTGGTTGGAGTTTCCTACTACGAAATTTAGCACAAAAAAACCTATTTCTGTTGTACTTAATCCCTTTCTGCACAAAGTTTTTGCTCGCTTCTGCTATCTCACAAATGAAACATCATTTAGTACACAAGTACGATTCGTGTTGTAATAGCTACAACGCTAAAATGCCGTTTGGTAACATTTATTAAAAGATTACTTTAATAAAACTAATGGTTTCACTCCTTCGCGTGATAAAAATAAGATTTTGACCAGCAGTGTAAATGGAAATGAGAACTTCGTAAACACGAGTGATGTAATAAGCCAATCACCAACATTAATTGCTATCTATGCAATGTCCACCGCCAGTTAACATGCCGTATTGTGAGCCCGAGAGTTCCTATTTTTCGTCTTGTTGTCATAAAATCATACTGCACTCTTTGGGGCCATGGATGTATTGTAATAGTTATGGTCAGATCTCATTATGGGTTAAAGCAGTCCAAGAGTTGGGGTTGATGCTGCTGACTGACTGTCGAGCTTCTAGTCTACCACTTCAAAATTAAGTGTATTTAGCATAGCCATTCCTTTGTGTAGTTGAGTATACAGTGAGGATATCAATTCTGCTTCTTTATGCTTAAGGGAAGACGCAATATGGCGTATTTTATACGGTGTGAGTTAGCTAAATCAAAGTAAACAGTACGTTTCATGTTTCTGACCATGAACAAGTTATCTCAGAAGAAGTGTTCACATTTATGGATTTGTGAA
Source organism: Carcinoscorpius rotundicauda (assembly GCA_011833715.1). Taxonomy (NCBI): domain Eukaryota; kingdom Metazoa; phylum Arthropoda; class Merostomata; order Xiphosura; family Limulidae; genus Carcinoscorpius; species Carcinoscorpius rotundicauda. Next base: position 114,259,502 of record CM022391.1, on the reverse strand, counting down.
CTCATAATAGCAAGGTAAATGTTGAATTGAGAGATTCTGACATAAACTAATTATTTCAGAGTAAATGTTGTGTTTCAACTCCATGAACTAATTATATTAAAGAGAACGTTGTGAATCAGGTATTACAGAGTAAACTATGTTTTAAATTCAATAAATTAATCGTACCATTCATGTGGCCAACGCATTCTTTGACTGTTCTTATCAAGTACAAAATACTCAAGATACAGATATTTACGCTTGACAAATGTATGCATACTGTTTTAAAACTGAGTTTATTTATGAATATCGTTGTTTCCAATGTACTAACAAATATATTGACGTATTTTCTACAAGAAATATTTCGATCTTTAACACAGATAGCAGATACAAACTAAAAACATTAATTTGCTTTCTGGACGTGAATTTTTCGAATGATATATCGATCTATATATTCAGAGTTGTTGTATCTAGTACCAAAGAAATTCTGTTGGATTCTTTCGCAACGTTCTTGGAATTTTTATTCTTATATGTATTAAAAAAAATAATAATTTGGAAACGCAAGAACGAAACAACTGATTGTAATGTTTACTCATTTTATCTTTTTTCGTCGGACCAAAATTATGAATTTGAACATGAGTGGTTTGTGTCCGACTGCTGCAAAAGTTATACTTCTAATTATTCATGAAGAGAAAAGTTTTATTGTTATTGTTTAACGTAAAGCTACACAATACGCTGTTTGCACTTTCTTCACAGCGGGAATTGATCCCCGAAATATAGCAAATTTGTTTATTTTGTATTTCACACTAAACTCTCGAGTGATTGATTTGAAGAAACAAAGCTAATGGTAATGCAAACGACCAAGTTTTGACCTAGTTTTGTTTTTTTCAAACAAAAGCTGGATTATAAAGTCTCCACAGTTCATAAATGAAATAATTTTTTTTTATAAAAGCTTGTTATTTGTTTTGATGAGTCATTTACTGACACAGTAATTCTATATTTACAGAGGAATTCCAAGAAAATGTAGCATTGGGCAAACATTTGAATTTTAGTAATTAAGAAAATAATTTATTTTTCAAGAAAAAACGGCCCGGCATGTCCAGGTGGTTGATCTGAGAATCACAGGTTCGAATCCTCATTTTACCAAACAAGCTCGCTCTTTCAGCCGTGGGAGCGTTAGTCAGGGCCAATTCCACTATTCGTTGGTTAAAGAACAGTCCGAGAGATAGTGGTGGGTGAGGACGACAATCTGTCTGATATAGCACTGGCAAATTAAGAACGGCTAGCGCAGATATTTCTCGTGTAGTTTTGCGCAAAATTCAAAAGAAACCAGATCAACAAGAAGCACCATTCTTGGTGTGGCCCGGTTGCATTTCAAGTACTTTCAATTTAACAAAAAGCGTTTCAATCCTATCCACTGTCAACTCGATAAAGTTATTATCCATTTGTTCGTTTAATTAATTAACTAGCTAACAATCAGTGATGTCGAGTTTGTTTGTTTTTTTAAATTTAATACAAAGCTACTCAAGGGCTATCTGCGCTAGCCGTCCCTAATTTAGCAGTGTAAGACTAGAGGGAAGGCAGCTAGTCATTACCATCCACCGCCAACTCTTGAGTTACTCTTTTACCAACGAACAGTGGGAGTGGCCGTCACATTATAACGTCCTCAAGACTGGAAGGGCAAGCATGTTTGGCGCGACCCTCAGATTACGAGTCGCATGCCTTAACACTTGGCCATGCCGGGCCGGGGAAATTACTAAACTAGTACTCCTGTTAATAACACACAGTGTCTCCTGTAGGGGGTTCATGCCGCACCGCACACCGTCGTGTGTCTTAATGTTTTGGGATAGGGTGATTTCAAAAACTTAAAGAAGCAAGTTGTCTAGCGACGTATGGTTACCACAGTAACGAGTCAAGTCACACATGGTTATTAGCGCAAGTGCGTCAAGTGCTCTTGTTTCTTTTCTCTTTTGAGCTAAAATAAAATCACAAGATGTTTGTTTTGGAATTTCGCACAAAGCTACTCAAGGGCTATCTGTGCTAGCCGTCCCTAATTTAGCAGTGTAAGACTAGAGGGAAGGCATCTAGTCATCACCACCCATCGCCAACTCTTTGGCTACTCTTTTACTAACGAAAAGTGGGATTGACCGTCACATTATAACGCCCCCCCCCGGCTGGGAGGGCGAGCATGTTTGGCGCGACTCGGGCGCGAACCCGCGACCCTCAGATTACGAAGCGCACACCTTAACGCGCTAGGCCATACCAGGCCCATCACAAGAAGAACAATACCGAATAAAGCAACTTACAAGTACACTTGACTTGTATGTGCGTGATTTTTTTATTATTTACTTTTCGTCTATTTTCCTTAGCAGTTTTCAAATGCGTCTTTCGCGAGGGTTAGTCAAGTGCACTTTTAGGCAGTATTGAGTCAAGTAACATTATCATAATGCACTTCACAAAACTTTGTAATTGGCGAGGATTTGTTTTACTGTGTAAAACTACTTTCTTACACTTCACAAACCGTTGTAGCTTTCGAGGATGTGTTTTATATTAGAACATGTCTTCCTCGTTTTGTTATTCTAGGGTATCTTTGCACAGTTTTTTGTTCTATTTTTCTCTGAAATGTACAATTGATATATTATTTTAATGAAGTTACTTTACAAGAGAGTTTTATGGAATATTTAATATATGTAGAAACTAATCATTTGATTTATTGAAACACTTAAATGAAGAGGTGGAATAAGCCGTTCCAATCTCATTTATATATAATATATCGTACGTAGCATTCAATAATCCTGGAGTAATATTATCTTTCATTAAAGAAGGACAAAATTTCATCCAAATATCCAACAACTGATGTAGTAAGCAGACACAGCTTCAATAACGCCTTATACACAATTTTAAAAAACTGCTCAAAAGACATGCAAGTAATATGTTCGTGTGATTTGCAATATTGTTCATGAATTTAATTATTTCCCTATATTATTTCTAAAGAAAACTGACGAAAACTATTTTTCAAACAATTCATTTCAAAATTAAAACAAGACAGAAGGTAAATTTTATGGATAAAGAGAGCTGTTTCTGGTTGAAGAGAGAGAATTGCATGACTGTTGATACAATATTGCCCTCTATCGGAGACAAAATTAAAGAAATCACACAGGGACAATAAAACAATCACAAATTATGTTGGTATTTATAGCTATTTATTCGCATCTGACATTGTGTTATTAATTAAATTGATAGCATGCATCAAAATCTCCATATGTATATAGCAGCCTACACAGTTACACTGGATAAAATATCTCATAATGTTTGTACAAATCCAATAATTCTACCCTTACCATCAGTTTTCTTGTGAACAACTACTTTTGGATTAAGTACTAATTTAATATGGCATCAACATATTTTTTCATGATCCTCTTTATATTGTATTTGTTTATTTTGGATATTCGCATGTACTTCTTTTAGATACAATAGGGGAAGTAATATAACATTTACATTATATGCTTGTTCTGTTCACTATTTCCATAGTCGTTGTTGTTTTTGAATTAAGCACAAAGCTACACAATGGGCTATCTGTGCTCTGCCCACCACGGGTATCGGAACCCAGATTTTAGCGTGTAAGTCCGCAGACATACCGCTGAGCCACTGGGGGGCATTTCCATAGTCATTTCCAATTCTATAAAAATAAATTATAGTCCCCATTGGTGAATTTTTTGTTATTATTATAAGTAGGTTGAACATTTGTATGTTTGATTCGAACAATTTAACGCAATAATACATTTTCTCGGCGTTGTTTGGCATCAAGAAATCACCCGAAATGTAGAGATCCACTTGAACGAATTAAATATTACTTAGCTATAATTGTTTATTTGTTGTTCCAATGACCAGTGTAAAGACAAACAGTGTCGTGTATATACACGAGCAAGATGAAAGTATATATACTGTAGAACAAGAAAGGTATACAACTAGGGAAGTTCACACAATGGTAGAGATACATTGTATAGCAGATTTAATTTTTACTCGTAATTTTCACTTGTGAAATGAAACTAGAACTAATAAAACTGAGCTAAAAATATGTTCAAACTTTGGAATAGTAATGCAAGTAATTTTTTCACAAGCTTTTTTCTCGACATATCGGTTTAATCACCGACTATTTCAAGCAGCTGGTGAACAGAAATATAACGGTTAAGTTACCATATGTAGCATCTACGTATTTCTATTTGAAAGTGTCGAGATGGACATGACAAACTAACATGAGGATTGCTTTGCAATGATAGTGTCAAGACAGAGTATCACTAGATGTGGTTAAATGAACTGTAGCGACGTAGTGAATCACCAAAATAATTTTACCATAACTTACTCGACATTCTGTATATTTCCGTGTTAACTTTTCAATTAAAACGATACAAACTGAAGTTAAAACAACCATTTGCCAGTAGAACAGCGATAAGATTACGAACTAACACTAAAATTCGGTATACAATTCCCTCTAGTAGACACGACAGACAGCCCAGTATGGCTTTGTTTTAAGACAAACAAATTAACCAAAATATCTACACGTTTTTCTGAGCAACAGACCCATTATAATTAGAAAAGAAAACAGCATTGTGAAAACATACACTAATATTTATATCTTATTATTTTGCATGATACAAACGTTTTGCATAATCATTTAATTTGTCTTGTGCTACCATCTTTCACCGTTATTTAATATTAATTCCTACAAATGAATTTCTACAACTTCTGGGCTCGCATCTCCACTTAAATTTAAATTTTCAAATATTTCTAGCGAGTCTGTCCATCATAAATTTTGTTCACAATAAACTTTTATCTAGTCCTAATATGACAAATTTGTCTCAAGAGAATGTGACATCAAAACGAACTTAAACCAGGTTTGTTTGTTTTTTTATCAGTGATACTGGTCGTCTAAATAAGACTTCGTTATCGCTATTAACTTAAAACTTCTTGACATTAGTTGTACTATTATTAGAACAGAAGTAGTAAATTAATTATCAGATTTAAATATAAGGAGAAAAGTAAATGTCCATGAGTTAAAAAGTTAAATTTCATTAAAAGTAATAAGCCTAAAACTGTCACAAAAACGAAGAAAGGGAAAAAGAATATTATATTAGACAAGAAAGAGTGTGTTAATAAACTGAATGACTTATTAAAATACGAAGTTTACGCTGGAGTAAATGAAGACACAATTATAATTTTTCATAATAAGGTCAAAAGAGAGATAATGTAATGGTTACTTCAGCTTATAGAAAACTGTTTTCCGTTGCCACCGAAAACAATATTCGTTTTACCATGTGAGTTCGTTCGTCTTGAACTAATATGAAGGAGATCTATTGTCAGAACTGAATTTTTAAAACATGTTTCTAATGGAAGCTAATTTAACAATCATGTTATTAATAGAATATACAGTACATTTTGCAACAGGTTAAACATATCGCAGACTACTAGACATATTGTCAATAGTAAGAATATTACATTGAAACGATTTTCCTTATAAAGTGTTTAAAAACATATTATCTGCCGAATAACATTTTTACTTCTGGTTGAACTCTATTCCTTTGTGGTTATTCTTAAGATAAAATTGCATTAATAGAAAACTGTGATATTTACAAAAATTACTTCTTATTGTGGTCTACGTTATACTGGTCAATCATGTAGAAATCTAAAATTTAGACTTAGAAACATACTAAAATAATAAATTATTTTCCAACACCACTTATACCAACTCTTGAACTACTTTTGTTTGACCGAATAACGTTATTAACGTTCACTCTTATAATGCATCCACAGTCCCAAAATGTTAAGGCGATTGTTTTAAAATTCTGTAACAGTACGCGGTCATTAAGCCAGAAATTCATTTCCCATAAGCTGAACTCCTTAATATTGATTTACTATACTTATATACTTATCAACTTAACTCCTAAGTAATTAATTTAAAAAAACATACACCTAACGCAGGAAATCTATATTGTCAGGAATAGGTATAACTAGAGAATGACGTCTCGAGCTGCGGGACGTGGGGTCCAAAATTATGTTGAACGCGCTTCATCCCTTCATTTGTGGATGCGATGCAATACAGGTACGCCGAATAGGCGGCGTACGCTGCGAGATATTGCATTATTTCTGTCTAGCAATTATAAATTAGACTCTATGTCTATGTCGTTTAACCTATGTATCATAAAAGATGTCATTCGGGTTATAAATATAATTACAAAATAGGTGCTTTGAAAATAATCATAAAATAGATGCTTTAAACAATAGCTACACTGAACACGGAGAGCTCATTGTTTCGCACTCCTCCTTGTGGACAGCGGACTTATAACGCTAGAAACTGAGTTTCGATACGTGTAATGGGCAGAATATAGATAGCTCATTACGTAACTTTGTATTGAACTATAAACAAAGATTTTTGGGTTTTCAATACGAGATAAGAATGACAGTGAAATCCCGTGATTCGAAATATATTCGATTAGAGTTGTTGTTGTTGTTTTGAATTAAGCACAAAGCTATACAAAGGGCTATCTGTGCTCTGCCCACCACGGGTATCGAAACCCGGATTTTAGCTTGTAAGTCCGCAGACATACCGCTGAGCCACTGGGGGCATCGATTAGAGTAGACAAAGAGTTGAAAGTGGGTGTTCTTGACTGTTATGTTGGTAATAATTAGGAACCGTTATGTACAATATTCCTTTATGTAGCTTTGCGTGAAAATTCTGAAACCAACTACAATAACCCTTATAATGAGGGATATTGATCAACGATTGTTCGCAACAAAGATATAAGATATAAGCCGTCACTCTTTGTTGCAGGCCTTATTCTGTTTTTACTCTCTCATCACTTGAATTTTCTTATATTTTCGTGCAACGTGAACTCTTCGCATGCCACGTTTTGTTAGATGGAATATAAATGTGTTTTTACTATACAAATAAAAGGCACGAGGGCCACGTGCATCTGCACGTGTATATGTATACACGCGTGAACTAAAATAGTGTCAAATAAAGATTGACTTAGAATTCGGAAATAATTTCAAAGTAACCAAAGTTATATTAAATAGTTCTTTAAAACTTAAAGAACTATTAATTTCTGTGTTCTTTCGCGTGAATGTTGTTTCGAATGGCATTTTTATTTATTTGAAGTTAAGTTCAAAGCTATAATCAGGCTGTGTTTTGCCCACTACGGGTGTCCAAACCTTGTTTTTAACGTAATACGTCCGCACACATGCCACTGTGCGAGAGGGGGAGGACATGCAGAATGGCTCTCAATTCTATTGTCAAATCGTCAGTAGAACCATGTATTATTTCCAATTAAAATATGCATACCTCACTAGATGGCGCTAAATATAAGTGTAATTTTTGTAGATATTTCAAAATCATGTTTAAGAAAATGATTTCGATTAGTTTCGAGCATTAAATGCACTAATCACCTTTTCTTTTTGTAAAATACTGTTAAAAGCAGAGTATTAATTATATGAGGAAGTTTAAATGTAGCTAAAAAATAAATAACAATAGTACCATATTTATCTATTACGTATGCACACATTTTGCTAATTAATTAAGTCTCCAAAGCAGTGTTCACGGAAAGAGTCCGCTCGCTATTTGCCCAGTGTCATGTGTTTTGACATAATATTTCCTTTTTCTTATAGCTAAAAATAGAAAGCATTAGAGGATTTAATTCCAATACTTGTTTGTTTCGCTGTTTCCGAGAATAATAATGATAAATATATCAATGTAATAGGTGTCCAAACTTTCCCGGTGGGACAGCGGTAAGTTTGTGGACTTAAACGCAAAGTTCGAGGTTCGATTTCCTTGATGTGGATACAAGAAGTAGACAAATTTGTCTTTGTTTTAAAACAAATTAAACCTTCCGTTACAAAACAAACTTCCACAAAGATGATGTATAATTGACACTATTAATTTTAAAGCTAATAGAAATTGACAAGTTGTCTACGTAATAAAATATTTGAAGAGACTTCATTCAACTGTCATGTTATTATTTCTTATTCGCTTTGTACGACAAGATAATTCACTTGAAGGGAATTACAATAACACAGAGATACAAGCATTCGTTGTGATATGAACACAACTATAGTAATCTCAGTAAATAAATGACATAACTGGAATTTTTAATACTATCTTTACCTGATGTTTTAAGCTGTATTACATTACTATGTATGATATTACTATGTGAATCATTAATGATATTGCTGTGTAGAAAAACATGTTTGAACATATTAAATACTTAGTATTTTCAAGTTAAAATTCCAGGTCAGATACTCAATGGAACCTGAAATAGCTAATCTTAACTTATAACTGCTAAAAAGAAAGAAGACAACCAACTACCAGCACCACCCGCCGACAATATTATTTTACTGCCTACGTAGTCTTCACAACTGAAAGTTTTAGTAAGCAGAATGAAACTATACAGTTTAGGTGTAAAGTTCATATACCTTATGTTTTGGAATTATTTTTTGTGAACGAATCACATTGTAGCTAAGCCTACCATACTATTACTGAGTATCGAGTGATAGAGTTTAGTGCTAAACTAATCACTGAAGGAAGCAGCAGATGGAGTCCGTAACGATATTCTTGTTATGGTGAATACATTGATGCCATGTTAAACAATTCTTTATGTGCTTAACCCCAGGGATCAACAGCGAATTTACAGGGTTACGACGCAAAATTCTGAGATTCATATTACAGATATTGTATTAAGGAACAGAAATAAATTAATAGATGTTAAACGGTGGAAGACTTCATCGATACAGAAAGTTAAAATCACAAGTGTAAATTTGTGAGGTCTTGCATGGTCTCGTGATTAAGGTACTCGATTCGTAATCTCCAATCTCTTCACCGAACATACTTTTGTTTTCAGATGTGAGGGCATCGTACCGGTACTGTCAAATTGCATTGTTCAGTTAGAATAGAGTACGAGTTTGCGGTGACTGATGTTGACTAGCTGTCTTTTTCCAATATATCACTTCCAAATTAAGGATGGTTAACGTAGATAGTCTTCAAATAGTTTATCGCAAAGTTCAACGAACAAACGAAACAAAAATGGTTGATTTTTTTTCACCCCGATATTTATCATTTTGTATTATCTTCTATGCTAGCGTTTCAAAATGTGTGTCACTCCCATATGGGGCAAACAGTGATTAGGATAGAGCTACTTCAGCAACAATGAAAAATTAAGTATTTTAATAGATATACATTTGCTTACTAATGAAAATAATAATTACTACAACAAACTTATAGCAGATTATTGCGTAAATGTATGCCATATCTTTTCACTTAATTCATTCTTTCAATAATTTAAAACCCCCCAATGGCACAGCGGTATGTTTACCGACTTACAATGCTAGAATCCGCGTATCGATACCTGTGGTAGGGAGAACATTGTTTTCTTTATGTTTAATATCCAAAACACAAACGATCATTTTAAAAATGTAAGGGGTACCCAAGGAAACGTGGTTGTTAGGATGATAAATATTTAGAAAATACTATTCTATTTGATTTTCTTATGACAGAATTGTATGATTTTCAAACAAAAAAGAAAATGATATGATTTGATAATTTTCGGGTTATGAATTACTCGCAAAATAACGTTGTTACATGTAGAAGAAATCAAATAATGTATGCTAATAATAAATTGTCATAGAGTACAACTTATTCTGTATAAAATAATCTGCGAAACAGAAAACTATGCATTTTATCGTTGCTCTCTTGTCTAGTGATACATTTTATTAATGCTCTCGGCACTATAAATTTATTGGATAAATTAATGGACCGTAGGTTATCTCTTAATAATGGCTGCGAAAGAGTCTATCACTACTAAATTGTCCCCTGATGGGACAGCAGTAAGTCTTTGGAGTTATAAAGCTAAAATCAGGGGCTCGATTCCCCTTTGTGGATACAGCAGACAGCCCGATGTGGCTGTGCTATAATAAAACAAACACGTTTTTTTGTTGTTTTTGAATTAAGCACAAAGCTACACAATGGGCTATCTGTGCTCTGCCCACCACGGGTATCGAAATCCGGATTTTAGCGTGTAAGTCCGCAGACATACCGCTGAGCCACTGGGGGGCAAAACAAACACATACACACACACATTCTTAAATAAAGAATGGCTAACTCTGCACGAAAAGCATTAAACAAATCAACTTTAGAGCGTAAGAACTTTCGAAGGATACGACAAATACGTGGCGTAATATCCGATCAGTTATCACGAAGATGTTGCTAGTCTCAGAACTGATAAAAAACGTACTCTCTCTGTATATCCACCTAGTAACTCTAGCGAGTTGTGTTTGAACTAAAATTCACAATTCTGAGGTTCTACAACAATACGTTCATAAAATATTACTAAGCAGCGAAAACAAAGAACAGCAACATGGTCATGCCATTAAACCAGTAGCATTCTTCATAAAGTAAATCTTATTTTACTAGTTTCAGTCACTAGATGTCGCTGCCAATGATTAAACAATATGAATGAAAACAAAATCGATCTGTTCCGTTATAAATTAAATATCAAGCTGATATTGTTTAAGAACGACAGAAATCGGGCAAAAGTAATTGCATTCGTAAATAAAGTTGTTAATAATGATGAATAGTTTTACTGCTTTGAATACGTTTCGACCATAAACCTACTTTGTACACAAGGTGTCATTCCGTTAGCACTAACTGTATGATTGAAGTAGGCTTACCGTAAACAGTGTTGTATTTTGTTTTTATTTTTTCAGTACTAAAAGAAGAAGTGCTGGTTATCTTATAGGAATTTATGAAATAACCAAAAAATAATTCTTTTTTATTTTTTTACATTGCTAATTGTCTAAGTTTTTATTTGAATGAAAGCTCATGTATGGTATGCTGCACGAATATCGTCGATAATATACCTTATGTCCTGGTTTGATACAGAAATTTAAACCCTTATCTACTCTATTAAATAATAAAGCTAGAAAATTTATGCATACATGTTTTCTTTGATAACTTGTTTGGAAGATAATTAATATTATCACTAACTATTTCTGTGTTATTCATGGAAAAGCTAAGAAAGAGAAATCCAAAATTATAAATGAATTCAAATTGGAGCCTCAGACATACAGGAATGAAACAAACATATCGTGTATTTTAAGTGAACATTTAATACAAATGTACGAGTTATGATAATATTAATAGTTAATTTTTCACAATGGCTGTTTGTATCTTCACGTGTTTCTGTTTTTACGAATAACTTTGAAAAGAGTAACTTCAGCTTCTCTGGAACTGTATGTTTTAAGTCTTCACATTCACGTGTACGTCAATGCTGAAACACCTGTGCATTGACTCATGAAAAGTTTTAAATGAACTTTCACTTTTGTCTGCCAGTGGCACAGCGGCAAGTTTACTGGATTACAACGCTAGTACATATTGTAAGATACTGATTAAAAGTAAATGATTTATCAAGTTTTGAAAAAGACAAACTGCAAAGCAAACCTTCATAAATTTTATACAAAGTATTCAATGACTTGTAGGTTCCTAAAATTATTCATCAATCTATAAAAAATAATATTTGTCCTATCCTTGTAAAAACTTATAGACTTGTTTTAGATATAAATACAAAGTCCCAATTGTTCAACTATTATATAATAATAAAATTTTTTAACTAATTTAAATGCAGATAAAGTTAATAAAGTACCTTGTGAGTGTGAAAGTAGTTTATTTATTGATATTTTTCATAATCATATTGTTAATGGTAACATGAAAATTATAAAATATAAAATATAAAGTGAAACACTTAAAAGATTATCTGAATCAGAATAGCCACAAGATGTAATAAGAAGAATATTCTAAAATCTATTGCAAACAATATTGATGAATATATTTTAAAACTTAACTATACTAAATTTTATCTACTGAGATGGTTTCTGGAATGGAAGTTGTATCTGCTTAAAAAAATAAAAAGTAATCCTATATAAAATCAAAGAAATACCATATAGATTTATTGTTTTATCAGTTAAAAATAAGATCCAATAATTGCAAAAAAAATATGTTATAGTTTCCATTGATAAGGCTAACTGTAATATTAGTATGATTTGTAAAATGTTTTATGCATTATTTATAATAAAAGAAATTAATAATACATAAATATTGAAATTTATTAAACAGTCTAAACAAACAGTAATTAAAAATTTCATTAAAACTTATATATAATAAATTTTATTCTAAACAAAATCCTCATGTAGGCTTACCTATTATCCTATACGCCTTTCATATTATCACAGGTAATAATAAAGAGCACTGGTGTAAGAACTTCGTGTTTTTTTTAATCCTTGGAGAAAGGCAATTATTAGGTTTAAGTGATAATTTAACAAACTGTTTTTAAAGGCCCCGAAGATGAGACGCTAGTCGTCTCCAATTTTTAAATTTCATTACAAGACCATTTTTGTTTTATGAACTTCTTTCATTGTGGTGATATGTTACATTTTTTTAGTCCCAAAATCTGACAACATGGAAACGATAAAAGCTTTTAAAATTTTGTAGATGAGATATTTCGAAAGAAAATTGTGAATGACAAGCTAGACAAAAATATTTATAGACCGATAGAGATACAGTCAATTAAGTATAAAGATGGGTAGATATGCATTTAGAAAAGAATCTCGTACTAACACCTTAGTAGCAGATAAAGGAATAAGCAGTTAGAAAGTTTGGTTAATACTCGTATAACGTAAGAATTCTTAAGATATTTAGCTTCTCTCACACTAGAAAGAAATATATATTAAAGGATTTTTATGATTCCAGATATTTGTATAATGTATAATCATAAATTTATTACTCGTTATAATTAACATACCAAAGTTACTCTAATTGTCTTAATACCACATCTCGTGCACATTCAAATTTAAATAATTCCTATCTGATTTTATTATCATTAATTAAGTTTAGATATTTAATGTACACAACATATCTGACGTTTAATATAGCTTTAAAGTTTATTGTGTTGGAAGAAAACACCAGAACATTTCACTGTAAGCAATGCTTTTAGCAACTGTTGTCAAGACAACTTCTATTTACTCTATTCCAGAAATTTCGCGACAGCGTAAAAGATAAAAAAAAATTCAGAAATCTGAAACAATGTGTTGAAACATGAAAATTCACTTTGTATTTCATGCATTCATACAAATATCAAAGCTCTTTAAAGAGTGATACGAGATATTTTACTTTATTGATTTTGTATAAGTTGATCGACATAGTACGTCACGAGTGCAACGGCACATTTTTATAGGTATTGATAGATCATCTTAAGTCATTTTATGACATATATAACAACAGTAGAATTTTTCCAGAGTTTTCAATATAAGATATGAACATTAGAAATTTTGTTGTCATAGGCAATAATTACTGAAGTATTATATTCAAATATTGCCATATCTACCGAAATGTTTATAATTTGACTCTAACTGGGTAAATCACTTTATTATTCTTAAATTGCAAATTCTTAAGTATCAAATATAAGGCCATTGGCTGAATGAAATTGTAATTATAATTTATCTTACAAACTGATGAATGGAAAACAAAATATTAGTGGTTAGATCATCTTGTAAATTACTTGTTTTATTTTATTTTTATAAACTTTTAAATAGAAGGTTTGGTTTGAATTTTGCCCAAAGCTACATGAGGGGCATCTGCGCTAGCCGTCCCTAATTTAGCAGTATACACTTGAGGGAAGGCTACTAGAAATCACCACCCACTGTCAACTCTTGGGCTACTCCTTTACCAACAAATAGTACGATTGAATGTCACATTATAACGCAACGCATCTACGGCTGCAGGGCGAGCATGTTTGGTGCGACGGGGATTTGAACCCGAGACCGTCGGATTAGGAGTTGAATGTCTTAAGCTCCTGGTCATGTTGGGCCTAAATAAAAGGTAAAACATTATTTGTCTTGTTCAGTTTATAATTGTGTTTTTCTCTGTTAATCAAAAAGCAAAGTCATTTAAAAAAAATGTAATAGTAAATTTGTTGTGTGCTTAAAATCTATTCTTACCAGGTTGTGTTGGATATTAATAATGCCTGCTTGTTCCTTCTCAGTCAGTGTTATATTCTTATTTATGTAACTTAAACGTATTTCAAATACATCACAAATAAACCAACTGTAATAATAACCGAGAAAAAAAAAATTCCAAACGCACAAAATGCAAACTTTCAAAATTAAAACTTTCGTACAAAGTCACCGGAGGGTTACATGCGATTAGTTGGTCAATGTTTTGAGCTGATAAAATAACACGAACGCAGCTAGCCACTTTCAGCTATTTATTTCCGTCCAATCAACATAACTTGATATTATACCCAAGCATGTGTTTTCAGCAGCAAGTAGCGAGCCATGAACCCTTAAATTCACACAGTTCAAGCACGTTAAACGACAAGGTTTTGCCACACCGTTAACGTTAACAAAGCTCAAACCTTTAGTTGTAGGTTATGATGCAGTTTGTCATTGCTACAAATGTAAAAGTACTAGTTAATATGCTGTTAAAATACATTTAGTAACGAAGCAGTTAATATGTGTGTTCTGAAAATGTTTCCAAATATTCACTTATAAGGCCGGGGAAGTCGAATCGTGTTCTGAGGGTCGCGAGTTCGAATCCCAATCACACTAAATATGCTCGTTCTTTCAGCCGTAGGAGCATTATTTTATGACAGCCTCATTTACTTACAACTGTATATGAGCATTGTTATAAACAAACTTCGAAAATGAAGTAATTATTTTTCTTAAATTTTTGATTCATTTCCTCTGTTTATTTAATTTAATCAAACAGGTACAAACATACTTCATTTTGTTACTGTTTTGCTTGTAACAGTAAGAGGTAAATATGTTTTAGTATGTGTGTGTAATAGCGGACGTGAATTACAACGGTGTGAACTGGGTATTAACACTGAATGATTAGCTTGAAGTGCAACTGAAAAATGTGTAACATACAGTTAGACCAATTTCGAGTAATTAGAATACTGTGAACTGAGCGTCAAGGTTTAACATCCAGCTAGAAGAGAAACTGAGAGGATGTGTGTTTTACAACGGGAATTTGTGCAATCTGATTACCTCATTACTATTTGTGAAGGTAAAATGAAAAATTGTGCCATAAAATAATTTCACGTTTCTTATATTTTAGTTTTACACTTTGACAATAAATAAACATTACATGCCTGAGGATAGAACTATAGAGAACCAGATAACTGAGCCAGTTAAAATAATTAATGAGAACAGAACAAAAGCGTAACAACACTATAGTAATACATAAAGTTCCATTTAAGCCAAAACTTGGAAAGAACGTTTGAAATAGCAAAATTGTATAGGAAAGAAATCTTTAAACATGTACCTAAGTTTCATAGATCCAATTACTTCATGTAAGTTTGCAATAAAGTAACGTTTAAATATGCAAACAATCTACATAAGAGGTAGCTCTCATAAACACAGCAGAGATAATTACAAATAACGTAATAATAGAACAAACCGCCAAACTTCTTTCGTTATAATCCAAAAGCGGTATTTTTTACGTCTTCCCATAAAAAATGGGGCGTTAAGTTATTATTTGCATATGCACTGGGCCATTAAAATGAGACACACATAACCGAAGAATCTGACGAATATAAAATCAGTTAAAAGAAATACTTGATGAAATGACAAACAAATAAAATATAAGGGTTCACTAGACTATGTAACTTTCAGGCAACAATGTTTGTATAGTTATTGTTTTGGGACAATCTATTTTTGGTCTATTATGAGCTAACTGTCACTCTTAAAACGCGACCATGGCCTCAACGTTCACAGAGAAATTTCGTGGCAACCGATTCACATGTAAGAACGTTAGCCACATTCAACTACAAAGTAATAAGAATTCTATAACCTTTTTATGTTTGATACCTTATCTGCTTAATTCTACTATTAACAACACATTTTCTTGTTTACTTGATGTTTCTCGAGCTACGAAAATACTTTAGTGCCTATGAAAGTAAAAGGCACCCATTTTTCGGGTCGGCAAGGAGGCCTCAATTCCCTCCTTCGCAGGTGCCAAGGAGTATTCCCACGAAGACTGGACATGTTGTGATGGCTTGATCTTCTTACCCATTTCCAGCGACCTTGGCTGAATACGACGTTACGCGTCACGGGTAGAGCGACATCGTATCGTTGCCATCACAGATGAAGCGTGTAACTCCACATGTGCCATTTGTGTGTTCAAATTCTTGGCACTTTTGACACTGCAGAATTTCACAATTTAATGAGAGGTGGCCCTGAAGGCCACAACAACAAGAATAGTTCACCATTACATCAAAACAATTGATTTTAAAAAAATTCGGCATCGGTGTTTTCATGTTTAGACACACCTTCTGTTTCCTGGACATACATTAATGCGTGTGTGATAGCATTCGTGTTCACCGCCCCATATTTTTGCAGTTCTGACGCTATTATGTCATGTGGCAGTTCAAAGGGCGATGATCTTAGGGATAGCCGTATAATGTTCTGGTAGGCCGGTTCAACGGGGATTGTTCTTCCATTAAAGGTAAAGCTACCTTTATTGAAGTTTTTAGGCGACAGTGGACGACAACGTATCGCCCATTGCCAAAATGTTGTGAGCATTCAAGGACGTTCCTGCCTAGGTGATCACAAATAGCGTCTATTACCGCCGAAGGTTGAGCTTGGGTACTCACATCTGGCTTTCCTAATTTCTATTTCTATATCTATTGCTAATCTTTATTTATTATGTGAGATTAGCGAATTGAGGTTAAGACTGATAGACGGTGTATCCCCACCGCTATGTGGTTCCTACTTCTATTGTCCCCTGCAAAACCTAGGATAAATTTCGTATTTCCATATTGTAGTTTGTACCTTAGTATCTTTTCAGTTAATGCAGCGTTTTTTGTTTAATTTGTTTCGGCTTTAAATTCATAAGTACCAAACTATTAAGTAACTAATAAGCATGTTTAAGATATATTAACTTATATCTGATAACAAAAAAGACAAAAACCCCAAAAAACAGAGCTGTAAAAATAAAATTAGTTCATATTTTACCTGTAACCTTAGCTTAGACCAGTAGTAGAGCAGTAGGCCTGATAACTTCTTAAAGTTAAAACTTGGAGTTTGATCCCTTGATAATTGCAGCAGATAGACTCCTTTTTACAACGTTCTCTTTGAAAGAAAAACTAGACTAAATATTACGTTGTACCTGTTTTTTTTTAGAAAAAATATGTTTTTCTTTTGCTTCGTAGTTTTATAATTTTTCAAACGCATATATGTTTTCGACTCCTTTTTCTGTTGCTAAGGGACAATAATTATCTGTCGAGTTAGAAAACATTTAGGTTCAAATGTCAGTCTGAGCGATTTTCCATTAAACCCCTGATGAAGGAAGGTCTACTTTTCGAAGCGCTTGGGTTATAAAGTTTCATATTTTTATAAATAAAAATGGCGCATCATATTAATTCAATCTGTGTGGTCATTTTGTCTGTGAACAATTCCTTCAGATCATGGATGTAGCAGGAAATAAACCTCGCAGGTGAAAGTGGGTTAGATATGGGGTGTTGTCCCCGAGGTGGTAAAAGGAGATGCTGAAACGCAAACGGAAGGCTACTAAGACATGATGAAGGGTTTTCACAACTCTGAACCTGATTTATGTTTTGTTAAGTTTTTTTTTTTATTCTGAAAAAGCCATGTTTGAAACTGAGTTCATATCCACACTCACATGCTAAATGGACCAAGTTTGACATGGATCACTAAATATCATCGACAGGTGTGTCCTAGTGTTTTTGTTGGGTTTTCTCGAAAACAGCCACCCTTTCCCCACCCCTTGGGATAGCCGTGTAAGTAATTGAGGATAACAAAATAAGCTAATAGGTACATTAGGGCTTTTGAATTCTGAAGTCAGATATTTCTTGCTAGAAGTTTTGTTATATTCAAGCTTGGTAGTTGTAATTTGTTTGTAAATCTTTCGATCATGTTTTTGTTAAAGTATTTTTACTCTAACAAAAATTGAAGCACAATAAGACAGCAATTTGTCAGTTACACTTGTTTATTTTGTTTCTTGCTATGAGTGATGTATATGCTCGTCTACGATGTGAGTTTGTAATTTTCAACAGTTGTATAAAAAATACTTTCTTTGATAACCTTCGAAGGACTCAGCAGATAGCCAAATGTGGTTTTGCTATAAGAAAACATACACTCTTTGATAATTCCCAGATTTCATCATTTTAAGTTTTAAGATAAGTTGTGAAATATGAAGTTATGCACACATATATCTGTTTTTATTGCGTGTATCTAAAACTAAATCTGGCGTGGGAAAGTTGTTTATTTGCAAACGTGACGTTGAAATGGCTAAATTACTAAGGGCTGATAACTTCACAGCTTAACTGAAACTCTGGATTCGATTCGCCAGGGCGGATAGAGCTCAGATAACCCACGTGCTGAGACAACCATAACGAATAGTGCAGGGGCTAATTCTTGTGGATAAATAATTACTTGTTGATATTTAGGCTTCACAATTGTATAATTACAAATACGTTTATCATACTTTTTTGCTCATGTTTAGTGTTTTAATATTGTATAATTAGAAACATTTTAAGTCCGATATGGCCATGTGGTTAAGGCGCGGGTTTGAATTCCTGTCACGTGAAACATGCTCTCCCTTTCAGCCATGGAGACGTTATAATATGACGATAAATCAAACTATTCTTTTGTAAAGAGTAACCTAAGAATTGACGGTAGTTGATGATGACTAACTGCTTTCACTCTAGTCTTATACTGCTAAATAAGGTATGGCTAGTGCAAATAGCGCCGGTGAAGCTTTCAAAAACAAAGAAACATTTTACCATACTTTTATGCTGGTATTAAGTGTTTTAATATTGTATTACTACAAATATTTTACGTTACTTTTCTGGTTGATGAAAAGAGTTGAGATCATCAATATTTTGCTGCATGAGCATGAAGCGTTCTGGTTAATCATACCGAGCTAAAATGGTTATTCATTAATCGTAACTTCTGTACCCAAACATTTGTTATCTCTTCTGTTTATATCACACGTAAGTGTGACAATGATCAGCATACGGAATGTTACCTGTGTGCTAACACTTCTTTAACGTTAAAGATAATGACATTAATTAAACAGGAGGAATGATATAAAAATTATAATTGGAGTAAATCACAATTACAAGAATGGAAAAGCTGAAACATACCAGATACTATCAAATAAACGTTCGTTCAATGAGGCGACCGCAGACAAGAAGGAAACATTTAAAATTTGTCAACGCAACCTTTACTTCTTCAATAGAAGCACAATCTTGTAATTATTATAATTTAAAATTCACTGATTTTATTCCGATAAAGTTTCTAAAAATTGAACATTATTTCATAGAATCAAGTCACCTTCAGGTGGTTGGAATGTTCATTTCTTATTACGCAAGAAGTAAAATAATAATGAAAAATCAGAATACACTGTACATTCTTGTTACATAATACTCTTTATTATCTAAAGCAATATTTAATGTTTTACTGCATTGAGATTAAATATTATTTTCTTATTACAACAATGTTTTATTTTTATTGCACACAGACACACACTCAGATATATATATAGAGAGAATTGTTGATTATTACTTAAATTTAACTGAATGTTTAATAGAATGGCACCGTAATCAAGAAGAAATGTTTACTATAATTCCAAATTAACGTTTCTCTTTACAAAATACAGCAAGAATCTGGTCAACAGTGCAGGTCTATTGTACACAAAGAAATCAGAAGTTTTAAGTCTATGGACTTACAACGCTAAAATCAGGAGTTTTATTGCCCTCAGAAGACACAACAGATAGCCCGATGTGGCTCTGCTATAAGCAAAACACAAAAACATAGAAGTTTTGAATAGGGTATCATATTAAAGACATGTCTGTGAAATTACGACGTCACTCTGACATGGCCACTGTTTTATGTGTAGTTAGCCGTTTTCATCTTTGTTATTATACTTTGTTTCTCAGACGTTACTGGGATTTCAGACACAAAATATTTTATTACTCGTTCATCAAAACAAACATTAGAACGTAATCAAGCTTTTTAAGGATTTCAAACGTAAAATATTTGATTGCAGTATTATCAGAAAAAAAATGTCAGAATGCAGTCAGACATTAATGGGCTTTCAAACATAAGATATTTGATCACTAGTTTATTAGATCAAACGTTATTAAGTTTTACTGGGATTTCAATCGTAAGGATTTTTATTGCACGTTTTTCGGGTCAAACGTTATCAGGTGTTTACTGGAATTTCAAAGATAAGGTATTTTATTAGATCAGACATTAGAGCGTAATCAGATGTTATTGGAATTTCAAGTATAAAGTCTTGTTAAATGTTTTTCAATGAAATACTGGAATGTTCTTAGATTTTTTATTGACACTTAGACTTTTTAAACATTTTTAAGTTCAACTTCTAGCTTTTGATTTTCCGCTGTATACTCACTGAGACTACAATTAGTTTAAGAATAGTTTCTAAATTATATTAGAGACTTTTTCAAGTGTATTAATATAGATAAATATATTTTAGGATCAGCATGGCCACATGGCTACAGAACTGGACTCGTAATTCAAGGATCGAGGTTTCGAATTCCCATCACACCAAACATGTTCGCCCTTTCCGTTGTGGGGGCATTATACTGTCACGGTCAATTACATTATCCGTTGGTAAAGAAGTAGCCAAGAATTGGCGGGGGTGGGGGGGTGGAGATGACAAGTTGCCTTTACTTTAGTCTTATACTGCTAAATTAGAGATGGCTAGCACAGATAGCTCTCCTGTAGCTTTGCACGAAATTAAAAAATATATTTATCAAATGTGTGGTCGAGCTTTCTCTTTATGCTTAAACTTGTGAGAGTGATGTAATTGCAGTATTTCAAATAATTATTTGATTTAGATTTAAGTCGGTGAGCTAATCATGTTTCCAGTCTCGATAGCTTCCTCGTAAATTTGCTCTGTGATGGTCTCCAGTTGGGTCAGCGCAAAGTTTCTGGATTTATAACGCTAAAATCAGGAGTTCGATTTCCCTCGGTGGACACGAGAGATAGCTATATATATGACTTTTCTATAACAAATACACCCGCACGCCCTAATTAATAAACACTTTACGAAATTACAAGTTTCGCACTATGTAAGTTCTTGTTCTAGTTTAGATGATGAGGCAAATTCTCAGAAATATATTAAGTTTAATTTCAACTACAATCATGTCACTGTTATTCAGAGAAAAATCAATGCTGACCTTTACTCTTACGCCAATAAAGGTAGACTTAATTTACAGAAAATAAGTAGTAACTGTAAGCAAGACGTGAACCACGGACCCACGTTCCGACACACTAACTAGTGGAACGCACTTGACTCTGGTAGTTTTTTCTTATATCTTTCAGTCATAAGAAACTATTCTTTTATTCATTTACTCATTATTTTTTTACTATTAACTTAAAAATCCTTTAACTGTATTTAGTATATTTGTCATTATGTCCAATTTTTAAACATAATCCATAAGTTTCATTTTTATTGCGTTTATAAACAATCGGCACTCTATTTATAGAGCTTGTTTTTGTACTTATTACTGGGACATGATCAATATAACAGCAGTTAGTTGTTATTGATGTGAAAAAGGAGAAATTTTAGGAGTTTAACAGACAAACAGAGAATGAGAAACAACACTGTCAGTTTGGCTCATGTTTGATAACTAGAAGCTTTCGAAGATTCGATTGGAAAGTGGGTGATGCACATAGCTGAGCAAACAATCATTTGTCAAATGTTCAAATTACGAAAAGTGTATGTACACCTAAGTCTACGCCACATTAAAAGACAAAGAGATAAATAAAAACAACTTTATAAAACACAGAAAACTGGTACTTGTACTTCTATGAGAAACTGGTACTTGAGAGAAATAAAAAAGTTTCACTTTTATTTACCGATAGGACATTTTATTTGTAGTTTTCAACTGCTATTTTTATCAGTAGTTAATTGCTACACAAACATTGAATATATATGTACGAGAGGAAATAAAATTGCTTACGAAATATATTTAAACCCAGGGCTCAGCTAAAAGAAAGAGGAGTCTTAGGTGGCTTTTTTTATTTTCATTAGTTTAAACTATATTCGGGAAAATATTTGCAGGTTGAATAATACTCGACTCGTAATATGAGGGCCGTGGGTTCGAATCACGGTCGCACCAAACATGTTCGCCCTTTCAGCCGTAGGGCGTTATAACGTGACGGTCAATTCGTTGGTAGAAAAGTAGCCCAAGAGCTGGCGGTGGGTGTTGATGACTAGCTGCCTTCCCTCTAGTTTTATACTGCTTAATTAGGGACGGTTAGCGCAGATAGCTCTCGAGTAGCTTTGCGCGAAATTCAAAACAAATAAACAAGCATCAACTCTGATACTGAAAAATATCGATTTTATTGTTTTATTATACACGTGATCACCTAGTTCATTAACACTGAAGACACTTATTTTACAACTTTTTTGTACCTATTTACACGATTATTATTTTAGTTATTTAAAGTGGAACCATAATATAAAACGTAATATTTACATCTTTGATATACCAGGGAGATTCACGGCACAGTATGTTACTTTAATAAAATTATATTTTCTGTTGTCTAATCTATATTTAATATACAACTCTAATCTGTTAGTTGATGAAATGTAAAGCATAAAATTCAAGTTGGATTTTTTTGGGAATACATTTTATAAACGGCTTTGTACAAATTGTTACTCCTAATCGCTGATGTTCCTACATGAGATATAGAATAGGAGTGTTAAGTCGTTTTAACCAACAAATCAACTGTGATGTATTTAATTATTTATGTAACAAAACAGCGATCGAAACCATAAAGTCTTACACAAACGTATAAAAATATTAATTGAACGAATGAATATATTAAGTTATGTTTCTAGTATTTTGTCCTCTGCTTGTTTCTCCAGTATAGAAGAAAATTTGTTGGTGTTGATGAAGTGTTGCTTTATTTAGTTGATTTCGTCGTTAATTTTATCTGGTGAACATAGTTTTGTGGCAGTGTTTATTTAGTTTATTGATATGTTGAGTTTTTGTTTTGTTTCATGTGCTGAGTCCCAGGAAATGCATAATCCATTATGGGTGATTTCTCTGCGAATTTATGTTTTGTTTTAATGATTTTGAGGTTTAAAAAAATGTTATTTGGTTAGTGTTATGTAAATATCATGTAAATGTTGTCGAGAGTGTTATGTAAATGTCATGTAAATATCATGCATATGTTATGTAAATATAATGTAATGTCGTATTTGAATTCCCATATTTATTATTTATAATTCTATATTTATATTATTGTTTCGAGGTTTAAATCGGTGAAATTTAAAATAACATTTTAGAATTAATTAAAATTCATTTAGAAATTTTTAAAACTAAATAGATTGATCACTTGTATTGGCCTGGTGTTTGTACTGTGGAATTCTGGGAAGTTACGCGATATAGTATATAAACAGATGGCGATGCGAGAGAAGAAATCATCCACTTTTACTCGGGTCAAGAAGTAAGTCATCCATTTTATTCGGATCAGGAAGTTTGTCTTGTTTGAGAAAGTTTAAACTGAATTTGTGAATAGAGCTAGATCGACTAAAGCGGTGAAAAATTTTATTCCGTCAATCTTTACAATTCAGTCGGATTACGGATTATATCGAAAGTTAATAGGAATGGGACTGTGAACTTTTGTTTGAAATTACCCATTGAAACTTCGAAAATTTCTCCGTGGGACTGAATTCAACGCTTAGATTGGAACTTTGGATTTCTGATTTGGACACTTATTCTGGATCATATTACTAAGCACAGGCCAGTACCTTTTTATATTATAAGTGGTTTTGAAGGTTGAAACTGGATATCTGTTATTGCTATTAGATAATATAGATAATATATGAGGTGTATAGAGATTACGTGATTGAAAAAAAAATATGGATTATGACGCTAAAAATCGGGTACAGCACAAATAACCAACCGAGTAGTTCTACGCTCAACAATAAACAACTAGTAATTTTACTTAAAACTAGATGTAAATCATTACATGTATTTTTTATATTAATTAAATATTTTAAAACATTTTCTATTTCAAATTTCTCCATTGGTGAAGATATGGACCTACATTTGTAATGAAAAATACTTTTACCCATGGATTTTAGATTTTAACTATTTATATATCCCAAAGCTATATTTTATTTTTTACCAGCTTTTTAGCTGCATCATTAACTGACGTTTTGAATCACTCCCCTACAAATATTGGCGCCTGTACCCCCAAGTGGATCAGCGGGTAGTCTGCTGACTTAATAGCTAAAAATCGGATTTCGATACCTGTGATGGGCACAACACAGATAGCCCATTGCGTAGCTTTGTGCTTAATAACATCGCCAATACTTGTTTAAATATTCACAGTAATAATTTTTTATCGTTTTAGAATGATGTTTTAGTATATACCATACGATTATTTTGTATATTTTTTGTTTATCTGTAAACTTTCCTAAATACAATCCACCGGCTAAACTGTAAAGGTTCACGAGGTTTATGTAAAAAAAAAAAAGTATTGCTCGCCAAACGTAAGGTTGCAGCAAAGTACAAAATTATGTAAAATATATAACTGTCGGTTTTCTTTAAGCTATTTATAGGAATTTTGTTCATCAGAAATGTAAGAAATATGTCTTCAGAGGCAGTATAGTAAAATACAATAAAAGACTGTTTACGCGTTCACCTGCTTTATTACATTGTAAGCCTTTATTTTAAGAGCACAAACTGAGGATCTAAGTAACATATTCCTCAACCATTATCAATTATTTTTGGCTTGACTAAAATAATAGCAAAACAGTTTCTCTAAACTTTTGAATGCTTACTTTCTAGAATACATAGAGTGAAAAGTTTAAATTAATGTTCAGATCGAAAAGAATTAGCCTATTTCAAGAAATAAGTCCAAAGAGATGAAAAATCAGCCTTTTGCGATAAGTTGTACATCGTAAGATATAATGGCAAGTTTTAGCTTGAAACGTTACCACTCTATTAACAATAATAAAAACACCTTAAATTAAATTATTCTTTTCCCGTTTTCTATTCACATTTGCGTTTCATCTGAAATACTTAATGAGATTATTTATCTAAATTTTGAGACGTTAATGTACAATAGGGCAAGAAAGTGATATTGTGGTTAAAGGAATGGGATTGAAACAGAATTCTGTTTATACAAACACGTCATGAAAAGTTGTATCTTACTTTTCCGTTGTTACAGATTTCTTTAAGCAATTAATGTATTTACCTCTCTCAAACAAGAGGAACAAAAAACAAATGTTGAAGACTATACCAAAACATAATCTATCGACCTAAAGTCAAAACGGCTTTGTTTATAATAAAACAGAAACAATATAATCGGTGGTCAGAGCAGATAGCCCATTGCAGTTTTATTCTAAAACAAATAAACAACCGAATAATAAACCACCAAAGTGTGAAACGTTGACATGGTGTTTTGGTGTAGTTAATTTTCTTATTACCAAAAGGTGTAGAATTATTAAAATATTTGTCTTTCATGACACCCCTTTCTTCATTATACCATGGTTATTTTTAGTAGTAAATGTATATGCTATATATATACGTAATTCTCATTACCTTAGATCTCTCAGCTATATTATATACAAGCTACGTATAGTTAAATTGCACAGTTTATTAGTGTTATGCATAATAAGCGTATATTCCAACGTTTTAAGTCGTATCACTTTTACAATAAGGATACGTGAACATATCCGTTTATTAGCATGCTTTAAACTATGAATTAAATACATCATATTTCGTGTTAAGTAATAACAATTATTTTAGCAAAGCTTTCTAACTATCGTACAATCATTGTTTTTTTCATCCATGAGCTCTTTCACTGCGAAAAAGAAAATTTACTTGCTAGTCAACTGATATATTGAATGTGATGTTGGGAAGGTAGTGTATCTTTGTTTGAATGTGTAAAACGGCTGTAAAAGCAAGACTTTCAATTAATGTAACACGTCATTCATATACGTGTAACGGCTGGTTTGTCGAATAAGCGCTTTCATCCAAACCCTTTCAATTTTCTTACCTTCAGGTAGGATTTATCAAAGGCAAAGAAATCGAAATATTTTAAACTAAATACGTAAAGGTTATGTTTTAAATATTTTCTTATGGTTAAACCATTGCATTAGTCACTTATATTTATTGTTTTAATAACTTGATATATTGGTTTCTAAATTGATTGTTTGAGTTTATTATTCACGAAAAGCTATAGAAGTACTACCTGTCCTAGCTATCCATAATTTGACCTGATGGACTAGAAGAGAAGAAATGCAGTCAATAAACTGCATCTAACGTCAGCCCTCCGCTCGTGCAGTGGTATGTCTACGGACTTACAACGCTAAAATCAGGGGTTCGATGGGCTCAGCAGATAGCCCCGATGTGGCTTTGCTATTGTCAAGTCTCGGACTATTTTGATTGACCAGTGACGTGTTATTATTACCTCTATAATAATAGATATTTTCATAACCTGATGTAATCTAAAATATTTGTTGATGTACGTACAAAAGAAATGCCTAGATTATTCTATAGTAATTGGTGTAATAATAAGAGATAGCACTTGATTAAAGTTTTATCTTTGTACTTTTGTAGCTTCGCGCAACCTGTACATGTTATTTACGCGTTAAAGGGTAAACATCTCAAAGATATTTGTTTCTATCATTGCAGTCATACGGTAAATTTTGACATGTTACCTTCAAGGTGTTTGGGTCTATTCCTGCAGTCTTATAGTCAACTTTGATTTGATATCTTGAAGATTTTAAGTTAAATATTAGTGCAGTATTAAACAATCTAGCAAACTAAATACGTGTTCGATCTGTGACTGAAATTTGTCCAAGTAATTTGCCACAATTCAAAATTTTAAGGAATATATCCATCTTGCATGCTACATTCTAAACAATATAAGCAAATAATCTTCTCTTGTCTTATCTTTTTTTTCATGTAACTTTCTGAATAATACACACAAAACCCAATTCTCAAATACTTGCTACCAATACCTCGCAGTCTAGGCAGATAGTCCTCTAGTCTTGTCTATGAGTTCAAAGACGACTGACGAAGCCAATCCAGGATCCACACACACTGTTACAGATGAGACATCTGTTTCTGAGTGAAATAGGTTGTCGTAAATTGTCGGTGTAATTAAAGACACGCTGTTTCTGCCATTTTCGTTCTTCCTTTTCATTTTATATCTTAGTCAAAGAAAACAGTTTTCCAAATGTTTTACTTCCTAACGTTGGCCTTCATCATCCTTCATGCACTTTTTCCTTGTTGTTCTGGAGCGTAAACCATATAAACAAACTATCATCTTCTGGTTTTGAAACGATAACCAATTTTCATAGTAGTTAGTTTCCAATATATGAGTTACGAACCAATCTAAATCAAATAGGTTTTATAGAATCTAATACAGCTTTAACAAACGCAGTGAAATTTGTTTCCATAATTAACTGGTTTGCGTTTTAACAGTTTCAACTCCTATAATTTGCCCAACACACTACTTGTTTTGCAAAACTGCTATTTTCGGCAAATAATATAATTTAATATATCATTCATATTCCTTTTCATAAAACTGATGCTACTATTTGAAAAACAAATCATGCTAATAATTCTAAACTGTATTGGATCCAAGTCGCGTATGTTTGAACCAATATCTATTTGAAAATAAAAAGAAATATCCACTCAAATAAGATTTTGAATTTCAACTTATATTCATTTTCTCTAATGACATGAATATTTGTTCGTTTTCTATTCCCCGCAAAGCTACACAAGAGCAATCCAAGCTAACCGTTTATAATATAGCAGCGTAGGACTAAATGGAATACAACTCATCATCATCATCTACCACTAACTCTTGTGCAAATTTGTTTCCCAACAAATAATGAGATTGATAGTAATATCATTACGTCCTCACGGCTGAAAGGGTGAGCATGTTTTGTGGGACAAGGGTTCTAAACTACGACCCTTGGATTACGAGTCGGATGCCTTATCTACCTTGCCATGCTGGGCCTGTATATTTGTAATTAAGTGCTCTGCCCACCAGGAATATCGAAACCTGGCTTCTAACGGTGTGAATACTCAGACACATCGCTGTGCCACTGGGAAAAGACGACATAAATATATAGATATGATTAACAGAAACAAAAAAATAGATAATTGGTTAAACAGGTATCGCACATAATTGAGGAAGACATTAATCGACGTCGAAACAAATAAAATCAGTTTGGAGACCGTCGACGTCTCAGAATAATTGTTATTGTTTGTTATTAAGCAAAAACGTATTAAGTACTAGTTTCTAGTCTTGTAAGTCTGCAGAAATAACGCCGTGCAACTGGAGGGTTTCTCAGAATAAATTTTATAAATTGTGTACTTAAAACGTGGACTGTTTAAGTATTTCAGGTATTTAACTTTATATGAGTACCTTTTAAACTCTTGATAGGCGTCATGTATTTTGAAATATTTATTTACACGTGCAATATTTCAGAAAAGCTAGACAACTGTGAGATTAAGTGGAAGTCAAAAATATCTTTCTTACCTTATTACTGGCTAGAAACTCTGACGTCAAAGTTTAATCTCCAGTTCGTTACTACAGCTATAGTCACCAGTACCGACTATTTTGTTGTATACTGAGGTATTACAGTTTTAATTACAGTAAAATAACATAATATTACAAAAAAAATTGTAGTTATTAGAGAAATAGGTCAAATAGTATCTGAGTAAGGAAGCACGTTATGATAATATAAAAATAAGTAGGTAAACAACGATTAGGAAGAGATTTATTATTGAGGTAGCACACTTATTTTAACAGAATATTGGTTTATTTTCTTCATAACTGAAGAGTTAACATTGTTTTTGGTATTAGAACTTGTTTCAGATCTTGATAAATACATGTTCACGTTGCTTATTGTAAAGAATATAATGCAGCAAGTAAAACAAAATATAAGATAACAAAAAATTATAGCAAAATTTGAATAAACAAAATAGACATTATTTTTTAAAGTTATATGCCATTGCTTAAAACGTTCTATTTACAATAGCGCTTTTATAAATATTGTATTGTGACAAGCATGCCCGTGTACTCGTGAGTGATTTTCAAATTTCATACTTCTCAAAATCCACAATCCGCACATAAGAGACTTGGGTGCGCTATAAATGACTATTTGGTCAGTTGGCCCGGCATGGCCAGGTGGGTTAAGGCGTTTGACTCGCAATCTGAGGGTCGCGGGTTCGCCCTTTCAGCCGTGGGGGCGTCATAATGGTTAGGTCAATTCTACTGTTCGTTGGTAAAAGAGTTGCTCAAGTGTTGGTAGTGAGTGATGATGACACGCTACCTTCCCTCTAGTCTTACACTACTAAATTAGGGACGGCTAGCGTAGATAGCCCTTGTGTAGCTTTGCGCGAAATTTAAAAACAAAGAAACAAACTATTTGGTCAAATAAGTGTTGCTTAAGAGTTGACGACGGGTGCGCAGATATCCCCTGTGTAATTATTTTGAAAATTATGCAAAGAATAAACAAGCAAACGAATTTTACTTTCAGCATTAAATAATTAGAAATAGGAGTAGATTATCATTATGAGAATTGAAAAAAAAATGATTTATTCTGTTTATCTTTTGTTGCGAAAGAAATACTTTGGTTGGTTAGTGCAACTATTACGGACTTACAATACTAAAACCCTAGATTCGACTCCCTCTGTGAACAAAATTTTGATAGCCCATTGTAAAACTTTGCACCAAAAGTAACAAGTAAAAACAGTGTTATTTTAAATTTAAAGAGAAAATAAAATGATCCGCTGTCGGATTTGACTTTAATGTTGAAGTATCATTTTATAATATCAAAAACTAACTAGATTATCTGTAACTGGCCGGAAGTTATATAAAGTCAAATAAATTGTTTTG
This sequence comes from Carcinoscorpius rotundicauda, assembly GCA_011833715.1. Classification (NCBI taxonomy): domain Eukaryota; kingdom Metazoa; phylum Arthropoda; class Merostomata; order Xiphosura; family Limulidae; genus Carcinoscorpius; species Carcinoscorpius rotundicauda. The sequence goes on along the minus strand of CM022391.1, from coordinate 114,229,553 downwards.
TTTGTTTGTTTTGGAATTTCGCACAAAGCTACTCGAAGGCTATCTGTGCTAGCCGTCCCTAATTTAGCAGTGTAAGACTATAGGGAAGGCAGCTAGTCATCACCACCCACCGCCAAACCAACTCTTGGGCTACTCTTTTACCAACGAATAGTGGGATTGACCGTCACATTATAACGCCCCCACAGTTGAAAGGGCGAGCATGTTTAGCGCGATGCGGGCGCGAACCCGCCACCCTGGGATTACAAGTCGCACGCCTTACGCGCTTGGCTATGCCAAGACACTTAAAATAAATAAAAGGTTTTTTTATTTTATCATGAAAAGTTGTTTCCTTTATATGTAATCGTAAAAGCGATTATAAAAACTGCCAAATGCAAAACTGAAAATTTGGATATACCTCCACATGTGCCTAATAAACATCCATCAACACCCTGCGAAGTAGTTACGTAGAAATACGAGTACAATACAATATTATTGTATTTATACATATACTCATTTTCTGTATGTTTTGAAACACATGGATTATGTACAAAATTCATGTATCTATTTACACGTGTATATAATCAGTTTAAATTTTTTAAGTATTAGGAGCCAGATTTTAAAAACGTTTTGAAATGAGCCTAAAACGTCCAAAGTCACCGCACAAAATTAAACAAAGAATAAACACAAAATATTTGTTTTTACATTCATTATTTAACACTTTCTTAAATATTACGTGTTTCTACACACATAAATTTCTTGAGGTTTTGTAGCTTTTTTTTAATCAGGTTTGTTTTTTAAGACTGGAAATCTCCAGATTTAGATTTATTATTGTTAAAGCCATTAGCACATTGAACTTCTGAATAAAATTTGACCCACGTGCTTAAGTGTTCCAACACGTTCTATTTATTCTATCGTATTAGCATTGCCAGATAATCTAGCTCCTTTAAACGTAACGTTCGCTCTCTCCATAAATCAGTACACAATAGTATTATATCTTTACGTAAGTCAAATTATTTGTCCATCTCTTGGATAAGCGATGATTATATGTCTAAAATACATAAAACTTGGTCCCAAAACATGAACAGTTTGTTATGAAAAACGACTCGTTTGGGTTGAGAAAATATTTTACATAGAAGAGCGAACAGACATTCCCAGTAACCAGTTAGCAACCCTCATAGAATTCACCACAATAAAGACAAACTTCATGTTCAACAACCAAAACTATATACGAACAAATGGCCTAAGCATGGGCAACCCAGTATCACCAGTTCTAGCCAATATTTTTATGACACAAGTTGAAACACAAGCAATTAATACAGCATTACATCCACCACTATACTGGTACAGATATGTAGATGACACGGTTGCGGGATTCAAATCTACAGAACACATTCTTAATTTTTTCAATCACATTAACTCAATACATCCCAACATTAACTTCACATATAAATAGGAAGAAAGCAATCAAATATCATTTCTTAACCTCAAAATTATAAGAACCGACACACAAAACAGAAATCCACCGAAAAATCACCCATACTGGACTATACATTCCTGGGGACTCAACTCAGCACATGAAACAAAACAAAAACTCAACATATTAAGAAACCAGATAAACACAGCCATAAAACTATGCTCACCAGATAAAATTAACGATGAATTAGACAAAATAAAACAATACTTCATCAACATCAATAAGTTTTCTCCACAAACCGCAGAAAACATCATACGCCACACCTAGACAGAAAGCAAAATCAACCAACAAAAGTAAATATATCTCATGAATCAAAAATTCACGAAACCATATACTGCTGTATACCATATATTCCTGACATCAGCAAACAAATAGCCAACAGTTGGCAAAAACTAGTAAAAAATATGACATTTACATACTATGTAAAAACTACACAGACAAACACCACACCAACATTATTTATAAAATACAATGTGATAACTGCCACGACTTCTATATTGGAGAAACAAGTAGAAAAAGGGAAACCAGATTCAAAGAACATAAAAAGTCACCTTCACACGTTTTCGAACACTGCAAGTCAAATAAATACAACATAACCATAGAAAACACTCAAATACTAAATAAAGAAACATAAACAAACGCAACATTAAAGAAGCCTTATTTATACAACAACTTAAACCCAAAATAAACCAATATAAAGGAACGCCTTTATACCTATATTAATATTATAGATAAAATTATATATTCAAACATCTAACACCGCCCTCTACATTGCGACACAACCCCCTTTCAAACATGTGGTCAGCTTCCGGTCAGTTACCTCTTTCTTTGTGAACCTGACGATGACCGAAGAAGGTCGAAACGTTTCACGCTCTTCTATGTAAAATATTTTCTCAACCCAAACGAGCCGTTTTTGCATATAAAATTCTCAACAAGTGGGTTTCTCGACATCACTGACATGAACAGTTTGCTTCAAGTCAATTTCACTTCGATCTCAATTATAACAATGTGTGTTTCTTGTTAAACACAAAGCTGTTAAATGGGGTATCTGAGCTGTACCTATGGTATTAACGTTTAACATAGAAAAGGCATGGCTGTGTTAAAAGTGATGGATTCGGACATAAGTAGCTACGTCTAACTAAGGTGAACTGCGATAAACCACATGTTTGCAAAAAAATGTTTTTTCTTTTGTGAATTTCCAATTTCCCAATGTACTTACAAATCAACTGTTATACCTCAAAATTACTCGGGTGTAAAATTAGAGAAAGTTACCTAGGTAGAGCGAAACTAAATAAATCATAGTAACTACAGCTAATGAAGTGCAGTTTTATTTATGTACTTATTTATAAATATCATAATGTATTCTTTCATCATTTGGAAAGATTCGTTGTTAACAATATTTTCGACGTAAATACAACAGTATTTTATAGGGTTTACCAATCAATAATAAATCTATATATTAAGCTAACAATATAAAATGATTTTTATAACAAAATTATAATGATATTACTCAAAGTAAATATTGTAGGTTCCAACTAACAATGGTCCGGAATGGCCTGATGGTTAGTACACTCGAGTCGTGATCTGATGGTCGCAGGTTTGAATCCTCGTCACACCAAATATGCTCGAGCTTCATCCATGGGAACGTTATAATGTGAGGGTCAATTCAACTATTCGTTGGTAAAATAACAACTCAAGAGATGGCGGTGGGTTGTGAGGACTACCTTTCTTCTCTCTTATCTTATACTGCAAAATTAGAGACGGCTAGCGCAGATAGCCCTCATTTAGTTTTGCGAGAAACAAAGAAACACAAACATAGGACGTTCGTTATATGTTTCATCAGAAACGGCCCGGCATGGCCAAGCGCGTTAAGGCGTGCGACTCGTAATCTGAGGGTCGCGGGTTCGCATCTCCATCGCGCCAAACCTGCTCGCCCTCCCAGCCGTGGGGGCGTTATAATGTGACGGTCAATTCCACTATTCGTTGGTAAAAGAGTAGCCCAAGAGTTGGCGGTGGGTGGTGATGACTAGCTGCCTTCCCTCTAGTCTTACACTGATAAATTAGGGACGGCTAGCACAGATAGCCCTCGAGTAGCTTTGTGCGAAATTCCAAAACAAACAAACAAACAAACAACTTCATCAGAAACAATACAGAATTCAACTTCTTGTCATAATCTTGCAGTGTAAATGAAAGTTAGCTAAGTTTGTGTTTATAAAACGTAAATCCCCTGGTGTGTCAGCAATAAATCTTAGGATCTACAAGGCTAAAATAAGGGTGTCAATTCCCCTCAGTGGACACAACAGATAGACGATGTGGCTTTGATATATGAAAATATACATAAAATATCATGTGTTCTTTAGCCTATGGGAAACAACATAACATATCGTGGAAAGTCTACATTTTAGTTGAAAGACGGTAGAAAATTGAATTACTTCTCTGAATTAGCAAGAAAGTAAAATGACCTTAGTTCCACTAAACATCTGTATTCCATTAAAATTATAAGTCAAGTTGTCTCGATCGATAATTATCAAACATGTATTCTGTTGTCATTAAGATATCTCAATATGATATTATTTTAATTAAGATTTGTTAATATGAATACCCTAACAATGAATATATATCAATATGAATGTCCTTTTAATTAATGTATACCAATATGAATATCTCTTCAGTTAATATATTCTAATATGAACATTCTTGTAATTAAGATAGCCCATACGAGTATCCCTGTAATTAAAATAGCCCATACGAGTATCCCTGTAATTAAGATAGCCCATACGAGTATCTTTGCAATTATGATATTCTAATACGAATATCCTTGCAATTATGATATTCTAATACGAATATCCTTGCAATTAGAAAATATAATTATAAATTTTATTTTTTCAAACTCTTTATTATGTGACCACCAGAGTTAAATAGTATTTGATGACTATTAATACGAAGTATTTAATCAAATGGTTACCAACTTGATCTGAAGGATCATGAAGATTTACCTACCATTTTGAAGCCCAAATGGAACTTTCATTACGTAGAATTTTTACAGAAGATTTCTGAGCCAGACATCAGCATTGTACAGGTTTAATAATACTTTCAAATCGATATGTTTGTAAGATTCACATGGCACATTGAAACACTTACCCGGATACTGTATTACATCACACACTGTAAAAGTTGCACAGTTTCTCTGTTGCATGACATGCTTGCCTAGTCTTTATATCACATGACACACTCACCTAGTGTCTGTATAGCATGACCCACCTACCCAATTTCTACATTCAGTAACACACTTATCAGTTTCTTTATTATTTGAGGTACTGGCATACCCAATTTCTGTACTGCACGACACACTCACTGATTTTCTGTATTACATGACCCGCTTACCCAGTTTCTGCATTCAATAACACACCTGTCCAGTTTCTGTATTGCACGAGATGCTGACACACTTACTCAATTTCTATATTACAAAAGATATTGAAAGGTTCTGAGATATTTTTATACTTCAAAACATGGTGACAAGTTTACAGAATTTCATGATTATATTTCAGAATTATATGATACAGTGACTAGTTTACAATGATTCTTTTTTAAAGGGCGCAAGAATGGGTTTAGAGGTTGCTGTATCATCTGACACAATTACGAGTTTACATGGCACACTGAGTTTACAGGTTGCGTATTACATATAGTACTTATGAGTTCACAGGTTGCTGTACTACATATCGTACTCATCAGTTTACAACCTGCTGTATTACATGTTGTGATGTTGATGACTACTTATTGCTGCATTACATATGAAACTGACGATTTTAGTGGTTGCTGTATTATATAAGACAATGACAAGTTAAAAGGTTATGCATTACTTGGCAGCTAACGGGTTTACCTGTTTGCTATTTTAAATGCACACTCAAGGATGGATTAGCATTTTCTTTCACCAATTTACAAACAGATAATGTAAGTTACTCTGATTATAAACTGTTGTATAACAGAAGAGAACATTATTGAGGACGTGCCAAATAAAATTTCCTGTTAGAAAGTTATGTTTTACGTGTTCTATAATGTTTGCACGACTAAAAATAAACTGATCTGGAGATGACAATATACATTTTGAAAATTCGGTGTTTCTCTAACACCTACATACTTATATTACAGTGTAATTTATTTATTTATAAGCTGATTTGTGCTTTTTTTAGAATGTTGCTAGTGGAAATGAAATTATGTTAACGCGATATAAAATACTTCAAAGAAAGCTGTTTTTTGAAATAAAAACCAAATATATTATAACTTCTTTTCTCTGTAATTGTTTAGTGATAGAGGAGTTTTTAGCACATATGTTTTTCTCAAGAACGTTTGTAGCGCTTTTTGGTTCGTTCTTCCAGCAATGAATAACATTGTAGCTAAATAGCTTGGAAATTATTCAACTGGTATATGAAACAGCAGCTGTTTCTCCACCGTCTGTTTAGCACTAAGTTGCGCAGTGTGCTACCTGCACAATGTCTGCCTCTAAATTTCAGTCGAGAATTTTAGCATTACAAGTTTTCTAGCTTATATCTAAACAACTGCTATACTGCTTGACTGTATATTAGAAGATTTAACTGCAAATAGTATTCATTAATTATAATGTCGATCCACTTATCAAATACGTCTTTTAACCAGTTCCATTCGTGTATAGTTTGGCTACAAAATTGCCTTTATTTTATTTCTTAATTAATTGTATAATATATATATATTCGGCCACCTTATTGATTCGCGAACAATAAATACTTTGAAAATAGTTCTCCTATTTACTTACAATTTAAACAACTGACATAATCATTTTGAGAAACTTTTAATTATTTTAACATTTGGAAACTCAATATTTCATGAACCTAACCAAGTTAGTTTTGATAAAAGCGCTTTATTAACATTTCATCAGTTTGATGTTAGGAGCCAAGGGTATAAAATGAAACACTTTACTTCATCCTTCTACCGAACAATTTGCTCGAGATGAGGTACAAAAACCTGGTTTTCTCAAGATTAAAAAGCTTTGACTTTCAAATGCATTTGGTTATAGTGTACTGTCTCTCGTTTCTTCATTCCATTGGATGAACACATACTTAACTTAAAAACGTTCAAAATTGTTTAAACGATAACACGTTTATGTTTAAACTTTTCTGGATATGAAATTAGATCAAATTCGTGAGGGAGATTTTGTTGATCGTAGAACATTGTTTGTTTTGGAATTTCGCAGAAAGCTACTCGAGGGCTATCTGTGCTAGCCGTCCCTAATTTAGCAGTGTAAGCAAAGGGAAGGCAGCTAGTCATCACCACCCACCGCCAACTCTTTTACCAACGAATAGTGGGATTGACCGTCACATTATACACCCCCACGGCTGGGAGGGCGAGCATGTTTGGCGCGACTCGGGCACGAACCCGCGACCCTCAGATTACGAAGCGCACGCCTTAACGCGCTAGGCCATGCCAGGCCTAGAACATTGTTGAACAGCGGGTAATGGACTTTGTGCATCTTATTTTCGCATATATATGTATATTTATGGATTCATATTAAATAATAAGAAAGAATATCGGAAAAAAGTGTGTGAAACAAATTCTACAACATCTTTGTTTAATAACACGTTTGCCTCCAGCTAGTACACAGGTATATCTACGGATTTACGATGCTAAAATCAGAGGTTCGATTCCCAACGGTGGGCTAAGCAGATAGCTCGATGTGGTTTTGCTATAAAAAACACACAAAATACCACGTTTTGAAGATGAGTTCTTCGCTGGGAAAATATTCCTTTATTTCTACACGTAATTTGAGTGTTATCTGCAGTGAAGGCGACGTGCGAACTGGCAAATGGAGGTTAGGACTGACAGACGGTGTGTCCTCAGTCACCTCCAAAACCTAGGGTATGTAGATTGTACCCAATCTTTTCAATTAGTGCAGTGTTTTTTTTTAATTTACTTTTTGGCTTGTTTTTCATCTTATAACAAAAACATAGGGATCTCACTAAGATGTTTTAGTCTGCTACATGATCGTTAAGATCACGTGATATGACAACTTCTGTCCTTGTCTTGTTTGTTACTTTTTTAAAATTCAGTACCCAGCCTTACATAGCTCTTTCATAGAGATAATTGTCTAACTAATACTACTTTATTTACTTTGTTTATAAGATAGTGTACATGGCTTACTAGGTTACAGAGTGAGTTTGTTTGTAGTCAAGCATAAAGCTATACAATGTGCCTTCTGAGCTATGCCAAACACATCAATCGAAACCTGGTTTCAAGCGTTGAAAGTCGGCAAATATGCCACTGTACAAGTTAGAGGCTAGAATGTGTTCTAAAGATTTAAATATTTTACACAGAATAATAATAAAACAGTAGTCAATGATAATGAAAATTGTTTGACTTGTCCAATGATGAGAAAATTACACTTACTGCTAGAACTAGGTAGGCGCTGGGCCTGTTGAAGAGAGATAATGATGAACGATAATAAAAAATTTGGTTTTAGCTGTTTTTGATTTTCAGACGCTTTGGATAAATGACTGTCAGGTACTTCTTCATATCTACCTTCTGGTGGCTGGAGATTAACGAATAGTCCCTTGTGTCTTTTATAGAAAAACTCGTACTCCTTTTCAAGATATTTCTGTTTCATTACAACAAACCAGTTTCTTGCGTTTTACTGTTTATGTTTTAGAATTTTCAACTGGTTCCTTAGATTTCAATGTATTTGTTTGATTACACTTAACCAGTTCCGAAGAAGTCATTTTTCTATTTTACTACACTCAACCGATTCTTTAAGCTTCACCTTTTCTGTTTTATTACACCAAACTGGTGCCTTAGATTTCACTCTTTGTATTTTACTACACCGAACTGGTTATTTCCATATATCTATTTTCGTATACTCAAACAGTATTTTAGTTATTTGTGTCCTTAGCCTTCCTTATATTAATCTTTATAATTCCTCAACCTTAACAGTTAGCAACTTTTGCGTTAGCTTTTACAACTTCCTTCCCCAATGGAATAAATACTCATGATTAAATGGCTTTCAACATTTTTCAATATGATTAGACAGTTACGTTTACTAGCCATTATATTAGCACTACCTGTACTTTTTCAAAATTAACGTAGATCTTATGGATGTTCAATGGAAGGTGGAATTTAATATAGATACCCAGGTTCTTCTACTGTGGGCTCGGCATGGCCAAGCGCGTTAAGGCGTCGCTTCGTAATCTGAGGGTCACGGATTCGCGCCAAACATGCTCGCCCTCCCAGCCGTGGGGGCGTTATAATGTGACGGTGAATCCCACTATTCGTTGGTAAAAGAGTAGCCCAAGAGTTGGCGGTGTGTGGTGATGACTAACTGCCTTCTCTCTAGTCTTACACTGCTAAATTAGGGACGGCTAGCGTAGATAGTCCTCGAGTAAAATTCGAAATTCCAAAACAAACAAACAAATCTTCTGCTGTGCCTTTTAATTTTTAAAGATATATTTTATTTCTTTGTCTGTGAGTGCGCGGGGACTTACGTTTCAAGTCACTTTATAAAAGCTCGAATGGATCAACATGCGAAAGTATATGATGGAAGTCTCTTCATTTGATGCGGGGAATTTTTAACAATCTTGAAATAAAAAGTGTCTAGGTGAATAGAATATTAAGTATTTTATTTCGTAAGTTTTCAGATGTCAAGAAGAAAAGGATTATGTATTCGTCATTTAAAATCATTAGTTACCTGTACTGTTATTTCTTCGAGTGCTAAGTTAAACTAACTGTGAAGAATCAAACCCAGAATTTTAACATTGCAAGTCAGCAAACTTACCTCTGATCCACGAGATGAGGGCTGTTATGAAATTTTTTTCATTTTGGAATGTTTGCGCAAAGCCACACTAAATGCTACCTACGTATAACATTCCCCAATTTGGTATTGATAGATTAGTGGATAGGCACCTATTCAACAGCACTCACCACTTTGGGCTAACCTTTTTTTTTACAGTCACTCTCATAGCGTTAACACGACCTCAGACTGGAGAACGTATTTATGCGATGACTGGTCATAAATCAGGAATCACTTAAACCACTTTCAGATCCTGTTGATAGTTAAACAACTTATATAGAAGACAAATCATTATCAAACTTCTTTCTGACCCTATGACCTCGTACTGAAACTAAATATAAATAAAAATATATTCATCATTAATACAGGATATTAGAAGTTAATTAATATAAATCAATATAATACAGGATATTAGAAGCTAATTGATATTAATCAATATAATACAGGATATTAGAAGTTAATTGATATTAATCAATATAATACATGCTATTAGGAGTTAATTGATATTAATCAATATAATACATGCTATTAGGAGTTAATTGATATTAATCAATATAATACATGCTATTAGGAGTTAAAATTATAGTCACATTATCATTTTATTTTAAGACTGTGAGCTACTTGTTTTGATTATTGTCACGTTAATCGAACTCGTACCTTTATTATAATGGTCCGTAGAATGTAACTATTTCAACATAAACACTCGACCACTTATTTAGTTTTATAATAAATAAACGCCACAAACCACTGAAAAAAATACAAACATAAGATACACAATATCTCAGTTTTCTAGTTTGACTAAAATTAAGATTAGATTATAGTAGCCTGTGACTTAAATGTTTAGTTTCACTAAAATAGAGATTATAACAACCACTTTCACGATTTAGTTGTTTAGTTTGACTAAAACAAGATTATAACAACCATGTTCAGAACTTTACATCCAAGACCCCAACCCATTGATACACATCACCAGCAACCACCAAAACTACCTACAAATAAATGGCCTAAATATAGGGAATCCCTTGTCACCAGTTCTAGCCAACATTTTTATGACACAGAATGAATCTCAAGCTATCAATTCGGCCTTACTTACACCCACCACTATAGTATTACAGGTATAGTGATGATACAATTGCAAAATTCACATCTACAGAACACACACTTAGTTTTTTCAACCACGTCAGCTCTGTATATCCCAACATTAAATTCACCTGTGAACAGGAGAAACTAACCAAATAATATTTCTCAACCTAAAGATCATAAGAACCGATACACAATTCAAAACAAATAATCACTTGTATTGGATAATACATTTCCTGGGACTTAGCATATAAAGCAAAACAAAAACTCAACATATTAAGAAACCACCGCTGTTGAACAAATTGTACACACTTATATTAAAAACGCAGTTAACAACAAACAAACAATAACAAATCCCAAGAAACAATGAACTACAAAACTTTACACTGCTGCACCAACATCAGCGAAAAAGTAACCAACATTTGAAAACAAAACAAAACAAAACACAACGTTCTAGTAAATACCAAATTTATTCAAAAACCAGATACAAAACTAAAGTCCAGACGACGTAAAAACTACACTGACAATCACAACACCAGCATTATTTATAAAATACAATGCAACAGCTGCCCCGACTTCTGCATTGGAGAAACAAGCAGAAAAATGGAAACCAGGCTCAAATAACACAAAAGATTACCTTCACACGTTTTCGAACATTGCAAATCAAATAAACACAACATAACTATAGAAAACACCCAGATATTAAATAGGGAAACAAACAAAAACAAATTTAAAGAAGCCCTACTTTTGTAACAACTAAAACCAAAATTAAACCAATATAAAAAAAATACCTTTATACCTGTACTAATTAGTAATCTAACATATATTGCAACACTCCCTACAATCCTGTCTGTAAGACGTGCCCGGCAACAGTCAGTTGCAAACTCTCTTACTTAACCAGAAGATGACTTAAGAAGGTCGAAACGTTCTTTCCTAATTTATTTTAATAAAAAACTTTAATACCCATACCAGCCGTCTTGAGAAACAACAATGTTTATGGTTTAGTTGTTTAGATTGTCTTAAAGAGACAGATATTAACAACCATATTTATAATTTAGTTGTTTATGTTTAACGAAAACAATTATCAGGTCATCCGTTAAATAATGTCCGAATTTAAGCTCAGAAAACCACAAAGGATTTCTAATGCTTTTAATGTTATTTAATCAATAACGCATGTTTCATTATTAATAATTACTTTCTACCAACGATTCGCAAGCTTCTGTATACCACTTCTATAAAATTCTTTAAGTTTGGAGGGAAAGAGGTAGTTTTGACATCTTCATGTGTTTTAAGCTTTTTTGGATTAAGATGATTCTGCAAACTTCGAAATAGATGACAACACTATGTAACACAAATGTCGTTCCTGGATAGTATGTGTTATTTCTTAATTGCTTATGTTCTAAAAGTAAAGAAAATGGCCATTATTCTCTTCAAACTTTGCTTTTGTGATTTGGATAATGAAATTTAGAAATTAACCTATTTTATTGGTAAAAAGGGGTAAATTTGCACATTTTCATTTACATAAGATCTGAATAAAACAACATATGAGTCAAGATTGACATATATTTATATTAAAGTTATAAGAAATTAACAAAAATGTTTAGAAGTGACTAGTTTTTCGAGATTTGCGGATGTAATGTAAATCACTTTTACGTTTCAGATCCTAAATATAGTCTCCAAACATGTTTCCGTTATATGCTCCCAGGTCACAAAAGCAAAGTTTGAAGAGAGAAATAGGTCTTTTCCATTTACTTTAGGCACAAGCAATTGGGAAATAACAATTCCTGCCCAAGAACAAATAAAGAAAAAATTTTGTTACAGAGTTTAATCAGATGGGGAAAAGTCTGGAGAATAAGGAGGATGTGGAAGTTTCATCCAGTCTTGCTCTTCAACCTTTGCAGATGTGATCGTCGCTGTATGGGGGCCGTGCATTATCCAGGCGTAACACAACACCTTTGCGATTGATCAAAGCAGGCCTCTTTTGTTTCAGTGAAGGCCCGGCATGGCCAAACGCGTAAGGCGTGCGACTCGTAATCCGAGGGTCGTGGGTTCGTGCTCGCGTCGCTCTAAACATGCTCGCCCTCCCAGCCGTCGAGGCGTTATAATGTGACAGATAGCCCTCGAGTAGCTTTGTGCGAAATTCCAAAACAAACAAACAATTCTTTCAATGCAACATTCAAGCGCTCTAGCTATTGACAATGGAAGTTTGATGTAATTGTTATATTAAGAGGCAGCAACTCAAAGGGGATCACTCCAACAATATCCCACAAAACCCTTAACAAGACTTTCCTTGGGTGGTGGTCCATTTTGGGCTGTGCTTGAGGCAGTTTACTTGAACTGAGCCATTGTCTACAGCACTTAACACTTTTATAAAATATCCATTTTACATCTCCCGTCACTAACCTGTGAAAAAAAAATTGAGTTACGTTCACGAGAGTGCAGAGAAGTGCAAATTTTCACTCTTGCTCTGAGATTGGCTTTGTCAAATCTTGAGGGAACCCATTATCTAAGTTTGACACATTTCCAAGCTCAGTGATGTCGAGAAAACCCACTTGTGCGAAAAGTGTAAGTCTTTGTGTTTTTCTCAGTGTATTTGTACTTACCTGTTACCATTATGTCTAAACTAGCATACCGTACACCACTATTAACAGTACACGCTCACACGATCGTTACACCGCCCTCTACATTCCCACACTCAGTTACACAACCCCTTCCAAACATGTGGTCAGCTTCCGGTCAGTTACTCCTTTCTTTGTAAACCTGACGATGACCGAAAAAGGTCAAAACGTTGTTCGCTCTTCGATTTAAAATATTTTCTCTACTCAAACGAGCCGTTTTTGCATATATATTTCTTTTCCAAGCTGTTGCAGATGACGGTGAACTGTTCAATGGGTTGAATTAAGCTTCTGTGTTAGTTCCTTAATTGTTACAGCACAATCTTTATTAAATGCAGCCAGCAGCAAGTCATCATTAAACTCAATAGGACGACCTGAACGTGCCGTATCACTTAAGCTGTAGTCACCTGATCTGAACTTTTGAAACCACCTTCGACATTTTCTTTCTTTGAGAGACTCCACACAAAAACACCTGGAATGTTTCTTGTAGTTTCTGTTGCACTATTGCCTTTTTTAAAATTCATAAAGCATTATTTGCTTAACGTGCTCCTCAAACACATCCATCTTCATAAGTGTTTATTTGATTAATGACTTGAAAAGGTGGAGTTGGGTTCTTTTATTTGTCTGAACATTTTTATACATATCCTACTACGTATTTTAATATTTAAAATCTTCTCCAAAGGCAGAAATGATTATGTGTTTTCTGCATTAAATTTTCGGAAATTACTTAGGAGATAACCTGATAGATTATAACAACCATGTCTTTGATTTATTGTTTATTTTAGTAAAACAAACATATTTTAATAAACATGTATTTAGTTTGACTACAAATGATAAATTACAACAACGATGTTTGATGAACCCATCAGTGATGTCGAGAAACCCACTTGTTGAGAATTTTATATGCAAAAACGGCTCGTTTGGGTTCAGAAAATTTTTTTTTTTCTGAACCCAAACGAGCCGTATTTGATGAATCCAACTTTTTATGCGAGAAAGAATGTGATTAAACTTTGAGCTGCATTATCTTTCGTAAAAAAATGTGAAAGAATTTCTGTAAAGTTTCTAGTAATATATGTTTCAGAGATATCAACTATTACAATTGACTAAGCGTAATGACTGTAGACAGAGCCCTATATCATTTGCGGCTACTAGGCCTGACCAGTGTCTCTAAGCTGTTTATTATTATATTATTATTATGACTATTATTCTTTATTACTCCTCATTTACGACTGTGTTTTGTGTATTTAATAAATAAATTTAAAACATTCTTTTGAAATTATTTTTCATATTGTGAATTCTTACTCATAACTGTCGTTACATGCATTGTTTTTGTATTCGCCTCATGCCGATTTTGTATGTCTGGAACAATCGTTTATCCCGCCATGCGCTACAGAAAAATCGATGTGACAAACTCTATGAAACGGAAGACTTTCACTGAATTTTGATGCAATGACCGGATATTTTACACCATAGTCTTTCCTAAATTTTCGATTCACAGTTTTAGTCCTTTTAGATTTGCTATAAACAAGACAATCTTTTTTTACACTTGTAAACGATCGCATTGGTGTTTCTATGCCGCTTAGAAAACGAGAAATACCCATCTACGCAAGCACTGATTGGCTGACAAGCACTGATGACGTACTAAGGATTCCCCCACGTACCCAGTATTGAGAAGCATCGCACTCAAACTATATAGACGTTGGAGGTACAAATATTTTTATTATTTCAAGCACAAACATGATTATCGTAAGTAGTCATTTGGACTATGTCTTTTATTTATTATCAAAATTTATTTGTATCTCATAAGAAATTTTCTTTTCACCCTTCTTAAGCCGTAGGGGAACAATTTATCACTTCATTGTATAGGCCTATATAATATATAATAATTTGGGTGTTGCAACAAGTCGTAACATTTGTCTCTATGAGCGTATAGTCGTAATGTATACACCAAACTCGTAATGAATACGCTCAAATCGTAATAATTGGCATCTCTGATGTTTACATACACACTGAGAGTGAAAGCAATATTCTTGCTTTAAGTTGGTTTCAAATTTGCACAAAGCTGCACGAGATAAATCTGCATTAATCATCCGTAATTTAACAGTGAAAGACTGAAGGGAAGACTGCTAGTAAGCACCACTTACCTCCAACTCTTGGGGCTATTCTTTTACTAACGAATAGTCGGATTTACCGTCACATAAGTGTACCCGTTGCTAAGAAGGTATGTTGTTAGGACGAGGATTCGAACCCAGAATTAGCAGCTTACGAGTAGCGCGCCCTAACCACTGGTCATGCCTGGCCTAGGAATAAAAACTAAAGTTACGAGACTTGTATAATATATTAATGTTTCTTTATAGTTTTGAAAACAAATACTTTATCTACTTCTTGAAATATTTGTTTCTATTTTATTATTTACTACAAGGAGAATGATAGATGCGGCACGTTTTGTTGGTGCTTGATGTTTACAGTTTTAAGATATCATTTGAATAATTTATTTCTAACAAATGCTTAACATGTTACTGAGATCAATAACAGAAAAATCACATAAATTTACTTTTTGTTCGTTTGCTTTAAAGCACAGATAAACAAATTGGGCTATTTGTTCTTTATCTGCCACGGATTTCAAAACCTGATTATTATCATTACAAGCCCTCGGGTTTACTGTTGAGTTACCGGAGGCCACACTTTTGTAAATTAAAATTACCGTAAATCCTCGTGTATAAGCCGCACCTCTGAACCTAAAATTTTGTTCAAAAGTTTGGGGTGTGGCTTATACACGCAGTCTAAAAATTATATCTGTAAACTTCTCACTACATCCGGGGTTAAGGTACCTTTTAGAATGTGCAAATGCTAAAAATAATTTATTCAACAATAAGATACTAGGAAATATTCAGTACTTGTACTCACGTAATGGGGTCATTAGTCGTGGTCACTGTCATGCGACATCTCCAACACTTGATTCCATTCGTCCGGTAGAATTGTATCGTCGTACGGATCGAAGTCCTTGGAATCGGAAGGTGGAGTTTCTTCTTCATGCTCCCATAAAACATCATCCTCTGTTCCATCCATTTCATTGCTGATGCAACATTTCTTGAAGGATTTTACAATTATTTCTGGCTTCAAATACTTCCAGGCCTGCAGGATCCA
Source organism: Carcinoscorpius rotundicauda (assembly GCA_011833715.1). Taxonomy (NCBI): domain Eukaryota; kingdom Metazoa; phylum Arthropoda; class Merostomata; order Xiphosura; family Limulidae; genus Carcinoscorpius; species Carcinoscorpius rotundicauda. Next base: position 114,213,448 of record CM022391.1, on the reverse strand, counting down.
TTGACACACAGTGGCTAAAGAAGCAACTTTGAGATTTCCACCACGAGTAACCTCGTGATCTCCAAATATCATCCACTCGTTCCACTTTGCTCGAAGTCTATCTTTGTAGGGTTTATTTAGTGAAACATCGAGGGGCTGGAGAATTGATGTTAAACCACCAGGTATGACAGCAATGTCCGTATTATTTTGTTGCAAACGTTGCTTGACACGTTCAACAAGATGAGACTTGAACTTGTCCCACACCAAGAGCGACCGTTTCTTCAATAAGCCACCAGCACGTTTAGACCATACGTCATTAATCCACTTTAGACATCCTTCGTCATACATCCAACTACGCTCTTGTACATAGACAACGATGCCAGAAGGAAACTTTTCTTTTGAAGGAAATATCTTCCTCTTGAAAATCACCATCGGCTAAACACGCTAAAACTACGGTGAAGTGTTGCTTCTCATGTCCTGTTGATTTCATGCATATTTCTTTTTCTCCAACTTTGTTGACCGTCTTGTTCCCAACCATATCAACAAACATTGGAGTTTCATCCATGTTCCCAATATTGCTGAGAGAGTAATTATGAAGGTTGCGATGTTTTATGATGAATTTTTGAAAAGAAATGACTTTATCTTCCAAGTCTTTGATCGTGGAATCATCTTCAAGCTATCTTGAGCTTTCTTCCACTCACGAACTTGCTTTTCGTCGATCCCAAAAACAGCACCAGCATTTCGGTTGGTAGTTTCCAAAACCACATTCACAACTTTCAATTTAAACGCGGCATCGTATTTTGCCCTTTTCGATGACATGGGTTACAAAATGCGCTGGCTGATTTGTTACATGCGTACCGTGGTTTGCTGAAGGTGTAACATTTTCTCCGCAAAGGTAAGAACACTCATTGGTCGATTGCCGCCTTGTCAGACAGCACGTGCGTGTGACGACAGACAGGGACGGTAGACTTGGCAAATGACGCACGTGACTAGTTTAAATTAAACGTGTTAAATGAATGGAAAAAGCGTATGTGGGGATGGATAAAATTAGTGTGGCATGGCGGGTGCGGCTTATATACGCTGTATACCTGTAACCCAAAAAACTACCTTCAAAGTTTGGGTTGCGGCCTATACATGATTTACGGTATATTTTATTACTGTAGGTATTATTAAACGCCACATCACTTAGATATTTTGCATATATTTCCTTATGGACTTTGAGTGTTGGAATCTAAGGCTTCCTTCATAATATCTTTGAATTATAACTTTGGAATATTTGGTACGTAGCATCTATTTTGTTTCAGTTGCAACGAAATCATTATGAAATGTAATTACCTTATTCCTTTAAGAAATATCATTACGAGATATCCAAATTTAAAGATAGTTAGTTTACTTGTCTCCAGAGGACTATTCTCAACTATTATTGCATTTACTAAAATTAAGGGTAATAATTTGTACAGGTTGACGAAATCAAAGAATGGTAATCTACATCATTATTTCTCTAAATATCAATTTTGCGTTAACTGAATTTATGTTTTAAATAAATGATTAGAAACTTCGTAATGACATTTTAGTGTAATTTCTCTAAAAACTTTATATAATCTTACAGGTAGTAATAAGGATATTTTATAATTAGTTTTATTGGGTAAAGCCTTTCACATGTAAGCACCACATAAGCAAAGTTCCTCTCATTGGATACGTTTTTTTAACGTCAAGTAATTCAGTAAAGTTTCGCTTTTTGGAATGATCCTTTTACAGGTAAATAGTTTGTAAAGTCATTCATAAGTGTTCATGTTATTAATTGATCCTTATACAGGTAAATAATTTGTTAAGTAATTCATAAATGTTCATCTTGTTTGCTCGTTTTATAAATATTTACAATGTACCTACTTTTCTCAATAATATTTTATATATCCTTATAAAATAGCTACTTTTACTAAACATTATCTTATAAATCTTTATATCTGCATTTTATCAATACTATTTATTATAAACGTTTTTAAACATTCCTGATTTTTCTCAATAATATTATATAAATCTTTATAACGTATGTCATTTACTCATTACTGTCGCTCTTTCTCAATAATGTTTTATAAATATTTATATCTTACCTATATTTTCTCAATACTATTTTATAAATCTTTATATTATACCTTCTTTATCTCAGTACAATACAAATATTTATATAACAGTTATATTTTCTCAATATTATTTTATACATATTTATATCATACCTATATTTTCTCAATACTTTTTTATAAATCTTTATATCAAACCTACATTTTCTCTATACTATTTTCACAGAAACGGAAGAACAATTGATGGTTTAAGCTTCAGTATTGCGGCTATTTTTAACGAATATGTTTACATGTCTAAAATGTGTGCGAATATGGTTCTTGTTTCCATGTTCAGTGTTGTGTATATGTGTTTATTCTACTATGTATGTGTGTGGCTCTTGTTTTTATATCTAATGATGTATATGTATGGTTCTTGTTTCCATGTCCAATGATCTGTATGTGTGGTTATCGTATTCTTTCCTATAAATGTCTTTGTGTGGCTCTTGTTTCTATGTCTTATGATATAGGTGTGAATGTGTAGTTCTTGTTTCCATGTTTAATGAGGTATGTGTGATTCATATTTCCATTTCTAATAATCATGTGCAACTTCTGTTTCCACATCTTGATGTATGTGTGTGGCTCTTGTTTCCATGTCTAATGATATATGTATGTATATCTAGTTCTTGATTCTTCGATTCCTAATGATGTATGTGTGGCTCTTGTTTCGTGTTTAATATTGTTTGTGTTTGAATGGTTATTGTTTCTATGTCTAATAATATGTGCGTATGTGGTACTTGTTTCCATATCTAATGATGTATGTATGTGGTTCTTGTTTCCGTGTTTAATCGTGTGTGTATATGTAGTTATTGCGTGTGCTTGTGGTTCTTGTTTCCGTGTTTAATCGTGTGTGTGTGTATGTAGTTATTGTGTGTGCTTGTGGTTCTTGATTCCGTGTTTAATCGTGTGTGCATATGTAGGTATTGTGTATGATTGTAGTTCCTCTTTTCATGTCTAATGATGATTTGTGTATTTATGGTTCTTGTTTCTATGTCTGCGTACTGAACAGTAGTACACTATCAGCACTATTACTTCCTTAATAACTTATAAATCAAGAAAATTACATCCTTTCTCGTCTTTTATGAGCTAAGTATGAACTTTTATTAACTGACTTTCCTCGCAAAACATTTGATAATTTCTTGAATATTGACGTTACCGACCGATGGTGGCGTTGTTCGCTACACTTTTACCACCCATTAACAGTGTGCTCTGCTCGAACGTTTCTTTCAGTTAGTATACAGAGAAGCTATCAGTTGTGGAAGTAAAGATGTCCCTCAGTTAGGATATCAGAGTCGAAAGCTAAGGCAGTTCTTCCGTTTAGTTGTGTACTACTAGTCAACAAAGAATGTGGATTACGTGGATCATTATTTTCTTTGCTGAAGGTGAGAATTTAGAAAGTTTATAGTGTAGTATAATTAAACAAAATACCTGTAAACCGAAGGTATTGTAACTGTGTTCTTGATTATTCAAAACATTAATAAATTTCAAAATACACCAGAAAACCATAGAGAAAATTTAAAGACTTGTTAACAAAGTAATGATGACCTATGCGATTACTGTGTGTTCTTAAAGATTATGTTGCAATAAATTGTATTTTATTATCTACTGTTAATCAATACCCAACGTTTATATGCAAAAGCATACATCTTACTGCCATTGTGGTTTTATTGCAAAGGTACATAGTGATAAAGTTGCGCTCCGTGTGTTAAGGGAAACCCGATTTCAGCGTTGTGACCTGTAAGTTATCGTTTACCCACAAGAGGTCACATAAAAATTAAACTCGGATTTTGTTGCTGTTTTTCTAATTACCTTCTTCAGGAATTATTTTTTTAACTTGTAAAGACAACATTAAATCATTTTAAAATATCCCATACTTTTATTAGCAGTGGATAATTACTGTAAGGTATTAGTAGTTACGAAATAAAAAAAATATTAATTAATTAAGCCATCTAGCGGTCCATTCTCAACTAACACAGCAGTATGTTAGTGGACTCACACTGTTAGAAACTGGTTTTCGATACCCGTGGTGGGCAGAGCACAGATACTCCATTGTGTATCTTTGTGCTTTATTCCAAACAAAGAACCAAAGCGTTTTACGGTACAAATAACAATTAAGTGAGCCATCTAGCGGCTAAATCTGCAAGTAAAACAAGAAGGTTATAGATTATTAATTCAGTAGAAGTTTTAGAATTTCAAATCATGGCTGCAATTAAAATGATACATTAGTAATTAAAATAATGCAGATACTTTAGAACACCCAACTGACATTAAAGACCTAAACCACAGGAGAATACATACATTAGACACATACAACTGATAGTGAGGTTCTAAAGCACAGGAGAATAGATAAATTAGACATACATAGGTGACAGTAAATACTTTATAAAATACAACTGATAGGAAAGGACAATGGATGCTTTAGACTCATTCAACTGACAGTAAAAACATACAGTACAGGACAATAGATACTATAAACACACTCCACTGGCAGTTACCTAAATTACAGAGCAATCGATACAAGATAACCCTACTGTATTGTTAACTAATAAAAAGAACCAATAGTATCTTTTGTAAAAATGTACTGAAAGAAGTGCATCTAGAAGAACAAAGATTTTCTATTTTATCTACTACGTAGATCATAGACAGGAAATTAACAAATTATCCAGATTTAATATCTCACAAAATGTATACTAATGGTAAAGAGTTTTCTTGTAGCTTTTAAATGAATAATGTTCTAATTTAACTTCTAACTTAATTTCAATCGCTCTTCGAACTGAAAGAAGGATTCCTTCTTCGTACTTTACAATGACCTGTTTTGTTATTAAGATACAACTCAGAGACAGTAGTCTAATTTTTTTAAAACAAATTCTAGTAAACAGTAATCAATTGATTGTAGGATCTACGTGTATCTTTTGAACTATGACAGAGATAAACACTTATAATAGAAATCAACAACAAGATTTTAAAAAGATGGATCGAAAATTATTTCATAATGTATTTGTTAAGCTGAAGATGATCTAAGAATGTCGAAACATTGTTCTCTACTTTATTAGCAAAAGTGTTAATACCCATACCAGCCGTTCTGAGATATATTAACAACCCTGTTGCAATTATAATAAAGAACAATGGTTTTCAACTTTTTCCATTTTTCTCCTACTTAATCAATACTTTTTCTGTACCACAGTGAAATATGCTACAAAATGACTGGTATAAGTTAGTGAATAGTCATAAATATTTTTCATAAGTAACTATTAAAGTTTGATTTCCTTTGTTACTCTGTCAAAAACGCTCTTATTGGTATACATCGTCACTTAACAATAAAAGTATAACGTGACTGCTCTTAGGCCAACAATGGCGTTCATATTGAACACTCAGTATTCACTTGATTTGTTAAAAAGGTTTGTTAATTTATTTTTTATATTTTCGGTTACATGAAATCAAAATAGTTTAATTCAAGCGGTTTATGACCTTAGGTTATAGCCAAAAGCAAAATAAAATTAATAAGTAACGTTTCAGCTAAGACTTATGATACGTTTGAGTAGTAGGCCTAATGCTTAAATTAAAAGAGGAATAGGCCCACTATTACCAACTTTATAGGTCAGTTTTTTTTTTAAATTAAGTGGTAAATAAATCTCAGCTAATAAATATTGTTTTGGTATTTTAACGCACATATTACCTACTTGACCATAAACATGAATAAATATAAATGTTTAACCCAACCAAACATCTTTAACCCTTTGTATAGTCGAAAATATTATGTTAAAATTTCCGGTGTTTTCTTCTTTCTGACATAGACTACAGTGAAAAGGCTCAAGAGTGTCAGTGTCTTTCAGAGTGCTATTTAAGCACTTTTGTTGACGATAATATTTAACTTTTCTTTACTGAAGACATGGTGTTAAGAAAATTACCCCTCATTGGCATAGATTTACAACGCAATTTTCATACTCGTGGTGGGTAAAATACAGTGTTATGTAAATATCATGTAAATATTCTCGAGAGTGTTATGTAAATGTTATGTAAACGACAACCATGTCGAGTGTTATGTAAATGTCATGTAAATATCATGCATATGTTATGTAAATATAATGTGATGTCGTGTTTGAATTCCCATATCTATTATTTATATTTTTGAGGTTTAAACCAGTTAAATTTAAAATAACATTTTAGAATTAATTAAAATTAATTTAGAATTATTCATGTAGAAATTTTTAAAACTAGGTAGATTGATCACTTGTATTGGCCTGGTGTTTGTAGTGTGGAATTCTGGGAAGTCATACGATTAGTATATAAACAGTCGGCAATGCGAGGGAGAAAATCATCCATTTTTATTCGGGTCAAGAAGTGAATCATCCACTTTTACTCGGGTCAAGAAGTAAGTCATCCATTTTATTCAGATCAAGAAGTTTGTCTTGTTTGAGAAAGTTTAAACTGAATTTGTGAATAGAGCTAGATCGACTAAAGCGGTGAAATTTTTATTCCGTTAATCTTTACAATTCAGTCGGATTACGGATTATACCGAAAGTCAATACGAATTGGACTGTGAATTTTTGTTTGAAATTACCCATTCAAACTTCGAAAATTTCTCCGTGGGACTAAATTCACCGCCTAGATTAGAACTTTGGATTTCTGATTTGGACACTTATTCTGGATCATATTACTAAGCACAGGCCAGTACTTTTTTGTATTGTAAGTTGTTTTGATGGTTGAAATTGGATATCTGTTATTGCCATTGGATAATTTATTTTGTGTCTATCACATAAGTAAATCATTATAATGAATTATACAAGCTGCTATTTGTGTCTTTCTGTTGCGTTCAGTCCACATAAAAACGTAACAACAGATAAACCATTATGTAGCTTTGTGCTTAATTTCAAACAAACATGTCAAAGAATCACTTCGAAACTAATAAAATAAGTAAGTAATAGATGCATTTTGAAGAGAAATACAAATTAGTTTTATCGCCAAATTGTTAGAAGTGCATGATTCGTAATCTGATAATCACGGTTACGAATACCGGTCACACCAAACATGTTCGTCTCTTTCAGCTGCTGGGGCCGTTATAATGTGATGATCAATCCCAATATTTTTGGTAAAGTAGTAGCTTAAGAGTTGGCGGTGGGTGCTGATGACTAGTTGTCTTCCCTCTCGTCTTATACTGCCAAATAAGGGACAGCTAGCGTAGATAACCCTGATGTAGCTTTGCGCGAAATTCATGACAAAATAAACTCAGTAAATCGAGAATTTTAGAGATTATCTTAATTCCTTGTGGAGCTTAATCAGACTTTAAAAATATATTTGAACATCGTTCTTTCCGACATACTTATTTGCCGTTTTATTCACTATCGAAGACTTCAACTTTACTCAAGATAAAACAAACTTTCCAAATTTGTGTTCTACCAAATCCTGTAATTTCTACAAATCGAATAACATTGATGATGATATACTTCAAAATGCAGCAAATCTGTACTCAGTAAACCATTTGCGGGTTTCTTTATTTTTAAATGCAGCGTTTAAATTTCTGATAATTATTTACATGATCCAAATACAAGCGCACCAGTAAAGAATCAGTGGGTAGAAATATAAAATCATTGATTGTCCTGGCGAGTACGTTGTAAATAATAATGAAAAACTAGAATTATTAGATTTTTTAAGATTGCGACTTTTTATTACCATCAATCGATACCTTAAGATAACAGCGAACTACGTTATTTGATATCATACTATTTGATATAAACATTCTGGAAAGATGTTCTATGAAATTAGTGAATGTTTAGTTGAGTTTTCTGTGTAGCTTATAATTGACTTTATGGGGTTATGTTACCCCGAAATGAAAACACATTGAAAGTATAAGCCGCCAAATGAGTAAATATTTCCGGTATATAATATATATGATAATATTTATCTTATGTCTGCTTTAAATTACAGAGAATTCATCACTCCTCCTCTGTCTTTGTCAAATCCAGAGAGAAAAAAAAATGTTTCTTTCTTAATGGCTGATCATCGAAAATTTTTAGCTAAGGAGACTTTATCATATAAAAGTACATTATTCATACCTATTTTTAAAAGTCGCAAGGTGGTAGTTATTTGTCTTAAGTTTCTTATAGCACTCTTTGTTTTGATGGTAAGATCACCCGACTCGCAATCTGCGGATCGCGCGAAGACTTCATAATATGAGAGACAAACCGACTTTTTACTGGAAAAGAGTGTCTCACCACTTTAAATATAAAAATGTAGACAGCCCTCGATTGAATTTTCGCGAAATTCATCGAACAAACAAACTTATTGTTCTCAAAACATATCTTTAGTTATTTTGAAATAACCAAAGTATTCGTATAGTATATCTATTAATTGACGAAACTGAAGTTCCTATAAGTAAATTGTGTATAAGGAGATTAGTGTTCTAATAAATATTCTCTTGTGTTCTTCTATCGAATAATTACCTACAATACAGGTTTCACTGCGTCATCACAATAAAGAAAGAAAGCAAAATATAAAATCATATTTTAATCACACATTACAAGAAATTAGAGCTAGGATTTCTTTTTGTTAAACAAAGTAAGATAAATTTCGATATACTGAAACTAATTTTGAAAAGAAAAACTAAGAAAACTGTCATTTTCATCCGGAATTATTAATTAGTTGAATAGATTAAAGGTGATAAAGAGCCATTATGGTTTATCCATTTCTCCTCCTCGTTGTAGTGATAAACATAATTAAATGACCGAGTTCACAATGTAATACGGTAGAATTAACGGAAGCTCCTTTTATAAACAATCTATCATAGTGGGTGTGTTGACATTTTGGCGGACTCGCCGCTGATAGAGGGTGCTTAAATCATTCACTTGCGACTAGCTCTTATAATACACACAGGTGGTATATGAAGGTGAAATCTTTCAGTGTTCATATAATCTAGTAAATGAAGGCAAAACAATCTGATATGGTGAAACGGTAGTCAAGTATATAAACAAAGATAACCACAATGATATATCTCTCATTACTTAACTCAATACTTTGAATACTTTAGAAGACCGAAGTCCATCAATATTTAAAGTTTAATAAAGTAGCTGCCTCGAACCGAACAAAGGAAATTGAAATCAACTAATTATTAAACATAACTACAAACACATTGCAGACTAATCACATGATCATTAAATTCAGTCGATTTCAGATGGATGTTGAAGCATAAATTTAATTTGACTTAATTGGTATTATGAAACAAGCTACACAAGTTATTTTTTACTGACAGTAAAACATCAACGTATAGTGTACTTACTTTACTCAATTGTAAATGGCCCGGCATGACCAAACGCGTTAAGGCGTGCGACTCGTAATCTGAGGGTCGCGGATTCGCATCTCCCGTCGCGCCAAACATGCTTGCCCTTTCAGCCGTGGGAGCGTTATAATGTGACGGTCAATCCCACTATTCTAACATTAGAAAATCAGAATCATACATTTATGTATATCTGATAACACATTATTTTAACGTGTCAATAAATTGTTTTTTTTTTTAATTTCGTGTGAAGCAACTTGAGAGCTATCTGCGCTAGCCGTCTCTAATTTAGCAGTGTAAGACTAGAGGGAAGGTATCTAGTCACCACCACCAACCACCAACTCTTGAGCTACTCTTTTACCAACGAATAATGGGATTCACCGTCACCTTATAACGCTCCCACGGCTGAAAGGGCGTGCATGTTTGGCGCGACCGGGTGCGAATCCGCGACCCTCAGATTACGAGTCGCACGCCTTAACACGCATGACCATGCCGGGCCAAGTAAATGTAAGATTGCTAATATCAATCCTTCAAAAACTATACAAACAAATTAGTAGAGATGGCATTGGTTGGTTTTGTTGTTTTGAATTAAGCACAAAGCTACACAATTGGCTATCTGTGCTCTGCTCACCACGGATATTGAAACCCAGATTTTAGCGTTGTAAGTCCACAGACATACCGCTGAGCCACTGGGGGGGGCAGATGGAATTGCATCAGCCTTACAAAATAACACACGCACGCAGTGTGGTACAATGCTAACAGATAAGAATATGATAAATTAAATTCATTTGTGACTCTATATTTACACATATATATATTGCTATGTGCTAATTATTGCTTATACTATTATGTAGAGATGATGTAAATGCCATCCATACTATCTTGTTTGAATTGTTTTATGAAAAATTGATATTAGCTATCCCTATATCTACTCACTTTTTAAAAAGTATTTTTCTATACTTGTTTTTTATGCAGTTTTTCAATAAACATAGAAAGTTGTTATTTATAACAAAGGTCTAAATACATTAAGGTTCCAACTGTAATATTTATTGTTTATCTATTATTAGCTGGTACTTCCTGTGTCATCACATACGTAATTAGGTTTCTTAATGAAACACCAAATGTATATAAGAAAGCTAACTTCAAGGGGTAATGATAACTTCGTCTACCCTCGTACGACGATCTTTTAAAATTATTACTAGTTATTAATAATACCTATTAAAGCAGATATTCCAGTTAAACTATGTCACCTCAGTAAAACTGGTTGACACCGTTGTTTTCGCTTTTGCATCATATAATAAGAAGGAAGCAGAAGAAAGAAGAATAAGGAATTAAGTCTTTAATGTCTTGCAGACATTACCATAACTTGTAACTCAGTCTTTACATAGATATTGTTGTAAAATGAAACATTGTGTACTATTGTAAAGTTGTGAGGACCTGTTGAATATATATTTAAAAACCATCCAATGAACAATCCGAACTATCCTTAATATAAAAAATATACGACGATTCGATCTCAAATAAACACGTCTTATCGATGAAGAAGACGATAGTGTTTGAATCAACAATCCAACAACGTATTTAAATTTTACAATGGTTATTTATGCAAGTCCGTACCAATACACGTGTATTAAGATTATTTATTTGCAACTTAACAGAAAAAAAAAGTAAAGAAATATTAAACAGTATGAAACATGGTATACATTTTATAAGTTTAGGAATGTGTGGGGAATAACCATTAAAGACACATGAAGAGGTGCTTTGCTATTTTTGTTAGTTGTGCGTGTGTGGGAAACTGTTAAAACAAAGCTTTTATAATGTATTTAAAAAGAATAACTGAATTAAAGGCACTATTTTAAGACCTTTTTCCCTAGTGACAGAGCGGTATGTCTGTAGACTAGCATTGCTCGGAACCGGATTTTGATACCCGTGGTGAGCAGAACACAAATAGCTATTATGTAGCTTTCTGTAATCTTAGGGTCAAGGGTTTAAATCCATGTTACACCAAACTTGCTCACTATTTCAGCCGTAGGGGAGTTATATTGTTATGGTCAATTTCACTATTCGTTGATAAAGTTGGCTTCTAGATTAGGGTCAGCTAGCGCTAGTAGCCTTCGTGTAGCTTTGCACGAAATTTAAAACAAAAATAAAACTAAACTGTTACGTGAGGATTTTGATTTTTGGAACAGTTAATTAATAATTCCCGAGTGGCACAGCAGTGTGTCTGCGGACTAACAACGCTAGAAATAGGGTTTTGATACCCGTGGTAGGCAGAGCACAAATGTCTCAATGTGTAACTCTGTGCTTAATTACAAATAAACAAACCTTTCATGCCAAGAGGTTTTCCCGGAGAAAATAATGGGAGACAGGAAAAACGTACTCTTCAACGATTCCGTTTGGTTGTGTGAAGTTTGGGATATCAGATAAATGCAGATACAAATAAATCGATTTTACAAATATTCGTTATTTTTTTCCTAGAAATTTCGATGGAATTATTTAGTTTTAATTTCATATTTACTTTTTTTCTCAAACTGGGCGAAGTTATTTTTATTCTAACAAATATTAGAATTAATAAACTCGAAAAGGTTCCTGCTTCTATTTTCACATTTTATATCTATCTCTTTAACCTAACATTCTCTTTTTCTTCTGCAAGCAGTGCAGTTTGGAGAGCTTTGGGTTATTCTTGAATAATGCTTATCACATGTTTATAGCCCTCCAGTGACACAGCGAAATGTCTACGGACTTACAACGTTAAAATCCGGGTTTCGATACTCGTGGTGAGCAGAAAACAAGTAGCCCTTTGTTAGTTTTGTTACGTTACTGAACATTTGTGACTTCTTTTTCAATGTTGTCTCAAATTATACAATGCTTAACACATGGTCTCCTTTTAAGTGTTTTTTAGACAATGTTTTCACATATTTGTATGAAAGTGAGAAACAACAAAGACCAAAACACAGTAGTGTGTCTTACACCCAAACAAATAAACTTGACACGTGGCATGCAGTGTTATTTACAGGAACCAATGAATTGCAGTTTTCAGCTATCTGTAACTTAGTGCCACCTCAATTATTTTTTCTAATTTTTTTTACTTTTATTGGCTCATAATTTGCTCACCACACTTTATAAATTTCATGAAAATCCCTACAGCCAGAACTGAGAAAAACGTTGCCAAATTTCGTATAATTTTCTTCGTCTCTTTCTTTTTCAACGTACCTAATTGTACGAGATTCTAAAACATACATTTTGAACTTCGATGCTTATGAAATTTGGTACACATTTAACATCCGCCTTACGTCTGTATAAAATATCGCGCAAACTAAACACAACATTTAACGACACAATAAAGAGAACAGAGAGTTTTTAACAATATTTTTGCTCAGATTTACAGGACAAATAACAAATGGAATCGCTTGAGAGTTACAGAAATTTCCCTTATTTTATCCGAAAAATCGGACGTTATCCAGTTTTTATAGGTCCTCGGATGACTATGTGTTTAGTCTTGTTTTACAGCTGATATTATACCGGTTCTTCAGCATGAAATATTATCATATATAAGTAGGAGTATAATATTGTATTGTGTTGCTTTGAAAGCATTCTTCGTATTTTACAACTTCTGCGTGATAGACATTCAACTGATATGTAGCCCTGACGCAATTTAAAGTGATAAATCCATGCATTTTCAGCTCGCATTTGTTCGTGTATGTAATTTTTAGACTTAGTTGATCACAGAAAGGCTTATTATATCCCTAAAATCACTTATACGTTCTACTATTTATAATGTTTTGTGTGTCTGTTTGCTTGTTTTGAATTTCTTGCAAAGCTACACGCCAGCTGTCTCTAATTTAGTAGTGTAAGACTAGAAGGAAGACATCTAGTCGTCAACATCTACAAACTCCGGGGCTACTCTTTCACTATCCAATAGTGGGATTGACCGAGACATTATAACTCTCCCACAGCTGAAAGAGCGAGCTTGTACGGAGTGATAGGTATCTTAACCAGCGACCCTTAGATTTTGAGTCGAGTGCCCTAACCATTTCATCACGGCAGACCCTATTGAAAAGGTAATATCTAAACCAAAATAAGTCCAGCTGCACAAAAAATGTACAGCCCGGAGGGGGAAATGCAACTAAAATATGTGAAATTGACCTTGTAGGTTGTCTTTTTTGTTCTTTTAACAGCTTGGCTGTTTTTGGTTTAGATACTTAAATATCTCAGTAAAACTTTGTCACAAATTATTTTATTTTACATCACTATTTTGGTCGCACTTGAAGACTGGCCAATTTAAACCTTCCTGAAAGGAAAGTGGTGAATTTAGATGAAATTTTGAACAGATTTTGCTATTTTAAATTCTTCTAAGATAACTTTCAGGCTTCGAGTTGCAGAATGAAAGTGTTATTCACTGTTGTCTCTTTTATTAACTCTTGATTCAATTATAATTTGTTTATTGCCCCATTACTAACTATGATAAACAAAGAGTATGTACGTTTGTTTGTTTCTAATATCGCGCAAAGCTATTCAAGGGCTATCTGTGCTAGTCGTCTCTAATTTAGCAGTGTAATACTAGAGGGAAGGCAGCTAGTCATCATCACTCACTGCCAGCTTTTGGGCTACTCTTTTCCAACGAATAGGGGGATTGTTCTTAACATTATAACGCCTCTACGGTTGAAAGAGCGAGCATGTTTGATGTGATGGGGATAAGAATCCGCGACCCTCGGATTACAAGTCGAGTGCTTTAACCCACCTGGTCATGCCTGGCCAAGTACGTAAGAAGACCAGACTACATGATAACGCAGTTTGAATATAAGTTGGGAGAATAACCTTTCGGTTTTCCTTCAGTACTCAGCTCTTTGAAATTGCAACTCATCGTTGTTATTTGTAGTTTGCTGACAACATGAGAAATTGAGCAAAATTCCCACATAAAGGGATCTTTTTCTTAAGTCTTAAAAATCGATAAACTATTCAAAGACATAATTAAACTAGTCTTCTGGAGAATTTAAAAGATTGAGAATTTGTCACAGGTTGTTTTGTTTGCTTTTGGAATTTAGTGCAAAGCTACAGGTAGAATTTCTGCGCTCGCCGTCCCGAACTTAGCAGTGTGAGACTAGAACAAGAGTCTCCAAACGTCATTTCTTGGCAAGGACGGAGAGGTAGACCTTTTAATGCTTTGTGGTAAAAATTAAGTAGGGATGCCTACATGATCAGCATACAACATCATTAATTTATTTCTCATAAGAGCACATACTGAAAATATTTAAGATGCATAATCACCTTTTTTATCATTAGTGAGAAGCATGAAACTGGCATTACACTTAATGGAGGTTCAAAGTCAGTGCTTCCTATCATCAAAAGTGATTTGAAAATGCTCATCATATAAGGTTGATGTGTAACTAGATGTCATGTACTTCATCTTTGAAATTTCTTTTCACGGAAATAGATAGTGTTCAAAAACTGACATGAATCCACAAGTAAAGTTTTTTTAAATGAATATATTGATCACGTGGAAGGCATTTATAGAACTCATTAGTTTTCCTCCTGTGTCCTTCAACGTGTCGTTGAATTGCAGGTCAATCATTTCTATTTAAATCTAAGCTGGCAGTTAATCAATAACACAGTCATATGAATTTTGGAAGATTTATTTTCTGTTTTACTCGCATCAAGATCAGAAATACGCTCCTTGACCTGTAGTTTCAGGTCAGAAAGGATACCTTGTGCAAACCTATGTGGGAATGGGAATCTTATTTCTTGTTTGAGCTTTTCACAACATGGAAAGTGTGTAGAGCAACTAATCATCAGTTAATCCAGGTACATGGTCAAGTCTACAGAAAAGGTTAATTTTTAAAGCTGTTCACTCTCTGTGAGTAACGGTTGAAAGCGGTTCTTTTGATTTAAGAAAATTTCAACCTCATTTATAAGCTCAAAAAATCACGACATAACCTTTCCACAGCTAAGCCACTGGACTGAAGTATAGTATGGCAAGTCGGGATATGTTGCTTCTATTCCGGCCAAAAATTCACAGAAATGACAATAGTTTAGTCCATGAGAGTGAATGAAGTTCACTGTTGAAGCTACAGGTTCCATACGCGGTGCCTGTTAATGAATAATGCAGTGAAGAACCATAGATTTGGAATAACCTGCACTTTCAGCAGCTTTGTAAGTTTGCCTAACCAAACGCTTTTAGTTTTGTTTTTTTGCACCACACATATTTCTACAACCATCTGTTGTAACACATTTCAGCTGTTTCCTTCCAGGTTGTACTGAGTTCGTGATTTTTCGACCTCCAAGGCTCTTCTATACATGCTGTGCATAGAAGCTAATTATTTAGTCATTTCAAAATTAATATGGACGTCGCGAATGAACAACAGCAACTGTGAACTGTCGGGCACATCTGTTGGCTCGTCAAGGTTAATCTTCTCAAATAAATCTATTTCTGGGCACATTTCTTCGGCTGCTTCAGTTATACATAATTTAATTAGCTCACCATCGGTAAATAAGTTTCATCATTTGACTAACAGGTGCTACTCGGAAAGTTGCTCTTGTTGCAGCTTCATTCTCTGCTTTCGTTCTCTTAAATACAAACTGTTGTGAAGATAAGTTATGTTTCAAAGTTTTGAATTTGTCTGAACACAGCTTTCCCGTGAACTGGGAATAGTTTGAGTACTTGTTTTGGTAATGTCTGCAAATATTGTATACTTTTACCACTGCTATTGTCTCGTTGCTTATTAAGCACAATGTTTTGCTATGTGATTCAATAACGAAGTAGTCCAAAATTCACTATTGTTTAAAAACACAACATTCAAAACCAACTTTTCTCTTCTTTCTTTATCCTGACATACTAAATATGAATAGCTATGAAATCGAACATAAAGTAAACAACAGCATGCACTGAAGGGTGCAGTCGTGGGAAGAAAACACGCTGCTTCAGGTTACTGGGATTGATAAATGAGTTGACGTTTTCCAGTAAATACAGGGTGGTCGCTAGAAAAGCGGAAAATTTGTCAAACAGCTATTTATTTTTACAAAGAATAACTTTTACAAAGTTTTTAAAGGCATATGTTATATCACACTTATAGATGCTCAAAATGTCGTCCGTGCATTTTATTCATGATGTAAAGAAATCAAAATAGAAATGAGTAAGCACGCATTTTATTCATGATCTCATCTGACCCTCAAATTTTCCGCTTTTCTGTAGAAAGTGTATCGCACTTATATTGGCTTTTCCTCAATTACGTTTTATTTTTATAATATTAGTAAATTATATTACAACTTTATAAGCTGTTGGCGCTCCAAATAAATTGAAGTCACGAGCCGTTGTTTAGAGACTCCTGAACCAGGCGGAAGGTAACCTGTCATTGCCACCCACCGTCAACTTTTGAGCTACTCTTTTACTAACAAATAGTGGTACTAAATGTCACATTATATCACTCCTACGGCTAAAAATGGCAAGCATATTTGAGGTAACGAGTATTCGAACCGGCGACCCTCAAAGTACGAGTTGAGTACTCTAGCTACTTGGCTGTGCTGAGCGGTCAGAGGTTGTGTTTTCAAATAATTTTGTATATCTGTAGAGATGTCCGTAGATTTTATTTATTGACGTCACCAACATAGTTTATTACCAATGTTTACATATACACAACTTTCACCTTTATCAAAAATCACATTTGATATTCTGACATTACACAGTAAGATGTGAAATAGAAACAGGAACGATATTGTATTGTAAATAATGCCCTAAAACGACAAGACTGGTTAAGTTTCCAGACAAGATTATCAACCCAATTGATTAAAATTATTTATGTTCGTAGCATTCCGGCATAAACTTTGAGCTGTTATATATTTTAAAAACGTTGATTTTTCGCATAACCTATATAGTTATGCTTTGAAATGAACAAAACAAGCAATTAAAGAAATAGGAACATGGTCGTGCAACGGTTTGTCTTGATCTGTTACATGTTTGTTGTTGAAAGATAAAATTGTTTTTAGTATTTTTGGTATTATTTTAAATTCTTTCGTCACGATACTTATAAAACTGATACGTTTTTCTTGTATGTACAACACTTAGGTTTTTCAGTTTCATGGATTTTTCTTTATTGAACAACATACAAGCTCAGTTAGGGAATAAAACACATTTTAACATATTTGTTTAAAACTAGATACTAAAACATGTTTTAATGATATGTGATTAGAACTATGTAATAAAAGAGATATTAATGATATTTGATTAAAACTAGATGAAAAAACATTTTAATGACATATGATAAAAACTTAAAATTAGATAATATTAACAACGGTGCAATTTTTTTTCTTACACAGGGGGTATCTGTGTTGTGTCTATTGTGTCAACAGGGGGTATCAAATTCTAATTTTTAGCGTTGCAAATCTGCAAACTTAATCAATGAGGAGCTACACGTGTTTTATATTTGACACTTTTGTGTGGTACAATTTTATTTATATATAGTTTTATTACTTGTCTATTCTACCATGCATTTTTCTTTAAGAAAGAACATCTCGTGGATCACTAGTTAGAATACCTGTAGAAATATTACACATTATTAAAATATATGTTGAAGGACATATACAATTATCCAAGCACTTTGGTTAATTAGAACTCATATTTTCTGAAAATGCATTCTGTTGATCTAGTATGAGTTCTGTTGTTAGTTGTGTAAACTAATATTTCGTCTTTAGTTGATTTCTCAAAGAATCACTTTAATAACTTACAATATCCTACAATTTCATTTTAAAGTATTTTTCAAGTATGCATCATTTATGTAAATTTATCTATTTTTGGGATGTAAACAGTGTCGAATGGTCTGCGAATTCTATACTTGGATGTTCCTAAGTGTGTTCGATCAAGACAGGAAGTCAGACTTGGCTGTAGGTACGACTTGGAAAAGGATAGCCTCTATTCAGTCAAGTGGTACAAGGACGACTTAGAATTTTTTCGTTTTGTTCCGAAGGAAAACCCGCAACGCCAGTTCTTTCCGTTAGATGGTATTAACGTTGATGTAAGTCTATCTAAAGAGTTTAGTTTTTATTCCATTATGTTATGTGCAAAGTTAAACGAACACTGTCTCTACTAGGTGTTGAGCAACTGTCTTTTCTTTACTCTGTCACTTCAAAACTTGGAAAGCAAAGCGTAGGTAGCTCTCTTGTAGCTATGCACGAATTTTTGAAAGTTAAAAAAAAGGCAACAACAACAACTGGAAAATAGTGTGGTTTACACTGAAAATTATTTAACATAAGTTACACAATACTCTGCACAAAATGAAAGTGTTACTCTTATTCTTTCTCCGTAATTTAGCTAATTTATTCATTAAATTGAAAAAAATCTTTCGTAACATTCACGGAATAATAGTATAATATACAAATTTATATCACATACCTACTAACTGTTGTTTTTTAAAATACTAAACAATTAACGTTGTAATTTCTTGATATTGGTTTCAGGACACTAATAAAGACCAAGTGTTTTGCATTCTAGTTTACCCGCTCTGATAAAGAAGTGGTTTATATTCAAGATGTTCAGATGGCGACTGGAGGAATTTATAGGTGTGAAGTATCAGCAGATGCTCCGTCGTTTAGAACAGTATCAACAGAGAAGCTGATGATTATCAAAGGCACGCAAGTATAGCTTTGATTTGTGACTACTAATATCAAAAGTACATAGGTATAGATGGCTCAGCATGGCCACGTGGGTTCAGGCGTTCGACTCCTAATCCAATTAATCAATTAATTAATACGCAAATTCAACAACTACATTTATTATTACGCAAAAAAATGATGCCTTATCAGCCCGTCGAAAGTGATGGAGCAAGTACTACCATCCTCACATGATAGGGTGGTTAGGACACTTGACTCGTAATTCGAGGGTCGTGGATTCGAATTCCGTTACATCAAACATGCTCGCTCTTTCAACTGTGGGGGCGTTATAATGTGACGGTCAATCCCACTATTTGATGGTAAAAAGAGTAGCTCAAGAGTTGGCAGTGGATGGTGATGACTAGCTGCCTTCCCTCTACTCTTACTTTACAAAATTAAGGAAGGCTAGCGCAAATAGCCCTCGTGTAACTTTGCGTGAAATTCAAAAACAAAAAACAAACCATCTTCACCCCATATTACCCCATAATCTTACCGAAATAAATACATTTTGCGAAATTAAGCTTGACTAACAAAGAGAGAGACAAATACGCTGGAGACAGTCAAAATTAAGATCGTTCATAAAATGAATTTGTGACATATTCAAGGAATAATTAATGGTAAAATAAAGTAAAGTAACAACTATTATATAGATAAACTAATGTGATTTGGTAACACTACGTTTCTGCAATGGCTATTATGTCATATTGTTTAGCAATAAAAGTATAATCCAGAAGCGTTGTTTGTTTATGTACTGAAAGTTAAAAATTAAACGTATAGAGAAAAAAACTGGAAAATAAAATTTGTTGAATTTTGAAAGTCACCGTTAGTTAAATAGGTTTGTTATATTAAAAATATTGGTGATATAATAGAAGACAGCTTAATTCAGAAATATCTAACTTTAAAATGTAATCGATACTTTTACTTTCATGATAAATTAGACGCACTTTAGGTTCATTGTACTAACACTCATTACACTTATAATGTTTCCCTATCTTCACAATGTCTGACATTTCAGTCACTAAAATTTCAATAGGCAGACAGTAATCGAAGTATTCTATCTGATAAATTCATTTTGACTTTCATAACTTCTTTTATTTCGAGAAATTATGGGTAATGTGATGTAACACACATAGACTTTTTTATGTAAGCTAGATAAGCCAAAATAAACTTTATATTTAACGAGCTAGAGATACTTAATATTACGTATATTTTTTAAGAAGTGAAGATAAAGATTGATTGAACCACCAGTTTATACATCTTCAAGATAGCCGATTTAAACGTTAATTACTTGAAAACAACAATAACAATATTACACTTGCTCTTTGACTTAACAACATTTCGATGATAATGTAATTACTTTGTTTCTTTGCGTTAAATTAAGATCGCAGTAGCAAAAATATTCTAACGAAATATAGTTTTCCAGTAAAATGTAATCTGATAATACACACTCTTCTATATATATATATCCACTGTTCGAGACATTTCATATTTGGTATAAACCATCAAATTCACCGACTTTTGTTGGAACATTTCGGTAATCTATAGTTTACCAGATAGTGGAGGAATACAAAACAGCCGCTGGCGGAATATGTTTGTTTATTTCGCACAAAGCTACTCGAGGGCTATTTGTGCTGGCCGTCCCTGATTTAGCAGTGTAAAACTAAAGGGAAGGCAGATAGTCATCACCACCCACCGCCAATTCTTGGGCTATTCTTTTACCAACGAATACTGGGATTGACCATAACATTATAATGCCCCCATGGCTGAAAGGGCGAACATGTTTGGCGTGACGGGGATGCGAATCCGCGACCGTCAGATTAAGAGTCGCACGCCTTAACACGCTTGGCCATACCGGGCCTGGCGGAATAGGTCAGTATTTTACAGTTTAACGACCAGTAATTATACATGTGTTTAACTTATCCACTCCTTCTCTTTTACTTGCGGCTTTAGAGTTTATTATCGAATTAAGTGTAACATCTAAGTAAAGTAGACTTTAGGCAGACCTGAATCAGAGTCAATGTTTTTTCCTGCTCTCAGTAGTTTAGTGGGAAATATTTCAGAATATTAACTTCAATACTTTAGTCTTGTTCATTGGTCAAGTTTATTACTTTTTGGAAAGATTGTGTTTGTTTGTGAAAAATTCAATCTCCGTTCAATTTCTCCCATTGACTCTTTTTTCTATTTTGCAGCCGATACTGGAGAAGGTGTAAGAAGACATTGTGAAAATAACACCTTACTAATCTTATTTCTTCTCGTTCTTCTGTTTGGAATTGGAATTACTCGTATAAACTAGCTGATATCATGCTGATTAAAATAACATTGAACTAGCATTGATGAGTGTTATTAGGAATACGATCGGTTACAGCTCATGTCATATCGTTGCCTTCTTTTCACACTTATCTTTACATCAATGCCTCATCTTGTTCAGGTACAACCTAAAGACGGTGTGTAAGTGCTATAACAAACTGTGTAATTATATTAAGCCTAATCCAGTGTAACTTTCACCACCATTGTCTAAGTTATGGTGCCTACATATAAATTTTGGTGGGTTAATATAATCTAATCTAGAAATCTGTGTTTGTTTGTTTGTCTTTATCAATAACACTCAATAAACTAAAAGTTATCATAACCCTAAATTGAAATGAAGGAAGCAGCAAAAAGCAACAACAAACATTTCGGTTTGGCAATATATTTTAATTCTACGTGAAGTTTAACACAGTTTACTGCAGACTAATACATTGAAAACATCCACAAAAATTAACGCATAATTTTAAAGAAATACATAATAACGTTAAGTTGTATTTATAATAATACTAATGAATCAGATATCTGTAACCGACAATGAAATATTCCTGTGGAAAGGCCCAACATGGCCAGGTGGTTAGGATGCTCGACTTGTAATTTGAGGGTCGCGGGATCGAATCCCCATTACACAATTCATGCTCGCCCTTTTAGACGTTCTGATGTTAGACTGCACGCTCAATCCTACTATTTGTTGGTAAAAGAGTAGCCCAAGTGGGTGGTGATGACAAACTGCCTTCCTTGTAGCCTTACACTGCTAAATTAGGGACGGTTAACAGAAATAGCCCTTTAGCTTTGCGCGAAATTCAAAAACAAACAAAACAATCCTATGAAAATTTTGTGAGGCGTTCATAAATTAAAAAAAATACCACATGCTTAGGCTAAAACTATACAAAAAGTAGGTAAGAAACTCACAAATAAATAAGATAATTAAAATTAATATAAAAAATGGAAATAGTGATCGTCAAAAATTACAGAAACAAGTTAAATAAAAAGTTGATAGTTACTGTAAACACGAAGACAAAATAGGAATTTTTAGCTTGAAAAATAATATAGACAATATTTCTCGCCTTTTTAAATTTTTCAGTTGCCACTAATTGTACGTTTGAAAATATAATCTTTGCATTTTGATTGAACTTGCTTCTGTACGTTTGTGACGATTTTTATTCTCCTTTTTAAAGTTAATAGTTTTTGATTATCGTGTTTATTAGATTTCTTTATCTCCATTTATGGCGAAAAAAAATTAAACTACATACGTGCATATGCATTCAGCTAAATGTTACATGTTTTCAACAGTTTATTGCTGCATTGGAGTTTAGGCATGGCATGGCCAGGTGGTTAAGATACTCGATTGGTAATCTGAGGTTCACGGTTTCGAATTCTTGTCACTCTAAACATGCTTGCCCTTTCAGCCATGAGAGGTTTATAATGTTACGTTCAATCCCATTACTCGTTGGTAAAGGAGTAGCCCAAGAATTGTCGGTAGGTGGTGATGACTAGCTGTCTTCCCTCTAGTCTCACACTGCTATAATAAGGATGGTTAACGCAGATAGCCCTCGAGAAGCTTTGCGTTAAATTAAACAAACAAACAAGACAAGCATTGGCTTTTTTCACCCAACCATTAGTTACTAAGCCAAGTGGTTTTGTGAACACTTGTTTAACAACCGTCGAGTGCATAGGAAGCGCCACAACATCGCACATGTTTTGTATTTACAACTCCAGAAGTCAACTTTCATTAAAAAATAATAAGGTCTTTAAATAGGTTATGGACATTCATAGTGTTTCATATAATATATCTGTTTATGTTTTAGTGCATAAAATCTATCTGATGTTGCTGTAGGCTTATGAAAGAAAAATATGAATGAAATAATAAAATACATAATCATAATTTCAGCGAGGTAAGAAAATTAGCAGAATAAATCACCACTCATACGAGTAGAAAAATCTACTGTGTTAATCGTCTACTGAAATAGTGGCAAAAACTTTCAATGAATTAGCTTATAAATAGCCCCACCATCTTTGCAGGAGATTGTATTGTTTCGTAGTTGTGCATAGATTTTGACACTTTATCCATATCAGTTTTTTTTTCTCTAGGCTTTGATGATTGAATAGCTTGGTTATTAGCGGTGAAAAATCTTGTATAATTTCTACTTCTCTTTTAAAAATCAACATAAAAATTGTCCTATGACCTATTCTGAGTTTATTTTTATTTAGATTTAAATAAAACATTCATAACTGTTTTTTTCTGTAGGCTTATAAAACAGGAATGGCACAATTAATAATAATAATATGAAAAACTAATGAATTTTAATTCTCTCTATCAGTCAGAATATCAATGGCACGAATAATAATATGAAAAACTAATGAATTTTTAATTCTCTCTGTCAGTCAGAATATCAACTTTTTTGCTATTACCGATATTTTATCAACCTTAGTCATTGAGAAAGAAGGCCTTGAGTGTTATTACAAGAATAATTCTACTTTGTAAGACATTTTTGCCTATATTTTATGTTAGATTTTTTTTTTAAATTCTTGGGCTAAACCTAATATGAACCACTGTCATGATTCGTGATAATAAAAAAACGGAATATAGTTTCGGTGACTTCATCAAAAATTTGTTATTATAGTTAAATGCGTAGGTTTAATACCAGACACTCGTCGTTTTGGTCGAATATCTTTCCTCAGGGTGTTGACATTGTTACTGAATTTCGTGCCAAGTTATTCAAAGACAATGTATGTTGGATGTCCCTAGTTTTGAAGGGACAAATTTAACAAAATCTTTCATCAACTCGTGCTAACTGGATAGTGAAACTATACCGTCTCTCTCACAACACAAATTGCAAAGTACCATTTCTTGCTACAGCCTTTATACTGCCAAAAAAAAAACAACTCTCAAACATCTGATATAAATTATATATACCATGAATAAAAACGAAAAAAATAATGAAACAGTAATCCATTGAAGAAGTATTTTATGTATTACCGAAAAATACATACATATCATTAGACCAAACGTATTACCGTCTTTTACAATAATAACAAATTATTTTTTAACTTTAATAGTGCTAACGGATGTAGTGATGATGTTATAAACAATATTTATGTACAATTACGGAGTCTACAATATTGGAGACACTGCAAAAGCATGTGTGTGTGTTCACAGCGGGGGACCTGCAAAAGCGATCTCTGGTAGTAGTTGGAAATGAATAAATAAAAACACACACACGCACGCACTTACATATATGCAGTTATTTATTCAACCAAACCAGTGAAGCCGTTTCTTGACTGTTCCAAGTGTTGAATGTAGTTGTGTTTGATGTGTGTGTGTTTTTGTATAGCAAAGCCATATCGGGCTATCTGCTGAGTCCACTGGAGAGAATCGAAACCTCGATCTTAGCGTTATAAGTCCGTAGACTTACAGCTGTACCAGCGGAGGACGTTTGGATTTAAATGATCTCTTATTAGTCGACTTCATTTGAATAAGTTGATTTACCTATTCATACATGCACTCATGGTAGTAAATGGTCATCACACCCATATTTTGCCATCAATATGTAGCAATGTAACCAGCTCTTTAGAAAATTGGATGAAATGGTAAATTACAACTAAACTAACTACGTGAGAGTTCATCTAAATTTTTAACATGTTTAAGTAATTACAAAATTTGATTTTTTTCTAATTTACTGAAAGATATTTTATATTACAATGACAGGAAAACATTACATTGTCATGATAAAATTGATATCATAAGATAATTAACTGATTTTATTGACTCTATAAATAAACATATGTAGTCAGGAAAATAGGGGACAACGTTTCGGGTTTTATATTGAAGCTTTTTTCAGTATAGAAGCAAAATGTCGTCCCTTTTTCTTTCAACAGGCAGTTCCAGTCTATCAAAGTTTTAAAAGCTACCATGTTTACCATACCTCAAGTTCTGCTGAAACAACTTAAGTTATTTTGAAATTTCTGAAGGGCTGATTTGATAAATGTGTTTATTTTATATTATTTTTATTATATCGATAGAAATATCATTGAATTGTTTTTGTTTTGACTAATTTTAATAATCTGTAGAAAACATTGATCCTGAATTAAGTACTGATTTGTTTGTTTTTCAAATTCATGCAAAGATACACGAGAACTATTTGTGTTAGTCGTCCCTAATTTGACAATGTAAGACTAGAGGGAGGGCACCTAGTCATCATTGCCCGCAATCAACTCTTGGGCTAGTCTGTTACCAACGAATATTGGAATTGATCACAACATTATAATGTAACCACGACTGAAAGAGGCAAGCATATTTGGTGCGACGGGGGATTCGAACCCTCGACCCTCTGATTACGAGTCGATCGCCCTTACTAATTACCTTTAAGTTACAAAGATTACTATCTGTGAATTGTACGTTTCAATGATAAGTTATACTTGTTTGTTGCAACATTACAAGATTTTTAGGCCTAGATTCTAGACAAATGTTTGAATAACACTTACGAAAATAATGTTAATTCTATAGCAGTTTCAATATTAAGAGAAATGCCAAAGGTAAGCACTTAGGCCTGGCATGGCCTAGCGCGTTAAGGCGTGCGCTTCGTAATCTGAGAGTCGCGGGTTCATGCCCAAGTCGCGCCAAACATGCTCGCCCTCCCAGCCGTGGGGGTGTATAATGTGATGGTCAATCCCACTATTCGTTGGTAAAAGAGTAGCTCAAGAGTTCGCGGTGGGTGGTGATGACTAGCTGCCTTCCCTCTAGTCTTACACTGCTAAATTAGGGACGGCTAGCACAGATAGCCCTCGAGTGGCTTTGTGGGAAATTCCAAAACAAACAAACAGGTAAGCACTTTCAGAATTATTTTAATAACTAAGATAAACCTTCAACGAGTACAGGACTCAGTCCAGAACTCTTCAAGCTGGTTTTAGCACAAGAAACAGAGCATTATATATCTGAGTAATAAGTGGTATTAATTATTGCTATGGTGTAAATGTCTGTTATAAGCTGTGTCCACGGCAAGTGTGGTGTGTAGTAGTATTATTATAAAACGCTCTTTTAATTCTTAAAATTCTCTAACGGACTAGATGAAGAATGTAGTGCTTAAATATATAATAAGGCTAATACTAATATTTTATTACATGTATAATTTATTATTATATATACATAATATTCAGAGATCGTATTTCCTACTTTAAGATGTATTTAAAAGTATTTTATAATATGAGTGAAATTCTGATATCTATATCTAAAATTTCATAGTTTTTTCAGTTTTTATATGTACATTATACCTATTGTTTTTAGCGAAAGCTTAAGTTCCCGTTAGGCCTAATTACGTTTGTTTTTAAAATTATTAAGCTGCAATTATTATTTATGACGTGAGTTTAAAAAATCGATAATAAACTACTTAATTTGAACTTCTTAAATATAAAAGTAATTTGTCCCTTTTTTTTTACAACTTCCTAGCAGTGGACCATTTGTGCATGCACATTAATTTATCGCCAAGAAAATAAGGCACCCAAGTCATGAATTCTGTGTTTGAAAGTGAAGTAGACTTTCAATCGGCAAGGGTAAGTACACTAAAGAATACACTATTTTAATAATTCACTCTTTTGTAAGATAGATGCATTTGGATATACTCAAGCTACGCAAGGGCTATCAGCGCTAGCAGTCTCTAAGTTTGTATTTATAGTCTAGAAAGAAGAAACCCAGTCAGTAGTATCAACCGCCAACTTTTGGACCATTCTAATCGAATAATGAGGTTTGATTGTCAATTTTATATTGCACCTATAACCATAAAGCGCAAATCGTGATATTTCAGGAACAGAACGCGAACCACAAACCCTTAAATTCACAGTCTGGGACACTAACTGCTAGGCCACTACATGATCTTTTTTGTTTTTAAAGTAAAACGTAATGCTTTTGAAATAGGAAGAAAATAGAATCTAGTTGGGTTTTTTTTTTCGTACACCGCATTTGTAATTTACGCTGGTGGTAAAGCTGTTGGAGATTCTAGCCACTGTCCACTGAAAATTCGATCTTCAATGCGTCTTTAAGACAGCTGTTATAGTTATTAAATTTTTACCATATAATTGAGAAATGTTTGGTACATATCACTGATCAAAACTGTCCGTTATGCAGTTTCTTTACAGAAGAAGTTAGTAAAAACATTATTTCGGGAGGAGGTGAAGGGCTTTAGTTATTATTAATTTTTCAATTATTGGCTGAAATGGTTTAGCCAATCTGAGTGCTTGTTCCTCGTTAACAATAAGTATTTACAGTTGAAAACAGGTTACTGAAGACTGATAAATATATTTGAAACGTGAATTTAAAACACACTTACCCGCATAACACCTCGATTCATATTTTTTGAAAGGCGAGTGGAATAATACATGTAATTTCAAGTTGTTTAACTTTTGCATGACATTAATATACCATTTATGCATTTTAAAGACATTTGTATAAAATTACTTATAAATCATGGTAGAGAAAAAACACACAACTGAAATATCATTTGTTACCTGTAGTTGGCGTGCTCGAGTACAGTTTGAATGTTTATATATATATAAGTGTGTTATGGAAAAGTGATATTTATTGTAGCATTAATATAAACTTAACAAATATACAAACTTTCATAAAGTTCAGATAATGATTTGATGCGTGAAAGTACCAGTAAAAGTAATTCATAAGTAGTTTTAAATTTACTAATGAGAATTTTTTTTTTAATTTCGCACAAAGCTACTCGAAGGCAATCTGTTCTAGCTGTTCCTAATTTAGCTGTGTAAGACTAGAGGGAAGTCAGCCAATCATCACCACTCACCACCAACTCTTGGGCTACTCTTTTACCAACGAATAGTGGGATTGACCGTTATATTATAACACCCCTACGGCTGAAAGGGCGAGCATGTTTGGCGCGACGTGGATGCAAACCCGCGACCCTCAGATTATGAATCGCACGCCTTAACACGTTTGGTCATGCCGGGCCTACTGATGAGAAACTCTTTTGTACCAGTTGTATCGATAGAACTGAAATGGAATAACATATGAAGCTAAAAATTGAGCCATCCGCGCTCTGTCCATAGCTGGAATCGAGCACCAGATTTTAATGGTGTAACTCCATAAAATTAGTGCTCAACTAAAGAGAAATTTTTAGAATTAAAAATAGTAAAGTGTATACATAAGGGTAAAATTGGAGCTATTTTGTGCTTTTTAGTATTTTTTTCCCTATATCTTTGTTTACAAGATCATAATTTGATATTCTCAATACGTTTTAGAACAGCCTCCCCTGTGGTACAACAATATGTCTGCGGTCTCACACTGCTAGAAACCAGGTTTTCATATGCGTGTTGGATAAGGAAACAGCTAGTCATTTGTGTAACTATGTGAATGATTCCAAACAATCAATCTTTTAGAACAATGCATCTTCAAATCACCTTTACAGCAGGTTAAACGATTGACCTATACTAATAAAGTAGTGTATTGTCACAGGTACACGCTTCGTATTTATATCTATGTACGTATTTGGCCAACAAGCGGATATCTAATTATGCTATGCTCTCTGGAGAATTTATGGTTGAAAATTTGGGTCACAGAATTATTCGGGAAACAGTATCTATATGGAGAGAATTATGAACGATATGAAGGCCAGTATCTGGATGAAATTGGCCTTCAATATTGCCCAAGGAATTAAAAGAAATATTAAGGTAGCTCATTTGGAAAAACAACGAGATTGGAAAGCATTGTTGTCCAACCAGAAGTTAAAACCTCATCTCTAAAGTAAAAGCTGTAGTTACAAGAGGAATCTTCACCTGCCAATTATAAAATAACGTGATGGAGCTAGGCATTTCTCCAGGTGCTGCTTATGTGATTTAATCACGGATTTGATAATGCTTAAGAAATGAGATTTCATAAAACAAACAAAAACTAGGTTCACGGAAACCTAATTCGCCCTAATACTTATCAGGCTCCATCTGATTATTATTTTTGTTGTGTTGACGTCTGAATACACTGGAAAATCGCTCGAATGATGTGCGGTGTAAGATGCCTTGTAGTCCTCTCTAGAAACTTGCTTTAATGGCAACTGAAGTGTCAGTCAATAGCGCATAACCATGGTTACCAGAATGAGGAGATCAAAGGTGGGGAACTCGTTTAAAAGACAACATTTTTCTCATAAATTTCGAACAGTTCTCAGTGTACTGTTTCATATTGGTAGATTCATGATGTTACTTAATTATTGCAGTACTAACAGCCATACGTCTAGTTCTCACTAATATTTTCAGGGCTGTAGTAAAGTGGAGAAAAGCTTTGAGTATTTTAATTTTATTTTTAAATATAATCTTTACAATAAAACTAGAGAGCAGAAAATTATAATATGTTAATAATGCTATAAGAAATAGAAAGTAAACTTACGGAGAACAGTGGGATATTTGAAGTCTGGCCGCCACAAATACGAAAACTCGATTTTTCACATTCTAATTCTTGAATTTTTCAGCGAAGTCACCAGGATGAAAGTATTAGATACAACACACCAATTGAAAATTTTAAACAAATAACGGTTGCACTTCTTTATAGTAAAACATTTAGAATCATTCAATTACTAAAGCTATTTCTTAATAGACCGTGTAACGAACAGTTAGTTAAAATTAGGATTAATGTGTAGGGTTTTGGAAAAGTTGTATACATTGTTATTTAATTTATTATTGTACTCGTTAAAGCAATAAAGCCAGGACAAAAAGCACACCAAGACTACTTACTTTAACTTGATATTTACATTTATAATTTAAAACATAGTTCCTACAACCAGAAGTTTCCATCAATCTGTTTTATCACTTTTCACTCGAGAGATGACAACTCATCATCTAATGTGATCTTCACTGCTAACAGAAATTCATCAAAGATAGACTACGTGATCGACTGTAAGACGACATCACAACCTATTCCAAGAGTTAGATCCAATATGATTGGAACTTTCTGAAAAGGTAATTGTTAATAGAATGGAAAAAACAAATAAATAGATCCCCAATAATTATATGAGTTATAGCAATATATCAGTATTATGAAAGGTACTTTAGAAGATTCAATTTGGTTACTTTCAATGAACATACATATGTATACAAAAACAGCATAGGAGTTTTACTGCAAACAGCATTTGGAAACAAAGCTTGCATTTGTTTTAACCCATGAATTTTCAATCAGTATACTTATTTATTCACTAAACTTTATGCAAGAACTCGCAGAACTGGAGCTATGATGTGACAATTCTTCTGGAATACACCGACACGTCTACAGACTTACAACACTAAAAACTGGGTTTCGATATACATGGTGGGGCAGAGCACATACAGCCCTTTGTGTAGCTTAGCTTTGTCTTTAACTACAGACAATCCTCTGTAATACAGTCCTTGAGGCAGGATGTGAAACAGCTTGTCTATAATACGATCATGGAGGCAGGGAATGGAACAACTGGCCTGTTATATAATCCTGGTGGCAGGAAATAAATTTAGTAATGAAACATAACGTACGAGTTGTTAAAGTAATTAATATTTAATTTAAGTAATAATATTTTGCTCATCACCTACTTTCATTTTAAAATCTATCAATAATGTTTCCAGCGCTTTAAGTTTAAAAACAACAACAACAACAACAAATAAATATTCAAATTTATTCATACGTGTGATTTTTGTTAACAAAACTGAACTATTATTTCCTAACTTAATATTTTACATTCATATGGAAATGGAAGTTTATTCCAAGGTAAGATTAAAGAAATTAATTACAAATATTTTTCATGAAATATTATGACCCAAGTGTTACCTTACAGGCAAATTTGCTTTTTACTTCATTTTATGTTGAAAAACAAAAAATAACTAAAGTTTATAATAACAATCATACGATAAAAATATCGTAAATATAAAAATAATCCTGGTTTCTTCAGTTCATCATCATACTGATCACACATACGATTATCAGCCACGAGATCCAAAATGTAATTGTTTTTTTTTCATCGTCTGTTATAGTGATCTGACACAACTTTTCTTAGTTGAAACAATGAAGTGAATGACAAAGACGTATGAATATCTCAGTCATGTGGAGAGCTATACACAAATAAAAGCCGCAATGTCACAATTATCATAATGTTCTTTAACATAATATAAAAACTCTCTTAAACCAATATCATAGTTGCACTGAACGTTTGCAAAATAAATCACCATCCACAGCATGAACAGACAACACGTTTATAAGTTTTGGGCCCCCCAGTGGCTCAGCGGTATGTCTGCGGACTTACACACTAAAATCCGGGTTTCGATAACCGTGGTGGGCAGAGCAAAGATAGCCCATTGTGTAGCTTTGTGCTTAATTCAAAACAACAACAGCAATAAGTTTTGGTAGGTCGTAATCGTAAGCTACCTTTTTTGAGACTAATTAACAAGTTTTCAGCTGCAACGATACGCAGTGTACAAATGATTGGAAACAAATTTCACAAGATCACCCAATAAAATGCATTCTGATCCACTACTAGCCACAAAATAGGTGAGGCAATTTTATTTTGTATCCAGAAACCAGAAATATGGTCAGTTGGAGAGTGTCTGGAATTAACGAAACCGGATTTTACTCTCATGAAACATTAAGACTGGATGTAGCTTTTCAGAAAAGTGGACAAGTATAAATTAGAGTATCACACGATTTTTAAGTGTGCAACATTGGAAACAAGTTTCTGTTAGGTGATTTTGGTAATCATTCTTCCCGAGACCTAAGGCCCGACATGGCTAGGTGCTCAAGACACTCGACTCGTAATCTGAGGGTCGTGGGTTTGAATTGCCGTCGCACCAAAACATGCTTGCTCTTTCAGCCGTGGAGGTGTTATAACGTGACGGTTAATCTCACCATTTGTTGGTAAAAGAGTAGTGTAAGAGTTGGCGGTGAGTCGTAATAACTAGCTGCCTTCTCTCTATCTCACTATGCTAAATTAGGGACGGCTAGCACAGATAGCCCTCGTGTAGCTTTGCGTGAAATTCAATAACAAACAAACTCGAGATCTGATATGCCTTGAGCTGGAAATATGTAAATTAAACATTACCAAATGTTAATATAAGAGAATAATTTTAATGTTCAATCATTTTTGTCTTAGTTTACAGGACGGGCACTATATGATTAAACTCATAATTTTTTGCATAAAAATCAAACTGGTTGACAACATGTTAAAACATAGTTAAAATATTATAAATTCTAATTATCCTTTAATTAATTAATCCCTTGTCTGATGAAATCATAATAAAATGACCATTTAGTTTATGTCTTTCTACCTTAAAATACATCAAGTGGCTCGAACCACTGGCAGAAAAAATTGTTTTGTGTTTTCAATATTCACGACAACTGTGACCAAGGAAACTCGTGTTGAGTATTTTGTGCAGTATTTCGTGTTCTAGACGGAATGAAGCACTGATAGCTTAGAGTTTCCCTTCTTCAGAAAATTATAATTTAGGTTTCAGATAATTTTGGGTGTAACGCAACTTTATTTATTTAAAAGCATATGCTCCCTTGTAGGTCGGCAAGTTTGATGGCTTATAACGCCAATTCGAGTTTCAAAACCCGCTGTGAGCAAACCACAGATAGCTCATTGTGGAGCTGTGTGCTTAACAATAAACAAAAATAAACGCATACTAATAATCTATTTGTTTTTGAATTTCGCACAAAGCTTCTCTAGGGCTATCTGTGCCAGCCGTCCCTAATTTAGCAGTTTAAGACCAGAGGTAAGGCAGCTAGTCATCACCACCCACCGCCAACTCTTGGGCTACTCTTTTACCAACGAATAGTGGGATTAATCTTCACATTATAACGCCCCCACGGCTGAAAGGGCGAGCATGTTTGGCGCGACGGGGATGCGAACCCGCGACCCTCAGATTACGAGTCGCACGCCTTAACGCGCTTGGCCATACTAATAATTTCTGATTTACTCCAATTAAACTCTTTTTGTAGGTTTTATAGACATAAACATTGATAACGAAACTTTAATATAGAGTAATAACAATGATCAGGTAAAGACATATCCTCAGACTGCCATGATATTAGTTTATGAAACATAAAATTTTAATATTTTATTGTTTTGTCAAAAAGAGATTGATGCTTCCTCAGGGGCCTGGCATGGCCTAGCGCGTTAAAGCGTGCGCTTCTTAATCTGAGGGTTGCGGGTTCGTGCCCGAGTCGCGCCAAACATGCTCACCCTCCCAGCCGTGGGGGGGTTATAATGTGATGGTCAATCCCACTATTCGTTGGTAAAAGAGTAGCCCAAGAGTTGGCGGTGAGTGGTGATGACTAGCTGCCTTTCCTCTAGTCTTACACTGCTAAATTAGGGACGGCTAGCACAGATAGCTCTCGAGTAGCTTTGTGCGAAATTTCAAAACAAACAAACAAGCTTCCTTAGTTTACTCGCTTCCAGTTTACAGATTGTTTTCCAAAAGGTTAAACTAAAATAAGAGCCTGTTTTCACTTTATGTTTTCGTCAGCACTAGGCTGAAAGCTCACCTGTAAGCATGTGAACGTGCATGAACTCTTCAGCTCTTCTCTCAGTGAATTGACTGTGTTTTCAGTCTCAATTACTGCAAGGTTTTAGCAAAGGAATAAAAAACAAAAGTATCACTCATAGTCTATTATTTCTAAAGAAATCTTTATCGACAAAGACTTTTCTTCTCTCAACCTATACCGTGAATGTATATATATTTCATCATTTTGTGTCGGTGTGTATTTTGAAAATATGGCACCATGTTGCAACTAGGTTCTTGTCAATTCGTGATTCATGTCAAGTTAAAGGACATTTCTTGTGTTTATTCACCAGAAACTAAATGCTAGCGTCACATGAACTTAGAGCCAGTTTTATAATTACTGTTAGATAGGAACCCTCTTAGAATGTAGAAATAATTGCAAAGATACAACTTTTTGGACTGAATTAGTTTGAGTTTGCTTCAAGAAAATTCGGGCATACCGCATTTATTTAAACTTGTTCAGCACTGACGAATTATTATTAAACCGTTTTATTTATTAAAGGTCTCAGTGCTTATGGATATTTAACGCCTCTAACGGCAATTGTTAACGTTTAATATCTCATACATTAAAATGATTTTTTTTCCATCACTAGGTAACAAAATCACGATAAACTCTTTTGAAGTGTTGGGTTTTTTTTATCCGCGGCATAACGGCTAATGGAATTACTATGATTTTGTTTTTTCTTTCACGTACAAACTACTAACCCATAGCTCCATCTCCAGACAAATTAGAGATCAAATTACAGCAGCAGTTATTGAGGATTCCTTTTTTTTTCTTAATATGATTAATCTTGGCTTGGGTACAATTTTCAGTTGCTATTGTGTTCTTTCAGTTGATCATTTACAGAATTTGCATCAACTATTGCACTATGATGGCTAAATAGTAAGTCTGAAGGCTTATAGCGTGAAATATCGGGTATCGATACTCGTCAGTGAACATAACACAAATAGCCTATGCAAATAGCTTTATGCTTAAAACAAGTAATGGTTAATCCAACTATATTTCTAGTTCATATTGTGCTTCCAAGTGGTTTGACAATAAGGATACTCTTGATGGGTCCAGAACAGATAGCCCAGTGTATAGCTTTGTACTTTATCTCAGTAGTTCTATTTTTATAGGATTACTTG
This sequence comes from Carcinoscorpius rotundicauda, assembly GCA_011833715.1. Taxonomy (NCBI): domain Eukaryota; kingdom Metazoa; phylum Arthropoda; class Merostomata; order Xiphosura; family Limulidae; genus Carcinoscorpius; species Carcinoscorpius rotundicauda. The sequence goes on along the minus strand of CM022391.1, from coordinate 114,178,495 downwards.
TTTTGTAAAATATTAAAACATATTATTACCCTAATGCTATGGGGTATAGGTTTATTGATGGTATCAGGAGGGAATATTTTATACTTCAAAAGAAAAGCTATGTTTCATTCTGTACACTTCAGACTTTCTTTTAAAAACAGTATTTGGTAAATATGTCGGATGTCCTATTCGAAGTAAAAAAGTCCATATTTTATCTACGAGTATGTTTTAGTTTATTCGATGATTTACATATAATACATAATAATCAATATTTACAAAATTCTTCATGTAAACCAAAGCGTTATTTCAAAAACAAACCCAAACAAAAGGAAACGTACATAGCAAATACAATAATGTGATTATATGATCACTGGCCTCCCATGCCACAGCGGTGTGTTTGCGGACTCACACCTCTAAAATCCGCGTTTCAATACCCATGGTGGGCAGAGCACAAATAACCCATTGTGTAGTTTTGTGCTTCGTTCCAAAATAACCAAACATAATCATATAATGATATAAGCCTTATATGAAAAAATAAGTTAATAAAACGTAATTTCTGGGAAATAGTTCTAAATAAGATGTTAGAAAATAAGTTTTGGTATATTTTATAAGAGAAAATTAGTGACTGTAGCGATAGTTAATCTTCATTCTTGCCTTTCCTCCTTCTTTTGGAAGAAATTAAACACTTAATTGCAAGCCTTTGTATAGGGCATAATATTTTAAAAATATATACAATTTTATTCTTAATTATACTTTGGATAATACGTTCGAGCATGGCCTAGAAGTTGAAATCTAAAGCTCGAGCCGCTTTTACGTTTGGGGCGTAATAACCATGACAGTCAGTTTTTCTAAAGTTACTTTCTAGTCAACTGTTATAAATTAGGTTTCGCTATGTCTGAAAGAGGGTTCTCTGAACTGGCCATTCAACCTTGTGCCACGTAAGGTATTGCTGTGGTTAAAATTATATAATACGCGTAATCTTTAAAACACAAAATATGGTGCTTTGAAACCAAGCGTGTATTGAAAATAATTCACAAGTTCAATGCATATCAGTTGTTTGTTTTTTTTTAATTAAGCACAAAGCTACACAATGGGCTATCTGTGCTCTGTCCACCACGGGTATTGAAATCCGGATTTTAGCGTGTAAGTCCACAGATATACCGCTGAGCCACTGGGGGACTATAAAATAAGGCTTGATTAATTTTGTTTTCTCGATACTTGATCTGTGTTTTAACATTTTGAGGTATCTATAAAGAAGGATCAGGTCACAGAGTTTATCCTGGATCTGTTGTTTTGAATTAAGCACAAAGCTACACAATGGGCTATGTGTGCTCTGCCCACTACGGGTATCGAAACTCAGATTTTAGCGTGTAAGTCCGCAGACATACCGCTGAGCCACTGGGGGGCTCGTGTGTGTTTTCTTATAGCAAAGCCACATCGAGCTATCTGCTGAACCAACCGAGGGGAACCGAAGCATATCAGTCATGCAAACTGTATATCACTATTATGGAAACATTTGTCAAATCTACATTCTACTGAAAACTTCACGCTTTTTAAATTTTATTTTTAAGTAAAAACATTTAAAGTAATCATTGACTACTGACTGTGTTTAATTTTCCTGATAAATATTATATCTAAAGATTTCTTTGTTTGGTTGGAATTACTCCCAAAACAGCAGAATAGGATATTTGTACTCTGCCCATCAGGTGTATTGAAACCAGATTTTTAACGAAGGAAATCTGTAGACATCCCACTGTGCCATGGGGGAGTCAGTGAAAAGAAACTGGAATTGGAGAATCTTATTTAACTACTGTTGCTGTATTAAATTATCCTAAAATTGTATTTATACACTTAATGTTTTATTTAACTGAAAACTATTGTGATCTAAAAGACTATGCTTTGGATATTTTAGAGAAATATAAGTATTTGTATGTTCTCATATCGTTATTTTAAATTATAATGCTCTTGCATCATTTATCCTCTAGTGTCTTATCGGGAAGTCTTCAGGTTTACTACACTAAAATTCAAGTTTCGACACCCGTAGTAGGCAGAACACAACCAACCAGTTGTGTAGCTTTTCGTTTATCAACAACCATATATGAAGCAAATCAATGTACATCATCTTCCAAGTGGAATCTTAGCTAAATATTATAACTGTTCATATTCTCGTCATGCTAATAAGTCCTATGTTTTATACAGACTGAAGCAGATAGCCCAGTGAAACGTTTGTTTTGTATTTCTATCTCCTTTTTTTACTCTAAAGTACAATTCTAGTCAGCCAAAAATTTATTGTTCTCGTAATGTGTCTGGAACTATCTTACCAGCTAGAAAGAAGCTAATTTTCAGGCAATATATTATATCCAGGACGTTAAAAGCTCCTGATCTGTCACAGTGATTATGAAATATAACTTAATATCAAATAATTCAATTTTGTTTCAGGAAACATTTACACGATATACATGTATCCTTCTCAAATGAAATGAAATGATACTAGAAAATTAACTGGGGCGTGAACAGCCTGCTCGAACTGCTAACATTGGTCAACAAGAATATGTTACCAAGAAACAGTGTGTTCGTCAAAGAATTACCATAGATATATTGGGATCGCAAATTAAGTGAAGGATAATCAGTGATGTCGAGAAACCCACTTGTTGAGAATTTTATATGCAAAAACGGCTCGTTTGGGTTCAGAAAATATTTTAAATAGAAAAGCGAACAACGTTTCGACCTTCTTCGGTCATCGTCAGGTTCACAAAGAAAGAGGTAACTGACCGGAAGCTGACCACATGTTTGGAAGGGGTTGTGTAAATGAGTGTCGCAATATAGAGGGCGGGGTTAGATGTTTAAATATATAATTTTATCTATAATATTAATATAGGTATAATGGCGTTCCTTTATATTGGTTTATTTTGGGTTTAAGTTGTTGTATAAGTAAGGCTTCTTTAATTTTGCGTTTGTTTATGTTTGTTTCTTTAATAAAGAAATATAAAGGATATAAATATAAAGGAACGCCATTATACCTATATTAATATTATAGATAAAATTATATATTTAAACATCTAACCCCGCCCTCTATATTGCGACACTCAGTTACACAACCCCTTTCAAACATGTGGTCAGCTTCCGGTCAGTTACCTCTTTCTTTGTGAACCTGACGATGACCGAAAAAGGTCGAAACGTTGTTCGCTTTTCTATTTAAAATATTTTCTGAGCCCAAACGAGCCGTTTTTGCATATAAGTGAAGTATAAACATGTTAAAAGTTTACAAGCCCATAAGTAGATATATTTGATTAGTAGAAACAGCTTTTATTTCTCTTCTCGGTTTATACTTTAAAACTTTTCACCGAATAATGAATTGTGACGAATGTATATGTAACAAGCTGTGTAATATACAGGGTGAGGCCAAAGCTACTTGCCTCATAGATTCTATTCAGTATTATAATATGATATTAAGACATTAATAGTTAGCCTCGTCTTTCTCGTAAGGGTAGGCATGCCCTTTTCTAATTTCTATTGGTTAATTTTAATCACTCTTAAATAAACATTATTTGTCAAGACATGTAGCAAGTTACTTTTGCTCCACCGCATATTTTCCAAACGCTGTAATATCTACGAAAATAGCATACCAATAATTAAACTAACTTAGTTATTTAATTACCTCTAGTGTGTTAAATTACTCATAAAAAACAAAATTAAATTTTGTATTAACAGAATACAACTTTATATAAGAAAATATACAGGAAATTAAATAAACTGGATTTCATAACAAGGTGTGAAGTTATTTTACGTTTAAAAACACGTGATGGTTATGTACATTTTGTAACACATTGTTATAGGAAATAATAAATCAACTGGCTTGGTAGTACACATGTTGTTACAGAATATAATACAGTAACTAACTTCCAAACACACATTACTGTAGAGTATAATACAGTTCAGGAAACATACAAAGGTACAGTTTTTACCTTTGATGATGATATCAATGTGTTAACGATTCTGTGAAAAAGCTTGTTTGGGTTTTGAAAATTAAAAATATAAACATTGACAACCATCACCTTTGATCTTTGTATAGATTAAAACTGTTTAAAATTTAAAGATCAAGTCAGACCATTAAAATATCACCTGTCTAAAATTTATTAATCAAGTCAGACCAGACCATTAACATTTCATCTGTCTAAAATTTATTGATCAAGTAAGACCATTAACATTTCATCTTTTGAAACTTGAATTATCAAGACGGACTATTAAGATTTCAATTGTTTTAAATTTAAAGATCAAGTCAAACTATTATAATTGGCGTGTTAAAATTTAAACCATTGCAATTTGATACATTCAAATGTTAAAGGATCAAATCAAACCATCATAATTTCAGCTGTTTAAAAGTTAAAGAATTAAACTAGTACATCACAATTTCTTCTGTTTAAAATTTAAAGGACCAAGTCCTATCATTACGGTTTTAGTTGTTTAAAACTTAAATATTCCCGTTGCAAGATTCCAGACATTTGATATAAATAAAAAAAAGAAACAATATAAATTATGTAGATTAAGAGACAGCAAGTATTTTTGTAAATCTACTTTATCCTATCTGTTACTATATGTTCCTGTACACATAAAATATATACATTGGAGATAATTACGTTGAAAAGTGAATTTTTCTTACGTGCAGCTTTTTGACAAAACGATTGATGCCTTCTGGACAGTCACCGAATATTATCTTTGGGCTAATAATGTTAGGTTCCTATTTCCTCACATGGTAATACATATATTTCCTCTTTCATATCCCACAATAACAACATATATTTCACCATGAACATTTACTGTGAATTACCTCACTATAACCATATATGCTCCATCTTGAGTATTTGCTGTGAATTATCTCGCTATAACCATATATGTTTCATCTTGAGTATTTGCTGTGAATTACCTCACTATAACCATATATGTTTCATCTTAAGTATTTACTGTGAATTATCCCACTATAGCGACATATATTTCACATTGAGTATTTACTTTGAGTTATTTTACTACAATAACATATATTTTGTCTTGAACATTTACTATAGCAACATTTACGTTTCCTTGAACATCTACTGTGAATTATTTTACTACAGCCACATATATTTTTCCTTAAACATACATTAACTTCAGTTAATTCCTGGTGATAAAAGAGGTGTTAAAGCTTACAATCCAACACAAGTTGTTGTGGAAACAAACATCCATGGCTGAGATTCAACTTTCTAAACGAAGATTAGAATACCCAGAATCTCATGTAATCACATAAAAAACAATACGAAAACCTAACAATGAGAATCCTGGTAGCCCAAAGTGGCAGAGCAATATGAATCTCTGTTTGGAGATATTTCTATAGAAAGAAAGAAAACTTCAAAACTCATTCTTTAAAAACCCCTGAAGGAGTGAATTCGGAATCGTTTTAAATTCTGCGTGTTTTGTTCATTTTGTACATAATTCAATAAACAATAACTATAGCGTTATAATAAAAAAAACTTAATTTAGCCTTAGATTTAACTAATTTATATCGACTGGTAGGTATGTTTTTAACAAAGACAATTCTATCTAGTAAATCCACATAATATGAATTTTTCTCTATTTCGAGTTGAGCGTCTTAACCTCCTGGCCATCCGGGACTGACTAGCAACAGTGAATATCAGTGATGTGGAGAAACCCACTTGTTGAGAATTTTATATGCAAAAACGGCTCATTTGGGTTGAGAAAATATTTTAAATAGAAGAGCGAACAACGTTTCTCAACCCAAACGAGCCGTTTTTGCATATAAAAAACAGTGAATATGTTATTGAATTGAAACTAGGCCACGTATTTGTACCAGCCACAGTGAGTGGGTTAAACTAAATCTAGACCACTCTAAAGTTAAAAGAATTTGTGTACCTTCTGTTCAGATTGAGATAAGTGTCTTGAATTACACTAAGCGTTGAGCAGACTCGAAGTGACACGCACAAATTGACAGACAAATCATACTTATGACGTAGTCTCAGCCACACAGTTAAATAGATAAAGTATTTCTGTGTGTTTTATTATAGAAAAGATACATGGGGCTATCTACTGTATCTACCGAGAAAGATCGAACCTCCAATTTTATCATTCGTCTGTAAATAATTCTGTCCCACTGGAATACAGGTAGATCGAGCACCTAAAGATTTGTGTAATAAGAATATAATACAATTGTGAAATTAAGTGATTTAATAGCATATTTGCGTATTGTAATATTCACGTGACTAATGACAAAGAACGTTTTACCATTTTAACGCTTTAACACCTACTTTTAAACCAGAAATGTCTCACGGTGCCTAACACCAACCCCCGAGAAAGAGTGACAGAGCGTGAGTTGAGAAGTCAAAGAGCTCTATCAGGGTATCAGAAACAGTGAGCGTGTTATCTGACACTAGGAGAGTTTGGTTATGGAACACGCGTAATTTATGATGTAAATAGAATAGCTTATTTTGTGAACATTATCTAGCTTTTCAAATGCCGTGACTATGCGGAAATTGCAAGTGTCTGAACGACACACCAAATCACTTCTTAAAATGATACTCTTTCACATACATGGCTTTTTGTGAATTATATCAGATTTTTACCCAATTTGCATGATTATTTTAGACAAGGTAAATAAATTTTTTGTACCCTATACCATTAATTTTTTTTAAAGTTTCCTTATACAAAGCTCATGTTTACGAAACTGTATACAAGAACACGTGTCTTCCATTTTCGATTAACTTCTTTGCTTGAATTTCAGTTTTCTTGATTAAAATTGTTATACGTTTATTTTCTCATCAGATTGAAACTCTTGTCTCTCTGCATATAAACAAGCCCCCCAGTGGCATGTCTGCAGACTTACACACTAAAAACCGGGTTTCGATACCCGTGGTGGGCAGACCACAGATAGCCCATTGAGTAGCTTTGTGCTTAATTCCAAACAAACAAAAGCATATAAACAATGCTTGAAGTCTTTATAAAAAAATAAATTATTTTGTAATTTCTGATCAGGCCACAAGCAAACTTTGTTACAGTATTACTTTCTTAGTGATGACGAGTAAACCCACTTATGGAGAAAAATTTTATGTGTAGGAGCGAACAACGTTTCGACTTTCTTCGGTCATCGTGAGGCTCACAAAGAAAGAAAGAGGTAACTGACCACATGTTTCAAGGGGGTTGTGTAACTAAATGTAGGAATATAGAGAGGCGTGCTTAGATGTTTGATTATATTTATTAATATAAGTATAAAGGTATTCCTTTGCATTGGTTTATTTTGGGCTTGAGTTGTTGTATAAGTAAGACTTCTTTAATTTTGCATTTGTTTCTTCATTTAGTATATGAGTGTTTTCTATGGTTATGTTGTGTTTATTTGACTTGTAGTGTTCGAAAACGTGTGAAGGGGACTTTTTATGTTCTTTGAATCTGGTTTCCATTCTTCCACTTGTTTCTCCAATAAAGAAGTCGTGGCAGTTGACACAGTGTACTATGTAAATATTGTTGGTGTTGTGCTAATCAATGTAGATTTTACATAATATAGACCTTAGTCACGTGCCTGCTTCTTGAATTATAATTTGGTATTAACTGGAATGTCATATTTTGTTATTAATTTTTGCCAAACGTTGGTTATTTTTCTGCTGATGTCAGAAATGTATGGTATGTAGCAGTATATGGTTTTGTGATTTTTTTTTAAATTCGTGGGATATATTTACTTTTGTTAGTTGATTTTGCTTTTTGTCTAGGTATGTGTATAATGTTTTCTACGGTTTGTGGAGGAAACTTATTGATGTTGATGAAGTATTGTTTTATTTTGTCTAATTCGTCGTTAATTTTATTTGGTGGTCATAGTTTTAAAGCTGTGTTTATTTAGTTTCTTAGTATGTTGAGTTTTTGTTTTGTTTCATGTGCTGAGTCCCAAGGAATGTATAGTCCAGTATGGGTGATTTTTCGATTGATTTCTGTTTTAAATTGTGTTTCGGTTCTTGTAATTTTGAGGTTAAAAAGTGATATTTGATTGCATTCTTCTTGTTCACATGTGAAGTTAATATTTGGATGTATAGAGTTAATGTGATTGAAAAAAATTAAGTGCGTGTTCTGTAGATTTGAATCCCGCAACCGTGTCATCTATATATCTCTACCAGTATAGTGGTGGATGTAATGCTACGTTAATTGTTTGTGTTTCAACTTGTGTTATAAAAATATTGGCTAGAACTGGCGATACTGGGTTCCGTTTTTACACGTATAAGTATTAATTTCTGTAATAACCACGTATTGGATTTCATTTTAAGGTCAGAGTGATCCTTATTTCCTATTAATGTAGCTTGCACATTTTATTAGAATTTTAATGAATATTAATTTAGTATTAAAATATATAAAAAGTATAACAAAAGTATTGAGTGTAACTCTTAGTTTATGATTTCAGAATGATTTGGCTAGTGTTTGTACTTCAACACCACTTTAAATGATTAGACTCAAATTTATTTTCGTGTTCGATAATATCTGTTATTGAACAATGGCCGGGCATGGCCAAGTGGTTAGGACGCTGGGGTCAGAACACAGTCTTGATCACGTCAGATCTCAACTCCTGTAACATCTCTCATTTGCGACACCTTGAAAAACAGAACTTATCACAACAATGCATCCGTACTAGGGATTGCCATTGTTACCTTTGTGGTAACATTTGAAACAGACAGTGCACACGTAAGTAGGTTTTAATACTTGATGTTAGAGAGAGATGTATACTGTATTGATCAATCAGTGAGTCTATTCTCCTGGAGAAATTCAATTGCTTGTATTTTTGTAAGCTGTTAATGAATGATTTATATGGGCGTAAACATAGGGTGTCAGTTTTACAATTTCGTTTTTACTGAGGTACAGACAAAGAATAATCTTTCTTATATAAGTATATACTAAGTATTTAACTAAAATCGTTAAAATAAAATACTTGTTTTATATTTACGAGGCTATGAACAGTTTTAATTTGTTTTTTCTTCTGCTGATTTTTCTAACTTTACAGACAACTGGTAACCCTCACGGATTTTCGTGAAATTATCTGGTTGAAAATAGTTAAGCCGAATAAAAGGATTTAATGTATTACGTTATGATTGACGATTAGTGAAGATGTATATAATTCCAGCACTTTTTAACAGTTACTATTATTTGCTTCTCGACTATAATATTCACTGATGGGGCGTCGAAAGAAACCAGCCCCACCAATGCCCAACGCTTGAAGTAAAAAAAAAAGCAAAGATGGTTAGTCATTTGAGTCTACATTCAGGGGTTCTATGTAATTATATGGCAAGATGTATCATTGTCAAGATCGTGGGGTGGCTGCTAGTTGTGGAAATTGTCTTGTTAATTGCGTATGGTTGCTTGCTTTTCTGTAGTATTTAGCTGCTAGATAGGTAAGTTTTTTTTATGGGTGGGATGGTGCTTGCTTTATCAAAGTAAGCTATCAATGTGTACCTGGGAAATCAAAGTGCTAGACGAATGGCAAGATTCTGGGTCTGTTGCATATTTTAAGGTTGTAAAGGTGTGCGTTTGCAGTAATCATGTTGCAGTATTGAATGATCGGCCGGATGTATTTGGAAGATTGAAATTTCACGCGAAGATATTTGAAGCTAAATGCGCCAGCCGTCCCTAATTTTGCAGTGAAAGACACGAGGAAAAGCAACTAGTAGTCACCACCCACCACCAACTGTTGGGCTACTCTTTTACTAACGATTAGTGGAACTTACGGTCACTTATATTATCCCTATGGCTGAAAGGGCGAGCACGTTTGATGTGATGGGAATTCGAAGCCGCGACTCTTATATTACGAGTCGAGTGCCTTAACCACCTGGTTATGCCAAGCCGGGTATAAGATACTTTAAAACTGCTTATGTCACTGTTCTAAATAGCTTATACACAGGAGAACCGATACGTCATACTTATTTGTACAAGTATATCTGCTACCTTTTATGGGCTTTCATTCAGGTATTGAATACAAAGCAAAAGCGATTTAAGCTTCCAGTCACTGTCAAATACAATATATACCAAAGTGTACTGACTACTTTATATTTACTATCCTTTGGCAGTTATATCCAGTTAAAGAGTATGCCAAGTACTAAGAGAGTGCATAGATAAAACATGAAATATAATATTGATTATATGTGATTAAAGTATGTTCTAAAGTAGTTATGAAAGGGTGAAATCAACAGCTATTTTACTTATGATATCATGAAAATAAAATTATACCCAAATATTTCTGTTAGAGAAGAAACCCGTTAAAGTGTAGAACAAGTAAATTACCTTATTTCTAGATTTATAACTTGGAACTTTCCAATGACTCGCATAAACTGATATCGTATACTAAGTATTACCAATGAGGACAACTGAATTCAGTGTGTAAGACTTTCTTTTTGTGAGTGTAATAATTATTGAACAAAATATTCAAAAGGCAGGAAATGATTTGGAAAAAGGATAAAAAAACGAACTTTTTCAAAATTGTGGATTGTTATTCCTTGAGACATTAAAGGGACTGTCTAGGTCCACATCTTAACTGAACAAATATTAAATACCTATAACACCTTCATTTTCACACGCTTCTCAACATTATTGTAATTTTCTTTATCTGATCCTCGTCTTACACGTCTATTAAATAAGTTATTTTTGAATGTTGCGTATTGCTCTACACAATAGTAATAGCAATTGTGAGTTTATGCAGTGTAGTATTGTTGCAGACTCAAGCAATAGCAATACGAAAGACATACTTAGCACCTATTTAAATAGTGGTTAATTTTTGGCTATATAGTTTATAGTGATGGAATTTACATTGCAGCGTTTTCTGAATAAATGATACAGTAGTTGTGTTAAATAATGTAAAACTAATATACACACTATTTCCAAGAATAAATTCTTTCGCACTTTTTATGGAATGTAATTCGCACAGCAGAACATTTAAGACAGCATTTACCTCCAAAAACCATACTTTAAACAATCCAAACAACTCTTTTATTCGCATAATAAATGGTATGGTTACAAAAGAGAATCATCCGACCTGATAAAGCAGTTGTTCGTAAACTTTTTCAGCTTTTTACCCAATTTAACATGCCACATTAAGCATGTTACCCCTTTCACAAAATGTTTTCAACATTGATATATATGGCTAAATTAAACTAGAGATATATTGCACTTTATTTATTTACACTGAATTACACTTTTAATTATTGTATTTGATCATTGTGCATTTCTAATGAATATTGCCAAAGATGTCAAGAACATCAGTGGGATGGATGGAGTTGCATACTTGAAGCTAGTTTAGGAATTCTTGGTTTTGTGGTTGAAAGTGCCAGCCTGGCATCGTTTGCAACATTCAAGAGAGTCCTCTTTTTGTTTCCATCCCCAGCACGGTTGAGAACCCCTTCTCGCACAGATACGTTGTTGAGAATGATACCAACAACTTCAAGGCTCTCTTGGACAGAGTTGGTGAGTCAGCTAGTTGTGAAATCCAAAAGGAATCTGCATTTTGGTTTTGGAATTTGACTTTCAAGGCTTCATTTGCTCGCATTGTGATCCAATCCTCCTTTGCAGGGAAATCATCATCATGAATGGCCTCATCAGGAACAGAAAAAGGATAAATGATCCACTGAAGACTAGCTGTTTTTAGATCAATCTCTGGAAAGTAGTGCTGCATGCTTCTTTCAAGCCCCTTTAAATGGTCGCTCATCTCTTTGTTGATGGTCTGTAAAAGTGATCCAGTATCATAACTATTCTCCTCAACAAAGTGGTCTAGGGTGGGAAACTGAGCGATCACTCCTTTCTTCAAGCGTCGAATCCAGAGTCTCAGTTTTGCCAGAAATGCAGTCACAGTGTGATGGACATCAATGACAGTCGTGTTTTGGCCCTAGAGTTGCAGATTATCACTGTTCAGCTCCGCAAATATGTAAGCCAAGTAACGAAGTCGAGCAAGCCGCTCCTTATCAGTGAACTTGGTAGCAAAAGGAGATTCTTCCTGTTTCACAAATTCCCGAAGAGCCGTTCAAAGCTCAATGACTCGGCGTACAACCTTGCCTCGTGACAATCAGCGAACATCGGTGTGGTAAAGCAGAACTTGATACTGCTCTCCTATTTCCTTGAATACGCGCGAATTCACATCCCTGGACTTGATGAAATTGACGATTTTCAACACATCTTCAAACACTAATTTCAGATTACCAGGCAGGCTTTTTTATCCAAGAGAGTACCGATGAATGATGCAATGATTACAGAAATTTCTGGATTCACAGCTTGTATGAGGCCCCGTAATCCACGATTACAACCCATCATCGATGGTGCTCCATCGACGGAGACCTAGATTAGGTGGACCAGCCGATTGACCCAAGGGGGGCCCGTCTACAGGAATTCGAGGCCAAAGTGGTGTGTTAGGGTTGGACCCCTCAACCACCAGGATCCTCTCCTCCCCTTCACGGGTCGCCACGCACGGCAAACACGTGGGTGGATGTTTAGATCCCAGAGAAGGTAACCAGACAGAACAGAACCTTCCCTGGGAGGTCCCCTCACCACGTACAGGAATCCACTCCGAGGGGTGCTTCGGTTTTAAAGAAACAGAAGTAATTAAGAAATTGGAACGTAAAACCCTTTAAAAATCTTTTTTTTTTGTTTCAGTTTCGGTTTTACTTACACTTTTTCTCTTTAGGTTTCACTTTCGATTGTGAAAAAACAAAAACAACAGTTGAAAACAAAATTGAAACCTAAAAAAAAATAAATATTTACACTGTTTTGCTTTGCAATTAGTTCATTGTTTCTTTTTCGTTGAGGTTTGAGTTTCGGTTTTAAAGATGTTACGTATTTTTGATGTTTTAAGTTCTTCGTAGACTAAACGCAATAGAAAAACACAGATAACAGCTTGTATAATTTATTACACTAAACTATTAACAAATATAACAGATATAACATGAATTATATAATAATAGTGACAGATATTAAGTTACAACATTCGAAATTAATTACAAAACAAAATAATATTAGTTTCAAACTTCAAAATAAATCACAATACAAAACGGTACTGGCCTGTATCTAATGTAATGATCTAAAATTAAAGTCTCAATTTCCAGTCTAGGGTGTGAATTTGGTCCCACGAAGAAATTCCGAAACAGTTCACAGTTCAATGAAATCGCCGTCTCTCAGCTCAAGCAGTAATTCAGATGTGTCATAGAGATTGACGAAATAAAATCACAACTTCCGTAGATCTAACTTCAATCACAAATCCAAGTTGAATATTCACAGCAAACACTTAATCTTTCTCAAATAACTAAAACTGATGCCTGAATCTCACTCTTATTCTTCGAATAAAACTAATGACTGAATCTATCTTCTTTTTCCGAATAAAAACTGATGACTGAAACTCTCTCACGTCACCGTCTTTTATACCGATAGGCCTATTTCTCGAACAACTCGCAATTTCCATACAACTCTAGAGCAATCCGCGCGTGTCCGTTCTTGCACGAGACTACACGTCTAGACAGGAAGTCACCAGCACTCATTTACAAACATGTGATTGGTCTACTTAATTCGAGAAAGTTCTAAAATGTTACCCTAAATAAATAACATATTTTAGTTCAAACTTCGAAACAATAATATCAATATGGAAAAATGAATAATACAAATGAAAATTCAAACACAATACGACATGTTGTCGTTTACAAAATATTTACACATATACATAACAAAGAAAAACCAAAAATTAAAGAAATTAGAACGTAAAACCCTTTAAAACTTCATTTTTTTTTGTTTTACCCACACTTTTTCTCTTTAGGTTTCAGTTTCGGTTGCAAAAAAACACAACAACAGTTCAAACCGAAACTAAAAAAAAATTAATATTTACACTGTTTTGCTTTCCTCTTTCTTCATTATTAATTTTTCGTTGAGGTTTCAGTTTCGGTTTTAAAGAAAAACCAAAAATCAAGAAATTAGAACGTAAAACCCTTCAAAAGTTCTTTTCTTGGTTTCAGTTTCGGTTTTATCCACACTTTTTCTCTTTAGGTTTCAGTTTCGATTGCAAAAAAACAAAAACAACGGTTCAAACCGAAACTGAAACCTAAAAAGAATATTTACACTGTTTACTTTCCAATTACTTAATTATTGGTTTCTCTTTTGGTTTTGAAGAAAAACCAAAAATCAAGAAATTAGAACGTAAAATTCTTCAAAAGTTCATTTTTTTGGTTTCACTTTCGATTTTTAGCACACTTTTTCTCTTTAGATTTCAGTTTCGATTGCAAAAAAACAAAATCAACGGTTCAAACCGAAACTGAAACCTAAAAACATTAATATTTACAGTTTTCTTCCAAATACTTAATTATTGGTTTCCCTTTTAGGTTTCAGCAAGTTTTAAGGTTTAAGCAAACGCTTAATGGTAACTATATTAACATTTGGTTTACATCTTTTCAGCTCTGTGGCAAGCAAGGGTTGATTAAACTGACCCGGAATGCCTTCTATTATCACCGCATATTGTGGTGGTCTTGTCTTTATAACTGTATTATAGTTATTATAGTTAGTTGTTTGTTTTTTTTAGTTGTTTTTTTTTATACGACAGTGATAATTGTTTGTTTGTTTTTTTGGAAATTCGCACAAAGCTACTCGAGGGCTATCTGTGCTAGCCGTCCCTAATTTTGCAGTGTAAGACTAGAGGGAAGGCAGCTAGTCATCACCACCCACCGCCAACTCTTGGGCTACTCTTATTAACGAATAGTGGGATTGACCGTCACATTATACACCCCCACGGCTGGGAGGGCGAGCATGTTTAGCGCAACGCGGGCGCGAACCCGCGACCCTCGGATTACGAGTGCACGCCTTAACGCGCTCGGCCATGACAGTGATAAAGCCTTGGTCTTCCAAGCCTTGATCACTGTCAGTGTCATTTTTTTGTTCATTATTTTCAGGAGTAGTATCAACATCCTTGGTTTTTAAGTTTGTTCCAGTACATTACCGGGACTTAAACCTACTTTAGTTGCAGGGGTTAGCTACCTCTACCTCAGTATTAGTAGCCACCACTGCTTCTTCGAATTCTGTTTTCCGAAGAATTAATTTCTTTTATCAACTTTCTCTTAACTTTACTTGTTTTTTATAACATTTTTGTTCATTTTCTTTACTGTATTTAATTCCTTTTTTGCTAGACTACATAGAGCTAGCAATGGGGAATTACTTTCGTTATTGCCACCAACTTTGCTTGACTTACTTGTAATCAACATTTGCTGCGAAGTAATGGTTTTTCCCGCCATTTCTATTGTTCTCTTCACTCGTCCCGTTCTTAAGCTTCTCGCGGTTTCCCGCTCTGCTGCCGTTGATTTGAGCTGTACTCTAAGTGAGGTCTTTGGTCGGTGTGCTGTCTTGATCAGAAAATAAAAATACTAGTTCTTCTTCTTATATTTTCAATAGAATTTCAAGCCTAAACTGCTTTTTTAATTGAGCTAGATAAAACACGTCTGCTTTATCTCGAGCCTTAATCGCCTCTTTCAACTAGAAACACACAAAGAGAGCAAAATAACATTTGGCGCCAATTTGTAGCTTTTATACAAAAACTTATAGCGTACTCTGGGGACAAACCATTCTCAAGATTAAATTGTCCCAAGTAATTAAAATAATAAAAAAGTAAAACAGAAATAAGTTTGTAAGTATAATCACGATAAATAATCACAATAAATTTTATTGTTAAAGTAATGTCTGCAACTTTCTCTGACAAATAATTTCAATACACATTAAAACATTTAAATTAAACAGTCGATTTTGTTTTAATAATGAGCAGGTTAGTTCGAAATATTAACAATAATTAGTCATATATAGTATTAAAATGTTTAATAATCATTACTAAAGAGCCATGATACTGAATAACAAGCCTTGGTAGCAGTGGATGTAACAGTTGCGGCACAATTCGGCCAGATGATTTAACTCAGAATTGTCTGTTAAGGTCTAATAATTTGAAGTTTCACTAAAGTCGAGCCACGAAGAATATTTTTCCGTGAAATCTTGAAAAAAAGAAGAAACTAAATAATGCACAGAACCAAAATTTTTATCCAACTTTAATACAAAAGGAAGAAATGCACGAGGTGTTAAAAAAAAACCTCTAATATTTTGTTTCACCAGTTCACATTGCTTTCCCACCCTCTAAGTCAAATTAAACGTACAATAAAATATATGAATAAATCCCACTAATAAAGTTAACATCCATAGTCCAAGTCACAGGTTACCAAAACAAAATTCGAGAAATCCAAAGTTTCTTGTGATCTAAACATATATTGGGACAAGTGTGACAAATACTTATGGTCGTTATGGGTGGATGCTCCACGAGCTGAAACGATTTATCGACTTTTTCTTTCTAAGATCCCTGTTGATGATGTAAGATACTATTAACACATAACATGGTACAGTCACTACTGGTTTTAAAATAAGAGCACTCTTTCTGAAATGGCGCTGTGACACCTGTTTTCCGTGAGTAATTTTCTAAGTTGTAATCGTGCTTCTTAATAGAGGTAGCAGCAATTTTTCTTTGGAATCAGGATAATTCTATAGGAAACGAATTTTATTACATACATAACATTCATTTCCAGTACTGCACTTTTAACTGAATTTCTCTATCTTCTATACCACTTTTATGGCCAGGTGTGTTAGGGCATTCTACTTGTAATCCGAGGGTCGCGGGTTCAAATATCCGTCGCACTAAACATGCTCGCCATTTCAGCCGTGGGGGCGTTATAATGTGATGGTCAATCCCACTTTTTTGCTGGTAAAAGAGTAGCCCAAAAATTGTCGGTGAGTGGTGATGACTAGCTGCCCTCCATCTAGTTTTACACCGCTAAATTAGGGACAGCTAGCGCAGATGGCCCTCGAGTAGCTTTGTGTAAAATTAAAAAGAAACTATTATACACTTTAATAATCAGTGATGCTCTGTGTGAACCTGACGATGACCGAAGAAGGTCGAAACGTTGTTCGCTTCTTTACGTAATATATTTTCTCAACCCAAACGAGTCGTTTTTACATATATGTATATATATATATATATATATTCGAGAAATCCAAAGTTTCTTGTGATCTAAACATATATTGGGACACGTGTGACAAATACTTATGGTCGTTATGGGTGAATGCCCCACGAGCATGTGTATATATATATATATATATATATATACTTGAATGTTTATAACTCCTCCACGTGCAAAGAGGTAATCATGTTCTCCGCAAATACATAAAGTGGATTAGACACCTGACTGCAAGGGAATATATCTTGTTTTATCGAGATTAACCAAGAATGCTTTGGTGTCGAACCAACCACCATGAGCGTGAAGCTATGCATTGTTTCACCAATGGTGACCAACCATAATAGTAAATTAGAATTTACTGTTATTGTATCAGTTGATTTGAAGATTTATTGCTGTTTACCAATTCTGACAAAAGAAATTTTAGTTGAATAGTTTAATTCAGGTAATTTCTGCCAGGAATGGTTTATTTCACAAAGTTTGTAACATTCTATTAAGTTTTAATGCTCACAGATGGTAGCACATTATTGAATCACGACTACCAACAAATACTTTAAGAAAGTAGTCCGTGGAAGTTGCAAAAGTAATGTCACAGACACTTGAAACAATGTGTTGAAATCTAGTGATGTATGTAGTGCCGAAGTTGTAAGCCTGCGTTTACGTCATATACGTACGTGTTTGCGCTAACGTGCGAGTTTGCAAATTACGTATAATTTCACATAAAACCACTTTCAGGTTGTGTCCAACACAAAATGAATTAATCATTGAGAACACTTGTTAACCATAGTGAAACTTTTGAAAGAGAGTACGAGAACCTGATCAGCGTTACTTGAGAATTGTGGCCACCGGACTATTTAACTTTATATAAAAAATAGATGACGTTTTGGTTAACTTAGTGTGAATATAAGAATGTTTCAATTTTTCAAAATTAAACAGTCATCAGGAAGTGGACTTTACAGAAAGGCATGATACTAATGGTTAGACTCACTCTACACCAGCGGGGAAACACATTTTGATCTGTGTCTGGTAAATACTGGCTGCTAATATCATAATAAGGTCCAACTGAAATGTAAGTTATTGTATCAAATTACCTGTGAAAAAGTAAATCGGAAACAGCTTCACTAAACATAGCAATCACAGCTTTGTATGCTCAATGTTTTGTTTGATTATGTGAAACATTTCTGATTTGACAGGTGGAAGTACTTTCAAAGCACATAGTTTTCGAACTTATTTTTTAACGTTTTTCATTAAGAGTCAATTAGAGTACATGAAAATATAGAACTGGGAGTAAGATGTAATACTTTCACGCGAGATGTGGTTATTCTCCTCTGAACTGAGCCTAAAAGAAACTTGTGTAAAAGAAGTAGGTAAGTATTCATGTGTGTTTAATCTGAGTAGGTCACACATACAGTTTCTTTCTTACTGGACCCAGGTACACGTTTTATAAAAACAATTAGAATAGTAAAGGTAATAGGATGTAAAGATCAAAATTTGGGTTTAGATACACAAGGATACCTGCACTGAATGTATCCTGTATGTAGTAAGGATTGTGTTCTACAATCACATTAAGCACGAGTCTTTAGATCTGAAACTTGACCAAAGTTTTGTGACGAGTAAGTGTTCTTTCAAACAAAACCTGCGTCTTCAGTCCACACTTTTTCTATCTAAGATTAAGTTCTTCAACATTCTGGTTATTTGTTTTTGCGACGTGTTAGTATTCTCATTGTTGCAGGAAATATACTCCAATCACTTATAAACAATAAAAGAGGATATGGCGAGTAATTTCTGTTTAATTTTGTGGGTGTTTCTTGCATTAACTACCACAGTTGGGTCTTACTTTTATATTGTTAGAATTATGGATGAAAACAATAATGGATGATGCAGGCTTTGAATGTTCAAACTATTGGATTAGTCCTTCAACCTTGAAAACATTACCAAGTGCTATTTGTCATTTCAACATCAGTAGTTCTTACTATTTAACTCACAAGATCCAGTGTACTATTCATCTGGTCAGTTCAACGAAACTAATCCTGGTTGATATGAAAGAGTAAACCAAATCCAATATGATAAAATTTAGATTAAATAAGACGTAATTAATCGTCGGGATAATAAATGGAAATCCATGTCAGATGTTGTGTAAAAGAACAACCATCATGGTATATGAATCCACCTGCAGTAGGACCACTACATTACTTATTAAACGAAAGAGCATTCGAGAGACCGAGGTCTTTTTATCACAACTACAGAAGCAATCTACCAGGTGACGTTAACCAGCTGAAACCACGATTCTTCGGTGTGCATCCAGATTTTGACTTATGTAAGAATGGAAGAATAACACTTCTTATTCCACGAACGACAGGAAGTCAGGTGGCTGGACGCCCGTCCGTTTCATAACATTAAGGAAGATCATATACTCAAACCTAAAGAGCTATGTGTAATTGCTTGAAGAACTTCCATCATTGGTGCACTTCACAACTTCTCCTTTGTAAGTTCTCAGTCAATGCTTGGCTGAGGTACAACTGACGTCATAAGTGTAGGATAACAGGGAATCCAGCACTTCAGATGCTAATCAGCACCTGAAGTAGGGTAACAAGTTACTTGTGTAAATGTGTTGCACAAACTCAGCTTTCATTAGTAGCTCTGATCATCATTGTAGGATACCTTGTAGAGACTCACTGCTACATGGTTTTAACACTGCTGTAAGAGAGCTTCAACTGGTGAAAATCATCTACAAGTGGCTTTTTCTGTCTTTATCAGCTAGTTATTAGTGCTGTTGGCCAGATATAGGGCTTTAATCTACTGTTTTAAGTGCACCAGGCATCACACAGTTATTGCTGTTTTAGGATGATCAATGTTAGGAACCTTTGTAGCACCAATTAAAGTTACTAATCTCCTCAGATATGACTGTTCACTCTGGTGGCAAAATCTCCCACTTGAATGAAAGCACATCTACTTAAAGAATATGTCAGCTCTTCAGTAAAGGAGGCCCGTCATGGCCAAGCGTGTTAAGGCGTGCGACTTGTAATCTGAGGGTCGCGGGTTCGCATTCCGGTCGCGCCAAACATGCTCGCCTTTTCAGCCGTGGGGGCGTATAATGTTACGGTCAATCCCACTATTCGTTGGTAAAAGAGTAGCCCAAGAGTTGGCGGTGGGTGGTGATGACTAGCTGCCTTCCCTCTAATCTTACACTGCTAAATTAGGGACGGCTAGCACAGATAGCCCTCGAGTAGCTTTGTGCGAAATTCCAAAACAAACAATCGTGTAAAATGATGACGTGTAGATACAGTCGATCATTAATAATAACTGGTTATCTTAGTTCTAAATGCGCTGATTTCAACTGTATACCCATCAACAGAAATGGAAAAGCACAACATCACCTGCTAACAGACAACAATTACCTTGTCATTAACAATATTAGCACGACACACCAATCCAAAGGGAACAGAATGTATTGAACGTAGTAATAGTATCTCTTTATCTCATCGCTCATTCAAGAACACAACAGTCACGTTCACAACGATCACGGTCCACTTGTTTTCACGATCTACAATTGCGGCCACTCCTCCAGTCCTTCTCAAATAATACAAGATTTCTTAACTTAAAAAATTGAGATGTATTACCCGAAATTATAACATAAGCCTCGAACACGAAAGAAATAGACAATCATGCCTCCCTGCTTATCAACACTACCTTAAATGTAATTAACACAGTTACAAGTGAAACAGTCACTCATAATTTAAATTCATTGAAAATCGTACCGGAAGTAAACCATCTAATCCATGAAAGAAGAGAGCTCCAACGTATCAGAACCAGAGATATGTCACTAAGGGACTTTATGAACATCACGAACAATCGTGTAGGGCCCGGCATGGCCAAGCGCGTAAGGCGTGCGACTCGTAATCCGAGGGTTGCGGGTTCGCGCTAAACATGCTTGCTTTCCCAGCCGTGGGGGCGTATAATGTTACGGTCAATCCCACTATTCGTTGGTAAAAGAGTAGCCCAAGAATTGGCGGTGGGTGGTGATGACTAGCTGCCTTCCCTCTAGTCTTACAGTGCTAAATTAGGGACGGCTACCACAGATAGCCCTGGAGTAGCTTTGTGCGAAATTCCAAAACAAACAAACAAAATTCAGTAAAGGCATTTCTTTAAACTCTTTCAACTCACAAAATTAACGAAGAACCAACATACTTATCGTAATTATTATTAAAAACCGAAAATTCTACAAAATTCTTGTGGTCACAATATAAAACTTATGTTTATTACCAATACTATGGTATTTTTAGGTGACACTGATTTCTGTCAGAGTATTAAATAAATGAACTTTATAATGGGAAGATCGATTAGGAAAGCTGTGAAATAAATAAAAATGTAGCTTATGACTGAATTTTAAGCAAAGAGAACAAACAGATTGAACACGTGATTTCAGTGATGTCGAGAAACTCACTTGTTGAGAATTTTATATGCAAAAACGGCTCGTTTGGGTTCAGAAAATAGTTTAAATAGAAGAGCGAACAACGTTTCGACCTTCTTCGGTCATCGTCAGGTTCACAAAGAAAAAGGTAACTGACCGGAAGCTGACCACATGTTTGGAAGGGGCTGTGTAACTGAATGTCGTAATGTAGAGGGCGGGATTAGATGTTTGAATATATAATTTTATCTATAATATTAATATAGGTATAAAGGCGTTCCTTTATATTGGTTTATTTTGGGTTTAAGTTGTTGTATAAATAAGGCTTCTTTAATTTTTCGTTTGTTTATGTTTGTTTCTTTATTTAGTATTTTAGTGTTTTCTATGGTTATGTTGTGTCCATTTGACTTGCAGTGTTCGAAAACGTGTGAAGGTGACTTTTTATGTTCTTTGAATCTGATTTCCACTTTTCTACTTGTTTCATGTGGTCAGCTTCCGGTCAGTTACCTCTTTTTTTGCGAACCTGACGATGACCGAAGAAGGTCGAAACGTTGTTCGCTCTTCTATTTAAAATATTTTCAGAACCCAAACGAGCCGTTTTTGCATATAAAAAGAACACGTGATTTGAAACGTAAAATAGTCAAGAACACACGTACACTGTATATGTTTACAGACACTTGACTTTACTTCCTACCAAATCTGTGAATAAATAAACATTTGTTGTCTCAAAACACAAATTTCTGCTGACCAGTTCAAGTTAAAAAGTAATGTGTCAATCCAACACTTCTTACTTAACAGTAACATTAGATTTACACGTGGTGATTAGTGTTAACCACGTCATTGATCATCCTCATAGAACATAATTAAATTTTAACTACTGGATATGATTTACTTGGCTAGTGAGAGACCTTAATTTTGTTAACTTACTTGTAGAAAGTGTTAAGTTGCAGCAATACATTCCCATGATAATACCAGGTATTATCAACAAAAGAATAAAAAGAAACAACTCAACTTGTAGGATGTGTTAAATTGCAGCAATACATTCCCATGTTCAGAACAGGTATTATCTACAAAAGAATAACAATGGAATAAAAAAAACTTAACTTGTAGAATGTGTTAAATTCCAGCAATATATTCGCTATATATATTATGCATTTCTTAACAATGGGGGTGGCTGAAATAGCCAAACCCACCACTGAGTCAGTGTATCAAGAACTGGGTAAAGCTCTTGACTACTTTATCTGACCATATTTTATTTCTCGTCAAAATACAAAATAACGTTAGAAACGGCTACACTTGCATATTAGTAATTCCTGTCTTGTTACTCTACCCCATTTGCCCATAAGATGCCGTTTATTTGAAAAACTCCAGTTCATCCGCTTTATAATTAAGCCTAATTGAGCAAAAGATGACATTTATACATCCTGACAGAAATCAGAAGAAAGAGACAGGCAGCGGAATTTTACTTTGTATTAAAATCAACCTGAAAAAACAATATTTTCAAAAACTTAAAATAAGACAAAATATTTATGATGTGGTAATTTCAGGTAAAACTCATTTTCCAATAATAACAAATAGTTACTGCACAAATAACAACGCATTCAATAAAGAAAGAGGGGCTGCTGTGTATTTCGCAGACAACTATCAATAACTAGAGAAACCTTTTTATTTTAATGAGAAATATAATGCTTAGTGCGCATATTTTTGCACACGGAATCACAGACGATCCTACTGAAGTAAATTTAGTTCCACAGTTTTCTGTCCCTCAGGATTATCCTCTATGAAACCAAAACATAAAGATAATAAAGTATGTTTTCACTAGATGATCTTCTATAATATCTGGTTCATAAAATATGTCTTCACTAGATGGTATTCTATAAGATCTGGTTTATAAAGTATGTCTTCACTAGATGATCTTCCATAAGATCTGGTTCATGAAAATGTGGCTGGATTCAACAACAGATAATTTCACTTTATTTATCCACATCTCACGAACTTTGTTTTCTCATATTGTTTAAGCAACATCAATTAAACCAGCAAAGAACATCACCGATGCTGATATTTTAAACCCAGATGTTATACGTTACAACAACATCCACTTGGGCAGAATCGACATTATCTGTTATATAGAACAAAACAACTATAATAAACCAATCTTCACGACATTCTGAATCACGTGTTTATGTTAAAACAAGAAAATAAACTTTTATAGTCGGGCAGCCAGTTCTGGTCAAACATTTTTATTTCTTCCACAGTTTCCCACTGCCACTGGTCATCACTAAACTGGTCAATGGTTCTGGCTCAGGTGTATCTGGGATGAATTCCTGAACTGCTTCCGAGAACCGCAGATTGATCCACCAAGGGAGTAGGTTAATCTTTTCCTGGTAGTGGAACCACGTCCATGGAGGTTTTAACCATAACTGTTACCTTGGTTGTTTCCAATCTGCTTTGAGTACTTGGTCCATTTTCTTCACCAATGTCTTCCGAGTTTTCTTTTGAGCTCTTATACTCAAAACAGTTACTCCATGAGTCTGAATCTTTCCCAAACTTGAGCTGCAGTGAATGACGAACTCCTGCATACAGTGAATCTTTCCCAAACTTGAGCTGCAGTGAATGACGAACTCCTGCTCAAAGTGAATCTTTCCCAAACTTGAGCTGCAGTGAATGACGAACTCCAGCTCAAAGTGAATCTTTTCTAAACTTGAGCTACAGTGAATGTTGAACTCCTGCTCAAAGTGAATCTTTCCTAAACTTAACTGCAGTGAATGATAAACTCCTGTTCAAAGTGAATCTTTCCCAAACTTGAGCTGCAGTGAATGATAAACTCCTGCTCAAAGTGAATCTTTCCTAAACTTGAGCTGCAGTGAACAATAAACTCCTGTTCAAAGTGAATCTTTCCCAAACTTGAGCTGCAGTGAATGATAAACTCCTGTTCAAATTGAATCGTTCCCAAACTTGAGCTGCAGTGAATGATAAATTTCTGCTCAAAGTGAATCTTTCTTAACTTGAGCTGCAGTGAATGATAAATTCCTGCTCAAAGTGAATCTTTCCCAAACTTGAGCTGCAGTGAATGATAAACTCCTGCTCAAAGCCATCTTAGAAATTTTGTTGACAAAATTCTTCCATTTTATTTTCTCGTCCCGGAAACAGTACTAATCCACGTAATGAGTATATTAATAGTTTGAGGTTAACATCTAAGGCTCACAAACATAAAGTGGGAGCTTTGTATTTGCCATCTGTTGAATAAAAAAGACACTGTAAAAATTCGACTATAGACGCAAATGACACCAAGCAGTTTAGTCAAATTTGACATCTAAAGAGTTTACTGAGCTGTAATGGTCAAACATGTACACAGTCAGTTCATTTCTTAGCTGGGAGACACAGAATATTTACATAGCTCTGTAAATATAGAAACATTAGTGCAGATACACAAGTTTGGCTCCCTTGACATAACTGTTTAATTTATGTAATAGCCGAGCTCGAGATTTGCCTGTTTATTGCTGGCTTTCTATCTATAGTAACAAACACGTTATCAAGCGTTATCCAGTAAATGGCTTGAACACTAAATGTTTATGCAATCGAGTTTTACAAAAAGTGTTTTCGGCTACGGGTTAAATTATATCTTTTAAATTTATTTAATACGTATGTATACCTATTTGGTTTAAACAGCTAACGAAGAATATCGTCTGTCAACTATTTTCTGTACATGCTAAATCTAAGTTAATCATTCAAACCCCCAAATACATATTTGCGTTATGTTGAACAAGTAGGCGTATATCACAAAAATTGACGCACCTAAAGAAAATTTTAACTACTGATTCAGTCGCTAGATATCACATTAAATCAGAATAAATCGCACTATTTTTTATTTATTGTTTTGTTTTTCATAATAATTTCGTGGAGCGTACAGCATTTTAATCTCTACAGAGCCTTAGGGTAGCCAAGAGAACTAACCGTTATCACTTTCAAACAAATACAGTCGGGATAACTAAAACCTCATACAACTTTTAGTCTGTTGAGAATGTTTTTTATAACCTGGACATTTAATGGTATTATTTTTGTCATTGCTTTGTTTAAATTTTATTTCACTGTTATTCAGTTAAACTATTCAAATGTCCAGGTTCATTAAAATCATAAGACATTATTCGCTTCAACAAGATAGCGATATATAACGTATGGACTTGAAAGTAGGTGAATTAGAAACTTTTAGTTGCTATGACAAGGCTTAAAGTAATAAATTAGTCTGTGCCACATGGAATAATTATAATAAAACATGAAAATAACTGTTAAATTTAAAGATTGGGAACTGAATAGTCGACTCATTTAGCACGGTTGGTTTAATTACTTTGATCAGAAATTTCATTCAAAGATATCCCTAATTTTCAAGGAAAGAAACCAGTAAACAACAGTCAACACTTATACAACAAAATAACGGGATTCGACCGTCATCATGGACCCAAAGTTCGAAACATATTTTAGTGTTGTTGATCCACGATCTGCGAAAACTTTACCTTCATAACTGTAAAACGCGAACCACTAAATCATGCTCAGTCAAATTTAGTAAAGGAACACTAAACAGTTGTTATTTATGGCTATTACGTAACCAAAGCCTTTAAATTGTGCATATTTGTCTTAATAAATATTAAAGTTTAAACTATAGAAAAATAATTGGTGGTTAAATATCCTGTGTTTGTTTCTTTTGAATTTTGCGCAAAGCTACTCGAGGGCTATCTGTGCTAACCGTCCGTACTATAGGAGTGTAAGACTAGAGGGAAGGCAGCTAGTCATTACCAACCACCGCCAATTCTTGGGCTACTCTTTTTACCAAAGAATAGAAGGATTGACCGTCACATTATAACGCCCCCATGGCTGAAAGGGCAAGCATGTTTGGCGCTACGGGAAATCCTGTGTCATCTGTACTTAGTATATCACTAACCTTAACTGGTGTATGTGACAGAAAGACTGCCACACAACTGTCGTCTAGAAGCCGGTAAGACTCCAAAAAATTACCAGATAATGTGTACCTGTACATCTATCAATGTGGTATTCATTTCATTTGTCACTTTTAAATAATAATAACACTTGCTATTGTCTGATTTAGATCTTCTAAGGTCAAACTCCATAAACATGGAAAGGGTACATTTATGTTTAAAACGGTTTTTTGAAACATTAAATAATGTTTAATTTTTCATTGTCTACACCTTTCTGATTGACATCGTACATATACGATACGTATTAATAAAATGTTCAAATGACCTTTGATATTTTTACAGGGTAATCCCACCAAACCTCATTCGATAACACAACCAATAACATTCCTGAAGTCCTTCACTTATAAATTATATGTCTGTAAGTATATATTTTAACTTCTTCTGTGTGTATAAAACCAATCATGACATTAATCTACTATAAGTATGCTCTTTAAACAAATTCATTGAACATCAGTAGATAATGAATGGAATTTGTGCTCTTCAAAAAAGCAGGGAAACATCAGCTATAACTACAACTTCACATAACTGGTGAGGTACGTACACCATGACACTTAACATCAATGTGGATACCAGATTCACGTAACTAATGAGGTACGTACTCTATGACACTTAACATCAGTGTGGATTTCAGATTCACATAACTAGTGAGGTATTACACCATGACACTTAACATCAGTGTGGATTTCAGATTCACTTAACTCATGAGGTACGTACATCATGACATGTAATATCAGTGTGGATTTCAGAAAATTAAAAGATTATTAATTCTCCAAGATTTAAATTGTATTTTATTACATGTACATTACTGAGAAATAAATCATCTTGTATCAACCACTTGAAATCAGTGAAATGTTTTGTTCTTCAATCAATTCAGAAAAAAACAAAAACTATACTCAATGTTAAATTTTATGAGCAAAAACTCTGCATTAAAAACCCACCATAACAAAGATTTGTTTTCAGTATATTAATGAAATACTGAAAACAGAATTTTACTTTCACCATAATATTCCTACAACCCATACAAACACAGTTTAAATTAGAAAAGTTTTTTCATGTTAAAAATGAAACAGTTTTTTATACCATCAACGTGTTCGGTTTAGGATTCCATTGCATTCATCACATTGTCAGTTACGTTTTGGAATGACCATAGATTATTACAATGGATCACAGCTTTTCTCTCTCTCTCTCCCTATATATATATATATCCAGAGTAAAGAAATTCCTTGATATTAAAATATATTTTTATTATTTCATATTTTCATCAGTAGAATGTAAATTGTGCACCAACACAACTTCTTGTGTATACAAACTAAATTATTTAGAAATGTAATTGGAAACAAACAAATAAATATTGGTTAGACTACAGACTAGACATTTATGATGAATGTAAACTACAACTGTTTATATCATTGTGTGACTTTCTGTCTTTTAATCTGGATTAACAAACGGACTTCAGTCTTTATGATTCAACTGAACTAATACCTCAGTTTGAAGCGTGTCTTTTGGTAAGAATATACAACTATGTCTGAAGATGTCACGTTTCTCATTTGAAAAAATACAGAAGTAATAACAAGTATGAAAGAGAATTATGTCATAAACATTGCCTGAGTGACCTTTGTGAAGGAGGCCAATAAAAACAAGAAAATACACAAGTTTCATCTGAAGTAAGGATTGTAAACCCATAATTAGAAGATTCAAAAATCTAGTGTTAACATTAGGTACGTGCTACATATTTAAAAGGTAAATTACTACTTTTAATTAGTGTCACGTGGCCAAAACAATGACACTTATAGTGTCACATGACCAAAACAATGATACTTATAATTATCGTTTTCTTTTTAGTGGAGTTACAAATTTATTCATATTTTGAGACTTTAAAACATCATAATTAGTTTTGTTTTTTAACATAATGCCAAATTTAAGAAAGTCTTATCACCAAGACATGTACTGAAAAGTTTCCAAACTTGGCCAACAGGGAGATTTCAGCTGACCAACAAGACAATTAAATGAATATGTTTTAAAACACAGCTAGCTGCTGAAGAATGTTTTTTTTTACATTGTAGCTTTAAAATTATTAAAACATTAATTACTACTGTGTGAATCAGTGTGACAATAGAAACCAGTGTTCTGCTTTGTACATAATAACAATTACTATGGTACATATACAAGAAAACAAAACTTGGAATAACTTCCTTTATAAAGTATTAGTTAACATAGGACTTTTATCTTCAGATTATGTATAATATTTAACAAATAAGAGTCTAAAATTTTGAACAATCAATAATTTTTTGATTTTAAGACAATGGTATTTTTGCAGGAAATCCTTATATTATTAAACTTTAGATAATTACAGAGCATCTATAAAAGTTTATTGTTTTAATAAATAACTTTACAGTTAATAAATTTATAAAGCTGTATGGATTATCTTACACCAACAGTGTTCCCACACAACTTCAAACACACATATCAGAGAGAATTTTTTTTTGATGAATAACCTCAGTAAACACATTTCATATGAATGCTGTTCATAACCACAGTATATTATTATATGCACATATATTGATGAGTATAGTTATATAAATGATTGATAGATTATTGTGGTGAAATGAAGAAAACAGTTCACTTGTGATATAGTAATAAAATTCACATGAATTAGAAACTTACATAACACACACATCTTTTTAAAATAACATCATAAATAAAACACAAAATCGTATATTTTAATAACACCCCACAACTTAACACTGCTTCATCACACCAAGTCGTGGATTTAAATGATATGCTGAGGATGAAAACAGTTATATTGTACAACAGATTTTCTCAAGAATGCGTTCAAAAGGAATGATAAAAAACAAACTCTGACGGTGTGAATCATGCTAATCTTCTCCTGTGTGCAGGAAACGTCCAATGTCTGACGGCGTGAATCATGCTAATCTTCTCCTGTGTGCAGGAAACGTCCAATGTCTGATGGTGTGAATCATGCTAATTCCTGTGTGCAGGAAACGTCCAATGTCTGACGGTGTGAATCATGCTAATCTTCTCCTGTGTGCAGGAAACGTCCAATATCTTCAATCTTTGTCAAGTTTTCACTCTTCACTTTGTCTTTGCACATGAGACAACATTCTTCAGTATCTAGTAGTCTGGTGGAGTACATTATACTGATCACACTAGGATATGTTTCTTAATTCATTACTTACCTAATAATGTACCAAACTTAAGTCAATATCATTTAATAACAAAATACTACTAGAAAAATCTGTATGATCACTGTTTTCACACTTCTGAGACTATTAATACCCTCCTAATGTATATAATATATTTACACACAATTCTCCTGTGACTGTTGATACCCTCTTAGTTCATATATTTATACACAACTTTCTATTGACTGCTGATAACCTCCTAGTTTATATATTTATACACGACTTTCTACTGACTGCTGATACCCTCCTAGTTCACATAATATATTTATATACAACTTTCTCTTGACTGCTGACACCCTCCTAGTTCATATAATATATTTATACACAATTCTCCTGTGACTGTTCATACACTCCTAATTCATATATTTACATAGAACTCTCCTCTGACTGTTGATACCTTACTAGTTCATACAATATATTTCTACACAACTTTCTCTTGACTGCTGATACTCTCCTAGTTCATATAATATATTTACATAGAATTCTCCTCTGACTGTTGATACCTTCCTAGTTCTAATAATATATTTACTCAAAGTTATTAAAACTGTTCCTTTTTTGTTTTGCTCCTTTACAAGAACATTTGTAAATTTTTATTTCATTTCTGATGTGACACGTTAGTTCAACATATTTATTACTTACATTCTGTTTCTTAATTACTGATGTGACACGTTAGTTCAATATATTTATTACTTATATTCTGTTTAGTAATTACGTGACACGTTAGTTCAATACATTTATTACTTACATTCTGTTTAGTAATTACTGATGTGACACGTTAGTTCAATATATTTATTACTTACACTATGTTTAGTAATTACTTACATGACACGTTAGTTCAATATATTTATTACTTACTCTGTTTAGTAATTACTTCCGTGACACGTTTAATATATTTAGTACTTACATTCTGTTAAGTAATTACTTATGTGACACGTTAGTTCAATATATTTATTACTTACATTCATTACTTATATTCTGTTTACTTTTCATATTACAAGGTTATATATATATGTAATAAAAACAGTACATTGTACAAACTTCAAATTATTCATTCAGGAAACTTAATACTGTTGTTTTTTGTTACTAGTGATACAATACATTGTATTGTACAAACTTCAAATTATTCATTCAGGAAACTTAATACTGTTGTTTTTTGTTACTAGTGATACAATACATTGTATTGTACAAACTTCAAATTATTCATTCAGGAAACTTAATACTGTTGTTTTTTTGTAATTAGTGATACAATACATTGTATTGTACAAACTTCAAATTATTCATTCAGGAAACTTAAAACTGTTGTTTTTTTGTTATTAGTGATACAATACAAATTACACTTTTAATGAAACAGTAACATTTTACTGACCTAAGGTAATTCTGTGGACATCAGTAACAAGTTCTCTTTAGATCTACACTTTGTCCATTTCATATGTAATAACAGTACTTTTATCATGTTGGTCTATAATGCTTTCCTCTATACACACATCTTATAGTAAAATTTATTGTGTCCTAGGGGTATATAGTTTTTAAACACAACCTGTTTTGTTCTTTCTCAACTTACTTCTGCCACCTGGATGAAAATTAGGTTTTCACCTGTGTGTTGTGTTGCTTGTTGTATTTTTCTAATTGGCAGAAGGAAGTTGAATTAAAGCTGGTATAAATGTAGACTATGACTCAATGTAGAAGTAATTATAAATGTAGACTGTGACTCAACTTAGAAGTAATTATAAATGTAGACTATGACTCAATGTAGAAGTAATTATAAATGTAGACTATGACTCAATGTAGAAGTAATTATAAATGTAGACTATGACTCACTGAGAAGTAATTATAAATGTAGACTGTGACTCACTTAGAAGTAATTATAAATGTAGACTGTGACTCAACTTAGAAGTAATTATAAATGTAGACTATCATTCACGTAGAAGTAATTATAAATGTAGACTATGACTCAATGTACAAGTAATTATAAATGTAAACTGTGACTCAATGTAGAAGTAATTATAAATGTAGACTATGACTCAATGTAGAAGTAATTATAAATGTAGATTGTGACTCAACTTAGAAGTAATCATAAATGTAGACTAACTTGAGAGGTACACCCATCACTTAATATTTCTTTTTACAGAACTGATGGCTGTTCAACAAAATATAATTACTGGAAACAAAAAAATGTTAATCAATCACTTAATAGGATTCTATGTGTTTTTCTCAACGTATTTTTGTGAAAATAAATTAAGTGTGTGAAAACTTATCATACTATATTAAAATATACAAATAATGCTTCAGAATTATACCGATAATTTAAATGTGTCACATACCTTCACCCTTTAAATACAGGAATACACATCGTACAATATCTTATAACATTTAAGAGCTAAATTCAGAATTTAATCAAAGAACTTATGACAGTAAAATGTTGCCTCAGGGTGTAGTTTGTAATTATAATTATTATAGAAGTCTTTATTTTAGAAGGAAATATTAAACAGTGTTTCAATCTTAACTTCTCCGTGTCACATGATGTGTCTATGTTTCAAATTCTCCTAATATTTAGTTTTTATAGCTTCTTCACCACTTATGTCAACACAATCTATAAATAAGGTGAAATAATGTACAGTTTTAATTGTCTTGACTTCTCTAGTTCCACAACCATAAGTAGAAGTAATTATAAATGTAGACTGTGACTCAACTTAGAAGTAATCATAAATGTAGACTAACTTGAGAGATACACCCATCACTTAATATTTCTTTTTACAGAACTGATGGTTGTTCAACAAAATATAATTACTGGAAACAAAAAAATGTTAATTAATCACTTAATAGGATTCTATGTGTTTTTCTCAACGTATTTTTGTGAAAATAAATTAAGTGTGTGAAAACTTATCATACTATATTAAAATATACAAATAATGCTTCAGAATTATACCGATAATTTAGTTTTTATAGCTTCTTCACCACTTTTGTCAACACAATCTATAAATAAGGTGAAATAAT
The DNA here is from genome assembly GCA_011833715.1 of Carcinoscorpius rotundicauda. Classification (NCBI taxonomy): domain Eukaryota; kingdom Metazoa; phylum Arthropoda; class Merostomata; order Xiphosura; family Limulidae; genus Carcinoscorpius; species Carcinoscorpius rotundicauda. The sequence continues at coordinate 114,145,905 of CM022391.1, read as the reverse complement.
GTACAGTTTTAATTGTCTTGATTTCTCTGGTTCCAGAACCATAAGTAGATTTTCCCAATCTGCAGCAGAAGTTCCACTCATCTATCCTTAACTTTCAAGGTAGTTTTCAAAACTATGTCATCTTATCTGTCACACACGGTCATCACAACCAACAGAATGAATTTGTTTTCAAGTTAAAACTTGCAATGCTTGGTTTGACATTGTCAGCAACAGACAACAGTTTAGAGGTTTGATTGTATACAATAATAAGAACAGGTGACACTCAGAACATTAAATTCTTTTAAACTCATTTAGAGCTCAATCAGAATGACAGTTTGATTTTTTACATTCCATTTGACTTAAATATGCATTATTTATATTTTAAGTGTTTACAGGTTTGGTGGGTGAGGTGGAAAAGAAGTTACACAATGGGCTATCATTCCATACCTAACCATCAAAACCCAGTTTCTAGCATTTAAGCTAAACAATTGGCTATCCATTCTATACCTGACCATCAAAACCCAGTTTCTAGCATTATAAATTACACAATAGGCTATCCATTCTATACCTAACCATCAAAACCCAGTTTCTAGCATTATAAGTTACACAATGGGCTATCCATTCTATACTTAACCATCAAAACCCAGTTTCTAGCATTATAAGTCTGCAACCATACCATTTCACCACTGGGATAGGAAGATATGATAAAACTCAGGTAACGATCGTGTATAGAAACACAGCAAGGGAATCTACTTACATCTACTAATGTGTTCCCACGTGACATGTTGTTTTACACAGGTAAATGAACTGTACATTATACAATTAAAAATAAGTTATATGTGATAAGATAAACAGTCAATAGCTCAAAATGTGACAAAAATTAAATACTGACAGAAAATGAAAGCATGTCCATTGTATTTTACAAATTTCAACACTCCATTTCACTGTGTATTGATGAAACAGATACAGTTAGGGTTAGAGAACAAAAAATATATGATTTGAAACTTCTAACAGTAACTTGGGAGGTTCTAAAGGGTAAGCAAACAAAATAAGTACCATGTAAAATGAAAGCATTTTTTGTTTTTAATGTAAAAAAATCATTTTGAAAATTAACACAAAATTTTATGATAAATTCTTCATTAGAAATTCTGACATTTCATGTAAAACAGACTAACAATGTTTAGATTAATCATACTATGATTAACACAAGTGATGAACATGTTTGATAATACTAAACATACTGATGTTCATCACCATAAACTGATTAACACAAGTGATGAACATGTCTGATAATACTAAACATACTGATGTTCATCACCATAAACTGATTAACACAAGTGATGAACATGTCTGACTAAGTCAGAATCTATTCATATGAGCTTGCTTAATATGTTAAAGAGAGCAATATTTTAAGGACTTGCAATTATTTCAAAAATTTAACACAGTCTATATAGGACATGAATTCTCAACATATTAACAACTGTTAGTAAGGTGGTTAGTAATAACTTGTACCTTCACCAAAATGTAGCTGTGTAAGATGGTGAGATTAGTGTACATTTCTGTCGGAATCTTTATCTTCTGTCTCTTCAGCTCTTGGTACATGCTAAACAACACATCATGGGCAGTTCTGTAGTTCCCTACAAAATATTATTCACTGATGAAGAGAGTTATACAAACACCTTGCTGATGTGCCAGTATAAATGTTGGTTCAACCACAAATGAGTGCATGTATCATAAAATATAAACTATCAACATCTCAATTTTACAAAATCAGGTGTAAGTGCAAATGGGTTAGACATAAATTAACATCTAAAAATTAATTATACCTTGCTAAACAGGACATCCTTTACCACTTAATTACAAACATGAGGCTTATTTTCATTAGAGTAACTGAACAGGTGGATAGGATGACTAGCATATTAAAATATCATTATTACATGAACATTACACATAAAACATACATGTAAATAAGAGGATGCAGTGACATAAAACTTAAAATAATCATCTCTGTCCCTTTAACTAAATATAAATCAGTTCAACTGAATATATTACTTTTATTTAAACGTACTTCAAAAACATATTTATTTAATTAACATATGTTTTAAAAACTGTAATACTGTCTGTTTTATCTAGAGACATATCAAAAACTGTATTAGTGTCTATTATATTTAGAGACACATCAAAAACCATTATACTGTCTATTTTATTCAGAAAAATATAAAAAACTGTTATACTGTCTGTTTTATTCACACATATCAAAAACTGTCATACTGTTTGTTTTATTCAGACATATCAAAAGCAGTAATACTGTCTTATATTTACAGACACATCAAAAACTGTAATACTGTTTGCTTTATTTAGAGACATATCAAAAATGTGATACTGTCTGTTTCATTTAGAAACATATCAAAAACTGTTATACTGTTTGTTTTATTCACGCATATCAAAAACTGTTATTCTGTTTGTTTTATTTAGACACATCAAAAAATGTAATACTGTCTGTTATGTTTAGAGACATATCAAAAATCATTATACTGTGTTTTATTTAGAAACATATCAAAAACTGTTATACTATCTGTTTCATTCAGTCATATCAAAAACTGTTATACTGTTTGTTTCATTCAGACATATCAAAAACTGTAATACTGTTTGCCTTATTTAGAGACATATCACAAACTGTTATACTGTCTCTTATTTAGAGACATATCAAAAACTCTAATACTGTCTGTTTTATTTAAAGAGATATCAAAAACTGTAATACTGTCTGTTATATTTATAGACATTTCCAAAACTGTAATACTATTTGCTTTATTTAGACATATCAAAACTGTTATACTGTCTTTTATTTGGAGACATATAAAAAACTCTAATACTGTCTGTTATATTTAGAGACATATCAAAAACTGTTATACTGTCTGTTTTATTTAGAGACATATCAAAAACTGTAATACTGTCTGTTATATTTAGAGACATATCAAAAACTCTAATACTATCTGTTTTATTTAAAGAGATATCAAAAACTGTTATACTGTCTGTTATATTTAAAGAGATATCAGAAACTGTAATACTGTTTGCCTTATTTAGTAACATATCACAAACTGTTATACTGTCTTTTATTTAGAGACATATCAAAAACTCTAATACTGTCTGTTTTATTTAAAGAGATATCAAAAACTGTAATACTGTCTGTTATATTTATAGACATTTCAAAAACTGTAATACTATTTGCTTTATTTAGACATATCAAAAACTGTTATACTGTCTTTTATTTGGAGACATATCAAAAACTCTAATACTGTCTGTTATATTTAGAGACATATCAAAAACTGTTATACTGTCTGTTTTATTTAGAGACATATCAAAAACTGTAATACTGTCTGTTATATTTAGAGACATATCAAAAACTCCAATACTGTCTATTTTATTTAGAGACATATCAAAAACTCTAATACTATCTGTTTTATTTAAAGAGATATCAAAAACTGTTATACTGTCTGTTATATTTAAAGAGATATCAGAAACTGTAATACTGTTTGCTTTATTTAGAGACATATCAAAAACTGTTATACTGTCTGTTTTATTTAGACATATCAAAAACTATAATACTGTTTGCTTTATTTAGACATATCAAAAACTGAAATACTGTTTGCTTTATTTAGAGACATATCACAAACTCTAATACTGTCTGTTATATTTGGAGACATATCAAAAACTGTTATACTGTCTATTTTATTTAGAAACATATCAAAAACTCTAATACCGTCTGTTTTATTTAGAGACTTATCAAAAACTCTAATACTGTCTGTTTTATTGAAAGAGATATCAACAACTGTTATACTGTCTGTTTTATTTAGAAACATATCAAAAACTGTTATACTGTTTTTTTATTCAGACATATCAAAAACTGTAACAGTGTCTGTTATATTTAGAGACATATCAAAAACCATTTTAATATCTGTTTTATTCATAAACATATCAAAAACTCTTATACTGTCTGTTTTATTCAGACATATCAAAAACTGTTATTCTGTTTGTTTTATTTAGACACATCAAAAAGTGTAATACTGTCTGTTATGTTTAGAGACATATCAAAAATCATTATACTGTCTGTTTTATTTAGAAACATATCAAAAACTGTTATACTGTTTTTTATTCAGACATATCAAAAACTGTAACAGTGTCTGTTATAT